>OZ014427.1:1946670-3304631 GCA_963966015.1 Aphidecta obliterata | reverse complement strand
CTAATCGAGAAAGTCGGTGAAATATCACGATTACTCGAATAGGTTTAGTAGTTATGTTTGAAGTTCATCGAATCCACTCAAACTCGATTTAAAATTGAAAAAAAACTTTGGAAAATTCCAACTTTACCACCCTGTGATATATTTACGCATCATTAATGTTCTAGAATAAAAATTTCCATTAATTAAGTCATCCATATTAACATCATGTGAATTAATAGGGATAAGATTGTTAATAAACCAAAAATTATGTATTGGAATGTTAAATAGTCTAATGATGATTTATAGGGTGCTAAATTTTCATTTATTTTTATTATGACCAAGATTTTTATATTGAGAAATAGAAATTTAACGTCGACCAAGCCATTCTTAAAACCCTCTTTGGTGATTCCTTGCTCGTCGAGAATCCGTTTTGGCGATTCAAAAGGACATGAGCGGCATGAAACTGGTTCTTTTCATTGATTTAGATCTGCCATTCAATTGCCAATCAAATGGCGGAAGTGGGTCAGAGCTCATGAGAACTAACACAACCCTTCTGGTGATGAATCCAGATAAGTAGTACGAGGGTTGATCGGGTCGGCGATATAAAAGAATGCTACGAGGATGATTACCTGTTGGAAGCACCATACAGGATTTGGTGAATTGATTCCACGAAAACTATGAAACCTAATGAGGGAGGTCTTCAATTTCTGAAAAAAAAAATTGAACCTTGGAACACCATGGCAGATAATTCAGACTATTTCAAAAATGCGATAAACAATATCAATTGTGATGGAAATCGAAACATGGTCATATTTTTCAACGTTTTGGGAATTTAAAATAAAATAAATTCAAATAATATCACCCAAAACTCAAGAACATCTTATAGTCAATTCAGTAAATTCGATCAATTTATGAATTATTGTAATATTATATTTTCGAAGAGGGTTCAGATTATTTGTCGAAATTATTAATTTTAAATAGTTAAGTTTAGTTTAGTTATGTTTATGAAGTATGTATATCAAAATGAAGATGTGCATGTGAAGATGGAAAATGTACCAAGAATGTTGACATACCAAGGGAATGCGATATGAAATAATTTGGAAGGAAAAAAGGGGGCGAGTTGACAATTGATGTAGAAACGTCAGAGTGGAGATCGATATATCAGAAAGTTTGCAGAAAAATTGGTTTGAGAGATGAAAAGTATAGTAAATAGTATTCGGAACTTTGTCAAGAGGATATTGAATTGCTTAAATTGATTCGGCGAGTGAAGGAGATAACAAACTGGCGTGCTGGATATAAGAAGGAGAATTGAAATTGGAGTAAGTTGAACATAGTGAGTACACTCACCTATTGATCGTTATTTTAGAGTTGAGATATATTAGTTTTCAGTTTCTTTTGATAGTTGGGGTTGTTCTGTAGAATGAGATGGTGATTTAATTTTTTACAAAAAAATTTCTTTTGATTGTTCATTTTAGAATCCTCCTTGAGGTAGAGGTCTCGGGCAAAATTGAATATATAAATAAAACAAAAGTCTTAGAATATTGTTAGTGGATTTCGGGAATTTCAAAATTTAATATTATTATCTTGAACGAACCATAACACAATATATAGAGTCCCTGCCAAAAGGAGGACAAGTACATATTCGGAATCTACATCCACGAATTACATAGATAAGATGTACTTTCCCCCCATATCGACGAATAATTTTTTAAATAAAATTTCATGAAAAATTTTTGATGAAAAAATGTTTGTCCACCAAATTCCTTGAAATTTCTCACATATACTGATTCGACCTCGCTGATTTCAAATATGCAGTTTTTTCTTTATACACCTTATTGTCTCGTCGAAGCAGACGTGGAAAGTTTCGAAATAATAAATTGATTGGTGAGAAAAATTATAGAATTTTCAAGAAACTTTCTACGAACCCTGCGATGACTCTTTTCGTTAGCCAATGGATGCAGACAAACGGTAAAAAATCCCCACTCACTCAAAATTGGACATCTAAAAATGGAGATCTTAGAAAGTTTCAACTTCAAAGTGTAGTAGAGGTCAAAGAAAATATTTCTCTTGGGAGAAAAGTACATATTCGGAATCTACATCCTCGAATTATAAAAATAAGATGTATTTTTCTCCTATATCGACGAATAATTTTTCAAATAAATTTTCAATGCATGGAAAAATTTTGAACGAAAAAATTTTTTTACACCAAATTCCTTGAAATTCCTCATATATACTAATTCGACCTCGCTGATTTAAAATATGCAGTTCGTTTCCTCATAAACCTAATCGTTTCGTCGCAGCAGACGTCGAAAGTTCCGAAAAAATAAGATGATTGGTAAAAAAAATTATTAAATTCTCAGGAAACATTCTTCGAACTCTGCGATGACTCTTTTCGTTAGCCAAAAGATGCAGGCAAGTGGTAAAAAATCCCCACTCACCAAGGTCGATCTCTTTCGTTAGAAGAAAACCAGAAAATTGGACATCTAAAAATGCGGATCTTCGAAGGTTTCAACTTCAAAGTGTAGTAGCGGCCAAAAAAATTATTTCTTTTGGAAGAAAAGTAAATATTCGGAATCTACATCCTCGAATTATATAGATAAGACGTATTTTTACCCCATATCGACGAATTAATTTTTCAATAAATTTTCAATATGTGCATGGAAAATTTTTGATGTTAAAATTTTTGTCCACCAAATTACTGAAATTTCTCACATAAACTAATGCTACCTCGCTGATTTCAAATATGCAGTTCGTTTCTTGATAGACCTTATCGTCTCGTCGCAGCAGACGTCGAAAGTTTCGAAAAAATAAATTAATTGGGGAAAAAAATTATAAAATTTTCAAGAAACTTTCTATGAACTCTGCGATGACTCTTTTCGTTAACCAATGCATGCAGGCAAATAGTGAAAAATACCCACTCACCAAGATCGATCTTCTTCGATAGAGAAAACCTCAAAATTGGACATTTAAAAATGAGACTCCTCGAAAGTTTCAACTTCAAATCAAAGTATAGTATCAGCCAAAAATCATTTCTGTTGAAGGTTCATATTCGGAACGATAATAATTATTCATTCATACCCCAATAAAGCCGGAGGACCAAATATAATATTTCATCCAACGTTCGATTTTATAACCTTCGAATTAAACTAGACGGTATGATCTATCGGCCGTTTCCTCGAAAGATAGCTTAATGACTCCGGAACACAAGAATGGATTTCCTTTCGGAATCGGCTTCGCCTTGTTTATATTTCCCCAGGCCACGAGGATTGTTCTCATTCTTCATTATCAATTGAATAAATACTCGCGGAGTTATTATTCGATCGTTTTTCATTCCGATTCCAGTTAGGTATTCGGTGAATAGCCGTCTTTTTTACGACGGGAACATTTTTCAACGCGAGCGATCTCGAGGAGCGGTTCTTTTGGTTTCCGATTTTCGTGATAAACGATGGGAGGATGGAAAAGGTACGGTATTATGCGAAGCAGTGAATGCTTCGCTATAGTTTATGGGATTATCTAACAATAGGCATTTCGTTTTAATTAGACTGAACTATATTCAATTTTCGATCCATTGAGAGTTTTAGAAATGACTTTTTCAACTTGGACAAAAATAAAATTTAATGAAGTGTTGTTTTCTTCCACATAGTTCTCTTGAACTAATAATAAATGACCGCACTCACTTTTACAACAGTCTTACTAGAAAGGCTAAGTCAAAATATTATGTACATACATTGAAAATTTATTGAAAAAATAATTCGTCGATATGGAAGGAAAATACATCTTATCTATATAATTCGAGCATGTAGATTCAGAATATGTAATTGTGTTCCAAGAGAAAACATTTTTTTGGCTGCTACCACACTGGAGTTGAAACTTTCGAAGATCCCCATTTTATTATTTTTTTACCAATTAAGTTACTTTTTCGAAACTGTCGAATTCTGCTTCGACGAGACGATTAAGTCTATGAGGAAACGAACTGCATATTTGAAATCAGCGAGGTCGTATCAGTATATATGGGAAATTTCGAGAAATTTAGCGGAAAAAAATTTTTCATACAAATTTTTTCCATGCACATACATTGAAAATTTATTGAAAAAATAATTCGTCGATATGGTAGAAAAATACATCTTATCCACATAATTCGAGGATGTAGATTCCAAATATGTAATTGTCCTCCAAGAGAAATAATTTTTTTGGCCGCTCTTACACTTTGAAGTTGAAACTTTCGAAGATCCCCATTTTTAGATGTGCAATTTTGAGGTCGACCTTGGTGAGTGAGGATTTTTTTAGCATTTGCCTGCATCCATTGGCTAACGAAAAGAGTCATCGCAGAGTTCGTAGAAAGTTTCCTGAAAATTGAGATATTCGAGTCGTTTATTACTTATAATGAGTTCTGATATCATGCAAGCGTATTTATGCGGTGCAAAAATATCATTGTGAAATATCGCATAAAGTTGTTGATCTGTGTTGACCTTTCTCTGTTTCTGCGTGAAAATTTCTTTCAAGAGACCATATCCGAAATACGATACTCAAGAAAGTTTCAGTCGAAGCTTAAGGAACTGTTTTCTTATGGGTCGGACGCCACTGTCCACAATAGCAACATCATTCAAAACTACATTGTCTTCCTTGTTATTGAAGAAATTTTATTATTTCCAGTATCTAACGGCGTTTAATGTTGTCACGACAGGTATCTAAGAAATTTACATGGCAGGGGTAACAGAGTTGTCTCCACTTGGAACAACACAATAACTGGGGAATTTTTATTGTATTTTCAACATTCCGATGACCAGAAACATCTAGGCGTATTCAACGTATATTCCATAAGTCTTGTTGTTATCCTTCCCCGTTTTGAAAAAATTATTCGAATCAGATTGATTCAATGTATTCATTTGAATCTGGTCATTTTTCAGATTGTAAAACTCATTCCACGGAATATAATTGTATGCTTTCTTGTCTTCATCGTTTGAGGACACTTTCACATTTTTGCAATGAAAAATTATGTGTTGTAAATTTGTATGAATTACTAAAATTCTTTCTCTCGCTGCTATCTTCTTTTTGTTTGTCATTTGTTATTCCTTCTATTCTTATTTTCCGTATCTTTAATTTTACTTCTTCTACAATCTTTTTTTAGGTTTCTTCGCTCGTTTTCTTTCGTCATGGTCATGTTCGTAATAATGCAAGAAAAATGATATTGGATTCTGTGTGAAAAAATGAAAGAATTTAAAAATGTTCTTTTCGTCTATTTCTACTTTTGTTATTGTCTTCCTATGAGCAAGCTCTTCAGATGCTTCTCCTTTTCTTGTTCTCCTTTTGTTGTTGTCCTGAACACTCCTATTTACTTGTAGTTTATTTTGATTTGTATTTTGTATTGTATTGGCTCTATCCTTCTTTGTGGTAATTATCTTGTCGTTCACTTTTAATATTTTGTTTGTCCTGTTTCGCTCTTTTTCGCCCTATTGCTTTTCCATGGTGGCGGTTTTCATTCTAGTCTAACGTTCTTTTTTTTGTTATACTAAATTCTCAGCTTTGTCCTCATCATGATGTTCAATTATGTATTTTGATGTGGAGCCCGATGTTCGTTGGTATTCTTTTCTTGTTATTTTCTCCAGTTTAATGAGGTCTTTGATTTCAAGTCGTAGTTTTTTCTCTTTGTCTACTTCTACTTCTGTTATTTTCTTTCCATAAGCAAGCTCCCCTGTTGCTTCTCTTTTTGTCTTTGTTTTGTTGTATTAAATATACACTCGTATTCACTTGTAGTTTGTTTTTTTGATTTGTATTTTGTATTGAATCGATAGACATAATGGCATGATTATTTCAAAGTGTTCTGGAGAATAGTGCAAATTGGGATTTAGGAACCATAAACAGCTCTAAGGGATTTTTCTATAGCCTGAAAAATGATTTTAACTAATTTTTTGGTCTTGGTTTTTTCAGAAATATTTTTATTTTCAGATAATGTATTTGTTTTATCACAATGCAAAAAAAATGATATTGGCTTCTCGTTAAATAAAATGAAAGAATTCAAAAATGTTCTCTTCGTCTATTTTTACTTCTGTTATTGTTCTTCTATAAGCAAGCTCTCCAGATGCTTCTCCTCTTCTTGTTCTCCTTTTGTTCTTGTTGCTTCTCCTTTGGTTGTTGTCCTAAACACTCCTATTTACTTGTAGTTTGTTTTGATTTGTATTTTGTATTGTATTGGCTCTATCCTTCTTTGTGGTAATTATCTTGTCGTTTTCTTTCAATATTTTGATTGTCCCGTTTCTCTCTTTTTTGCTTTAGTGGTTTTCCATGGTCGCTGTTTTCATTCTAGTCTAACGTTCTTTTTTTGGTATAATAAATTCTCAGCTTTGTCCTTATCATGATGTTCAATTGATTTGATGTGGAGCCCAATGTGTCTTGATATTCTTTTCTTGTTATTTTCTTCAGTTTAATGAGGTCTTTGATTTCAAGTCGAAGTTTTCTCTTTTCGTCTACTTCTACTTCTGTTGTTTCATTTCTATCAGCAAGCTCCCCAGTTGCTTCTCCTTTTGTCTTTCTTTTGTTGTTGTATTGAATATACACTCGTATTCTCGTGTAGTTTGTTTTTTTGATTTGTATTTTGCATTGAATCGATAAACATAATGGCATGATTATTTCAAAGTGTTCTGGAGAATAGTGCAAATTGGGATTTAGGAACCATAAACAGCTCTAAGGGATTTTTCTATAGTTTGAAAAATGATTTTAACTAATTTTTTGGCCTTGGTTTTTTCAGAAGTATTTTTATTTTCAGATAATGTTTTTGACTTATCACAATGCAAAAAAAATGATATTGGATTTTCGTTAAAAAGAATGGAAGAATTCAAAAATGTTCTCTTCGTCTATTTCTACTTCTGTTATTGTACTTCTATAAGCAAGCTCTCCAGATGCTTCTCTTTTTCTTGTCCTCCTTTTGTTTTTGTTGCTTTCCCTTTGGTTGTTGTCCTAAACACTCGTATTTACTTGTAGTTTGTTCTGATTTGTATTTTGTATTGTATTGGCTCTATCCTTCTTTGTGGTAATTATCTTTTCGTTTTCTTTCAATATTTTGTTGGTCCCGTTTTTCTCTTTTTCGCTTTATTGGTTTTCCATGGTCGCTGTTTTCATTCTAGTCTAACGTACTTTTTTTGGTATAATAAATCCTCAGCTTTGTCCTTATCATGATTGTCAATTGATTTGATGTGGAGCCCAATGTGCCTTGGTATTCTCTTCTTATTATTTTCTTCAGTTTAATGAGGTCTTTGATTTCAAGTCGTAGTTTTCTCTTTTCGTCTACTTCTACTTCTGTTATTTTATTTCTATCAGCAAGCTCCCCAGTTGCTTCTCCTTTTGTCTTTCTTTTGTTGTTGTATTGAATATACACTCGTATTCACGTGTAGTTTGTTTCTTTGATTCGTATTTTGCATTGAATCGATAAACATAATGGCATGATTATTTCAAACTGTACTGGAGAATAGTGCAAATTGGGATTTAGGAACCATGAACAGCTGTAAGGGATTTTTCTATAGTTTGAAAAATGATTTTAACTAATTTTTTGGTGTGGTGTTTTCAGAAATATTTTTATTTTCAGATAATGTATTTGATTTATCACAATCCAAAAAAAAAGATATTGGATTCTCGGTAAAAAAAATGAAAGAATTCAAAAATGTTCTCTTCGTCTATTTCTACTTCTGTTATTGTATTCCTATAAGCAATCTCTCCAGATACTTCTCCTTTTCTTGTTCTCCTTTTGTTCTTGTTGCTTCTCCTTTGATTGTTGTCCTAAACACTCGTATTTACTTGTAGTTTGTTTTGATTTGTATTTTTTATTGTATTTGCTCTATCCTTGTCTGTGGTAATTATCTTGTCGTTCTCTTTTAATATTTTGTTTGTCCTGTTTCGCTCTTTTTCGCTTTAGTGGTTTTTCATAGTGGGTGTTTTCATTCTAGTCTAACGTTCTTTTTTTGTTATAATAAATTCTCAGCTTTGTCCTTATCATGATGTTCAATTGATTTGATGTGGAGCCCAATGTTCGCTGGTATTCTTTTCTTGTTATTTTCTTCAGCTTAATGAGATTTATTCGATTTTTTCGTCCAGTTCTACTTCTGTTATTGTTCTTCCTATAAGCAAGAGCTCCAGTTGTATTTTTGTACGAGATTGAAGAAGTCCACATGTAAATAACCTCAACGAGTTATTAACATTTTCGAAAAAACCAACTGCACTTATCTCTTACCAAGGTCTCGCAAATTCCACACACCAGATTGTAATTACCATGGCCAATATGCCCAGCGCTGGGCTTAACACATACCCATGAAGATAAGAAGGAATAATTACCTTAAACCTTAAAGACTCCTTGAGAATCACCATGAAGTAGTCATAATCCGGTGCAAAAAAAATCCGACCAAATCGAAAGCTTCTCTTTAAGTGATATTTTCCTCGATGGAAGCTGGAAAAGTTCGGAAAAAGACTCGACGCATCACTAACTAATTTACCGACTCATTAGCGTCGTTTAGATCTTCCTGTCGCCGTTTTTCCGTCCTTTCACCGCGAGCGGAACCCAACAAATTATCGCGCGCGTAATTATGACAGCGGTAAAATGAAAAGCGGATAGGTTAATTGGCCCCGAAGTCAGCTGAGATAAACCATCCCGCCGGATAACGACTAGGACACCGTCACGGGCAAACGAGAAGTCAACATGCATTAAGCAAGACCGCAGGTGTTCCCTCGGATATGGACCGAAAAATGGCGAGCGACAGGCGATATCCGCTAATCATTCGCCGAGATACGCGACTTTCGTAAGGTCGGCCTCGACCGAAATGTCACGTGTACGCCGGACCTAACCGGGACATTATTCGGCCAACAGGTGGCGAACCGAGAGCTCCAGCGGCGCGGTAATTGGACCTCGGATTTTCTCATTGAAATGAATGTATTTAATGGACGTGGCTTTTTGCCTATTCAGTGTTAGTTTTGTTAACTTGTTTATTTGCAGTTCGCTTTTTGAACTTACAATAGAATAACTATTTCCTTGGGCGGGATGAATATTTAATGATATCTTAATGGCACATTCAAGGATGAAATTATGCTTATCTGACCGCCTTAAGTGAAAATATCTGTTCTTCTTTTTCATAATTTAGAAGAGAGACAAACATTTTTTACTTCGAAAAAAGATTTTTGTCTCTCTTTTGAATTATAAAAAAAATAACGTCAACAGATCTTTTCACTTGATGGCGGTGAGATGAGAATAATTTCATCCTTGAAAGTGTCATTAAGATATCATTGAATATTCATCCCGCCCAAGAAGATAGTTATCCTATTGTAAGTTTAAAAATGCTCAATTTTTCGAACCTACAAATAAACAATTCAACAAAACTTATAAGGAATAATTGATACGGCAAAAAGTCAGGTCCATTAATTTTTTCATAATTTAGAAGAGAGACAAACATTTTTTACTTCGAGAAAAGATTTTTGTTTCTCTTCTGAAATATGAAAAAAAATAACATCAACAGATCTTTTCACTTAATGACGGTAAGATGAGCATAATTTCATCCTTGGAAGTGTCATTAAGATATCATTAAATATTCATTCCGCCCAAGAAGATAGTTTTTCTATTGTTAGTTTAGAAAAACTGAATTTTTTGAACCTACAAATAAACAATTCAATAAAATCCATAAAAAATAATAGAAACGACAAAAAGTAACTTCCATTAAGTTTTTTTTTTCATAATTCAGAGAGAGACAATAATTTTTACTTCGAAAAAAGGTTTTTGTCTCTGTTCTGGATTATAAGAAGAAAAAATAACGTCAACAGATCTTTTCAGTTAATGACGGTAAGATAAGTATAATTTCATCCTCGGAAAATGATTCTTTGCATCGAAACCCGTGTCATGGAATTTAACCCAATGTAGTGGAAATCATATAAGTTATTATATTGCAAGTTTGATTATGGATTTCCATCAAGTATCCGCTAATTCTATTAGAATTCAGCTTCTTTTTCTTATTTACTTTTCATTTTTGTATTTATTTTTGATGTCATCGATACTTCGAGATATGGAATCACAGAATTATATGGAAGATTTTGGTCTCTCTTCTAAATACTAACGTCAACAGATCTCTTCACTCAATGGCGGTAAGATGAGTATAATTTTATCCTTGGAAAATTATGCTTTGCATCGAAACACTTGTCTTGGAATTTAACCCAATGTAGTGGAAATCATATTAGTTATTCTATTGTAAGTTTGATTATGGATTTCCATCAAGTATCGGCTAATTCTATAAGAATTCAGCTTCTTTTTTCTTATTTACTTTTTAATTGTGTATTCATTTTTGATGTCATCGATACTTCGAGATATGGAATCACAGAATTATATGGAAGATTGTTGTCCCTCTTCTAAATTATGGAAAAAAACTAACGTCAACAGATCTCTTCACTTAATGACGATAAGATAAGTATAATTTCATCCTTGGAAAATGATGCTTTGCATCGAAACACTTGTCTTGGAATTTAACCCAATGTAGTGGAAATATTCTATTGTAAGTTTGATTATGGATTTCCATCAAGTATCGGTTAATTCTATTAGAATTCAGCTTTTTTTTCTTATTTTCTTCTCAATTTTGTATTTATTCTTGATGTCATTGATACTTCGAGATATGGAATTACAGAATTATATGGAAGATTTTTGTCTCTCTTTTGAATTATGGAAAAAAACTAACGTCAACAGATCTCCTCACTTAATGGCGATAAGATAAGCATAATTTCATCCTTGGTAAATGATGCTTTGCATCGAAAAACTCGTCTTGGAATTTAACCCAATGTAGTGTGAATCATATAAGTTATTCTATTGTAAGTTTGATTATGGATTTCCATCAAGTATCGGTTAATTCTATTAGAATTCAGCTTTTTTTTCTTATTTTCTTCTCAATTTTGTATTTATTCTTGATGTCATCGATACTTCGAGATATGGAATTACAGAATTATATGGAAGATTTTTGTCTCTCTTTTAAATTATGGAAAAAAACTAACGTCCACAGATCTCCTCACTTAATGGCGGTAAGATAAGCATAATTTCATCCTTGGAAAATGATGCTTTGCATCGAAACACTTGTCTTGGAATTTTACCCAATGTTATAATAAATAAATATTAGTTATTCTATTGTAAGTTTGATTATGGATTTCCATCAAGTATCGGTTAATTCTATTAGAATTCAGCTTTTTTTTCTTATTTTCTTCTCAATTTTGTATTCATTCTTGATGTCATCGATACTTCGAGATATGGAATTACAGAATTATATGGAAGATTTTTGTCTCTCTTTTGAATTATGGAAAAAAAACTAACGTCAACAGATCTCCTCACTTAATGGCGGTAAGATAAGCATAATTTCATTCTTGGAAAATGATGCTTTGCATCGAAAAACTTGTCTTGGAATTTAACCCATTGTAGTGTAAATCATATTATTTATCTTATTGTAAGTTTGATTATGGATTTCCATCAAGTATCGGTTAATTCTATTAGAATTCAGCTTTTTTTTCTTATTTTCTTCTCGATTTTGTCTTTATTCTTGATGTCATCGATACTTCGAGATATGGAATTACATAATTATATGGAAAAAAAACTAACGTCAACAGATCTCTTCACTTAATGGGGGTAAGATAAGTATAATTTCATCCTTGGAAAATGATGCTTTGCATCGGAACACTTGTCTTGGAATTTAACCCAATGTAGTGGAAATATTAGTTATTCTATTGTTAGTTTGATTATGGATTTCCATCAAGTATCGGTTAATTCTATTAGAATTCAGCTTTTTCTTCTTATTTTCTTCTCAATTTTGTATTAATTCTTGATGTCATCGATACTTCGAGATATGGAATTACAGAATTATATGGAAGATTTTTGTCTCTCTTTTAAATTATGGAAAAAAACTAACGTCAACAGATCTCTTCACTTAATGGCGGTAAGATAAGCATAATTTCATCCTTGGAAAATGATGCTTTGCATCGAAAAACTTGTCTTGGAATTTAACCTGATGTAGTGTAAATCATATTAGTTATTCTATTGTAAGTTTGATTATGGATTTCCATCAAGTATCGGTTAATTCTATTAGAATTCAGCTTTTTTTTTCTTATTTTCTTCTCAATTTTGTATTTATTCTTGATGTCATCGATACTTCGAGATATGGAATTACAGAATTATATGGAAGATTTTGTCCTCTTTCAAATTATGGAAAAAAAACTAACGTCAACAGATCTCCTCACTTAATGGCGGTAAGATAAGCATAATTTCATCCTTGGAAAATGATGCTTTGCATCGAAACACTTGTCTTGGAATTTAACCCATTGTAGTGTAAATCATATTATTTATCTTATTGTAAGTTTGATTATGGATTTCCATCAAGTATAGGTTAATTCTATTAGAATTCAGCTTTATTTTCTTATTTTCTTCTCAATTTTGTATTTATTCTTGATGTCATTGATACTTCGAGATATGGAATTACAGAATTATATGGAAGATTTTTGTCTCTCTTTTAAATTATGGAAAAAAAACTAACGTCAACAGATCTCTTCACTTAATGGCGGTAAGATAAGCATAATTTCATCCTTGGAAAATGATGCTTTGCATCGAAAAACTTGTCTTGGAATTTAACCTTATGTAGTGTAAATCATATTAGTTATTCTATTGTAAGTTTGATTATGGATTTCCATCAAGTATCGGTTAATTCTATTAGAATTCAGCTTTTTTTTTCTTATTTTCTTCTCAATTTTGTATTTATTCTTGATGTCATCGATACTTCGAGATATGGAATGACAGAATTATATGGAAGATTTTTGTCTCTCTTTTAAATTATGGAAAAAAAACTAACGTCAACAGATCTCCTCACTTAATGGCGGTAAGATAAGTATAATTTCATCCTTGGAAAATGATGCTTGTCTTGGAATTTAACCCAATGTAGTGGAAATATTCTATTGTAAGTTTGATTATGGATTTCCATCAAGTATCGGTTAATTCTATTAGAATTCAGCTTTTTCTTCTTATTTTCTTCTCAATTTTGTATTAATTCTTGATGTCATCGATACTTCGAGATATGGAATTACAGAATTATATGGAAGATTTTTGTCTCTCTTTTAAATTATGGAAAAAAACTAACGTCAACAGATCTCTTCACTTAATGGCGGTAAGATAAGCATAATTTCATCCTTGGAAAATGATGCTTTGCATCGAAAAACTTGTCTTGGAATTTAACCTGATGTAGTGTAAATCATATTAGTTATTCTATTGTAAGTTTGATTATGGATTTCCATCAAGTATCGGTTAATTCTATTAGAATTCAGCTTTTTTTTTCTTATTTTCTTCTCAATTTTGTATTTATTCTTGATGTCATCGATACTTCGAGATATGGAATTACAGAATTATATGGAAGATTTTGTCCTCTTTCAAATTATGGAAAAAAAACTAACGTCAACAGATCTCCTCACTTAATGGCGGTAAGATAAGCATAATTTCATCCTTGGAAAATGATGCTTTGCATCGAAACACTTGTCTTGGAATTTAACCCATTGTAGTGTAAATCATATTATTTATCTTATTGTAAGTTTGATTATGGATTTCCATCAAGTATAGGTTAATTCTATTAGAATTCAGCTTTATTTTCTTATTTTCTTCTCAATTTTGTATTTATTCTTGATGTCATTGATACTTCGAGATATGGAATTACAGAATTATATGGAAGATTTTTGTCTCTCTTTTAAATTATGGAAAAAAAACTAACGTCAACAGATCTCCTCACTTAATGGCGATAAGATAAGCATAATTTCATCCTTGGTAAATGATGCTTTGCATCGAAAAACTCGTCTTGGAATTTAACCCAATGTAGTGTGAATCATATAAGTTATTCTATTGTAAGTTTGATTATGGATTTCCATCAAGTATCGGTTAATTCTATTAGAATTCAGCTTTTTTTTCTTATTTTCTTCTCAATTTTGTATTTATTCTTGATGTCATCGATACTTCGAGATATGGAATTACAGAATTATATGGAAGATTTTTGTCTCTCTTTTAAATTATGGAAAAAAACTAACGTCCACAGATCTCCTCACTTAATGGCGGTAAGATAAGCATAATTTCATCCTTGGAAAATGATGCTTTGCATCGAAACACTTGTCTTGGAATTTTACCCAATGTTATGGAAATATTAGTTATTCTATTGTAAGTTTGATTATGGATTTCCATCAAGTATCGGTTAATTCTATTAGAATTCAGCTTTTTTTTCTTATTTTCTTCTCAATTTTGTATTCATTCTTGATGTCATCGATACTTCGAGATATGGAATTACAGAATTATATGGAAGATTTTTGTCTCTCTTTTGAATTATGGAAAAAAAACTAACGTCAACAGATCTCCTCACTTAATGGCGGTAAGATAAGCATAATTTCATTCTTGGAAAATGATGCTTTGCATCGAAAAACTTGTCTTGGAATTTAACCCATTGTAGTGTAAATCATATTATTTATCTTATTGTAAGTTTGATTATGGATTTCCATCAAGTATCGGTTAATTCTATTAGAATTCAGCTTTTTTTTCTTATTTTCTTCTCGATTTTGTCTTTATTCTTGATGTCATCGATACTTCGAGATATGGAATTACATAATTATATGGAAAAAAAACTAACGTCAACAGATCTCTTCACTTAATGGGGGTAAGATAAGTATAATTTCATCCTTGGAAAATGATGCTTTGCATCGGAACACTTGTCTTGGAATTTAACCCAATGTAGTGGAAATATTAGTTATTCTATTGTTAGTTTGATTATGGATTTCCATCAAGTATCGGTTAATTCTATTAGAATTCAGCTTTTTCTTCTTATTTTCTTCTCAATTTTGTATTAATTCTTGATGTCATCGATACTTCGAGATATGGAATTACAGAATTATATGGAAGATTTTTGTCTCTCTTTTAAATTATGGAAAAAAACTAACGTCAACAGATCTCTTCACTTAATGGCGGTAAGATAAGCATAATTTCATCCTTGGAAAATGATGCTTTGCATCGAAAAACTTGTCTTGGAATTTAACCTGATGTAGTGTAAATCATATTAGTTATTCTATTGTAAGTTTGATTATGGATTTCCATCAAGTATCGGTTAATTCTATTAGAATTCAGCTTTTTTTTTCTTATTTTCTTCTCAATTTTGTATTTATTCTTGATGTCATCGATACTTCGAGATATGGAATTACAGAATTATATGGAAGATTTTGTCCTCTTTCAAATTATGGAAAAAAAACTAACGTCAACAGATCTCCTCACTTAATGGCGGTAAGATAAGCATAATTTCATCCTTGGAAAATGATGCTTTGCATCGAAACACTTGTCTTGGAATTTAACCCATTGTAGTGTAAATCATATTATTTATCTTATTGTAAGTTTGATTATGGATTTCCATCAAGTATAGGTTAATTCTATTAGAATTCAGCTTTATTTTCTTATTTTCTTCTCAATTTTGTATTTATTCTTGATGTCATTGATACTTCGAGATATGGAATTACAGAATTATATGGAAGATTTTTGTCTCTCTTTTAAATTATGGAAAAAAAACTAACGTCAACAGATCTCTTCACTTAATGGCGGTAAGATAAGCATAATTTCATCCTTGGAAAATGATGCTTTGCATCGAAAAACTTGTCTTGGAATTTAACCTTATGTAGTGTAAATCATATTAGTTATTCTATTGTAAGTTTGATTATGGATTTCCATCAAGTATCGGTTAATTCTATTAGAATTCAGCTTTTTTTTTCTTATTTTCTTCTCAATTTTGTATTTATTCTTGATGTCATCGATACTTCGAGATATGGAATGACAGAATTATATGGAAGATTTTTGTCTCTCTTTTAAATTATGGAAAAAAAACTAACGTCAACAGATCTCCTCACTTAATGGCGGTAAGATAAGTATAATTTCATCCTTGGAAAATGATGCTTGTCTTGGAATTTAACCCAATGTAGTGGAAATATTCTATTGTAAGTTTGATTATGGATTTCCATCAAGTATCGGTTAATTCTATTAGAATTCAGCTTTTTTTTCTTATTTTCTTCTCAATTTTGTATTTATTCTTGATGTCATTGATACTTCGAGATATGGAATTACAGAATTATATGGAAGATTTTTGTCTCTCTTTTGAATTATGGAAAAAAACTAACGTCAACAGATCTCCTCACTTAATGGCGGTAAGATAAGCATAATTTCATCCTTGGTAAATGATGCTTTGCATCGAAAAACTCGTCTTGGAATTTAACCCAATGTAGTGTGAATCATATAAGTTATTCTATTGTAAGTTTGATTATGGATTTCCATCAAGTATCGGTTAATTCTATTAGAATTCAGCTTTTTTTTCTTATTTTCTTCTCAATTTTGTATTTATTCTTGATGTCATCGATACTTCGAGATATGGAATTACAGAATTATATGGAAGATTTTTGTCTCTCTTTTAAATTATGGAAAAAAACTAACGTCCACAGATCTCCTCACTTAATGGCGGTAAGATAAGCATAATTTCATCCTTGGAAAATGATGCTTTGCATCGAAACACTTGTCTTGGAATTTTACCCAATGTTATGGAAATATTAGTTATTCTATTGTAAGTTTGATTATGGATTTCCATCAAGTATCGGTTAATTCTATTAGAATTCAGCTTTTTTTTCTTATTTTCTTCTCAATTTTGTATTCATTCTTGATGTCATCGATACTTCGAGATATGGAATTACAGAATTATATGGAAGATTTTTGTCTCTCTTTTGAATTATGGAAAAAAAACTAACGTCAACAGATCTCCTCACTTAATGGCGGTAAGATAAGCATAATTTCATTCTTGGAAAATGATGCTTTGCATCGAAAAACTTGTCTTGGAATTTAACCCATTGTAGTGTGAATCATATTATTTATCTTATTGTAAGTTTGATTATGGATTTCCATCAAGTATCGGTTAATTCTATTAGAATTCAGCTTTTTTTTCTTATTTTCTTCTCGATTTTGTCTTTATTCTTGATGTCATCGATACTTCGAGATATGGAATTACATAATTATATGGAAAAAAAACTAACGTCAACAGATCTCTTCACTTAATGGGGGTAAGATAAGTATAATTTCATCCTTGAAAAATGATGCTTTGCATCGGAACACTTGTCTTGGAATTTAACCCAATGTAGTGGAAATATTAGTTATTCTATTGTTAGTTTGATTATGGATTTCCATCAAGTATCGGTTAATTCTATTAGAATTCAGCTTTTTCTTCTTATTTTCTTCTCAATTTTGTATTAATTCTTGATGTCATCGATACTTCGAGATATGGAATTACAGAATTATATGGAAGATTTTTGTCTCTCTTTTAAATTATGGAAAAAAACTAACGTCAACAGATCTCTTCACTTAATGGCGGTAAGATAAGCATAATTTCATCCTTGGAAAATGATGCTTTGCATCGAAAAACTTGTCTTGGAATTTAACCTAATGTAGTGTAAATCATATTAGTTATTCTATTGTAAGTTTGATTATGGATTTCCATCAAGTATCGGTTAATTCTATTAGAATTCAGCTTTTTTTTTCTTATTTTTTTCTCAATTTTGTATTTATTCTTGATGTCATCGATACTTCGAGATATGGAATGACAGAATTATATGGAAGATTTTTGTCTCTCTTTCAAATTATGGAAAAAAAACTAACGTCAACAGATCTCCTCACTTAATGGCGGTAAGATAAGCATAATTTCATCCTTGGAAAATGATGCTTTGCATCGAAAAACTTGTCTTGGAATTTAACCCAATGTAGTGAAAATCATATAAGTTATTCTATTGTAAGTTTGATTATGGCTTTCCATCAAGTATCGGCTAATTGTATTAGAATCCAGCTTTTTTCTTCTTATTTACTTTTCAATTTTGTAATTATTTTTGATTAGACATGTCTCATACAATGTTAAATAAAGAAGTGATCAATATATATTATTATTATTCTTATTATTACAAATAATGTCATCGAAACTTCGAGATATGGATTCACAGAATTTCATTTAAGTATCATTTACGAGAAGTTTTCTGTTCCATCTCTGGAAAGTGATTGCCTTTAATAAAGGTCTTGTAGGTGGTCGAATCTGGTTCCTTATTATTCTTAGATCCAAGATCGAACCAAATCACGCCCTCTCCTCGAAAGATTTATCTCCAATAGATCATAAGAGATATTAATTTTATTCCATTTCTTTCAGCACGATGCGCTTCGGCGGAAGGTTCCGGAACAAGCCCGCCGCTGACATGACGCAGTTCTTCTTCTACATCGTGACGGCCATCTTCATAAATTCAGCGGGAGCTGCACGGAGGTCGCGGATAAACGGCACATGGCTGTGAGTTATTTTTATTGCGGGCCTTAATGATACCTTTCAATCCTGCGCCATCCCGATAGGGACCGTTCTCATGGCTTCATTTCCGACGTTATTTTTCGGCTCGATGGTTGACAGTCCGGAATACGTCAAAATCTTGGGGTTTCTCGTTTCTGGATTCCGCGTATCATGACGTGCCTGCATGATCGTGAAATTAAAACCTGTCACATTTTCAGCGGCGACTTTAATTAGGGATCGTTCTGGGTAGTTTTTTATCGCCGGTAACAGGTAGATATCCATTATGGTTCAGATCCTTTCCGGGCAATGGGAATGATTGATCTAACGTGACAACAGCTGTTTGAACTTCACGGAATTCTTAATGTCGCTTGGCTTTCATTCAGATAGAGAGTGCTCATCATGGATAAAGAAAATTATGATTTCACGTGAAGAAGTGAAACATCTTTTGAGCATGCCCCATATGCGTAACCAAATTCAATATGCTCAAAACAATAACATGGCGTGGGACTGTTCCTGGCAGGCCATGTTTCTGATTATGTTCAAAAGTTCACATCCAATCTGGATCCAGGAAAATATTTCAATGGAGGTTTCAGCGCAACAGCAATTCAGCAAAGTCTCATCAGTAAAAGTATTCATTGGCAGCCAGTGTAACAAATTATGTTTGCCCAACATAGACAGCTAGTGTGATCAATTATGTGTGCATGTCCCACGTTGGCGGCCAGTGTAACAAATTATGTTTGCCACAACATTGACAGCCAGTATAACCAATTATGGTTGCCCAACATTCGCAGCCAGTGCAACAAATTATGTTTGCCCAACATTGACAGCCAGTGTAACAAATTATGTTTGCCTTACATTGACAAACAGTCAATGAATTATGTGTGGGTGTCCATGTTGGCGGCCAGTGTAATAAATTATCCAACATTGACAGCCAGTGTAACAAATTATGTTTGTTCAACACAGACAGCCAGTGTAATAAATTATGTGTGCATGTTTCACGTTAGCGGCCAGTGTTTGCCAACATTGGCAGTCAGTGTAACAAATTATGTTTGCCCAACATTGACAGCGTAACAAATTATGGTTGCCCAACAGTGGCAGCCAGTGTAACAAATTATGTTTGCCCAACATTGACAGCCAGTATAATAAATTATGTGTGCATGTCCCACGTTGGCAGCCAGTGTAACAAACAATGTTTGCCCAACATTGACAGCCAGTGTAACAAATTATGGTTGCCCAACATTGACAGTCAGTGTAACAAATTATGTTTGCCCAACATTGACAGCCAGTGTAACAAATTATGTTTGCCCAACATTGACAGCCAGTATAATAAATTATGTGTGCATGTCCCACGTTGGCGGCCAGTGTAACAAACAATGTTTGCCCAACATTGACAGCCAGTGTAACAAATTATGGTTGCCCAACATTGGCAGCCAGTGTAACAAATTATGTTTGCCCAAGATAGACAGCCAGTGTAATAAATTATGTGTGCATGTCCCACGTTGGCGGCCAGTGTAACAAACAATGTTTGCCCAACATTGACAGCCAGTGTAACAAATTATGGTTGCCCAACATTGGCATCCAGTGTAACAAAATATGTTTGCCTTACATTGGCAGCCAGTGTAACAAATTTAGTTTGTCCAACATCGGAAGCCAGTGCAACAAATTATGTTTATCCAACATTGGCAGTCAGTGTGAAAAATTATGTCTAGCCAACATTGACAGCCAGTGTAATAAATTATTCATCAAAATTGACACATAATAATTATAATTATAATATCTGGAACTATTCGAAACATTCGTTCATAATTCGAAGATAAGACTCGCATCTGCAGGTAAATGAAAATGAAATGAGGTAAATACGTTTAAATGGGTCCTCTTTCAACTTTGCCACTACCCTTTCATAGGTTTTAGAATTCGAAGAAAAGATTATTCCAGGATCTGAAACGAGGTAAATACGATTGAATGGATCTTCTTTCTACCCTTGCATACCACTTTTGGAGGTTTCCGATAATTTTCAGAATCTTCTTAAGAGGATATGGACTAATTTCTTTCAATCTCTAGTGGAAAAATCCGGAATTCTTTTGAAAACTGTCGATTTCAGATTACCTGAAGGTGGGCGATTTGGTGAAAACTACCCTTATTCCGATGAATATTGATATTTTCTTTTTGAGTTCCATTGAAATTGATCGATAATGAGACAATTCTTCGATTTTTTCAATGACATCAATTTTGAGATTTTTGAAAAATTTCATGGAAAATATGCATTTGGAGGTTAACCTTAATATTTATATGGATTTTATGATTAGCAGTTTCTTTATGTTTATGTTTTTTTTAATTTTTTTCCTGCGAGTTAGGAGCATCGTGTTCTGTGTAGGCTTTGTTACTGTGTCCTTACGCCACCTGAGGCACAGCACTGTTAATTGTTTACCCAATAGTGAATGGTGGAACCGTACAGATTAATAGGTACATTGAAATAGATCGATAATAAGACAATTCTTCAATTTATTCAATAATGACATCGATTTTTTGATTTTTTGAAAATTTCATCGAGAATATTTATTTGGAGGTTAACCTTAATATTTAAATGGACAAATTTTGGATAAGCAGTTTGTTTATGCTTTTATGTTTTATGTTTATTTTTTTTGTTGCAAGTTAGGAGAAACGAGTTCTGTGTAGGCTTTGTTATTGTGTCCTTACACCATCTGAGGTACAGCACTGTTAATTGTTTACCCAACAGTGAATGGTGGAACCGTACATGAATAGTTCCATTGAAATAGATCGATAATAAGACGATTCTTCAATTTTTTTAATAATGACCTTTTGTTTTTTTGAAAAATTTCATCGAGAAAATGCATTTGGAGGTTAACCTTAATAATATTCATATGGACTAATTTTGGAGTTTGTTTATGCTTCTATGTTTTATGTTTTATGTTTATTTTTTTCTAATTTTTTTCCTGCAAGTTATGAGAACCGAGTTCTGTGTTCTGTGTAGGCTTTGTTACTGTGTCCTTACGCCACCAGAGACACAGCACTGTTTATTTTTCACCGAACAGTGAATGGTGGAACCGTACAGATTATATCAGGAATATGTTGTAATTTTCTTTTCTTCCGAAAGTCTATTTAGGTTTGTTTTATATATTGCTGTATATCATACGATGGGTTGTTTAAAGTGGCTAAGGAGTTATCCTTCTAGCATGTTGAAACCTATTTTTAGTTGTTCCATGAATTTTTTTGTCACACATAATTAATCAATTTAAAAAAGGAGTTATTTCGGAGTTTCAAGTTTTCACTGCCGTCGGCTTTCCCCATTACTGCCTATACTTGTTTTCCTCGAGGATTATAACAGGAGTTGTGCCATCGCACCATTTTTCACAGCAAGCAAGACACTATATGAAACGAAAGAACTCGTTGAAGATAATCTGCGCGATCATCCGCCTTTTTATCGTTCCATCAGTTTTTTCAACATTCTAGAAATGCCCGACATATCAACCGGCCAATGCCGCATACTCTCCGACCAGCTTACCCGGAACCCTCCGATTTTTCCTGGACTTCGCAAGACCGTTTATCCGATAGAACAATCTTCGTAGCTGGCATTGTGTTCGCCTCCGACGTATCGGAAGCCGGTTTTTTTCGCTCACCGTGTATCAGACACGGCCGCGCAGACACTATCGAACGTAATGGGTAACACTTATCCTTGTTAAGTTTCAATAAAACTGCTGCCAACTAATCGCCCGGTTGGCGAGAGGTGTTCTCCGTTTTCTCGGAAGAAGGTCGTCGCCATTACGGCCGTTCCAGTGGAGAAACGGGTGTGTGTATCTGCCTCCCCTCACTAGCCAACGTATTTCGTCCACCCTGTACAATGATGACAACTCAAACTGGGTACGAATGGAGCTATAATGTCGTTGAACCTGTGCAGACACTGAAAAGTAAGGCTCTTCTTACTTCATCTTACGAACTAAACTTTCATGTGGAAAGCGCTCATTAGCTTATTATTTATTGACGATTATCCCCATCGCTCATGGGCGATATAATGAAAGATGCAATCAAGGAGTCGCATAAAAAATTAACAGCTCTGACATAAACCTTCCAAGAAACCGAGAAAACGGACGACGTACATGGCCAATTCGCAGGTCATTCGACGTTTCTTGCGATCGTCGTCGATCTCTTGTACGACATAACAGCGGATGGACTAGTTATCAAAGAAAGGCGACAGATCTATCTGGTTCAAAGTTTATAAGACGTGACGTCTTCCTCATTATCAATCCAAGAATGGTTTTCAGGGTATAGAACTTTGAGTTGGCAACACTTTTTTCACTGACAGCCGGTTTGACAGCTGTCAGTTCAATTAAGGTTGGTTTGATTTGCTATTTTATAATCAATAGACTCATTTACGAACCGCAAGTTCAGCGAATTGTACAACTAATGTTATCATTCTTTTAAAGCGTGAAGCAACAAGAAGGCACATCAGTCAAAGATCGGGTTAGGTTAGATTATGAGAATTCTAAAGTAGGATAAAGTTGGCAAATATTGAATATTTAATTGAGAATATATTTAATCATATTTTTCAAAAGAAAACTTATTTGAAACAAGTAGACGATCCGACCTTTTTCTATTATTCAAATTAGTATTTATAATATAGCTTCATCAGGGAAGAAAATAAAAAAACAAACCTCTTGCAGGTATATTGCAGCTGCAGATTTGCTGACTTGCAAACTATCACAAAAAAAAAACGTTCTATATGGATTTAGGATGAATGGTGGGTTTGGATTCTGTGAAAAACTTGTGCAAAAACTCAGTATTAGCAGAGGAATTTGAAGTTTTCGAAAGAAAACTTTATTTACAACGAGTGGATGATCCGACCTATCTTTGACGCTATTTATATCTTACTGATATTCCTTTTGTTCGAATAATGATTCGAATGAGTATTTTCAATCTAGCCTTATCTGGAAGAAAATGAAGAACAAACCTCTTGCAGGTGCATTTCAGTTGCAGATTTGCTGACTTGCAAAATAGTACAGAGTAATAAAGTTCTATATAATTATATTTTTAACATGGAAAGCCAAGTTTTCAAAAAAAAAACTATTTATTTACAACGGACGATTATCCGACCTATCTAGCATACAGTTAGAAAGAAACTTTAATTATTATTTACGACTGATTCGTCTTCAGAGTATTTATAACATTATCTTATCTGAAACGAAATGCGACAAACAACAACACCTGCAACAATGGCGTCATTGAAGATTCAATGAGTAATCAAAATTATACATCAATATCAAATGGAAGCAGATAAGCAATTCATCTAAGTTATACAGGGTTGGCATTATGTAATTATATGAATCTAGGATATATGGTGGGTTTGGATTATGTGAAAAACATGTGTGAAAACTCAGTATTAGTAGAGGAATGTGAACGAGACATCATCTATGTATGATACAAGGGCAGCACTTCTTTTCCATAAAAAAAACCTGGAGGGTTTTTTTCAACCAGATTTGGCCATACAAGCTATGACTTTTGGAACTTCAGATATTCAAAGACTACTAGAGCACCTTAATGGAAGGCAATCATCTTCCATAGATCAATCAGAAAGATTCAGTCTCTCAAATAAATTGAAATACTGATACTCAAATGGCCAACTCATCAAAGTAATCAGTTCCTTCAATTCGAGAATCCATAAATCATTGGCTCTAGGAAATAGGAAGTATAGTCCAACGATGCATTCCACACGTCAAGCAGTATGCACAATGATCCTCGCTCGCGTCAAGAAGTACTCTCCGATTACCTCTATCGGTCGAGATCTATCCGTGCAGCTTCCAGGATATTTCATTACTAATTGAGCCGACCTTGTTCAACCGTGAACCGTACAGTCAAGAGCGGTCGGCGAAAAAGACCTGCGGCCACTTTGAGGTCTACGTGTTGAAAACCGACGGACCAAGAAGTGGAGGATGTGATGGGAACGCACCCACAATCTCGACAAATATAATAGGGGCACCAATTGCTCTTCCTCCACGTATAAGGATATAATTTCGGACCAAGGATTCACCCCTGTGGCAAACCTGCTTCGGAGCTGGATCACCCAGATAAATCGGCGTGAAACGAAGCGGCCTTGCAACTGGTTCTCAGTTGATATTTACGAACGCAATAAAGGATCCAGGTCTATTAATTTCTTCAATAACAATAATAATCATTTTACGCAATCTTCAGCGAACGCACCTGCAAAAGAAGCATATCAAGTTTCGACGTGGAAAACGAATATCTTCATACACTACGCGTATCGGGTTATAAAACATGACCTAAAATAAGTTTCGCTCTGCGGAATCGTTGAAATGCTCGGAATTTCTGTGTGCAGCTCTTATTCATGAGCCTTTGGAGAAGTCCCCGGAAGGATAAACGCAGCGCTTATCGAGAAATAATGAATGATCCGCTGGTGTTTCGTTTCGAACGCGTTTTCTCCTCGGAGAAGTTGGAATATGATAGCTGTGTAAGGAAGGAATCGACGTTCTTCGGTTGCTCGTTAAAGTGGGGAAGTTGAGAATCCGATTTTAATGAATGAGAGAGGTTTACTTCGTTATCCGTTTTTGACACAAAAGTTGGTTTCAGGATTGATAGATGATTTTCTTCTCGTAAACAAACTTTTTTAGAAATCGTATAGTTCCAGTCTTAATCTTAGAAAACTTATGGTTTAGGACTTATGATTTTTCGAAAATTGGGTAAATTTTTACTAATTTTTGAATAATTTTCATTGAAAATGAGCATTCTAGAATGATTTTTGATGGTTCTCAATAATAGAAAACTAGTATTTATGCAGATTTTTTGAATTGGATCGGGAGTGAACAGAGTTGTTGGGTGGGTAAGAATCTAAAAAAAAATTGGAAAAATAGTGATTTCGAAGCACGTTTACTCGAGGAAATGAAGAAAATATTAAAATCGATGAAATAACTCTCAAAATAAATTGAAAATATTAAAAAAAAATTAGTTTCAGTCTGAATATTTTGAAACTTATGGTTTAGGAGTTATGATTTCAAGAAAATTGGGTAAATTTCTACTAATTTTTGAATAATTTTCATTGAAAATGGGCATTCCGAATGGATTCTTGATGGTTTTCAATGATGGCAAACTAGTATTTATGCAGATTTTTTGAATTGGATCGGGAGTGAACAGAGTTGCTGGGTGGGTAAGAATCTAAAAAAAAAATTGGAAAAATAGTGATTTCGAAGCACGTTTACTCGAGGAAATGAAGAAAATATTAAAATCGATGAAATAACTCTCAAAATAAATTGAAAATATCAAAAAAAATTAGTTTCAGTCTGAATATTTTGAAACTTATGGTTTAGGAGTTATGATTTCAAGAAAATTGGGTAAATTTCTACTAATTTTTGAATAATTTTCATTGAAAATGGGCATTCCGAATGGATTCTTGATGGTTTTCAATGATGGCAAACTAGTATTTATGCAGATTTTTTGAATTGGATCGGGAGTGAACAGAGTTGCTGGGTGGGTAAGAATCTAAAAAAAAAATTGGAAAAATAGTGATTTCGAAGCACGTTTACTCGAGGAAATGAAGAAAATATTAAAATCGATGAAATAACTCTCAAAATAAATTGAAAATATTAAAAAAAAATTAGTTTCAGTCTGAATATTTGGAAACTTATGGTTTAGGAGTTATGATTTCAAGAAAATTGGGTAAATTTCTACTAATTTTTGAATAATTTTCATTGAAAATGGGCATTCCGAATGGATTCTTGATGGTTTTCAATGATGGCAAACTAGTATTTATGCAGATTTTTTGAATTGGATCGGGAGTGAACAGAGTTGTTGGGTGGGTAAGAATCTAAAAAAAAATTGGAAAAATAGTGATTTCGAAGCACGTTTACTCGGGGAAATGAAGAAAATATTAAAATCGATGAAATAACTCTCAAAATAAATTGAAAATATTAAAAAAAAATTAGTTTCAGTCTGAATATTTTGAAACTTATGGTTTAGGAGTTATGATTTCAAGAAAATTGGGTAAATTTCTACTAATTTTTGAATAATTTTCATTGAAAATGGGCATTCCGAATGGATTCTTGATGGTTTTCAATGATGGCAAACTAGTATTTATGCAGATTTTTTGAATTGGATCGGGAGTGAACAGAGTTGTTGGGTGGGTAAGAATCTAAAAAAAAATTGGAAAAATAGTGATTTCGAAGCACGTTTACTCGAGGAAATGAAGAAAATATTAAAATCGATGAAATAACTCTCAAAATAAATTGAAAATATTAAAAAAAAATTAGTTTCAGTCTGAATATTTTGAAACTTATGGTTTAGGAGTTATGATTTCAAGAAAATTGGGTAAATTTCTACTAATTTTTGAATAATTTTCATTGAAAATGGGCATTCCGAATGGATTCTTGATGGTTTTCAATGATGGCAAACTAGTATTTATGCAGATTTTTTGAATTGGATCGGGAGTGAACAGAGTTGCTGGGTGGGTAAGAATCTAAAAAAAAAATTGGAAAAATAGTGATTTCGAAGCACGTTTACTCGAGGAAATGAAGAAAATATTAAAATCGATGAAATAACTCTCAAAATAAATTGAAAATATCAAAAAAAATTAGTTTCAGTCTGAATATTTTGAAACTTATGGTTTAGGAGTTATGATTTCAAGAAAATTGGGTAAATTTCTACTAATTTTTGAATAATTTTCATTGAAAATGGGCATTCCGAATGGATTCTTGATGGTTTTCAATGATGGCAAACTAGTATTTATGCAGATTTTTTGAATTGGATCGGGAGTGAACAGAGTTGCTGGGTGGGTAAGAATCTAAAAAAAAAATTGGAAAAATAGTGATTTCGAAGCACGTTTACTCGAGGAAATGAAGAAAATATTAAAATCGATGAAATAACTCTCAAAATAAATTGAAAATATTAAAAAAAAATTAGTTTCAGTCTGAATATTTTGAAACTTATGGTTTAGGAGTTATGATTTCAAGAAAATTGGGTAAATTTCTACTAATTTTTGAATAATTTTCATTGAAAATGGGCATTCCGAATGGATTCTTGATGGTTTTCAATGATGGCAAACTAGTATTTATGCAGATTTTTTGAATTGGATCGGGAGTGAACAGAGTTGTTGGGTGGGTAAGAATCTAAAAAAAAAATTGGAAAAATAGTGATTTCGAAGCACGTTTACTCGAGGAAATGAAGAAATTATAAAAATCGATGAAATCACTCTCAAAATAAGTTGAGAATATCAACAAAAAAAATTAGTTTCCGTCTGAATCTTAAGAAACTTATGGTTTAGGAGTTATGATTTTAAAAAAATTGGGTAAATTTCTACTAATTTCTGAATAATTTTCATTGAAAATGGGCATTCCAAAAGGATTCTTGATGGTTTTCAATGATGGCAAACTAGTATTTATGCAGATTTTTTAAATAGGATCGGGAGTGAGCAGGTTTGCTGGGTAGGTAAGAATCTAAAAAAAATTTGGAAAATAGTGATTTCGAAGCACGTTTGTTCGAAGAAATGAAGAAAATATAAAAATCGATGACATCACTCTCAAAATCAATTGAAAATATAAATAAAAATTCAGTCAAAAATTTAATTTATTCCTGAATTGACCTTAATTCACACCTTCATTGATAACACTGAAATTAAAAAAAAAATTAAAAAAAAAGGATGATTCAGAAGCCGGTACTGGATGGTTGAGTCGAACATAGATGTCGGCGCAAGTTCCGATTGTTATCAGCAAAATAATAATCAAATTATTTTAAACAATCAGAAAATTTAAGAAGCACCTACTACCATATCAAGGCATCATACGTCATACGAGCCAACGCGACCGCTACGCGGTCGTATTTAGAATATCTCGGCAAATATTGTTGTGACGATGCTCTAATTAAAACTGTGTCATGAAAAAAAAATAACAATCACTATGCAAAATATTTTCAAAATTGGTGAGAGGGCGTTGAAGTAAAAATTATCCGAAAAGTGCTTGGGAAATGATGGAATTTTGACATTTCGGCGCCAGTTCGAAAATTGACAGGTTTCATTTGATCTGCCAACTCAATTCCGCATAATATTTTATGAAATATCTTTGGCAACACCGTAGCTCCTGTACACGTCTAGGCACCGACAAAATGAGATGGTCGATGTCTGCTTGTGGCACCTCGTTCCAAGCAACTAAAAAACGTGCATCAACTGTGTTAGAGTCTGGTGAATATTCAATGGTATTTGAATCCGGTGAACGGAGTGGCCACCGCACAACATTGAATCCATTTCGGGAATTTCGTTTTCATGCTGAAAGATAGTCAGATATAGGTGCCTGTTTAATTCTTGGGTGAATATGGAAGAAAGATTCTTGCTTTCGCTCGCGATGGCGCACCCTTCGCAACAATTATTCGACCTTTCGGCATACCCAGCTCGTATATCTCTCTGTTTTCCCCTTCTGGCTTATCCACATTCAACTGTCGTTTATATCATATAAAAAATATTACGACATTGTATTGTACACATACATTAAAAATATTTCAGCGCAGTATACATACCGGTTATAAATAACTACGGCGAAAAATTGCGTACAATACGCTCGTAAATCAGTGTCTAACAGAATTTCCATTATCTAGAGGAAAACTGCAAACAACCATTGTTTGCGTATTCCATAATGAAGATGCGAGTGTTTTAGCACGAAACTGGGACAAAAAATATGCGCAGACGTTAATTTGATATTCAAATGTTGCTATAACTGCTTTTATTCTTATCCTTACATAATCGATTCCAGGAGGATGGGCATGATGCAAGACGAAATGATGCAGTCGGATCAGACGACCCCGTCCTGTCAGAGCCTTCCAGGTTTGACGCCTGGACAATCGAGGATCTGCCACCTTTATATAGACCACATGAACGCCGTGGCCTTCGGCGCGAAAACGGCCCTCTCGGAGTGCAAACACCAGTTCCATGGCAGGAGATGGAACTGTTCGGTCCTCGACGACGTGAACGTTTTGGGTCCTGTCCTAAATATGGGTGAGTCGGTGTAAAATTTGTTCAACACGCCCACATGTCGTTCTGAAAGGAAAATATTTCAGCGTGAGAACTTTAACGAAGTGGAGAGCCAATGAATTATTCTATCATTCCGTAATGACTCTCATTAGTCAACAATGATTCCTTATCCAGTTCCGAGTATCCGATTATTTTCAACTATGCCTTCACAGAAACCTCATCCGCGACGTTCTAGAAGGGTTCTCTGAGGTTCAGAATAACGTTGGAACCCAACCAAGCGAATATATTTACGTACAAAGAGGGAAAACTGAAATTTTCATTAAATTTCCAAATTCCCACCTTTCAGATATCATTTTTGGGCAAAGGTGTAGAATATGGTCAGCTGTTGGATTTTGAAAAATTTTTTCACTGGAACTAAAATATGCTTATTTTTCACGGTTTTAAGTTCTAGAATGGTTCTTCGATGTTGAGAATAACGTTGGAACAAATAATTCAATTGGTTGAGTTCATGAAAAATAAAGAGTGGCAAAATCTTTTCCATCTATATTCATAGTTCACCCTCCCAGACTCCCTGGGGGAATAATTGACGGAACATATAGGGTGTTCCCATCAGGTCAATACAAATAACATTAACCCCATAAATCTGAATATGCAACAGTTCTTAACCGCTTACGAGGGCAGTTAGTCCCCAGGGGATGTTCTCGAGCCACTGGTTCGAAAAATATGGGTGAACAACTAGAAACTCGCACTCACGCTCAAATGGCCACCTTTCGTTACAGATTCATAGTTCGATGGTCGGCTTGAATAGTTTCGAATGTAGAAGTTGAAACATTGGAGACCCCCATGTTTGGTGATTTTTTAGCAATAGAAGGGTTGATGGGGTGAAATGAAAAAAGTTGGTTAAACTATGTAATTTTGCCTTGCCTGTTAATTGTAACTCATATCCTCAATTTCTGGGGTATGGTCATATAAAATGGTGAAAAATTAACGGGAAATAAAATCGATTTCCACAATACTACATATTTTACTAACAATATCATTATTTTTTTCTATCCATCACCCAATCGGGCTTTTCCAATTTGCAGTTCGTGCAGATCAGGTCTTCCCCCCTTTATTATTGAAGCATGAGATTTTTCTCTAAATTATTTATCTTCATTTTGGGAAACAAAACAGTATTGAACAAATCAAAACAGTCGGAAATTAAGGTTATGAGCGTAATATTCTCGACATTTCTGCCACCCAGTAGATCAAATGTATCACATCTGTCATAGTTGGCCGACGTTGCCAAATTTAAATTCCTATCAGTTGAAGTTCAAACTGGTGCAAACGAAGAGATCGAATCGATTTATGAAAATCATTTATTTCTCCCTCATTCTTCTTTCCTTTGCTTCATCCAATCGAGCTTTTTCAATTTGCAGTTCGTGCAGATCTTCCTCGTTCACTTTCTGGTCTTCTCCTTTTTATTATTGAAGCATAAGATTTTCTTTAAATTATTTATTTCCATTTTGGGAAACAAAACAGTATTAAACAAAACAAAACAGTCGGAAATTGAGGTTATGAGCGTTATATTTTCGACATTTATGTTACCCAGTAGATCTAATGTATCACATCTGTCATATTTGGCCGACGTTGCCAGGTTTATATTCCTATCAGTTGAAGTTCAAACTGGTACAAACGAAAAGATCGAAGCAATTTATGAAAATCATTTATTTCTTCCTCATTCTCCTTTCGTTTTCTTCATCCTGTCGACCTTTTTCAATTCGCAGTTCGTGCAGATCTTCCTCGTTTACTTCATGGTCTTCTCCCCTTTATTATTGAAGCGTGAGATTTTCCTCTAAATTATTTATCTTCATTTTGGGAAACAAAACAGTATTGAACGAATCAAAACAGTCGGAAATTGAGGTTATGAGCGTAATATTTTCGACATTTCTGGCACCCAGTAGATCAAATGTATCACATCTGTCATAGTTGGCCGACGTTGCCAAATTTAAATTCCTATCAGTTGAAGTTCAAACTGGTGCAAACGAAGAGATCGAATCGATTTATGAAAATCATTTATTTTTCCCTCATTCTTCTTTCCTTTGCTTCATCCAATCGAGCTTTTCCAATTTGCAGTTTGTGCAGATCTTCCTCGTTTACTTTCTGGTCTTCTCCTTTTTATTATTGAAGCATAAGGTTTTTCTCTAAATAATTTATTTCCATTTTGGGAAACAAAACAGTATTAAACAAATCAAAACAGTCGGAAATTGAGGTTATGAGCGTTATATTTCCGACATTTCTGTCACCCAGTAGATCTAATGTATCACATCTGTCATATTTGGCCGACCTTGCCAGGTTTATATTCCTATCAGTTGAAGTTCAAACTGGTACAAACGAAAAGATCGAATCAATTTATGAAAATCATTTATTTCCTCCTCATTCTTCTTTCCTTTTATTCATCCTGTCGACCTTTATCAATTCGCAGTTCGTGCAGATCCTCCTCGTTTACTTCGTGGTCTTCTCCCCTTCATTATTAAAGCGTGAGATTTTTCTCTAACTTATTTATCTTCATTTTGGGAAACAAAACAGTATTGAACAAATCAAAACAGTCGGAAATTGAGGTTATGAGCGTAATATCTTCGACATTTCTGCCACCCAGTAGATCTAATGTATCACATCTGTCATATTTGGCCGACGTTGCCAGGTTTATATTCCTATCAGTTGAAGTTCAAACTGGTACAAACGAAAAGATCGAATCAATTTATGAAAATCATTTATTTCCTCCTCATTCTTCTTTCCTTTTATTCATCCTGTCGACCTTTATCAATTCGCAGTTCGTGCAGATCTTCCTCGTTTACTTCGTGGTCTTCTCCCCTTTATTATTAAAGCGTGAGATTTTCCTCTAAATTATTTATCTTCATTTTGGGAAACAAAACAGTATTGAACGAATCGAAACAGTCGGAAATTGAGGTTATGAGCGTAATATTTTCGACATTTCTGCCACCCAGTAGATCAAATGTATCACATCTGTCATAGTTGGCCGACGTTGCCAAATTTAAATTCCTATCAGTTGGAGTTCAAACTGGTGCAAACGAAAAGAACGTATCAATTCATGAAAATCATTTATTTCTTCCTCATTCTTCTTTCCTTTTCTTCATCCTGTCGACCTTTTTCAATTCGCAGTTCGTGCAGATCCTCCTCGTTTACTTCGTGGTCTTCTCCCCTTCATTATTAAAGCGTGAGATTTTTCTCTAACTTATTTATCTTCATTTTGGGAAACAAAACAGTATTGAACAAATCAAAACAGTCGGAAATTGAGGTTATGAGCGTAATATCTTCGACATTTCTGCCACCCAGTAGATCAAATGTATCACATCTGTCATAGTTGGCCGACGTTGCCAAATTTATGTTCCTATCAGTTGAAGTTCAAACTGGTGCAAACGAAAAGATCGTATCAATTCATGAAAATCATTCATTTCTCCCTCATTCTTCTTTCCTTTTCTTCATCTAATCGAGCTTCTTCAATTTGCAGTTCGTGAAGATCTTCCTCGTTCACTTTCTGGTCTTCTCCCCTTTATTATTGAAGCATAAGATTTTCTCTAAATTATTTATCTTCATTTTGGGAAACAAAACAGTATTGTACAAATCAAAACAGTCGAAAATTGAGGTTATGAGCGTAATATCTTCGACATTTCTGTCGCCCAGTAGATCTAATGTGCCACATCTGTCATAGTTGGCCGACGTTGCCACATTTCTTTCGAGTAAAGACCATCACTAGTGAAAGAGAATCATGAAAGTCATTCATGTTTTTGTGGTGTGAATGCAGCTCAACATTTCCCAAACGTCCTACAGGTTCTTAAGCTACGTTCACGAACGTGCTGCACATTGCCATTTGGCGTTTCTCACCGTTCAAATCAAAGGGAATTTCAACGCTTTTATGGTCATATTTCGAGGATTATCATATAAATGTTCGATGGGCCTGTCTAAATGTTGACTTTGGCGGCATCCATAATGCATAAGACCTGAGTACACACGTCCTTATCTGACGTCTATGTATCTGTTAGAAAACAAACATTCGAAGAAGTTATTGTACCATTCTTTTGAAAATGTTCGGTTTATCCACCTTTTTTCTTCATTCACGAATAGTGAATCACCCGAAGGGAACCGCCTGCATCCGACCACCTAGTGGTCGTTCATGGCAACCCATCAAGAAATTAGTTCCGGATGCAACAAAAAAGGCGAAACTCGCACAAAGTTCAATAGAGGGTCATTGTTTTGGAGCGCCGCTTCGAGATCACGTTCGCGTTATTAGAGCCTCCCAGCAACGGTGAAAAGCGCGGAGGATTTATCGGAATTCCGAGAATCATCATCCGCTGAAACAATACTGAAATCTCTCCGCCGACATTCTGATAAGTTTCCTGCACTAAAAAAAAAAGGTTATGAATTCCTTATGTTCAAACGCAACTATTGTTATCACAACAAAAAATGGGCCCTCCGGAAACAATCTGTACTTGCAATCTAACATGCCGATTCCGATTTGAGTGACTTGAGTCCTATAAGTAGGAAAAACGGTAATTATAGCAGTGAATATTTCCGCAGATGTCACAGGAATATCTATTAGAATTTAATGATTTTGTAAGTATAACCCAACAATATTTGTAAGACTAACAGTATGGACACATTCAACAGGAATGTTTCGTATGTCTCACAGAAATTCAGATTATTATACCGGAATAAATCTTGTTTAGCTAACAGTTTTTAATCCATGTAGTACCATATGATTGAAATTGTTTGGAATAAAATATCGGTTTCCGACGATAATCATCTCGATGATATCGAACGCACTGTTGCCGATTCGGCATTTTCAATGCTAAATCTAGCATATTTTTGTCTCATTCAACATGTAAAATTCCAGTTAAGGATTTACACTACTTTCATTGCATCACAATAATTGTTTCAATGATTTCTCATAAACGGCATGTTGAATTATTTTAATTTTTTGAATGTATATTCAGGCGTGTATGCACAAGACCTTCCTTCTAATAAAAATTCAATATTTTTCCGAGTGATCCAATTCAAACGGATAATTCAAACTTACTTCAATAATTACTGGCGATGAAAGAAAAAAATTGAAATTTCTTTCTATAGGGTGACTTTTTAAGAGCTTGAGAACTTTTTTAAAAAAAAAAACGCATAAAATTTGCAAAATCTCATCGGTTCTTTATTTGAAACGTTAGATTGGTCCATGACATTTACTTTTTGAAGATAATTTCATTTAAATGTTGACCGCGGCTGCGTCTTAGGTGGTCCATTCGGAAAGTCCAATTTTGGGCAACTTTTTCGAGCATTTCGGCCGGAATAGCCTGAATTTCTCCGGAAATGTTGTCTTCCAAAGCTGGAATAGTTACTGGCTTATTTCTGTAGACTTTAGACTTGACGTAGCCCCACAAAAAATAGTCTAAAGGCGTCAAATCGCATGATCTTGGTGGCCAACTTACCGGTCCATTTCTTGAGATGAATTGTTCTCCGAAGTTTTCCCTCAAAATGGCCATAGAATCGCGAGCTGTGTGGCATGTAGCGCCATCTTGTTGAAACCACATGTCAACCAAGTTCAGTTCTTCCATTTTTGGCAACAAAAAGTTTGTTAGCATCGAACGATAGCGATCGCCATTCACCGTAACGTTGCGTCCAACATCATCTTTGAAAAAATACGGTCCAATGATTCCACCAGCGTACAAACCACACCAAACAGTGCATTTTTCGGGATGCATGGGCAGTTCTTGAACGGCTTCTGGTTGCTCTTCACTCCAAATGCGGCAATTTTGCTTATTTACGTAGCCATTCAACCAGAAATGAGCCTCATCGCTGAACAAAATTTGTCGATAAAAAAGCGGATTTTCTGCCAACTTTTCTAGGGCCCATTCACTGAAAATTCGACGTTGTGGCAGATCGTTCGGCTTCAGTTCTTGAAATGTCAAAGCATACTGAGCAAATACTAATGCATGAAAATCCTAACCTCAAAAAAATCTGAGCAAATACTAATGCATGAAAATCCTAACTTCAAAAAAATCACCCGTTATATCAAAAAGTTGTTCTCATTAGCCATCGATTTGTTAATTTGATTTTAATCTATAATCTTTCGAATATTTATTCATCAACATATATCCGATTTGAAAGGTGATGGATTAAAATCAAATCAAGATAGCGATGAGAACACCTTTCTGATATTGAAAAAAATATCAATTTCAAATTTTTTTCTTTTTTATCGCCAGTATTTGTTGAATTAAGCTCAAATTATTTGCATAGGATGGATTGGATTACACGCAAACACATTTTATTAATTTTTGAAAACTTCTGAGGAAAGTCTTTCGCATACACGCCTGAATGTACATTAATAAAATGAAAAGAATTCAAAATGCCGTTTATGAGAAATCATTCAAACAATTATTGTGAAACATAGGGCAAATGCAAGTAGTGTACAACCTAAAGCATATTGAATGTTTTCAGCATTTTTTGGCCTCCTACCTAGAATTAAATATTTTCTATCTATGATTGATACTAATTTTTGAATAACTTTTCCTGGGAAATACAGAAAAAGAAAAGAGGGTTAGTTCATGATTAAGAAACATAGTTTAGGAAGGAACAGGGAAATGGGGGTTTAACAGAAAAACAGATTTGTTTTCGAGAAACAGTATGTTAAAGTTTGAATTTTTTTCATTTTTTTTTTCTCATAGTATCTCTCACTTCACAAAATATTCAACACAAAAGTTTAATATGATTTGTCAAAACTAACAACGAATTGATTCACCACAGCTTACTAACTGAATTTTTATGACAATTTTATTTTTCCGAGGATTTCGAGAGAATCGTTCAAATTATTTTCTTGAAATCAGTAGCAGATACGACAAAATTATAAGAGACCATGAAGTTTAGTATAAATACAAAGCTGCTTTTTAAATTTTTTCTAATTAACAGTGGCCCACCAAAAAAAAGGTCTGGAGGAAAACAGGGGACAGTGTTCCAGAAAAAATATAATCCTGTAGATTTATTTATTTATTTTTCATTTCATTTTATTTATTCATTTATATCCCGACTCTTCTAGGTCTCTGTGAGACCCCTCAGAAGCTCAGAGCTTGTGCGAGTTAGGAGACATGTCACGTGGTGTAAACTCTCAATTGTAATATATTTGCCGAATTTCAGTTGAATATCTTGTGCGGTATGGATACTACTGTATATATGAGTCTCTCATTACTAGTTTTCAACGAATGTCTCTCTTATCAGTTTGAATAATGTATAGATACTCTATAATGAATTTATTGTAATGAATATAGTCCGAATTATTCTTAAAATAATTTATTTAAAGTTCACTACTACTAATTTATTTACACCACTCAATAATTTATCTACACTTTATTAAGTCCTATTCTGTACTAACTTCTTTCGCGTCGATGTCCACCTATATCAACCGCTTCATAGTTCTCGAAGGGTCGAGATCTGTCGAGAATGGCGTGGATGCATCTAGAAGCGACAGGTCCGGCATGAATTCGTTACATTAATATAATATAATATAATTATCAGGGCCGTATCTAGGGCGTGGCAAGGGTGGCACTTGCCACGGGCGCAAGGTCCGAAGGGGCGCCAAAAAATATCAAAAATAAAGAAATAGAAGTAGAAAAAATTAATTCGAAATATGACAACATGGTTACGTAAGTCAGTAATTCGATCACAACATTTCGAAACATTGACATTGCAATTAGGTCAGAAATACGAGAAATATGGTCCAATTGTTGTAAAAAATTTTCAAAGATGCCGCACTCTGATCATAAATATTACAATCGGCAATATCTTCATGCGATTCCAAGCACAGCCCTTTTATGAGTTGCTTACACTACATCATCCTTTATCGCATCCAGCTTGTTTTCAAGGGCGGCTTCTTTGATGATGGTGGTTCATAATGATGTATTTGTTTAGATTTTTAGGCCACATCTGTGGTATTTTAAAAACGATTTGTATCGCCAAAAATTCACCTATCAGAGTTTTGAGCTCAAGAAGTGGGAGAAAAATTGGGGAATCTTATTCTATTCTACATTAGTATTGATTTATTTCAATTGTGAAGGGAAGAGCAAAAAATTTTAATTTCAATGTTCGTTTAGTGTGTATCCAGATTTGAAGTGTTATAAATTTTGAGTTTTTTATATTCTGACTTTTTTGTGCCATTGTGCTTCTGGATTCGAGCATTATAAATTGTGCTGTTGAAGGTGAGTTGTACTAAGTATTTGTTATTTTTTATGACATTATTCTGGCATCGGATATATCCAATTATTCGTATTTCAACATAATAATATTGTTCCTTTCAATTCAAGAAGAAATATGTTCGGTTCATTGCGGAAAATATGGATTTTCAAACTTGAGTTCTCACTTCTCAGAGCGTCTTTCTTTGAAATCTAATAAAACTCAAATTTTAGTGTTACTTTACATTGAATCTTCAATCTCATCTGGCAAAGATTATTCTAGTGATTTTTTTATACTTAACGAATGGACTTCTTGAATATTGCAACATCAGGCCCTGTACGAAACTATTAGTACGTGTTTCAAATGGTTATAAAATAGTATTTGTATGCTAAGTTTGCGGTTTTTTTTGCAGAGATTGTGATTATCTATTATTGTTTTCTAGTCAACTTACTGAGGAATTTTTATTTTACGTTTGCAGTATGTATTTTTAAATTTTAAGTTGAAGAATTTATATTTTTTAAGATAAATGTTCATATTTATTACATAAATATGAATATTTCATTTTGTTTTTTCTGAATTTGTTTTATTTTTATGCATTTCATTTAAAATGTGTATTTCAATGTTTTTAATGAAAAAAATTTTCTACTAATTTATTTACACTACTCAATAATTTATCTGCACACTATTAAGTCCTATTCTGTAATCACTTCTTTCGCGTCGATTTCCACCTATATCAACCGCTTCATAGTTCTCGAAGGGACGAGATCTGTCGAGAATGGCGTGAATGCATCTAGAAGCGACAGGTCTTCAGATAGATTACTACAGAAAATTCCTGAAAAAGCTTCGAAACTAACTAGTACTGTAATATATGAAAGATAGTTCTTCAATGCAGCGGAAAATTCCTGTTAAATCGATACTACAGTACCGTTATAATTAAAGTAATTCCTGTTTTAGTTTAGTGTTCATTACTGGAAATACTTGTAGAAACTGAAGTTTGAAGCTTTGAATACAACTATCTAGTTCGTTTATCGAACAGAAATTCCTGTGAGTAGTCACGCATATTCCGGTTTTAGTCACAATATTGTTATCCTGTTGAAATGACAGACCGCATTTCGGTTGTTTCAATTAATGTAAAACTGGTTATTTCTAGAGGAATTAAACGACCGGAATTGTCACTCAAAATCAACAAATATTCCTGCAGTCGCTTATATAGGGGAAATTTCCAGTAGAAGGAACCGAATTCCTGTTGTAAATCCTGGAAAATATCTTTGAGTGTGAGATTGAGACTTTCACCACTTCATTCCTTATAACATAACATTTCAACATTAATTTCCAAGAGCTGACAAATAGCCATCCACGCATCCCCATTTGGGCTCGACTCACATACCTCCCCGTCATAAAACCAAAACGTTGATGAAGATCGTTCCAGTAGAGCAAAAACCCCCATTCGTATTCCGGCCGTGCGAAAAATCGCCGATACCGCAGCGTTACCAACCGATAAATCCCGACTTTTTCTCCGGCATTCCAACCACCGGATCGTGCAGAGCCGGAATCACCATTCGATTTACATAAATAAGAAGTCGAAATACCGAGCTCGTTAAAGTGATGTTAATTTGAGGCTGCAAATCCGGCGGTTTTCCTTGTACCACCAGTGGCTGTCGCATATCTTTAATTGACGGGAATAATAGCCGAGCAACGCCGTGAATACTAAACCGGGCGAAGAGGCACGATTCCGGTAGGTGAGATGCTTTCTCCTCCATGTCTCGGTTTATCCGAGGAGTTAATTCTAGATAAGGCGTTTATTTGCTCGTTTAGAGGAAGCCCATTAAATGGCTGTTTTCACGTTTTTTTCGGAGGATGTTAACGACGCGTTTTCCGTTTCGAAACGTTTAATTGCTAGACCGAGAGTTCAAATCTGAGGTTGGCCAAGAAGGCTACGTTTTGATTCAAAAATTTGTAGAAATCGTCTCAAATTACTTCATCGTTATCGGACCCCGTCCCATGTTGCCAGGCTCTGAGTAATAGAAGACTATCACCATTATTCAAAGCATGCCATACCAATTCTTTTCGGAAATGAGAACGAGAAATATAGAGGTGAAAACGCTGAATTACCTTAACATAAACATCATAACCATAAGTTATGTATGTGCATCCATAAATTCAATTTTCATTAATTCCAATCAATTTGCAGGCAGCAGGGAGTCGGCTTTTGCCCACGCGTTAGCAGCTGCCGGTGTTGCTTACACAATATCCAGGGCGTGCAAGGATGGTCAGCTCTCCTCTTGCGGTTGCTCGAGGATGAGGAGACCGAAGGACTTACGCAAGGACTGGGTTTGGGGAGGATGTGGTGATAACTTGGACTACGCCTACAAGTGAGTATATTTTATTATTCGATTATTGAATTAACAATAGTTCAGGAAAACTCAACTTTCTTATCACGTATGGCATCTAAGGAGCTGAGTTTGGCCTTATACAGAGTTATTATCGAAATTTAGTTTATTCCTTCAAATTCTTTTGAATACACAGATAAATTCATGATTTCGGTGAGAATCACTTCAATATTCAATCATAAAGAGCTTCAAAATGGAGCAAATTTAGGTTTGAAATATTTCGACTTTTTTGTTGTTGTCTTGTTAGCCATGATATTAGGGCAGAAGACGAGCAGCAAGCACAAAATTTGATATCTCATTGGAAAGCACACTAAATGGGGTAGTTTTTGCTGAAAAGAAAACATGTCCATAATAAATGATTTTCCATCGATAAAAAATTGGAAAAATATGACTGGTTTTGTTCACTTCCGAATCGTGATATTCATCTCCTTATCACACCCGCAAACAAAAATTTTTTTGCCGCACAGGAATTCTTATCTTGAAGCATATTTATTGCTGTTTCCAGATATGTGGTCAACTTCGATGAGTCTACAAGAATAACTGAAGTATAATTGATTTTATGGAAAAACTTGAAATATTCTGTAGTAGACACCCTCTATACAGCGTGTTCCTAAATTGGAGGTACAAACGAAGAGCGGAGCTTCCTTGAGTTATTTTAAGAAAAAAAAGTCCCCTAAAAATGGGTTCGCAAACGTTTCGTTTTCGAGATATAGGGTGTCAATGTTTTTTTTACATAGTATCTACACTTCACAAGATATTCAACTGAAATTTGGCATAGATATTACAATTGAGTGTTTACATCATATGACATGCCAATTTTGATACCAAATCTACAGGGTCAATTTGTATGACAATTTGGATTTTTTTGAGGATTTCGAGAAAATCGTTCAAAATTTTTTTCTTTAAATCGGTAGCAAATACGACGAAATTACAGAAAACCAGAATTTTTTTTTAAATTACTCAAGGAATCTCCTCTCTTCGTTTGTACCTCCAATTTAGGAACAATACTGTATATAGATACGACGAATATTTTTTGAGGCTCAACTTGCTAAAAAGTTTTTCAACGTACCCTGAAAATTCCAGAACTCTAGGCCTCTCCTTTCGTTATCTTGTTTACGGCCGGCCGGACGGTCAGAATTGATTTCGAACGCTGTATCAAACCTCGAAAGATTCTTCATGTTATGGTGTAAACAGCCGGACTTTAGGTAGATTACCCATTTTTTAGAGGTGGTATTATGTGTAATTTGTGGAAGGCAAAAGGTTCGTGTACAGAAGATGTGATAATTACATAATTTCCCTGCAGTATTCATCACCGGTCATTAGGGACATAAAAAAAAGTTTTATTGGCGTTCCCACGTTACTTGACACGAACGCAAGGGCAGCTAATGGTACTTTTTTGTGGTGAACAGTTTCGAGTGATGAATCAGATTCTTTTCTCTTTCGTTCGGAAAAATAACAAATTACGTATACATTTTATGCATTTATTTTTCCCCAGGTGAAAAAGTTTTAAGTTGAAAAAAAATTGAAAAGCACTGCCGTGAAGTCAGGATCTTTTGAGCGCTCGTTCATCCGCCTTGTAGGTAGATTCGCATTTTCCAGTTTTAGAAACCATTTGAAGGAATTTTTGAAAGCTGTCAAAAAAATGACAGCAGCTCTTTGTCAATTATGCCGAATCAGCTGTTACAGGAATATAAGGCTTTTTTATTCAATAATTCGTTGGAATTTAAAATGGTTTTGGTTATGCGATCTGGACAAGAAGGGAGCTTAAATATATCATTCTCAATTAAAATACAAAATTTCGTCACAATCGAATCCGTAGTGTCGAAATTATCGAGAAAACTAAATTTCAAACGACCATACGGAACCCCTGGTCGAATTTCGCCCAATAACGAATTTAACCTCGGCATTCGAGATTCGAACCTACCCTGAAAATTTCAAGTTTCTGGGTCGTTCCGTTCGAGAGTTATCGTGTACAAGGACGGCCGAACGGACAGACTTGAATTTTTCGACGGATTCGTTATCAGTGTGTTGAACCTTGTCGATTAAGACCATTTTCGGCTCAAAATTCGAAAAATACAGACATCCTAACGAAATTATATAGCCCCCGTGTAAGAGGAGCGCTTAAAAAATGTTTAAAAATTCCAAAAAAATAATTTTTTTTGCATTCCTCAAGATAGTGAACTGAATTTTGAAAAAGGCATCACAATTTTAGGTTTACAACATATGATATGTAAATTTCCCTTGAAAATCTACAGAGTGATATTTTTTTGGAGCCAGAATTTTTGCGGTTCGTCACAGGTAGATTAAAAAATATGGATAAGAATTTTTGTTTCATTTAAAAACTTTTTTAATTCATCTAAATTTTTTCGTTTCTGCTACGGTTTACGAGAAAATAAATGCTGAACAATTCCTCAGTCGCCAGGAAAATCAAAGATAAAAATTTAGTGGTCTCTGGCATCTCGTGTAAGTCGAACAAGCGCTCGAAAAGTGTTCAAAAATTTTAAAAAAATCCAGAAATTTCTGATACATGTGGCAATATCGCATTTTTTTCAAGGAGGATTCCGAAAACGACATTCATTATTGAGTTATGACTCGTTCTCGAGATACAGGGTGTTGAGGTTTGAATTTTTCTTGTTTTATAGTTTTTTTCTCGAAGCATATGCATTTCTCAAGATATTGAACTGAAATTTGGCAAAAATATCATAATTTTAGGTTAACATCATATGATATGTAAATTTCCTTTGAAAATCTACAGGGTGATATTTTTTTTGGAGCAATGTTCCATTATTTGCGGTGCGTCACAGGTAGATTAAAAAATATGGATGAGAATCTTTGTTTCATTTAAAAACTTTTTAATTCACCGCAATTTTTTCGTATCTGCTTCGGTTTACGAGAAAAAAATGCTGAAAAATTCCTCAGTCGTCAGGAAAATCAAAATTAAAAAATTTTTTAGTGATCTCTGGCATCTTGTCTAAGTCGAACAAGCGCTCAAAAAGTGTTCAAAAATTCCAAAAAAATCCAGAAATTTCTGATACATGTGGCAATATCGCATTTTTTTCAAGGAGGATTCCGAAAACGACATTTATTATTGAGTTATGACTCGTTCTCGAGATACAGGGTGTTGAGGTTTGAATTTTTCTTGTTTTATAGTTTTTTTCTCGAAGCATATGCATTTCACAAGATATTGAACTGAAATTTGGCAAAAATATTATAATTTCAGGTAAACATCATATGATATGTAAATTTCCTTTGAAAATCTACAGGGTAATATTTTTTTTAGAGCAATGTTCCATTATTTGCGGTGCGTCACAGGTAGATTAAAAAATATGGATGAGAATCTTTGTTTCACTTAAAAACTTTTCAATTCACCGCAATTTTTTCGTACCTGCTTCGGTTTACGAGAAAAAAATGCTTAACAATTCCTTAGTCGTCAGGAAAATCAAAATTAAAAAATCTTTAGTGGTCTCGGGCATCTTGTGTAAGCCGAACAAGGGCTCAAAAAATGTTCAAAAATTCCAAAAAAATCCAGAATTTTCTGATACACTTGGCAATATCGTAATTTTCTTAGAAAGGACTCCGAAAATGACATTTATTATTGAGTTATGTCTTGTTCTCAACTTACAGGGTGTTAAAGTTTGAATTTTTTATAGTCTCAAAGCATATGCATTCCTCAAGATATTGAACTGAAATTTGGCAAAAAAAACCATATTTTAGGTTTACATCATACGATATGTAAATTTTCCTTGAAAATCTACAGGGTGAAATTTTTTGGAGCAATGTTCCAATTTTGCCTTCAGAATTTTTGCGGTGCGTCCCAGGTAGATTAAAAAATATAAATAAGAATCTTTGTTTAATTCGAAAACTTTTTTATTCAACGCAATTTCTTTGTATCTGCTACGGTTTACGAGGAAAAAATGCTGAAAAATTCCCTAGTCGCCAGGAAAATCAAAATAAAAAATTTTTTCAGTGTTCTATGGCATCTCGTGTAAGTAGAACGAGCGCTCAGAAAATTTTTTGAACTGCCATTGGCTCACCACGAAAATGTTCTTGACAAAAAAAGAAGGGGGGATTGTCTCAGGAAAAATATCACCCTGTATATTTCAACGGGCAGTTGGGATGTCATGTGATTTGAATCTCAACCTTCGTTAAATTCCAGCTGAATATCTTGAGAAATGCAGATTCTATAAGGGAAAAAATCGAATCTTGATATCACTAGTTATCACCCCTCTTCGTTCCTACCTCCAATTCAGGAACAACCTGTACATCGGCCATACATTCATCAACCCTCCACCTCGAAATAAATCTCCTCGGACACGGCGAACAACGAACATCCGAGAGTACAAAAGCCCTGTACCCCGACAACACTTTACCATAATCTCTCTAGCCGTTTCCATCTCGAAACATTCCCATGGTATCGGACACAAAACGAACAAGGCCCATCGATCAAGCCGGCCGGTACGACAGCGCGACAAATTCCCGAATTTAGGTACGCATCGGACACGCTGCGAGCGCGCCGTCATAAATATCGCGGCCACCCCTGCGGATCTGTCAGGATGATAATGCAGTCGCGTCAAATTCGTAATCCCGGACCGGCATGCTGTACCGTGACGCGTCGCATTAGCCCGCCAGATATCGGCGTTGTGCAGATGCTACCCCTGGTTCGGGGATTAGAGGACGAGCGACGCTGTCTTATCGGGTGGGCCCCGAATGAAGGGGTTGCGGATCTTTTTCACATTCGAAATTCTGGATATTGAAAGTAAAGGCATTAAACTTAATTTGGAGGCATGGAATTCAACAAACAAAAATGGTCAACTAATTTGTTTTACGACCAGGTATAGTCCATTTAAGAATTATTGACATCGAAGCAGGCCATGAACAGTCGAGGATTTATTTCTGGTTACAAAAAAGTTACTGTTTTCATCATAGAAATAAAACATAAATATAACCTAGAAAAGTGTTTAGTATACGAATTATCGAATAATTAAGCCGGAATATTTCGATTGCAGTTTCTACATGGGAGTTCAGGTTTGAAAGCGCAAAATTATCGTGGAATGCTTTCATATGAAATTATCTCATATAAAAGTCAACCATGGAAAATTGAAGATCATTCAAATAAATATTTATTTTCACTCAGGACCATGCAATATTTATTAGTATTGGAAATCTTGCAAAATTCTAACCATATAACTATAAGAGCACCATTTTATGTCAGGATTCAAGAAGGATAATTAATGGAATTCTAGCAGGTAGCTAGTGGTGCAACAGATAATATATATATTATAATGTATTATGAAATAAGAGAGAAACAAAAATTAAGAATCTTTGTAGTAAATGAAGAATTTTGACATGAAATTTGTACCGAACTATCAATATATGAACCAATTTGTGAATTATTTATTGCTCGGTGTTGAATACTTCAAGAAAGTCAATTTTTATTTTCATTCATTAAAACTGTCCATGAATTATTGAAAATATTATAATTGATGAGCAATTTTACAATTATTCAGTATACTTTTGAATTGGGAACAATATAGCATGTGTATTAGCAGAGGGAATGTGAACAGGGTACCATACAGTATAAGTATAATAAATAAACTTAAAATATCTATGAATGATACAAGAGCAAAGATAAAAATATTGAAAACTTTGTTTCCACGTAGTGTAATGATTTGGATGTGTTTATTGAATAAGCTGACATAATCCTATTGATGGGCATCCTTTTGCAGGAAAGGTTTCAATATTTCAATAACCCATTTATGAAATAATTCACCATTCATAGTAATCCTTATCATTAATACCACTGTCAAGAATCGGATCACATCCAGGTAAAAATCCATCAATTGTTCCAGCATTCAAAATAGTGCAACTTCTGCCTTTACCCTTGAATATACTCGGCATACCTTTTGGATTATTTTCTGGTGTCCACTGACAAATTTGAATACCGTTTTTGAATATCCAAATTTCATCTAGATAAATGAATTTTAATTTTTGTTCCATGTATTCTCGGTATTTATCACAATATCGTACTATTTTTATTATATTTTTCTGTTTATCAGTAAGAATTTTCCTTCGATCAACTTTTTTGTATTTGTATCCAATTTTTTTTATGATATAATATAATGTTGACTTCGATCAATTGAAATCTAGGTGCTCTTTGGCCAGTTCGAAAAAGATATCTAAACTGATATATTAATTGTTTTCAATTCTAGCAAAAACAAAGTCATTCAATGTCTCTCTTGTATCGCACAGGTTTTCTTCCACTGCTAATTCCAGGCTATAATAACATGCTAAAATTCTACGGACAGGGCTTGGTGAAATCTGAAAATTTAAGAGACATTGATCAATCAGAATACACTTTGAGTCGGTGAATAACAGTTTACCTGAAACACTAGCGGAAATATATGCCAAATCTTTGAGAAACTCGAAGTTACACCGACAAATTGCCTGGCGTTCTCTTGTTAGGCGCGATGTATCCTGGTCAATTCCAGCCATTTTAATAGCATAAGACAAAAAATACTCAAATTCAGAGCAAATTTTTATAATTACATATTCACCAATATCTTCGATAAAATCATCAAAGCAAGATTCCTATTGGTAATGTTAGTTAGTTATTCCTATACCAACCTGAATTCAACAACCCAAAATATTACTGAATAGTCTATTACCAACCTAAATTCGATTTTTCACAGCCAACCGAGATGTCAATAATTCTTAAACGGAGTATAGACTCCTTTGTTGAATTTGTTCAACCGTAACGACCGTTTAACGAGAACCTAATGATATAGAGATCAGGTATGTAGATAACAACCCTTATCTATACCCCTTATTCGTTCCCCTACCCTTTAAGAAGTAGGTATTTATTCCAAACAAGTGCAACAATGAGCTCAGTTTATCTCCTCACATGAAGAAACCATAGTAAAACGAAACACTTGTAGTAGTTTTGTTAAACTCTCAATTTGTGAAAATCGTAAGACTAATTAGTGAATACCAAGTTATCGGATGGTGTGTAGTGTGAAATTTGAAAGAAGAGAGGCAAACTACTCAGATTCTTCCATTCTTTTCCGCCAATGCGGATGCTGCGACATTGCACTGACAAGATTATATTCAATTGCTGAGAGGGAATCGTTGAAGAGTCGCAACTAAGCCAAAACTTTTGGCTTTCATCTTTTTCCGGTATTTTTGAGCGCTCGTACTACTTACACGAGGGCTATATCATTTCGTCACGATGTCTGTATTTTTCGAATTTTGGTCTCAATCGACTATGTTCGACTCACTGATGACGAATCCGTCGGAAAAATCGAGTCTGTCCGTCCGACCGATAACTCTCGAACGGAACAACCTAGAGACTCGAAATTTTCAGTGTAGGTTCAGTTTCCGAATGCCTCGGTTAAGTTCGTTAATGGGCCAAATTCCACCAGGGGTTCCGTAAATATAGCCGTTCAAAGTTTTGTTCCCCTGATTTCTTGAAAACTACAGATTTGATTGAGCTGAAATTGTGCACTCAAATGGAGAATGAGGTGTTCAAGCTACATGTGAAATTTTGTCCAGATCGCATGACCAGAACCATAGAAACCATAGAAAATTGTAACTTTTGAACGGAAACGCCTAGGGACTTGAAATTTTCAGGATAGTTGTGGAACTCGAATGTCGTGATCACTTTCATCTATGAGCAAAATTATACTAGGGGTTCCGTAAATATGGTCGTTTGAAATTTAGTTTTCTTGATAATTTCAAAACTACAGATTCGATCGTGACGAAATTTTGTATACTAATGGAGAATGATATATTCAAGCTACATTTCTTCAGATCACATGACCAGAACCATAGAAACCATAGAAAATCATAACTTTCGAACGGAAAGGCCTAGGGACTTGAAATTTTCAGGATAGGTGTGGATCTGAAATGTCGCGTTCACGTTTATCAATGAGCAGAATTATAGTAGGGGTTCCGTAAATACGGTCGTTTGAAATTTTGGTTTCTCGATAATTTCGAAACTACGGATTCGATCGAGATGAAATTTTGTATTTTAATCGAGAATGATATATTAAAACGATATTTTGTCCAGATCATTCTTCTTGCATTATGATAAATCAAATACGATATCTGAGAATGAAAATATTCCCGAAAAAACCAAGACCAAAAAATCAAAGTTAAAATCATTTTTTAAAAGATATAAAAATCCTTTAGAGCTTATCGAGGTTATCAAATCCCAATTTGAACTATTCTCCAAAACAATTTGAAATAATTATGCCATAATGTCTATCGATTCAATACAGAATACAAACTACAAATTAATACGAGTGTGTATTTAATACAACAACAAAACTTATAGAAAGCAAATAACAGAATTAGAAGTAGACGAAAAGCAAAAAAACTACGACTCAAAATCAAAGACCTCATCGAAATGAAGGAAATAACAAGAAAAGATTACAACGAGCACCGGACCTCAGACTTCAACCCATATTAAATCAATTGAAGGTCGTAATCAAAAAAGCTGAGAATTTACTATTACAGAAAAGGAACAATTAACTAGGCAATTCACGAAAGAAAACCAGCAACCATGAAAAATCGCCAAAGCTTTAAAGAACGAAAAAAAAAAATAAAACAATGTCAGTAAAAGAGTGGACAAAATAATAACCGAGGACTAAAAAAAAGCCAAGATTATTGCAGAAATTCTTGGAAAACAATCTGAACCTAAAGACGTCGAAGAAAATATTGCAAATAAATTTAAAAAAACACAAAGAAAAGAAATTGAAAATCGAAGGAGGCGACAAAATCGTTGAAATGAACATAGACGAAATCAAGAAAATCATAAATAATTTGAACGTCACAAAAGCAATTGGAAGGGACAAAACCAAAAAAAAGTACAGAAAAACTTACTTGAAATTAAAATAAATGAATAAAAAAATATATACAATGCAATTCTAAAAACAAAAAGCTAACTAATAGAAGATTACAGAAACCATAATGAAAACCGAGAAAACCAATAATTGTCCCAAATAACTATAAACCCATGAATCTGCTTACACTTCAAGCAAAAAAGAAGTAAAAAGAAATTCTAGAAAGTACAAATTCGATTGAGTAAATATAGACGAAATCAAGATATTCATTAGTAACTTGAACGTAACAAAAGCAATTGAAAGAGACAAAAACAAAAAAAGTACAGAAAACCCTACCTGAAATTAAAATAAATGAATTAAAAAACATATATGTACAATGCAATTTTAAAAACAAAAAGCTAACTAATAGAAGATTACAGAAACCATAATGAAAACCGAGCAAACCAACAATTGTCCCAAATAACTATAAACCCATGAATCTGCTTACAATTCAAGCAAAAAAGAAGTAAAAAGAAATTCGAGAAAGTACAAATTCGATTAAGTAAATAAAGACGAAATCAAGATAATCATCAGTAACTTGAACGTCACAAAAGCAATTGAAAGAGACAAAAACAAAAAAAGTACAGAAAACCCTACTCGAAATTAAAATAAATGAAGTAAAAAAAAAATGTACAATGCAATTTTAAAAACAGAAAGCTAACTAATAGAAGATTACAGAAACCATAATGAAAACCGAGAAAACCAAGAATAGTCCCAAATAACTATAGACCCATGAATCTGCTTGCAATTCAAGCAAAAAAGAAGTAAGAAGAAATTCTAGAAAGGCTAGGGAAAACAAGGACATGGAAAAGAAAAACAAATAACAATAATTTAATAAAATCTTTCCACATTTCAGATTCACGCAGACCTTCGTGGACATCACCGAGAAGGAGCGTCGTTACAAGAGGGGCACCAGAGCGCAGGGAAAATCCCTGATGAACCTGCACAACAACGAGGCCGGTAGGAGGGTGAGTCTGTTTAGTGTTTACCGTATTATCCGAAAAAAAAAAACAGAAATGAATTATTGTCCACGCAGCGGGATCTCCTGTTTGCGACCATTATTATTTCATAATCCCCTTAAGAGGGGTGGTCGAATTCGATATCGATGAACGGATCACGGGAGAAATAAGAGGATGAAGGGGTGGGGGATGACAATAGGAAATAAAGAAAGGCAATAAGTTCATGTAATCCGATTACTGGATTATCTGTCCGAATATATAGTATTGATATCATATAAAAAAAATTCAATCGGGAAAGTTTGATTGTTTTTCACTCCTTCCTCAGCATATTTTAGCCCCTGTAAAAATTTAATCAAAATCTGAGTGGTGACCATATTGTACACCTTCACCAGCAAAATCGAATTTATGTCTTTGTAAGTTTATACGAACGTTTCCTCTTGATTGTAAACCGTCTAAGAAGTCCAAGCAATAAATCACCTTCTCGACAGATTGCATTTGTCGTGCCACTGAAGTTAAAAATCAGAAGACGATAATGATACGAGTTTAGTACACTTTGTACGTGCTGACCAATAACAAACAAAGTACTTGGGCGGCCTATGTGGGTGATAACATCTTCAATAATCATGGGAATAAGCAGTGGCGTAATGGACCAAGAAAATTATCATTGGAATTGGAATTAAATCCAGGCAAAAATTTCATAATTAAGGAGACATAAGCGAAAAAACACAAAAAGAGAAGACGAACCATCCAGGGGTGGCTCGTGTCCGTGTAATCTTAATCTTTACAAAAATTGTATTAATAATTCGAATTATTTTTTCCAGTAACAATGGCTACTGTATCGAACAATTATTTTCTATGAAAGTGACATTTGGCCGATAAATATATAATTCCAAAATAAAAGCACTCTTAACAGAGATTTTCCCAGAGTAATTCTACGACCGTTTCTTCGATGAAACCAAACGCAAACGTCATTATTTTGAAGCCTGACTTCGGCTTCGAGGCATGCCTCAAAACCATCTTTACAGGCGCTACTTCCTTCATTTTTGCTACAGGTTGACGAAGTTTCTTGTATAATTTAGATAGCGCGCTAGATAAGGAAGTTAAGTTAACACTATATCTATTAAATTTTCACTCATAACGCAATAATTAATGTCATTTTCGGAGTCCTTCCTGAAAAAATTGCGATGTTGCAAAAATGTATAGAAAATACAATACAGTTCTGAATTTTTTTCAAATTTTTGAACATTTTCTCTTGTAAAATTTATGGTTTTCAAGGTGGTATCATGTTGATAACGTAATTTTTGACAAATGTGAAAATTTTTTTCAAATTTCACGTAATCACACTAAGTTGAAAAAGACTTTATCTATTAAATTTGCACTCATAACGCAATAATTAATGTCATTTTCGGATTCTTTCCTGGGAAAATTACGATTTCCATAAGTATGGAAAATACGGAAAGTTCTGGAAATTTTTCAACATTCTTTTTTCTTGTAAAATCTATGTTTTTCAAGGTGGGATCATTATTTCCCAACGTTATTGTTGATAACGTTATTTTTGACACATGTGAGTAATTTTTGAAAATTTTACGTAATCACACTAAGTTGAAAAAGACTATATCTATTAAATTTGCACTCATAACGCAATAATTGATGTAATTTTCGGAGTCCTTCCTGGAAAAATTGCTATGTTGCCATGTGTATGAAAAATACGGAAAGATCTGGAAATTTTGGAAAATTTTTTTTCTTGTAAAATCTATGTTTTTCAAGGTGGGATCATTATTTTTCAACGTTTTTGTTGATAACGTTATTTTTGGCACATGTGAAAAAAGTTTGAAAATTTCACGTAATCACACTAACCTAAAAAAACTATTTCTAATTCCACGTAATCACACTGAGCTGAAAAAGACTTTATCTATTGAATTTGCACTCATAACGTAATCATTAACGTCATTTTCGGAGTCCTTCCTGGAAAAATTGCGATGTTGCCATGTGTATGGAACATACGGAATGTTCTGGAAATTTTCGAACATCTTTTTCTTTTAAGATCCATGTTTTTCAAGGTGGGATCATTATTTTTCAACGTTTTTGTTGATAACGTTATTTTTGGCACATGTAAAAAAATTTTGAAAATTTCACGTAATCACACTAAGCTAAAAAACACTATTTCTAATTTGCCGTAATCACACTAAGCTGAAAAAGACTTTATCTATTAAATTTGCACTCATAACGTAATCATTAATGTCATTTTCGGAGTTCTTCCTGGAAAAATTGCTATGTTGCCTTGTGTATGGAAAATACGGAATGTTCTGTAAATTTTTGAACATTTTTTCTTCTTAAATCTAAGAGTTTCCAGGTGGGATCATTATTTTTCAACGTTTTTGTTGATTACGTTATTTTTGACACATGTGAAAAATTTTTGAATATTTCACGTAATCACATTAAGCTAAAAAACACTATTTCTAATTTCACGTAATCACACTAAGCTGAAAAAGACTTTATCTATTAAATTTGCACCCATAACATAATCATTAATGTCATTTTCGGAGTTCTTCCTGGAAACATTGCGATGTTGCCATGTGTATGGAACATACGGAATGTTCTGGAAATTTTCGAAACATTTTTTTCTTTAAAGATCCATGTTTTTCAAGGTGGGATCATTATTTTTCAACGTTTTTGTTGATAACGTTATTTTTGGCACATGTGAAAAAATTTTGAAAATTTCACGTAATCACACTAAGCTAAAAAAGACTATCTCTAATTTCACGTAATCACACTTAGCTGAAAAAGACTTTATCTATTAAATTTGCACTCATAACGCAATGATTAATGTCATTTTCGGAGTCCTTCCTGGAAAAATTGCTATGTTGCCATGTGTATGGAAAATATGGAAAGTTCTGGAAATTTTTGAACATTTTTTCTTCTTAAATCTAAGAGTTTCAAGGTGGGATCATTATATTCCAACGTTTTTGTTAATAACGTTTTATTTGATACATGTGAAAAATTTCAGAAAAATGAAATGAATTTATATTTAGGTTGAGTTAGGTAGGGTTTGCTTTAGGACAGTATTGAAAATCTTTCTTAAAATGAATTGATATTTAGGTGAAGTCAGATTAGCTTGTGTTTGGACAGTGTTGAAAACTATTCTAAAAATAAATTTATATTTAGGTTAGGTGAGATTAGCTCAAGTTAGGACATCATCTACTCATCAAAGAGGAAGGAGGAAAACGAGGGACGTATTTCATTGTTGTATGATGAATCGAAATTATGCTGCCTCAGTTACAATTTTTTGCGAAAAGTTGCGATTTTACCAATTCAACATTCCTTCTCCAATTGATCAAGCTCGTTAGCCGCTGATTAGCCGGACAACTCCAGTAACTCCTCCGATCCCATTCCCTGGACCATCCCGCCGCCCACGTCCGTCAGACGGTCCAGATTCCGCGAGAAGACGTTCGCTCGCGTTAATTACGCGATGATGGTTCGCGTGTCGCTCCGCGTGGGCAGACCAGCCGACTAATGACTTCATCAGCGGCGTCGAATGGCAATCATAATATGCATACGTTGAACGCACCTCCGCGCAATTTTTGCACATGTTGGTGGTGGCGTCATGAATTTTCATTTATGCTAATCTCGGCGCGGTAGTTTGAAGATGCGCACTCGGAAGGGCGGTAGGACCCCTGATGTTAGCCGCGGGAATTATATGGAGTGCACTTACGAAGAACGCGCGGATTCATTTTGCATATTCACTTCTTGTCTGGAAAAATAGAGGTTCATAAACATATAGTGCTTGCTATACATGGTGTTCCTAAATCTGTTTTTCTCGAGATGTTCAGCGCAAATTTGGCGAAGATATTATACACTTCGAGGTTTGAATCATGTGGCAAGTCAATTGCCCATTAAAATCTACAGGGTGATATTTTTTCAATGTCCCGTTTTTCTCCCTAGAACTTTTTTAGTGCGCCACTGGTAGTTTAAAATATATCAAGAAGAATCCTTAATTTATTTGAATACTTTTCGAAATTGCCTTCTTTCTGTATCTCTTACAGTTTTTGAAAAAAATTCATTAACATCTGGCATATTTGGATAAATTATTGGTTCCATTATAAGTTTTGACAGATCAAATCGAACTCATGGATAATGGAACCATGACTTTTTCCAAATATTCCAGAGACCACTAAATTATTTTTTCAATTATGATTTTACTGACTAGTAAGGAATTGCTCAGCATTTTTTTTCTCGAAAACCGTAGTAAATACTAAAAAATTTCGATCAATTGAGAAGTTTTCAAATGAAACAAAGATTCTTATTCATATTTTTTAATCTACCTGTGACGCACCGAAAAGTTCTGGGGACAGAAATGAAACATTGCTCCAAAAAAAATATCACCCTGTAGATTTTCAAGGGAAATTTATATATCATATGATGTTAACCTGAAATTGTAATTTTTTTGGCAAATTTCAGTTCGATATCTTGAGAAATGCATATGCTTCGAGAAAAAACTATACAGAATTTTTTTGGAATGTTTGAACATTTTTCTTGTTTAATCTATATTTTTCAAGGTGGGGTCATTATTTTCCAACGTTTCTGTTGATAACGTAATTTTTGACACATGAAAAATTTTATAAAATTTCACGCAATCACACTAAGCTCAGAAAGACTACTTCTTATTTCACCTAACCACACTGAGCTGAATAAGACTTTGTCCATTAAATTTGGAAAGATTGCGATGTTGCCACGTGTATGGAAAGTACGGAAAGCTCTGAATTTGTTTGAAATTTTTGAACATTTTTTCCTGTAAAATTCATGTTTTTCGAGCTGGGATTAACATTTTTCAACGTTTTTGTGGATAATGTTATTTTTGACATATGTTAAAAATTTAATAAAATTTCACATTATCACACTAAGCTAAAAAGAACTATCTCTAATTTAACGTAATCACACTAAGCTGCGAAAAATTATATTCATCGAATTTTCACTCATAACGCCATAATTGATATCATTTTCGGAGTCCTTCCTGGAAAAATTGCGATGTTGCCACGTGTATGGGAAATACGGAAAGTTTTGAACATTTTTTTCTTGTAAAATCTATGTTTCTCAAGTTGGGATCATTATATTTCAACGTTTTTGTTTATAACATTATTTTTGACATAAAAATGTATGTGAAAAATCTCAGAAAATTTCACGTAATAACACTAAACTGAAAAAGACTTTATCTATCCATTAAATTTCCACTCATAACGCAATAATTACCGTCATTTTCGGGGTGCTTCCTGAAAAATTGCGATGTTGCCACGTGTATGAGAAATACGGAAAGCTCTGATTTTTTTTTTAATTTTTGAACATTTTTTCTTGTAAAATTTATGTTCTTCGAGCTGGGATTATTATTTTTCAACGTTTTTGTGGATAACGTTATTTTTGACATATGTTAAAAATTTTATAAAATTTCACATAATCACATTAAGCTAAAAAAGACTATTTCTTATTTTACGTAATCACAATAAGCTGCGAAAGATTATATTCATTGAATTTTCACTCATAACGCCATAATTAATATCATTTTCGGAGTCCTTCCTGGAAAAATTGCGATGTTGCCACGTGTATGGGAAATACGGAAATTTCTGAATATTAGGAATTTTTGAACATTTCTTCTTGTAAAATCTTTGTTTTTCGAGTTGGAATAATTGTTTTTCAACGTTTTTGTTGATAACGTTATGTTTGACATATGTTAAAAATTTTGTAAAATTCCACAATCACACTAAGCCAAAAAAGACTATCTCTAATTTTACGTAATCACACTAAGCTGCGAAAGACTATATTCATTGAATTTTCACTCATAACGCCATTATTAATATCATTTTCGGAGTCCTTCCTGGAAAAATTGCGATATTGCCACGTGTATGGGAAAAACAGAAATTTCTGAATTTTTTTTTGGAATTTTCGAACATTTCTCTTGTAAAATCTCTTTCAAGGTGGAATAATTGTTTTTCAATGGTTTGGTTGATAACGTTATTTTTGACATATGTTGAAAATTTTATAAAATTTCACGTTATCACACTAAGCTGAAAAAGACTATACCTATCAAATTTGCACTCATAAGACAATAGTTGATGTCATTTTCGGAGTCCTTCCTGGAAAAATTGAGATGTTGCCACGGATATGATAAATACGAAAATACGAAATTTTTTTGAAATTTTCCCACATTTTTTTCTTGTAAAATCTATGTTTTACATGGTGGGATCATTATGTTTCAACGTTTCTGTTGATAAAAATTTTAGAAAATTTCACGTAATCACACTAAGCTAAAAAAGACTATCTCTGATTTTACGTAATCACACCAAGCTTTATCTATTAAATTTTCACTCATAACGCAATAATTGATGTAATTTTCGCAGTCCTTCCTGGAAAAATTGAGATGTTGCCACGTGTATGGGAAATACGGAGCTCTGAATTTCTTTGAAATTTTTGAACATTTTTTCCTGTAAAATTCATGTTTTTCGAGCTGGGATTAATATTTTTCAACGTTTTTGTGGATAACGCTATTAAATACGGAAAGTTCTGAATTTATATTTAGGTTAGGTGAGGTAAGCTCAAGTTCATATAGTGTCGGAAATAATTCTTAAAATGAATTTATATTAATGTTGAGTCAGGTAAGGTTAGCATTAGGACAGTGTTGAAAATCATTTTAAAAATGAATATATATTTAGGTTAGGAAAGGTTAGCTTGAATAAGGACATTGTTGAAAATCTTTCTTAAAATTTTTGATTAAATATCCGAATTCAATTATTATATGTCCGTCCAGCCTGTCGTAAATACGATAACCTTCGGAAGAAAAGGCCTAGTGTTTCAAAATTTTCAGGTTACGTTCTATAATTCCCAAAAAACAGATAAGATCGAATTGGAACTCAGTAGTTCTCGATGGGTCATGTCAAATTTCCCGAGGGTCGTATAGATAGAAGAAAAGAAAAATTTCGAAAACCTTCGGTACCTCAGAAAGTATTCGCCATATCCTGCTCGAATTTTGTGACTACATATGGAGGATCATTAAAATGACTTATAGCACGTGAGAAGAAAATTGAGTTTTTCTGATCTGGTGTTGGTAAATTCTGTGATTCCATCTCTTGAAGTGTCGATTTTATAAAACTATAATTTTTCAGGCAGTCATGAAAAACTCGAAGGTGACCTGCAAATGTCATGGGGTGTCCGGTTCTTGTTCGCTGATAACCTGCTGGCAGCAAATGGCCACTTTTCGAGAAATAGGTGAGTAAATCATTCAAGACTAAGATACAAAACCCAGAAGAGGCACGAAAATGGGCTAGATTCTGATCTAACACAGTACCATTTTTGGTAAAATTGTGACATCCAACACCAAAATTTTCATGGAATTTTCTGAATGGTAATTTTACACCCAATGGGTTTCGGATCATGGACTATCGGAGGATAGGAAATATAGTTATAAATATCTGAACTCGCCGGCTTTATCTTGATATATACGGACAGTTTTATAGGAGAAAGTACACATTGCGTTATACCAAGGGATCTCCAAGAGATGGTTACAATTTCTGTATCTCTTATAATATTATTAATACGTCTATTAATTGACATAATGTGAATATCGTGAACGCCCACGGCGGTACTCAAGAGTGCCACAATGGTTTCGAAAGAAGTTAACTGTGGACGCCAATCAATTCGTTTGTGACATTTATTTGTTATGTTGAGAATATCCGTTTCGATTCAGCTTCAGATTCAGACTGGTGGGGCAGAAACGAAAACGCCCCACCAGTTTTGCGTATAATTCATTAAGGTCTGGTAGGGCAAAACGCGAGACGTGAATAGGTATCGTATTTTTGATCCCATTTCAAAGGCTCACCTTTATGAGTATATGCAACTTGCAGCTAATAAACTAGAATTTATTATTATTCCGCCTCTGGAGATGCGACCCATCACGTTCGCGGTTGAAAGGTGGAATGAAGATTTGGAGCTTGTAAAAGTCGCCAAACGACCGTCAAGGCATAATATGTTAGTTGTCCGTTCGTTTATGGGTAGGCCCCACACGTAGAACTAAATTTCGCATTTGTGTACACGTCGTGTAATCCCGATGATAATTCCTTCGGTCGGAAGAATAAATCCGTAATGAGATTACGACGGGTGTCTGGATGATGTCGATGCGGATGAGGTTTTATCGAGTCGAGTTCGTTAGCTCCGCTTTTCGTCGATTTGAGATGATGAGACTGATGAGTGACATCAATATTGTCATTCGGGATTCCATCGAGAGCTCCGAGGAGATGCCCGAACAAGTGGAATATTTCATAAGTCACGAGAAAAGCTTAACTCATAGTGTTTCATCACGTAAAATAATACACACAAGAAATTGGCACCGACTTCAACGATATTTCTTTTCTGTCTGTTGTGTTGATTTTTTCTTGTTAAACCTATGTTTTTCAAGGTGGGGTTATTATATTTCAACGTTTTTTTGATAACGTAATTTTAGACACATGTGAAAAATTTTGGAAAATTTCACGTAATCACACTCAGCTCAAAAAGACTAATTTCGCACAAAAAAAATATATCTACATCATAACGCAATTGGTGTCATTTTCGGAGTCCTTCCTGGAAAAATTTCGATGTTGCCACTTGTATGGGAAATACGGAAAGTTAAATTTTCGTTACATTAGTTACATTTTCTCTTGTAAAATCCATGTTTTTAAAGATGGGAACATTATTCTTCAATAATTTTGTTGATAACGTTATTTTTGACACATGTGAACCACAAAATTTCACGTTATCACACTAAGCTAAAGAAGACTATCTCTAATTTTACGTAATCACACTGAATTGAAAAAGATTATATCTATGAAATTTTCACTCATAAGGCAATAATTAATGAATAAATTGCAATGTAGTCACGTGTATGAGAAATACGTAAATTTCTGAATTTTTTTGGAATTTTTGAAGATTTTTTCTTGTAAAACCTATGTTTGTCAAGATGGGAACATTATTCTTCAATAATTTTGTAGATCACGTTATTTTTCAGACATGTGAAAAATTCAAGAAAATTTTACGTAATCACAGCTAAAAAAGATTAGCTATCTCTAATTTAACGTAATCACACTGAGATGAAAAAGACTATATCTTTGAAATTTTCACTCATAAGGCAATAATTAATGTAATTTTCGGAGTCCTTCCTGGAAAAATTGCGATGTTGCCACGTGTATGGAAAATACGGAAAGTTCTGAATTTTCTTCAAACTTTTGAACATTTCTCTTGTAAAATCTATGTTTTTCAAGATGGGAACATTATTTTTCAATAATTTTGTGGATAACGTAATTTTCAGACATGTGGAAAGTTTTAGAAAATTTCACGTAATCAGCTGAAAAAGATTAGCTATCTCTAATTTTACGTAATCACACTGAGCTGAAAAAGACTATATCTATGAAATTTTCACTCATAACGCAATAATTAATGTGATTTTCGGAATCCTTACTGGGAAAAATTGCGATGTTGCCACGTGTATGGAAAATACGGAATATTCTGAATTTTTTTGGGATTGTTGAACATTTTTTCTTGTGAAATCTATGTTTTTCAAGATGGGAACATTATTTTTCAATAATTTTGTGATTAACGTAATTTTCAGACATGTGGAAAATTTTAGAAAATTTCACGTAATCACAGCTGAAAAAAACTACATATCTCTAATTTTACGTAATCACACTGAGCTGAAAAAGACTATATCTATAAAATTTTCACTCATAACGCAATAATTAATGTGATTTTCGGAATCCTTACTGGGATAAATTGCGATGTTGCCACGTGTATGGAAAATACGGAATATTCCAAATTTTTTTGGGATTGTTGAACATTTTTTCTTGTAAAATCTATGTTTTTCAAGATGGGAACATTATTTTTCAATAATTTTGTGGATAACGTGATTTTCAGAAATGTGGAAAATTTTAGAAAATTTCACGTAATCACAGCTGAAAAAACTAGCTATTTCTAATTTTACGTAATCACACTGAGCTGAAAAAGACTATATCTATGAAATTTTCACTCATAACGCAATAATTGATGAGATTTTCGGAATCCTTACTGGGAAAAATTGCGATGTTGCCACGTGTATGGAAAATACGGAATATTCTTAATTTTTTTGGGATTGTTGAACATTTTTGAGTTATGTTTTTCAAGATGGGAACATTATTTTTCAATAATTTTGTAGATAACATTATTTTTGAGACATGTAAAAAATTTTAGAAAAATGCACGTAATCACAGCTAAAAAAGATTAGCTATCTCTAATTTAACGTAATCACACTGAGATGAAAAAGACTATATCTATAAAATTTTCACTCATAACGCAATAATTAATGTGATTTTCGGAATCCTTACTGGGATAAATTGCGATGTTGCCACGTGTATGGAAAATACGGAATATTCCAAATTTTTTTGGGATTGTTGAACATTTTTTCTTGTAAAATCTATGTTTTTCAAGATGGGAACATTATTTTTCAATAATTTTGTGGATAACGTGATTTTCAGAAATGTGGAAAATTTTAGAAAATTTCACGTAATCACAGCTGAAAAAACTAGCTATTTCTAATTTTACGTAATCACACTGAGCTGAAAAAGACTATATCTATGAAATTTTCACTCATAACGCAATAATTGATGAGATTTTCGGAATCCTTACTGGGAAAAATTGCGATGTTGCCACGTGTATGGAAAATACGGAATATTCTTAATTTTTTTGGGATTGTTGAACATTTTTGTGTTATGTTTTTCAAGATGGGAACATTATTTTTCAATAATTTTGTAGATAACGTTATTTTTGAGACATGTAAAAATTGTTAGAAAAATGCACGTAATCACAGCTAAAAAAGATTAGCTATCTCTAATTTAACGTAATCACACTGAGATGAAAAAGACTATATCTTTGAAATTTTCACTCATAAGGCAGTAATTATTGTGATTTCCGGAATCCTTAATGGAAAAATTGCAATGTTGCCACGTGTATGGAAAATACGGAAAGTTCTGAAAATATCACGTAATCACACTAAGCTAAAAAAGACTATCTCTAATTTCACGTAATCATACTAAGCTGAAAAAGACTTTATCTATTAGATTTGCACTCATAACGCAATAATTGATGTAATTTTCGGAGTCCTTCCTGGAAAAATTGCGATGTTTCCACGTGTATCGGAAATACGGAAAGTTCTGAATTTTTTTGGGATTGTTGAACATTTTTTTTTTTAAAATCTTTGTTTTTCGAAATGGGAACATTATTTTCTCAACAATTTTGTTGATAACGTAATTTTTGTTTTTTTTGAAATTCTTGATAATTTTTTCTTGTGAAATCTATGTTTTTCAAGGGGGATTATTATTTTTCAACGTTTCTGTTGATAACGTAATTTTCGACATAAATATGTGAAAAATTTTACGTAATCACACTAAGCTCAGAAAGACTATTTCTAATTTCACGTAGTCACACTTAGCTGAAAAAGACTATATCTATAAAATTTTCACTCATAAGGCAATAATAAATGTCATTTTCGGATTCTTTCCTGAAAAAATTGCGATGTTGCCTTGTGTATGGGACATAAGGAAAATTCTGAAATTTTCCACTCAAAATGCAATAATATACAATATCATTTTCCGAGTGGGTCCGGAAAAAATTTAGGCGTTATCACGTGTATTGGAAATACGGAAAATTCTGAAATTTCCAAAATATTTTTACATTTCTGAATATTTTCGTTTTTCGAGTTGGGCTCACTATATACCAACATTTACAAGATTTCGTAATTCCTGGGAAAAATTGCGACGTTGCCACTTGTATTGGAAATACAGAAATTTCTAGAATTCCAGAAATTTGTTCACATTTTGGAATATTTCATTCTCCGCAGTATTTATGTTTTTAAATTTTTGAGATTTCGAAACATGTGACAAATTTTAGAAAATGTCACCTTATCCCCCTCGGACCATCTCTAATAAATTATTACACATAGCGCAATAAATTTTCACTCATAACGCAATAACAAATATTTTCGGAGCCTTTCTCTGGAAAAATTGCGACGTTGCCACTTGTATGAGAAATACTAAAATTTCTGTAATTTTCAAAATTCGTTAAAAATTTCTTCAGGGATGTTTCAATATCATTTCGTCGAACGATTACAAAGGTTTATTATACTTGAGATATAACAAACGGAAAGCAATTTGAGTGCGCATCCTAGAAATCTCTTCTCACAGAGAGAGTGGGGCATCTCGAAAGTAACCGAAGCTGGCCTAGGAGAGACCCGGAAGGTCCACTTGTGGACATTCGAATGAAGAATAGATTGGATTTGAATTATTCATTAACAAATCCTCATCTACATAATACACGGTGTGTGCACCGCGAAAGATGTAGGTATTCAATTGAACTGAAATGACTGCGTTTCGTTTAACTGAACATCCCATGCTTGGGATCTATGGTGGTTTCTTGAATAAATCGAACATATTTATCAGAGACCCATTTGAATAATTCAGAAATGGTATTTCGAATGTTCTCCTGGCGGTTTATCGCCGTGATTTCATTTCGAAGATTGATTATATTGTCCATTTTTTGAAGTAAGAGTTTGGAGAAACATCTATGGAATCATTTCTGTGGTTCTGTATTTCTATGATTTTCACTCATATCTTAAAAGTTTCTAGATTGAACTCAATCTATGTTACTCACATTAAAATTAATTGTGTGCTTTTCAGTACATTTTATTCATTCTTTGAAACTACTCCTGACTGACGTTTGAAATTTCTGTAATCAATCTTTGTATGGTCATAGAAAGTTCTTGTTTCATTTCGAATTCGCAAATGATCAAGCATAGAAAATGTTCCAGACGTCATTTTCTCGAATATAGAACCATATTTCGCACGTCGAGTACTTTTTTTCCACTCATACCTCAGCAGTTTCTAGATTGAATTTAATTTATGTTACTCACATTAAAATTAGTTGTGTGCTTTCCAATACATTTTATTCATTCTTCGAAACTTCTAATGACTAACGTTTGAAATTCCTGTACTCAATCTGTGTGGTCATAGAAACTTCTTGTTTCATTCCGAATTCGCAGCAAATGATTAATCATAGAAAATGTTCCAGACGTCATTTTCTCGAATATAGAACCATATTTCGCACGTCGAGTACTTTTTTCCACTCATACCTCAGCAGTTTCTAGATTGAATTTAATTTATGTTACTCACATTAAAATTAGTTGTGTGCTTTCCAATACATTTTATTCATTCTTCGAAACTACTCCTGACTGACGTTTGGAATTCCTGTACTCAATCTATGTGTGGTCATAGAAACTTCTTGTTTCATTCCGAATTCGCAGCAAATGATTGATCATAGAAAATGTTCCAGATGTCATTTTCTCGAATATAGAACAATATTTCGCACGTCGAGTGCTTTCTTTCCACTCATACCTCATCAGTTTCTAGATTGAATTTAATCTATGTTACTCACATTAAAATTAGTTTTGTGCTTTCCAATACATTTTATTCATTCTTCGAAACTACTCCTGACTGACGTTTGAAATTTCTGTACTCAATCTTTGTATGATCATAGAAAGTTCTTGTTTTATTCCGAATTCGCAAATGATTAATCATAGAAAATGTCCCAGACGTCATTTTCTCGAATATAGAACAATATTTTGCATGTCGAGTGCTCTTTTTCCACTCATACCTCAGCAGTTTCTAGTTTGAATACATACTATAATACATACATTAAAATTAGTTGTGTCCTTTCCAATACATTTCATTCATTCTTTGGAACTAACTACTTCTGACTGACGTTTGAAATTTCTGTACACAATCTTTGTATGGTCATAGAAAGTTCTTGTTTCATTCAGAATTCGCAAATGATTAATCATAAAAAATGTTCTAGACGTCATTTTCTCGAATATAGAACAATATCTGGCACGTCAAGTCCTTTTTTTTTCCACTCATACCTCAGCAGTTTCTAGATTGAAGTTAATCTATGTTACTCACATTAAAATTAGTTGTGTGCTTTCCAATACATTTTATTCATTCTTCGAAACTACTCCTGACTGACGTTTGAAATTTCTCTACACAATCTTTGTTTGGTCATAGAAAGTTCTTGTTTCATTCCGAATTCGCAGCAAATGATTAATCATAGGAAATGTTCCAGACGTCATTTTCTCGAATATAGAACAATATTTCGCACGTCGAGTGCTTTTTTTTCACTCATACCTCAGCAGTTTCTAGATTGAATTTAATCTATGTCACTCACATTAAAATTAGTTGTGTGCTTTCCAATACATTTTATTCATTCTTTGAAACTACACCTGACTGACGTTTGAAATTCCTGTACTCAATCAATATGTGTGGTCATAGAAACTTCTTGTTTCATTCCGAATTCGCAGCAAATGATTTATCAGAGAAAATTTTCCAGACGTCATTTTCTCGAATATAGAAAAATATTTCGCACGTCGAGTGCTTTTTTTTCACTCATACCTCAGCAGTTTCTAGATTGAATTTAATCTATGTTACTCACATTAAAATTAGTTGTGTGCTTTCCAATACATTTTATTCATTCTTTGAAACTACACCTGACTGACGTTTGAAATTCCTGTACTCAATCAATATGTGTGGTCATAGAAACTTCTTGTTTCATTCCGAATTCGCAGCAAATGATTTATCAGAGAAAATTTTCCAGACGTCATTTTCTCGAATATAGAAAAATATTTCGCACGTCGAGTACTTTTTTTCCACTCATACCTCAGCAGTTTCTAGATTGAATTTAATTTATGTTACTCACATTAAAATTAGTTGTGTGCTTTCCAATACATTTTATTCATTCTTTGAAACTACACCTGACTGACGTTTGAAATTCCTGTACTCAATCAATATGTGTGGTCATAGAAACTTCTTGTTTCATTCCGAATTCGCAGCAAATGATTTATCAGAGAAAATTTTCCAGACGTCATTTTCTCGAATATAGAAAAATATTTCGCACGTCGAGTGCTTTTTTTTCACTCATACCTCAGCAGTTTCTAGATTGAATTTAATCTATGTTACTCACATTAAAATTAGTTGTGTGCTTTCCAATACATTTTATTCATTCTTCGAAACTACTGCTGACTGACGTTCGAAATTCCTGTACACAATCTTTGTATGGTCATAGAAAGTTCTTGTTTCATTCAGAATTCGCAAATGATTAATCATAAAAAATGTTCCAGACGTCATTTTCTCGAATATAGAACAATATTTGGCACGTCAAGTCCTTTTTTTTTCCACTCATACCTCAGCAGTTTCTAGATTGAATTTAATCTAAGTTACTTACATTAAAATTAGTTGTGTGCTCTCCAATACATTTCATTCATTTTTTGAAACTACTCTTGTCTGACGTTTGAAATTTCTCTACTCAATCTTTGTATGGTCATAAAAAGTTCTTGTTTCATTCCGAATTCGCAAATGATTAATCATAGAAAATGTCCTAGACGTCATTTTCTCGAATATAGAACAATATTTGGCACGTCGAGTCCTTTTTTTTTCCACTCATACCTCAGCAGTTTCTAGATTGAATTTAATCTAAGTTACTTACATTAAAATTAGTTGTGTGCTCTCCAATACATTTTATTCATTCTTTGAAACTACTCCTGCCTGACGTTTGAAATTTCTGTACTCAATCTTTGCATGATCATAGAAAGTTCATTCTGAATTCGCAAATGATCAAGCATAGAAAATGACCCAGACGTCATTTTCTCGAATATAGAACAATATTTCGCATGTCGAGTGCTTTTTTTCCACTCATACCTCAGCAGTTTCTAGATTGAATTTAATCTGTTACTTTCATTAAAATTAGTTGTGTGCTTTCCAATACATTTTATTCATTCTTTGGGATTACTCCTGACTGACGTTTGGAATTTCTGTACTCAATCTTTGTATGATCATAGAAAGTTCTTGTTTCATTCCGAATTCGCAAATGATCAAGCATGGAAAATGATCCATACGTCATTTTCTCGAATAAAGAACAAGATTTCACACGTCGAGCCCTTTTTTCCACTCATAGAATAATTACTTCACAGACTTTTAGCTCAAAAAATGAATGTTTCGAAAAAATTTGACAGACACTCCGATGACAAGATAGCGCATAGATCACCAAGGCATGATGTAGATGTTATTACAAAAACGACTTTTTGAATATGTAGATATCCGATTGTCATATTCGATTTGCATAGAATATTATTCAAATTAGCATAATTGCATCGATTATGAATAAAGAGGGCACAGATGGAGCAGTATTGGCTTCAATGGATGCTGATGGAATAATCTCATAGAGCTTTGTTTTCATGCAGAATCCGTTTAATTTGAGGTTAGAACTTGAACAAATGATCAAAAAATGTGTTACATTTCTGTAATAAAACGAATACTATTTAAGTAAGGGGAATATCCTTCTTTGACAATCTTTCTCACAAAACCAGGTCCTATCCTGTCCTTCTGAAAGCGTGAATGATAATTTAGCAGACGTTGGTTATTTATATTATGAAGTTATGATGCGGTAAGAATAACTTGAGAAATTATAGGGCGTTTACTTACATTCTATAATCAATGATCATTCAAATTACCGTACAACTTCCCATATGGCGCAACAGAGACCACCCTGTAGAAACGATGGATACTGGATGAATTATAGCCGGTCTCGAATATTACGAAAGTAATGAGAGTTCATATAATTACAACTTTCTTGAATGAAATATGACTGGTTTCATTTCAAGATAACCTAACCTTGATTTTAATCAAAACACAGAAAAATCGACTGTCAGCTGTCAAATCGGCTGTCACTGAAAAAGTGTTGCCAACCCTTTTTGATGATAACCTCAATTTTTTCCAGGCGACTACCTGAGGGACAAATACGACGGAGCCACGGAGGTCAGGGTCAACCGGAGAGGTCGCCTGCAGCTGCGCGACCCGAGGGTGAGGCTGCCGACCGCCCAAGACCTCGTCTACATGGAGGACTCCCCCAACTACTGCGTCAAAGACGACGTCATAGGTTCCCCGGGTACTCAGGGTCGCACCTGCAGCAGGTCCTCCCAGGACCTGGACGGCTGCAATCTGCTGTGTTGCGGCAGGGGTTACAACACCCTCAATTCCACGGTGGTGGAGAGGTGCGACTGTCAGTTCAAGTGGTGTTGTCAGGTTGAGTGTAAGACGTGCGTCAGGTCGCTGGACGTGCACACTTGTAAATAAATGACGGTTCCTTAAGTGCGGGTGAAGACGTGATTTCATCACCTGGAGGGCAAGGGGTTGAACTGAGGAGAATATACATGTTTTCATCAGATTTTAATCGAAATTGACAGTTCGAATGAATTAGTGTGGTTTACAGAATTCGGTTGATCTGTGTTCAGCAACGAAAACAACTTGGCAACCTTGTATATCCCAAATTGTACGATTGAACCATCGGTTTTAATGATATTTCATTGTTGAAATGGTGTTTTTAGGTCTCAACTTGTTCGAAATGGCTTCAAACAAAAGTCCATAACCTGTTATTTTATTTGAAGGGTAATGTTATTACTGACGATGATTCAATACTATTTCAAATAAAACAAGGACTTCATAACCAACAATTCATTTTTCTAAATTACAACTTTCATTGCATCGAGCAATGAAATTATGATTACGTCGGTGTCATAGAAAAATACCATTTTTCTATGACATTCAGTGTTGTCAACTTACACATACACATACAGATTCAAAGCCCTAGTGAACAGTATTATTAGTTGTTTATAATGAAATTCATTCCTATACAATTGAACCCTAGGCAAATAACGAGATGGAGGTTTTTATCTTCTCATTGTTGTATGGTTTATGAAAATGAAAGTACGAATTTTCAAACAAAATTCATGGTATAAGATTTTACAATGAAACATGGTAAATTGAATTGTTCATATCTTTTTCTTCCAATCACCTGATGTAGCTATCTGAAATTATCTTCTATGGTTCCTATAAATATCACCTTCAAATCATAAAATATTCGATCTGAAAGCTGAAAGATAACCTATCCTACATTCCTATTCGTATGTACATAAAATGTGTAGGTTTTCTACAGTCCTATGTATTGAGATGTAAATTATATTCTGTTTTTATAGATGATTTATATATTATTTATTGTGTGTCGAATAAAAATACCGAAAAAAATGTATTGTTATTTTTCTGAATATCGCAACCAGCTTGGGAATTCTAGAACAATTCAAAAGGGAAAAATCACGAACCGCGAGATGGCGCTGAAAATCACAAGATGTCTGGCCGAGAGAGGCTCAAAATTATTCTGTCTTTCATAACAAGTAAATCAAATATTTTTTATAAGATTGCGGAATAAATAATAATGCCTGTGGAAGTCGAGACAACCACTTCGGACATTTTTGATTATGTGGGTGAACGTGAATGTGATAGCAAGTTACCACTATATCATAGAAAATTGTCGAACTTACGATAAAAAAAATCTTCAAGATTGTCTGCCATTTTTTAACTGCCTTGATTCAACGGGAGTTTCTGCAAAGAAATTTCAGAAGAACTATATGATGAGCATTGAGGAACAGAGCACATTTATCGTGATCTTATTCCCACATTACTTCTTACAATCCGCTGCATTTTCAGCTAGTATACAGTTTATTCGAAACATTTGTCCATAAATTATCATCAAAATGTATCACTTTCGATACATTAATGACTTGAAATGATAAAAATATTTCACACTGTTCCCATATGAACACTCACACGTTAGTTTGTTGTTCACCTCTCGGGTATTTCAAACGATTAAAAGTAGATGTCGCCCACTCCGTGATTCATCCCTATCAAGGAAAAACGCTCAGCATTTTCAATGTTCAGAAAGTTAAATCTCGAACTTCCTCACTGCTGAAATATCTGTATTCGCGATTCCAAAAGTCTAAACGCCCCCTGCCGGCTAAATCCTGAACCTAGAAAACGAGTATTGCTTTCATATTTAACGTGCTCTTAAGACAGATATTTTTAGTTCATATCGAGAAACCAGGTGTATTCAGAAATTTTTATCGTTTTCTGAGCAGAGTAATTGGCAGCGAAAAAAAAAGTCGCTGAGGTATTTATATCAGTGTTATTCAGTGAAAATACGTTCACAATGTTATTGAATTTTAGGTTACACGTTTGAGTCCAATTTTCTGGGGCAGGTTTGAGTGGTGATTTAGAAAGGTAATTCAATAATAATCAACAAGAGTGTTATGAAATTGATCTTCGTATTTCAAATGACTGCGACTTAATCTTTCTCTAAGAAAGAAATTGGAACCATCTTTAAGGTGGAGTCTGAATGAAACGATTCTATGTTCTAATAATATATATGTACATGAATTTAAGGACATTGGATTATATAACAATGAGCGAACAAAGTTCTAGTAATAGAAAAAAAAATGTTTATAATTGTAATTTTGTCTTCAATTGCTCCTCGAAGAAAAATCAAAATAGGGCTATACATTTCCATAAATTTCATAAGGAAGATGCCTCACCAGTTTGTGTCACTAATGCCATAGTGGAAAAAATGGACCGAAGAAAAGCACAGATGATCGACTTTTAGGCGTAGCCTCTAAATAATTGAACACTGTCGTCAAACTCAAATGTTGCTCCATTTTTCCTGTTGAATTATTATCAATTTCGATATAATTAAAATTGAAAAAATCAATTTGTTCACCTTAAATCAATAAACTTCACCCTACACTATCAACAATCCAATCATTCACTGAAAAGTCTACACATAAACTCACAATATCGAAGGGAAAACCTGAAAAACACCTAAAATAATCCGTTTCACCACAATATATCCCGAAAGAGTACTCGTTTTCCTCCATGTTTGTTTAAATTTCGCAGCCCCCTCATCGGTAGTTTGAATCGCGAAGCACAAATAGTCAGTACAGCGCACTCTATGGCTATTAACCTGAACTGGGCAACTAGCGATCTAAGTTTCACGTTTTTGAATGCAGAATTCTTTAATTATCATAAATTTTCACGTTTTCGTTGACAGAAATCGCTGTCTATGACAACAAACGTGACGTCAGGCAATCGAACTGTCATTGTTATCTCGGGAGGAAAAATAAAATGTTTCAAATTGCGTTCATTCGTATTTCGAATTTGTCAAATGAAAAGCGAAAGTTATGAACTCATTTTTTTCTAACAGTCTGAACAATACCTTACTCGAATATTTAAATCTATCTTGGGGTACCTTCTGTGGTTATTTTCTGAATAACGTATTTGTAATAAGTGACGAGGAATCTTCAAAAGTTGCGTTCATTTTTGAAGCCCTGTCGGATTTGAAGGCATACTTTATCATCATCCTCTTGAATTTCGTATTGATATTCTTTGTTTGGAGGATTTACAATAAACGAATTGGAGATCAGTTTATGAAACCAGGTAATACTTTGGATTGGATTTCAAATATCTGCTTCAATTGAGTTTCTCCAACAGCTACAATAAAGGCTATAGAGGAACTAAAAGCCAGCGTTTCTAAACTGAGACTACCCAAGGAACATTCCCCTAGAATATAAAATGGCAGACAAAATTAAGAAATTCTTCGCGAAGAAAAAACTAGAGGCTAAGTTCAAGTTAGCAGGACCTGGACATAAACTGACAGAGTCGACAAGTAGTTCAAGCTCATCGGTTGTGACTAAAAAAAAAGTGGAACCAAAAAGACAAGAACCTACCGATGCCACTCGACAAGCCGCAGAAGCTGCTTTGTTGCGTCTCAGTGGCCAGAGGAAAGATACAGCATTTAACACTTCCCTAGCGGCTATTCAAGCTCAGGTTAGGAAAGAACTGGAGGCTGAGAAAAAGAGCAAAGTGGAAGACGCAACTCCCCATACCAGCAGTAACCCTGTGCATTTAGAAGCATCTCCTCATTTAGCTGTTAACGGTAATCATCCTGAAATTTGAAGTAGTTGTATGTCATTGTGCGATTTTCAGGGGTTTATTTTAAATGTTCCCTGATAAATGAAGAAGTATTATCGAAGGAAGAGTGGAGGAAAAAAATTAAGGAATTTCTATTTCAACAACTTGAGGAAGAAAGAGGTCTCACTGCCTGTTTAATTATCCACTCGTGTAACTACAATAGGTCGAAGGTACCTATTTTTGTTTTACTCCTTCATTTTCCATCGAAATAAAATCGCAATCTTCAAGAATTTTATTTTCAGGTTACCGAATGTGTAGACGTTCTGGTCAGATATTTGGACAACATAATAGGTAACCCGACGGAAACAAAATTCCACAAAATAAGATGCTCTAACGCTACCTTCAGGGATAAGGTGATACCGATCTTAGGAGCCACAGAGCTTTTATTCGCGGCTGGTTTTCGGCCCACGAAACTCGAGAATAATGGCATCGAGGAGGATTATTGGGTTTTCAGTCCTGAAAATATCGATGACGGCAATGTCTTAGAAGTGAGTTAGTTTTAATTATAACGAGAAGAGGTATGACCGTTTGCTTTCAAGTTTTTGAGGGAATCGTTGAAATCCGAAGACCGGGTGGAGTTGGAACTGGATAGAAATACCCAAGTGTTATCGCCTGGTGAAGCGTTGCGGAGGGTTGAACTACCTTCCGAATTTTATGCGATGTCGGCTGAAGAAATCAAAAAAGAGCAACAGTTGAAGTATGTTAATTCGTTAACTTTTTTGATTCGAATTTCGACACGTTTCTCACTTATTTCAGAAGCGAAGCAATGGAGAAGCAAATGCAATTGAGGACAAAGGCTATGCGAGAAAAAGAAGAACTGAGAGAGATTAGGAAGTACAAGTTTGCCTTGATACGAATCCGATTTCCAGATGGATTATATTTGCAGGTAGAATTCAAGCGATTATCTGAAAATATCCGATTTAATGAGATTTTTCAGGGTACGTTCAGCGTCTACGAGAAATTCTCCGGAGTATTGGATTTTGTCCAATCCAACCTAGAACACGAGTTGCCTTTTGTGTTAACGGCGCCGACAGGACATAAGTACGAGCCCGGAGATTACGATCAAACCCTGGTCCAATTGAAACTGGTTCCTGCGTCCATTCTAAATTTTCAATTCGATGGAGATATCGTTGATAATATTCAATCGATAGAGAATCTAACCTATTTGAAGCCGGAAGTTATGATGACTGTTCAATCGTTGTAATAACATTTTGGCTTTTGCACCGATTTCTTATTTATGATGGTATGACTGATGAAATTGAAGAGATTGTATCCACGAGATTGTCTGTAAGGGATTTTAATCAATTTCCACATGCGCTATTCGCCATTGATCTTTTTATTCAGGATATGTTGAATAATGTATAAATTTTATGACATATGTTATATTTGAATTTTCCACATGTAATTATTATATAAATGTCAATAAAATGTCTATACGCAAACTGAAGATCTGATACGATATGTTTCTCAAAGGAGAATATCAGGTGTAGGTTCACTTTCGTGACCACCTCTGATTTTCATGGTTTTTCTTTTGTGAATGAACTTTTCCATAAGAAATTGGATGGTAACAGTCTCAACCGCGAGGAACTTATGGTTTCGGAGATATGATAATTTGGAAAATAATTAAATCTGACACTGAAACGTCAGATTTAATTATTTTAGACAATTGACAGTTTTAGAGGAGCTACCAACATAATTCCGTGAAAGACTAGATTTTCTTTTCTCAACTTTTTTACCTCTCAATATTTTTTTCGGGAAAAGATAGGCGAATTAAGAGTTGCTAATCAAATTTTGTTATTTAATGATTATAAATATTGAACTTACACCATGATAACAAAGAATAGTTCCAAAAGATAAAATCTGAGGGGATTCAAGTGATCACTGTACTTTTTGTGTTATTGCATTTTTCACTGACTACTACTGCTGACAGGCAATTATTACATTCTACGTTCGTTCAAGCTTTGCCAATATGTCTTGTTTGTTTTGGAAGTATATTTTTTTTAGTGAGCAGCCTCTGAAATTTGGAAGGTTAGGTAAAAAAATAAATCTATCATTAATACGAGACCATTTATTGAAAAAATACATTGATGTTTTGAGACACAATATACGAATACGTATTATTATAATAATTGAAGGAATTTCATCGAAAAATATTATAAAAAGCACTGCCGTGAAGTCAGAAGCTTTTGAACGCTCGTTCATCCATCTTGTAGGTAAATTCGCATTTTCCCGGTTTAGGAACAAATTTAAAAAAAATTTGACAGTTGTCAAACAAATTTTCAAACTAAGGCGACATTCCAGACTTCACGTCAGTGCTTAACGCGATTTTTTTTTTCGATAATTCGCTAGAATTTTCTATGGTTTTGGCAGTGCGATCTGGACAAAATTTCCCACGTATTTTGAATGCATTGTTCTTCATCTATGTGCAAAATTTCATTCCAATCCCATCAGCAGAAATTATCATATTCACGGAACCCCTAATTTTGCTCATTGATGAACGTGACCTCGATTCGAACCTACCATAAAAGTCCCTAGGCCTTTCCGTTCGAAAGTTATAATTTTCTATGGATTCTAGTCATGCGATCTGGGAAAAATGTAGCTTGAATATATAATACTCCATTAAAATACAAAATTTCTTCACGATCAAATCCGTAGTCTTGAAATTATCAAGAAAACTAAATATTTACGGAACCCCAAGTCTAATTTTGCTCATTGATGAACGTGACCGCGACATTCGAGATTCACACCTATCCTAAAAATTTCAAATCCCTAAGCCTTTCCATTACAAAGTTATAATTTTCTATGATTCTGGTGATGCGATCTAGACAAAAAAAAGCTAGCCATAGAAATTCGATTTTCATATTATTTCTCAACATATTTGCGATTTAAATTCAAAACGAAGCAGACATTTTTATTATAACTAGTGTTTTCGAAAAAATCATCAAATCAAATAATATGTATATTAATAATTATAGTCAATGAAATGATATTGAAATCACTAAAATTTGGACTCACCTGCAAAGACAAGATACCTAGTATTAGTCTTCATCTTTCTCAGCTTCATTCGGAGGGAAAAATACTAACGATTCTAAATTCTTATCAATATTTAAATGAGGAATAGAAACTTATGGTCAATTGATTATTATAAGCTTTTCATCCCCATTCAATTTCATGGCTTAGTGAAAATCAAAATGAAGTAGGTGTACATAAATGAAAAGCATAGAAATTTAAGATCATGTTTTAGTTTCGATACAATCCGCGGTATACCACGGTCGTGGCGCTATTTTCTATGAGAAATAGAAACTTTTCCAAATCCTACTTTTTTCTTGAATATCACATACCTACCTATTCAATAGTTCATTCCTATTACTGAATCTATTCAACGAAAAATCGGGAACAATTTTTTATTCGTATTTATATATTTAGGTTATAAAGAAATCAAATGCCCCTTTTCGGAATACGAAAAATACAACTATTTTTCGATCGATAGCTAAAATGAAATATGTTCAGTTTCACAACACTCTAGTTTTATAAATCTCTATCGAAAAATCCCTTGCGATCTATTTTCCATATCCCTGGAAAGACGCTCTATTTTTCCATAACCTATAAATTTATAAATACGTCATTAATTTGCAATAACCGAACAACTTCCTATGTTATATAGATTCAGTATTGTGGAAGGTAGTGTGAATGATACTCTCGAAATATACAAGATTTTAAATCGAAAAAACCATAACCTATTTCACGATGTTTTCACCGCCACGAAGTGTATGCACCACGATTTTGATGCATTTTTGTGTAATGGACGAGTTTTACTTATTTCAAATATAAATTTCAGAGAAAAAAATATAGGGTAGATATACGATTCATTCTCGAAAAAAAAACTGAAAAGCACTGCCGTGAAGTCAGGAGCTTTTGAGCGCTCGTTCATCCACTTTGTAGCTAGATTCGCATTTTCCACTTTTAGAAACTAATTGAAAAATTTTTTGACAGCTGTCAAACAAATGTCAGCAGATCTTTGTCAATTATGCCGAATAAGCTGTTACAGAAATATAAGGATTTCTTATTCAATAGTCCGTTGGAATTTAAAATGGTTCTGGTTATGCGATCTGGAAAAAATATAGCTTGAAAATATCACTCTCCAAATACAAAATTTCGTCGCGATCAAGTCCGTGGTGTTGGAATTATCGAGAAAACTAAATTTCAAACGATCATATTAACGGAACCCCTAGTTTAATTTTGCTCATTGATGAACGTGTCCGCGACATTCGAGATTCACACCTATCCTGAAAATTACCTAGGCCATTCCGTTCGAAAGTTATAATTTTCTATGGTTCTGGTCATACGACCTAGACAAAATTTTCAGTTTCTGTAAAATTTTGACAAAATAATCGCAAAAATACAGGTTTTTGGGGATTGTGATGAAACTACCCAGGAGTGTATTTTAGAAACTAATGATATAAGTATTTTTTCTATATTTCTACATCTATAATCACGTCCTGAAAAATATTTAATCCGTACAACCTTTATAATGAAATATCAACTACAAGAGCGTTCATAATTTTGAACAAACATATTTTACAGGTGTTCCTAAATTGGAGGTACAAACGAAGAGAGGAGATTCCTTGAGTAATTTTAAGAAAAAAAGTCCCATAAATATGGGATGGCAAACGTTTCGTTTTCGAGATGCAGGGTGTTGAAGTTGTTTTTTGAGCGCTCGTACTACTTACACGAGGGCTATATCATTTCGTCACGATGTCTGTATTTTTCGAATTTTGAGCCGAAAATGGTCTCAATCGACTATGTTCGACTCACTGATGACGAATCCGTCGGAAAATTCGAGTCTGTCCGTCCGTCCGTCCGGCCGTATACACGATAACTCTCGAACGGAATGTCCTAGAAACTTGAAATTTTCAGGGTAGGTTCAGATCCCGAATGGCTCGGTTAAGTTCGTTAATGGGCCAAATTCCACCAGGGGTTCCGTAAATATGGCCGTTCAAAGTTTTGTTTCCCCGATTACTTGAAAACTACAGATTTGATCGAGATGAAATTTTGCACTCAAATGGAAAATGAGGTGTTCAAGCTACATGTGAAATTTTGTCCAGATCGCATGACCAGAACCATAGAAACCATAGAAAATTGTAACTTTTGAACGGAAAGGCCTAGGGACTTGAAATTTTCAGGATAGGTGTGGATCTCGAATGTCGTGATCACGTTCATCTATGAGCAACATTATACAAGGGGTTCCGTAAATACGGTCGTTTGAAATTTTGTTTTCTCGATAAATTCGAAACTGCGGATTCGATCGAGATCAAATTTTGTATTTTAATCGAGAATGATATATTGAAGCAATATTTTGTCCAGATCGCATGACCAGAACCATAGAAACCATAGAAAATTCTAACTTTTGAACGGAAAGGCCTAGGAACTTGTAATTTTCAGGGTGGGTTTGGATCGCAAATTTCACGGTCATGTTCATCAATGAGCAAAATTGGACTAGGGGTTCCGTAAATATGGCCGTTCAAAATATTTTTTTCGTGATAGTTTCGAAACTACCGATCGGATTGGAATGAAATTATGCACCTAGCTCAGGAATAATGTATTCAAACTACGTGCAAAATTTTGTCCAGATCGCATCACCAAGACCATAGATACCGTGGAAAATTCTAGCGAATTATCGGAAAAAAATTGATCAGCTGAAGCACCGACATGAAGTCTGGAGTTTCGCCTAAGTTTCAGAATTTTTTTGACAGCAGTCAAAAATTCCTTCAATTGATTTCTAAAACTGGAAAATGCGAATCTACCTACAAGGTGCATGTACGAGCGCTCAAAAGCTCCTGCCTTCACGGCAGTGCTTTTCGTAATTTTTTTATAGTATCTACACTTCATAAGATATTGAACTGTAGTTTGGCATTGATATTACAATTGGGAGTTTACACCATGTGACATGCCAGTTTCGATAGCAAACCTACAGGATCATATTTTTTTTGGAACACTGTCCCGTTTTCTTCCAGAACTTTTTTTTGGTGAGGCACTGTTGATTTGAAAAAAATGGGAGAAGCAGATTTGTTATTTTACCAAACTTTATGGTCTCTTGTAGTTTTGACGTATCTGCTGCTGATTTCGAGGAACAAATTTTGAACGATTCTCTCAAAATCTTCAGAAAAGTCCAAATTGTCATAAAAATTCAGTTAGTAAGCTGTGGTGAATTAATTCATTATTATATTTTATGGTTATTTTAATTATCTGTAGCAATGTTTCATAAAGATTCGTTAAACTCTTATAATCATTACAAAAAATGTATCACTTCAAGAAACACCCTGTATCTCGAAAACGAAACGTTTGCGATCCCATGTTTATAGAACTTTTTTCCATAAAATTACTTAAGGAATCACCCTTCTTCGTTTGTACCTCCAATTTAGGAACACCTGTATAATTCGAATTTTGTCCAAATGAAGTTAAATCCTAACTATTTCAAATAAAAAATGAAACTATGAAGAAATTTTTTTTTGTTTTGTTATTCGGTAGAATTCTCTAAACATACTTTACCCAATTCTGATTTGGACACGTTCACACTAAACCATTTAATAAACATCTAGTATTCCCCTTTGACACAAAACTCACTCGAAATCTTATCCCACACTCTTTATGCCATGAAAGCAAATTAGGCACCTCAACACTGAAAGAGTTTGATGAATTTGAGTTGCAATCCATTTAACTTCGACACAAATAGACCACAAAGAACATTGAACCTCATCGATGAATAGAAGTTTCCCCAACACATCCACTCTTCAAGATGAATGGGGGGATAAAGACACATCACTACCATTAGTAAGACTTGATAAAAAAATGCACAATTTCAAATGATTCGGAATAATTTCCGAGGAACACCTTCGAATAACACCAACTAACTGCACAAAATAAACTTTTAGAACAATTTATTTTTAAAGTTGACAACTTTCACTTACACTGTAATTTATACAGTTCTTTCACATTGGTCCAGTATATCGGATAAATAAAACTTTTAAAAAAATAAACACTTATCGCATTCCAACAAAAATGAATGAGAAAGAACTGCAGTCACCTTACAATCTAATAGCACTTCACTACGAAGTTTTACATAATTTAGTCGTTTGCTTATCTTAACAAACATGATACACTAATATTCATCGCTGTTCACCAATTTCCTGAAATGAATTACAAATTAGTATACAAGTAGAGATGAACAGAAAAATCACAATAGGGATTCTGAAGCCAAAAAAGTTTCAAGAATATTTTACAAACAGTTCTCTCAAACGTATTCAAGTTGATAAAGAATAACAAAGGTGTGCACAACTGATAAAATAAGGCCATTTTGAGAGAAAGAATTTGTTCATTGTAAATTACTGAAAACTGATAATTTGATATAATGACCTTACTTGCGATAAAGCAAAAAGTAGAGGATAAGTGCAAAGGAAGCACAGATTAAGCAGTGCCACCACGTACCACAACAATGATCAAATGATCCTCTTTGATCGCTTCGTCGGAAAGATTAGGGCAGGAGCGTTTCAGGAGTTCAGTGGAGAAGGCGCAAGGAGGAAAGGAATATAATACACCAGTGGCTTCAGTTTCTTTGTTCAGCAACGAAATAACCCCAGCAGCTTCCTTCTGCTTGAGGTACGACACCAAATTCCTCAACGGTCTTGTTTGGACTGAACTATCTTCGTTAGCTACTGATGCGGTGGAACCGGCTAGACCTAAGAATATTGCATGCGAACTAGCACTAGAGATACGTTTTTGAACATCCTCCAACTTAGGTTGATCCAGTCTAAGCCTTTGAGTTATTCTGAGTTGATGTTTTCCCTCTTCATCCTTCATCAAACCGTCTATAATATCCGTATCTCCGTCCATTAAGTGGAATTTCGCGGGGAATAATGAGTTTTTGAGTATTAATGCCCCCTGCCAAACTGTAGTGCACTTTCGTGCCACTTCCGGTAAGGTTCGACTGGAGGCTAGGAGACCAGCACGACGAGATCCACTGTCCGAATCGGAATCCGGGGATCTCCTTGCTGATCTTGAACGGGAACGGTCGCCCCCACGAGAGCCAGAACGTCTTCTTTCGAATTCGTCCGGTCTAGTTCTACCCCATTCGTCCGGAGCGCCATCGTACCTGGACCGGCTTCCCGCCCTACGTTCCGAATAAGGCGCCCTTCCTCTGTACTTGTAATCATCGTAGTCGTAACTGTAGTCCCCTCCCCTTCTATAATCCGGACCTTCTTCAGGAGGAGGGTAAGCAGCGCTTTTCGGTCTGTAACCTATGCCGGGAGTGACATCAGCGAAATCTGTTCTTAATTTACGCTCGGGTCCCCCGAGAGGAAAACCCCTCATTTCTTTAACAGCCGCTTGGGCTGCATCAATGCTGTCGTATAGGATATACGCTTGACTTTCCCCTTTAACGTAGTCGATTTTTTTGATGGCCCCGAACCTATCGAACTCCCGTTCTAACTGAGGAACCGAGGTCCAAGAGCCCAATCCTCCGACCCATATACGGGTGGTGGGTGTAGCTTTCCCGTAACCAATTTTACATTGAAACTTCCCAATGTATTGCCCGGACAACTCGACTTTAGCCCTATGAGCCATATCCAGAGTGTTGAACCTCACGAATGCGAACGCATTGCCAGTTCCCGGTGGTGGTCTTTTAATGTCGATATCTTCAACAGTCCCGTACCTACCGAAGATGCGTCTCAATTCCTCCTCCGTTATATTAATTTCTAAATTACCGGCAAAAAGGGTTCGGGTAGCCAAAGGATCGTCTTCAGGTTGAACGTGGTGAAGGTAATTAGGAAATTTATCTTTTTTGTTTTCGGCTTTTTCGTAAGGAACACGAGGCATGTGTTGTCTAGGTGGACCGTAATGGCTGGGTGGTAGATGATGGGGTGGTCCATGGTGCATAGGAGGTCTAGCGAGATAATCGTGGGGTGCCGGTAAAGCTTCCCTTCTATAATCACGATGAACAGGCACCATCGGTGGTCCATACGCTCTATCATACCGATCAACTGCTCTCAGCCGTTCCGGAGACCTAGGATAGTAACTTCGGTTATACTCAGGTGTAATCGAGCGTGGCCTATAATAAAGGTCGGTCGAACGTGGCTTCTCATACACCGGTTCAACAATCGCGACTTTGTCATATATAATTATCCTCGGTTTACCATGCTTGGCATCTCTAGCATCTTCGGAGCTACGGAAACAAACATAAGCTATCCTTTCGTCCAAATCACGGGAAAGTCTGATGCTCAAATCACCGTATTTCTTGTATTCGCGGTATAAAGTATCCTTAATAACTTCGTCACTTGCTTTCGGATGAAGAGCACTCACACACAATACTTTGTAGGGGTAACGTTCTGGGGGAATCAAATATTCCTCCCTGTGCGGTGAACGATATCGTGGCCTTGGACTCGGAGAACGACCCCGGCTTCCCCGGCGTCGGACTCTGTCCGGAGTTATTCTCTCGTCGGAACTGTCGTCGTATCTTCCCATACTTGAACGGGACCTCTTACTTCTTGGAGGGGTATCTCTATCACTACTTCTCTTCATGCTGTTTTGTATTCTTACTGTTATTTTGTCTTTAGAGGTGATCATACGCACTTCACACACCAATAAACAGACACAATGGATGACACGGCACTCCCTCACCTAGAAACACAACGGAAAACACTGTTTAACATAATGAAACACAAAATATAATCAGTTAAATGGCAAAAACATACTTTGGGAGAACTGCACAAGATATATATAAATCAAATCGTTCTAGAATATCAATAATTTTCACTAATAATCCTCACCGTTTTAAACAGAAACAAGATGGCCGTCAAATTTACTTTTCCAAGCGTCGTCTGCCTAACAAACGACCAGAAACTGACGCTGACGCATCTTTCATCATAGAACCCCGAATGACAGAATACAGAACTTCAGGATAGAGCTCTACTCCTCTACTCTGAGATGATGCCCCCTTGCGTACGGAACTTTTGCTCTGTTTACATCATAGAAGTAAAAAGGTCATTCCATGGTGGAAGAATACACCATGGGTCATTCCTACCTCTATGATAACATTATCAATTCGAAATTCCAAAAGTATAAACGCCCTCTGCCGGCTAAATCCCGAACCTAGAAAACGAGTATTGTTTTCATATTAGGCGTGCTTTTAAGCCAGATATTTTTATTTTATATTCAGGAACCAGGTATTCTTGAAGTATATTTTGGAATATTGATCCTTATCTGAGCAGAGTAATCGGTATTGAAAAAAATAGTCAGTGAGGTATTTATATCAGTGTTATTCAGTTGAAATACGTTCACGAAGTTATTGTATTTTAGGTTACAAATTTGAGTCCAATTTTTTGAGGCAGGTGTGAGTGGTGATTTAGAAAGGTAATCCAATAATTATCAACAAGAGTGTTATGAAATTTATGTTCGTATTTCATATGACTGTCACTCAATCTTTTTGTAAGAAAGAAATTAGAATCATCTTCAAGGTGGAGTCTGAATGAAACGATTTTATGTTTAAATAATATATGTACATGAATTTTAGGACATTGGATTATATAACAATGAGTGATCAAAGTTCTTGTACTAGAAAAACAAACAGTTCACAATTGTAATTGTTGTGTCTTCAATTGCTCCTCGAAGAAAAATCAAAACAGGGCTATACATTTCCATAAATTTCATAAGAAAGATGCCTCAGCAGTTTGTGTCACTAATGACTTTGGCATAATAAAAAAAATGGACAGAAGAAAAGCACAAATGATCGACTATTAAGTGTAGCTTCCAAATAATTGAACACTGTCGTCAAACTCAAATAGTGCTCCATGTTTCTGTTCAATTATTATCAATTTCAATATAATTATAATTGAAAAAACCAATTTGTTCACCTAAATTCAATAAACTTGACACTACACTATCAATAATCCAATCATTTCCTAAAAAGTCTTCACATGAAACCCACAAAATCGAAGGAAAAAGCTGAAAAACACCGTTTCACCAGAATAGATCCCGAAATGGTACTCGTTTTCCTCCATATTTGTCTACATTTCGCAACGCCCTCATCGGTAGTTGGAATCGCGAATAGCGCTAACCCATAAAAAAAATAATAATAAAATTTTATTATTCGTCTATGCTCTAACCTAAAACCTATCCATTATTCGCATTACAACAATATTATTAGCAAAGATTAGACTCTTTGTTATTAGATCATTCATTAAATTACAATTTTAAGCGACAGAACCCAGTTGAAATGGGCTCGTTGAAAAGAGTGCAGGTAATATCGTTTTCATGGCTCAATTAAAGAAAATATGAGGACCATTATTATTTTTAGCAATGGGCCACTTTTGCGAGGATATGGCACATATTCGATGCTTCTTGGCAGAACCCCTTCGAATCCGCAAAATTATTAAGAAAACACTTGATGGGAATGCACAAACCCATTTATCATCCTTTGAGTAAGTTACTTGTCGAGTTTTAGGCATGACTAAATCGATTTTAATTCCAAGATGATTGTGGTGACCACGTCATTGTCATTAATAGCCAAAATATAGCTCTACCTGGAGATGAATGGAGGAAAAGAGCATATTTCCACCATACAGGTTATCCGGGAGGAGCTAGTTGGACTCTCGCTTGGGAATTGCACTCGAAAGATCCGACGATGGTATGTTGAATTGGTAAACTTACCACGAATGAAAATTCATTGTTTTAATATTGCTTTTAGATACTTAAAAAAGCAGTTTATAACAGTATGGATAGAAATATTCAGAGGCGATATACAATGGAAAGGTTACATATCTTTCCCGACAATAACGTACCAGAAAATTTGATAAAAAATGTATCTAATCAGATTCAACAGCTTAGGCCCAAGCCTAAAAGATTGGATCATTATGATGAAAACTACGTCAAGCAATTCCCCAAAATCATAGATTATCCTTCTGATCATGTTTTGAGATGAAAAGATTATATTGAATAAATTTTAAGTGTAGTCAAGTTTTGTGTTTTATTAACTATTTTTCAATAATTCGTGTGGTATTTGCTAAGTAATGTTTTAAAGTCTCCTCGTTTGTCCCATAATTTCTACCGATCTTTTTAGATTTTGACTCCAAAGTGCGTTGATGTTTCGTATGTAATTCTAAAGATGGCAGAACTTTACATGTGATGAAGTATTCTACTTGCAGTATTCGCGATTCCAAAAGTCTAAAAGCCCTCTGCCAGCTGAATCCCGAACCTAGAAAACGAGTATTGTTCTCATTTTTTCACCAGCTCCAGATATTTTTAGTTTATATCCAGGAACCAGGTATTCGTGAGGTATATTTCGAAATTTTTATCGTTTTCTGAGCAGAGTAATTGGTATTGGAAAAAAATTGTCTGTAAGGTATTTATATCAGTGTTATTCGGTTGAAATACGTTGGCGAAGTGGAAGAAATGGTCCGAAGAAAAGCACAAATGATCGACTATTAGGTGTAGCTTCCAAATGATTGAACACTGTCGTCAAACTCAAATAATGCTCGATTTTTCCTGTTGGATTATTATCAATTTCGATATAATTAAAATTGAAAAAACCAATTTGTTCACCTGAAATCAATAAAATTGACACTACACTATCAATAATCCAATCATTCCCTAAAAAGTCTTCGGATAAAACTCGCAAAATCGAAGAGAAAACCTAAAATAATCTGTTTCACCACAATCAATCCCAAAAAGATACTCGTTTTCCTTCATGTTTCCTTACATTTCACAGCGCCCTCATCGGTAGTTGGAATTACGAATATTATTTATTTTCCTTCTATGGTCTCTGCACTCTCTGGCCATTCCTAACCTCCGATTTTTGAAGGAAAATATTGCCTTTTTCTTCATATTTAATCTAGGATTCCTGTAGAAATAATTATTATTTGGGAATATGTCAGAGTTAAGTGAAAAAATTCTGCAGGAATTGACGAAAACTAATTCCATAGACACCCTCGAGTTGGCTAAAATATTCGATCAAGATCACCAGAAGATTGTAGGTGCTCTAAAAAGTATAGAAGCTCACGGAAACCTTCTAATAGTTGAGCCTCAAACTAAAAAATATTTTGAACTGACTGGTGAAGGAAAGGTCTTCGTTGAGAATGGCAGTCACGAAGCGCTTATTTATAAAGCAATACCAGAAGATGGTTTGTTGCAAGCGGAAGTCAACAAGTTACCGAATTCCAAAATAGGTTTCAGTAAAGCTTTGGCTGCAGGATGGATACAGTTGGATAAAAGTACAGGACAAGCAATTGTGAAGAAAAAAACTGACACTATTGAAGACAACGTTCAGAAAAACCTTATATTAATAGCCGACCGTAAACTATCGGAAATAAGCGATAAAGATAAACAAGACTATAAGAAACGAAAACTCATCCAAGAAGTAACCGTTAAAAGTTTTCTGCTAAAAAAAGGGACGGAATTCAGCGTAACTCTACCAAAATTAGAAACTGATTTAACCACAGATATGATCAATTCGGGAAATTGGAAAAACTTGAAATTCAAAGCGTACAATTTCGAAGCTTTAGGTGCTCCGCCTGAAAGCGGATTTCTTCATCCTCTCCTCAAGGTTAGAGCGGAGTTCAGACAAATATTTCTGGAAATGGGTTTCACCGAGATGCCTACTAACAATTTCGTCGAAAACTCGTTCTGGAATTTTGATGCTTTATTCCAACCTCAGCAGCATCCGGCGAGAGATGCGCACGATACCTTTTTCATTTCCGATCCCAAATGTAGTACCGACCTTCCAAGTGACTATTTAGAAAGGGTGAAAACTGTGCATAGTATAGGCGGATATGGTTCGATAGGATATCGATATAATTGGAAGATCGAAGAAGCGCAAAAAAATTTATTACGTACTCATACGACGGCTGTCAGTGCTAGGATGCTGTACAAATTGGCGCAACAGAAGGAATTCGAACCTACGAAACTCTTCAGTATAGATAGAGTTTTCCGTAACGAAACGTTGGATGCCACGCATTTAGCCGAGTTTCATCAAGTGGAAGGTGTTATCGCAGACTATAATCTCAATTTGGGGAATTTGATCGGTATTATTTCGGAGTTCTTCAAAAAACTCAACATCACCCAACTTGAGTTTAAGCCAGCGTACAATCCGTACACAGAGCCTAGTATGGAAATCTTCTGCTTCCACCCAGGTTTGAAAAAATGGATAGAAATCGGTAATTCTGGTATTTTCAGGCCCGAAATGTTGTTGCCGATGGGATTACCTGAAAATGTTAACGTTATTGCTTGGGGATTGAGTTTAGAAAGGCCGACGATGATTAAATATGGTTTCAACAACATAAGGGACTTGGTCGGGCCTAGGGTCGATTTGGAGATGGTCCAAAGGAATCCGTTGTGTCGACTCGATAAGTAAATCATGGAATTTTGCATTTATGGAAAGAATAAAGATGATTTTGAAGGAAAAAGTATTTTTGTCTTCCTTCAATGATCAAGTGGATTTTTTTTCGCAGAATTCGGATTTTTCGGTGGACCACCATTGTCAACACTGCAGCAGCAGGCTTGCCATAATAAGATTAATGAGAAAAATAACCAAACTAGGCAGTTTCAAATGGAACAATTCCATACTATTTTTTTTATGTCCATGTAAAATATACTATTTGATATTATAAAAGAACGTGGGATATTGACATAAATACATTCAACAGTTTCAAAATATTTATTCATTCAAATGTAGATCTTTCTCAACAGTGTAAGCGGAAACATGCATCATACATCTCCTGTTAGCTTGAAAATTGCTAACAGCTTTACTCTTCGCAGCTTCCCAACCGTACAAATCTCTATATAACGGTCTTACGTATTTCATCCTTCCAACTTCATTCAACCAATTCAAAACTAGCGGTATTTTCTCCTCCCATTTCGCTTTCATGCAAATCCTCAACCACCTAAACTTAATCTCCGAATTCTTATTCTTAGCCAACGAGAAAATCTTCTCCAACTCCTTCAATTTTATGATGCTCCAAACGGAATCTTCGTCCAAAACCAACTGTAAAAAATAGATCACTTGGCTGGCGGACATGAATTTCACGTCGTCGGCCGTAACTGGCGGAGGCTCCGCAGTTTCGTTCCACGAAGACAAAGTCGAGCAAAGCTGAACCGATATTTCTCCAACGGTTTTATCGTAATCGGGAATGTGGGGTGGGAGACCGGCTCCGAACAGCCAATGGTCCCAATCTATCTGCTTCACCTTGTTTTCTTTCCCGCAAGGACAAAACTCCTTGATGAAGAACGTCTTGAAGTCTAAGGTATCTACGGATTTGAATTTGTAGTTGTCGAAGTATTTTCTTAGGAAGGGTTCAAAAACACCTGAAAATAATAACAATGCGAATTTATTCATAATGAATTATTTGAAAACTATGTACTCACTTGGACCTCCAACTGCTTCCTCCAAGTATCTCAAAAACGTATGACCTTTCTCGTAAGGAACAGTAGAAAATGCATCGTCAGGGTGTAAACCTTTCAAGTCCACAACTAAACGTGTTAAGGGATTATCTTTCCCCAAACGGTTCACCTGCAAAATTGAAGAAGTGTGCTTCTAGAAAACTTCAAATTCAAATTACATACGCAATTGTGTAGATCGGCAAGTCCTTCAAGCGCTTGAAAGTCTTGATCTTGAGGTGTCAGCAGCCTGCCCAATATTTTCCTCTCGATGAAAACTGTGAACCCTTCGTTCAACCAGAAGTGCTCGAAATTCTTGTTCGTCACCAAATTTCCAGTCCAACTGTGCGCGATTTCATGCGCTACCACATTCACCAACGATCTGTCGCCTGCCTAAGAAATTTCGAGAAAATCACGAGAATTTAGATTGTTCTTAGTTTATGAACATTTTCTTACCAATAGAGTCGGAGTGACGAAAGTCAAACAGGGATTCTCCATGCCCCCGTACGGGAAACTCGGGGGCAGCACCAACAGATCGTATATACCCCAAACGTAAGGTCCACAAATAGCCTCCGCCGTTTGCAACTGATGCTCGGTGTTGGCGAATTCGAAAGCGCTCTCCTCAATTATTTCTTTTTCCGCCCAAACGTGGGAACGGGGTCCAATTTTTCTGGATTCCAACGCCCCGATAGCTATCGCGATGAGGTAAGTCGGAATAGGGACGTCTTGGACAAAGTGGAAAAGCTTGCCGTCGTGGAGTTCTCTTACGTGGTCCCTTATAGCCGACATCAGAACTGTTAGTTGGGTCGGTGCAGATATCTGTTATTGGTACAATGGATTGATACATTACAATTTTTGTTGAACGAAAGGCATCGGTAATTGATCGGCTCGAAAATAACCGATAGAAGGGAATTGGAAAATTCGTTTTTACTTACTGTGGCAGTGTATTTTGTCTTTACACCTGGAGTATCCTGACATGGTAAAAATGACCTTGCGTGGACTGCCTAGAAGAAATCGTAAACTTCAATGCTCAAATTAAATTAATAATTACAACCAATTTCATTACCTGAAACTGACTGAACAAATATGGATGTTTTTTTCCAGAAGTTTGATCGGGAGAAAGCCACTGTAAACCACTAGCGTTCGGGTGTGTTTCGTACTCAATTTTGAGTGTGTAACTGTAAAATAATATCATGCATTTCAGAAAAATACAGTATTAATCCTCAAGAACACTATACATACTTGTTGTCACTTTTACTAGGTAATGCAATAGTCAATTTCTGTCCAAATTCTCCAACTTGTTCACCGAGTTCATATGTTACATCGACGTCTAGATCCACCTCTGTTATCTTGTGAATTATCAAGTCTTTTGAATCTAGAATCTTTGAAGCTCGTTTAGAATGTCAGCGAAGAACTGGTTTTATGTACTTACAACTTCATTAGCGCTTTCATCGAGTTTTTCTACTTTTAGAACAACAAAACCAGTGAAAATCTTTTTCTCAAAGCTCACACTAAGATTTAATTCGATATTCGTCACTAGAGCAAGCTCTGAAAGTTAACAGGGATATAAAAATTAAATTGCAAACCCTTGGAATGGTCTCACCTGGATTTGAGAATGAACTAGGATCTAACGGACTCAAACCTTCCATATTTTCGTAATTCAAGACCTGAAATTGTTTATTTAACATATAATAGGCCGTCACTATCGCGATTAATCCAATACTAATATGATAATGATTAATCTTCGATAACATTTCTCTTATTTCGAAGATAAGTATGTTATCTGGATCATTACCTTATTCCATATAACTAGTTTTTATGCCTTGTGAATTCCATGAGATTGGAGAAGGGATCAGGTTAACTATTTGGGATTACCGTTGTATTGTATATTTCAAAAATGAAACTTGTTTCACATTCAGAATTTTTGTTCATACAAAAATTGAAATTCATGACAAACACTTGACATTTATGTCAATTCTCGATTCGAACTACCGATGAGGGCGCTGCGAAATGTAAACAAACATGGAGGAAAACGAGTACATTTTCGGGATTTATTGTGGTGGAACGGATTATTTTAGGTGTTTTTCCTTCGATTTTGTGAAGAATTTTTAGTGAATGATTGGATTATTGATAGTGTAGTGTCGAGTTTATTGATTTTAGGTTTTTTTAATTTTAATTGATAATAATTCAACAGGAAGAATAGAGCACTATTTGAGTCTGACGACTGTGTTTAGTTATTTGGAAGCTACACCTAATAGTCGATCATTTGTGCTTTTCTTCGGTTCATTTTATCCACTATGCCAAAGGCAATAATGACAAAAACTGCTGAGGCATCTTTCTTATGAAATTTATGGAAGTGTATAGCCCTGTAATGGATCGGGCCTAGATTAACATCCTACGAATAAGGGAACTTCATATAATACCGATTTCAGAGTAGATTAAAAGAACACGGTCGAATATTCTGAACACGGTCAAATAACTCCGTGATCTTTATTTCTTTACACCGTGATTCTATTCGATGGTTTTTGGAGGTTATAGGAAAAAGGATTACTTTAGAACTTCTTGGGCACGAGTGTGGGGGCTCTCATATTTGATATACACAAAGCGAAGAACACTGGTAAGGTTGTTAAGCGTTAGTCGTAGAATTCAGCAAATTTACGAAACCAAAGGTTTCCGTTATCCCTAGTGTATTATTAGAGTTTTCTTTGATAATCGTATACAAGTGAGTCCATTGTGAATTTCTTCTACATCGAAACATATTATTATTTATTCTTGATTGTTGTCTATACTGGTACTATTTCTCCATTTAATATTTATTACGTATTTGTGCTTGTGATATTTATTCATATTTCAGGTACTTGTGTACCCCAGTCAATACCACTATTTCAATTCTCCCACTTGGGAAACTTGGTAGATGGTTCATTAATATGTTGGATTCTTGAAACTTAATTGGAGAGATAAGTGCCTGCTAAACATAATGACGCGGTATAGAGATTCCCCCATGGGAGATATATCAAGAATTGTACCTCTTTGCATCTAAGTAGCGTTGAACCTTCCCACCTGTAGAGCACTTAACACTGCTCGAACTTGCAGGCTTCCCTGAATTTATTTCACTGAGATTACAGACTGTCGAGATGGTCTCGGTCCCTACTGGCCCTCTACCTCATTTAGTATTTAGTCATTAAGGGGATAGAGAATGCAATTCTGGAATAATCTTTCCTTTGTACCGTTCAAGTTGTTGGTGTGGACGTAGCACATATCATTCTGAAGGAAAGTCCCTCTTGAATCCAACCCTTTTCTGTGTCTATTGTTATTTAGTGAACAGTTTTTCACTTACGATACATGATCTTTGCATCCACCATTTATGATATCTTTTACCATTAATGCTATCTATTCTACAGAAAGGGTTTTCTCGTTCTGTAGTATCTATTTTTGATTGTGATATATCTCCCCATTGCTCTCTATGACTGACTTTTGATTTTGATATATTTTAATACTCTCATTATTACCTGATTTTGATATATTTAAATACTCTCATTATTACTTGATTTTGATACATTTTACCACTTGATTTTGATATATTCTACTATTCTCATAATTATTTACCATTTTATTATTTGCCTCTGTTTAGGAATATTCTTTACTGGCGAGGTTGTTTTTTTTTCTTCCCCTTGGGGTTGCTTTTTTCTTTACCTTTTGGCACTCTGAAATAAACTTGTTATTTTCATATTTTGAGTGCTAAAAATATTGTGTTTTAATTGTCTCAGACTTCCCGATAAATTTCCCTAGTACGATGAGAAGGTCCTGTGGTTTCTACGAAATGTAGAGTCCTTCCTAGATTGATCACTGCGCTGGCCAAAAATAGTTAAGATTAGTTTGCGATCCCGCGTGTTCGTATATTGAAAGTGTTCTGAACTATCGTTCAGATAAAATAGTCGGTATTTAAAACTGCAAAACTTTACAGCCCTGTTTTGATTTTTCTTCGAGGAGCAATTGAAGACACAACAATTACAATTGCAAACTGTTTTTTTTTCTAGTTCTACAACTTTGTTCACTCATTGTTATATAATCCATTGTCCTAAAATTCATGTACATATATTATTTGAACATAAAATCGTTTCATTCAGACTTCACTTCGAAGATGATTCCAATTTCTTTCTTACAGAAAGATTCAGTCAAAGTCATTGAGAATACGAAGATCAGTTTCATAACACTCCTGTTGATAATTATTGACTTACCTTTCTAAATCACCACTCAAACCAGCCCAATAAAATTGGATTCAAACTTTTAACCTAAAATTCAATAACTTTGTGAACGTATTTCAACTGAATAAAATTATATAAATACCTAACAGACTATTTTTTTTCAGTACTGATTACTTTACTCAGAAAACGATGAAAATTTCTGAATATACCTCGCGAATACTTGGTTCCTGGATATAAAATAGGCCTTGTCACCAGTACTTCTACTGTATTTGAGGTCAAGAATAAATAAATAAAAATGAAAATATCTGGCTTAAAAGCACGTGAAATATGAATATAATACTCGTTTTCTAGGTTGGAGATTTAGCCAGCAGGGGGCGTAGACTTCATGGAATCGCGAATTACAGGAAATTTCCAAATTTGATCGTACGGTGCGCCATCTTCCGACGAGTAGTAGAACTATCCGTTGGTTCATGCAATGCTGGAAAGATAGCGCTGTATGCCCCTGTGAATTTAAGTTTGGCATCACGTTCATAGATGGCTCCACGTACTCCCTTCGGCACACCATCTATGAATGAAAGGCCGAACTGGGTGTTAGTATTGGATTCTTTGCATAGATGACTCCACGTAAAATTTTGTTTAAATCATAATGAAAAAATATGGCCGTTCAAAGTTTTGTTCCCCTGATTACTTGAAAACTACAGATTCGACCAAGATGAAATTTGGCACTCAAATGGAGAATGGGGTGTTCAAGCTACTTGTGAAATTTTGTCCAGATCACATGACCAAAATCATAGAAACCACAGAAAATTGTAACTTTTGAACGGAAAGGCCTAGGGACTTGAAATTTTCAGGATAGGTGTGGATCTCGAATGTCGTGATCACGTCCATCTATGAGCAAAATTATACAAGGGGTTCCGTAAATATGGTAGTTTGAAATTTAGTTTTCTTGATAATTTCAAAACTACAGATTCGATCGTGACGAAATTTTGTATACTTATGGAGAATGATATATTCAAGCTACATTTCTCCAGATCACATGACCAGAACCATAGAAACCATAGAAAATTCTAACTTTCGAACGTAAAGGTCTAGGGACTTGAAATTTTCAGAATAGGTGTGGATCTCGATTGTCGTGATCACTTTCATCTATGAGCAAAATTATACTAGGGGTTCCGTAAATACGGTCGTTTGAAATTTTGGTTTCTCGATAATTTCGAAACTACGGATTCGATCGAAATGAAATTTTGTATTTTAATCGAGAATGATATATTGAAACAATATTTTGTCAAGATCGCATGACCAGAACCATAGAAACCATAGAAAATTGTAACTTTTGAACGGAAAAGCCTAGGAACTTGAAATTTTCAGGATGGGTTTGGATCGTGAATATCGTAGTCACGTTCATCAATGAGCAAAATTAGACTAACTAACTAGACTCCGTAAATATGGCCGTTGAAAATATTATTTTCCTGATAGTTTCGAAACGACTGATCGGATTGGAATGAAATTATGCACCTTGCTGAGTAATAATGTATTCAAACTACGTGCAAGATTTTGTCCAGATCGCACCACCAAGACCATAGATACCGTAGAAAATTATAGTGAATTATCGAAAAAAAATTGATCAGCTGAAGCACTGACATGAAGTCTGGAAGTTTCAGAATTCTTTTGACAGCTGTCGAAAATTCCTACAATTGATTTCTGAAACTGGAAAATGCGAATCTACCTACAAGGTGCATGTACGAGCGCTCAAAAGCTCCTGCCTTCACGGCAGTGCTTTTCGTAATTGATAAATTACCAACATTTTTCCGTCCACGACAAATAAATAATAATAACTGATCTTTATTGATAAAACCAATATGAACAGGCCATCGACCGGGGTCCTTCAGCCAAAGTTAAATTCAAAATAAGTTTTTGTTGCTTAATATAAATTTATAAAATGCAATCAATTAGATTCTTGAAGAAAAATATAAAACGCTGTTAAATTTAGTTCGGCAACTTGTTCATAGGTGGCTGTACATACTCTCCTCCGACGCACCATCTATGAAAGAGATACCGAACTAACTTTCAGTTCAGGAAATTCTGCATAGATGCCGCCACGTAAATTTTTTTGAAACTGGTTTCAATGAATTTTTTTCCGATACAATTATTGGGATATTCAAATTAATATTGCAATCGAACTCAAAATGAAATTTCCTACTCACGACTCACGAAAAATGCGAAACACAAAATAAAATAATAAATATAATATATTTCTCTATTTTACATATCAAAATACTGTAATTCCTTATATATAACATATTTATTTTCTCACTTAATAAATAGAACTTAAATTCTTTATTTACATCTTTGAGGAAATTTTCAGCTTCATAAACCTGTAAAAATAAAAAAATTAGGACCAATATGCCAACGTTAATTTAAGGGATGATATTAGCCATAATCATTACTTCTACAGCAAGCAACCTGTACATTTACGAGAAGAGTACGCAAGAAGCTCAACATCCAACTTGCACCTATTTCCTAGAATATTCTCGAGGTAAAGTACGAACCTCAATTGGAATTTTTTACAGCTTTATTCATGAAATTGTTGCCTGTAGGTACGAAATGTATAGAATCGCCCCTGTAGAAAACCGACCAATCTAGAAAGTTTACAAATATAACGATAAATTGATTCAATGCAATAATAAAATTTGCTGTACCATAACTTCTTCAAATTTTGCAAAATATAGCTTCCCTTTCCCTTCTGTTCTGTTTTTTTTACCTACCCATAGTCTCTTGTTGTATCTCAACTTTGTATGTCGGATTGTCATACGCCGACTGACTTATTCTGCTTGGCGGCGTGATGGCAGCCTTATTCTGGTTGTGCCTCCTCAGTAACACAAGCAGAAGAACTAACGTACTCATTATGGCTATCGCTGCTAGTATCGCAACTATGACTAGGGGGGCGTAATAATCACCCTTACTTTCCAACTCTTCCCCACTCGATAGTTTGTCTGAAAATAAATCTATACTCGAATACAAAATACACAAAAAAGAAGAATCTTCTTACCTCGAGACGCTGATCCCAAGACGGGAGCGGCTCTAGGTTTGGTCAGAAAGTCTTGCACGTTGCTAGTCTTTATCTTCCCATTCGTCAGGTAAACCTCCAACCACAGTCTATACCTCGTTCCGGGCTTCAAGTCCGCGATAACAGTCTTGGTGGGCGAATCCCTCTTCGCTATCTTAAAAGTGCTCTGGTCTTCCTTCCCGGAATCACTCTGATATATAGCCCTATAGATATTCACGTACTTGTCCTCCGGATAAGGCACGCCAAACCAGCTGATCTCCACGCTGGTCGACTTGATGTGGCCGATCTCCAAAGTCACATTGAACCCATAAGTATCCACCAGGTTGGCCGTCGTGAAATGCGTCATATGCTCCGAGTGGAGCTCGGAAGTCTCGCCAGGGAACGGTATGAAGTAGATGCCGATCTCGTACTTGGTGTTCGGTTTCAGATTCTCGATGGTGTAGCTGGAAACCGCCCTGTGGATCAAAGGGGTGGCGGCGTAGATCCTCCCATCGATTTCCTTAAACCTCAACTGGATACCATCGATGAACTGGAGTTCGTACTCGGTGAACTTACGCCAAGCTGCAGTCACCCACGTGGAGTTCACCTCCGCGATGTTCAACTCCGGATCTATGGGTATCAAGGGTGGTAGGGTGGAAGAAGATACTTCCCCAGGTGTTCTTATCCGGTACACTTGGCTCGTGGGGGTGTTGTGGAGGTCTCGCAAGGTGATGGTGATCTGTATCTTGTACTCGGTATTGGCCTTGAGGCCTAGAAGGTCGAATTCCAGCTGGGGGGTGGCTATGAGATCGTTGGGGGGTGCGAACACCTGCAGTTCCCAGCTGTCGAGGACGGCGTCTCGCTTGTCGGTGTAACGCACCTCCACCCTCCCGTGTAGACCTACGATGACTGGGGGAACCAAGAAGGCCAGCCGTATGGTGTGGGCGTCCACAGCTTCCAGCGTATGGACTGTGATCTCGTCGCGGTTCTGGAAGTTGTTGTTGGGGAAACCTGGGAATGGATGGCCTAGAAGAATACAAAGGTTTTAGACTCTTTAAGAGGTATGAATACGTTTTTCTCGCGATTATCTAGAAGATATTGTGGTATTGTACCTCCGTCAGCCCGTTAATCAAGGAAGATATCGAATGTTATGTCTTATGTACAATTGAAGAAGGTAGTCCAAACCAGAAACAAGTCCACCGTCCCAAGTCTCTTACCTGAAGCGAACGTGTTGTTAGGTCTGTTAAGTCCAGTTTGTTGGGTACCAACCATGGAAGGTCTTCCTTGGACATGAGGCGCCCCCCCTCCATTAAACTGACCGTTCTTGTGCAGATCCTCTAGGATCTGCTCGAGGGTTATGCCAGGAGGCAGGGCCATGCTGAGTGGCCCCTGTTGGGCTATTTGTTGCAGGAAGTGTTGGTGAGGAACTGGATTACCGTTAGGTTGGTGGGCGAATATCTGGTTTTCTAAAGGATTCTTAGGGGATACTTTGTGGATCTCCAGGACCGAACCACTAGGATAGTTGGTCAGTTCGGGGTGACTGTTGATGAAGCTCAAAATATCCTCGGCGTCTCCCTTCCCAACTATGTGTATCTGTTGGGGGAGCAAACCGTTCACGGGGGTTTTGTTGGTCGGTTCGTTGACGAAGTTGAGGTTGTCGTTCTCGGTCGTTGGAGGTAAGGGCGTTACCAGTATACCTTCGTGGTTCGATCCGGTTGTTTCTTTACCGACGAAGTTCGAGTTCGGGTCGTTGTCGGGGGTGTGGACGAAAGGGTTGTCTTTGGGCGAGGAATCGTATTTGGTGTCGTTGGTGTTGGAGGGGTTCGCGTAGGAGAGGAGTGGCCCGAGGGTTTTCGAGGGAGTCTTGGTTGGGGTGAGACCGAACGGTCCTAGGATAACTTCGGGGGTTTTGTGGTCTGTCGAGTTCGTAGTGGTTGTTGGTCGGTTTTGTACTGAAAAAATTTCGATGTGATAGTTTATCGTTCTATGATGAATATCGTTGGAGGAATTTAGTTTTGGAACTTTATTCCATAAGAATAATGAAATACATCAAAATTGAGTTCCTCTTCCAAATATTTTGGCCTCGAAATGTAGTGAGATGTGATGAAAGATCAAGTTATTTGTTTATGAACCAGAATTTATGTCTCAGAATGGAGTGGGACTCGGATATTGGCGCCTAATCAACAATAATGGGTGCCCTTATAGGCCATCATCTTTCATCTCTTATGACAGAAAACTTGTTTTCCGCACTTTTTTCTATGAACAACAGACGATTAATTTTGCAGCAAATCTGCAGCTGCAATGCGCCTGCAAGATGTTTGTTTGTAATTTTCTTTCTAGACAAGGCTAGATTATGTTTATCAAAATAAATTGATAGTTTTCACGTCAGTGTTTCACAAATTTTCTTGCAGATTTTTCTCAAGATCAATGAACAACAGACGATTATTTTGCAGCAAATCTGCAGCTGCAATGCGCCTGCAAGATGTTTGTTTGTAATTTTCTTTCTAGATAAGGCTAGATTATGTTTATCAAAATAAATTGACAGTTTTCACGTCAGTGTTTCACAAATTTTCTTGCAGTGTTTTCTCGAAATCAATGAACAACAGACGATTAATTTTGCAGCAAATCTGCAGCTGCAATGCGTCTGCAAGATGTTTGTTTGTAATTTTCTTTCTAGATAAGGCTAGAATATGTTTATCAAAATAAATTGACAGTTTTCACGTCAGTGTTTCACAAATTTTCTTGCAGTGTTTTCTCGAAATCAATGAACAACAGACGATTAATTTTGCAGCAAATCTGCAGCTGCAGTGCGCCTGCAAGATGTTTGTTTGTAATTTTCTTTCTAGATAAGGCTAGATTATGTTTATCAAAATAAATTGACAGTTCTCACGTCAGTGTTTCACAAATTTTCTTGCAGATTTTTCTCAAAATCAATGAACAACAGACGATTAATTTTGCAGCAAATCTGCAGCTACAATGCGCCTGCAAGATGTTTGTTTGTAATTTTCTTTCTAGATAAGGCTAGATTATGTTCATGAAAATAAATTGACAGTTCTCACGTCAGTGTTTCACAAATTTTCTTGCAGATTTTTCTCAAAATCAATGAACAACAGACGATTAATTTTGCAGCAAATCTGCACCTGCAATGCGCCTGCAAGATGTTTGTTTGTAATTTTCTTTCTAGACAAGGCTAGATTATGTTCATCAAAATAAATTGACAGTTTTCACGTCAGTGTTTCACAAATTTTCTTGCAGATTTTCCTCAAAATCAATGAACAGACGATTAATTTTGCAGCAAATCTGCAGCTGCAATGCGCCTGCAAGATGTTTGTTTGTAATTTTCTTTCTAGATAAGGCTGGATTATGTTTATCAAAATGAATTGACAGTTTTCACGTCAGTGTTTCACAAATTTTCTTGCAGAGTTTTCTCAAAATCAATGAACAACAGACGATTAATTTTGCAGCGAATCTGCACTTGCAATGCGCCTGCAAGAAGTTTGTTCGTGATTTTCTATCTAGATAAGGCTAGATTATGTTTATGAAAATGAATTGACAGTTTTCACGTCAGTGTTTCACAAATTTTCTTGCAGTGTTTTCTCGAAATCAATGAACAACAGACGATTAATTTTGCAGCAAATCTGCAGCTGCAATGCGTCTGCAAGATGTTTGTTTGTAATTTTCTTTCTAGATAAGGCTAGATTATGTTCATGAAAATAAATTGACGGTTTTCACGTCAGTGATTCACAAATTTTCTTGCAGATTTTTCTCAAAATCAATGAACAACAGACGATTAATTTTGCAGCAAATCTGCAGCTGCAATGCGCCTGCAAGATGTTTGTTTGTAATTTTCTTTCTAGATAAGGCTAGATTATGTTTATCAAAAAAAATTGACAGTTCTCACGTCAGTGTTTCACAAATTTTCTTGCAGAGTTTTCTCAAAATCAATGAACAACAGACGATTAATTTTGCAGCAAATCTGCAGCTGCAATGCGCCTGCAAGATGTTTGTTTGTAATTTTCTTTCTAGATAAGGCTAGATTATGTTTATCAAAATAAATTGAAAGTTTTCACGTCAGTGTTTCACAAATTTTCTTGCAGAGTTTTCTCAAAATCAATGAACAACAGACGATTAATTTTGCAGCAAATCTGCAGCTCCAATGCGCCTGCAAGATGTTTGTTTATAATTTTCTTACTAGATAAGGCTAGATTATGTTTATCAAAATGAATTGACAGTTTTCACGTCAGTGTTTCACAAATTTTCTTGCAGAGTTTTCTCAAAATCAATGAACAACAGACGATTAGTTTTGCAGCAAATCTGCATCTGCAATGCACCTGCAAGATGTTTGTTTGTAATTTTTTCTCTAGATAAGGCTATATTATGTTCATGAAAATAAATTGACAGTTTTCACGTCAGTGTTTCACAAATTTTCTTGCAGAGTTTTCTCAAAATCAATGAACAACAGACGATTAATTTTGCAGCAAATCTGCATCTGCAATGCACCTGCAAGATGTTTGTTTGTAATTTTCTTTGTAGATAGGGCTATATTATGTTCATGAAAATAAATTGACAGTTTTCACGTCAGTGTTTCACAAATTTTCTTGCAGAGTTTTCACAAAATCAATGAACAACAGACGATTAATTTTGCAGCAAATCTGCAGCTGCAATGCGCCTGCAAGATGTTTTTTTGTAATTTTCTTTCGAGATAAGGCTAGATTATGTTCATGAAAATAAATTGACAGTTTTCACGTCAGTGCTTCACAAATTTTCTTGCAGAGTTTTCTCAAAATCAATGATCATCAGACGATTAGTTTTGCAGCAAATCTGCAGCTGCAATGCGCCTGCAAGATGTTTGTTTGTAATTTTCTTTCTAGATAAGGCTATATTATGTTTATGAAAATAGATTGAAATTTTTCACTTCAGTGTTACACAAATTTTCTTGCGGAGTTTTCTCAAAATCAATGAACAACAGACGATTAGTTTTGCAGCAAATCTGCATCTGCAATGCACCTGCAAGATGTTTGTTTGTAATTTTCTTTCTAGATAAGGCTATATTATGTTCATGAAAATAAATTGACAGTTTTCACGTCAATGTTTCACAAATTTTCTTGCAGAGTGTTCTCAAAATCAATGAAAAACAGACGATTAGTTTTGCAGCAAATCTGCAGCTGCAATGCGCCTGCAAGATGTTTGTTTGTAATTTTCTTTCTAGATAAGGCTAGATTATGTTTATCAAAATAAATTGAAAGTTTTCACGTCAGTGTTTCACAAATTTTCTTGCAAAGTTTTCTCAAAATCAATGAACAACAGACGATTAATTTTGCAGCAAATCTGCAGCTCCAATGCGCCTGCAAGATGTTTGTTTATAATTTTCTTACTAGATAAGGCTAGATTATGTTTATCAAAATGAATTGACAGTTTTCACGTCAGTGTTTCACAAATTTTCTTGCAGAGTTTTCTCAAAATCAATGAACAACAGACGATCAGTTTTGCAGCAAATCTGCATCTGCAATGCACCTGCAAGATGTTTGTTTGTAATTTTCTTTCTAGATAAGGCTAGATTATGTTTATGAAAATAAATTGACAGTTTTCACGTCAGTGTTTCACAAATTTTCTTGCAAACTTTTCTCAAAATCAATGAACAACAGACGATTAATTTTGCAGCAAATCTGCAGCTGCAATGCGCCTGCAAGATGTTTGTTTATAATTTTCTTACTAGATAAGGCTAGATTATGTTTATCAAAATGAATTGATAGTTTTCACGTCAGTGTTTCACAAATTTTCTTGCAGAGTTTTCTCAAAATCAATGAACAACAGACGATTAATTTTGCAGCAAATCTGCAGCTGCAATGCGCCTGCAAGATGTTTGTTTGTAATTTTCTTTCTAGACAAGGCTAGATTATGTTCATGAAAATAAATTGACAGATATCACGTCATTGTTTCACAAATTTTTCTGCAGAGTTTTCTCAAAATCAATAAACAACAAACGATTAGTTTTTCAGCAAATCTTTAGCTAGAATGCGCCTGCAAGATGTTTGTTTGTAATTTTCTTCCTAGATAAGGCTTATGCTTATGAAAATAAATTGACAGTTTTCAAGTCAGTGTTTCACAAATTTTTCTGCAGAGTTTTCTCAAAATCAATGAACAACAGACGATTAATTTTGCAGCAAATCTGCAGCTGCAGTGCGCCTGCAAGTTGTTCGTTTGTAATTTTCTTGCTAGATAAGGCTAGATTATGTTTATTAAAATAAATTGACGGTTTTTACGTCAGTGATTCACAATTTTTTTTGCAGAGTTTTCTCAAAATCAATGAACAACAGACGATTAATTTTGCAGCAAATCTGCACCTGCAATGCGCCTGCAAGATGTTTGTTTGTGATTTTCTTGCTAGATAAGGCTAGATTATGTTTATCAAAATAAATTCAAGGCAGTGTTTCACAAATTTTTCTGCAGGGTTTCCTCAAAATCAATGAACAACAGACGATTAGTTTTTCAGCAAATCTGCAGCTGCAGTGCGTCTGCAAGATGTTTTTTTGTAATTTTCTTTCTAGATAAGGCTAGATTATGTTCATGAAAATAAATTGACAGATATCGAGTCAGTGTTTCACGAATTTTTCTGCTGAGTTTTCTCAAAATCGATAAACAGCAAACGATTAGTTTTTCAGCAAATCTTTAGCTAGAATGCGCCTGCAAGATGTTTGTTTGTAATTTTCTTCCTAGATAAGGCTTATGCTTATGAAAATAAATTGACAGTTTTCACGTCAGCGTTCCACAAATTTTTCTGCAGACTTTTCTCAAGATCCATCCAACAAAATTCCTCACCTGCTTCCGACCCAGCTTTACAAATCCACTGCACGCAGCAATCGTCGTTGGGCGGCTTCCCCACCGTCGCCAGATGCGGGGGACAGGGTAGGTCCGGTCCTGGCAGGGCAGTCATAGGCGGACATACATTCTGACACTCGATCTTCCCCATCTCGCAATAGCACTGCTTCTCGCAACCAGTGACGTTCGTCGGCAGGTGCTGCCAGTTCTGGTACGTCTCCCCCTCGTGCTCGCACGACCCGTTGTTCTTGCACCTCACCTCCGTCGGGCAGCACATGGGCGGCGAGGGCACGAAGTCGGGAGGGACGGTCTCCCATTCCACGCAGCCGGAATCCAGCACGTCCGTGCCGAAGTAGGTCGGACAGTCCAGTTTCAGACAGGCCATCCCTGAGGTTTTGCAAGAGCAGAGATGGGTGCAGTTGTCGTTGAACTCGTCGTTCAACTTGAAGGTCCTCCCCTTGAAGGTGCAGCTCTGGGTTTTTGGGTCGAATTCGGATTTGGCCCCCTCTTCAGCGCCCTCCAGGGACAACACTTCGGAAGTTCCGTCCAGTCTGATGTAGGAGAACTTGGAGGAGTTTTGGATCGGTAGTAAACCTCCGGGTAGCAGCTTGTAGGCGATCCAGTTCTTGCTGTCTTCGCTCAACTCGACGATGGGGGAGGAGTCGTTGTCTTCTAACTTCGGTTCGAATTTTATCTTCACCATCGAGGAGTTGAGGTACTTGGCGTTTGTTATCTTGAGACCGCCTTCGGATTCGTTCTCGTTCAGGGTGACGTCGCAGAGCAGCTTCTTGCAGCAGGAGTCTTCTGGGTCTTGGACCTCGACGCACTTGGCGTTGTCGTCCGTGTTTCGTGGTAGACACCTGGAAGGAAAATCGAGGATGAAACTGAAACGTGTCGCATTTTTGTTTTGAGGTTGTTACCTTGGTTTACATGTTACGTTTCCACCCTCATCGCAGCTGCAGGTTTCTTCACATCCCCTGTGGAAAATATCCCCTTTGGTGTAGGTCCGGTTGCCCTCATGGCATACTATGGAGGGTTCACTAGCTGCAACAACGAGAATTTGATTTTTGCCAACTTGGGAGTGCTTTAAACTACTTAATTTTCACCAACGCTTTGTTTTTGGCCGTTTTTTTTTTTATGAAAAAAAGCCTTATAATTTTGCCCAAATGTCTGTTATTTTCGAATTACGATAAGGTTGACTCACAGATGAAGGATTCTAGGTCAAATTCTATTTTCTCTCTCAAAAGATTAGGCCTTAATCTTTGAAATTGTCAGGGAAGTTTTGCAAGCTAGCGAATCTGCAGCTGCAATACACCAGCAAGAAGTTGATTTGCTATTTCCTCTATAGATGAGGCTAGATTATAAAAACCCACTTGGAACTTGGAAGTTAGCAAATTTGCAGCTGCAATGCAGCAGCAAGAGCAGTATATATACTCGAAATTTTGCTAGTATAATAAACTGAGCTTGAGGAAACTTGCTAAAAAGAGATTTTTAAAGATTAAATAAACTTCGAAAAGAAGTAATTGCTCTCGATATTTCCAAAAATGTTTTTGAATATTACAAAACTCACCGGTATTCAGACAAGGAGTTTTCTTTTAAAAACTTGGTTCTACCCATAAAAAATGCATTGATTATGTAATATTTTGCAAGTTAGCAAATCTGCAGCTGCAATACACCAGCAAGATGTTGATTTGCTATTTCCTCTCTAGATGAGGTTAGATTATAAATACCCATTCAGACAAGGAGTTTTCTTTTAAGAACTTGGTTCTACTCATAAAAAATGCACCGATTATGTAATATTTCGCAAGTTAGCAAATCTGCAGCTGCAATGCACCAACAAGATGTTGATTTGTTATTTCCTCTCTAGATAAGGCTAGATTATAAATACCCATTAAAACAAGGAATTTTTTTTCGAAAACTTGGTTTTACCATAAATAATGCACCCATTATGTAATATTTTGCAAGTTAGCAAATCTGCAGCTGCAATGCACCAACAAGATGTTGATTTGTTATTTCTTCTCTAGATAAGGCTAGATTATAAATACCCATTAAGACAAGGAATTTTCTTTCAAAAACTTGATTTTACCCATAAATAATGCACCCATTATGTGATATTTCGCAAGTTAGCAAATCTGCAGCTGCAATGCACCAGCTGATTTGTTATTCGTTATTTCCTCTCTAGATAAGGCTAGATTATAAATACTCATTTAGACAAGGAGTTTTCCTTTAAAAACTTGGTTTTACCCATAAAAAATGCACCCATTATCTGATATTTTGCAAGTTAGCAAATCTGCATCTGCAATTCACCAACAAGATGTTGATTTGTTATTTCCTCTCTAGATAAGGCTAGATTATAAATATCCATTAAGACAAGGAATTTTCTTCGAAAACTTGGTTTTACCCATAAAAAATGCATTGATTATGTAATATTTTGCAAGTTAGCAAATCTGCAGCTGCAATACACCAGCAAGATGTTGATTTGCTATTTCCTCTCTAGATGAGGTTAGATTATAAATACCCATTCAGACAAGGAGTTTTCTTTTAAGAACTTGGTTCTACTCATAAAAAATGCACCGATTATGTAATATTTCGCAAGTTAGCAAATCTGCAGCTGCAATGCACCAACAAGATGTTGATTTGTTATTTCCTCTCTAGATAAGGCTAGATTATAAATACCCATTAAAACAAGGAATTTTTTTTCAAAAACTTGGTTTTACCATAAATAATGCACCCATTATGTAATATTTTGCAAGTTAGCAAATCTGCAGCTGCAATGCACCAACAAGATGTTGATTTGTTATTTCTTCTCTAGATAAGGCTAGATTATAAATACCCATTAAGACAAGGAATTTTCTTTCAAAAACTTGATTTTACCCATAAATAATGCACCCATTATGTGATATTTCGCAAGTTAGCAAATCTGCAGCTGCAATGCACCAGCTGATTTGTTATTCGTTATTTCCTCTCTAGATAAGGCTAGATTATAAATACTCATTTAGACAAGGAGTTTTCCTTTAAAAACTTGGTTTTACCCATAAAAAATGCACCCATTATCTGATATTCTGCAAGTTAGCAAATCTGCATCTGCAATTCACCAACAAGATGTTGATTTGTTATTTCCTCTCTAGATAAGGCTAGATTATAAATATCCATTAAGACAAGGAATTTTCTTCGAAAACTTGGTTTTACCCATAAATAATGCACCCATTATGTAATATTTTGCAAGTTAGCAAATCTGCAGCTGCAATACACCAGCAAGATGTTGATTTGCTATTTCCTCTCTAGATGAGGTTAGATTATAAATACCCATTCAGACAAGGAGTTTTCTTTTAAGAACTTGGTTCTACTCATAAAAAATGCACCGATTATGTAATATTTCGCAAGTTAGCAAATCTGCAGCTGCAATGCACCAACAAGATGTTGATTTGTTATTTCCTCTCTAGATAAGGCTAGATTATAAATACCCATTAAAACAAGGAATTTTTTTTCAAAAACTTGGTTTTACCATAAATAATGCCCCATTATGTAATATTTTGCAAGTTAGCAAATCTGCAGCTGCAATGCACCAACAAGATGTTGATTTGTTATTTCTTCTCTAGATAAGGCTAGATTATAAATACCCATTAAGACAAGGAATTTTCTTTCAAAAACTTGATTTTACCCATAAATAATGCACCCATTATGTGATATTTCGCAAGTTAGCAAATCTGCAGCTGCAATGCACCAGCTGATTTGTTATTCGTTATTTCCTCTCTAGATAAGGCTAGATTATAAATACTCATTTAGACAAGGAGTTTTCCTTTAAAAACTTGGTTTTACCCATAAAAAATGCACCCATTATCTGATATTCTGCAAGTTAGCAAATCTGCAGCTGCAATGCACCAACAAGATGTTGATTTGTTATTTCCTCTCTAGATAAGGCCAGATTATAAATACCCATTAAAACAAGGAATTTTCTCTCAAAAACTTGGGTTTACTCATAAAAAATGCACCCATTATGTAATATTTCGCAAGTTAGCAAATCTGCAGCTGCAATGCACCAACAAGATGTTGATTTGTTATTTCCTCTCTAGATAAGGCTAGATTATAAATACTCATTAAGACAAGGAGTTTTCTTTTAAAAACTTGGTTTTGCCCATAAAAAATGCACTCATTATGTATCAGTTTGCAAGTTAGCAAATCTGCAGCTGCAATGCACCAACAAGATGTTGATTTGTTATTTCCTCTCTAGATAAGGCCAGATTATAAATACCCATTAAAACAAGGAATTTTCTCTCAAAAACTTGGGTTTACTCATAAAAAATGCACCCATTATGTAATATTTCGCAAGTTAGCAAATCTGCAGCTGCAATGCACCCACAAGATGTTGATTTGTTATTTCCTCTCTAGATAAGGCTAGATTATAAATACCCATTAAGACAAGGAATTTTCTTTCAAAAACTTGGTTTTACCCATAAATAATGCACCCATCATGTAATATTTTGCAAGTTAGCAAATCTGCAGCTGCAATGCACCAACAAGATGTTGATTTCTCATTTCCTCTCTAGATAAGGCTAGATTATAAATACTCATTAAGACAAGGAGTTCTCTTTTAAAAACTTGGTTTTGCCCATAAAAAATGCACTCATTATGTAACAGTTTGCAAGTTAGCAAATCTGCAGCTGCAATGCACCAACAAGATGTTGATTTGTTATTTCCTCTCTAGATAAGGCTAGATTATAAATACCCATTAAAACAAGGAATTTTCTCTCAAAAACTTGGATTTACTCATAAAAAATGCACCCATTATGTAATATTTCGCAAGTTAGCAAATCTGCAGCTGCAATGCACCAACAAGATGTTGATTTGTTATTTCCTCTCTAGATAAGGCTAGATTATAAATACCCACTTGGAACTTGGAAGTTAGCAAATTTGCAGCTGCAATGCACCAACAAGATGTTGATTTGTTATTCTCTCTGTAGATAAGGCTTGATTATAAATACCCATTAAGACAAGGAATTTTCTTTCAAAAACTTGGTTTTACCCATAAATAATGCACCCATCATGTAATATTTTGCAAGTTAGCAAATCTGCAGCTGCAATGCACCAACAAGATGTTGATTTCTTATTTCCTCTCTAGATAAGGCTAGATTATAAATACTCATTAAGACAAGGAGTTTTCTTTTAAAAACTTGGTTTTGCCCATAAAAAATGTACTCATTATGTAATAGTTTGCAAGTTAGCAAATCTGCAGCTGCAATGCACCAACAAGATGTTGATTTGTTATTTCCTCTCTAGATAAGGCTAGATTATAAATACCCATTAAAACAAGGAATTTTCTCTCAAAAACTTGGGTTTACTCATAAAAAATGCACCCATTATGTAATATTTCGCAAGTTAGCAAATCTGCAGCTGCAATGCACCAACAAGATGTTGATTTGTTATTTCCTCTCTAGATAAGGCTAGATTATAAATACCCATTAAGACAAGGAATTTTCTTTCAAAAACTTGGTTTTACCCATAAATAATGCACCCATTATGTAATATTTTGCAAGTTAGCAAATCTGCAGCTGCAATGCACCAACAAGATGTTGATTTCTTATTTCCTCTCTAGATAAGGCTAGATTATAAATACCCACTTGGAACTTGGAAGTTAGCAAATTTGCAGCTGCAATGCAACAGCAAGAGCAGTATATATACTCGAAATTTTGCTAGTATAATAAACTGAGCTTGAGGAAACTTGCTAAAAAGAGATTTTTAAAGATTAAATAAGCTTCGAAAAGAAGTAATTGCTCTCGATATTTCCAAAAATGTTTTTGAATATTACAAAACTCACCGGTATTCGCGCAAACCAATATTCCACAGCAGGGATCATCGGTCGACTTTTCTTGGCACATGGGATCGTTTATTTTCCTCCCCCTCCTGAAGAGTGGCTCTTGGCATCGATCTCTACAGTTCATGACACCTTTGTCGCAAATACACACCGTATCACAGTCCGTTTCGACTTTCTCCCCATCGTGATAAGTAAAACCTCCCTTGGTACAAGAACCTACAATTAAAAAGCTTTTAAAACCAACCTCCTTTCGAAAAAACGATGGATTTCGGGAAAGGTGTAGAATATGGTCACCTATTGGATTTTCATTAAATTTATACGCGAGCTGGAATGTGCTATGAATAGAAAGAAAAACATGAAACGCGGATTTCCTGTTTTTTCGTGAGAAACAAGTATCATTCTATTGAACTCAATCAAATTAAAGGGTCTTTGTGAGGCTTCATTCTATTTAAAACCAACACAACACAAATGTTGGATTAGTATTAAATGAAGCCATTTTTGACTACATGAGGCACGTGCCACGTGGCGTCATCCTGTTTAAATCACACGTGGTCATAAAATTTTCTTACCATTTGTTGGAGTAACCATAGAGGGAACGTTGGGTATGTGGATCTCCTCTTCTTCTTCCTCATTTATGGTGACGTCGCTCAGATCGTCCATATCCTTATTATGAAACGACATGTTGGAGGCGGATACGCCGTTGCTGAAGACATTGGAGGTGAAGTTGAGAGCTCTTCCTCTTGGCACACCGTTCGGACCCGGTGCGAGTTCAGTATGGTCCTCGTCGATCATACTCAGAGCGAGTGGCGTATCGGCTGGTTTTGAGGTTTGGGTCGATTCTAATGTGGATTCTGTCTCTGGAAAGGAAGGAATATTTCACTGTCAATTTTTTAGGAAAAACAAAAAGTTTGTGTTGACCATTATCGTTACTTATATTTAAGGTCTTTACGAAACTCCCTACTAGTGAAAACTGACGAAGATATAAGTATTATTCGCGATTCCGGAAGTCGAAACGTCCTCTGCCGGCTAAATACCGAACTTAGAAAAAGACTACTTATTCATCATTTATTGATTATCAATGAAATATTTATGTGATAGAATCTATTTTACCCATTAGGAAACCGCAGTATTGATTATGGAATTAGGGATATGAAAGTTCAAGGTTTGGGATCAGGATTCGAGTTGAATACACAGTGACCTTTAGTGAAAGTCCATTTCATGTAAAATTCTCTAATTTGGTACAGTTGGCCACACTTAAAACGATTTGTTCGACCTAATTCGCAATTCCAAAAGTCTAAACGCCCCCTGCCGGCTAATTCACGAACCTAGAAAACGAGTATTGTTTTCATACTTCATACGTGCTTTTGAGCCAGATATTTTTATTTTATTTCCAGGAACCAGGTATTCGTGAGGTATATTTAGGAATTTACATCGTTTTCTGAACAGAGTAATTGGTTTTGAAAAAAATAGTCGGTAAGGTATTTATATCAGAGTTATTCAGTTGGAATACGTTTACAAAGTTATTGAATTTTAGGTTATATATTTGAGTCCAATTTTTTGAGGCAGTTTCGAGTGGTGATATAGAAATGTAATTCAATAATTATCAACAAGAGTGTCAACAAATTGATCTTCGTATTTCAAATGACTGTGACTTAATCTTTCTGGAAAGAAATTGGAATCATCTTTAGTGTGAAGCCTAAATGAAACGATTTCATGTTTAAATAATATATATACATGAATTTTAGGACATTGGATTATATAACAATGAGGGAACAAAGTTCTAGTCCTAGAAAAAAACAGTTTACAATTGTAATTGTAATTATTATGTCTTCAACTGCTCCTCGGAGAAAAATCAAAACAGGGCTATACATTTCCATAAATTTCATAAGAAAGATGCCTCATCAGTTCGTGTCACTAATTCCATTGGCATAGTGGAAAAAATGGACCGAAGAGATGCAAAAATGATCGACTATTAGGCGTAGTTTCCAAATAATTGGACACTGTCGTCAAACTCAAATGGTGCTTCATTTTTCCTGTTGAATTATTATCAATTTAGTTATAATTAATATTGAAAAAACCAATTTGTTCACCTAAAATCAATAAACTTGACTATCAATAATTGAATCATTCACTAAAAAGTCTTCAAAATCGAAGGAAAACCTGAAAAACACCTAAAATACTAAGTTTCACCGCAATAAATGCCGAAAGGGTACTCGTTTTCCTCCATGTTTGTTTACATTTCGCAGCGCCCTCATCGGATATTCCCAGAACTAAGCTATGGGCCATTAATTCCTTATTCGTTTCATTCTGTGGTTTGTCGAAAATTCGAAAAGAAAATGACAGATGAAGTAAAATAATTTTGCTTGTATCTTAATTCTTGAGGTCATCGTTCTAATTTATTTTGGTTCTTCGTCGAATGCTGAAACTAATAAATCCCAAAGTTCTTCTGGTTTCATCGAAAGTTCACAATAAAATGCTAAATTTAACTCGTGATATTTCAACTGCGAACATTTTCATAGACGAATAAAGTGGATATTGACATATGGAATGTCTCCCAAATTAGCACAAACCAAAACATCTCACGTTTCGAATTATGAACAGCCAATCGATTGAAACTGAATGAATGGCAATGAGAAAATTGAAGGTTTATTATTAACACATCAACGCATTGCCTTCATCTAGAGATTTGATCCTACACTTCCCTAAATCCAAAGATTTGCTGTCATTATTGTTAGTGAAAATTACTAATAGTAATTCAATCGTATGTACTGTGAGATCTATTTGAATTGCCAAAACTCTTCAAGACAATGCAGCTGTAATTCATAGATATAATCACTTTTCCTTTCTCGTTTAATAGCGTTATGCATTTTTCAATAAGCTCCATATCTTTCCTGCATGTATTGGATGGGAGTATTATGTAAAGATGAAAATTATGATGGTGAAAGTCGAACAGAATAGCAACTTGTGTGTGTGTGTAGAATTGTCTGCCCACTTTAACACTTACCATTGTCTGCAATAACCTATTTATTATTTCATCGCAGTTGCTTATTACTCTGCCCAAGTAACAATTAGATATTTAAATTGTTTACAAGTACAAATGGACATTTCTTCAGATTTACGTCGGTTGAGGATACTGAAGGATCCTTCTTCTCATCATAAAAATAAAATTTCCCTAAATTGGAGGTATTAACGACGACAGGCGATAAGTTTGATTATACAAGGTGATTCCTAATTCGACGTGAACCTTGTAGGACGTGTCAGTATGACTCATTTGCTGTAATTCGAGCCATATTTATTGATATCCAAAAATCAACAGTTTACGAGTTACTTGAGTTCTTGTGTTTTTTAAAAAATTACTCACCTTACTACTAAAGAAAGAATTTGGCAAGTTTTTGAAATAATTTTGTCATACATAAACTGTGAAGTTCGAAAGTTGCAGGCGAATTGATATTAGAAATTGACTATTATTTTCTTCATATACCAATTTTCTATTACAGCATATTTTCGCTTTTTTCACACATATTATATCCTTCTCTGATAAAAAATAATCCTAAATAATAATCAAATTTGCTCAACGTAGAAAATTGAGGAAAAATGGAGTGGGGTGAGTAATTTTTCAAAAAACTCAAATAACTCGTAAACTGTTGATTTTTAGATATTAATAAATATGGCTCAAATGACAGCAAATGAGTCATACTAACAGGTCCTTCGAGGTTCAACTCGAATTTGAAATCACCCTGTATTTAGAACCTCTTTTGTACCTTCCCCTCCTCCCGTTGCTCTTCAATTGACGGTTGATGGTACTTTGAAGATCGAAACCGAAATATTTGTGAGTTTTCAAGGTTTTTATCCAGGTACAATTTATTACCAATTTGGATAATAGTAATTGTATGACGCAAAGACGATCGATGGGTTCCGGTTCGTGAAGATTCATGCATTAATGAAGCGGTTCAGCAATAGTTTTGGTATTTTACTATTCAGGAAATTAAAGCAGAAAGTAATTGATGGTCGGTTGAATACCATTGATTTGCATCTGGTAGTTTTTCCTAGATGATTTCCTCTAAATTATAAAACCAACACTCAATACTGAGTATGGCCATCTCGTTCATTAATAACCACCTATTGCTTAGATAAAAAAGATTTTTTATAATTTTTTGAGGTGAAACCTTCACCGGATATCAGACTGCGTAGGAGCTGCAGAGGAAGTAAGGAAGATGCTACACCACTCTGTAATTAATCGCCACAAGAAATAACGTCTCGACCCATTTATACCACCAACAGGTTTGCAAACTAACTGCACACAACTTCCGTACATTGCCGGTTGTTGACTCAACAGAGCAGCCTTCGCAAGGTTATCAGTTGGCGAATTAGTCAATATACAATCGACAACCACCAGAAGAAATTTCTTCCATCCACTTTCCCCCCGATTTCACTCCTGAACTTCGTAGATAAATACGTGAAAAGTTCTTTCATTCCGTACACGATGATTTAATGTTTTATTCCGCCGGAGATTTGGCGCGGCGAGACCGTTATCGTCAATGTTTTCTTCACAAGATCACAAGCAGAAAGCGTTCGAACAATATCAATAAGACTTTACTGCTGGCCATAAAAGGCGATCGGGTCCGAGTGAAATTTGTACAGTTTCAAAATTGTAATCGATGGGTTTTTCTTCTCCGAAGTGGACATGGTAAAACAAATAACAATATGGGTTAATTTATTTTATGAATACAATTCTCCTTGATTTTGAGAAATTAGATATAACAGTGGTAACCTTGAAATTTTGAGCTCCAATGACAGTTGTCACTAGTTACAGTTAGCGACCATCATCACGTTTATTGAGACAGTAGTTCCAACTACCGATGGGGGCGCTGCGAAATGTAAACAAACATGGAGGAAAACGAGTACCTTTTCGGGATTTATTGTGGGGAAACGGATTATTTTAGGTGTTCTTCAGGTTTTTCTTTCGATTTTGTTGGTTTTATGTGAAAACTTTTCAGTGAATGATTGGATTATTGTTAGTGTAGTGTCAAGTTTATTGATTTTAAATGAACAAATTGGTTTTTTCAATTCCAATTACATCGAAATTGATAATAATTCAACAGGAAAAATGGAGCACTATTTAAGTTTGACCACAGTGTTCAATTATTTGGAAGTTTTACCTAATAGTCGATCATTTGTGCTTTTCTTCGGTCCATTTTTTCCACTATGCCGAAGGCAATAATGACAAAAACTGATGAGGCAACTTTCTTATGAAATTTATGGAAATGTAGAGCCCTGTTTTGATTTTTCTGAGGAGCAATTGAAGACACAACAATTACAATTGTGAACTGTTTTTTTTTTAGTACTAGAACTTTGTTCACTCATGGTTATATAATCCAATGTCCTAAAATTCATGTACATATATTATTTGAACATAAATCGTTTCATTCAGACTTCACCACAAAGATTATTCTAATTCCTTTCTTACAGAAAGATTAAGTCACAGTCATTTGAAATACAAAGATCAATTTCATAACACTCTTGTTGATAATTATTGAATTACATTTCTAAATCACCACTGAAACCTCCCCCTTGAAAATCGGACTCAAACTTGTAACCTACAATTCAATAACTTCGTGAACTTATTCAAACTGAATAACACTGATATAAATACCTTAATGACTATTTTTTTCAATACCAATTACTCTGTTCAGAAAACGATGAACATTTCTGAATATTCTTCACGAATACCTGTTACCTGGATATAAAATAAAAATATCTGGCTTAAAAGCACGTGAAATATGAAAACAATACTCGTTTTCTAGGTTCGGGATTCAGCCGGCAGGGGGCGTTTAGACTTTCGGAATCGCGAATTAGGTCAAAAAAATCGTTTTAAGTGTGGCCAACTGTACAAAATCAGAGGATTTCACATGAAATGGACTTTCACTAAAGAGGTTTGTTATGAAATTGGTCCTAAAGAGGTCACTATGTATTTCTATATTCGACTCGAATCCTGATCCCAAACCTTGAACTTTTATATCCCTAATTCTATAATCAATACTGCGGTTTCCTAATGGGTAAAATAGATTCTATTACATAAATATTTCATTGATAATCCCTAAATGAAGGTAGTCACGATATCTCAGACGAACATGTTTGGCTCGAAATATCAATTCTTGATAAAGATTCAAGAAAATTTGAAGACTGAAAATTTAGGGATCGAATTTAAAAGATTTTTGAGTGAAAATTGAACGCTTGGAAAAAAAAAGGAATTTAACAACATCCGTTCTGAAGTGTGTTCCACGTCAAGTTCCGAGTCAGTATTGTCCGAAAAACCTGAGAATTAGGTGTTTCCGCGCAAAAATTCCAATTGCCTCATTGTTTTTATGATATTCCAAAATGTCTGTGAAAATTTGGTACGAATCCGAGTGGTGACCATATTACACACCTTTCATCATTACAGGGCATTAGGATGGGGATTTTAAGTGGAAGAATTTCTTTTCAATTTTCTTCTAGAAATTTCTAATCAGACCATGTTGATTTTGAATATAAAGTCGATTTCTATACTGATTTGGATTAATTTTGTAGAAACCTCTAGGAACTGTTGAACTTTCATTGGAAATATTGCGTGGAGTAACAGTCCCACGAAATATTTCTATCCAGTAGTAGTTGGCCTAGTTTTAGAGCTCCTAAACCGATCGGATTGACTCAAATGCCATTTACAGCTTGATTAACGACGAATGCCTTGTTTATGGAAACTTACCGTAATAGGCTCGTAATTTAATCGGATTTTTTATTTTGATTCACAATTTCTGCGCACTCTATGACTCATGTCTGAAGTTATCGAAATTCTGTGTTCGTTAATGGAAGATTCGAATCATTTAATCGGTTTTCGGGAACGATTCGATCGATCAATTCGATTATCCGACTACTATGTTGTGTCATCTTGTTCAGTTTTCTGATATTATTTTTGTGTACTACCTATTTTTCCGGTTTTTTATCTAAATGGATCCATCACAAAATGTTGAGGAATTGTTCATCGAAAATTTCACACACCATATACGAATTAATGCGTGAGGAAACTGAGTTTTATACTCCAACAAAATTACTCATAATATATTCAAGCGTCGCGAAGAATGAAATCGACGATGAATGATTTCATTGTTCCAATTATATGCAACCATTGATGAATTAGTGGAAACCATAAAGATCTCATTGTTTAAACACAAGTAGTTTTATTTCGCGTTTCACCTTTCACCTCCCATACTTTAGTTCCCATTCATGGTTAGATTTTTGAATGGGCGATATCGACCCGAATATTTTAATCGCGAAAACGTTGTTGAATAGAACGGAAAATCACAGAAGTGATGACAGGAACGATCACCTATAACTCATCTATGATCATTTGAGATGACACTGTAACAATTAGAGTTGGCCACTGAGTTTTTAATTCGCGATTCCAAAAGTCTAAACGCCCCCTGCCGGCGAAGTCCCGAACCTAGAAAACGAGTATTGTTTTCATATTTCACGTGCTTTTAAGCCAGATATTTTTATTGTTTATCCAGGAACCTGGTATTCGTGAGGTATATTTCGAAATTTTTATCTTTTTCTGAGCAAAGTAATTGGTACTGAAAAAAAATTGTCTGTAAGGTGTTTATATCAGTGTTATTCAGTTGAAATACGTTCACAATTTTAGGTTACAAGTTTAAGTCCAACTTTCTGGGGCCGGTTTGAGTAGTGATTTAGAATGGTAATTCAATAATTATCAACAAGAGTGTTATGAAATTTATCTTCGTATTTCAAATGACTGCGACTTAATCTTTCTCTAAGAAAGAAATTAGAATCATCTTTGAGGTGGAGTCTGAATGAAACTCAAACATGAGAACTCCACGGTAGAAATGTGACAACTTCAAAAGATGGAATCATCAAATATACTATATTCCAAACTCCAGATCAGATAAACTAAATTTTCTTTCCAATTGCATCAGCTGAAAACTCATTTTATCCAAAAATCCAATAGGATACGGATTTCTTCATCAATCAAAACCATGAAAATTTCCACGCTGTAACTGTAATGAGGAAAATCGTTACCCTTGCCCATAATTAACTTCAATCCTCATCACACTAAATTCTAGGGAACAATGGAATCTAAACTGAAGAATGCAATTTATTCATTTTATTGTTGATAAAACGTATCAGATAGATTAATTAAATTTATAATTTGAGTTAATGCATTTTGCGGGACCTTTATTGATTACGACTCGTACAGTTTTACAATCACCACCAAAATTGGCATTATTCATTTAAAGAAAATCTCAGATATTGGCATCTTTAATGTGGTTCACTTGAGATACCACCACAGATCATTTCGACGATTTTTTCTCAGATGAAATTTCGAAAGAAGAAACGAATGACACCAGTCTCTACTTTAGGAAACTTCTTGTTTGGGTGATATAATTTTTTGAAAGTTAAATTTGAATTCTAGATTGACATGTGTCGACATCTTTCTGATTGTCACGAAACAGAAAAAATTTCTCGATGACCGCTCGTCAATCGATCAATGGTTGACCAACACAAAATTATGATACGATTCTTCTTCTTCCGCTCGCTGGCCAATTAGCAATCAATCAGAGCGCGACGAAATTATAGTCTCTAGGTCATAGCCGTACATCGATTCTAATAGATTTTAAATTTATTAAAACTCCATTCGGCGGATACCACAGATGTTTATTGCCTGAAACGTGCCGATAGTTCGAAAGTCCTTTCTAAGCGATGGAAATGATAATGAAAGGAACGGACTGCGAAGATGTTTCAGTTCATTATTCTCGCATAATAACAATGCGATACGGGCGAAAGCATTGAATTTCGAACAGAAAGAGATCTTCTGAATTAATCCATTTTAATTGTGAGACTGCCCTCTACGAAAAGATCCATTGTACAATTTGAAATTTTGACATTGGCAGCTTTTACTGGAACTACCAACATAATACCACTTTCCATGAAATTTATTCTTCTTTTGAATATTGGGTCATTTCAGAAAATGACTTCATGGAGGAAATCCTCCATTTGTTAACCTTACTTTACCATACCATTCTCAATTTTGAATTATTGACATAAAATAGGACCATTTAGTGTCTTTTATTGGTAGTACTGCCCAACTGTCATATGTCTGAAATATTGTTGAAAATGTCAAAATTTCAATGCAACTTTCAAAAACTCATGTCCCCTAAACTAGAAGTTTCCTGAAGTGGAGACTGGTGCCATTAGTTTTTTATTTTATATTTGCATCCAAGAAAAAATTGTCGATAAGATCTGAGGTGGGCAGTATAGTAAACACGAGCCTCTTGAGCTCCAGTAATTGTGGAATAATATAAATATTATCATTCCACCTAATGATTATTTCCAGGGAAATTTATTCGAGCGATATTCAACGGTTTTTAAAATTTATTGCTGGAAAAACATAAATATTCCCACACTGATACCTTCATTATCAGGTATTATCAGAATGGGTCACAGAAGTACCCAACTTGTTTCGTTTTCGGAATTTCTGCTCAATCTAGTTCTTGTATGGCCGAAATTCCACATTTCTCTTACTGAAATTCTAAGGTCTAGAATTCGGGATATTTTGAGGACCGCTGGATGTTTGAGCTTCCAGTTAGAACAATAATTCTTAACCGTTGAGATTCGCCAGAAAGCTATTCATTCTATAAATGAATATTACGACACGGATAACGGATAATAAAATACTAGGATTGCGCGTTTGAGTTTAATATAGATAAATGTAAATTTCTCTTCCTATAAAATGAAAGTAATTTTTTTCTGGTATGCGGAAAGCCTACAAAACGGTTACCACAGAAATGAAATGCTTGAAAGTATAAATGTCGCCTTTATGTTTTTTCGAACTTTTCTATGGGCTAATTTGTTTGTAGCTCATCAAACTTCCTTGTTTCTATGAAAGAGACCGTCATCGACATGACATTCTGGATCGAATATTTCTCAAAATTCGTCGTGTTTTCGATTGACGTTTCGATATTCATCATCGTTCTATGGTCATAAAAACTGTGCGATACATTTTTATTATTCCGTGTTTTCAACTATTCTACTTGGAAATATAGATATCTGTTATTCATAAAACTGGAATTATTTTCGATGATCGATTTCGTAAACCCTGGAGGCGTATTTTCGAAATCTGTATTGAATGTGACACGTCCAGGGTTTTTCCATATCTATTTTCAAATAATGAATTTCACAGGAATAATTTCGATATTTTAATTACTTACCTTCTTTATAATTGACATTTCGATTATCTTCAATGATTAATTTGTATTCGAATTATTTCTATGGCCATAGAAGGAAGAAAATTAAAACGTCATTACCACGACGATTCCAGAGAAGTATAAATTATCGACGAAATGGGAAATGGAAGTAAGATTAGTAAATCGAAGACAAGCTATAACAATATATGTACGAAATGCATTTGAAAAGATGAATTAGTATTATTGAGTTTTTAAAAATCAGAATATTGAAAATAGGTGCATAGAGATTAAAGTATATGTGATCATAGATAAAAACTAGTGTATGCAATTCCTCTTCCACTCATAGAGTCCATTGATTCTTGTGGATAATTCCGAAATTTGTCAAAATCTGACAGCTACTTGGAACGCCCCGAAATTTACGTTCAAGGATCAAAGAATAGAATGTTCAGGGGTTTAAAATGAGATAAATACGATTGAATAGAGCCTCTTGCAACTTTTCCACGCCACTTTTCAGAGGACAGAAAGAGGTAAAAGACATATTTCGGTTTGTTCGTGGTGACAATCCTGGAGCAATTGATCTATGGTCGTCGGAAAAATAGCACACATTACTCGTGTGAACAGTGTCAATTCACACTTTCAACACCAATAATATAAAATATTATTTTATACCTCGAAGAATAAATGATTTCCAAATTTTGTAAGGTTTGTATTGCAAATTTTTGAAAGGAATTTATTTTTCTGTTACTTTGATGATACTTCATCAACAACGTCTGAAATTCTGATTCGAATATATTTCGTCTTCAAACTTCCTTTGAATTCTAATTTCATTGGTTATTTCTCAGAATTCGTCGTGTTTTCTATTGACGTTTTGATTTTTATCATCGTTCAATGGTCATAGAAACTGTGCGATACATTTTTATCATTCCGTGTTTTCAGCTATTCTACTTAGAAATATAGATATCTGTAATTCATAAAACTGCAATTATTTTCGATGATCTATTTCGTCAACCCTGGAGGCGTATTTTCGAAATCTGTATTGCATGTGACACGTCCAGGGTTTTTCCATATCTATTTTCAAATAATGAATTTCACAGGAATAATTTCGATATTTTAATTACTTACCTTCCTTATAATTGACATTTCGATTATCTTCGATGATTAATTTGTATTCGAATTATTTCTATGACCATAGAAGGTAGAAAATTAAAACGTCATTACCATGACGATTCCAGAGAAGTATAAATTATCGACGAAATGGGAAATGGAAGTAAGATTAGTAAATAGAAGACAAGCTTAACAGTATATGTACGAAATACATTTCAAAAGATGAATTAGTATTATTGAGTTTTCAAAAATTAGAATATTGAAAAGAGGTGCATAGAGATTAAAGTATATGTGATCATAGATTAAAACTAGTAAATGCAATTCCTCTTCCACTCATAGAGTCCACTGATTCTTGTGGATAATTCCGAAATTTGTCAAAATTTGACAGCTACTTGGGACGCCTCGAAATTTACGTTCAAGGATCAAAGAATAGAATGTTTAGGGGTTTAAAATGAGATAAATACGATTGAATAGAGCCTGTTGTAACTTTTTCACACCACTTTTCAGAAGACAGAAAAAGGTAAAAGACATATTTCGGTTTGTTCGTGGTGACAATCCTGGAGCAATTAATCTATGGTCGTCGGAAAAATAGCGCACATTACTCGTGTGGATTGTGTCAATTCACACATTCCATAGTAATAATATGCTTTATTATTTTATACCTCGAAGAATAAATTACTTTCAAATTTTGTAAGGTTTGTTTTGCAAATTTCTGAAACGAATTTTTTTTTTGTTACTGTGATGATACTTCATCAACAACGTCTGAAATTCCGATTCGAATATATTTCGTCTTCAAACTTCCTTTGAAATCTAATTTCATTGGTTATTTTTCAAAATTCATCGTATTTTTAATTGACGTTTTGAATTTTATCATCGTTCTATGGTCATAGAAACTGTGCGATACATTTTTATTATTCCGTGTTTACAACTATTCTACTCGGAAATATAGATATCTGTAATTCATAAAACTGGAACAATTTTCGATGATCGATTTCGTCAACCCTGGAGGCGTATTTTCGAAATCTGTATTGCATGTGACACGTCCAGGGTTTTTCCATATCTATTTTCAAATAATGAATTTCACAGGAATAATTTCGATATTTTAATTACTTACCTTCCTTATAATTGACATTTCGATTATCTTCAATGATTGATTTGTATTCGAATTATTTCTATGACCATAGAAGAAAGAAAATTAAAACGTCATTACCACGACGATTCCAGAGAAGTATAAATTATCGACGAAATGGGAAATGGAAGTAAGATTAGTTAATCGAAGATAAGCTATAACAATATATGTACGAAATACATTTCAAAAGATGAATTAGTATTATTGAGTTTTCAAAAATTAGTATATTGAAAAGAGGTGCATAGAGATTATAGTATATGTGATCATAGATAAAAACTAGTGTATGCAATTCCTCTTCCACTCATAGAGTCCATTGATTCTTGTGGATAATTCCGAAATTTGTCAAAATCTGACAGCTACTTGGAACGCCTCGAAATTTACGTTCAAGGATCAAAGAAAAGAATGTTTAGGGGTTTAAAATGAAATAAATACGATTGAATAGAGCCTCTTGCAACTTTTCCACGTCACTTTTCAGAGGACAGAAAGAGGTAAAAGACATATTTCGGTTTGTTTGTGGTGACAATCCTGGAACAATTAATCTGTGGTCGTCGGAAAAATAGAGCACATTAATCGTGTGGATTGTGTCAATTCACACTTTCCATACTAATAATATGCTATATTATTCTATACCTCGAAGAATAAATGATTTCCAAATTTTGTAAGGTTTGTATAGCAATTTTTTGAAACGAATCTATTTTTCTGTTACTCTGATGATACTTCATCAACAACGTCTGAAATTCCGATTCGAATATATTTCGTCTTCAAACTTCCTTCGAATTCTAATTTCATTGGTTATTTTTCAAAATTCATCGTATTTTCAATTGACGTTTTGAATTTTATCATCGTTCTATGGTCATAGAAACTGTGCGATACATTTTTATTATTCCGTGTTTTCAACTATTCTACTTGGAAATATAGATATCTGTAATTCATAAAACTGGAATTATTTTCGATGATCGATTCCGTCAACCCTGGAGGCGTATTTTCGAAATCTGTATTGCATGTGACACGTCCAGGGTTTTTCCATATCTATTTTCAAATAATGAATTTCACAGGAATAATTTCGATATTTTAATTACTTACCTTCTTTATAATTGACATTTCGATTATCTTCAATGATTAATTTGTATTCGAATTATTTCTATGACCATAGAAGGAAGAAAATTAAAACGTCATTACCACGACGATTCCAGAGAAGTATAAATTATCGACGAAATGGGAAATGGAAGTAAGATTAGTTATTCGAAGACAAGCTATAACAATATATGTACGAAATACATTTCAAAAGATGAATTGGTATTATCGAGTTTTCAAAAATTAGAATATTGAAAAGACGTGCATAGAGATTAAAGTATATGTGATCATAGCTTAAAACTAGTAAATGCAATTCCTCTTCCACTCATAGAGTCCACTGATTCTTGTGGATAATTCCGAAATTTGTCAAAATTTGACAGCTACTTGGGACGCCTCGAAATTTACGTTCAAGGATCAAAGAATATAATGTTTAGGGGTTTAAAATGAGATAAATACGATTGAATAGAGCCTGTTGTAACTTTTTCACACCACATTTAAGAAGACAGAAAAAGGTAAAAGACATATTTCGGTTTGTTCGTGGTGACAATCCTGGAGCAATTAATCTATGGTCGTCGGAAAAATAGCGCACATTACTCGTGTGGATTGTGTCAATTCACACTTTCCATACTAATAATATGCTATATTATTTTATACCTCGAAGAATAAATTACTTTCGAATTTTGTAAGGTTTGTTTTGCAAATTTCAGAAACGAATTTTTTTTTTGTTACCTACTTTAATGATACTTCATCAAGAACGTCTGACATTCTGATTCGAATATATTTCGCCTTCGAACTTCCTTTGAATCCTAATTTTATTGGTTATTCCTCAAAATTTGTCCTGTTTTCAATTGACGTTTTAAATTTTATCATCTTTCTATGGTCATAGAAACTGTGCGATACATTTTTATTATTCCGTGTTTTCAACTATTCTATTTGGAAATATAGATATCTGTAATTCATGAAACTGAAATTTTTTTCGATGATCGATATCGTCAACTTTGGAGGCGTTTTTTCTAAATCTGTATTGCATGTGACACGTCCAGGATTCTTTCATATCTATTTTCAAATAATGAATTTCACAGGAATAATTTCGATATTTTAATTTCTTACTTCCCTTATAATTGACATTTCGATTACCTTCAATGATTAATTTGTATTCGTATTGTTTCTATGACCATAGAAGGATTAAAGAAAATTAAAACGTCATTACCACGATTAATCCAGAGAAATATAAAATATCGATGAAATGAGAAATGGAAGTAAGATTGGTTAATCGAAGACAAGCTATTGAAATATCTGTACGAAAAACATTTTGAAGGATGATATAGAGATTGATCGCAGATAAAAACTAGTGTATGCAATTCCTCTCCCACGCATAGAATCTATTAATTCTTGTGGATAATTTCGAAATTTGTCAAAATTTGCCACTTTTCAGAGTACAGAAAGAGATAAAAGACATGTTTCGGTTTGTTCGAGGTGACAACCCTGGAGCAATTCAAATTTCTTTGATCGTGCATATTACTCTGTGGTCTCCAGACAAATAGTGCACATTATTACTACTTTGGAAAGTGTCAATTCGCACTTTCCACACTAGTAATATAATTCATTATTTTAAACCTCGAAGAATAAAGTTTAATATTGAACCTTCTGGTATCAACTTTCTTCACAATATCCTAAGGCGATTCGGACATCAACACCGAAGAGGAAGTCGATATACCTCGGATTCCCAAATCGTCGAAGACCTAACGGTGACGGAACCCGACAATCCGGGCGTCGAATTGAACCGTTGACTTGTAACAATAATTCTCAAGAATCTCACCGTTGGCTCGCGAAGTCGGACATACTCCCTGCGGACATTCCAAGGCGTACGTCGTCAACGCCGCGAACGCGACGCACACGGCGAAGGAGGTCGCGGTGGTGGCCATCTTCGTAGTTCCAAAAGGTCCTTTATCACATCAAAACAACACGCGAAAATCTGGGCACTGCACTGAAAACACTAATCGGAAACTGCGCGGATGTACTTTCCACGATCACATCATAGCGTGGTCTGGCGCGGTCTCGATACGGTCAGCGAGGGACGTGGGGCATGGTCTCGACGGTTCTGAATCTGGCGTTTACTGGGTTTCCAACCTGTGTGTGTGTGTGGATACTATCTAATGGCTGCGGCAACGGTGACTGGATCCGCTGAAGATGAGGTTCCCCTTTCTTCTCGCGCTCCTCGCCAGGTATGCGTCGAAAGGTTTCGGCGATTTCACCGACCCGTCTACCGGGTGTCCCAAGTTATAGAGTAGTTTCAAAATTTTTCGAAGAATTTTGCTCATGTTGAGACACCTTATGGATGGAGAGCGTCTTCGACGAGAGGCGGGAAAAATGGAATTTTTGGAGGCGAATTCGTTTAGAGATTGTAAAATTGATTTCTCAAGAAGGTCTCTTATTGTTTTCTGCTTTTGAGTATATTTTTTATTTCATTGTTTCAAAAAATTAAATCTTATTCAGTAATTTCAGATGGAAATCTTCTGTAGCCTCTTTGAACGTTAATTCCTTTTTAATTTTGATGCCAATTGAAATATGGGTGAATTTTTTTTTTCAGGCGAATTTCATCGATACTTACATATTTTTCCAACAAAAAATTTCTCATTATTCAATTTGATGAAAAAATTCTTTTATTTCAATCATTTTATGCCAAGTTTTTCCCTCTTCCTCGAAAATTGATTTTTTTTTTTTGAAATTTTATGTTTATTTTTAACGAATTGAATCTGGGATTTTTTCTTCAATTATTTGTGGCAGTTTTTGGGGTTCTAATAATAAAACTTGAGACACCCTGTATGTATGGAAAGCGTCTTCGACGAGAGGCGAAAAAAATGGGATTTTTGGAAGCGAATTCGCTTAGAGATTGTAAAATTGATTTTTTAAGAAGGTCTCTTATTGTTTTCTGCTTTTGAGTTCATTTTTACTTTCATTGTTTAGAAAAATTGAATTTTATTCAGAAATTCCAAATGAAAATCACAGATGGAAATCTTCTGTAGCCTCTTTGAACGTTAATTCCTCTTTAATTTTGATGCCAATTGAAATATAGGTGAATTTTTTTTTTCAGGCGAATTTCATCGATACTTACATATTTTTCCAATAAAAATGATCTCATTATTTAATTTGATGAAGAAATTTTTTTATTTCAATCATTTTATGCCAAGTTTTTCCCTCCTCCTCGAAAATTGATCATTTTATTGAAATTTTATGTTTATTTCTCATTTTTAACGAATTGAATCTGGGATTTTTTCTTCGATTATTTGTGGCAGTTTTGGGGTAATAATAAAACTTGAGACACCCTGTATGTATGGAAAGCGTCTTCGACGAGAGGCGAAGAAAATGGAATTTTGGAGGCGAATTCGTTCAGAGATTGTAAAATGGATTTTTTAAGAAGGTCTCTTATTGTTTTCTGCAATTGAGTACATTTTTACTTTCATTGTTTCGAAAAATTAAATTTTATTCAGGAATTTAAGATGAAAATCACCGATGGAACTTCTGTAGCCTCCTTGAAGGTTAATTTCTTTTTAATTTTGATGCCAATTGAAATATAGGTGAATTTTTTTTTTTCAGTCGAATTTTATCGATACTTACACATTTCTCCAATAAAAATTTCCTCATTATTTAATTGATGAAAATTTTTTGTTTCAATCAGTTTATGCCAAGTTTTTCCCTCCTCCTCGAAAATTGATCATTTTATTGAAATTTTATGTTCATTTCTCATTTTTAACGAATCTGGCATTTTTTCTTCGATTATTTGTGGCAGTTTTTGGAGTAATAATAAAACTTGAGACACCCTGTATGTATGGAAAGCGTCTTCGACGAGAGGCGAAGGAAACGGAATTTTCGGAAGCGAATTCGCTTAGAGATTGTAACATTGATTTTTTAAGGTCTCTTATTGTTTTCTGCTTTTGAGTACATTTTTATTTCATTGTTTCGAAAAATAAAATTTTATTCAGAAATTTCAGATGAAAATCACAGATGAAAATCTTCTGTAGCCTCTTTGAACGTTAATTCCTTTTTAATTTCGATGCCAATTGAAATATAGGTGAATTTTTTTTTCAGGCGAATAACATCGAAACTTACATATTTTTCCAATAAAACTTTTCTCATTATTCAATTTGATGAAGAAATTTTTTTATTTCAATCATTTTATGCCAAGTTTTTTCCTCCTCCTCGAAAATCGATCGTTTTATTGAAATTTTATGTGTATTTGTCATTTTTAACGAATTGAATCTAAAATTTTTTCTCCGATTATTTGTGGCAGTTTTTGGGATAATAATAAAACTTGAGACACCCTGTATGTATGGAAAGCGTTTTCGACGAGAGGCGGAAAAAATGGAATTTTTGGAGGCGAATTCGTTTAGAGATTGTAAAATTGATTTTTTAAGAAGGTTTCTTATTGTTTTCTGCTTTTGAGTACATTTTTATTTCATTGTTTCGAAAAATTGAATTTATTCAGAAATTTCAGATGAAAATCACTGATGGAAATCTTCTGTAGCCTCTTTGTACGTTAATTCCGTTTTAATCTCGATGCCAATCGAGATATAGGTAGATGAAATTTTTTTCAGGCGAATTTCATCGATACTTACATTTTTTTCCAATAAAAATTTTCTCATTATTTAATTTGATGAAGAAATTTTTTCATTTCAATCATTTTATGCCAAGTTTTTTCCTCCTCCTCGAATATTGATCATTTTATTGAAATTTTATGTTCATTTCTCATTTTTAACGAATCTGCCATTTTTTCTTCGATTATTTGTGGCAGTTTTTGGAGTAATAATAAAACTTGAGACATCCTGTATGTATGGGTAGCGTCTTCGACGAGAGGCAAAAAAAATTCAGAAATTCCAGATGAAAATCAGAAATAGAAATCTTCTGTAGCCTCTTTGAACGTTAATTACTTTTTAATTTTGATGCCAATTGAAATATAGGTGAATTTTTTTTTCTGGCGAATTTCATCGATACTTACATATTTTTCCAATAAAAATTTTCTCATTATTCAATTTGATGAAGAAATTTTTTTTATTTCAATCATTTTATGCCAAAATTTTCCCTCCTCCTCGAAAATTGATCATTTTATTGAAATTTTATGTTTATTTGTCATTTTTAACGAATTGAATCTGGCATTTTTTCTTCGATTATTTGTGGCAGTTTTTGGGATAAATTTGGAAAAAATGTAGCTTGAATATATCCTTCTCCATTAAAATAAAAAAATTCTTTTGCTTCTAAAGGATTGTCTCTTCTTGTTTTCTGCTTTTTGGTACATTTTTACTTTCGTTGTTTCGAAAAATTGAATTTTATTCAGAAATTTAGGATGAAAATCACAGATGGAAATCTTCTGTAGCCTCTTTGAACGTTTATTCCTTTTCAATTTTGATGCCAATTGAAATATAGGTGAATTTTTTTTCTGGCGAATTTCATCGATACTTACATATTTTTCCAATAAAAATTTCTCATTATTTAATTTGATGAAGAAATTTTTTTATTTCAATCATTTTATGCCAAGTTTTTCCCTCCTCCTCGAAAATTGATCATTTTATTGAAATTTTATGTTTATTTGTCATTTTTAACGAATTGAATCTGGCATTTTTTCTTCGATTATTTGTGGCAGTTTTTGGGGTAATAATAAAACATAAGACACCCTGTATGTATGGAAAGCGTCTTCGACAAGAGGCGAAGATAATGGAATTTCTGGAGGCGAATTCGTTTAGAGATTGTAAAATTGATTTTTCAAGAAGGTCTCTTAATGTTTTCTGCTTTTGAGTACATTTTTATTTCATTGTTTCGAAAATTTGAATTTTATTCAGAAATTCCAGATGAAAATCACAGATGGAAATCTTTTGTAGCCTCTTTGAACGTTTATTCCTTTTTAATTTTGATGCCAATTGAAATATAGGTGAATTTTTTTTTTCAGGCGAATTTCATCGATACTTACATATTTTTCCAATAAAAATCATCTCATTATTTAATTTCATGAAAAAATTTTTTTATTTCAATCATTTTATGCCAAGTTTTTCCCTCCTCCTCGAAAATTGATCATTTTATTGAAATTTTATGTTTATTTCTCATTTTTAACGAATTGAATCTGGGATTTTTTCTTCCATTATTTGTGGCAGTTTTTGGGGTAATAATAAAACTTGAGACACCCTGTATGTATGGAAAGCGTCTTCGACGAGAGGCGAAAAAAATTGAATTTTTGTAGGCGAATTCGTTAAGAGATTGTAAAATGGATTTTTTTAAGAAGGTCCCTTATTGTTTTCTGCTTTTGAGTACTTTTATGTCTTTGTTTCGAAAAATTACATTTTATTCAGAAATTTAGGATGAAAATCACAGATGGAAATCTTCTGTTGCCTCTTTGAACGTTTATTCCTTTTTAATTTTGATGCCAATTGAAATAAAGGTGAATTTTTTTTTTCAGGCGAATTTCATCGATACTTACATATTTTTCCAATAAAAATTTTCTCATTATTTAATTCGATGAAGAAATTTTTTTATTTCAATCATTTTATGCCAAGTTTTTCCCTCCTCCTCGAAAATTGATTATTAATTAATAAATATATTAAAACTTCGACGAGATCCGAATGAAAAATTAAATTTTATTTAGAAATTTTGGATGAAAATCACAGATGGAAATTTTCTACAGCCTTTTTGTGCATTTGATTCCGTTTTAATCTTGTTGTGAATCGAAATATGGCTGAATTTTTTTTCTTAGGCGAATTTCATCAATACCTAGAAATTTTCCGTGAAGTTTTTAATGGCGCTGATAAGAAATGTTTTTCAAATCCGTATCGGTTTATGGTTTTTATTGTTGATCCGAAAAGACATTAAAGTACCACATATTTCATTGCTGGCGATAAAAAAAATTTATGAATAATTTCAGAAATTTCTTCTTGGTGTGAGTCATTCATAGGATTTCCCAATTTATCCATTATTTATATGTCGATTCAATCACCGAAAATATCATTCATTTTTCACCAGAAGAGTCACACTCAAACCCCCATTAAAATTCCTACAACAAAACCAATTCGACCAGCTAGGTACAATTTTCTATTCCACCCTTCCAAACAAGAACGCATCATCAGCATCCGAAGATCTTCACGTGCATCCCAACAGGTAGTTTCTTCCTCCTCTTCCTCCCTCCTACCGTCATCATCGTTCACCTGCACGAAAACATGACCTATTCGCGCTCCTCTCGATAAACACGCCGAAGAAGTCGAGGATTGCGGCCTAGATCTTCTCTTACGGGATCCTGAATGATGTAATCCGGAGGAAAAAACGTACGGTTTTGATCTCACCGATTCGAGATGAGTCTCACCGAATTTCGCAAGTTTTCGATCCCCTTGATGGGATTTTAATAGGGGCTTTGATGTTGGAAAATTGGTTACCTAGTGAAGTTTTTAGGAATGGAAGAATGGGCTTCTCGAGAAAAGATTCCTAGTTATCGAGAACAATCGTCTAATTCCACTTATGAATTTCTGAGACATGTTTTCGTTTTACCCAATAAAAGATACGACGACTTTTTCTGATTTGCATATATCTCCCAACAAAGGTTTCAATTATGTCCCAACTTTGATGCCAAGGAAAAAAGTTTCTTATAATTCGAAATCAAGTGTTTTTGAGCGCTCGTTCTACTTACACGAGGGCTATATCATTTCTTCACGATTTAAATAATTCACGAGAAAATTTGTAGAGGAAAAATCTCTGAGTATCGATGAAATTCGCCTGAAAAAAAAAGAATTTCATCTATATTTCGACTGACATCTAGATTAAAACGGAATTAAGCTCAAAGGGGCTGTATAAGATTTCCATCTGAGATTTTCATCTGAAATTTTTGAATGAAAGTTAATTAAATGTACTCAAAAACCAGAAAACAATAAGAGACCATTTTAAAAAATCATTCGCGTCCACAAATTCCATTTCTTTCGCCTCTCATCGTAGACGCTTTCCATACTTACAGGGTGTCTCAAGTTTTATTTTTACTCCCAAAACTGTCATGAAGCATTCAAGAAAAAATCCCAGATTTCATTCGTTAAAATTAACAAAGAAACATAAAATTTTGATGAAATAATCAATTTTTGGGAATGAGGGTAGAACTTGGCATAAACTGATTTAGGATTGAAAGAAGCATTTCTTATCAGCTCGATATTCATTAAAATAGTTCACAACAAAGTTTTTGAAGAAAAAATCTCTAGGTTTCGTTGAAATTCACCTGAAAAAAAGACTTTCATCTATATTTCGACTAACATCTAGATTAAAACGGAATTAACGTACAAAGAGGCTACAGAAGTTTTCTATTTCTGATTTTCATCTGGAATTTCTGAATAAAATTCAATTTTTCGAAACAATGAAAGTAAAAATGAACTCAAAAGCAGAAAACAATAAGAGACCTTCCTAAAAAAATCCATTTTACAATCTCTAAACGAATTCGCCTACAAAAATTCCATTTTCTTCGCCTCTCGTCGAAGACGCTTTCCATACATACAGGGTGTCTCAAGTTTTATTATTACCCCAAAAACTGCCACAAATAATCGAAGAAAAAATCCCAGATTCAACTCGTTAAAAATGACAAATAAACATAAAATTTCAATAAAATGATCAATTTTCGAGGAGGAGGGAAAAACTTGGCATAAAATGATTGAAATAAAAAAATTTCTTCATCAAATTGAATAATGAGAAAATTTTTATTGGAAAAATATGTAAGTATCGATGAAATTCGCCAGAAAAAAAAAATTCACCTATATTTCAATTGGCATCGAAATTAAAAAGGAATTAACGTTCAAAGAGGCTACAGAAGATTTCCATCTGTGATTTTCATCTGAAATAGCTGAATAAAATTCAATTTTTCGAAACAACGAAAGCAAAAATGTACTAAAAAGCAGAAAACAAGAAGAGACAATCCATGAAAAGCAAAAGAATTTTTGTATTTTAATGGAGAATGATATATTCAAGCTACATTTTTTCCAGATCGCGTAATCAGAACCATTTTAAATTCCAACGAATTATTGAATGAAAAATCTTAATATTTCTGTGACAACTGATTTGGCATAATTGACAAAGAGCTGCTGTCATTTTTTGATTGATTCTTTCTTCAATTGGTTTCTAAAATTGGAAAATGTGAATCTACCTACAAGGTGTATGAACGAGCGCTCCAAAGCTCGTGACTTCAAGGCAGTGCTTTTTATAATTTTCATTATCAGTTCCTGTATTTTTCTGATTTATTTTAATGTCTTTGAAGTGATAATTTTCACGTCATTGACATTCTACGGACTGTTAAAATTATTCTACAACAAAATGGACCACCCTGTAAAATTGTCAAACATTTTGACCGAAAGATGTTGTTATGAATTCGATTTAAGAGAATGTACGACTTTTATTCGTTTTGTTGTCCTCTTAGCATTTTGTAAGTTATTTCGTAGTGATAATATATAAAACAAATTTAAATTTATTTACACCTCTTATTTTAGAAATGTATTAATAAAATAGAAAAATTGAGCAACCTTGAGGAAAATGAGTACCTATTCAGTTGCAAAAATAAAAAGGATGGAGCAAATTTCAACGAGTTATGGTGAACACATCAAACTATGTTTGAAACGAAAATAAGTTATAGAAAAGTTGATAAGTAAAATACAGAATCAGAAAGAAATATCCAGCAGAACCTGCTCAATTCATAGACAAGGTTATCATAATCGAATAATTTATTTTCTTTTAGATTCAGATGTTATATATTTACGTCAACCATCAAGAAATGTCATCAGATGATACTTTAACTGGGTTGAACGATAAAAATTTGGCGTTTCATGTGACTCAAGTCGTTAATCATAAAAAATAACTCATATTAAGATGAAACCTTCACATTTAGTCGACACATTTCCACCCAATCATTAATTTTCTATTGTTATGTTACACCATAGTCTTTCAAAAGAGTAATTTCACGTACTTAACTCAATTCGCGATGTGAGTTGAGGAAGAAGAAGAGAATTAAACTCATCATAAATTTATGATTCGTAGAATATTTCTCAAGTTCAAAGTTAACGTCAGAATCGAATGACTCATGAGCAGTTACACAAGGTGTCCATGAAATGAATAAATTACAAGAAGTTGTCGAAAGACCGTAGAAAATTCTAGCGAATTATCGAAAAAAAAATTGTTATATATCTAAAGACGTGAAGTCTGGATTTTCGCCTTAGTTCTGAATTTTTTTTTGACAGCAATGAAAAATTTCTTCAATTCTAAAACTCAAAAGTGTTTTTTATAATTCTTCATTGTCAGTTCTTGTATTTTTCTGATTTATCCCCTATTGTCTTTGAAGTCATAATTTTCACACTCTAATCGAGTATATAAACAATTTCAGCGAAAGTTCTAGAGAATCCTCAATTCCAAATGCCGTCCTCTTCATATCCTCTAATTAATCCAACTGAAAAATAAACCGATACACGCATTAAAATTTAATTTCAGTGAGAAATTCCATCGAAATTGCCTAGGATTGGGTTTGATACAACCGAACCGTATAAAAGATCGTTTACGATGTGTAGGTAATCATCAATATAGTTGCCTCTCTCCTAATTCGAATCTGTGTTAGCGAATACGAGAAGAAAGTGGCTAAATAAAGATTATTGCGATTGATGGCGCGGAGACTTCAACGATGGGTCAAGAAAGAAAATATCACACCATATAAACTGCTACGTTTCTAGAAAATTTATGGTGCGAAAATTTCTGAAAGGATTTGGCATAGACTGAAGAGAACTTAAAGATGATGAAATGAGTAGGAAGAAAATACAAAAATGCCTCAAGTCGATAACAGTTTCTGCACGTTTGTTTGGCGACCATGAATCTTTGTTGCTGACATTTGAAGATTCGTGAATCTGATTCAAACGAAACGTTTATCGATGTTATATTCAACTTCAACTCTTTACGAAGGTGAGAATAGAATAAATGTAGGTAATATACATGAGATATTGATTATTCATTGGGAAATCAAGGCTTCTCTATTCATTGTTTCATCCAAATCAACATAGCTTTTTTTGTGGAATATAAATTGATATAATTCCCATTTCCTTGGGCTTTCCATTGGCCAATATTTTGAAAGATTCCGGTTCAAATTGAACATTGCAGAATATTTCAATGGTGACAAATCCAACCAACTCTACGCACTTGGGAACCACCAAGGGTACTCCCATTTCCATTGTGAAAATAGACACTTTCACAACACACTACTATATTGGAGATTTATTGAGATTACCTACCATTCATCGTCATCGGCAAGAAAGAGACACACTTTCGACCACTTCTTGTAATTCATTCATTTTATGGACACCTTGTGCCATGATGACTCATGAGTCATTCAATTCTGCCGTTAACTTTGAACTTGAGAAATATTTTACGAATCATAAAAACAGATTCATTATGCATGAAGTTGAATTCTTCCTTGATTCTTTTCTTACTTTGAGTGGAAAGTTATTTCGTGAAAGACTGTGGTGTAACAGAACAATAGAAAACTGATTGTTGGTGGAAATGTGTCGACTAAATGTGAAGGTTTCATCTTAATATGAATTATTTTTTATGTCATACGTACGTAGGTAGACGACTTAAACAAATTGAGTCACATAAAACGACAAATTTTTATCACTGAACCCGATATAAGTATCATCTGATGACATTTCTTGATGGTTGACGTGAAAATAACCTCTGAAATAAAGAAAAATGATTCGATGATAAGGACATTTTCTTTCAGTTTATGTATCAACTTTTATTCTACCATAACTTATTGAAATTTGCCCAGTCCTCTGCTTTTTTTTTGCAACTACATACTTACTTTGATTTCGTCTTAGCTCAATTTTTTCTATTATATCACTAAATTTGTACCAAATTTTAATGATTCGAGAGTTGTTTTATATTTTATTTCTCGAAGGAATTTCCGCAATGCTTACAGGAAAACGAATAAAAATTGTATATTCTCCTGAATACAATTCATAATAATACCTTTCGGTCAAAAATTTTGACAATTTTACAGGGTGATCCACTTTGTTGTTGAATAACTTTAACATTCTATGGAATTTCAACCATTTCTGAGCCCTTTATTTTCTGACCACGTAATAATCAAACAAATCATGGAGCAAGTGTAGAATGTGGTCACCACTCGGATTCGCACCAAATTTGCACAGAAGTTTCGGAACATCACGAAAAAATGTAATATCCGATTTAAAGTCGAGTTTCAAGTCAGTATCGTCATACGTTCACTGAAAAATTGCACAAAATTTCGATTGCTTCAGTGTTTTTATGATTCTCTCAAACGTCTGTGAAAATTATATTCTCTGTGAACTACAATTCGATTCAAAATTTCTCGTATAAAGTTATGATGAATTTTTTCAATGTATATGAAAGAATTATTTTTTTGCCAAATTTTCCTTATTGCCTACATAGATATTTTTTCAGAGTGGAAACATTCTTCTTTATGTGTATTATCGTTTTTGGGTCCCCCTTTGAATGAAAAGAGTGAAATTAATTCTTAAGAATTTACACTAGCACCATCTATCATCAAAGGTGAATAACTATTATACCAATCTCTCTTAAAGAGGTAGTATTCTACAAATCGAAGACTATGCAGTTTTAGATACGAAACTAGTGTATCACTGGTTGCATAAAAAATTATGCTGAAACATCTTCTCATTTCAAGCTCTTTGATTGATTTACCAAACACATTTATTCACTTAAGGAAAAACATGACGAGTCGTCCTTGAACTTGAAAAAATTCATTAAGATGATTGTTTGTTATTGTTCACTTCGAAACAATGCGTCCTTACCTTCATTCTACATGTAATAAATGAGCAAGTAGTTGATGAACATTCATGTTTTGTGTCTAATTTTTTTTTAAACCAACGAAATTTTGTGTTCTTGAGTGTATATTTTGTGAATTTTCTTAGATTCTGATATTGTCGCGGTCTGTAGAAAGTTTTTTTCTTCTCAAGGTAGGTACTTGTTCCTGATGAAAAAAAACTTATTGAAGAATTATTTATTAATTTGTTTACTAATTATACGCCTTGGACAGCATAAAATTAAGTCAATGTTCAAAAAATATTTTCATTTGCACACAAGGATAACTCATATTCAGCAACGTCGGTCGAATATAACAAATTTGGTACATTCGACCTACCGTGTGACAGGAATGTCAAGAATGTTACGCTCATAACCTCAATTTCTTACTGTTTTCATCACTTTAATACTTTTTTTGCCGAAAATTCTGATATGGCGTTGAGAAATTCGATATATTAATCTGTGACTCCACCTCTTGAATCTTGAAGTGTCGATTTAATAACCTGACATTATTTGTCACAATGACGGCCGGTTTCGTTCACAGAATCTATGGTTTGTTTCACAATCTTCGGTTCGATGTAGTCTCGCTAAAACATTTCCAAACCCAAATTAACTTGGGGTTGAAACTTCAGTTCGGTATCAGTCTTTTAGAAACCGGGGGTGAGTTTGATTAGCCGAAAAGTTGGGGGGGTTCATTAAATGGATGGGTAAACACTGATTTCTGAATTTTTATTTCAATGAGTTTTAATGAAATAATTGAGGCATTTTGCACATTCAGGTTCCAAACTCTGAGATTTTTCCATCATAAAATACATCAATTTAAAGGGTGTACAATTCAAAATCGTCGAAAAACTTTAATTCTCTGTAAAATTCGCGACAACATTGGGGAAAATCCAGCAATTAGAATTCAGCTACTGTTGCTCGCACGCCCAGCACTTATGGAACGCAGCATTGGCATGGTTTATGGAATGGTATTTCCGATAATATCGACCCAAATATAAATATCCTTGTGCTGCACAAAAGGTGTCGTAATACGTCGACTGCTTTATGCATTAGAAGACAATTACCAATAGTTTATTTTAGGTTATGACTAATTTCACCTCCATTCGTACGTTTGATTGCTCATCGAAAATTGGGTAATTACAAGTCTGGAATCTATGGAGGCACTTTGTTGTCTTTGGTTCCTCGTGAAAGGAAAATTGAGTTTTTTCGAAATATTATTGGTTTTTAATGTTAGGTGTAGAATATGGTTACCACTCGGGTTCGCACCAAATTTCCACAGACGTTTCGAAAAATTATGAAAACACTGATGCAAACGAAATTTTCGTGCGGTTTTTTCAGTGGAAAAACGTATGACAATACAAGACTTGAAACTCGACGTGGATCACACTTTTAAACGGATATTACATAGTTTTATGGTGTACCAAAAAGTCTTTGCAAATTTGGTTATTTCCATGATTTTTTCAATTCGGAAGATGAAGGTCTCAGAAATGTTTGACATTCTATTGACTGTTGTAATTATTCTACAACAAAGTAAAATTAAAGATTTTAAGAAATGTTGCACTTTATTCTGGTTGGTTCAACGTGGAATAAAATTGAGTTTTTCTGATCTGGTGGTTAATTTTTCACTAAACAACATTTCAAGTTTGTTGAAGTTGGACATAGAGAAAGTGATGATTTCAGTAATTTAGGGTTATTTTGGCTTTGATGTAGTGTCGTTCGGATCGTGGGACACCCTGTACATCTCAAGATAAACCGAAGGAATGCACTTGGAGGTGCAGCTCGAACCAAATAAGAAATAGAACACACCACACGAGGTCTAGGTCGACTCTCTCCAGTATCTATAAAAGTTTACGGACTAACATGCAGCGACTCATTGTTCTGACTCAACATTTTCATATCAGCCTTATCTGTTGCGCCCCCTTATTCGAGAACCACGTCACGATCTGCTCGTCTACGAGGTTCTTTGTGACAAATCCCTTTTGTATTCAAATCACGCGGCCAAAGAGTAATGATATTTGTATCTATTTTCATCCTTGATGGCTTAGAAAGGCGGGAAGGAGGAAGGGAGGGAATCTTGCTGGATGTCGAAACGATTGAAGTCTACAAGAACCCACTGTCAAAAAAATTTTTCTTCAAATTATTCATCTTCATTTTGAAAAAAAACAGTATAAAACTAATTGAAACAGTTGGAAATTGTGCATTCATTTTTCGATATTCCTGACACCCAGTAGATCAAATGTATAACATCTGTCATATTTGGCCGACGTTGCCAGATTTATTTTTTTCTCTCAGTGGAGGTTCAAACTGGTGCGAAGGAAAAGATCGAATCAGTTCATGATAATAATTTATTTCTTCATTATTTTTTTTCTATCCTTCATCCAACAAAGCTTTTCCAATTTTACATTGAGGCAGATCTTCCTACTTCACTTTTTGATCTTCTCCCTTCTGTCATTGGAGCATAAGATTTTTCTCTGAATTATTCATCTTCATTTTGAAAAAAAAACCAGTATAAAACTAATTGAAACAGTTGGAAATTGTGCGTTCATTTTTCGATATTCCTGTCACCCAGTAGATCTAATGTATTACATCTGTCATATTTTGCCGACGTTGCCAGATTTATTTTTTTCTCTCAGTGGAGGTTCAAACTGGTGCGAACGAAAAGATCGAATCAGTTCATGATAATAATTTATTTCTTCATTATTTTTTTTCTATCCTTCATCTAACAAAGCTTTTCCAATTTTACATTGAGGCAGATCTTCCTACTTCACTTTTTGATCTTCTCCCTTCTGTCATTGGAGCATAAGATTTTTCTCTGAATTATTCATCTTCATTTTGAAAAAAAAACCAGTATAAAACTAATTGAAACAGTTGGAAATTGTGCGTTCATTTTTCGATATTCCTGTCACCCAGTAGATCTAATGTATTACATCTGTCATATTTTGCCGACGTTGCCAGATTTATTTTTTCTATCAGTGGAGGTTCAAACTGGTGCGAATGAATAGATCGAATCAGTTCAGTTATTATTTATTTCTTCATTATTTTTTACTATCCTTCATCCAACCGAGTTTTTCCAATTTTGCATTGGGGCAGATCTTCCTATTTCACTTTTTGATCTTCTCCCTTCTGTTATTGGAGCATAAGATTCTTCTCTGAATTATTCATCTTCATTTTGAAAAAAAAAGTATAAAACTAATCGAAACAGTAGGAAATTGTGCGTTCATTTTTCGATATTCCTGTCACCCAGTAGATCTAACGTTTCATATCTGTCATACTTGGCCGACGTTGCCAGATTTGTTTTCCTCTCAGTGTAGGATTCATTTGGTGCAAACGAAAAGATCGAATCAATTTATGATAATTTTTTAGTTTTTCTTCATTTTTTTTCTATCCTCCTTCGAGCTCCTTCAAATTGAAGTTTATAGGTATATCTTCCTCCACTTTTTGATCTCCTCCCATCTGTCATTGGAGCATAAGAGTTTTCTCTAAATGATTCATCTTCATTTCGAAGAAAAACCAGTATAAAACTAATTGAAACAGTTGGAAATTGTGCGTTCATTTTTCGATATTCCTGTCACCCAGTAGATCTAATGTATTACATCTGTCATATTTTGCCGACGTTGCCAGATTTATTTTTTTTCTCAGTGGAGGTTCAAACTGGTGCGAATGAATAGATCGAATCAGTTCAGTTATTATTTATTTCTTCATTATTTTTTACTATCCTTCATCCAACCGAGTTTTTCCAATTTTGCATTGGGGCAGATCTTCCTATTTCACTTTTTGATCTTCTCCCTTCTGTTATTGGAGCATAAGATTCTTCTCTGAATTATTCATCTTCATTTTGAAACAAAAAACAGTATTAACTAATGAAAACAGTAAATTGTGCGTTCATTTTTCGATATTCCTGTCACCCAGTAGATCTAAAGTATTACATCTGTCATATTTGGCCGACGTTGCCAGATTTATGTTTCTCTCAGTGAAGGTTCAAACTGGTGCAAACGGTAAGATCGAATTTATTCATGGTAATTATTCATTTCTTTCTCATTCTTTTCTCTATCCTTCATCCTTCATCTAACCGAGCTTCTTCGAATTAGAGTTTGGTCAGATCTTCCTCCTTCAGTTTTTGATCTTCTCTCTTCTCACCATTGGATCATAAGTTTTTCTCAAATTATTCATCTTCATTTTGGGAAAATTAAAAATGTTGGACCTAACCTAACCTACCCTAACCTATCTAGATAATTCAAAAATGTTGGAATTGCATTTGGAAAAATTAATTTATTGCATCGAATTCAAATTTCGAGAGAAACGAACTAAATTGGTATCAACAAAAAAAAAACGCAACGAAGCCGTTAATTTTTCCATTTTATCGATAAAGATGTTCCTTATAATGTTGTCATGGTTACGCATGGGATGATTACATGAACAAACATAATATTAAAATCGCACGATCTGTCTCAAGACCCTCATGAGACGAGGAGCATCGCTCACGTAACGATCTCGTCAAGTTAATTTGATCCTTACCCATCGAAATGTGGGAAAATACCTATGTTGGAGAGTCTCAGCCCATAAACGAGCGTAGGTTCGGTTCACATTCCAAATGCCGATTTCGTGAAAAATGGATGATGTCTTCTGGCATTTCGATCTCATTCTATTCGGATAATGAGAAGAGTTGCACAAAAATGTCAACACGTTTTAGAACCGATTCAATTATCTGTTGATGTTGAAATTGATGCATGTTGGGTGGTAATGATGAGACTATACATCTATCTCAGCCTTAGGTACACGATAATGTTAATGTTGAACACCCTGTACGGTCGTGAATTTTTGGAATATTTCTATACTTAAATGTGTTGAAAATTGGAACGGAATTCGATGAAATCGAAATATTCGAGTATTTTACGGTTCGGGGATTTGTTTAAATGGGTAATTTTCAAGGCCATATGGGTAAAAAGTTTCGAGAAAAATTGTAGAAATGCTCGGTCGAGCGAGACCTTGATTGTTAAATCGAAATTATTACTGTTAGTAGTGTGTGAAGCAAGAAATTTCAATTAAAATATCACATCTAAACCCATTCGAATGAGATTATTTAAATTAATTTGAAATTCTCGAAACCATGGCAAAACTCATCGTGAGGCTGGTAAATATTTTGAAATTATCACCTACCCCTATTGCTATCTGTAATTACTTCTATATCTACTCAAAAACAATTCCACTTGCTAGAATGAATTAATGAAACTTCACGACATGTCATCAGAATTTGCTGCTCGCTTGAATTTTTCAGTTACTGTGGTAGTAGTAAATGAAAAATAGCCAACATAACCTCAATCTGTTATTTTCGATGCGTCCCCTTCAAAACCATACCATAATAAAAAAAAATCCAACCTTAATTATAATTCCGACGCATCGAGATCACCCGGCACCATATAAAGTCGAAATCTTGAACGATTTCTTCACGTGAATTCAAGAAGTCAACTTTCCGTTCAAAACTGCCGGTATGCACGTCCACGTTCAAGAAATCTAGATCAATTAGATTCCTCGCTTCAATTAGCGCATCCTTCAAAATTAAGGACGTCAATTTCAATCAGCAGAAATATGAATACTCGGAGGTTGCTCAAATTTTTCTCGCTTTACCTACGCTAATCTGAGTATTTTTGGGTTGGGGAATTATTTCCGCAATATTTTCGTTATTTTTGTGGATATTTTCGGGTTTCGTCATAGAAGTTTTTGCACACGTATTGAATGTTACGTGGAATGATTGTAAATTGCGAACTATCCGGATTTGCAGCATCTAAGTCAGGGACAACAGTTGGTAATTGCTAAATATTCTGGAAAATACAGTTGGCCAACCTGATCGATTACGAAGCCACTCAATTGGTATGCATCATAGAATAGTCAATCCTCTATGCGAAATTAATTACCCCTGAACTTGCGTTTTGATTCTTGAGAAAATAGACGGAAGTTTCTTCAACTACCGCGATCGTTTTCCAGAGTTTTTCATCGATTTTGGAGTGTTTAGAAGAAAATTCCGCTGAAATGTCAAGTTATTCTGACAGCTACCTGGAACCAACGGAACATAGAGGGGCAGAAAGTGTCTCCGAATATGAAGATAGTTTTCAGAGCTGAAACGAATGGAGTGTGCAGTTTTCAGAAATTTCCCGTTCATTTGAGTGAGTTTTGAATGAAACTCTGCTGACATGTCATGAAGTTTCATTCTTTCTAGCGAGTAGAAATAGAGGTATACTGATAAAAATCGGTGTAAACGATGATTTTCGAAGATTTGCTAGACTCACGATGAGTTTTTTCCAAGTTCCAAGAATTTCACGAGCAATTTGTCAAAATCTTTTAAATGCCTGGAAATTTACATTCAAATATCGAGAAAAGGGTTTGGGGGCTGAAATGAGGTATATACGATAAAATACATCGTTTTTCAACTCTATCTTCCCACTTCTGAGAGTTTCCGATCATTTTCAAGGAATTATAAACGAAATTCTGAAACTGAAAATGAATTCATCTCACGTTTATTCGAAAAAGTCTTCGAAATCGAACGAAAATACAGTTTTGGGGTCTGAAATGAGGTAAATACGATTGAAAACATTGTCTTTCAACTTAACCATCCCATTTCTGGTAGTTTTCGATCATTTCAGGGAATTATGATTGAAATTCTGAAGCAGAAAACGAATTCATTTTACGTTTTTCGAAGCCAATCGTGGTCAAAAAGAGTGTTCAAATCGAACGAAAAGACAGTTTTGGGGGCTGAAATGGGGTAAATACGATTGAACACATTGTCTTCCAACTTTACCACCCCACTTTTGGTGGTTTTCGATAATTTACAAGGAATTATGAACGGAAATCTACAACTTGAAACGAATTCATCTGATGTTTATCGAGGCCAATCGTGGTCGAAAAGAATCCTAAGAATCGAATAAAAAGACAGTTTTGTGGGCTGAAAAGGGGTAAATACTATCGGATATATTGTCTCCCAACTTTATCACCCAAGTTTTGGTTGTTTTCGATAAATTTCAGGGAATTATGAACGAAATTCTATACCTGATAATGAATTTATCTTACGTTTATCGAGGCCAGTCGTGGTCAGAAAGTGTCTCGACAAACAAATAAAAAGAAAGTTTTGGGGTTGAAATGAGGTTGATACTATTCAATATATTGTTTTTCAAACCTTATCACCTCACTTTTCATGGTTTTAGATAATTTTCAGGCAATTATGAACGAAATTCTGAATCTAAAAAAAATTATCTGACTTATCTCGAAGCTAGTCCTGGTCAGAAAGTGTCTTCAAAATCGAACGAAAAGACAGTTTTCGGGTCTGAATGAGATGAATACAATCGAACACATTGTTTTTCAACTTTACCATCCCACTTTTGGTGGTGTTCGATAATTTTCAAGGAATTATGAGCGAAAATCTACAACTTGAAGAGAATTCATCTGACGTTTATCGAGGCCAATCGTGGTCGAAAAGTGTCCCAATAATCAGATAAAAAGAAAGTTTTGGGGACTGAAATGAGGTAAATACTATTGAATATATTGTCTCTCAACTTTACCACCCCAGTTTTGGTTGTTTTCGATAATTTTCAGGGAATTATGAACGAAATTCTATACCTGATAATGAATTTATCTTACGTTTATCGAGGCCAGTCGTGGTCAGAAAGTGTCTCGACAAACAAATAAAAAGAAAAGTTTTGGGGTTGAAATGAGGTTGATACTATTCAATATATTGTTTTTTAACCTTATCACCTCACTTTTCATGGTTTTAGATAATTTTCAGGCAATTATGAACGAAATTCTGAATCTAAAAAAAATCATCTGACTTATCTCGAAGCCAGTCCTGGTCAGAAAGTGTCTTCAAAATCGAACGAAAAGACAGTTTTCGGGTCTGAATGAGATGAATACGATCGAACACATTGTCTTTCAACTTTACCATCCCACTTTTGGTGGTTTTCGATAATTTTCAAGGAATTATGAGCGAAAATCTACAACTTGAAAAGAAATCATCTGACGTTTATCGAGGCCAATCGTGGTCGAAAAGTGTCCCAAAATTCAAATGGAAAGACAGTTTTGGGGGCTGAAATGAGGTCAATACTATTAGATATATTATCTTCCAACTATACGACTCCAGTTTTGGTTGTTTTCGATAATTTTCAGGGAAGCATGAACGAAATTCTATACCTGAAAATCAATTCATCAGATGTTTATCGAGGAAAGTCGTGGTCAAAAAGAATCATGAAAAACAAATAAAAAGACAGTTTTGGGAACGAAATGAGGTTAATACTATTCAATATATTGTTTTTGAACCTTATCACCTCACTTTTCATGGTTTTAGATCATTTTCAAGGAATTATGAACGAAATTCTGAACCTAAAAAAAATCATCTGACTTTTCTCGAAGCCAGTCCTGGTCAGAAAGTGTCTTCAAAATCGAATAAAAAGACAGTTTTCAGGTCTGAAATGAGGTAAATACGATTGAAAACATTGTCCTTCAACTTTTCCTCACTTTTTTTGTGGATTTTCGATAATTCTCAGACAGTTATGAACGAAATTTCACCTAAATGTCATTCAGGTTACAAGACTAGAACGAACGTTCATATATCGAAGAATGGACCGCTCAAGAGGACATAAAGAGGTCAAATGGCTCAACATATTTTGTTTCGTTAGCGGTAACTTAACCAAAACTCTTCATAGCAAACTCATTACAATCCACGAATTGTAATAATAATAATATTTCTTTGAATTTCAACAATTCACACTTTGAAAAAATCTGGGTCTGCCCCATCTAAGTCAGGGCCACCAGAGGGCCATTCCTATCGTCCCCGATGCACCGATGCGAAATCGAAATCCTCCTCCGCCGAAACCGGCACCATCTTCACGGGGTCACACCTCTCCCCCCCCTCCTCGTCTACGTTTCCGGAGGTGATTTCTTCTCCGTGCCAACTCCCGGATGCAACGCGGAGCGTCACCTGGTTCGGGGCGGTGACGTCACAGCTCTCACCTGCGTGGTCTCCTCTTTCGGAAAGTCGGTCACTAATTCAGTGTACTTCTCGATTTACCGGTGCGAAGAGCGACCGCGACGACCCGCGAAAGTTGAACCGAAGAAGCGCACCGCGTCGATCTTTATCTGTGTTTTTCGAGGATATTATTGTTCGTAAGGACTGACAAGAGAAGTGTGTTAGTTTATCGTATTCGATTCGTGAAGAGAAGTAAGTCTGAATTTATTGGCTTCGGAATTGTTACGTCCTACTTTTGGGGTTTCACTAAACTGTTACACCTCTTTTCTTAGTGATAGAAATAATTATTTTATTTTAAAAAATTATTGATTACTTTCGTTCAAACTGAAAAAACCACCTAACCATATCTCATATTTAAAAATACTTCATTCTTCAATTGCCACCCTAACTAATATATTCTTCACTTGGGCTCTAAAAATGTATATTTTTCATTTTTGAATCGAAAGATATAGAACTACTGAATGTATAGAGAGGTCAATGGCCCTAAGTGACTTCGAAGAGTGAAATATCAACAATTCACAGATGTTTCGAGCATCTGCAACAAAAACTCGGTTTAATACAAAAACAAACAAACGGGAAGATTATACTCCAGTTCTTTATAACAATGTTCTGTTTATATTTACATAAACCGAGCAGGATAATCTCAGGTCATTTACCTGAAACCACATGAAGTAAATCGAATTTATTCTTTCGTTGTTATTGTTGTTGGTTGCGGTTTATGACAGTTTTTCCATTTGTTTCTGTATCAATTTTTTTTCTCGGAATTCACGTATATTATTAGATGTTGCGGAATGAGTTCGAATGAATTTTCCCATGAAGAAACCACAATTTTTTGTCTTACAGTTTCGAATTATAATCCGAATGTATCTCCTGGTTTTTTCAACTCAATGACATGGGGATAGAATTTCGTTCATAATACCCTTAACTTTTTCAAAAACCTCTAAAAGTGGAGTGGTTGAGTTGAGTGACGATGTATTTAATTCTATTTACCTCATTTCAGAGCCCCAAAACGACTATTTTTCGATATTCGAACGTTAATCTCCAGGTAACCAGGAGCTTCTAGATTTCGACAAATTTATCGTTGAGTTCTCGAAACCTGAGATAAAATTATTGATAGGTTGGAAAGTTTTCGAAAATCATTCTTTACCCCTATTTTCATCTGTCCTCACCTCTGTTTCTACCTCAAAAGAGTTCCACCTGCTGAAATAAACGAAACCTCTTGATATGTCGATGGAATTTCATTCAAAACTCTTCAAAATGGATGAGAAATTCCTGGAAATGCTCGCTGTGATTGAAGAAACGTACAAGAAACACTTTTGTATTCGTTTCATCCCCCAAAATTGTTTTTATACGATTTTAGAGACCCTTTCTGTCCATGACTGGCCTCGATAAACATCAGGTTTGTTCTTCAGTTTATAATTTCGTTCATAATTCCCTGAAAATAATGGAAAACCCACAAAAGTGAGGTGGTAGAGTTGAAAAACAATATATTCAATAGTATTTACCTTTTTTCAGACCTCAAAATATAATTTTTTTTTCAATTTTGGAGACACTTTATGACCACGTCTAGCTTAGATAAATTCTTTCTTCAGATTCAGAATTTCGTTCATTATTTCCTTAAAATTATGGAAAACGCACAAAAGTGAGGTGTTAGAGTTGGAAAACAATATATTCAATAGTATTTACCTTTTTTCAGACCTCAAAATATAATTTTTTTTTCAATTTTGGAGACACTTTATGACCACGTCTAGCTTAGATAAATTCTTCCTTCGGATTCAGAATTTCGTTCATTATTTCCTGAAAATTATGGAAAACCCACAAAAGTGCGGTGGAGAGTTGGAAAACAATATATTCAATAGTATTTACCTTTTTTCAGACCTCAAAATATAATTTTTTTTTTCAATTTTGGAGACTCTTTATGACCACGTCTAGCTTAGATAAATTCTTTCTTCAGATTCAGAATTTCGTTCATTATTTCCTGAAAATTATGGAAAACCCACAAAAGTGCGGTGGAGAGTTGGAAAACAATATATTCAATAGTATTTACCTTTTTTCAGACCTCAAAATATAATTTTTTTTTTCAATTTTGGAGACACGTCTAGCTTAGATAAATTCTTTCTTCAGATTCAGAATTTCGTTCATTATTTCCTGAAAATTATGGAAAACCCACAAAAGTGAGGTGGTAGAGTTGGAAAACAATATATTCAATAGTATTTACCTCTTTTCAGACCTCAAAATATAATTTTTTTTTCAATTTTGGAGACACTTTATGACCACGTCTAGCTTAGATAAATTCTTTCTTCAGATTCAGAATTTCGTTCATTATTTCCTGAAAATTATAAAAAACCCACAAAAGTGAGGTGGTAAAGTCTCAAAACAATATATTCAATAGTATTTACCTTTTTTCAGACCTCAAAATATAATTTTTTTTTCAATTTTGGAGACACTTTATGACCACGTCTAGCTTAGATAAATTCTTCCTTCGGATTCAGAATTTCGTTCATTATTTCCTGAAAATTATGGAAAACCCACAAAAGTGCGGTGGAGAGTTGGAAAACAATATATTCAATAGTATTTACCTTTTTTCAGACCTCGAAATATAATTTTTTTTTTCAATTTTGGAGACTCTTTATGACCACGTCTAGCTTAGATAAATTCTTTCTTCAGATTCAGAATTTCGTTCATTATTTCCTGAAAATTATGGAAAACCCACAAAAGTGCGGTGGAGAGTTGGAAAACAATATATTCAATAGTATTTACCTTTTTTCAGACCTCAAAATATAATTTTTTTTTTCAATTTTGGAGACACGTCTAGCTTAGATAAATTCTTTCTTCAGATTCAGAATTTCGTTCATTATTTCCTGAAAATTATGGAAAACCCACAAAAGTGCGGTGGAGAGTTGGAAAACAATATATTCAATAGTATTTACCTTTTTTCAGACCTCAAAATATAATTTTTTTTTTCAATTTTGGAGACACGTCTAGCTTAGATAAATTCTTTCTTCAGATTCAGAATTTCGTTCATTATTTCCTGAAAATTATGGAAAACCCACAAAAGTGCGGTGGAGAGTTAGAAAACAATATATTCAATAGTATTTACCTTTTTTCAGACCTCAAAATATAATTTTTTGTTTCAATTTTGGAGACACTTTATGACCACGTCTAGCTTAGATAAATTCTTTCTTCAGATTCAGAATTTCATTCATTATTTCCTGAAAATTATGGAAAACCCACAAAAGTGAGATGGTAGAGTTGGAAAACAATATATTCAATAGTATATACTCTTTTTCAGACCTCAAAATGGTCTTTTTTTTCGATTTTTGAGACACTTTTTGACCACGTCTAGCTTACATGAATTCTTTCTTCAGGTTCAGAATTTCGTTCATAATTCCCTGAAAATTATGGTAAACCCACAAAAATGAGGTGGTAGAGTTTGAAAACAATATATTCAATATTATATACTTTTTTTCAGACCTCAAAATGGTCTTTTTTTTTTATTTTTGAGACACTTTTTGACCACGTCTAGCTTACATGAATTCTTTCTTCAGGTTCAGAATTTCGTTCATAATTCCCTGATAATTATGGTAAACCTACAAAAATGAGGTGGTAGAGTTTGAAAACAATATATTCAATAGTATATACTCTTATTCAGCCCTCAAAATGGTCTTTTTTTTTCGATTTTTGAGACACTTTTTGACCACGTCTAGCTTACATGAATTCTTTCTTCAGGTTCAGAATTTCGTTCATAATTCCCTGAAAATTATCGTAAACCCTCAAAAATGAGGTGGTAGAGTTTAAAAACAATATATTCAATAGTAAATACTCTTATTCAGACCTCAAAATGGTCTTTTTTTTCGATTTTTGAGACACTTTTTGACCACGTCTAGCTTACATGAATTCTTTCTTCAGGTTCAGAATTTCGTTCATAATTCCCTGATAATTATGGTAAACCTACAAAAATGAGGTGGTAGAGTTTAAAAACAATATATTCAATAGTATATACTCTTATTCAGACCTCAAAATGGTCTTTTTTTTTCGATTTTTGAGACACTTTTTGACCACGTCTAGCTTACATGAATTCTTTCTTCAGGTTCAGAATTTCGTTCATAATTCCCTGAAAATTATCGTAAACCCTCAAAAATGAGGTGGTAGAGTTTAAAAACAATATATTCAATAGTATATACTCTTATTCAGACCTCAAAATGGTCTTTTTTTTTCGATTTTTGAGACACTTTTTGACCACGTCTAGCTTACATGAATTCTTTCTTCAGGCTCAGAATTTCGTTCATAATTCCCTGAAAATTATGGTAAACCCTCAAAAATGAGGTGGTAGAGTTTAAAAACAATATATTCAATAGTATATACTCTTTTTCAGACCTCAAAATGGTCTTTTTTTTCGATTTTTGAGACACTTTTTGACCACGTCTAGCTTACATGAATTCTTTCTTCAGGTTCAGAATTTCGTTCATAATTCCCTGAAAATTATGGTAAACCCTCAAAAATGAGGTGGTAGAGTTTAAAAACAATATATTCAATAGTATATACTCTTTTTCAGACCTCAAAATGGTATTTTTTTTGATTTTTGAGACACTTTTTGACCACGTCTAGCTTACATGAATTCTTTCTTCAGGTTCAGAATTTCGTTCATGATTCCCTGAAAATTATGGTAAACCCACAAAAATGAGGTGGTAGAGTTTAAAAACAATATATTCAATAGTATATACTCTTTTTCAGACCTCAAAATGGTCTTTTTTTTTATTTTTGAGACACTTTTTGACCACGTCTAGCTTACATGATTTATTTCTTCAGGTTCAGAATTTCGTTCATAAATCCCTGAAAATTATGGTAAACCCACAAAAATGAGGTGGTAGAGTTTAAAAACAATATATTCAATAGTATATTCTCTTATTCAGACCTCAAAATGGTCTTTTTTTTCGATTTTCGAGACACTTTTTGACCAGGTCCAGCTTACATGAATTCTTTCTTCAGGTTCAGAATTTCGTTTATAATTCCCTGAAAATTATCGAAACCCCACAAAATGAGGTGGTTAAGTTAAAAAACAATGTGTTCAATACTATTTTCCTCATTTCAGAACTCAAAACTGTCTTTTCATTCGATTTTGGAGACATTTTTTGATTACGACATAATTCCTCGAATTCCTATGTCCATCTTCATTCACGTTTCAGAATGTCATTCAAAAATCACCAAAACGGATTAAACGGGGTCATTTTCTTGAGAATACTCGACAAATGATATTGTTCACCTTTTTTCTTGGACACCCTAAATCGTACGCGCCTTCGCCATTCTGCACCTTGACTAGACAATATCAGGGAAATTTACTTGAAATTTTCATTTTAAAATTGATTTATTTCGGATTCTGTGTCCAAGTTTTCCACATAATAATACCAAATTTTTCTGTCGATATCCAGTCGTAAATTAATTAACAGCTCGTGGACAAATTGTCATTTCGAAAGCGCAGTTGAATTCTTTTTCGAAACCCTTTCGAGTATAATGCATTGCAAATTACATCAATCACGGTCGCCACAACAACAACAAATCATAACATATTTGACGTCAATTACTCACACGAATAATGATTACCGTTTAACCCTGGAATTTTCGGAAAACCACCGATTCGATTCGGGTTCAATCTAGGCAATTCCGACGAAAGCACCCATTCTTTCAAGGTCAATCCGAAGTTATTTTTAGTAGATCAACATTCGAAAATGCTAATATCGGCAATTAGCCAGTTTACACCATGAAAATGTATCGTGGGTCGTCCTCAACCTGAATCCGGTTCGGAAATATGTAGGCTCGCTTTTTTTCAGAGCGCGCATATAAAATGAAAGTTCGTGTTGTAGAATCATCGGTGAATCACCGCTTCCATCCGACTGGAACCGTTCTTTTTGGTCGTTAGCGGTCAGATATCTGCCGGAACTGACGAGGATCGTTATAAATGTGTGAATTTTGATTATTCGAATGGGTATGGTAGATTCTACCGATCTTTACCCGGGAGTTATCGTGTTTGAGTCGATTCGAGAGAGTAGAGTCCCGAATCCGAATCGCATGGTGTATTCTTGGATTCCCCATCAAAGGTTTCATTTCCAGTATAATTCGCAACCATAACTCAGAAATATCATAATCAATTCTTCGTACAACTTTCTCGGCAACAAATGGAAAGCGAATCTTCGGAGAACTCCGACCAACCGTTGAGATTCATCTCTACGCCGAAACATCACTCCTGATCTATTTCAGATAAGCCAAGATTGCGTAACAAATGCGTTCTAAAGTGTCTACCAACACTATACTTATAACCGGGGTAATAACACACCATAAAGTGAAGTGAAATTAATCGAATGGTACTCCAAAGACACCCCTGCTAGTTCAGGCGTGAAACTTCCTCATTAGTTTGGCTCGGATTTACGACACACTTAAACAACCGTAACATTCAAATGAGAATCAATATAAAGCAGCGGTTGTTGTTCTTGTTGAAATAGGAAGAGATGCAGGGCTATGATTCCGTGAGATAATCTGCGGATGAAGCGAGTTCGTTGGTCTACTTTATGCATGGAGGACTCCGACGTTTTTCAGGTTGTGAATCTTCATCGGAATCGTGTATTTTTAGTGTTGAATTTTTGGTTAATGAAAGCTCAAAAGGGGAAGAACAATTTTCTAGTTTCCTCCTAGTCCTAGAGCCATTTTCAGTTTTTACGATAAAACTTGTTACATAAAGAGTGAAATATTTCGAAATACCTACAAGATTGTGTCCATAACTTTTGTTTGTAACTCGAACAGTTTCTGAGATATTCGCAGCATTTTCACCTCGCGTTTTTCGACAAACATTCCCTTCTAGCACCTCAGCCTTTTAGTTTTCTTTCAAACGTCGTACAGTAAAACTAAATATATGGAAGATGAAAGTTTTTCAAATTCCCCGCAAGATTGATTTCATTGCTATTGTTTCCATCTCGAACAGTTCCTAAGATAAAATATATTGGTTCCCTATAAAAAGCATCGCAACGTAAATGAAATATCCACAAGAATTGACAAAGACGAAACCTCGTCTTAACGGTGGCATTCATAGGGAAAAACACTTCGTCTTTGGAATCAGAGTGACCGAGTTAATCTTTATGTGAATTTTCAAAAAGATTGAAGTGAAAAAAATTTTCATCAAAAAATTTTATGACCTCTTATATGGAAAAAATGAATGAAATTAATTCTTTTATATAGAAAAAAAATACATGTCATCTTTATAATTGGAAGTTTTAGTTTTCGAATATGTACTCACTTATCACGAAAAGTGCTTTCACTAAAAACTATTGTATTTTAAAGTAGAACTTTTAAGCACTCGAATATTCTAGTTTTTGCATTTTGAGGTTTCGCTGTATAAATAAAGATAGACTCTGTGGGTTGTGGATTTTTTTTTACATTGGTACATATATTGATAACAAATGAGGAGTATCGCAGCATCAATACAATTTCTATTAAAATTTTTATGATTTTTTTTCTGAAAGAACTCATTTTTTGGTAATTTCTGCTATAGACAACGTCTAAATGGTGGATTTTAAAGAAAAAAAAACCTCATATTTCATAGCACTTCAGAGTGATAGAGTTAGTCTTCGTATGAATTTTCAAAAAGATTGAAGTAAAAAAAAATTTTCGTTAAAAAACTTTATGACTTCTTATGTGGAAAAAATAAATGAAAATTAATTCTTTTATATAGAAAAGAACTGCATGACATCTTTATAATTGGAAGATGTGGAATTCACTAAAAACTATTGTATTTTAAAGTAGAACTCTTTAGCACTCGAATATTCTAGTTGTTGCACTTTGAGGTTTTGCTTAGACTCTGGTGGTTGTGGATTTTTTTTCACATTGGCACATATATTGATAACAAATGAGGAGTATCGCAGCATCAATACAATGTCTATTGAAATTCTTATGATTTTTTTTTCTGAAAGAATTCATTTTTTGGTAATTTCTGCTATAGACAACGTCTAAACGGTGGATTTCAAAGAAAAAACAACTTCATATTTCATATCACTTCAGAGTGATAGAGTTAGTCTTCATGTGAATTTTTAAAAAGATTGAAGTAAACAAAAATTTTCGTCAAAAAATTTTATGACCACTCATATGGAAAAAATAAATGAAAATTAATTCCTTTATATAGAAGAAAAATGCATGTCATAATTGGAAGTTGTGGAATTCGAATATGTACTCACTTTTCACGAAAAATGCTTTCACTAAAAACTATTGTATTTTTGAGTAGAACTTTTTAGCACTCGAATATTCTAGTTGTTGCACTTTGAGGTTTCGCTGTATAAATAAAGATAGACTCTGATGGTTGTGGATTTTTTTTCACATTGGTACATATATTGATAACAAATGAGGAGTACCGCAGCATCAATACAGTGTCTATTAAAATTCTTATGATTTTTTTTCTGAAAGAACTCATTTTTTGGTAATTTCTGCTATAGACAACGTCTAAATGGTGGATTTTGAAGAAAAAAAAACCTCAAATTTCATAGCACTTCAGAGTATTTGAGTTAGTCTTCGTATGAATTTTCAAAAAGATTGAAGTAAAAAAAAATTTTCGTCAAAAAACTTTATGACCTTTTATGTGGAAAAAATAAATGAAAATTAATTCTTTTATATAGAAAAAAACTGCATGACATATTTATAATTGGAAGATGTAGAATTCGAATATGTACTCACTTTTCACGAAAAATGCTTTCACTAAAAACTATTGTATTTTAAAGTAGAACTCTTTAGCACTCGAATATTCTAGTTGTTGCACTTTGAGGTTTTGCTGTATAAATAAAGATAGACTCTGGTGGTTGTGGATTTTTTTTTCACATTGGTACATATATTGATAACAAATGAGGAGTATCGCAGCATCAATACAATTTCTATTAACATTTTTATGATTTTTTTTCTGAAAGAACTCATTTTCTGGTAATTTCTGCTATAGTCTACGTATAAACGGTGGATTTCAAAGAAAAAACTACTTCATATTTCATATCACTTCAGAGTGGAGTTAGTCTTCATGTGAATTTTCAAAAAGATTGAAGTAAACAAAAATTTTCGTCAAAAAATTTTATGACCACTCATATGGAAAAAATAAATGAAAATTAATTCCTTTATATAGAAGAAAAATACATGTCATATTTATAATTGGAAGTTGTGGAATTCGAATATGTACTCACTTTTCACGAAAAATGCTTTCACTAAAAACTATTGTATTTTTGAGTAGAACTTTTTAGCACTCGAATATTCTAGTTGTTGCACTTTGAGGTTTTGCTGCATAAATAAAGATAGACTCTGGTGGTTGTGGATTTTTTTTCACATTGGTACATATATTGATAACAAATGAGGAGTATCGCAGCATCAATACAATGTCTATTAAAATTCTTATGATTTTTTTTCTGAAAGAACTCATTTTTTGGTAATTTCTGCTATAGACAACGTCTAAACGGTGGATTTCAAAGAAAAAACAACTTCATATTTCATATCACTTCAGAGTGGAGTTAGTCTTCATGTGAATTTTTAAAAAGATTGAAGTAAACAAAAACTTTCGTCAAAAAATTTTATGACCACTCATATGGAAAAAATAAATGAAAATTAATTCCTTTTTATAGAAGAAAAATGCATGTCATATTTATAATTGGAAGTTGTGGAATTCGAATATGTACTCACTTTTCACGAAAAATGCGTTCACTTAAAACTATTGTATTTTTGAGTAGAACTTTTTAGCACTCGAATATTCTAGTTGTTGCACTTTGAGGTTTTGCTGTATAAATAAAGATAGACTCTGGTGGTTGTGGATTTTTTTTCACATTGGTACATATATTGATAACAAATGAGGAGTATCGCAGCATCAATACAATGTCTATTGAAATTCTTATGATTTTTTTTCTGAAAGAATTCATTTTTTGGTAATTTCTGCTATAGACAACGTCTAAACGGTGGATTTCAAAGAAAAAACTACTTCATATTTCATATCACTTCAGATTGGAGTTAGTCTTCATGTGAATTTTCAAAAAGATTGAAGTAAACAAAAATTTTCGTCAAAAAATTTTATGACCACTCATATGGAAAAAATAAATGAAAATTAATTCCTTTATATAGAAGAAAAATGCATGTCATATTTATAATTGGAAGTTGTGGAATTCGAATATGTACTCACTTTTCACGAAAAATGCGTTCACTTAAAACTATTGTATTTTTGAGTAGAACTTTTTAGCACTCAAATATTCTAGTTGTTGCACTTTGAGGTTTTGCTGTATAAATAAAGATAGACTCTGGTGGTTGTGGATTTTTTTTCTCATTGGTACATATATTGATAACAAATGAGGAGTATCGCAGCATCAATACAATGTCTATTAAAATTCTTATGATTTTTTTTCTGAAAGAACTCATTTTTTGGTAATTTCTGCTATAGACAACGTCTAAACGGTGGATTTCAAAGAAAAAACAACTTCATATTTCATATCACTTCAGAGTGATAGAGTTAGTCTTCATGTGAATTTTTAAAAAGATTGAAGTAAACAAAAATTTTCGTCAAAAAATTTTATGACCACTCATATGGAAAAAATAAATGAAAATTAATTCCTTTATATAGAAGAAAAATGCATGTCATATTTATAATTGGAAGTTGTGGAATTCGAATATGTACTCACTTTTCACGAAAAATGCTTTCACTAAAAACTATTGTATTTTTGAGTAGAACTTTTTAGCACTCGAATATTCTAGTTGTTGCACTTTGAGGTTTTGCTGTATAAATAAAGATAGACTCTGGTGGTTGTGGATTTTTTTTCACATTGGTACATATATTGATAACAAATAAGGAGTATCGCAGCATCAATACAATGTCTATTAAAATTCTTATGATTTTTTTTCTGAAAGAACTCATTTTTTGGTAATTTCTGCTATAGAAAACGTCTAAACGGTGGATTTCAAAGAAAAAAAAACCTCATATTTCATAGCACTTCAGAGTGATAGAGTAAGTCTTCGTATGAATTTTCAAAAAGATTGAAGTAAAAAAAAATTTTCGTCAAAAAACTTTATGACCTCTCATATGGAAAAAATAAATGAAAATTAATTCTTTATATAGAAAAAACTGCATGTCATCTTTATAATTGGAAGTTGTAGAATTAGAATATGTACTCACTTTTCACGAAAAATGCTTTGACTAAAAACTATTGTAGTTTAAAGTTGAAATTTTTAGCACTCGAATATTCTAGTTGTAGCACTTTGAGGTTTTGCTGTATAAATAAAGATAGACTCTGGTGGTTGTGGATTTTTTTTCACATTGGTACATATATTGATAACAAATGAGGAGTATCGCAGCATCAATACAATGTCTATTGAAATTCTTATGATTTTTTTTCTGAAAGAATTCATTTTTTGGTAATTTCTGCTATAGACAACGTCTAAACGGTGGATTTCAAAGAAAAAACAACTTCATATTTCATATCACTTCAGATTGGAGTTAGTCTTCATGTGAATTTTTGAAAAGATTGAAGTAAGATTCACGAAAAATGCTTTCACTAAAAACTATTGTATTTTTGAGTAGAACTTTTTAGCACTCGAATATTCTAGTTGTTGCATTTTGAGGTTTCGCTGTATAAATAAAGATAGACTCTGGTGGTTGTGGATTTTTTTTCACATTGGTACATATATTGATAACAAATGAGGAGTATCGCAGCATCAATACAATGTCTATTGAAATTCTTATGATTTTTTTTCTGAAAGAATTCATTTTTTGGTAATTTCTGCTATAGACAACGTCTAAACGGTGGATTTCAAAGAAAAAACAACTTCATATTTCATATCACTTCAGAGTAGAGTTAGTCTTCATGTGAATTTTTAAAAAGATTGAAGTAAACAAAAATTTTCGTCAAAAAATTTTATGACCACTCATATGGAAAAAATAAATGAAAATTAATTCCTTTATATAGAAGAAAAATGCATGTCATATTTATAATTGGAAGTTGTGGAATTCGAATATGTACTCACTTTTCACGAAAAATGCTTTCACTAAAAACTATTGTATTTTTGAGTAGAACTTTTTAGCACTCGAATATTCTAGTTGTTGCACTTTGAGGTTTTGCTGTATAAATAAAGATAGACTCTGGTGGTTGTGGATTTTTTTTCACATTGGTACATATATTGATAACAAATAAGGAGTATCGCAGCATCAATACAATGTCTATTAAAATTCTTATGATTTTTTTTCTGAAAGAACTCATTTTTTGGTAATTTCTGCTATAGAAAACGTCTAAACGGTGGATTTCAAAGAAAAAAAAACCTCATATTTCATAGCACTTCAGAGTGATAGAGTAAGTCTTCGTATGAATTTTCAAAAAGATTGAAGTAAAAAAAAATTTTCGTCAAAAAACTTTATGACCTCTCATATGGAAAAAATAAATGAAAATTAATTCTTTATATAGAAAAAACTGCATGTCATCTTTATAATTGGAAGTTGTAGAATTAGAATATGTACTCACTTTTCACGAAAAATGCTTTGACTAAAAACTATTGTAGTTTAAAGTTGAAATTTTTAGCACTCGAATATTCTAGTTGTAGCACTTTGAGGTTTTGCTGTATAAATAAAGATAGACTCTGGTGGTTGTGGATTTTTTTTCACATAGCTACATATATTGATAACAAATGAGGAGTATCGCAGCATCAATGCAATGTCTATTAAAATTTTTATGATTTTTTTTCTGAAAGAACTCATTTTTTGGTAATTTCTGCTATAGACAACGTCTAAACGGTGGTTTTCAAAAAAAAAAAACCTCATATTTTATATCACTTCAGAGTGGTAGAGTTAGTCTCCATGTAAATTTTCAAAAAGATTGAAGTAAAAAAAAATTTTCGTCACAAAATTTTTCTCATATGGAAAAAATTAAATGAAAATTAATTCTTTTATATAGAAAAAACTGCATGTCATCTTTATAATTGGAAGTTGTAGAATTAGAATATGTACTCACTTTTCACGAAAAATGCTTTGACTAAAAACTATTGTAGTTTAAAGTTGAAATTTTTAGCACTCGAATATTCTAGTTGTAGCACTTTGAGGTTTTGCTGTATAAATAAAGATAGACTCTGGTGGTTGTGGATTTTTTTTCACATTGGAACATATATTGATAACAAATGAGGAGTATCGCAGCATCAATACAATCTATTAAAATTTTTATGATTTTTTTTCTGAAAGAACTCATTTTCTGGTAATTTCTGCTATAGACTACGTATAAACGGTGGATTTCAAAGAAAAAAAAACTTCATATTTCATATCACTTCAGAGTGATAAGATTTAGTCTTAATGTGAATTTTCAAAAATATTGAAGTAAACAAAAATTTTCGTCAAAAAATTTTATGACCTCTCATATGGAAAAAATAAATGAAAATTATTTCTTTTATATAGAAAAAAAATGCATGTCATCTTTATAATTAGAAGTTGTAGAATTCGAATATGTACTCATTTTTCACGAAAAATGCTTTCACCAAAAACTATTGTATTTTAAAGTAGAACTTTTTAGCACTCGAATATTCTAGTTGTTGCACTTTGAGGTTTCGCTGTATAAATAAAGGTAGACTCTGGTAGGTGTGAATTTTCTTCCTGTTAGCTATATATATTGGTTACGATTAAGAAGCATTGCAGCGTTAATAAAATGTCCACAAAAATTTCAATGAATTTTTTCCTGAAAGAACTTATTTTTCGTTAAATTCTGCTATAAACTACGTCATAACGGTGGCATTCATAGACAAAAAAAACTTTATGTTCGGAATCAGAGTGATAGATTCGGTCCATATGTTTTTTTCCAAAAAGACCAACAAAGTTTTTTTGTCAAAAAAAGGAAAAACGTTACCAATAATATAATTTAAAAAATGTGATCGTAAACGCAGTAACCGACCGTCAATCGCATGCAGATCACCACAACCATCGTGTCCTTTGTCCTCGCAAGACTGAATAACGGACTTTGCCAATAATCTGCGATGACTAAAAAGCAAGTACTCAATAATGTTGAGAATGTGTCAATGAAAACGAACAGAGAAAGTTTGCGAACTTTTTCGACTTCCTCCCAATCGAGCATATTATACTTATTTTCTACTGTATCCCACCGTTCCTCCATATAATTTATGGGTTTACATAAGACGCGAAAGATGCAGGAGCTGCGAGATGTAAATCACCAGGTTTGAGCGCAGGAAAAAAGAAAATCACCATGGATGGATACGTTTCTTGTGAAAGTAAAAATGCAACATGATCAGTAGTATGGAATTATATCTTTTTGTAGACATCCTATGTTTTACAAATTTTTCTGGGGCACCAAAAGGTACAAAAACGAGATGTATTTATTTTTGTCGTCTCTTAATGTGTGCAATCGCAATCGATATAAAAACATCATCATCAAATTATTCACAACGATGTTTCTTCTGGAATTCCCATCAACGACACTCCTTTCGAAGTGAATAAAAATGCATATCCTTGCAGAGCGTTGCTCAACCTTTTATTCACGACATCTTAAAAAAGTCTTCTCCATTCTCTCGAATCACATAGGTCACTCACGATGTAATGTGATCGTCCTTCTTGTTTACTTTCAAATATTTTTAAGGTTTATCTTAACGGTAATGGTATTATAATATTCGAATTAAAGCCTTTCAGAACTCCGAGCCGTGCGCGAGGAATTGGCAACGCCGCGGACTCCGACTTTTCGACAAGGATCGTTCAAATAGAAGATCAAAATGGTCCATTTACCTTTACGAGATCGTAAAAGTTATATCATTTATGATACCTGGTTGATCGTTTCTGTCACCCACACAGTCATTCACCCATAAAAACGTTATATAATATGATTTCACATCACCCATCTGATTTTTTAAATATCTTTCACAACTTCCAATTGTTTGCAGAATAACTTCGAAATTTGCATGGGAATATATTCGGTGGATCCGATTCGAATCACAATAACTATTGTAAAATTCGGTACATGATTTTTCAATCTGCGGTTTCGTGTGAGGCGGGCTTAACGATTCTCGGGATTCTGGGTCAAAGATCGCGTGTCTCTTCGACTGTGAAACGTTCCTTAACCGCTAGTCGTAGTTCTGTTCCGAAGAAAATAGCAGTTCTTATAATGAGCGCGAATGAGCTCATTTGATGAAAATAAACGTCAGGTTGGATGATCCCGTAATATTATGGTAGCATTAGAAGGAAGATTTCAGGAATATAGGTTATCGGTATTCTTCTTCCTCTTTTCACGACTATATAAGGTTGTATAATTTTCATTGATATTTCATTGAATTATTCCATCAAAATCCGAGTGGTGACCATATTCTACAACAAAGGTTTCAATTTTCAGTTTTTCGCTTATATCTCCCAAACGATTCGTTTTACGGTAAAACTTCGATGCGCATAATGAAATCTTTTTCTATTTTCTAAAAAATTGTTTTCAATACTTTTTTTCGTAACTCGAACAGTTTCTGAGGTATCTGCAGCCGAAAGTCACTAAGTTACGACAAGTGCATTTTTGACAAACATTCCCTTAAAGTGCCTCAACCTTCCACTTTTCTGCTATATTCATTGGAAAAGAATTGAATACATTATTAATAATAGAAATTTTACTTTACGGTCGAAAAATAGAAGGCTAAGGCGCTAAAAGGGAAAGTTTGTCGAAAAACGCGAGGTGAAAATAATGCGAATTTCTGAGAAACTGTTCGAATTACAAAAAAAATCTATAGAAACAATCTTGTAGGGAATTTGAAAAGCTTTCATATTCCATATATGTATGTGAGTTCATACAACATTTTTGTACGAACATTTCTTTGAACTTCAATCTTTTTGAAAATATTTTATTCACGTTGTGATGCTTCTGATTCGTAACCAATATATATGAAGCTATAAGGAAAAAAATTCACACCCACCAGAGTCTATCTGCATTCATACAGCGGAACCTCAAAGTCCGAGAACTAAAATATTCGGGTACTAAAAATTACAACATTGAAAAACAATAGTTTTTAGTAAAAACATTTCTCTCAAAAAGTGAGTACATATTTGAAATCTACACCTTCCAATTACATAAATAACACGTATTTATTTCCTATATGAAAGAATTATTTTTTGTAATTCTCTTCATATAAGAGGTCATATAATTTTTGACGAAAATTATTTTTTAACTTCAATCTTTTCTTAAATTTACATGAAGACTAACTCAATCACTCTGATTCAGAATATGAATTTATTTTTCTATGAATGCCAATTAAAATTTTTGTAGAGATTTTATTCACGTTGCGATGGTTTTCATTCGTGAACAATATATGTAGCTGTAAGGAAGAAAATCCACACCCACTAGAGTCTATCTTCATTTATACAAGGGAACCTCAACTAGAATATTCGAGTACTGAAAATTTCAACTTTAAAATACAAAAGTTTCCACTACAAGCATTTCTTGCAGAAAGTAAGTACATATTCGAAATCCACACCTTCCAATCATATAGATGACATATATTTTATTCCTGTATGGAAAAATTTATTTTTCAAAATCTCATCGAGACGAAAATCCACACAGTTAATCTTAAACAAAGTCTCCACCGCACAAAACCGAGCTCGCTTTCACGATACCATAATGAATGATAATTAAACCATGGATATATATGAGCTTCGACTATTATTACTAATCACCACTTATATAGTTTCGGTTTTTTTTTTTCAATCTCGAATTACCTGCTACTGTACAAATAAAATCGTATCTCTAGAAAATAATGCAATAATTAGAATGGATGAAATGGATGGTAAAAGTAGCTTTTCCTCTGTTGCAGGTCGCTGAAATGATTATACACTGGCAGCTGACGTTTGGACTGTTACTGGTCCTGTATATCTCATCGTCGATTGGAAGAAAAGGTGAGTAAGATCATTTTCTAATAGCTGTCTCGAAAAGTACAAAATGTAGGGTTAGGTCATAGAATAAATCAGTTGTCATTGATGACACTGGACACTGGAATGAACCATCGAATAAGTTGACTATTCTTTTTCGTTCAAATGGTACCATAAATGCAATTTCTTCAGATTTCGCATAAGTGTGTTGTAGTTTCATATCGAGTCGATTTCGTGAAAGACCATCGATTTGAACGTGTTGCGGTGAAGACGACGTCACCTATCCGGCTTCGTTCCGCTCCAGCTATTACCGTAAAGAGACACTGGGTCATTGGAAAAATTACTTGTAATAAAATTGAATAAATGCGATGTTGCAATAAATTCCTCGATTCCAAAACCAAATTTATAAATCGAATAAAAAGTCGACGAGACCGGAGGAAGATCGAGATGCTCGACTGATTGACCCAGATTACCCGATGGATTATCTCATGAACACAACCTTTCCTCAAATATGGAACACATCCTTTCGTTTCATTCGGAACCTCGAACAAATGGAAGTAACTTGACAAGTGCGCAATTTATGTAATGTCATCTTGCGCAAATCGATAGTTCATTGCATAGTTATTTCGAATTTGAAAAAATAGAAAGTCAAGGATGTTGGTGTTCGTTTCTCATAACCCCTCTGGATCAATTTTTCGACCTAAGCTGAAATTATCCATTTGGCATTTATGAGAAGAATAATTGCTGTTGAGGATCTGAATTCGCGAAAGGTTAGGTTTTAAGGCGTGACCCATGGTATCTGATGGGGGTCGGTAAATAACGTACTTGGTGGTGTCAAGTATTTCCATATTTCTCAGAATCCAGACTTGTACTGAAATAACTAAGTTTATGCCAAAAAAAATTATATTTTTATTGATGCGATACGAAATTTTTTTTTCACAACTAACTACAAGATTTCAATTCACGATTGGATCGGTCTTTTCTCGGAATTATTTACGAAAAAAAAATGTTGTACATCTTCTTCAGATAAGTTATCGTGTCAAGGGAGGAACGTTCGGCCGGCCGGACGGAATTTGGACGAAATGGTAGCGCTCTTGTACTTGTACTGAAAATAGGAATTGAAGGCGCAAATGATGGAATGCGTTTTATTTATCGTTTTTATGTTTAATTTATGAGGAAAACCTTGAAATCAGGGAGTGACTGTAATATTGGCGATAATAATTAGTTGTCAACATAATTGACTATACAGGGAGGGTCTTCGACTTGTTCAGATTGGTATTTCAACAGTAGATAATTAAGATTTTTATTGCAATTTCTTCGCATTCAGCTCAGTTGAAAATATATTTATTACACAACAAACTACTCAAAGTCCAACATGTGCATACACAGGAAAATTACAATTAAGATGAAATACAATATTGCAATAGGTGTGAAAAAAAAATAGAAACAATATATTCCAAAGCAAAGATGATACATTTGTGAGAAAGAAAAGAAAAATCGACAAACGGAGAAGCAAGAAGAAAAAAAATATTTTCAAAGAATTCTTCGAAAACCGAGAACAAATTCAGCAGATTACTAATGATATTAGCATTACACATATCAATCATTCTCCGAAGTGGAGAATATGCCTAGCCATATCAATTTCGGCAAGTACTCCCCTTATACAGTATTTAATTAATATAATATAAGGTCATCAATTATTCTTTCTACTTCAAACCCATTGAAAATGCTAGAATGAAGAAAAAATATCAGAAAATAAACATCATGACAGGTCGATGGAATTTCGTCAAAAACTCACCAAAAACTATCGAAAATTCCTGAAAAGTGCTAGCTTTAGGAGAAGAAACTTGTTAAAATAACTTTTTCATTGGTTTCAGCCCCCAAACTGTCCTTTTACTCGAATTTTGAGACACTTTCTGACCACGACTGGCTACGATAAACGTCAGATGAACTCATTTTCAGGTGCAGAATTACGCTCATAATTCCCTGGAATTTATCGAAAAACAACAATAGTGGTTTGATAAAGTTGAAAAACAGTGTATTCGATAGAATTTACCCCATTTCAGCCCCCAAAACTGTCTTTTTACTCGATTTTTGAGACACTTTCTGACCACGACTGGCTATGATAAACGTCAGATGAACTCATTTTCAGGTATAGAATTTCGCTCATAATTCCCTGAAATTTATCGAAAAACAACAGAAGTGGGTTGATAAAATTGAAAAACATCGTATTCAATAGGTTTTACCCCATTTCTGCCCCCAAAACTGTCTTTTTACTCGAGTTTTGAGACACTTTCTGACCACGACTGGCTACGATAAATAAACATCAGATGAACTCATTTTCAGGTGTAGAATTTCGCTCATAATTCACTGAAATTTATCGAAAAACAACAAAAGTGGGTTGATAAAGTTGAAAAACAACGTATTCAATAGGTTTTACCCCATTTCAGCCCCCAAAACTGTCTTTTTACTCGATTTTTGAGACACTTTCTGACCACGACTGGCTACGATAAATAAACATCAGATGAACTCATTTTCAGGTGTAGAATTTCGCTCATAATTCACTGAAATTTATCGAAAAACAACAATAGTGGGTTGATAAAGTTGAAAAACAGTGTATTCGATAGAATTTACCCCATTTCAGCCCCCAAAACTGTCTTTTTACTCGATTTTTGAGACACTTTCTGACCACGACTGGCTACGATAAACATCAGATGAACTCATTTTCAGGTGTAGAATTTCGCTGATAATTCACTGAAATTTATCGAAAAACAACAAAAGTGGGTTGATGAAGTTGAAAAACATCGTATTCAATAGTATTTACCCCATTTCAGCCCCCAAAACTGTCTTTTTACTCGATTTTTGAGACACTTTCTGACCACGACTGGCTACGATAAACGTCAGATGAACTCATTTTCAGGTGCAGAATTACGCTCATAATTCCCTGGAATTTATCGAAAAACAACAATAGTGGTTTGATAAAGTTGGAAAACAGTGTATTCGGTAGAATTTACCCCATTTCAGCCCCCAAAACTGTCTTTTTACTCGAATTTTGAGACACTTTCTGACCACGACTGGCTACGATAAACATCTGATGAACTCATTTTCAGGTGTAGAATTTCGCTCATATATCACTGAAATTTATCGAAAAACAACAAAAGTGGGTTGATAAAGTTGAAAAACAACGTATTTTGAGACACTTTCTGACCACGACTGGCTACGATAAACATCAGATGAACTCATTTTCAAATGTAGAATTTCGCTCATAACTCCCTGAAATTTATCGAAAAACAACAAAAATGGGTTGATGAAGTTGAAAAACAACGTATTCAATAGGTTTTACCCCATTTCAGCCCCCAAAACTGTCTTTTTACTCGATTTTTGAGACACTTTCTGACCACGACTGGCTACGATAAACATCAGATGAACTCATTTTCAAATGTAGAATTTCGCTCATAACTCCCTGAAATTTATCGAAAAACAACAAAAATGGGTTGATGAAGTTGAAAAACAACGTATTCAATAGGTTTTACCCCATTTCAGCCCCCAAAACTGTCTTTTTACTCGATTTTTGAGACACTTTCTGACCACGGCTGGCTACGATAAACATCAGATGAACTCATTTTCAGGTGTAGAATTTCGCTCATATATCACTGAAATTGATCGAAAAAAAACAAAAGTGGGTTGATAAAGTTGAAAAACAACGTATTCAATAGGTTTTACCCCATTTCAGCCCCCAAAACTGTCTTTTTACTCGATTTTTGAGACACTTTCTGACCACGACTGGCTACGATAAACATCAGATGAACTCATTTTCAAATGTAGAATTTCGCTCATAACTCCCTGAAATTTATCGAAAAACAACAAAAATGGGTTGATGAAGTTGAAAAACAACGTATTCAATAGGTTTTACCCCATTTCAGCCCCCAAAACTGTCTTTTTACTCGATTTTTGAGACACTTTCTGACCACGGCTGGCTACGATAAACATCAGATGAACTCATTTTCAGGTGTAGAATTTCGCTCATATATCACTGAAATTGATCGAAAAACAACAAAAGTGGGTTGATAAAGTTGAAAAACAATGTATTCAATCGTATTCACCTCATTTCAAACAAATTTAATCGTAAAATTCTTCTGCTAGAATGAATGAAAATTCATGACATGTTTGAATTTCATCAAAAACTCACCAGAATCGTTAGGAAATTCCCGAAAACTGCCCTCTATATTTGAAAAAACGAATAAAAATTACTTTTTCTCCATGTCAGCTTTCAAACTGTCATTTCATTCGGCTTCGGAAACACTTTCTGTTTTTCCTCAAAAAGCCTCAGAAAAGTAACGCCTCCGCATACAAAAATACAGTTACTTTTATTCGATTTCCTGAATGAAATAACTTTTCAGAAAATCCAAAACCATGAATTTTCCTCTCCATCTTCAGTTGCATATTCCGATATCACCGCGATGACATCATACAGGAATTACCAAGCCATGCATTATCGAGGCGACTAGAAAGCGTTTCAAAGAAATCACAGTGGAGGTGGCGCCCCCACAGAAAATTGAATATAATACCGAGCTAATGACATTCTTGAACGATAAAGGGATTATTTTCTTGTGCGCGCCTACCTTATTGTCTGGGAATGATGGGATAGGTTATGGTCTAACTAAGAGGTGTGATTCATCCATCTGGTTGGGCTTTGCGGAAACAACCCGATTTGAGATCAATGTTCAGAACCAGAGAAGATTGTCTCATTGTCGAGGCCATTTTCGGGAAGAAGAAACGTTCATAGAATAATAAATTCGTTTTTTCTTTTCTAGAACTGAAATCAACTTCGAAATGTCCGATGCTGACAGAATGCCCGTATAGAGCACAACAATGTACTGAGGATAATGACTGTGCTGTAGACAGTCTATGTTGTAAGAGCCCATGTGGAAAAGTATGCACCAAACAATTGTTCACAGGTGAGTTAAATCAACGAAATTTTTCACTTTATATTTTAAGGAATTTTTCGCAAAATTTTCGAAATTTGAAAAAGAACGCATCGTAAGGCTGGGAAATTCTCGTAAATTACCACTCACCTTTATTTCCATCAGTAATAACCTCTATTTTTACTTCAAACCCATTCGATATGAGAATATCAGAAAATGAACATCATGATAGGTCGATGGAATTTCGTTCAAAACTCGAAAAAAATGGTGGAAAATTCCGGAAAACTACTCGATGTTGTTGAAGAAATTTTTAGGCATCACTTTTTTATTCATTTGAATCCCCAAGAATGCCTTTTTGTTCGATATTTGGGAAACTTTCTGACCACGACTTACCTCGATAAATGTCAGATAAATTAATTTTCAGGTCTAGAATTTCGTTCATAATTCCCTGAAAATTATCGAAAAAGAAAAAAACTGGAGTGGTAAATCTGAAAGACAAATTTTTCATCGTATTTACCTCATTTCAGCCCCCAAAAATTTCTTTCTTTCGATTTTTGATCAACTTTTTGATCGAGGTTTTTCAGGTTTAGAATTTCGTATATAATTCCCTGAAAATCATCGAAAAAGAACAAAACTCGGTTGGTAAAGTTGGAAGACAATATTTTTCATGGTATTTACCTCATTTCAGGCCCCAAAAATGTCTTTCTTTCGATTTTTGATGAACTTTTTGATCATGGTTGAGGTTTTTCAGGTTTAGAATTTCGTTCATAATTCCCTGAAAATTATCGGAAAAGAACAAAACTGGGTTGGTAAAGTTGGAAGACAACATTTTTCATGGTATTTACCACATTTGAGCCCCAAAAATGTCTTTCTTTCAATTTTTGATAAACTTTTTATTCATGATTGAGGTTTTTCAGGTTTAGAATTTCGTTCATAATTCCCTGAAAATTATCGAAAAAGAACAAAACTGGGTTGGTAAAGTTGAGAGACAATATTTTTCATGGTATTTACCTCATTTCAGCCCCAAAAAATGTCTTTCTTTCGATTTTTGATAAACTTTCTGATCATAATTGAGGTTTTTCAGGTTAAGAATTTCATTCATAATTCCCTGAAAATTATCGAAAAAGAAAAAAACTGGGTTGGTAAAGTTGAAATACAATATTTTTCATGGTATTTACCTCATTTCAGCCCCCAAAAATGTTTTTCTTTCGATCTTGATGAACTTTTTAATCATGATTGAGGTTTTTCAGGTTTAGAATTTCGTTCATAATTCCCTGAAAATTATCGAAAAAGAACAAAACTGGGTTGGTAAAGTTGAAAGACAATATTTTTCATGGTATTTACCTCATTTCAGCTCCAAAAAATGTCTTTTTTTCGATTTTTGATAAACTTTTTAATCATGATTGAGGTTTTTCAGGTTAAGAATTCCGTTCATAATTCCCTGAAAACTATCGAAAAAGAACAAAACTGGGTTGGTAAAGTTGAAAGACAATATTTTTCATTGTATTTACCTCATTTCAGCCCCAAAAAATGTCTTTCTTTCGATTTTTAATAAACTTTTTAATCATGATTGAGGTTTTTCAGGTTTAGAATTTCGTTCATAATTCCCTGAAAATTATCGAATGAGAACAAAACTGGAGTGGTAAAGTTGAAAAACGATATTTTTCAATGTATATACCTCAATTCAGCCCCCCAAAAATGTCTTTCTTTCGATTTTTGATAAACTTTTTAATCATGATTCAGGTTTTTCAGGTTTAGAATTTCGTTCATAATTCCCTGAAAATTATCGAAAAAGAAGAAAACTGGATTGGTAAAGTTGAAAGACAATATTTTTCATGTTATTTACCTCATTTCAGCCCCAAAAAATGTCTTTCTTTCAATTTTTAATGAACTTTTTAATCATGATTGAGGTTTTTCAGGTTCAGAATTTCGTTCATAATTCCCTGAAAACTATCGAAAAAGAACAAAACTGGGTTGGTAAAGTTGAAAGACAATATTTTTCATGGTATTTACCTCATTTCAGCCCCCAAAAATGTCTTTCTTTCGATTCTTGATAAACTTTCTGATCATGATTGAGGTTTTTCAGGTTTAGAATTTCATTCATAATTCCCTGAAAATTATCGGAAAACTGGGTTTGTGAAGTTGAAAGACAATATTTTTCATGGTATTTACCTCATTTCAGCCCCCAAAAATGTCTTTCTTTCGATTTTTGATAAACTTTTTAATCATGATTGAAGTTTTTCAGGTTTAGAATTTCCTAAAAATTATCGAAAACCACAAAAGGTGGGGTGATAAAGTTGAAACATAATATAAATTTGATAGTATTCACCTCATTTCAACCCGCAAAACTATCTTTTTATTCTATTTTGGAGACACTTTTTGACCACGACTGGCCTCGATGAACGCCGAAAAAATTCTTTTTCCAGGTTCAGAATTTCGTTCATATTTCCCTGTAAATTATCGAAAACCGTCAAAAGTGGGGTGGTGAAGTTGAAAGACAATATATTCAATAGTATTTACCACATTTCAGACCTAAAAACTCTTTTTATTCGATTTTGGGGGCACTTTTTGATCACGACTGACCTCGATAAACGTCAGATGGATTCTTTTTCAGGTTCAGAATTTCGTTCATATCTCCCTGAGAGTTATCGAAAACCACCAAAAGTGGGGTGAAAAAATTCAATAGTATTCACCACATTTCATCCCCCAAAACTGTCATTTTATTTGATTTTTGAGACACTTTTTGATCACGACTGACCTCGATAAACGTCAGATGAAGTTTTTTCCAGATTCAGAATTTCGTTTGAAAAATTTCACGTAAAACTCTTGAAACATGGAAAAAAGTGGATAAAACACATAATATAATATACTATTCGGTTAATTTCGAATTATAGTACATTTTTGTGTGCAACTTCTAACATTTGCCTTTTCTATCGAAACACCAGCGAAAGTAAACGACTAAAAACCCAACAAAAATTCAAGTAGGCACAATTTTTATTGAAAATAATGAACCCGCATGCAGATAATTCGTTCACAGCTGATCAATTACGGATTATTCAATATCTACACTTTATTTCTTCCTCGATTTGTTTATTTCCTATTATGCAACAAGAATGCTGTCAAGGTTAACGCGGTTTAATTGAGTATGTGCATGATTTTTCGTATATTCTCCGGCTTAATTTCAAACTTGCGTGAAAGTTCAAGTTAATAAACATTTTTATAACAATCATAGAGGTCTCAAAAGTCAACATCATTATACGGCCATCATACTTTCCTTTTCTTCAATCACCTTTACCATTTAATTCGAAGATTATTCATGACATAATTCGTACAGGCTGCGAAACCCTCAGGAATGCAGCTTCCAGAAGGGCGAAATCTCTGGGTGTCGACGGCAAATCGGTGAGGACGCCGAGATGTAACAAATCGGGAGGCTTCGAAACCGTACAATGCGACAACGAAATCGTCAGTTCCTGCTGGTGCGTGGACGAAGCAGGATTCGAACTAGCAGGAACAAGAGCTCCTGCCGCGGCCCTCGTCAACTGTACAGGTAAATAAAGAAATAAAAAACTTCCCTAAATCAGTAAGTAGTCTCAAACTCAAATATGACCCAATAAATTCCAGTCCGTCTCTGTGTCTTGCACTCTACTAAACATAGGAATCTTCCCAAACTTCTATCGAGCCTTATATGGCGACAGATGTCGCAACGTGAGTGGTTGTTTACTCGTTTCAACGCTAGATGTCAGGCGAAACTCCTTTCAATGTAGAATCCTTCATTATTACTAACTATCTATAAACAATGATGGTACTAATCTTTATCCTTGAAAGTATATCTGAGCAATAACAATACAATTTGAATCAGTGCTCAACCTATATAACTACAAATCATAAATAGAAAACTAAACAAATCCTAGAAGTTAGCTCTCTGATTTTTGTTGAGAAGAATCTGAAGTGCTCTGTGATGGCTGCTCTCCATTATTTCCTCAGCGAAAAGCGCTTGTAGCATTACTCAACAACATGTTTATGAAGTTCAACCATTTTCATTCGATTCTATAACGTTCAGCGCGATATAAATGGAATTCAGTTCATTGTTAATTTCTTACCACAGATGTCTTTCGGAAATACCGATCTGAATTTCTCTCGTCTGACATTGACTTTAATCGTTGAACCGCCCGATTAATTATAACTACTACCATTGTTTATGGAGAGTTAGTCATTTAAAATGAAGGACGAAATTTTGCCTGACATCTGGCGTCGAAAGGATAAACTACAAGAAATTCGCTAGGGAGGTTGCGACATCTGTAGTAAACCAAATTATGTACGATATAATTGTGGGAAGATTTCTAGGTTCAGTTGGATTTTTGTTTCAGAGTCAGACTGGAATTCATTGGATTATATTTGGCTATAGGTATTTCATATAAATCATTATTATTATTTATCTATTATCGCAACAGAGACCACGTCCTCCATCTAATTCCGAATTCCTCACTGATGGAACAACGCCATCTAACAACTAATATACAAACCTTCTGCAATATCCACATTATAGATTCCTTACCTAGATATCAGATTGAATAAAAATACAACACCAACAAAGATGATAATATAATAACAAAATAATAATAATTTCTGTTAATTTCTTCTTAGCTCCAAAACCATGTGCCGACCACACGTGCAGGATGTTCTGTCCCCATGGCTTCGCCTTGAATCAGGATGGCTGTCCCTTGTGCAGGTGCAGGGATCCTTGTACCGACGTCAGATGTCCGAACGCTCTGGAATGCCAGCTCGAAGATCTGGCCTGCGCAGATCCACCATGTCCACCTGTTCCAACCTGTAAGTGTTTCTAAATACCTCTCAAAATTTTGTTTATGGAGAGATAGTTGACCGAAGTGAAGGGTTCTACATTGGAAGGCAGTTAGTCTGACATCTGGTGTTAAAATGAGGAAACAACAAGAAATTCATTGGGAAGGTTGCGACATCTGTAGTAAACCATGTTATGTTCGGTAGAATGTTGGGAAGATTCCTATGTTTAGAAGGATCTTTGTTTGGAGGACACAGAGACGGACCGGATTATATTTGGCTATATGAATCATTATAAATATTGGAAAAGGTGTTCAATATGGTCACCTCTTGGATTTTGATAAAATTTTCACAAGACTTGGAATATGCTATTAGATGAGGAATAAACATAAAAATTAGTCGCGGGAAATTTTTCTGGGGTTTTTCGTGAAGAAATATGTATCACTCACTTGGCACATTGTTAGAATTCAGTTGTTTGTCTTGCAGTTGGTGGAAATTGATTTTCGATATTCCGAATCGAATAATGTTAAATTTCATGCATTTCTAGTGTTTTCAGTTCAAACATTGTTTATTTTGTGTAGTCGAAGTGAAATGGTAGAAATATGTGAAACAATCCGTTCCAACAATGTGTCCCGAATGGCCGGGATTTTTTTCGCTACTGAGTTTAATGTTTTCCATTCATTTCATAGCATAATTCAAATCCTTGGAAAATTTCATCAAGATCCGAGTGATGACCATATTCTACACCTTCACCTCAATATCGACGTAAACAACGGAAATCTGTTGTCAAATTTACCATTCGATACATTTGAATTGCCATAATTGAGACTCAGTGAGTGACGCCTCTGGTGATGGTCCCCATTCTCGTCCATCCTTACGGATTGTCCAATTATGTATCTTCATCAATCATGTCGAATGTCATGGTTTGCGCAATGCAGCGAAACGTGGACTACCAAATACCAAAAAGAAGGTATGGCTTTCGATATGATCGGATAATCGAATGTAATTTTCGGAAACAAAGGGTTGTGTCGTGACCAGGGGTTCCGTATGCCTGTTCAAATGTCGCATCATCGGTGTTTCCTCACGTCGTCCGTGAACTTTCGCGGAGGAGAGGCGTCTCGAAGATGGGGAATTCGACCTCAAGAACACACCTATCACGAGTATTTTATCGATGAGGCGAATAGAGGATTGTTAGTAGGTCAGAGTTTATGCGAAGACCCTGATGATGGGCGTAGGTGGTTCTATAATGTTGCTCAGATATTTAAACAATGGGTATGAGTTGGGAGAGTCACCTAAACTATCAAAAAAATTAATGATAAATAAAAACTATAAATACAATGAAAAACAATAAAATACAGTAAAATACAAAAAAATACAATGAAATTCAATAAAATATGAAAAGTACAATAAAATACAATGAAATACAATAAAATAGAATAAAATAATATAAAATATAAAAAATACAATACAATACGAAAAATACAATAAAATACTATAAAATACAATGGAACACAACAAAATAAAATAAAGTACAAAAAAATACAATAAAATACAATGAAATATAATAAAATAGAATCAAATACAATAAAATCAAGAAATTCAATAAAATACAATAAAATAGAATAAAATAATATAAAATATAAAAATACAATAAAATAGAATTAAATAATATAAAAAATACAATAAAATACAATGAAATACAATATAATACAATGAAATATAATAAAATACAATAAAATACAATAAAATACAATAAAATACAATGAAATATAATAAGATGAAATTAAATACAAAAAAAATACAATGAAATTCAATAAAATACAAGAAAATATGGAAAGTACAATAAAATACAATGAAATATAATAAAATAGAATCAAATACAATAAAATACAAAAAATTCAATAGAATACAATAAAATAGAATGAAATAATATAAAATATAAAAAATACAATAAAATAGAATGAAATAATATAAAATATAGAAAATACAATGAAATACGAAAAATACAATAAAATACAATGCAATACGATAAAATGCAATAAAATATAATAAAATATAAAAATACAATAAAATACAATAAATACTCATAATTAATGAAATGTTTAACGTTTAAAGGTAAGAAAGGTAGGAGCCTTGACAGCATCTGTCCTGTCGGAGACCCTCTGAGAATAAGCGAGACCGTCAGGCCCTTCTTGTGTGGCAACGACCCCGGAAAACCAACATGCCCTCCTATGTACCAATGTTTGGTACAGAAAGGTAGAAACCATCTTCACATTTCGCGAACGTTATACCTACATAAAACGTTAAATTCTTACAGGAAACGACTATGGGGTGTGCTGTCCGGCCTCCCTGAAAATACAGAAATCTGGATCCTGTCCATCGTCGGGCGACAACGTCACCGAGTGCGGTCTGCCATGCTCCCACGACCTGGAGTGTCCTTCGATCCAGAAATGTTGCAAGAGTGAAAAATGCGGCTCTTCTTGCATACACCCCAAAAACGTGACAGGTAATTCGAGTATTTCGATTTGTAGCGAATCTGCAGCTGTTCCAGTCCGAGAAATTTCTATTGAATGAAAAAAAAATTGAGAAGTACCGAATTCATCGTCAGAGCGATGTCGCGAAGTCTCTTCATATTGGTAGTACTGCCCAACTGTCATTTGTCTTAAATATGGTTGGAAATGTCAATATTACGTATTTCGATGCAACTTTCAGAATATCGTATCCCTAACAGAAATTTCCTAAAGTAGATAATGGTACCATTCGTTTTATCTACCATAATTGCATATGACAAAAAATCGTCGACAAGATCTGAGGTGGTCACTAAAGTAAACACAAAACAAATTTTCTGTTTTTTCTCGTCCACAGAGTGCATTCACCAACAATCGCTATTCGAAATTCTATCGGTGAACGAAAGGGAATTATTTCTTTTGGGCTAGTCGATATAAGAAAAAAATCGAAGTCGTGAGAACGCCTAGAAATGTAAGAGGAGCCATCTCAAGGCACACCCTCTAATTACCTACCAATCGCCTACGCAAGTAAAACATCATCGGAGGCAGAAGTAAAATATTCGACAATTGAGAAATTACTAGCAATAGTTTAGGCCACGAAACAGTTCAGGCCTTATTTGTTCGGTCGAAAATTCACCATCTTTACAAACCATAGACCCCTTCTATTATATTTCAATTATTGGTCTGAAACCAATCACCTCTTTTTGACAGTGGTAGTAGGATGTCAAATTTTTTTTTCTCTTCCACAGAGTGCATTCACCAACGTTCGCTATCCGAGATCCTATCGGTGAACGAGAGGGAAGGCAGGGGCTACGTTCCGCAATGTTCTCCAGAGGGCGAGTTCCAACCCATGCAGTGCAGCAGGAACGGACTGGTCTGTTGGTGCGTGGACCGGCTCGGACGCAAGATAAGGGGATCCATGGGACCGTCGGATAGCGTCACCTGCGACGTTTACGACAGCGGTAGTTTCGACACCAAGGCGAGAAGCCTGGACAAGATGGAGAACAACTGTCAAAAGTTAGAATGTGCCGCCATCTGCGAGTACGGTTTCAAACTGGACGAAAACGGTTGTCACACCTGTAAGTGCGACGACCCTTGCGACGGTTACGTCTGTCCTGAGGATGAGGAGTGCATCAACGTTAAGGACGCTTCCTGCTCGGATTTCCTGTGTCCAACCCTTCCAGTATGTAAGTAGACCAGTATTTGAGTGGCCTAAGCAGCGTTTACAACTTTATCCGATCTTGAAGGTCGACCAAAAGCTGTCTATGCCAACCCTTGTGAACGAGGCACACCCTTAACCGACGACATCAGCGGGGCACCAGTGGCATGCGCCTTGAGGGATGAAGATGGCACTGTGTGTCCCTCGAATCACGAGTGTAAGGCTGTGGTGGGATCTACCCAAGCAGTGTGTTGTCCAATGACTTACGAACTGGAGGCTGAGGCTTCCGAAGATATCGATGTACCAGAGGGAAGAACACAATCAAGTGAGTTGGAATATAATTGAAGTCGGGGAGAAGATACGATTTGACCATTTTCAGTGTGCGAGTACTTGAGGGACTTCTCGGAAACCATGGAAGGTACCAGGGAAGGGATGAACCTCGCCCTACCCACCCCAATATGCGACGAAGAAGGTAACTTCCTCCCCACACAACACGACGAGGCGAACGCTTGGTGCGTCGACAACTTCGGCACGGAAATACCAAAAACGAGGGGTAAGAACAACTCCACCACCGACTGCACCAAACTGAGGGAAACCATGGACTGCCTCGACCTCACCTGCAGAATGGGTTGCGAGTATGGCTTCATCCTATCCGAAGACACAGGTTGTCCTTTGTGTCAGTGCAGAGATCCCTGTCACAACGTCGACTGTGGTGCTGGAGAGCAATGCCAGTTGGTCGAGGTGAATTGCAAGGACCACTATTGTCCACCTGTACCAGCTTGTAAGTTATCCTTCAGTTCGAAGATATACCATTTTCAAAGACCATCTCTTCAGGTTTGCCCAAAAAACTCGGCCAGTGTCCATACTTGGTACCGTCCAACTCCATATCCTGCGACTTCGCCTGCAACTCCGACTTGGCGTGTAACGGCACCACAAAGTGTTGCTCCAACGGGTGTGGAACCCAATGCGTCGAACCTTTACAATACACAGGTGAGGAATTCAACGAGAAACTTTCATGCCAACCATCAAACACCCCTTATTCGTCACAGCTTGCCAACACAAACGCAGCCTGGCCCAACACCAAGCCCACGAGTCTGGCACCCCGCTCAACAAAGTCTTCCTTCCATCCTGCAACATCGACGATGGTAACTTCGAGCCCAAACAATGCAACCCAGCAACAGGCCAGTGCTGGTGCGTGGACACCAACGGTTTCGAACTGTCGGAGAGTCGAGGTGGTCAAGACCTCGACTGTGCCACCCCCAGGACACCTTCGAGGTGCCCCTTACGAAAATGCGTGGACAACTGCGAGCACGGGTATAAGATGGACGTCGGGGGGTGTAGAACCTGCGAGTGTTTGGACCCTTGCAACGAGGTCAAGTGTAGAGGGGAAGGTGAGACCTGCAGGTTGGTGGCTGTGGAGTGTGTTGGATCTCCGTGTCCCTCCGTCCCGATGTGTCTCCCCAAGAAGGACAACCCTTGCCAGTCTGGGGAGCCTTTGAAGTACGGTGGAGATGACGAGGTCGTCACCTGTGGACCTGAAGAGGAAAACTGCCCGTCTTCCCACAAGTGCCAACTGAGTCCTATTGGAGAGTACGCTGTCTGTTGCCCAAAGCCAAGTAAGTGAAGATAATCAACCACTCAGAATAGGTCTTGAATTTTTATTCGTAGGGGATATATGTTTCGAACCTTTGGACCAAGGTTCTTGCCAAGGAATGGAGTCGAGGAATTTAACGAGGTACCACTTCAATTCAAGAACCAATAAATGTGAAAGCTTCATCTTCACTGGATGCCAAGGAAATCATAACAACTTCTACACCAAAGAACTATGCTCCCAAGTGTGCCCAGGTAACTCAATTTCTCAACATATAAGAAACACACCTCACCCATCCTCTATTCCAGTACTGAGCCAGTGCGAAAGACTGAAAGAAAAGAACCAGAAGGCCGCTGAGAAGTACAACAAACCCACCTTCCTGCCCAGATGCGAGAGCAGCACTGGCAATTGGCAGCCTGTACAGTGCCTGGAACACGTGGGGGTTTGCTGGTGCGTCACCCCGCAAGGTAACCCTCTGAAAGGCACCCTGACCAGAGGAGCTGAGCCGGACTGCAACTTCAGACAGGCCAGGAACCGGGCTCAGAACAGGGGGGATTTCATCAGCGATGCAGATTTAGGTTGGTGAAAACATTCCTATACGAATCTTCTCTTCAGTTGTGAAGGGATTGTTTATTTGCAGTTCTCGAGGAGCTCATGATGCAAATTGGATCTCTGAACGACAACGACGAGCCAGAAGAACTGGACAGGGATGAGAGTATCAACGAGGGGTTGATAACTTCTCGATGTGAAGAGTTAGGAGGTCAATGCGACGCCAACAAGAAGTTCCTCCCAAACCAGTGCGAAGAGAACATCTGTTGGTGTGTCGACGAGGCTGGTAACCAACTCCCACAAACGAGTACCTTCAGGAGAGGAGAAAGAACTTGCGGTGAGCTTCGAATCCAAGTCTTTCTGATACACTTTTCAACCAAGACATTTTCAGTGTTTTCGCCGGTGGAGAAGGTCGAGGTCACTCTCGGCTTCAGAGGGGAGTACGACGACGTAACTTCGACGCCGGTCGTCAACAGGATCAGTAGGATCGTGAAGAACCTCGGGGGTATCATCAACGATGACGGCATCGCTGCGGATATCTCGTCGGACGCCTTGTTCATCAAGTTCGCGTTGATTGGAAGCAAGAAGATCGATATTGCTTATACTTTGGAAAGAATGGTAAGTTTCGGTGTCCTTATACGGAACAATTTCTAAATCTTGTACGTTCCAGATCATGAATCAGCATCTGCCAGATTTAACAGCAGATATAACGAAATCTAGGGTGACACATCACTTGTTGACGCCCAGTGCAGCTTTGAGAGATAATATTCTAGCGATGGAAAACAGGGAAATAGTTTCCCAGTCGCCAGTGTCCATAGTTGCACCTTACCACACCGCTCTTATAGTTGTTGCAGCAGCTTCGGCCTTCATCATCTCGATATTGACGTTATTGGTGATACTTTATCGAAGAAAAGTAAGTGTTCACATCCTACAACTTCTGAGATACATACATATTTTTCGATCTAAAACCAAGTACCTACTCATCATCCAAAAGTTTTTCCCTTTAGCCAAATATTCTTGTTTTTCCCACCAAATTTGACGTACTTTATTTCGGTTAAGTTAGGTTGGATTAGGTTAGATTAGAAAGTATTCAAATTCAACAACTTCTGATATATATTTTCCAATCTAAAACCAAGTACTCATCAAAACGTTTTTCCCTTCAACCAAATATTCTTGTTTTTTCCACCAAATTTGATATACTATATTTAGGTGGAGTAAGGTTGGGTTATGTTAGGTTAGTAAGTATTCAATCCCAATAACTTCTGACATTTACTTTCAATCTATAACCAAATACTCCTCATCCAAAAGTTTTTTTCCTTCAGCCAAAAATTCTTGTTTTTCTACCAAATTTGACGTAATATATTTAGGTTAGGTTAGGTTGGATTAGGTAAGGTTAGAAAGTATTCAAATCCAAAAACTTCTGAGATATATTTTCTGATCAAAAACCAAGTACTCATCATCAAAACGTTTTTCCCTTCAGCCAAAAATTCTTGTTTTTCCACCAAATTCGACGTAATATATTAAGGTTAGGTTAGGTTGGATTAGGTTAGATTAGTAAGTATTCAAATTCAATAACTTCTGCCATATACTTTCAGTCTATAACAAAAAATACTCCTCATCCAAAAGTTTTTTTTTTCTTCAGCCAAAAATTCTTGTTTTTCCACCAAATTTGACGTAATATATTTAGGTTAGGTTGGATTAGGTTAGGTTAGAAAATATTTAAATCCAACAACTTCTGAGATATAGTTTCTAATCTAAAACCAAGTACTCATCATCAAAACCTTTTTTGTCCTTCAACTAAATATTCTTGTTTCTTCCACCAAATTTGATATACTATATATAGGTTAGGTTAGATTAGGCTAGGTGAGTAAGTATTCAAATCCAATAACTTCTGACATATACTTTCAATCTATAACCAAAATTACTCCTCATCCAAAAGTTTTTTTTTCCTTCAGCCAAAAGTTCTGGTTTTTCCACCAAATTTGACGTAATATATTCAGGTTAGGTTAGGTTGGATTAAGTAAGGTTAGAAAGTATTCAAATCCAACAATTTCTGAGATATATTTTCTGATCAAAAACCAAGTACTCATCATCAAAACGTTTTTCCCTTCAGCCAAAAATTCTTGTTTTTCCACCAAATTTGACGTAATATATTTAGGTTAGGTTAGGTTGGATTAGGTTAGATTAGTAAGTATTCAAATTCAATAACTTCTGCCATATAATTTCAGTCTATAACAAAAAATACTCATCCAAAATTTTTTTTTTCTTTCAGCCAAAAATTCTTGTTTTTTTACCAAATTTGACGTAATATATTTAGGTTAGGTTGGATTAGGTAAGGTTAGAAAGTCTTCAAATCCAACAACTTCTGAGATATATTTTCTAATCAAAAACCAAGTACTCATCATCAAAACGTTTTTCCCTTCAGCCAAACATTCTTGTTTTTCCACCAAATTTGACGTAATATATTTAGGTCAGGTTGGGTTGGATTAGGTTAGATTAGTAAGTATTCAAATCCAATAACTTCTGCCCTATACTTTCAGTCTATAACAAAAAATACTCCTCATCCAAAAGTTTTTTTTTCTTTCAGCCAAAAATTCTTGTTTTTCTACCAAATTTGACGAAATATATTTAGGTTAGGTTAGGTTGGATTAGTATAGGTTAGAAAGTATTCAAATCCAACAACTTCTGAGATATATTTTCTAATCAAAAACCAAGTACTCATCATCAAAACGTTTTTTCCTTCAGCCAAAAATTCTTGTTTTTCCACCAAATTCAACGTAATATATTTAGGTTAGGTAAGATTAGGTTAGGTTAGGAAGAATTCAAATCCAATAACTTCTGCCATATACTTTCAATCTAAAATATTCCTCATTCAAAAGTTTTTTTTTCCTTCAGCCGAAAATTCTTGTCTTTCTACCAAATTTGACGTAATATATTTAGGTTAGGTAAGGTTGGATTAGGTTAGGTTAGAAAGTATTCAAATCCAACAACTTCTGAGATATATTTTCTAATCAAAAACCGAGTACTCATCATCAAAACGTTTTTCCCTTCAGCCAAAAATTCTTGATATTCCACCAAATTTGACGTAATATATTTAGGTTAGGTAAGGTTGGATTAGGTTAGGTTAGTAAGTATTCAAATCCAATAACTTCTGACATATACTCTCAATCTATAAACAAAAATACTCCTCATCCAAAAGTTTTTTTTCCTTCAGCCAAAAATTCTTGTTTATCTACCAAATTTGACGTAATATATTTAGGTTAGGTTAGAGAGTATTCAAATCCAAAAACTTCTGAGATATATTTTATAATCAAAAACCAAGTACACTCATCATCAGAACGTTTTTTCCTTCAGCCAAAAATTCTTGTTTTTCCACCAAATTTGACGTAATATATTTAGGTTAGGTTAGGTTGGATTAGGTTAGGTGAGTGAGTATCCGAATCCAATAACTTCTGACTTTCAATCTGTAACCAAATACTCCTCATCCAGAAGTTTTTTTTCTTCAGCCATAATTTGTTGTTTTTACCGTCAAATTTAATGAACTATTTAGGTTAGTTAGGTTAGGTTGAAACTTTAAGTGTCGCGACCGGATTCTATGTATGTTTTTGCATATTTAGACACGTGAAACGTATTGAATTTTTTTTTAACTCTTGAGGCCTCTTCTTTTCAGATGAACAGTATTAACAACATTAAAGTTATTGAGGACAACCGGTTCTTATCCGCGACAAGACCGATCTACATCGAACTGCCCAACGAAAAATACAACACGGTGTCGTCTGAGAGCAGTAAATCAAGTGCCTGAATAATTTAAGTTGTAGTCTCGTATAAGTGTATCATCAATTGTAATATATTTGCCCTACTAGTTGTAAGTTTTTTATATGTATAAGACTCTCCTTTGTGAAATGAAGAAAGTGACAGGTGTTTATGATGAGATCATTTATTTCACATAGGAAACGCTGAGAATATTTATGTACAATAAAGAAATATTGACGATATTCCAGGAATTTTTTTATTCGCCCCTCTTCAAACAATTTAAATAGTTCATTCATGTAAATCTGTAATCATCGATCAACTGAAGTATTCTTTTCTGATCATCGAACATGACGTCTCTTCTTTTTCTTCCAATGACAGCTGCGTTTGTGGTGGCAGTTGGAGTGACAACCACCATGTTATGTTTATCCTTCAACGCTTGGACAAGTCTCTGTAAATGAGATTGAATCAATCGAGGTTCAAATTCACTTTAGTGCCTACCGCGTGTTTTGATGATTTTTTTTTTTGTGAACAAACTTTTTCATGGGAAATCAAATGGTGCCACTTCAAATCTTAGGAAACTAATGGTTCTGACATTTCAGTGACAGTTTGATTGAAAATTGACATATTGACTCACCAGTACCAACTTGATGAGAAACACAGCGAAAGTAAGGAATCCAATCGTCATCAGTGCTCCTTCATTTGATGGAAAATGCATTTCGTGATCATCCTCCTTATATCCCCTTGCTTCAGATGGTTGCCTAGTTGTCCCACCCCACATTTGGCCGATCCTCTCATCTAAAAATGCGCAGAAACTAAATCAAATATAAATGTTGGAAGATGTCTAAATTGCCAGTGTGGAATTGTGTTCCTCTCATTTTCATAAGTTATTTTAGGTTAAGTTCGAAAAGAATGTTGACATTTCAGTGTTGGCTCGATTGACAATTGACAGCTTTCACCGGAAATGCCAACATAATTTCTATAATGATTCAAATATTTCATGAAAATTCTTTTTCTTTTTTTGAGCGTTGGTTATATTTCATAATATTAATGATCTGTGGTTCGATAGTCTCGCCGCAGGTCACCTCATGTCAAAAGGAAATGATCATAGATCGTAGTTAATTTTTCACTCAACAACATTTCAGAATTGATTTGTCATGGCAGTCAAGTTGAATGTTGTGTCATTTGAACTATGTGTAATTGAGTGTTTAGATGGAAATTTTCCCATCCTTCCACCACTGTCGGAAATGTGAGAGGTGATTGGTTTCAGACCAATAATTGCCGATGTTTGGTTCAGGAACCGCCTTAAAAAGATTATAGAAGGGGGTGATTGGTTTACGAAAACATCATTTGGAACAACCTAGAATTGTAGGGGTTGAAGATCTTCCATTTAAACACTTAAATAAGTGCTTAATTCGTGAAATCGACGAAGGGAATATATAAATCTCACAACGCTTCATTTTTTTGATCATTAAACGCATATATTTATGGGTCCTTTGAAACTCCCGTGTTTGTGTTTTCAACATTTCAACGCTGGGCGAGTAGACTAAACAAATACTTGAATTAATTCTTTAATTATTTACATTTCTAGGCGTTCTCACGACTTAGATTTTGTCTTGTATTGACTAGGCCAAAATAAATAATCTCTATTGCCGATTATTTGAATTGAAGGTTACTCACCGATGTTAAGAAGTAAATCATCCCTCAAATTCTTCAACATACTAATCTTTCCCTTAAGATTTTTGTGGCCCTTGAGGATGAGCTCGTCTTGGACCTTCTTAAGAAACGGTAGAAAACTTTCAGTTCCTTTCTTCGCTTCCGTTTCTTCTTCTTCTTCCTCTTCTTCTTCTTCGGGCTTCTCAGTATTCCGAACTATTTTTTCCGAGTGAATTTCTTCTGAATCGTCGATTCTTTTCTGGATTGTTGGTGCTTCATCATTATATTCAGAGGGACTTTTTATGATTTCCAGGGAGAGCGTTGATTGGGATGTTGATTCAGTAATTTCTTCTACTCTTGTGGGAGCCTTCGTGGTTGGTGGATATGTCGAATGTTGAACTCTTTTGTTAGTTTTGGGAGGTTTCGTATAGACGTATTCGTTGCGGGGAAAGGCGTAATTCTTGGTTGTGCCTGGAAAGAACTTCGATAAAAAGGCTTTAAGAAGAGGTTTCAACTCACTGAGGGATTTATGGACTGCCAACTTCTCTTGTGCCTGGGGGATTTCCACCCAATCGCAACTGCCGCCAACGTAAAAAAGACCAAAAACGAGGATTTTGCGGGCAACGTTCCATTTTTCCATTTCTTTCCGCGATCCCCGAGAAGAACAACTTCTTCAACTGAACCAAGTCGAACCACTGGAGATGAGACAGTTCCGTGTAAAATCACGGATTTCCTGGGACGGAAAATTGTCGCGAAAACAATTAAGTTATCTCCGTTAAAAGAACTGTTTTCATTCGACATAAAAACGACAAGTTCAATGTTCCGCACTGTTGTTGCTATAATTTATCTGGAGTGAAGAGAATTTAAACACAGGAATTTATTTATATTATAGTATATTATATTAGTTTGGAATTATTTTTTCGCATTATATGAGACGATTTTTTATCGAATTTTTGGTTTCTTTGACTTTAAAGCCTCCTTTAAATCTTTAAATTGATCTACTATATTTAGGTTAGGTTAGGTTAGTGAGTATTTACATCCAATTACTTCCGACATAGACTTTCAATCTATTATGAGATGAGATCTATGAAACAATTTCATGACAGAATTTAAGTATCTTTGACTCTAAAACCTCCTTTGGTTTGTATTTTTTATAACTTTATGAACTTTCAGATGTATTTTGTTCTGTTGTTGCTTATCGTTTTCGATTTGACAAATCGAAAAAATAAATATAGCACCAGATATAACCTAGAAATTTAAAGGTCACTAGTTGTAGTAGTTCGAAATGAACCATTTTAGGTCAAACAAACCATCGCCTGAAGTGTAGCCAACTGTTCCAATTTTCATTCACAAAGATTTAATCTGCGTTTATCCTTAACATCGAAGTAAATCGACAATATAAATCATTCAGCCATTTTGGATTTCATTTTATTTTTCGAAACTAAATGCACTCTTATCGATTTTTTCTCTGTTGTTGCTAATAGTTTTGCCTGAATACCTGAACTTCAAGTGGTTTCGGAGTTATATGGTCTTTTCAAGATCGATCATTTTTTCGAATCTTTCCGACTTATTCGACTTATTCGATCTAACTGAAATTTGGCGCCAAGTTGTATTTTGACCACCTTGTTATATACAGTTATGTATTGATTGGATAACTCAGAACCAAAAAAAACTCAAAACTTTGATTTCAATCTTGGAATTTTTTTTTTCAATTTCTCTGGAAGTACTGATGTGATCGAATCGAAACTCGCTATTGAAGACATATGAAGACCCAGGCGAAATTTTGTGTAGATCGTAGGACTAAAATTGAAAAAAAATATATTTAAAAAAATTCTCTGGTCATTTTAAGATCGATAATTTTTTTTCGAAACTTTCCGAAACTATTTATTCGGTCCAACTGAAATTTGGAGCCAAATTCCATTATGATAACCTCGTTATGTATGCGAAGTTTTGTTTCGATTAGAAAACCAAAAACAAATAAATTTCAAAACTTTTTTTTCAATTTCCCTGGAAATACTGATCTGTTCGAATTGAAACTCGCTATTTAGTTGGAAAGTATCGACACGAAGACTCAGGCGGAATTTCGTGTAGATCGTATGGGAAATAAAATTCAAAAAAATATTATTTAAAAAAAATTTCAGGTCATTTTATCATTCATTCATCATTCATCATTTTTTTTTCGAAACTTTCCGAAACTATTTATTCGATCTAACTAAAATTTGGCGCCAAGTGTCTTATGACGTACTTTTTATGTATGCGAAGTTTTATATTGATCAAATGACTCGGAACCAAAAAAAACTCAAAACTTTTTTTTTTTCATTTTCTCTGGAAATACTGATCTGATCGAATCGAAACTCGCCATTTATTAAAAGAGTATCGACATGAAGACACAGGCGAAATTTCGTGTAGATCGTGGGACTAAACTAAAAAAAAAATATATTTGAAAAAAATTCTCTGGTCATTTTGAGATCTATAATTTTTTATCGAAACTTTCCGAAACTATTTATTCGGTCTAACTGAAATTTGGCGCTTAGTGTATTATGACCACCTTGTAATGTATGCGAAGTTTTATATTGATCGAATAACTCGAAACCAAAAAAAATTCAACCTTCGAACTTTTTATTTTCAATTTCTCTGGAAATACTGATCTGATCGAATCGAAACTCGCTATTTAGTTGAAGAGTACCGAGACAAAGACCCGACAAAATTTCGTGTAGATCTTAGGACTAAAAAAAATCTTTCAGATATCGCAATAATTTTGCAAGATAAAAGATGAAAAAAAAATATATTTAAAAATTTTTCTAAATTAGAAACTATCTTTCAGAAATGGCAATAATTTTGCAAGATCCAAGATGAGAAAAAAATATATTTAAAAAATTTTCTAAATTAGAAACTGTCTTTCAGATATCGCAATAATTTTGCAAGATCCATGATAAGAAAAATATATATTCAAAAAATGTTCTAAATTAGAAACTATCTTTCACATATCGCAATAATTTTGCAAGATAAAAGATGAAAAAAAAATATATTTAAAAATTTTTCTAAATTAGAAACTATCTTTCAGAAATCGCAATAATTTTGCAAGATCCAAGATGAGAGAAAAATTTATATACAAAAACTTTTCTAAACTAGAAACTAGCTTTCAGATATCGCAATAATTCTGCAAGATCCAAGATCGAAAAAAAAAATATTTAAAAAATTTTCTAAATTAGAAACTATCTTTCAGATATCGCAATAATTTTGCAAGATCCATGATGAAAAAAATATATATTCAAAAAATGTTCTGAATTAGAAACTATCTTTCACATATCGCAATAATTTTGCAAGATAAAAGATGAAAAAAAAATATATTTAAAAATTTTACTAAATTAGAAACTATCTTCCAGAAATCGCAATAATTTTGCAAGATCCAAGATGAGAAAAAAATATATTTAAAAATTTTCTAAATTAGAAACTGTCTTTCAGATATCGCAATAATTTTGCAAGATCCAAGATGAATAAAAATGTATATAGAAAAACTTTTCTAAACTAGAAACTAGCTTTCAGATATCGCAATAATTCTGCAAGATCCAAGATCGAAAAAAAATATATTTAAAAAATTTTCTAAATTAGAAACTATCTTTCAGATATCGCAATAATTTTGCAAGATCCATGATAAAAATAATATATATTCAAAAAATGTTCTAAATCAGAAACTATCTTTCACATATCGCAATAATTTTGCAAGATCCAAGATGAAAAAAAATATATATTTGAAAAAATCTCTAAATTAGGAACTATATTCCAGATATCGCAATAATTTTGCAAGATCCAAGATAAAAAAAAAATATATATTCAAAAAATTCTCTAAATTAGAAACTATATTCCAGATATCGCAATAATTTTGCAAGATCCAAGATAAAAAAAAAATATATATTTAAAAAATTCTCTAAATTAGAAACTATATTCCAGATATCGCAATAATTTTGCAAGATCCAAGATAAAAAAAAATATATATTTAAAAAATTCTCTAAATTAGAAACTATATTCCAGATATCGCAATAATTTTGCAAGGTCCAAGGTGAAAAATAAATATATATCCAAAAAATGTTCTGAATTAGAAACTATCTTTCAGATATCGCGATAATTTTGCAAGATAAAAAATGAAAAAAAAATATATTTAAAAATTTTACTAAATTAGAAACTATCTTCCAGGAATCGCAATAATTTTGCAAGATCCAAGATGAGAAAAAAATATATTTAAAAATTTTCTAAATTAAAAACTATCTTTCAGATATCGCAATAATTTTGCAAGATCCATGATAAAAAAAATATATATTCAAAAAATGTTCTAAATCAGAAACTATCTTTCACATATCGCAATAATTTTGCAAGATCCAAGATGAAAAAAAAATATATATTTGAAAAAATCTCTAAATTAGAAACTATATTCCAGATATCGCAATAATTTTGCAAGATCCAAGATAAAAAAAAAATATATATTCAAAAAATTCTCTAAATTAGAAACTATATTCCAGATATCGCAATAATTTTGCAAGATCCAAGATAAAAAAAAAATATATATTTAAAAAATTCTCTAAATTAGAAACTATATTCCAGATATCGCAATAATTTTGCAAGATCCAAGATAAAAAAAATATATATTTAAAAAATTCTCTAAATTAGAAACTATATTCCAGATATCGCAATAATTTTGCAAGGTCCAAGGTGAAAAATAAATATATATCCAAAAAATGTTCTGAATTAGAAACTATCTTTCAGATATCGCAATAATTTTGCAAGATAAAAGATGAAAAAAAAATATATTTAAAAATTTTACTAAATTAGAAACTATCTTCCAGAAATCGCAATAATTTTGCAAGATCCAAGATGAGAAAAAAATATATTCAAAAATTTTCTAAATTAGAAACTGTCTTTCAGATATCGCAATAATTTTGCAAGATCCAAGATGAATAAAAATTTATATAGAAAAACTTTTCTAAACTAGAAACTAGCTTTCAGATATCGCAATAATTCTGCAAGATCCAAGATCGAAAAAATATATATTTAAAAAATTTTCTAAATTAGAAACTATCTTTCAGATATCGCAATAATTCTGCAAGATCCATGATAAAAAAAATATATATTCAAAAAGTGTTCTAAATCAGAAACTATCTTTCACATATCGCAATAATTTTGCAAGATCCAAGATGAAAAAAAAATATATATTTGAAAAAATCTCTAAATCAGAAACTATCTTTCAGATATCGCAATAATTTTGCAAGATCCAAGTTAAAAAAAAATTTATATACAAAAACTTTTCTAAACTAGAAACTATCTTTCAGATATCTCAATAATTCTGCAAGATCCAAGATGAAAAAAAAATATATTTAAAAAATTTTCTAAATCAGAAACTATCTTTCAGATATCGCAATAATTTTGCAAGATCCAAGATAAAAAAAAATATATATTTGAAAAATTCTCTAAATTAGAAACTATATTCCAGATATCGCAATAATTTTGCAAGATCCAAGATAAAAAAAAATATATATTAAAAAAATTCTCTAAATTAGAAACTATATTCCAGATATCGCAATAATTTTGCAAGATCCAAGATAAAAAAAAAATATATATTTAAAAAATTCTCTAAATTAGAAACTATATTCCAGATATCGCAATAATTTTGCAAGATCCAAGATAAAAAAAAATATATATTTAAAAAATTCTCTAAATTAGAAACTATATTCCAGATATCGCAATAATTTTGCAAGATCGAAGATAAAAAAAAATATATTTAAAAAATGTTCTAAATTAGAAACTATCTTTCAGATATCTCAATAAATCTGCAAGATCCAAGATGAACAAAAAATATATTTAAAAAATGTTCTAAATTAGAAACTATCTTTCAGATATCGCAATAATTTTGCAAGATCCAAGATGAAAAAAAAATATATATTTAAACATTTCTCTAAATTAGAAACTATATTCCAGATATTGCAATAATTCTGCAAGATCCAAGATGAAAAAAGAATATATTTAAAAAATTTTTCTTAATTAGAAACTGTATTCCAGATATCGCAATAATTTGGCAAGATCTAAGATGAAAAAAAATGTATATACAAAAACTTTTCTGAACTACAACGATCTTTCAGATATCGCAATAATTCTGCAAGATCCAAGATGGAAAAAAAATATATTTCAAAAATTTACTAAATTAGAAACTATCTTTCAGATATCGCAAAAATTTTGCAAGATCCAAGATGAAAAAAATATATATTCAAAAAATTCTCTAAATTAGAAACTATATTCCAGATATCGCAATAATTTTGCAAGATCCAAGATGAAAAACAAATATATATTTAAGGAATTTTCTGAATTAGAAACTATCTTTCAGATATCGCAATAATTTTGCAAGATCCTTCAAATAGCTCCTAACATTCCGAAGGATTGTGGATAATTATAAAATTTCTTGAGGAAACAAACGATTCTCGATCATTTTGGATAAATAAAAGAAGAGAATTAAACATAATATACATATATTTACATTGTTTATCAAATTTGTCAGTTATATTCATTGATTTTGATTCAGCATATCGAAAAACAAATAGAACACCAGATGAAATCTAGAAGTTTGAAGCTCACCAGTTGTAATAGTTCTAATGGAACAATTTTAGTTCAAACAAACCAACCCCTGAAGTGTAGCCAACTGTACCAATCCTCACTCACAAAGTTCCCGCTTGAGACGTTTCAACCTCCGTATATCCGTAACATCGAAGTAACTCGAAATCCTCCGGATACAAAGGTACGGCAATTTATCCCCCAACAATTCGTTCGAAACTTCGAAGGCCAAATCCCGGGCCAATTTGGCCGCCGCCGCTCTATGAACCATCCCGATCATCATCTGACGGTACGTGGTGAAGGGGAGATTCCACAAGAGTCTTCTCGAGCCCTCTTTATGGAGAATTTTGATGAGTTTGGCTCTTCCACCGCATAATAAATCGAGGTAAGTGTCTTGGTGTGATGGTTTTATTTTCTTCGATCCCAAGAAGTCTAGTTCGTTGGTTAGGTTTTCGTATATGGTGTTTAACTCTGGATTTGTTTTAATTTTTTGCGTCATTGTTTTTGTAGAGTTGGGGGTGGTGCGTTCGGCGAGAGCTACGTACCTAACCAATCTCCTGAGGAGAACCCTGTTGTTCCTCTTGAAGACCAGGTCGAAAGGACTTAAATTATCCTTGTTTAGGAGGGTGATGTCGGCGCCGTTCTCCAATAAGGCGTTGGTGAATCCAGATGATTTCTTGATGGTTATGTGTAAAGGGGTGTCGTTATTCAGCGCATTTCCAGCGTTGATATCGACTCCCCTGTCGAGAAAAGCTACAATCAGTTGGAGCCTGTCGAAGTAAGGCTCTCTACCTCCCCAAACCGCCAGGAGATGAAGACAGTTGTTACCATACGGATCCAAAACCCTGGGATCACACCCACCCCTCAGCAACTTCAACACCACCCCCGTCCGGTGAGGAATAAAACTCAACACCAATTGTAAGGGTGTATATCCAGCGAAATCCCCCAAGTCTATATGGGGGTAACGAATGAGGATTTCTTTCAAATATTTCGTTATATTGAAATATTGGAATTTTCTGTGGAATCTTTGAAAACACTCTCCGCGCATATTTCTCCCGGAGAATACGAGATATTTGATCATCCGGCTGTTCCACGAGGATTTGGAGGCGACTTGGAGGGGTGTTAGACCGTCGTGGTTCTTCTGGGTACGATCGGCGCCGTCAAGGAGTAGTTCTAGGACCCTTTCTTCGTCTCCTTCCTTCACGGCCTGGTGCAAGGGGGGGTCTATTCGGGGAGCTGGGAACCAAACGGTTCCGGCGATGAAAAAGATGACTTTGATCTGGAAAAAAATAATTATTTTAATGACCTACATCAATCTGATTTCTACCAAAATTCGTAGAAACTTAATGAATCGAATAGAAAGACAGTTTTGGTTGCTGAAACGAATGAAAAGGTAATCTCTATAAGTTTCTTCAACTATATCGAGCAGTTTTCAGGAATTTCTTAATGATTTTGGCGAGTTTTAAACGAAATTCCATCGACCTGTCATAAGGTTTTAGGTTAGGTTAGGTTATTTTAATCAGCTACATTTCTTTATTGCTTATATTTTCACGAACACATTAATTTGATTTCTGCCAAAATTCGTAGAAACTAACTGAATCGAATGAAAAGACAGTTTTGGTTGCTGAAACGAATGGAAAAGTAATCTCTATAAGTTTCTTCAACTATATCGAGCAGTTTTCAGGAATTTCTCAATGATTTTGGCGAGTTTTGAACGAAATTCCATCGATCTGTCATAAGGTAAGGTTAGGTTAGGTTATTTTAATCAGATACATTTTTTTTATTGCTTATATTTTCACGAACACATTAATTTGATTTCTGCCAAAATTCGTAGAAACTAACTGAATCGAATGAAAAGACAGTTTTGGTTGCTGAAACGAATGGAAAAGTAATCTCTATAAGTTTCTTCAACTATATCGAGCAGTTTTCAGGAATTTCTCAATGATTTTGGCGAGTTTTGAACGAAATTCCATCGACCTGTCATAAGGTAAGGTTAGGTTAGGTTATTTTAATCAGATACATTTTTTTTATTGCTTATATCTTCACGAACACATTAATCTGATTTCTGCCAAAATTCGTAGAAACTAACTGAATCGAATGAAAAGACAGTTTTGGTTGCTGAAACGAATGAAAAAGTAATCTCTATAAGTTTCTTCAACTATATCGAGCAGTTTTCAGGAATTTCTTAATGATTTTGGTGAGTTTTGAACGAAATTCCATCGACCTGTCATAAGGTTAGGTTAGGTTAGGTTATTTTAATCATCTACATTTTTTTATTGCTTATATTTTCACGAACACATTAATTCGATTTCTGCCAAAATTCGTAGAAACTAACTGAATCGAATGAAAAGACAGTTTTGGTTGCTGAAACGAATGAAAAAGTAATCTGTATAAGTTTCTTCAACTATATCGAGCAGTTTTCAGGAATTTTTTTACGATTTTGGTGAGTTTTGAACGAAATTCCATCGACCTGTCATAAGGTTAGGTTAGGTTATTTTAATCAGCTAAATTTTTTTATTGCTTATATTTTCACGAACACATTAATTTGATTTCTGCCAAAATTCGAAGAAAATAATTGAATCGAATGAAAAGACAGTTTTGGTTGCTGAAACGAATGAAAAAGTAATCTCTATAAGTTTCTTCAACTATATCGAGCAGTTTTCAGGAATTTTTTTACGATTTTGGTGAGTTTTGAACGAAATTCCATCGACCTGTCATTAGATTAGGTAAGGTTAGGTTTGGTAAGGTTATTACATTAATCTTATTTTCACCAAAATTTGTAAAAATTAACTGAATCGAATAAAAACACAGCTTTGGTTGCTGAAACGAATGAAAAAGTTATCTCTATAAGTTTCTTCAACTATATCGAGCAGTGTTCAGGAATTTTTTTACCATTTTAGCGAGTTTTTAACGTAATTCTATCGACCTGTCATAAGTTTAGGTCAGGTTAGGTTATTTAATTGCCTATATTTTTTTATTGCTCATATTTTTACGAACACATTAATCTGATTTCTGCCAGAATTCGTAGAAACTAACTGAATCGAAGGAAAAGACAGTTTTGGTTGCTTAATTGAATGAAAAAGTAATCTCTATAAGTTTCTTCAACTATATCGAGCAGTTTTCAAAAATTCCCTAACGATTTTGGCGAGTTTTGAACGAAATTCCTTCGACCTGTCATATGGTTAGGTTAGGTAAGGTTATTTTAATCAGCTACATTTTTTCATTGCTTATCTTTTCACGAACACATTGATCTGGTTTGGTAAGGTTATTACATTAATCTTATTTCTACCAAAATTTGTAAAAATTAACTGAATCGAATAAAAACGCAGTTTTGGTTGCTGAAATGAATGAAAAAGTAATCTCTATAAGTTTCTTCAACTATATCGAGATGTTTTCAGGAATTTCTTGACGATTTTGGCGAGTTTTGAACGAAATTCCATCGACCTGTCATAAGATTAGGTTAGGTTAGGTAAGGGTATTTTAATCACCTACATTTTTCATTGCTTATGATTTTACGAACACACTAATCTGATTTCTACCAAAATTCGTAGAAACTAACCGAATCGAATAAAAAGACAGTTTTGGTGGCTCAAACGAATGAAAAAGTGATCTTCATACGTTTCTTCAACTAAATCGAGCAGTTTTCAGGAATTTCTCAACGATTTTGGCGAGTTTTGAACGAAATTCTATCCACCTGTCATAAGGTTAGGTTAGGTTAGGTTATTTAATCGCCTACATTTTTTTATTGCTCATATTTTTACGAACACATTAATCTGATTTTTGTCAAAATTCGTAGAAACTTACTGAACCGAATGAAAAGACAGTTTTGGTTGCTGAAACGAATGAAAAAGTTATCTCTATAAGTTTCTTCAACTATATCGAGCAGTTTTCAGGAATTTTTTTACGATTTTAGCGAGTTTTTAACGAAATTCTATCGACCTGTCATAAGTTTAGGTCAGGTTAGGTTATTTAATTGCCTATATTTTTTTATTGCTCATATTTTTACGAACACATTAATCTGATTTCTGCCAGAATTCGTAGAAACTAACTGAATCGAAGGAAAAGACAGTTTTGGTTGCTTAATTGAATGAAAAAGTAATCTCTATAAGTTTCTTCAACTATATCGAGCAGTTTTCAAAAATTCCCTAACGATTTTGGCGAGTTTTGAACGAAATTCTATCGACCTGTCATAAGGTTAGGTTAGGTTAGGTTAGGTTAGGTTATTTTAATCAGCTACATTTTCTCATTGCTTATCTTTTCACGAACACATTGATCTGATTTCTGCCAAAATTCGTAGAAACTAACTGAGTCGAATGAAAAGACAGTTTTGGTTGCTGAAACGAATGAAAAAGTAATCTACATACGTTTCTTCAACTAAATCGAGCAGTTTTCTGGAATTTCTCAACGATTTTGGCGAGTTTCGAACGAAATTCTATCCACCTGTCATAAGGTTAGGTTAGGTTAGGTTATTTCAATCAGCTACATTTTTTTATTGCTTATACTTTCACCAACACATTAATCTGATTTCTGCCAGAATTCGTAGAAACTAACTGAATCGAATGAAAAGACAGTTTTGGTTGCTGAAACGAATGAAAAGTAATCTCTATAAGTTTCTTCAACTATATCGAGCAGTTTTCAGGAATTCCTCAACGATTTTAGCGAGTTTTGAACGAAATTCTATCGACCTGTCATAAGGTTAGGTTAGGCTAGGTTATTTAATCGCCTACATTTTTTTTTGTTTATATTTTTACGAACACATTAATCTGATTTCTGTCAAAATTCGTAGAAACTAACTGAATCGAATGAAAAGACAGTTTTGGTTGCTGAAACGAATGAAAAAGTAATCTATATAAGTTTCTTCAACTATATCGAGCAGTTTTCAGGAATTTTTTTACGATTTTGGTGAGTTCTGAACGAACTTCTATCCACCTGTCATAAGGTTAGGTTAGGTTAGGTTTTTTTGTGTGTACAAAAATTCATTTTATTTTTCGAGATAACGAATTTTGTATGAACATCCAGTGAAACGTACATGGGTGATCGAATGTGGAATTTTTATGGGAAAATTAATTAAATACGATGCTAAAAGTTGACCCAATTTTTTCATTTTTTCAAGAGAATATTTTCAGTTTATTTTATTGTTATTTTTTTTTTCGAAAACATTCATCTGATCTGAATTGCTAATAAAACTTTTTCCTTCATTCGAAGTTTCATTAATCTTCTTAATTTTATTCAAAACTGACGTTTATCTTTAGATGAAGAACGTATCACCAAAATCTAATAAAAAGACAGTTTCGGTGGTTGAAACGAATGAAAAAGTAATCTTTATACGTTTCTTCAACCAAATCGAGCAGTTTTCAGGAATTTCCTTAAGATTTTGGCGAGTTTTTAACGAAATTCCATCGACCGGTCATAAGGTTCATTTTGACGTTTAGCCAAAAATTTAATTTTTATTGTTTTGATGTTGGCAACATGATGTTAGTCGTGAAATCTGAAGGTACCATAAATATTATTCAATTTAAATTGCCTGTAATCGAGGAAAAAATCAGAAAACTGCCAGGGATTTCAAATTTTTTTTTGTGTGTACCAAAATTCATTTTATTTTTCAAGATAACGAGTTTTGTATGAACATCCAGTGAAACGTACATGGGTGATCGAATGTGGAATTTTTATGGGAAAATTCATTAAATACGATGCTAAAAGTTGACCCAATTTTTTCATTTTTTCAACGGAATATTTTCAGGTTACTTTATTGTTTCTTTTTTTTTTCGAAAACATTCATCTGATCTAAATTGAAAATAAAACTTTTTCCGCAATTCGAAGTTTCATTAATCTTCTTAATTTTATTCAAATCGGACGTTTATCTTTAGATGAAGAACGTATATATCTCCAAAATCTAATAAAAAGATAGTTTTGGTGGTTGAAACGAATGAAAAATTGAACTTTATACGTTTCTCCAACTACATCGAGCAGTTTTCAGGAATTTCCAATCGATTTTTGCGAGTTTTAAACGAAATTCCATCGACCTGTCGTAGGGTTCATTTTGACGTTCGAAGAAAATTTCATTGTTTTGATGATGGCAACATGAGGGACGACCAAAAAAATTTGAAAAAACACTAAACAGTTACAAAATAATTGAATTACACTTACCATCAGCCAAAGATCTGATATTATATCCATCAAAAACAACCGTTCCATAGTGCACTAAATAATTCAAAATTTCGTAAAAATCTAAGATGAAATCAAATTCTAAAATCACTCTCAAGCGCGACTGAACTATTGATAGTTCCGAACAAAAATGAGACTAGAGAAAAATCGTAAAGCCATTTATTGACTTCAAATGCAGGTACAAAAATGAAATACTCATAATTTGAGACCTTAAGGTCGTTTAAGAAGAAGGTACATCTCTCGGTAAAAGGAAGAGTTAATTGTGCATATTTCGCAGAATCTGTGTAGGTACCCAGCAGTAGTACCTACATTCTAATTTCTTTTCCATCAAGATTCTATATTGAAAATAAATCACTTCTTAGAATTATCTCCAAAGCTGAATTTTTTCGAAGAAGATTCAAAAAATAATTATCTTAATTTCTCCATCTTTTCGAACATTTCCAGCTGATGTGATCCTAAATCCTATGAATTAGTATCAAATGAAGCCATCAAGTTTCACTAGTTTTTAGCGAAAGAAGAAGAATCAGGAACTTCTCTTGTGGAAACTAATCTTTTTTTCTAATTTATTTATGAATACACAAATAGATCGAATATCATGGCACTGTTTGTCCCAAGTTTTACTATTAATTTTTCTTATTGTGATAAAATTCGTATATCATTTCGTAACTATATTTAGTATTTTCTGAATTTTTTTTGAAAACCTGGTCTTTTTTCTGATTTATCTCGATTACTTATTGAAATCGAGAATTCAAATCGACTAATCTTTTTGCTACCTTCAGAGTTCACGACTCACATCATGTTGCCAAAATCAAAACAATAAAATTGAATTTTAGCCGAACGTCAAAATGAACCTTATGACAAGTCGATGGAATTTCGTTCAAAACTCGCCCAAATCGTTAGGAAATTCCTGGAAACTGCTCGATGTGGTGTGAGAAACTTATAAAGATCACCTTTTCATTCGTTTCAGCCCCCAAAACTGTATTTTTATTCGATTTCGTAGACACTTTTCCATCCAACGATAAACGTCAGTTTCCAATAAATTCAAGAATACTATTCGAATAGTCCTTATGGAATAAGTGTATTTATATAGCAATTTCACCCAATATCAAAATATCAACAAAATCTTAGGTAACTATACTGATAATTAACAAGTGAAAAATAAATCAATTTATGAAAATCATTTATTTCTCTCTCATTCTTCCATTTTTCAATTTGCTGTTCTTCTTTCTTCATTTTCTAGTCTCTCTCTGTCATTGGACTCGAAGATTGTCCAATCAATCGGAAATTGAGGTGATGAGCGTAATATTTTTGACATTTCTTTCACACAGTAGATCTAATGTATCACATCTGTCATATTTGGCCGACGTTGCCAGATTTATGTTCCTCTCAGTTGAGGTTTTAATTTCTTCAAACAAAAATCATAAATTTTTCCCTCTCATTTTTTTCTATGCTTCATCTAATCGAGCTTTTTCAATTTTCAGTTGAGGCAGATCTCACTGTTTCATTTTCTGATCATCTCCGCTCTGTCATTGGAGCATAAGATTTTCCTCTAAATTATTCATGTTCATTTCGGAAAAGAAAAATAGAGGTTATGAGTGTAATATGACATTCCTGTCTCACAGTAGATCTAATGTACCACATCTGTCATATTTGGGCGTATATTTATTTATTATTGAGGGAAAAAAGATTTAAAGGAAATAAAACATTCCACCGAAACGAGAAATATATTTTTTTAATTCAAATTTACATAGTTACCTAAGTTGTACATCTTTTTTACTCACCAAAAACGGATTTTTTCCGAAAACTAAAGAAATAACCGTATAAATCACAAATTCAACAATGAACACCAAAGTATGGGAGCATTCTATACAGAATTTAGGAGCATATACTGTCCAAATAAATATATGATTCCTAAATATCAAAGATACAATACAAACAATAATTGTACTGTACAATCTTTCCGCATATAAAAAATGGAATAGTTTTTTAACGTCGACAGAGACACATAACAACAAATGCATCAAAATTGTCGTTGAATAAATATTGACTAGTAACTGCGATCCCACTAAAACTGGGTGGTAATTCGAAAGTCCAGTATAACCGACTGCAACATCAATATTAGCAATATTATTACCGTTACCCTGCATAAAATATAAACTTTTGCTGAGAATTAAATGTAAACACGTCGACAAAGTTTTTGATTTATATTCATCGAGTATTCGATGAGAAGTATATACAGATAAAGGAATCAAACATAAATTAAACGATTTGAACAACAAGGCAATAAGTAAAATCCAGGATGTCAAAAAATCCCTGCTTACTCCCAAATATAACAACAACAAAATGTATATGCACCTAGCCAAAATAATATGGTTGGACACATTTAATTTATGAAGGAGTATAAGAAATAAAATAATTTTCTCCAAGTGATACACACTAAATTTCAAACAAAAATGATATATACCGAATATACTACAACATAATAACGTTAAATGTAAATAATAATTTTCTGGTTTCGAAAGGAAATCGGAGGAGTCAGGCAAAGAAGCCCACTTATCCCCCATCTGATTCAAAGTTTCCGCAAAACGAAATGATACGGTTATGAAAAGCCACGACATCATCGAGACTACCTTTTTCTTCTTAATTTCTTTGAAAATTTGGAATATGAAAAATGTGTTTAAAATTAAATACCAAAACTCGTGTTCCTCTTCGATAAAACTAGAAGAGAGCCAAGTTATCGGTTGAAAAAATATACAAAAGACTAGAATGTAAGCTACGGTTGAGTAACTTTTCTTGGTATTGATTTTCGACAACCCAAGCATTTGAAAAATTAAAGCTATCAAAGCTGGGACTAATACAAATTGATCGTAAGAAAACAATCGGGATATAATTGAAAACAAATAAAATATGTGGTTAAAAAGAGGGGTTTCGAATAATTCACTTCCTTTCAAGTGAGTGATAAAAGAATAACAAAGAAATATCACAGATACAATCATAGCCAATAAATCTTGCTGCGTCGAAGCTTCCACGAGTTCCCTACTCACTTTCTCCGAGTATTCCGTACATAATCGAACTAAACTCCGAGCAATATTCCTATCGTTCTTCTCCAAGTAACTCTTATAAACTTCCGAAATAGACTCGAAATCCCCCTCACCACGTTTACGACTCAGTCGTTCCGTATTATCATACAAAGCAACTAAATACTGGTCGAAGGTGAGGTTTTTCAAGAGTAATCTCGTCAACTTTCCTATACTCGACGAAGGGATTTCCAGGTCGAGAAGTACCGCCAAATTCGGTGTTATGTCCACCTGGTCGATGAGACCGTTGTCGCAAGGGATGCCTAGAATGCCGAAGGGTACGTGGGTTTCGGAGAAGGTTGAGCCCCCGTGGCCACCGCTGTCTCTCATGCCGTGGTCCCCGGTGAGGATTACCAGTGATGTTAGATTCTTTTGGGTTAAACTTCCGAAAATTTTGGAGAAAATTAGGTCCATTTCGTGAAGTTTGGAGGCTATAAGGTGGGAATAGGGTCCATGAACGTGACCGATATGATCTAGCCCTATAAAAGAAACGATGAGAATTCGGATTGTTCAGCTGAAGTTACCCACCTAAATAATGCAAAACCATCATGTCCCAGTCGTTTCTTTGCAGTTCCAAGTCTAAGTTTTTAGTAACATTATCGTCTACTTCGTAGAAATCGTTTACGTAAAACGAAGTAGTTCCACTATGTCTCAGAAAAATATCGTTGGGTAAAATTTTAAGCCATGTTTCGTCACCATAAAATACTATTTGGCTATTACGTTTTCTAGCCCTGTGTAATAAGCTGTCCTCGACAACCTGTGGACTACCTAAATTATGAAACAAATCCGTAAACTGAGGTACACTTCCAGTGATCAAACTTTTTATCCTAGGTAATGTAACTGTGGGCGATGCCACTGAAACATCAATTAGACATCCATGCTTTTTTATCAAATTTGTCGTTAGAGGCATAAAATCATCGTTAACGAAATCCGTTCTTATAGCATCAACAACCATTATAACAGTATGATCGAAGTTTTTAGCACTCAATATTCTGTGCGTTTTATGTTCGACGTCGGAAAATTGACTGGTGGTACTTCGCATCGGCAGTAATCCATTGAAGAAGAGAATCACATTAAATAAAACGAAAATAACATTAATATACATTGTTTCCAAATATTCAAATTTTGAAAAAAATGAGGTTATCCATAGATTAATCGTATCATAGAATTTATGATATCTGTACATAGAGTAATACTCTGCTTATCTGTATGTATTGATTATTGCATTATAAGGTTTTTGCACTCTTAAAACTGGCCATAGTTCGCACATTCGGAATTATAAATGTAGATTATTATATTTCGACAAGTCGTTATTATTTATTAATTTTTCAAAATAAATTAATCATACCATTTGCGATTCCAAAAGCCAGCCCCCTGCTGGCTAAATCTCGAACCTAGAAAACAAGTATTTGACGTGATTTTAACAGATATTTTTATTTTATATCCAGAAACCAGGTATTCGTGAAGTATATTTAGGAATTTTCATAGTTTTCGGAGCAGAGTAATTGGTATTGAAAAAAATAGTCAGTTAAGTATTCAATACAGTATCTTTCAGTTGAAATACGTTCACGATGTTATTGAATTTTAGATTACAAGTTTGAGTCCAATTTTCTGGGGCAAGTTTGAGTGGTAGAAAGGTTATTCAATAATTATCAACAAGAGTGTTATGAAATTGATCTTCGTATTTCATATTACTGTGACTTAATCTTTCTGTAAGAAAGAAATTAGGATCGTCTTTGAGGTGAAGTCTGAATGAAACGATTTTATGTTTTAATAATATATGTACATTAATTTTAGGACATTTTTGGATAATATAACAATGAGTGAGCAAAGTTCTAGTACTAGAAAAAAACAGTTTACAATTCTAATTATTGTGTCTTCAATTGCTCCTCGAAGAAAAATCAAAACAGGGCTAAACATTCCCATAAATTTCAAAAGAAAGATGCCTCAGCAGTTTGTGTCACTTATGCTATTGGCATAGTGGAAAAAATGGACCGAAGTAAAGCACAAATGATCGACTATTAGGTGTAGCTTCCGAATGATTGAACACTGTCGTCAAACTCAAATAGTGCTCCATTTTTCCTGTTGAACTATTATCAATTTCGATATAAACCAACTTGTTCACCTAAAATCAATAAACTTGACACTACACTATCAATAATCCAATCATCCACTAAAAAGTCCTCACATAACTCACAAAATCGAAGGAAGATCCTGAAGAACCTAAAATAATCCGTTTCACCACGATAAATCCCGAAAAGATACACGTTTTCCTCCATGTTTGTTTACCTTTCGCAGCGCCCTCATCGGTAGTAGGAATCGCGAATTGAATCATAGAACATCAATGTCCTTCCAGCTGTCAACTGTCAGATTATTAATTTCTAAAACAAAAATAATCATGGATTCTGATGGTTCACCCTCAGCAGTTTCGTTCGATGAAAATACCGAGAATTTCTGCGATAATCCAACAAGGGATATTTTAGCAGAAGGTTTGATGGGTTTAATCAAACCGACTGTGGATCAACTGGACGAAAGAGTGAAATTGACTAGGTGAAACATTACGTTAACATTTTAAACAGTTCATCATGGCATACTATATTTTAGATTGTCGCAACTGGCTTTGAAGGATTCAATCGATACCGTACACGATGAAATAAAGAAAATAATAGATGCTCAGTATTTATCGAATATAGATTTAGATAGTTATGTCAAGAAGTTGTACAACACCAAACAAAGAGTTACAGTCCTCACAAATATTCTGCAAAATGCTCAAGAACGTTTAAACAAAATCCATCTTCAGATCGAGAAAGAAACGTCTAGGAAATCTGTGATAGAAAATACCCAAGCTTGAATAATGGAACTGAGCACTGCGAGATACGATCTAGAATCCTACCCAAATGTCTACGAACCTAGGGAAGATTCTTTCTTATTATTAGATGCTCTAGAATCGGAAATATCATTTTTGAACAACTCAAAACCTATATTAGCTCTTGAGATTGGATCTGGAAGTGGCGTAATCATTACATCCCTGGCTTGCGTTCTTCAGCAATGTGCATATTTCGCGGTAGATGTCAATCCCGAGGCTTGTATGGCAACAAAAAATACCTCCAGACTCAACAATTGCAATATCGAAGTTTTGAATTCTAATTTAACTGATGGGCTCAAAAACGGTTTGTTCGATTTGGTGATATTCAATCCTCCCTATGTTGTTACCGATCCCGAAGAATACGAGAAGAAAATGATAAATAAAGCGTGGGCTGGAGGAGTTTGTGGTCGGGATGTGATAAATAAATTCATTAATAGACTGCCGAACATACTTTCCGAATTAGGTGTATGTTACCTTCTTTTATTGAAAGAGAACGATGTGAATGGTATTCAGACAATATTAGTCGATTTGGGTTTTACCAGTGAAATTATTTCGGAAAGGAAAATTATTGGTGAACATTTATTTGTCATTAAAATTGTGAAGGGTGAGCAGTAAGTGTTTTCAGTCGGATTAATTTTATGTGTTCGGTCAAAGAACTTTCTGGTTCTTTGGTTTTCGTGGACAATGTTTTTCTTTAGGAATTTCAGAGGAACATGGCCAAAGTATCTCTGATTGTTTTGTATATGCTTGTAATATCTTGATTATATTATATAGGTACCTAATTCGTTTTTTAATTCAGCCAGATAGTGAAAATGCCCTCATGTGATTTTGATTATTCTTTTATAGACACTTGTTTTCATAATTAATCGAATGGTGAGTCTCAAGGTCAGGTTCAGATATCTTTTGTAAATTTTATCTCGCCCTTAAAATATCATAAAATATTATTTAAATTTGAAGAGGTTAACGAGCAGCACTCCCTAATTTCAGTAATTTCACTTTCATTATTAAAAAAAGCAACCCCTCAGAATGTTCCGCATCCGTTACTGAACCAAAAGTCCAGGTGAACGATCATCGATAGCTACAAGGATTTCCGCAGGGAATTCCTTGAGCTTGCCTCACGCTCAGGATACGAAACTTCGACTCATCGTCGAGGTTGCGACCACTCTCAATTTGAGTTGAGAATGTGTGAAGATATACTACAGAAATGATCCTGTGAAGTATGATCTTAATTTTAGGAAATTTCTGAGAGACCTCATTGACTTAGGCGATGAACATTTGAGTGAGCTTTATTTCGTGCTGCCATCTGAGATTTACCTAGCCAGGTACAAGCACCTGTTTAGAATAACATCGAACTTTGTCCGCTAGAGGGCAGCATCGATTAAAACATCAGGAATTTTCCTCTAGATAGCAGCACCTGTCCAAAGAAATTCTGGACATTGCTAGAACTCTGTAAATCCGGAAAATTTGAGACTCCAAATAAGGGAATTTTTTCTATCTAATTTTAGGATAGTATTCCTGGATAGATGCGCTATCGAATGAAAACTATGATTTTGAGGGTGCATGCAAATTTTTTTTTTACAAAGATTTAACTCCAATTTTATGTTTTACTAATTTTATTTTTCCTTATCCGCAGGAACCATATTATCCATTTATTATGCCACACCCTGTATACTCAAATATACTGAGCGCCTTTTACTGTTACTTAGTTTTTTGTGACAAATTTGTTTTATTCTCTATTTAATTTGTTACAATTCTTGTTTACTGTCAAATTAAAGCTTTTTTTTTCAGACTAAAGAACATTTTGAGAACTGAAAAAAAAACACTAGTGTTTTATCACTCGTTTTACATATTTACACACATTTTATTTGAGGTTTCTTCGACATCATAAAGACTTTACAAATTGTTTAGATTTAACAAAATCAACGTAACTAACATAGTCTTGAAATAAAGAAAAATTTTGATCATAATGTTTTCAATTTTGAAATTATCGAAAGTTACAGAATTCATTGTTTTTGAAGATTTGAGTTAGTTGAGATTTGAAAAAAAATTTTATTGTGAATTGAATTTTTTTTACAATAGTATTTTTTCCTACCTCAGACAGACCCGACAGGTTATATACAAATGAAAAACTTACGTTTAAATTAGATTTCATTGATAAAAAAAATTGCATACAACAAATCAATAATAAAAAAAAGATCTACAATGATAATCAGAAAAAGTACAAGGTATCTTTACATAAAAATCTTCATTTTAAATTTTTTATGCTCCATAAATTTGGCTGAAGATGCATTAATTTTTTAATTAGATACTTTCTCCAGAGTAATTACAAATGAAATAATTAATATTTACAATATACATTTAGTAATTCCCGTCAATATTAGGCACTGCACACTTCCAAGTTCCAGATCAAGCTAGGTAACTATACGTATCTTTTTGGCCATCAGTACGTTCCAAATATTCTTTCTCTATCAGGATATCGATACATTTCTAGAAAAAAAGGGGTCAAATTATTATTACTATTATCCATATTCAAGATCAGTGCTCACCTTGATAATATGAACTCTAGGTTTAAATCGAGTGGATAACTGGTTTAGAACTTCGGCCACTAACTGCTGGTGTTTCAATACCTTTCTCATCTTCATGATTCTGACAATGGCTGCTTGTATCAACAGTTTCCTATCTTCTTCTATGTGTTTGTGTGTTGTTTCCTGTTCCATTTTCAACTCGGTCTTCATCGGAACATTTATATTGACCCTAAGCTTTTTGCTGCGAAAAAAATGAAGGTTTTGAATTGGTACCTCTATTTCGATTAAAATTGAAAATAAGTTTTTTGTAAACTGTTGAAACAACTCCAATCACCTTCACAATGGAATAAAATGACAAATAAAAAAAATTGAAAAGCACTGACGTGAAGTCAGTGTTTATTGTCAGTATGAAAATTACTGTCATTTTATAACATTTTGTTGGCTTGTTATTGGTTTATCTTATAATTTTTCTAATTTCATTACTGATCTTGAAAGAAAATGGTTCGAAATTGAGTTTTTTTTTTGCCCAATTCGAGGAAACATGTAGTATTGTAAATTTATATTGACCCTAAGCTTTTTGCTGAGGAAAAATAATGGTTTTGAATTGGTATCCCTATTTCGATTAAAATTGAAAATAAGTGTTTTTGTAAACAGTTGAAACAACTCCAATCACCTTTACAATTGACTATAAAATGACAAATAAAAAAAATTGAAAAGCACTGACGTGAAGTCAGTGTTTATTGTCAGTATGAAAATTACTGTCATTTTATAACATTTGGTTAGCTTGTTATTGGTTTATCTTATAATTTTTTAATTTCATTACTGATCTTGAAAGAAAATGGTTCGAAATTGAGTTTGTTCAATAAAAACGTTTTTTTTTTGCCCAATTCAAGGAAACATGTAGTATTGTAAATTTATATCGATCCTAAGCTTTTTGCTGAGGAAAAATAATGGTTTTGAATTGGTATCCCTATTTCGATTAAAATTGAAAATAAGTGTTTTTGTAAACAGTTGAAACAACAGTTTTTGTAAACAGTTCAAACAACTCAAATCAATTGACTATAAAATGACAAATAAAAAAATTTGAAAAGCACTGACGTGAAGTCGGTGTTTATTGTCAGTATGAAAAATACTGTCATTTTATAACATTCTGTTGGCTTGCTATTAGTTTATCTTATAATTTTTCTAATTTCATTACTGATCTTGAAAGAAAATGGTTCGAAATTGAGTTTTTTTTTTGCCCAATTCGAGGAAACATGTAGTATTGTAAATTTATATTGACCCTAAGCTTTTTGCTGAGGAAAAATAATGGTTTTGAATTGGTATCCCTATTTCGATTAAAATTGAAAATAAGTGTTTTTGTAAACAGTTGAAACAACTCCAATCACCTTTACAATTGACTATAAAATGACAAATAAAAAAATTTGAAAAGCACTGACGTGAAGTCAGTGTTCATTGTCGGTATGATAAATACTGTCATTTTATAACATTCTGTTGGCTTGCTATTGGTTTATCTTATAATTTTTCTAATTTCATTACTGATTTCGAAAGAAAATGGTTCTAAATTGAGTTTGTTCAATAAAAACGTTTGTTTTGCCCAATTTGAGGAAAAATGTTTGTACATTTATATTAACCCTAAGTTTTTTGCTGCAAAAATATAAAGATTTTGAATTGTTATCTCTATTTCGATTTAAATTGAAAATAATTGTTTTTGTGAACAGTTGAAACAACTACAATCATCTTCACAATTGAATATAAAATGACACATAAAAAAATTTCAAAGCACTGACATGAAGTCAGTGTTTATTGTCAGTATGGAAAATACTGTAATTTTACAACATTTTGTTGGCTTGCTATTAGTTTATCTATTATAATTCTTCTAATTTCATTACTGATTTTGGAAGAAAATGGTTCTTAATTGAGTTTGTTCAATAAAAACGTTTTTTTTTGCCCAATTCAAGGAAAAATGTAGTATTGTACATTTATATTGAGCCTAAGCTTTTTCTGCAATGAATGTTTTGAATTGTTATCTCTATTTCGATTGTAATTAAGAATAAGTGTTTTTGTAAACAGTTGAAACAACAAAAATCACCTTCACAATTGAATATAAAATGACAAATAAGAAAATTTGAAAAGCACTGACGTGAAGTCAGTGTTTATTGTCAATATGAAAAATACTGTCATTTTATAACATTCTGTTGGCTTGCTATTAGTTTATCTAGTATAATTTTTCTAATTTCATTACTGATTTCGAAAGAAAATGGTTCTAAATTGAGTTTGTTCAATAAAAACGTTTGTTTTGCCCAATTTGAGGAAAAATGTTTGTACATTTATATTAACCCTAAGATTTTTGCTGCAAAAAAATAAAGATTTTGAATTGTTATCTCTATTTCGATTTAAATTGAAAATAATTGTTTTTGTGAACAGTTGAAACAACTACAATCATCTTCACAATTGAATATAAAATGACACATAAAAAAATTTCAAAGCACTGACATGAAGTCAGTGTTTATTGTCAGTATGGAAAATACTGTAATTTTACAACATTTTGTTGGCTTGCTATTAGTTTATCTATTATAATTCTTCTAATTTCATTACTGATTTTGGAAGAAAATGGTTCTTAATTGAGTTTGTTCAATAAAAACGTTTTTTTTTACCCAATTCAAGGAAAAATGTAGTATTGTACATTTATATTGAGCCTAAGCTTTTTCTGCAATGAATGTTTTGAATTGTTATCTCTATTTCGATTGTAATTAAGAATAAGTGTTTTTGTAAACAGTTGAAACAACAAAAATCACCTTCACAATTGAATATAAAATGACAAATAAGAAAATTTGAAAAGCACTGACGTGAAGTCAGTGTTTATTGTCAATATGAAAAATACTGTCATTTTATAACATTCTGTTGGCTTGCTATTAGTTTATCTAGTATAATTTTTCTAATTTCATTACTGATTTTGAAAGAAAATGGTTCGAAATTGAGTTTGTTCAATAAAAACGTTCTTTTTTGCCCAATTTAAGTGTAGTAAATGTTATACCATTTTAGAATCCTTATTAAAAGCACTAACTTTTGATGAAGTACAATTTTTTTTCAGTACAGTCAGTTCAAGTGGGGCGAAATATTAATTTTGAATAATTGGTTCAGCAAAAAGCGTCATTATCTTCTAAGCTGGAGCAGTTGGCACCTAATCAAAGGTTACAGGTTATAGAAGCACTATTCAGGATAACAAAGCAAAAATAAAATTATAAAAAAGTAAAGATTTGTAGCAACCGGAGTTCGAAAATCATTACATGATATGCATTTTCTCAAATAAAAGAAATACAATATAATTTGAAAAATACACGACTTAGATTTTTTAAATATCTTTCTGGGACACCCTGTATACTATCAACTCACTTTTTGTAGCCCAGATAGAGATGTACAACTGAGGATGGAGATAGCTCAGACTCGTCGTCCTCGCAAGTGATTAATTTTGCCTTGAGCAAAATCTGAATTACTTGGATCAAATAATCGTCTCTGATCTGAGTGTTTTCTTTCAATAGAGCAATGGTCCAACTGTCCGAAACGTTAAATTGCAACAAAACCGCCATTTGGAAAGTGCTTGCCTGCAGGGTATATCTGAAAGGGAAAAACCGTTATCAGAAATCCTTTTCTTGGAAATTGAAGATAACTCACCGATTTCTGAAACAATTTGTGAGTAGTTCTCCCTTGGACATATTATACAACCAATTGAGTTTTCTGCCTGAGTGTCTACCGGAATAAAAATTGGTGAATCGATGTACGCTTCTTTCCAACTGTAAACAAAACAATTAAAAGAAATAATGAATTCGTAACGACTCCCTCACCTCGGAGGGTAATCCAAACGTGAAACTCTGTTGGAAAGGCCAGGATCCCGACGACAAAACTTGAATACTGAAATCTATATCCAGACCTTCGCTGGAATCGGCCAGGTGGTTACGAAACTGCTCGTTGAGATCTTTAGACACGCCGATATCCTGCGAAGAATTCAAATTATTAGAAGTAACTGGAATTTTTCGTCAGTTACAAACTTGTTCGCTTGCGAAAACTAGAGCATTTATACCTGAAACATCCTTTGTAGTTTCGAAGTGTACTCGAAGCCGCACGCCTGTTTCAACTTTGAGATCATCGACGCCTCCGCGTCGTCGCTCGCCGACATGTGCTGCACCAGCCTTTTGGCCAACATCTTGCTGTAGAACTTTTGGAACACGTCCTTGTCCTCTATGTATTTAAACACGACCATCTGAAAAATTAATAAATTTGTATCCTCGAATCCAGGTTCTTTTATCGATAACTGACCACTTGATTCAATGTATCCTCCAGTTCCGCCTCCTCCGGATTCTTGCTACTTTTCTTCAATAACACGTCACAATATTTGGCCAAAAGTTCGGGCGACTTACTGCTGGAATTCGCCACTTTGGTCACGGCGTTGGCGTTGATGAAACGTCCGCAAGCCTTGTCGAGAGCCGCGACGAATCCACTGTCGTTGTTGAAAGCTACGAGGACTAGAGCGTTATACTTTTTGTGTACCGCCAAAATTGTGTTGACGTATATTTTCGGGTCCTGAAAAAAAAAAGATTAATATTTCACCATCGTTTGACCCCCTTTACTTATAAGGTTTACAGTGACTTTATACGGGACAGTGGCGACAAGCCGATGTCCACACAGCGATGTCCACTTTCACGTGGTATGAATCGCCATGTTGCGTCAAAATATTTGATTTTTACTTAGTGATTTGTGCAGTTATCTTGGTTTTCGAAGATATATTTGACTCTTTCTAAACAAGGATATGTAATATCCATCTCAGTTCATTGCATTTGATTGAAATATTAATAACAAAGCAAAATACCATGTTGTGAAAAAAAAAAGGATTTTGAAAATAGTTTAATGTTCCGACGAATCTAATATTTCCTACAAAAACATCCCATTTCCTTCTATATTAATGAAGATTTCGGTTAACTGATATCTGATATACCATTTCAAATTTGATTTGGCTTGTGACAGTCAAAGATGTTATACTTTTGAAAATTGCATCGTTGCTACCGGTTCAAAAATTTTACAAAATTTACTCAACTCAAAATGTTGAGAGGATATCCATTATTTTTTTGGAATAGGGCATTGTTTTGGAACTTTTCATTAAAACAATATAAATCAGTCATTTCCACTCAAAATATGAATATTGAAAGATTGTCCTGTCTTCGCAATAATATACCTTATTTTTATAAATTGAAGAGTTAAATTAGGTTGGTAGGTCCGAAAAAAATATGACTTCATCACTGTATATACAGGATGGCATGAAAATAATCGATAAGGTCAGAATTGTATGCGAGAAACTTCATGGAATTTTTTTAAAGAATTAGGTTGGTAGGTTTGAAAAAAAATGAAACATTTCAAAGTACAAACAACCTGACACTAAAATCTCCAAATTTTATCATTTTTCAAGCAATTTAAAAAAAAGTATATCTTCTAAATCGCAAGGTTCCTATAATTGAGTTTGATACCATTTGATTTCTTATGAAAAATTGTATAGAAAAAATTAACTTGATCACTGTATATACAGGGTGGCATGAAAATAATCGATAAGGTCAGAATTGTATGCGAGAAACTTCATGGAATTTTTTTGAAGAATAAGGTTGATAATATACCTTATTTTTATAAATTGAAGAGTTAAATTAGGTTGGTAGGTCCGAAAAAAATGAAAAATTTCGAATCACAAACAACCTGACACTGAAATGTCAAAATTTTTCAAGCAATTTAAAAAAAATTAAATCTTCTAAATCGCAAGGTTCCTATGACTGAATTTGGTACCATTCGATTTGTTATGAAAAATTGTATAAAAAAAATTAACTTGAGCACTGTATAAACAGGGTGACATGAAAATAATCGATAAGGTCAGAATTGTATGCGAGAAACTTCATGAAATTTTTTAAAGAATTAGGTTGGTAGGTCTGCAAAAAAATGGAAAATGTCAAATTACAAACAACCTGACACTGAAATGCCAAAATTTTACCATTTTTCAAGCAATTTTAAAAAAAAATATCTTTTAAATCGCAAGGTTGATTGAGTTTGGTACCATTCGATTTCTTATGAAAAATAGTATGAATGACATTAACTTGATCACTGGTTATACAGGGTGGCATGAAAATAATCGATAAGGTCAGAATTGTATGCGAGAAACTTCATGGAATTTTTCAAAGAATTAGGTTGGCAGGTGTGGAAAAAAATGAAAAATTTCAAATTACAAACAGCCTGACACTGAAATGTCAAAATTTCATAATTTTTCAAGGCATTTAAAAAAAATTATATCTTCTAAATCGCAAGGTTCCTATGATTGAGTTTGGTACCATTCGATTCCTTATGAAAAATTGTATACAAAAAATTAACTTGATCACTGTATATACAGGGTGGCATGAAAATAATCAATAAGGTCAGAATTGTATGCGAGAAACTTCATGGAATTTTTTTGAAGAATTAGGTTGGTAGGTCCGAAAAAAATGAAAAATTTCAAATCACAAACAACCTGACACTGTAATGTCAAAATTTTATCGTTTTTCAAGCAATTTAAAAAAAATTATATCTTCTAAATCGCAAGGTTCCTATGATTGAGTTTGGTACCATTCGATTTCTTATGAAAAATTGTATAGAAAAAATTAACTTGATCACTGTATATACAGGGTGGCATGAAAATAATCGATAAGTTCGGAATTGTATGCGAGAAACTTTACGGAATTTTTCAAAGAGTTAGGTTGGTAGGTTCGGAAAAAAATGAAAAATTTCAAATTACAAACAGCCTGACACTGAAATGTCAAAATTTCATAATTTTTCAAGGCATTTAAAAAAAATTATATCTTCTAAATCGCAAGGTTCCTATGATTGAGTTTGGTACCATTCGATTCCTTATGAAAAATTGTATAAAAAAATTAACTTGATCACTGTATATACAGGATGGCATGAAATTAATCAATAAGGTCAGAATTGTATGCGAGAAACTTCATGGAATTTTTTTGAAGAATTAGGTTGGTAGGTCCGAAAAAAATGAAAAATTTCAAATCACAAACAACCTGACACTGTAATGTCAAAATTTTATCGTTTTTCAAGCAATTTAAAAAAAATTATATCTTCTAAATCGCAAGGTTCCTATGATTGAGTTTGGTACCATTCGATTTCTTATGAAAAATTGTATAGAAAAAATTAACTTGATCACTGTATATACAGGGTGGCATGAAAATAATCGATAAGTTCGGAATTGTATGCGAGAAACTTTACGGAATTTTTCAAAGAGTTAGGTTGGTAGGTTCGGAAAAAAATGAAAAATTTCAAATTACAAACAGCCTGACACTGAAATGTCAAAATTTCATAATTTTTCAAGGCATTTAAAAAAAATTATATTTTCTAAATCGCAAGGTTTCTATGATTGAGTTTGGTACCATTCGATTTTTTATGAAAAATTTTATAAAAAGAATCAACTTGATCACTGTATATACAGGATGGCATGAAAATAATCGATAAGGTCAGAATTGTATGCGAGAAACTTCATGGAATTTTTCAAAGAATTAGGTTTGTAGGTCCGAAAAAAATATGAAAAATTTCGAATTACAAACAACCTGACACTAAAATGTCAAAATTTTATCATTTTTCAAGCAATTTATAAAAAATTTTATCTTCTAAATCGCAAGGTTCCTATGATTGAGTTTGGTACCATTCGATTCCTTATGAAAAATTGTATACAAAAAATTAACTTGATCACTGTATATACAGGGTGGCATGAAAATAATCAATAAGGTCAGAATTGTATGCGAGAAACTTCATGGAATTTTTTTGAAGAATTAGGTTGGTAGGTCCGAAAAAAATGAAAAATTTCAAATCACAAACAACCTGACACTGTAATGTCAAAATTTTATCGTTTTTCAAGCAATTTAAAAAAAATTATATCTTCTAAATCGCAAGGTTCCTATGATTGAGTTTGGTACCATTCGATTTCTTATGAAAAATTGTATAGAAAAAATTAACTTGATCACTGTATATACAGGGTGGCATGAAAATAATCGATAAGTTCGGAATTGTATGCGAGAAACTTTACGGAATTTTTCAAAGAGTTAGGTTGGTAGGTTCGGAAAAAAATGAAAAATTTCAAATTACAAACAGCCTGACACTGAAATGTCAAAATTTCATAATTTTTCAAGGCATTTAAAAAAAATTATATCTTCTAAATCGCAAGGTTCCTATGATTGAGTTTGGTACCATTCGATTCCTTATGAAAAATTGTATAAAAAAATTAACTTGATCACTGTATATACAGGATGGCATGAAATTAATCAATAAGGTCAGAATTGTATGCGAGAAACTTCATGGAATTTTTTTGAAGAATTAGGTTGGTAGGTCCGAAAAAAATGAAAAATTTCAAATCACAAACAACCTGACACTGTAATGTCAAAATTTTATCGTTTTTCAAGCAATTTAAAAAAAATTATATCTTCTAAATCGCAAGGTTCCTATGATTGAGTTTGGTACCATTCGATTTCTTATGAAAAATTGTATAGAAAAAATTAACTTGATCACTGTATATACAGGGTGGCATGAAAATAATCGATAAGTTCGGAATTGTATGCGAGAAACTTTACGGAATTTTTCAAAGAGTTAGGTTGGTAGGTTCGGAAAAAAATGAAAAATTTCAAATTACAAACAGCCTGACACTGAAATGTCAAAATTTCATAATTTTTCAAGGCATTTAAAAAAAATTATATCTTCTAAATCGCAAGGTTCCTATGATTGAGTTTGGTACCATTCGATTCCTTATGAAAAATTGTATAAAAAAATTAACTTGATCACTGTATATACAGGATGGCATGAAATTAATCAATAAGGTCAGAATTGTATGCGAGAAACTTCATGGAATTTTTTTGAAGAATTAGGTTGGTAGGTCCGAAAAAAATGAAAAATTTCAAATCACAAACAACCTGACACTGTAATGTCAAAATTTTATCGTTTTTCAAGCAATTTAAAAAAAATTATATCTTCTAAATCGCAAGGTTCCTATGATTGAGTTTGGTACCATTCGATTTCTTATGAAAAATTGTATAGAAAAAATTAACTTGATCACTGTATATACAGGGTGGCATGAAAATAATCGATAAGTTCGGAATTGTATGCGAGAAACTTTACGGAATTTTTCAAAGAGTTAGGTTGGTAGGTTCGGAAAAAAATGAAAAATTTCAAATTACAAACAGCCTGACACTGAAATGTCAAAATTTCATAATTTTTCAAGGCATTTAAAAAAAATTATATTTTCTAAATCGCAAGGTTCCTATGATTGAGTTTGGTACCATTCGATTTTTTATGAAAAATTTTATAAAAAGAATCAACTTGATCACTGTATATACAGGATGGCATGAAAATAATCGATAAGGTCAGAATTGTATGCGAGAAACTTCATGGAATTTTTCAAAGAATTAGGTTTGTAGGTCCGAAAAAAATATGAAAAATTTCGAATTACAAACAACCTGACACTAAAATGTCAAAATTTTATCATTTTTCAAGCAATTTATAAAAAATTTTATCTTCTGAATCGCAAGGTTCCTATGATTGAGTTTGGTACCATTCGATTTCTTATGAAAAATTGTATAAAAAAATTAACTTGATCACTGTATATACAGGGTGGCATGAAAATAATCGATAAGGTCAGAATTGTATGCGAAAAACTTCATGGAATTTTTTTGAAGAATTAGGTTGGTAGGTCCGAAAAAAATGAAAAATTTCGAATCACAAACAACCTGACACTGAAATGTCAAAATTTTATCATTTTTCAAGCAATTAAAAAAATATTATATTTTCTAAATCGCAAGGTTCCTATGATTGAGTTTGGTACTATTCGATTTCTTATGAAAAATTTTATAAAAAGAATCAACTTGATCACAGTATATACAGGTGACATGAAAATAATCGATAAGGTCAGAATTGTATGCGAGAAACTTCATGGAATTTTTCAAAGAATTAGGTTGGTAGGTCTGAAAAATAAAAAAAAATGTCAAATTACAAACAACCTGACACTGTCAAAATTTCATCATTTTTCAAGCAATTTAAAAAAAAATATCTTTTAAATCGCAAGGTTGATTGAGTTTGGTACCATTCGATTTCTTATGAAAAATTGTTTAAGAAAAATTAACTTGATCACTGTATATACAGGGTGGCATGAAAATAAGGTCAGAATTGTATGCGAGAAATTTCATGGACTTTTTTGAAGAATTAGGTTGGTAGGTCTGAACAAAAATGAAAAATGTCGAATTAGAAAAAACCTGACACTGAAATGACCTGTCTTTGCAATACTATACGTTATTTTCATAAATTGAAGAGTTAAATTATTAATAAGAATCGCACTTTATAGATAAATTCTGTATACAATAGTTTAATCATACAATATTCAAAAGTGCCATCAACGGATATGCGAATATGATAGTCGTTGTACATTTGTTTCAGATATTTAGAGTTAAATTTGAATACTTTTTCCATTCAAAGGCAATGATTGAGTAACCATTCCAATTATAAATCAAGTTGCAGATAAAAATTCGAAGGTATTCAGTTTATATTTGAATAATTCGTTGAAAAAACTGCTATTTCAGTAATATTTCATTTGAATTTTGACGAACATGGCGGCTGGGCGGAGCTTATATCCCTATTGTCGCCACTGTCTTATATAAATAATAATAAGGTTCAGCTTAAAAATCTTTTTGTTTGCACCTTGTCTACTTAACTGAGGCTAACGTAGATCTGGCACATTTCTACAGGGTCTTTATGATTGAATCTAACATCGCAGTGGGCTTAGAAATATTCTCGTTTTGCTACTATTCACACTTGCATTTATTATTAACAATAAGCACATTCACAAAAAAATTTAAAAAACAATATTATATGGGTTCTCGGCTATTTTAAAACTTCAACAAAAGTTATTTTCATATATTTCGGGATGAAAATCGGTGACACCCCGCTTACTGTCAAAAAGGCTATTTCCCCCCCTAAAAAAAGCAGGGGCGCAAAAGCGCCCCGCCAATGCGACCGCTACGCGGTCGTATTTCACAAAATACGACTCGGTGCCTCCGAAGAATTTACATTCAAATAATAATAATGTCTGATACTGTGACGTTACAATCATTTATAAAGACCCTGTATCATTATTAATTGGCATTCTACCCTACTCACATTATTAGCAGCGTCCCCACACCTCTCTATAGCCTCGAGCCCCTGGTTAGCTATGTGAACTTCTAGCAGCGATTTCAATTCTCCAAGCCCGTCCGGAATACGAGCCACCAAGTTATACATGCGCCCCAAGTCCTCGTCCTTCTCCGCGTTCAACAGCTGCTGAAACTCCTGATGGAAAAGTTCCAGATGCTTCTGGATCAGCACCCTCTCGCAGGTTTTCGCCAACTGTTCGCTGGTCGTCTCGTGAAGATAGAATTGCACCCGTTTCTTCTCCTCCATCAATCGGTCTCCGGCCTGAAGAGAAACAACGTTGACTTCCGAGAACGAAACTCATATCGATCTTACCTTTTTCATATATTCCGTCACTGGGTTTTGGGCGAGGAAATTGGTGCTTTCCCTGGTGTAGAACCTTTCGGTGTCCTCCAGGAAGATGTTCTCGAAGTGTTCCTTGTAAACCGACAAGTTGGAGGTTTTCGCATTCGTGTCTTCTTCATTTAGACCCAGTTCCACGTAGCAGTTTATGACGCCGGAAACCAGACGTGTGTTGATTGTTTCTCCGTTTCTTTCTCGTTCGATCAACTTGAGCACAGCATTGGTGACCTGTTGAATGAACTTTGTTTGAATGTATTTCTTGTTTTGTTGAAGGTTTTTATGGGCTTCGTAGATCCAGTCGGCACAAGTAATCGATAAAAATAATGGTATTATTGGCAAATTTACTCAATGAATATCATATCGTCGGCCTAATTCGATAACCTGCATAGTTTACAGGAGAGGGAAAAAAATGAAAGATATCTCTTCTATTTTACATATAAAGATTTTGAAAATCCTTTGGTTCCTATAATAATTCTAGTTATATTGATATCGACGATCTTATTTCTTATGCCATAAGGTAGGTAATCGTCTAAATTTTATGACCAGCTCGAAAAGTAAAATTGATCAGAAAATGGACTTAGCAGGTTAACGAATTAGGCCGACGATATGGAAAAGCAATTTCAGAAAAATCCGGACTAAAAACAAAAGATTCCAGTGATAACCGTTTTTTAGGAAATAAATTATTATTTGAACTATAATAATGTTTCTATTCACCTGTTTATTCAGCTGCTTGAATAAATGATCTCTCCATGTGACCAAAGCCAACTGATAAATCTCGTAAATTCCCTTCCTACCTTCTTCGCATTCTCGTTTTACCCAATGCCTATTCAAGTAAGCGCATACACCGTTTAATACTTTACTACTGAACTGATATTCCTCCCACTGACAAGTGTAAAACTTCAAAACATCCTCGTCCATTCTATTTATAGCGTCCTAGAAAAGGAAGGCAATATGAACCTCGATATTTCGATGAATGGAGAAGTTACTCACGCTTAGCAGTTGTATCAAGTAATGTTTTAAAAAGTCTCTGAGTCTTTTGTAAAGTTCCAAACCAACTAATTGAGCACCTCCGCCAATTTGAGCTTTTTTGTTTTTACCAGTGGTCGGTGTGCTACTTCTGGTGTTTACTTGTTGATGAACAGAAGTGCAATAGTTGTACACATGAGTGTATAGTTGCATATAGCGGCATTTGGGCATAGTTTGACGGTTGTACACATGCTCTATACCATTGTTCAGATCACCCCAAATTTGATCCAGGTCTATCTGCTTCATAGTTTGAGTGTTTCCATTACCACTAAGATTATAATTTTTACTAGCCATTGTCCTATCTTTGGGTATATTCAAATGAAGGAACTAAAACTGAAAAAGACACATATAGTAATCCCGTTTCGCCAGTACGTTGTAATTGCTTGTTGCAGTTCTTCAACAGGGAATTCGCAACAAAGGTATTGTACATGCTGAATTACAATCATCTAAACCTACCAATCCTGATAACATAAGAAAAACTGATATAACACTGACAATTACAATTCACAATATGAACGAATAATTTTCAATATGTAAGTAAAGACAATACTAATATCCCATTAGTGAAAATTTGCTATTGAAAACTGACAGATTTCTAAAATATATTTTGCGACAGGCAGGATGGAAACCACCGAATCTTTCATTAGAGATATAATTGTCTTTTTCTTTACAACACACTCTTATTAATTATGCATGAAAACAAGTCAGACTTTCATTATAAAAGTAAAGGAACCTATTCGGGATTCCGAGAGTCGAAACGCACCCTACCGGCTAAATCCCGAACCTAGAAAACGAGTATTGTTTTGATATTTCACGTGCCAGATATTTTTATATCCAGGTATTCGTATATTTGGGAACTTTCATCGTTTTCTGAGCAGAGTAATTGGTATAGAAAAAAAATAGTCGCTAAGATATTTATATCAGTGTTATTCAGTTCAGACACTACACTATCAATAATCCAATCATTCACTAAAAAGTCTCACATAAAACTCTCAAAATCGAAGGGAAAACCTGAAAAAATCCGTTTCACCTCGATAAATCGCGAAAAGGTACTCGTTTTCCTCCAAATTCGTTAACATTTCCAGTGCCCTCATCGGTAGTTGGAATCACGAACAATAATCACTGTCAACAAATTTCGATGACATACTAAAATGGGTATTCAATCGATGGATGAGGCCATTAATATTTTCAAATTTAGTGCGATTTAAATTAGTTCGATTGCCAATTTCCTTATGAAGCAATAGAACTACAGTTTGAGATCACTATTCGACATAGTTCAATAAATAATTAATACAATAAATATATATTTGAAAAAAAAAAAAATGATAGCATTAGATTCAATTTCATAAGTATTTTTACACGTTCATCGAACATCCCAAAATAATCAATATATAAAAATTACAGAATTATTAACAATACCATCTCAGTAGAATGAGAATATCCTCTATATTTTAAAACATTTTAACAATACTTATTTCATCATTCATTCTTTTGATTGGATTTCTGATCATTATACCATATTCATTGGAGAAACTTGAAGAAAATATACATTGAACCAACCTATCACCGAATTATGTTGTTTCCTTGAATGTTATGAATACATAGAAGCATGAAGAATTTCTAATTCGGCCTCTCTCTGCTTTGCTCTGAGCTTTTCTTTTCTCAATTTTTCATATTCCTCATCGTCTGTCTCCATTTCATAACGACACATAGGACAGGTATTTGTCTGAAAAGTTTACGCTATTCATTACTCAAGGCCTTTTGGAATAAATTTCCTACCTTTTCAAGCCATTGAACAATACAGTCCTTATCGAACAAGTGGTTACAAGGTAACTTTGTCGCTGTGTCCCCCTTAGAGAAATTTTTCAGACAAATAATGCATTTTTCTGTAATAAAAATCATACCGTACATTTTCCTGGAAATAATTATATCGGAGAACAGTAGCTTAAGCTATAGTCGTTCGACAATGTATTATTAATATTCACCATCTTCACTTATTTCTACGTCAGGAAGATTATCAATAACATGCTTGGCAGCAGGTGGTGGTATTCTTGATCCTGATGTAGTATTACCAATAGCTTCAAGTAACCTCTGTATATTGTCACTTGCAATCATAAATCTATACTCTACATCTGAAAGTGATAAAGTTGGGATATCGTCTTCCATAATTTAATCAAAAAATCCCTTTCCTATATCCGAATTTACTGTTTTATGCTCGATACATTTATTATGACAAGTGTATTGTTATTTTATGTATGACTTGCACCTTGCAGCGTTTATTAATCGAAACACTCAAAAAGTCTATGAAATTGAAAACAATGAAAACATCATAGAGATAAATTCGCGATTCCAACTACCGATGAGGGCGCTGCGAAATGTAAAAAAAACATGGAGGAAAACGAGTACCTTTTCGGGATTTATCGAGGTGAAACGGATTATTTTAGGTGTTTTTCAGGTTTTTCCTTCGATTTTGTGAGTATTATGCGAAAACTTTTCAGTGAATGATTGAATTATCGATAGTACAGTGTCAATTTCAATTATAACGAAATTGAAATTAATTCAACAGGAAAAATGGAGCACTATTTGAGTTTGACGACAGTGTTCAATTATTTGGAAGCTACACCTACTAGTGGATCATTTGTGCTTTCCTTCGGTCCATTTTTTCCACTAGGCCAAAGGCATTAGTGACACAAACTGCTAATGCATCTTTCTTTTGAAATTTATGGAAATGTATAGCCCTGTTTTTATTTTTCTTTGAGGAGCAATTGAAGACACAACAATTATAAACCGTTTTTTTTCTAGTGCTAGAAATTTGTTCGCTCATTGTTATATAATCCAATGTCCTAAAATTCTTGAACAAATATTATTTAAACATAAAATCGTTTCATTAAGACTCCACCTTAAAGATGATTCTAATTTCTTTACTACAGAAAGATGAAGTCACAGTTATTTGAAATACGAAGATCAATTTCATAACACTCTTGTTGATAACCATTGAATTACCTTTCTAAATAATATACCTCACGAATACGTGGTTCCTGGATATAAAATAAAAATATCTGGCTTAAGAGCACGTGAAATATGAGAACAATACTCGTTTTCTAGGTTGGGGATTTAGCCGGCAGGATGCGTTTAGACTTTGGGATCGCGAATACCAGATATAAGCCTCATGAATTACACCTCAACTTGATGTATGTTCTTGAAAAATGGATTATTCAAAGTCAAAAAAGACTCGAGCTTGAAATGTAAAATGTTAAAACAATTCGTTACTCTGTGGTTATGAGATCAATAATTTTTGTGGTTAACCTCAACATAAAAGAATGAAATCTAATTTTTAAATTTTACCAGTCCTCAATCCTCATTACCAAATTCAGATTAGGATGTCAAATTGTGTACACCGTAATATCATCAGAATCGCCCAAAATTTCAAATGTGGATTACGATTATCTAAGTACACAATACATATAAAATTTGCACAAAATATTCCACATAAAATACCATCTCCAAATATTTGCCATGTCTCCAAAAATTTTTCACAAAATAGGAACAACTCGTCATTAAATGATGGCTTATATGAGAAAATATGCCGAGAGACACTAGAATCCCTCACAGAATTCTTCGAAGAATTACAAGAGGAACATGTCGAATTCACCAAAGCAGATATTTCATATAATGTGCGAATTTGCCCTGAATATTTTTCTTCATTTTCATGTATTTTGCTTTCAGGATGGAGTTTTAACAATCGCTTTTGGACAAAAATTTGGTACCTATGTAATAAATAGGCAACTTCCAAATAAACAAATATGGTTGAGTTCCCCAGTTTCGGGTCCAAAGAGATACGATTATGAGAACGGTGGCTGGATCTATAAACACAATAATAGAACACTGCATTCGCTTCTACAAGAGGAATTATCGCAACTGCTCAACAAGCCAATTGATTTATCCCAATGTTTGCATTATAAAAGTTGAAAATATACATATATAAGGAAGCTAATAAAACATAATTAATCCTAAAATGATCTAATATCTATTACTTTCTTACTGTTCTAATTTGACATTCTGTAGTTTTTGTTTTTCGAATAATTCAATTAATTCTTCCGTTGCACTCTTTTCTTCAGACGCCGCCGATAATATTTCGCAAGGAAATTCAACTAAATTCAGTGTCGGTGATCTGAACGTGTAGGGGGTCCAAGGACCCTGAATCGAAGGAGTTTCCGTATGCCATAATTTTCTCAGTCTGATTCCCTCCTTATCCCCTTGTTGGGTTTTAAAAAGATTCAACCACTTATAAATTTCATCTTTGGAGAAATTTCTACAACTGAGCCATTGTGTTTGTCCACCCACTGAAAAAAATTCAGTTATTTGACAATATTCTTTCTCAACTGAAATACACCTACAATATTCAGCTTTAATCACAGGTCCCCGGTGTCTTCTTGGTTTTAAATAGACTACCACACCAGGATTTTCCTTTGCAAAACCTACTAAATCCTCTTCGATGAATTCCCTTAAATTCATATGATATAATTTCGTGGAAAAATAGTTTTACGAAAAATACCTCATGCCTCTACTGCCTCCATGATTTTTGCAAAATTTCAATACTACCCTCTGAAGTTGACAAACATATCTGCCTACACCATTTTGTGAGGGATTTTTCAAAAAGCTTGATAAGTATATCAAACTATTACTCGTCATTGCAATGAGTTTCTAGGAGTGCAAATTTTCCACAGATTGCTATATACTGAAACAAAGATTTTCTTGAAAACTAACCCTTTCTTTAAAGCATAGAATCGTGATACGACTTGAAAAAGCACAACATGAAATTTCTCGTCTGAATGTTGACACATCACGATTCTCTGCTTTGTGGAAAGCTATCAGCAAAGATTAGACAACAAGATGGATCACTCCGCTTTTACGCCTGTTCACTATCCTATGACCTTGAGTTCATCTGAAAATAGAGAGGGGTGAATCGGAGAGAGACAACCACTTCTAAGTTTATTATGATTTTTGAATTTTCAAATAATCTTAACCTCAACATTTCATACATAAAACGCAGCAATATGTTTATTGAAACAGAATGAGGACATTTTTAGGATTTCATTCTATTGAATCTATATCCCGAATGTATTATGTATGATACAACTTTTATGTTGGCTGCTTTTTTTACATAATATTGTAATAAATATAATATCATTACTGGTAAGTGAATTGTGCCTAAATCGAGAATCTCAGACGTATTTATAGTTCGATTTACAGATTACAAAAGCTGATTCTAGAAGAAATAATTTGCCAACTTATAATGAGCCCTATATCAGTGGCTATCTTAGGAGGAAATGTATCATCATGGATCAGAGGTTATTCGAGAGAAAACTTTGGGGAGACTGTTATATTGAAAACCTCATCACATGTCTGGTAGAAATTTATGAGTATCTAATATTCAAAATCATGTTTGTTCAAAAAACAGAAGACTACAAGTTGCATTTCACGTTTAAATAAATGATAAAACAAAAGAAGTTTTATTATGACTTACTTACTATTTTTAATTCCATAGATGTGAAATTGAAATAATTATTTGTATACAATTATAGATAAATGGTTGAAATACATGACTAGAGAAGGAAAAGGATCTGATAAAATATAGATCTAGATATAGTTTCTTCTCAGAGAGAAATTTGTTTCTTGTATTTTATATATTATATATTTTTGAATTGAAATACATATTAGCTATGTAAGCAATATAGACCTGAAGTCTGCAGTAATAAAATTAATTTTCAAAATCTTATGTTTGTAGTTGCCATCAGATATCGAGGGACAAAACCAAATTCTGCATAATCAAAACTAGTTGAAATCGTGAACATACAAATTATGTTTTTCAAAAAAGTAAGATGTCATTATTGGAGGTAATGATCATGAACGCAGTTCAAAATACATACTTGCAGGTTCTCAGTTCTCAGAAAGTTGAATTTCCTAGATATTATGTTCTATATGTTTGTTCAAGGAAACCATTCTACACTAACCACTGAGAGTTATGCGATATAAACCATTCAGAAGGGGTGAAAAATGCAAATTTTAATATAAGAATTATGAAATAGGATATGAAGAAAATGCTGAGCAATTCATTCATCTAGAAAACCAGGAACCAGTGGCTAGTTGTATTCCATTTAGTTGAAATTTTCTCAAATGTATTATATTCATAGTAGGTACCTAGTTATATTGAAAAATAAAGATTGTAGATAGTTGTAAAGTGATATTGAATAAAAAAATTATTCATTATGTTCTAGTTATGCACCTACACTATGGAAAATTGAATTTAGAAGTTCAAATACATGATAATTATTTCTGAATATTGCTATACTTCCTCGAAGGGATTTCGATAATCTAGCATTATAGATTTTTTAAGTAGAAACTAGATTCTTTACACATTTCATTTGTGATCATACTGTGATAATGTATTGAAGAAAGTTTATATTTCAGCCTTCCAGTATTTTAGTAACAAAATCCAGTTTCCAAGATTTATATCCAAAGTAACTAGGTATATCCATCAATAACTATATTGTCATCGAGTATAGAACAAATTCCATTCATTCAGCATTAGTATCACCATGGTAGACAATTCAAAATTCAGTGTTTTCCCCGGATATTATCTGATCTTGGCGATATAATGAACACGAACTGAAGGAAACAATTCTATTGTTCATATAGCACGTTCACAGCAACAAAATCTAAAAATTCTAATTACAATTACAATACAAGTAGCAATCCTTCAATTTTCATTAGTCGTATGGAATATACATTAAATATAATTTATTTAGCAATATATTCATCATCGAATACGATACTAATTTCAGTTTTTCTCGAAAAAATTACACATTTTCATTGAATATTCATGTCAACAGCACCAGAATTTGATATTTGTATACATTAAAAACTCCCTTATACTCAATTCACGAAGAAATTTCTAGATTTTCCGAATAGTTTTTTGCCTGTGAATTCATTTAAAGCACAAAATATTTCTACCTCCATTTTCATCATGAAAATCGACAAACGTCAGATTTCAAACCTTCAATCATTGGCGCGGTCCACGAGATGTGATATGATTGGCTTGCCCAACGCTTACCCAGCGCTTACCCAACTCCTCCATCAATAGCGTTCGAGCAGTTTCAAGGTCACCACCACTTTTACGGGCGATTCAGTACTAATTTGACAGAGTGATCTCTCTTGTTGTTACTCTTTGCTATCAGCTGATTATTAATAATCTGTCAGTGTCAGGACAGGATGGAATGAAAATTGAAAATAACTGTCAGATATTCATCTGCTGGCTAGTGAAGGCTGAAAACTTTGCCATGAATTTTTCAGCAGAAATCATTACTCTTCTGATTTTGAGCTGAATTATTCGTTTTCAATTTGAGTTAAAATGGCTTCGTTCCATTGGTAGGTTTACAGATTTTTATTCATATCCAAGAATTTCATATAAATTAGCAAGTTTGATGAGAAATTCAATTAATTTATCGAATATGAATACACCCTTTCACGCATATGCATTTTTTAGGAAAATAAGAAGGGACTATCTCCCCACAAAGAGGAAATTATTGAAACCTACTGAAGATCATCCTCTGAAAAATGTTATAGTGAGAGATCTGAGTTGGTATATAGAAATCTAGTACGTATATTTGTTTTAATTTGTAGGTTACTGAGAGAATTCCAAGAAAATTATCCCAGGTTCAGATCGACAATAATTTGCCTGCAAACATACAAACTAATCAATCGGATGATATTTTAGATCCACTTACAATGTTGGCATTGAAAGATTTAGATCCACTATCAAGAATGCAGAAAGAAGTATAATTATGGCATAATTTTTTCATTCTATAACAGTCTTCATTGTGATTTTACAGGATACCGATCCGAATTTACAAAGTACAGATGAACCTGATCTATCACCTCTCGAGATATGGAAGAGTAAAAGAACCTCCATATTCAACAAATACACTACATCTAATAAAATATCTATAATTTCTAATGAATGGCCAGACAGTGAGAAAAGTATGTAATAACGTCATCTTTCTGTCGATATTCGCTACAATTTTCTTTTTTAAGTTGAACGAAATCAAACTATGGTCGATAAAGTTCAAAACCGTTTAGAGCAATTAGACTCCAATTTGGAGAACACCAATAGGAAAATGGAGGTTACTCAAGCCGAGTACGTCGAAAGAATAGACATGCTCAGAAGAGAACTCGAGGTTTCATGGAATTCCGAGCAGAGGGTGAAAGCGGTAAAAATCGTAATACAGTGTGCTAAATTACTAGCGGAAACAAATGAAATGTCGTTTTATCCCAGTAAATTCGTACAGATCATCGAAATTCTCGATATGTTTGGGAATTTCGTTTATAATCGTCTCAAACATATGGCTGAGACAAAGTGAGTGAACACAAAATGATATATTGAAGATTTGACTGTTATGTTTCAAGGATTAGTGGAAATCGGAGAAGTATATTACCGGAGGACTTCACGCCGGGCATGATCTCCGAATCTGCCAAAGAAACGTGCTTGAATTGGTTCCATAAAATAGCTTCGATAAGGGAATTGGTTCCTCGTTTATTGGTCGAATTAGCTATCATAAAGTCTTACAGTTTCATCTCCACCACGTAAGTGTATAAAAATAATAGAACAAAACTAGTGACTTATTTCGTTTCAAGGGAAGGACTAGAAGCCTTATTTAGAATCTCGACTATGATTAATGGTATCGGTAATCCTCTGGTAGCCGCTTATACGAGATGTTATTTGTGTAAAGTAGGACAAACCATGTCCATTTCTAGAAAGAATAATTCATATATTATGATGAATTTGGACTACTTTGTCGACAATTATACCCACGTGAGTTGCTTATAATCACTTTCTTTTCATATGTTGCAAGAACTCTACCGAAAGTCATAACTTTTTAATTTTTGGACTCAAATATTCGTTCATTTAGATTTGAATTCTTCAAACGTTTGTGTACATATTTACTTTCAGCTTTTCAGTCAGAATGTGAAAAGGGCTTTGAACAAGGAAGAAATGACGATGTACAAGTATTTCGACCTCTTCATGCCTGCTTTAAATTTCATTATAGAAACACTTGTGCACAAAGCTTGCGATAACGAACTAGAAAATATTTTACACCAGTGCACCAAAACAAAAATAAGGTTAGTGTTTGTTGAATATTTAATTACGAGCAATCACATTTTCAATATCTCGACCATGTTTGAGAATACTTGACCCTCGAAATTTTGGAATTGTGTTTTTGACGAATCTGAAATTATCAAATAAATCTGATGATAATGGTGGTTTGTTTCAGTTACTTGGTTCTCAACTCTATTCTGATGGTGTTCAAACCGAGTTTTGTGGCAAACCGGACTGTGGAATTTCTAGAAATGATCGGGCAGTGTGCTGACGACGGTTACACGATATCTACCCTGCTCTGTTCTTTGGGTAGAGCCTTGGGTAAATTTCCCCCACCTTCGGAACAACAGAGATTAATCCTTCGGTACATAAAGAGATTCAGCAGTTCTTTCTACGACCTCGTCGAATACATAATATACGTGGAAGCTTGGATGCCTTTTGTCGCGAAGAATTTCAAGGTTATATCTGAATTGAATTGAAATATTCCATATTTCGTAACTTCATTTTTAGGTTCGAGAAATTAATACTATACTAGGGGACATTATTTCTCGGATATATTGCAGAGAGGACTGCGATCATTTCATGAACCAAAACAAGAATGTAATGAAGATTTTGTTGCAAAATGTTGAGGATTTCGAGGCTTTATTAACTGTGGTAAATTAAATCTGACATCAACTTTTTATACCATTCTAACGTGAACTTTTCCAGGATAATTTTCTCCCATTTTTCGACCTGTTCCAACAGGACTCGGTGAGGATGGAAATGTGCAAGTTAACACTGACGATATTCTGCGAGAGCGACGTTAAAGTCAGCGATCCGGTGGTTGCTAGCTCGGTGTCTTTCCTGTGTACAATTTTGCACGATTCGGTGGACGCGCTCACTCCGGAAGACGAGTTGAGGCAGATTGGCTCGATAATATGTATCGTTATAAGAAAAATCGATTATGGCAGGGACGTGGAACAACAGCTCAAGTTTTATGTGGAAGCGCGTAGTTCCTTCTCCAATATCGATTCCGTCCTGATCGAATTGGTTCAAGTGAGACTTTTTTGCATTTGTTCTCGGATAAACTCGAAAAACACTTTTTCAGAGAACGGCTGCACTCATGGTGAAAACTAGGAATATCGTGCAGGGATTCCCTAACCGCAAGACGGCTGATTTTATGAGAGCTTGTGCGGCTTACTGTTTCATCACGGTTCCATCGATTTCGTGCACTAAGGATCGTTTGGAGTTGTACCTTCTTTCCGGTCAAGTGGCTCTATATAATCAGTGTTTAGGTCAAGGTAATTGAAATATACTCACGAAAATTCTAGGGATATTCCTCAAAATATTGTGACATTTTGATATTTACCCTCTATTTTTTATTATAGCCGATGGATGTTTCAAAGCCATCCTGAAGACGATCAACGAATATAATTCTGATTATACCAGGGATGAGTATTACCTAGTCTCATTCGTCAAAAAATTCCTCTCGACCATTTTAATAATACCGGACAATCCAGATTTTGGAGTTTTGAGTTTGCTCAGGTCGTTGCTCAATATTCTGCGACAATACGATTGGGACCAAAGTGGAACATCTTTACTCTCCATTTATCTTTGTGTGTTGCATTTACTATCCACGATGGCTCAAGAAACATTACCGTATCATGTAGATAAAGGTATAGCTCATTTATTGCGAATTTAACAGTTACTCATGAAATTAATTCTGCAGTGGACTCGAACGATACTCTTTATGGAAGCGACGAAAAATTCCTCAGCGAAATAGAGAAAATGTGTAGAATAATCCTAACGGAAATTTTGAATATTCTGAAAGAAAAAGGTTCCTCCAAAAAGCAGTCCGTCCTGATGTTGGAGTTATTCGTCTGCATAATGAACAGGTGCGATTTGAAAGATGGAACGATGCAAAGATTAGCGTTTAACTTATGGCAACAATGTCGGAAACATGGATTCATCGAAACGAAATTCATGGTAATTTGGAAAGTTTATGTCCTATAATTTTATTAAGCATCAATTCTTTTGATTTCAGGAAAGTATAAAACAATATTATAAATACAAATGTTCGAAACTGAATGAAGAGTGTATAGAACAAATTTTTAGAGACTGAAAAAGTGGCATAACGTAACAAAAACGTGCGAATTCAAATGAGATGTAAATATCAAAATTTATAAATAAAAAAAGTAAACGAGACGAAAATTCTTTCACTTGGGCTTCCTTCCCCTTCCACCTCCGGCCTTACTCTTCTTGTTCGGAGTATTTTTCTTATTGTCTTCAAACTTCCTTTTGGCAGGGGTGGTTGTCACGCTGAAGAAACCGTCTAATCTACTCTGCGTGGAACCACTTCTGCTTTTAATTATTTTTTTCAGACCGTTCCTTACTCGATCCTCGCTGAATTGTTTATCGCCACACAAATATTTCACAACGCCATCTTCATCGGGTGGTGACCATTTCAACTGGAATAATTGGGTTAAATTGAGAATAGATTGTTATAAACATTGAATATTTCACAACTAATGATATACTCCATAGATTCAGTAGTATTGTTTGGTTATTTCAAATAATGAACCAAAATTCAATAAAAAAAAAATCTATCTGGCCTAATCATTATCGTAGACATAAATATAGTTTCTAGATCAAAATTTTTTCTCCGACTGTTAATCACTTACTTCTATCGTCTCTGGATCGGCAACTTCAGGCTCTTTGAATAACCTCCTAGCCTCTTTGTAATTCCAGTTTTCAGGGGGAGGATACTTACTCGTGTCAATATGTTCGAGAATATTTTCTATAGTTTTATGTTCAGTTATAAGGGAAATAGCCTTTTTCGGGCCAATACCTTTAATACTATCCGTGTAATCACATCCCAATAGTATACAGAGATCGATAAACTGAAAAAGTCGAAATTAAGTTACGGTATAAAAATTAAAAGCTTTCTCACTTCATCTTGATTCAGTTGGAGGGATTCCAAAATTCTGCTATGATGTATTTCCTGAATGGGCATTTTACGTGCTTCACTGAAAGTCATATGACGTAGTAATATGCTAGATCCGAATGTTAGAGCGTCCATATCTTCGGTAGCAGTCCCAAACACTTTTCCAGATTTAACCTGCAGAGGAATATCGTACAACACTTACATAATAATCAGGTTGATGAAATTTACCATAACAGCACATTGCGCTTCGGCTTCACAAGGAGCGTCGATGTAAGGTATTCCCATCAGAGCCAACAACTCCTTAGCTTCCTGCGCGTGATGTTTGGTAACCTTCACTAACCTCCTGTTGAACTTCTCCATTTCAGCCGAATCTCCAGCTTCGGTCGCTTTGTCTAAAGCCTTCTGGGCCTCGGCCCTTTTCTCGGCACGTTTGCCCAATTCGCCAGACTTCATTTCAGGCGGCTTACCGTCGAATACATAAACTGGTTTAATACCATTTTCGAGCAGTCTTATGGTTCGATAGAACATTCCCATTAAATGAGAGGTTGTTTCTCCATCGACAGAAGTCAGTTGACTTCCTTCACTTCTCACCGCGATTAGAAATTGATATAGACACATAGAAGCATCGATAGCTATTTTTCTGCCTGCAAATAGGAAATTAGAAGTTGTAATAACATGTCTCACTGGAATATATACCGAAGTAATTTTTCATTTCAGATTCCTTTATAGCCGTAGGGGCAACGTCCTGCAGTAACTTCGTCAAATTTAAAATACCCATGGTCAATTTCGGAATTTATGCACAACAAATAAAAACGATAAATCCCAAAGTTAATAAATTCTGTCTGAATGCAATGTAGTTTTAGTTGCCTTATTATTTTGGCGCCGTAACTAGTGTTGGGCATAATCGGATGAAAAATAATCGTTAATCCGATTTTTGATATAATCGGCAACATTCGATTATGAAAATAATCGAATCGTCAAATAATCGGGATACAGAGTTCAGTTTCCAATACCACTAGTTGAAATAGCAGGCGAAAGCAGATTTTACGAGCCTTATGTGCAGGTACAGATGGTGAACTCCAAGCATCTCGAAAAATCGGATGTTTTCAATAATCGGGATATAGAGTTCAGTTTCCAATACCACTAGTTGAAATAGCAGGCGAAAGCAGATTTTACGAGCCTTATGTACAGGTACAGATGGTGAACTCCAAACATCTCGAAAAATCGGATGTTTTCAATAATCGGGATATAGAGTTCAGTTTCCAATACCACTAGTTGAAATAGCAGGCGAAAGCAGATTTTACGAGCTTTATGTGCAGGTATAGATTATGATGCCCGAGCATCTCGAAAAAATCGGATGTTTAAATAATCGGGATATGGAATTCAGTTTCCAATACCACTAGTTGAAATAGCAGGCGAAAGCAGATTTTACGAGCCTTATGTGCAGGTACAGATGGTGAACTCCGAGCATGTCGAAAAATCGGATGTTTTCAATAATCGGGATATAGAGTTCAGTTTCCAATACCACTAGTTGAAATAGCAGGCGAAAGCAGATTTTACGAGCTTTATGTGCAGGTATAGATTATGATGCCCGAGCATCTCGAAAAAATCGGATGTTTAAATAATCGGGATATGGAATTCAGTTTCCAATACCACTAGTTGAAATAGCAGGCGAAAGCAGATTTTACGAGCCTTATGTGCAGGTACAGATGGTGAACTCCGAGCATGTCGAAAAATCGGATGTTTTCAATAATCGGGATATAGAGTTCAGTTTCCAATACCACTAGTTGAAATAGCAGGCGAAAGCAGATTTTACGAGCTTTATGTGCAGGTATAGATTATGATGCCCGAGCATCTCGAAAAAATCGGATGTTTCAATAATCGGGATATGGAATTCAGTTTCCAATACCACTAGTTGAAATAGCAGGCGAAAGCAGATTTTACGAGCCTTATGTGCAGGTACAGATGGTGAACTCCGAGCATGTCGAAAAATCGGATGTTTTCAATAATCGGGATATAGAGTTCAGTTTCCAATACCACTTGTTGAAATAGCAGGCGAAAGCAGATTTTACGAGCCTTATGTACAGGTACAGATGGTGAACTCCGAGCATCTCGAAAAATCGGATGTTTTCAATAATCGGGATATGAAGTTCAGTTTCCAATACCACTAGTTGAAATAGCAGGCGAAAGCAGATTTTACGAGCTTTATGTGCAGGTATAGATTATGATGCCCGAGCATCTCGAAAAAATCGGATGTTTAAATAATCGGGATATGGAATTCAGTTTCCAATACCACTAGTTGAAATAGCAGGCGAAAGCAGATTTTACGAGCCTTATGTGCAGGTACAGATGGTGAACTCCGAGCATGTCGAAAAATCGGATGTTTTCAATAATCGGGATATAGAGTTCAGTTTCCAATACCACTAGTTGAAATAGCAGGCGAAAGCAGATTTTACGAGCTTTATGTGCAGGTATAGATTATGATGCCCGAGCATCTCGAAAAAATCGGATGTTTAAATAATCGGGATATGGAATTCAGTTTCCAATACCACTAGTTGAAATAGCAGGCGAAAGCAGATTTTACGAGCCTTATGTGCAGGTACAGATGGTGAACTCCGAGCATGTCGAAAAATCGGATGTTTTCAATAATCGGGATATAGAGTTCAGTTTCCAATACCACTAGTTGAAATAGCAGGCGAAAGCAGATTTTACGAGCTTTATGTGCAGGTATAGATTATGATGCCCGAGCATCTCGAAAAAATCGGATGTTTAAATAATCGGGATATGGAATTCAGTTTCCAATACCACTAGTTGAAATAGCAGGCGAAAGCAGATTTTACGAGCCTTATGTGCAGGTACAGATGGTGAACTCCGAGCATGTCGAAAAATCGGATGTTTTCAATAATCGGGATATAGAGTTCAGTTTCCAATACCACTAGTTGAAATAGCAGGCGAAAGCAGATTTTACGAGCTTTATGTGCAGGTATAGATTATGATGCCCGAGCATCTCGAAAAAATCGGATGTTTAAATAATCGGGATATGGAATTCAGTTTCCAATACCACTAGTTGAAATAGCAGGCGAAAGCAGATTTTACGAGCCTTATGTGCAGGTACAGATGGTGAACTCCGAGCATGTCGAAAAATCGGATGTTTTCAATAATCGGGATATAGAGTTCAGTTTCCAATACCACTAGTTGAAATAGCAGGCGAAAGCAGATTTTACGAGCTTTATGTGCAGGTATAGATTATGATGCCCGAGCATCTCGAAAAAATCGGATGTTTAAATAATCGGGATATGGAATTCAGTTTCCAATACCACTAGTTGAAATAGCAGGCGAAAGCAGATTTTACGAGCCTTATGTGCAGGTACAGATGGTGAACTCCGAGCATGTCGAAAAATCGGATGTTTTCAATAATCGGGATATAGAGTTCAGTTTCCAATACCACTAGTTGAAATAGCAGGCGAAAGCAGATTTTACGAGCTTTATGTGCAGGTATAGATTATGATGCCCGAGCATCTCGAAAAAATCGGATGTTTAAATAATCGGGATATGGAATTCAGTTTCCAATACCACTAGTTGAAATAGCAGGCGAAAGCAGATTTTACGAGCCTTATGTGCAGGTACAGATGGTGAACTCCGAGCATGTCGAAAAATCGGATGTTTTCAATAATCGGGATATAGAGTTCAGTTTCCAATACCACTAGTTGAAATAGCAGGCGAAAGCAGATTTTACGAGCTTTATGTGCAGGTATAGATTATGATGCCCGAGCATCTCGAAAAAATCGGATGTTTAAATAATCGGGATATGGAATTCAGTTTCCAATACCACTAGTTGAAATAGCAGGCGAAAGCAGATTTTACGAGCCTTATGTGCAGGTACAGATGGTGAACTCCGAGCATGTCGAAAAATCGGATGTTTTCAATAATCGGGATATAGAGTTCAGTTTCCAATACCACTTGTTGAAATAGCAGGCGAAAGCAGATTTTACGAGCCTTATGTACAGGTACAGATGGTGAACTCCGAGCATCTCGAAAAATCGGATGTTTTCAATAATCGGGATATGAAGTTCAGTTTCCAATACTACTAGTTGAAATAGCAGGCGAAAGCAGATTTTACGAGCTTTATGTGCAGGTATAGATTATGATCCCCGAGCATCTCGAAAAAATCGGATGTTTAAATAATCGGGATATGGAATTCAGTTTCCAATACCACTAGTTGAAATAGCAGGCGAAAGCAGATTTTACGAGCCTTATGTGCAGGTACAGATGGTGAACTCCGAGCATGTCGAAAAATCGGATGTTTTCAATAATCGGGATATAGAGTTCAGTTTCCAATACCACTTGTTGAAATAGCAGGCGAAAGCAGATTTTACGAGCCTTATGTACAGGTACAGATGGTGAACTCCGAGCATCTCGAAAAATCGGATGTTTTCAATAATCGGGATATAGAGTTCAGTTTCCAATACCACTTGTTGAAATAGCAGGCGAAAGCAGATTTTACGAGCCTTATGTACAGGTACAGATGGTGAACTCCGAGCATCTCGAAAAATCGGATGTTTTCAATAATCGGGATATAGAGTTCAGTTTCCAATACCACTAGTTGAAATAGCAGGCGAAAGCAGATTTTACGAGCCTTATGTGCAGGTACAGATGGTGAACTCCGAGCATGTCGAAAAATCGGATGTTTTCAATAATCGGGATATAGAGTTCAGTTTCCAATACCACTTGTTGAAATAGCAGGCGAAAGCAGATTTTACGAGCCTTATGTACAGGTACAGATGGTGAACTCCGAGCATCTCGAAAAATCGGATGTTTTCAATAATCGGGATATGAAGTTCAGTTTCCAATACCACTAGTTGAAATAGCAGGCGAAAGCAGATTTTACGAGCTTTATGTGCAGGTATAGATTATGATCCCCGAGCATCTCGAAAAAATCGGATGTTTAAATAATCGGGATATGGAATTCAGTTTCCAATACCACTAGTTGAAATAGCAGGCGAAAGCAGATTTTACGAGCCTTATGTACAGGTACAGATGGTGAACTCCGAGCATCTCGAAAAATCGGATGTTTTCAATAATCGGGATATGAAGTTCAGTTTCCAATACTACTAGTTGAAATAGCAGGCGAAAGCAGATTTTACGAGCTTTATGTGCAGGTATAGATTATGATCCCCGAGCATCTCGAAAAAATCGGATGTTTAAATAATCGGGATATGGAATTCAGTTTCCAATACCACTAGTTGAAATAGCAGGCGAAATCAAATTTTACGAGCCTTATGTACAGGTACAGATGGTGAACTCCGAGCATCTCGAAAAATCGGATGTTTTCAATAATCGGGATATAGAGTTCAGTTTCCAATACCACTAGTTGAAATATCAGGCGAAAGCAGATTTTACGAGCTTTATGTGCCGGTATAGATTATGATGCCCGAGCATCTCGAAAAAATCGGATGTTTAAATAATCGGGATATGGAATTCAGTTTCCAATACCACTAGTTGAAATAGCAGGCGAAAGCAGATTTTACGAGCCTTATGTGCAGGTACAGATGGTGAACTCCGAGCATGTCGAAAAATCGGATGTTTTCAATAATCGGGATATAGAGTTCAGTTTCCAATACCACTTGTTGAAATAGCAGGCGAAAGCAGATTTTACGAGCCTTATGTACAGGTACAGATGGTGAACTCCGAGCATCTCGAAAAATCGGATGTTTTCAATAATCGGGATATGAAGTTCAGTTTCCAATACTACTAGTTGAAATAGCAGGCGAAAGCAGATTTTACGAGCTTTATGTGCAGGTATAGATTATGATCCCCGAGCATCTCGAAAAAATCGGATGTTTAAATAATCGGGATATGGAATTCAGTTTCCAATACCACTAGTTGAAATAGCAGGCGAAATCAAATTTTACGAGCCTTATGTACAGGTACAGATGGTGAACTCCGAGCATCTCGAAAAATCGGATGTTTTCAATAATCGGGATATAGAGTTCAGTTTCCAATACCACTAGTTGAAATAGCAGGCGAAAGCAGATTTTACGAGCTTTATGTGCAGGTATAGATTATGATGCCCGAGCATCTCGAAAAAATCGGATGTTTAAATAATCGGGATATGGAATTCAGTTTCCAATACCATTAGTTGAAATAGCAGGCGAAAGCAGATTTTACGAGCCTTATGTACAGGTACAGGTGATGAACTCCCGAGCATCTCGAAAAATCGGATGTTTAGATAATTATGCGAAGCAATTGATTTCTTAGGTGAGATTCTTGCAAATTTTTTCATGATTGAATCATTTAAATTCTTCAAAAATTGAATATTCTTAATTCGGTTTCACCAATAGTTCACACGTATATTCAGGATTAAGATTTTGGAACTTTTTTTTGGGTTCTGTTCGGTTCAAACAAGTTATTGAAAAAACAAAATCATTCAACTTAAAGTTTAATGGAAAAATATGTGTAAGTATGTGAGCATTAAAAAACCAAAACTAAAAATTTCATTACAGTGACAAAATCAAAAGGTTAGAAGGGATTTGAGGTATAAATTTATGGAAAATAAAATTTAAAGATTACCATTTGAATTTAAAAAAATTATTTTATCCAAATTATTGGGAGACAGTCTATTCCTACGGAGGTTAGTTATCTGACCAGTTTTCGAAAAAACTCTTTCCGATGGAACCGACGTTCCAGGAACACACAAATATTTCATAGCCAGTTCATTCAATTCTGGTAGGGCCGATTTATGTTTCGACCAAAATTCCAGAGGGTCTTTAGTTCTTTCTATCATGGGCATTTCCGTATATTGTTTTGTCAATATAACGGCCAAACTCAAAGGGGTGGAGATGGTTTTTGTTTCCGACACTTTTTGGTCGAAATGAAATGGATAAGGAAACCAATTATATAACAAAGAGATGAGTTTCAGTATTTTATTCAATTAGGGGACGAGACCCATAACATAAACGACAATAATTTTATGACAGCCATAAACTTCCTCGGCAATCGTTAACAATATGTTAACATAAGCCGCTACGCCCGCTACACAGTACACACTTCCAGCCTCCAGCATATGTATATGAATCATACGATTTTTATTAATCGAATGATCATCCGATTATTGAAATAATCGATTTTCAAACATCCGATTATTGAAATCATCCGATTATGCCCAACACTAGCCGTAACCAAAGAGGAACAAGAGAGACCACTCTCGTAAATTAGTTCCTGCTCTCTCGTCAACTAACCATTGACCTTCGACTGAATATCCCAAAGAAGGCACCGCAGTCGATACACCGCGGCAGTGCTAAAACGGCGGACCAATCAGAATGCCGATAGCCAACACGAAGTATCACCAAAGAGTAACAATGTCTAATCTTTGGTATCACGATAACCGATCCCTCGTGCATCGTCGGGATGGATTTCAAAACAACAGAAATGTCAATTATATTTCGCGTCTCGTCCTCTAGATCATAGATGTAGTATATTCATTTCCGTATGAATCCAACACAGTATTCAAAGCTTATGACCATTGGTCATAAAGAAGAAGAAAGCTTCTGCGCGCAGTCTCCATTTCTCACGCTGGGTGCATCCTAACCTAGCCTAGGACGGCCATTATTTTTTTCCTGTGTATACAATACAACACGTGTTTTTCATACTTGCTCATTTTAGTGAAATTTTTGTTTTCTTGAGTTGAAAATAAAATTAAATAAAATGGGCAATAGAAAACGTAAGTACGAGTCTTCAGAAACCAGTAATGACGAGAGAATTCGAGCTCTGGAAAGACAGTTAAAGAGCATACAAAAATCTCGTCGTCATCACCGGCACCGTGGGAGGAGAAGTAGAATATCCTCATCTGAAGAGAGGTCCTCTTCGAAGGAATACAATAGACGTACCTAAGTTTCAAACTCTGAGTTTGAAGACCATACAGAGTCAAGAGGTATGTTTTTGTCCATTTTCTCTATCGTATCCATTGAGATACACATTACACAATGAACTAATCCATATCACTTTCTTTGGTGATACATCTGTTCTTCCCAACAGTACGTTGTTCCATACTACGAAGTACTTAACATGGCTCGAATAAAGTCTACACTGGTATTATTCTACCTTTGTAATGAGAGCATAACACCAAACTTAGGTATAGCTCTGTTCTTACCTTTGAAATTTATCCATTAGTAGGTGGTACAATATATTACTCTCCGAACATGGCATGTTATGATACATTGGTTACAAACCTGTTATTATAGGAACCTTACTAGGCCTACATCTGTTCTTCCCAACAGTACGTTGTTCCATACTACGAAGTACTTAACATGGCTCGAATAAAGTCTACACTGGTATTATTCTACCTTTGTAACGAGAGCATAACATCAAACTTAGGTATAGCTTTCTTCTTACCTTTGAAATTTATCCATTAGTAGGAGGCTCTCCGAACATGGCATGTTATGATACATTGGTTACAAACCTGTTATTATGGGAACCTTACTAGGCCTACATCTGTTCTTCCCAACAGTACGTTGTTCCATACTACGAAGTACTTAACATGGCTCGAATAAAGTCTACACTGGTATTATTCTACCTTTGTAACGAGAGCATAACATCAAACTTAGGTATAGCTTTCTTCTTACCTTTGAAATTTATCCATTAGTAGGAGGCTCTCCGAACATGGCATGTTATGATACATTGGTTACAAACCTGTTATTATGGGAACCTTACTAGGCCTGCCTCTGGCCCATGAGATTACGTGGATACCTTACAACAAGCCTGTATCCAGCACGTAATGATTGCCCCCTTGACAGACAAAATATTAATTATTTTTTTTTTCTCTGCTCTCTTCAATGCGACCACACTTTTTCCTGGAAAATGGCCTAGGGGAGGGAGAAAAGGAGAATATCACTACCAAGTATCCCCCCACTTCAAACTGCCCCTTGGTAAAAGCTCCAAAAATCAACTCCGAAGTGAGGACTGCACTGTCAGAAATTGGGGTATCAAAAGGGGAACAGCGACACTGGATCCCTGGTGCTCAATAAAAATGTTGCCCGAGTAGGAACCAGAGAATATTACTATCAAGTGTATCTCAAAAGAGATGACAAGATCAAAGAAAAACGGGATCTAATTGGCAGCCCTAACAGCAATCGGTCAGGTCCTTAGTGACATTGTAACGGATGATTCAAAATACCTTATGGTAAAGAAACTCAGTGATGCGGGGAAATTATTATACTTCCTACACCACGAGGAATCACTGATGAGAAGGAAATTGTTATATCCTCATTTAAACCAAGGTGTCAAGGATAACCTGGGAAAAACTAAGAAATGGAGGAATTGGAAAAAGCATCGGCTGACCTCAAAATGAGACCCCAAGTGAAGTGGAGACAATACACGACAAGGCAGAAGACAAAAGTAGGAACAAATCCTACCAGGGTTTTGAACCCAAAAAGCCTGCTTCTCAACAATACTTCAACTTGGAGGGACATGCCGATACAACTCCAACAGACAAGGTTAGGGACACGATAGAATCATCAATATCAAAGACGGCAGCAGCAACGAGTACCAAGGAAACCCCAGAAAAGGAGTTGAAGGTAAAAATTTGTGCTGCTCGTCTGCAGGGTTACAAACATGTATAGACTGAATTAACTTCAGACCCAATGATGGATCGAAGGTTATAAAATGACTTTCTCCAAAACCCCCTATACAGAGATCAAAGACTGTATCAAGGTTTATCTTTTCAAAGTGCTATTTAGCCACCATAGATTAGAAAGATGCTTATCATCTCATACCGGTTCATGAATCTTAGATTCATACCAATATAATGGCTTACCTTTTGGTCTCAATACTTCATCATATGTTTCCATGAAACTCTTGAAATCTATACTAGCCTATGATGAGGTTTTTATATTGGTTGTATATCTTTATAATTTTTTTTTTTTTTTTTTGACGCTTAAATCTCTTTCGATGACTATCAGAACAATATCTCTGAAGCCTTGAATATTTTAGAAAAATATCTCTGAATATTTTAGAAAAATGTGGGTTCATAGTTAACCTAGAAAAAGGTAAGATGAACCCAAGTCAAGAAGAAAATCATTTAGGATTTATTTATAACTCCGAGATGATAATAAGTCTTCCGGCAGAAAAACACTGGCTCATATGTATCTGCTTGTAATGCAATTCCATACAGCTGGCTTCATATATTGGGCCTCAAAAATTTTGAAGGAAAAGTTACTATTCCTAATTCATTAGTCTTTAGTGATGCCTCGCGTAGCAGTTTTTTGCAATAATGATCTCATGGCTTCTGGAATAGTCAAGAATCAGTGGAAATATTGACTATTTGGAACTCTTAGCTGCGTTCTTTGGCTTGAAGTGTTTGCTAAAAACCTTTAAAGGTGTAATATTCTTTTACAAATTGATAACACTACAGCCATTTCCTTTATTTATATATATATATATATATAGATAGATAAAACAAAGGGGGGGGGGAAGACAAATATCCACACCTGAATGATCAAGGAATATATTATGGTGCGAAAAAAAGGGAAATTGCCGTTTATGCATTTTACATAAAGCAGCAGATCAAAAGTCTAGATTTAAAATCTCCAATATAGAATACGAATTGATAATAATAATTATTTATTTCCAGTAAAATAAATACAAATCAAAATAGATAAATATTCATGTAACATGAAATAAACTGTTAAATCCCAGGAAGTAAAACATGGGATTATCCATCCAATTGAGCAAAAAGCGGTGTCAAAAAATTAGGGAGCACTTTCGATGACCCAGAGATTTATATGCATCTAGAAATAATGCAATATGAATGTAAAGGATGTATCTTGTGGCATTTAGACCCAGAAGCGGAAACTACTGATGCTTTTTACGATTCAGTGAAATGAACTGAAGTTTTATATTTTTCCACCATGAATTTTGCTCCCAAAAATTGTTTCTGAAAAGGCAGAGATATTGTTGTAGTCCCACATTGGCCAATACAGCCAGGGTTCCGTGTCTTCAATATACAACTTATAAAAGATCTGGTTGATCTTGGGCCGAGAAATGACTTACGTCTTGCAATGACTTATGTCTTGCAATCAAAAGAAGACCTCACCCTCTGAAGTCCAAACTCCCCCCGATTTCCGGGCTGTTATCAGAGAAGGGAAATGGCTACCCTGTCGAAGCAATAATAATAATATTTATTTTTTCAGACCCTAAAGTATAGGACAAGTCAGAATCGATATTTCCATATTGTCTCTAGCCAAATCTTCATTGAAACAATATAACATTGGATTAAGATAATGGTGGAAAGAGGACATAGGTTTTTTTTTGATTCCTTTAAAGTGGATCACTTTCTGAAATTCATGAAATACTCTTTCTGAGAGGGGTTTTTACATGGTGCATTAAATACCATAAGATTTGCACTTGTGTTTTCACCGGATCTAGGTATGTACTGACTTTAGAATCAGACATTTTCTGAGACGAGTGTTCAAGCAAAGACTCTCACTTCCAAGGTATCAGGTAACCTTAGATACCAAAATTGTAAATGATTAGCTATTTTTAATCCTGATGAAAATCTAACGCTTGAACAATTAACCATGAAAGTGGCAACTCTACTTGTCTTAGTCACTGCTCACAGGCTTTAAACCTAATAATTGATTGATATAGAAAATATTGAGATAAGTGATAAAGAAATAATTATCAGAATACCATCAAGAATCAAAACGTCTGGACAAGGAATATCGCAACCTATTACGATGATTTTTTTGTCGAAAAAACTTGACCTTTGTCCTGCTGATGCATTTTGCACCTTCAATTAGAATTTTCAATGAAGCACTGATAATATCAATCAAAATTGAATCAATGAATGGACTGGTGGAAAGCCAAATTAAGAAGTGAACTAATGGAATGTGTTTCGTACCTTTAACGGTACGAAACCTTCATTTTATTTACTGATTATATCATTCAAAAAAGCCTTTAAGCCGTGACTAGCGAAACTTTGAGTAAGTGGGTAAAGAAAACACTGCAGAAGAGCGGTTTTAGACATGTTCACTGCACATGGTACGAAATGTGCATTCACCTCTGCTGCCAGCAGAAGAGTAATAACCCTGAACCACATAAGAAAAACTGCTGGATGGTCTGCTATGTGCAAGATTTTCGCACAATATTATGACAGACCTATCCAAGAACAAAACTGTTTTGGAAAAGCAGTTTTTTCGGAATAGTGTAACATTATTTTTCCTTTTGTACACTACTTTGAGAACTTTATACCTTTAATGGCAAAAGTGCATAATAAGATTCTGCAGGTTCTCCTTAAGATATCGAAAAGATATTTCCTATAACATTTTTGTTGAAGGAAACTGTTTATCAGTTTGCTTTAAACATCTACATCTATGATCTAGAGGACGAGACGCGAAATATAATTAAGAGATTAAACGAACTTACCTAAGTGAAGTTTGATCTTAATTATATGAAGCGTCTCGTCCGAATAGATCATTCCCTCCCTACCCAAATATATTATCAGTGTATTTTGTCTAATCTTTGATAATATCCCTTACAAAAAGTTATTAGGTACAAAAAGAAAAATCGTAGCTTTGGAAAATAATGGCCGTCCTAGGCTAGGTTAGGATGCACCCAGCGTGAGAAATGGAGACTGCGCGCAGAAGCTTTCTTCTTCTTTATGACCAATGGTCATAAGCTTTGAATACTGTGTTGGATTCATACGGAAATGAATATACTACATCTATGATCTATTCGGACGAGACGCTTCATATAATTAAGATCAAACTTCACTTAGGTAAGTTCGTTTAATCTCTTAATTTCATTGTCTATTTGTCAAGTTGTACCAAGAAAATAATGTTTTTCTGAAAATTAATCACAAATTATGCATGTATTTTAATGAGAGTTATATAAAATCTATGCATATTGTTTTATATTTTCTAACATTTCAGAAGATATTTGAATCATCTAATAAATGGTACGATTTTAATTACATCCAGCATATATTTCTTTGAGTAACTAATAGGTTTCATTGATGAGCAGCATGCAAACAACTGTAAATTAAAACTTGAAAATAAACTATTATCCCAGAAGAAATGGCTGCAAGTAGAAATTATGTAAAAAATCAAGAAAATAAAAAGCCTATATGATCGTTTTGAAAAAAACGTATTCAAATTGCTATTTATATCTGATAAATCAAGATCAAAGAGAAGATGAATCTTAGTTATGATTTAAGAATCGTTTCAATAACAGTAACAATTTCAGGTCAAAATAAACTGAAAGTTAAATGGAAATATTTGAATTCAAATTTCGGCAATTTCGCGCCCATCCCCCCACTAAAATCCTGGCAACCCAAGGTCAATTCGACGGATTCGGCTCAGATTTGCGAGTGAAACGTCTTTATAGTCTTTGCCGTAACCTCAAAAATATGCATAGAAATATATAAATATTGCTGACAACTCGGATGAATTGATAATGATACTAATTACACTTCCAACCAACTCAATTATTACAAAGAAAATGAATGCAATTCCATTAAAAAAAGCATATAAATTTTTTTTCATATAATTCGCGATTCCAAAAGTCTAAACGCCCCCTGCCGGCTAAATCGCGAATATAGTAAACGAGTATTGTTTTCATATTTGACGTATCTTTAAGCTAGATATTTCTATTTACGTTCACAAAGTTATTGAATTTTAGGTAACAAGTTTGCGTCCAATTTTCTGGGGCAGGTTTGAGTGCTGATTTAGAAAGGTAATTCAATGATTATCAACAAGAGTGTTATGAAATTGATCTTCGTATTTCAAATAACTGTGACTTAATTTTTCTGTAAGAAAGAAATTAGAATCATCTTTGAGGTGGAGTCTGAATGAAACGATTTTATGTTTTAATAATATATGTACATGAATTTTAGGACATTGGATTATATAACAATAAATGAGAAAGTTCTAGTACTAGAAGAAAAAACAGTTTACAATTGTAATTGTTGTGTCTTCAATTGCTCCTCGAAGAAAAATCAAAACAGGTCTATACATTCCCATAAATTTCATAAGAAAGATGCCTCAACAGTTTGTGTCACCAATGCCTTTGGCATAGTGGAAAAAATAGACCGAAGAAAAGAACAAATGATCGACTATTAGGTGTAGCTTCCAAATTGTAATTGAACACTGTCGTCAAACTCAAATAGTGCTCCAATTTTCCTGTTGAATTATTATCAATTTCGATATAATTTAAATTGAAAAAACCAATTTATTCCCCTAAAATCAATAAACTTGACACTATTTTATCAATAATCCAATCATTCACCGAAAAGTCTTCACATAAAACTCACAAAATCGAAGGAAAAACCTGAAAAACACCTTAAATAATAACACACAATAAATCTCCCGAAATGATACTCGTTTTCCTCCATGTTTGTTTACGTTTAGCAGCGCCCTCATCGGTAGTTGGAATAGCGAATAATAATGAGGATTTTTTTTTGTTGTTATGTTTATCTGTGCTCATTCCAGTGTCAGTGTAGTGTATTCATTTCAGGTTATATTGTTTGTAATGAAATCGAGGACCCTAAGAATAATCCAGTAAATAATCCGAAAAAATGCCACTTATCTTATTGACTGGAATCCCTTGTAGTGGAAAAACTACTAGGTGTGAAGAGCTGAAACAGTTTTTTTTAGAAAAAAATAAGGAAGTGATTATTGTTAGTGAAGCCGAACAAATTGCAAGATCTGGATTCGAAAAGAACATAGTATATTCGGGTTGAGTTAATATTTTAATTTCATTAAAATATTCAAACATTCTAAATATCAATATATTTTCTAGATTCCAACAAAGAGAAACACATTCGAGGGTTGCTTAAATCCGAGGTTTTGCGATATGTTACATCCTCCAACGTAGTCATATTAGATGGATTGAACTATATCAAAGGTGAGAACTCGTTGAAATTTTCATAGATAAAATACCACCTCCTAAATTCAGGTTTCAGATATGAATTATATTGTGGTACGAAATCGAATAAGGCAACGCAGTGCACAATTCACGCAGAAATTAACCGGGAAGAGTCCTGGAAATTCAACGAATGCAGGGATATCAAAGTGGAGAAATACACCCGGGAAATATACGACGCTCTTGTATTGCGGTATGAAGAACCTGATGGTAACAACAGGTGGGACGCTCCTCTATTCATGATTTTTCCCGATCAAGAACTGGATAAAGATAGGATTTATTCGACCTTATTCGATAAAGGAGCACCCAAACCTAACAAATCCACTCAAAATGTGAGTATATTTCGTACGACTGGATTGTCTTTATGATTATAGAATGAATTTCAGGCGCCTTTGAGTTCGACGAACTTCTTATACGATTTGGATCAGACGACTAAGAAAATCGTCGCTTCGATTATCAAGGCTAAGAAGCAGAATTTAGTAGGGAAAGTGAAGATTCCCGAGTTTGAAAATCTCTACGTAGACGTCAGTAAGGTGTCGATACCGGATCTGTCTAGATTGAGGAGGCAATATATTTCTTACTCCAAGTTGAACCCACCGAATTCCCAAGAAATATCGGCTCTGTTTGTCCAATACTTGAATACAACTTTGACGTAAAACTGTTTTTTTATTGCTCCTTTGGATACATCGTGGAAACGATCATATTTTCAATGGAAATAAAAATTAATGAATAATTTAAAACCTTAGAAACCATAGAAATTTATAACTTTCGACCGGAAAGACCTAGAGACTTGAAATTTTCAGGTTAGGTTCGAATCATAGAAACTTAAGTTGTCTATGGTTCGAATCTCGAATTCTGCAGTTGAGTTCGTTATTGGGCAAAATTTGTTTTCTTGATAATTTCGAAACTACGCATTCGATCGTGACGAAATTTTGTATTTTAATGGAGAATGATATATTCAAGCTACATTTTTTCCAGATCGCATATTTAGAACCATTTTAAATTCCAACGAATTATTGAATGAAAAATCCTTATATTTCTGTAACAGCTGATTTGGCATAATTGACGAAGAGCTGCTGTCATTTTTTTGACAGCTGCAAAAAATTCCTTCAATTGGTTTCTAAAACAGGAAAATACGAATCTACCTATAGGGTGGATGAACGAGCGCTCAAAAGCTCCTGACTTCACGACAGTGCTTTTTATAATTTTTTTAATTTCATGACCAGGAAACTACATTCTATGTCCATATTTATTCCAGGATTTAATACAAAAAGAAGCAATTTGACTAGCTTGTTATAGCAAAAACAATATTTTTCCCATTTGAAATGGAGTATCTCCTGATATTCCTTCGTTAATAATTCGGTTTCGATTGTGACGAAATTCTGTATTTTGATGGAGAATGATATATTCAAGCTAGGTATATTTTTTCCAGATCACATAACAAGAACCATTTCAAATTCCAACGAATTATTGAATAAAAAATCCTTATATTTCTGTAACAGCTGATTCGGCATAATTGACATTTTTTTGACAGTTGTCAAAAATTATTTCAATTGGTTTCTAAAACTGGAAAATACGAATCTGCCTACAAGGTGGATTTACGAGTGCTCAAAAGCTCCTAACTTTTTATAATCTTTTCAGTTTCATGATCAGGAAACTACATTCTATGTCCATATTTATTCCAGGTTTTAATGCAAAAAAAAGCAATTTGACTCGCTAGTTATAGCAAAAACAATATTTTTCTCATTTAAAATGGAGTATCTCCTCTAATATTTCTTTGGTAATAATATCAGTACTTTTAACATCTTCAAAATGCATTCAATTTAAAATTCATCCTGCATTGAACTAAAAACCAATAAATTGGAATATTTATTACAATAATAGAAAAAGGAATATACATTCATTGAACTGAAAACCAATAAATTGGAATATTTATTACAAATCATAGACAAAGGAATATACATTTATCTATGGTTACAATCAATTGTAATTTGTATCTTGTTTGATGACAAAAGTCAATTTACCATTGCTTCCAAAAATGAGACGAAACAATAACACATTTTTGTGTGAGAGATGATACCAGATTTAGACCGGCTGTTTTTGTCAGGATTTTTTCAAAAAAAGTTTTTGTTTTCCTCGTTGCCCCCACAGAACTCTCACATCGATCTCTGTGACTTCCCATCCCCAAAGATTAAAGAGTCTCTTTAATCTTTGCCCATTCCCAAAGCTAAGGAAATCGGGGTTTCACTGTCCAGTCCAGTAACTAAAATTCAATGAGCGAAAAATAAATTCCTTCAGGGTAATCATCCCAAGCGACGTTTCTTTGTCGAACCCCCAGGCGTCGAAGTATTAGGTAAACTCCAATCAACGCACCATTCCGGCACGTGAAATTCCAGAAATCTTCATTGGATCTCAGGTATCCACCCCCTACAGGTTGTCGAACACAGCCGCTTGAACTGTAAGCAACGAACTCGCGTTTAGGGCCGCGCTAGTGTAAAATTCAATAATGTGAAAAATGATTGAGAATTTTATAACTTCTTAATTGAAGTAATTAGCGGATTCGAATTTCGCGCCATACAAACAAAAACTTCGGTGCGAACTGCGGTTGTAGCCGTTCGCCAGTTAGTGGCGCTAGTGTAGTTACAGTGAGTTACTCAAAATGGCTGCTAGCGACGATGAGCCTATGCACCATTTATATGAGGTTTTTACTACTTGTTTCAATAAAATAGCAAATAAAGCACCAGGTAAGTCTTTTTTTAACTTACATCTTTCATTTTTCGCCGCCGCCCGCCCGGAAAACCGCCCTCTTATGCCCTCATCAGCCTCGAATCCTAACAGGATTTTAGCGTGCAACTCAAAACATATCACCTTTCATTTAATTCCCCAAGACTTCGAGAGATGAATCTTGATTGTTTCGGCGAGGGAGGATTCCCTCTCGCGATTTAAGGAACTAGGGTAGGCTATAACGGTTTGTTCATTTAGAAAAGTTGTTTTTAACAAGTCACTTCAACCAGTGTTTTGTAACTTCACTTGTCTTTTGTCAAAGGATTCTGTTGCCCTACAATTTCAGTTAATGTTTGTTTATTTACATTGCACCCTCATTATCTATCACATTATCCAATTTGTACTGATAATGTGGATTCTCATTGGAATTTAGATAACTGCTTTCGCTTTGTTTTCATTTCGACGAGTTTATATCTGTTGTTCTTTGGGTGCCTTCCTCGAGGAGTTGCTTCAAATCAAAGAAAGCTCATTCATCTTATTCTCCCTTATTTGTTGGTTAATCTTATTTATGGAAGAAAAAAGTTTACATTTTTCTATAAACATAAGTGAAGATTCGAAAATTCAAAAATTACAATTTTTACATTTTTCGAATTTAATCTAATCATTGCTAATTTAATATCAGATCGATTTTTCTGGCTTTCTCTTCGGTTTCTTCTATATTTTTGTTGAAATTAAAATGTTTGTCGTCTGTTATACCAAAGTTTTTTATATTGTCTTTCAATCTTATTTCCTTATCATTTATTTTTATTTTTCCACTTGAATCTTCTCTTGTTATGTGAAACATTATGATTGATTGACACTTTTCTTCTTTGAACTTTATTATCCATTTCTTATTATTCTTCTGATTCGTTATTCCTTTTTCTCGATCTTGTTTGCCTTGATTTCTCCCTTTCCTGTTATTGTTTCTTAAATTTTTTTAATTTAATCCAATCATTGCTAATTCAGTATCAGATTGATTTTTCTGACTTTCTCTTCGGTTTCTTCTATATTTTTGGGAAATTTAAATTTTTGTTTAATGTTATACCTAAGTTTTTTAAAATTGCCTTTCCATTTTATTTCCTTATCGTTTATTCTTATTTTTCCACTTGAATTTCTCTTGTTTCGTGAAACATTATTGATTGACTCTTTTCTTCGTTAATCTTTATTCTCCATTTCTTATTATTCCTATAATTCGTTATTTCTTTTTCTTGATCTTGTTTACTTTGATTTCTCTCTTTCCTGTTATCGTTTCTAAAATTCTTCCCTTGTTGTCCCTTATGATAATATTTTAGATAAAGTTCAAAAATTATGGGAATATAGTTACTGAGGCTTCTTTCTCCTCGAGGAATAATAGATACATTTTATAATTCTTCTATTCATTCAGTTATATTGTGACCTTTTGGCTAGTTATTTCTGATGGGTATTCCATGGTTTTTCCTAGGTGTTAGTGTGATTAGGCCTAATGACAGCTGTAAATGTGTGAATGGAAAACGAATTGTGGGTAGATCTTACATTCAGCCAAGAAAGGGCTTATCTTGTTTATGATCTCTGTTATCGACAGCTAACTTCCTTTTTGACACTTCGAAGACCGCCTAGGGAAGTTATGATCTCGGAAAAATTGTTTTTATCACGTATTTACTCGTTGTAAATTTTTATGTTGGCGTTCCTTCTAGTTGCTATAAATCTGGGAGGTTGGAATTTATGATTTTTCGAGTCTTCATATTTGTAGTGTTTGTGAAAATTTAATGATTTCTTGCTCCAGGCATCTCGTTGCCATGGAACCCCTTGAAATTTGATTTGATCACCTTTTAATTTCCGTTGATAAAATCGGATACTTGAACTATGTTCCTTTGGTGTGATTTTTTCGTTATCCGAACAAGAACCGGAATTGGAATTTGAAGATCGATGTCTACTTTAAGCGAAAAACGATCAGGTCAATTATACCGATAGTAATATAACTCGCGTATTTTCCAGATGTCCGAGATTCATTTGCGGATTTCTAATCTGTCTCGGTTCTGTTCTCTTAGCTGTTTCAGCTAAATAGCGAGTAACAAAACATTCTTGTTCTTTATTATTTTTTATCGTTTGACATATGTACAGGGTGATTGTTTATATTTCACTCAGTAGCTATCTCAGTGAATATTGGTCCTACAAAAACGTTCAACTGGGCAAATATGAAGTGTTTTTTTGGGCATTCAGAATTCAGTACTAGAAAATGAAAAAATGCATCGTTAACCTAGAAATAGTATGTGAGTTGGTATTTTTTTTTCGTGTTGAATTATTAGTGTTTCTTTCGGGGGCTCGGAATTTGATTAGGATCACTTCGGCGCCAATCTCTAGGGGTTGAGAATGTTGAGATGCCCCTTATGGCGGCGCGGGCAAGTCGTTAACGACGACGTACCGAAATGAATCGGAGATCACGGAGCAATTTTTTAAGTACAGGTCGAGGGCCATCTGTTGTCCGACAGAATCGAGTTTTATTGAGGAACTAGTTCAAACGATGAGTTTATGTAGCGGTTTTCTCGTGCACAGGTAACCGATGACAGATCCGAATTGTTGTTCGCGCTCGGCGCCGAATATCTCGCGATACAGGGTGGCCCATCGAAAATGAAATTTTGAGAAGGTTTTCGGAAACTTTTTGTCCATTATTTCAACTAATTCAATCACGCAGGTGATTCTCTACATAACCGGCGTTTTTTCTGAAGCCTTGAGTTGTAAGAGAGAAATTGCCTGAAACGAAATCACTTTCGTAATAATTTCGACAAAGATAAAACCAGAAATATTATTATCGAAAATTGATAGCTGCGTAACGCGGCAAGAATAAGAGCCGGAATGAGAAAACGAAAAGCAGTCGACTAGGAATACTGTAACGCTATTGGTGGACGTAGGCAGATGTTTTGGAGGAATCTCATTCAGAAATACGACATTACGCGTTTAATAATGATGTATTATCACTCTGCTTCGTCGGTACGTAGAACTCCTGAAGGTATACATGTTTATTATGTACGGGGGGCATCTTATTTTGAAATTCACCTAGCGCTAATTCAATGTTGCGCATTTTCTCAGAATGTTGATTGGACTTCTGGTTTCGAAGATGGCCAGGATTAGTGATAAACATGTCTATGCGTATGACGTAGAGGGAAGGTTAGCGGAGCAAAAATTACTCTTCAAGCAAGGCGTTATTAGTGATTTTATCGTATTGAATAGAGTTTTTTGCTTTGGATATTTACATATTTGGTTTGTTAGTTGTTAGGAAAAAAGTTAATATTTTTCTATGAACATAAGTGAAGATTTCGAAAATTCAAAAACTACAATTTTTACATTTTTCGAATTTAATCTAATAATTGCTAATTCAATATCGGAAATATAGATATATATACCTGTTGAAATTTAAATTTTTTTCCATTGTTAAACCTAAGTTTTTTACATTTTCTTTCCTTCTTATTTCCTTATCGTTTATTTTTATTTTTCCCCTTGAATCTTCTCTTGTTTTGTGGAACATTATGGATTGACTCTCTTCTTCGTTAAAATTTATTCTCCATTTCTCCTTATTCCTCCAATTCGTTATTCCCTTTACTCGATCTTGTCTGCTTTGATTTCTCCCATTTCTGTTATTGTTTCTAATTTTTTTTTAATTTAATTCAATCATGGCTAATTCAATATCAGATTGATTTTCCCGACTTTCTTTTCGGTTTCTATATATTTGTTGAAATTTAAATTTTTGTCCATTGTTATACCTAAGTTTTTTACATTGTCGTTCCATCTTATTTTCTTATCGTTTATTTCATTTTCCCCCTCGAATCTTCTTTTTTTTTGTGAAACATAATTGATTGACTCTTTTCTTCGTTAAACTTCATTCTCCATTTCTTATTATTCCTCCATTTCGTTATTATCTTTTCTCGATTTTGTTTGCTTTGATTCCTCCCATTTCTGTTATTGTTTCTAATTTTTTTTTTAATTCAATTCAATCATGGCTAATTCAATATCAGATTGATTTTTCCGACTTTCTTTTCGGTTTCTTCTATATATTTGTTGAAATTTAAATTTTTGTCCATTGATATACCTAAGTTTTTTACATTGTCTTTCCATCTTATTTTCTTGTCGTTTATTTCATTTTCCCCCTTGAATCTTCTTTTTTTTTGTGAAACATTATTGATTGACTCCTTTCTTCGTTAAACTTCATTCTCCATTTCTTATTATTCCTCCATTTCGTTATTATCTTTTCTCGATTTTGTTTGCTTTGACTTCTCCCATTTCTGTTATTGTTTCTAATTTTTTTTTTATTCAATTCAATCATTGCTAATTCAATATAAGATTAATTTTTCCGACTTTCTTTTCGGTTTCTTCTATATATTGGTTGAAATTTAAATTTTTGTCCATTTTTATACCTAAGTTTTTTACATTGTCTCTCCATCTTATTTTCTTATCGTTTATTTCATTTTTCCCCTTGAATCTTCTTTTTTTTGTGAAACATTATTGATTGACTCTTTTCTTCGTTAAACTTCAATCTCCATTTCTTATTATTCCTCCATTTCGTTCTTATCTTTTCTCGATCTTGTTTGATTTGATATCTATCTTTCTTGTTATTGTTTCTAACATTATTTGAATTTAATCCAAACATTGCTAATTCAATATCAAATTGATTTTTCTTACTTTCTCTTCTGTTTTTTCTATGTTTTTGTTGAAATTTAAATTTTTGTCAATTATTATACCCAAGTTTTTTACATTGTCTTTCCATCTTATTTCCTTATCGTTTATTTTCAATTTCCCCCTTGAGCTTTCTCTTGTTTTGTGAAACAATATTGGTTGACTGTTTTCTTCTTTAATCTTTATTCTCCATTTGTTATTATTCCTCCAATTCGTTATTCCCCTTCCTCGATCTTATTTGCTTTGATTTCTCCCTTTCCTGTTATTGTTTCTAAAATTTTTTTAATTCAATATCAGATTGATTTTTCTGACTTTCCCTTCGGTTTCTTCCATATTTTTCTCCATTTTTTAAATTTTTATCCATTGTTATACCTAAGTTTTTTACATTGTCTTGCCATCTTATTTCCATATCGTTTATTTTTTTTCCCCCTTGAATCTTCTCTTGTTTTGTGAAACATTATTGATTGACTCTTTTCTTCGTTAATCCTTATTCTCCATTTCTCATTATTCCTCTAATTCGTTTTTCCCTTTTCTCGATCTTGTTTGCTTCAATTGTTTGGTGCAATAGAGTATTTTGTTGACGGAACTGGGATATTTATGGACACTTCTGGCTTATCTCAATATTAGTTCGATATTTTATTTTGGTAATAGAAACTTATTAAAAATTTCGCGTATTCTTCTTATTGAATTATTTATTTTTTTGGCGAGCGGTTCTCGCAATGTTGAGTGCGCGTTTTCCAACGGGGAAACGGATGGATGTTTCGTCCCGGATCTACTTGTTCGACTCCTTAGTAAGCAAATCTGAATTACCTCAACCCGAATTGAGTAGAGCTAGATTTCCCTTCTATTGCACTATTTACTTCAGTGCGTCGCGAGGGGTGGCTTTTTGCCCACCCCCCGAACCTTCGTAGAATTGTCTTCCCCCGAGCTGACGCGGGTCCTTGGTCCATTCCAATTAAATAATGCCGGCGACACATCAAGATTGTATTCAGGTCCAGAGATTTCGGGGAGGGGGCGCCAACCGACCCGTGCTGGATGCTCCCGACGTGTCCATCGGACCGTATCCGGGAATACATTATGTCCAAGCCAAGGTCTTATCGCTCATTATCGGTAAAATTCCGAACTTCCTTGGTAGTTGCGACTCATCGTAATTAACCGTATGCGGGGTCTTTCATTCCCTCAAGTTGGCACCAATTTTTCCACTGACAGTTGGTTTGACAGCTGACAGTTGATTTGACATTTCATACTAAAGTTTCATGTTTTTTTTTTCAGAAAAAACCAGTTTTCAACCTCCGTATGGAAGCATAGACAATGGCATGGTGAGTAGTTGCGTCTATAGCTAGACTAGTTACGGCTTTGACCTTCAACGGTGGTGAACGTTCCTCCATGGTCCTCTTCTTGTAGTTGAGGTGACATATTGAATGGAAGACCGAAATGTAACTTTGCGAGCGATGAATTTTCGATAACCCGATGACGTTTCGTTGCAGGCTTACGCGTTGAGTCCGGCCGCACCAGGATATGGCGCCACGGCTGGTCCGGGCACCAGCCCCACTCAGGCAGCTGGGGAGCCGTTCGCGGCGGACAGTCCGTACTTTCCGTTCAGCGCGCGGCCAGCGCCGAGGCTGTCGCCGGCGAAGGGGATCAAGGGACAGGGCGGGCACATCATCAGACAGACCAAGGAGGAGCCCCAGCAGACGTTGGAGCAGCAATGGGTGGTGAGTGCTTCATTTTAGAAAAAAGTCAAATGTAAACAACCCTAAAAGTATTCTTCTCCATAGACTACATATGATTATGACGAATATGTAGTCTGTGCTCTTCTGTCTTTTTGTTGGTCGTTTCCTTTTAAATTAACCATCAAAATGCAGCCCTCTTTGTTGTTGCGGTGTTCCCAAATGGTGGCACAGCAATGAGACACTTCGAATTTTATAACCCCATATTTATTTTTCTTTTTTGACTATTTGAAGAATCTCATTACATCCGGAACAACACTACAGTTATCTTATTCTTGTTGTTCATTCTTTGACTTGTGGGTTGGGACCATATGTAGTTTTTGTATTTAAGGTTATGTTGTTCCATTCGGAAGTGTAGAATGCCATTCTGTAGAACGGAGCGTAGACATATCGGATATTTAATTAGCAATGATTGTATAAAATCGAAAAAAAATGTTAGAAACAACAACAGAAAGGAGAAAAATCAAAGCAAACAAGATCGAGAAAAGGGAATAACGAATTTAGAAGAAATAATAAGAAATGGAAAATAAAGATCAACGAAGGAAAGTGTCAATTAATGATTAAATCCATGAAATGTTAGAAACAATAACAGAAATGTGAGAAATCGAAGCAAACAAGATCGAGAATAGGGAATAACGAATTTAGAAGAAATAATAAGAAATGGAAAATAAAGATGATCGAAGAGGAAGAGTCAATCAATAATGTTTCACAAAGCGAGAGAAAATGCAGAGGAAAATTAAAAATAAACGATAAGGAAATAAGATGGAAAGACAGTTTAAAAAACTTGGGTATAACAATGGACAACAATTTAAATTTCAACAAAAATATAAAATAAACAGAAGAGAAAGTCAGAAAAACCAATCTCATATTTCAGTAACAATAATTGGATTAAATCCATGAAATGTTAGAAACAATAACAGAAATGTGAGAAATCGAAGCAAACAAGATCGAGAATAGGGAATAACGAATTTAGAAGAAATAATAAGAAATGGAAAATAAAGATGATCGAAGAGGAAGAGTCAATCAATTATGTTTCACAAAGCGAGAGAAAATGCAGAGGAAAATTAAAAATAAACGATAAGGAAATAAGATGGAAAGACAATTTAAAAAACTTGGGTTTAACAATGGACAGCAATTTAAATTTCAACAAAAATATAAATTAAACAGAAGAGAAAGTCAGAAAAATCAATCTCATATTTCATTAGCAATGATTGGATTAAATCCAAAAAATGTTAGAAAAAATAACAGAAATGTGAGAAATCGAAGCAAACAAGATCGAGAAAAGGGAATAACGAATTCAGAAGAAATAATAAGAAATGGAAAATACAGATCAACGAAGAAAAGAGTCAATAAATAAAGTTTCACAAAACAAGAGAAAATGCAAGGGGAAAATTATAAATAAACGATAAGGAAATAAGATGGAAAAACAATTTGAAAAAATTGGGTATAACAATGGACAACAATTTAAATTTCAACAAAAATATGGAATAAACAGAAGAAAAAGTCAGAAAAATCAATCTCATATTTCAGTAGCAATGATTGGATTGATTCCAAAAAATGTTAGAAACAATAACAGAAATGTGAGAAATCGAAGCAAACAAGATCGAGAAAAGGGAATAACGAATTTAGAAGAAATAATAAGAAATGGAAAATAAAGATTAACGAAGAAAAGAGTCAATCAATAATGTTTCACAAAACAAGAGAAAATGCAAGGGACAATTAAAAATTAACGATAAGGAAATAAGATGAAAAGACAATTCAAAAAACTTGGGTATAACAATGGACAACAATTTAAATTTCAACAAAAATATAGAATAAACAGAAGAAAAAGTCAGAAAAATCAATCTCATATTTCAGTAGCAATGATTGGATTAAATCCATAAAATGTTAGAAACAATAACAGAAATGTGAGAACTCGAAGCAAACAAGATCGAGAAAAGGGAATAACGAATTTAGAAGAAATAATAAGAAATGAATAATAAAGATCAACGAAGGAAAGAGTCAATCAATAATGTTTCACAAAGCAAGAGAAAATGCAAGGGGAAAATTAAAAATAAACGATAAGGAAATAAGATGGAAAGACAATTTAAAAAACTTGGGTATAATAATGGATAACAATTTAAATTTCAACAAAAATATAGAATAAACAGAAGGGAAAATCAGAAAAATCAATCTCATATTTCAGTAGCAATGATTGGATTAAATCCAAAAAATGTTGGAAACAATAACAGAAATGTGAGAAATCGAAGCAAACAAGATCGAGGAAAGGGAATAACGAATTAGAGGAATAATGAGAAATGGAGAATAAAGATTAACGAAGAAAAGAGTCAATCAATAATGTTTCACAAAACAAGAAAAAATCCAAGGGGAAAAATAAAAATAAACGATAAGGAAATAAAATGAAAAGACAATGTAAAAAACTAAGGTAAACAAATGGACTTAAATTTCAACGAAAATATAGAAGAAACAGAAGGGAAAGTAAGAAAAATCAACCTGATATTGAATCAGCAATAATTGGATTGAATTCAAAAAATGTTAGAAAAAATAACAGAAATGTGAGAAATCGAAGCAAACAGGATCGAGAAAAGGGAATAACGAATTGGGGGAATAATAAGAAATGGAAGAAATGGACGATAAGGAAATAAGATGGAAAGACTATATCTACTTAGATATAAAAACGGACAAAAATTTAAATTTCAACAAAAATATGGAAGAAACAGGTAAGAAAGTCAGAAAAATCAATCTGATATTGAATTAGCAATGATTGGATTGAATTCAAAAAATTTTTGAAACAATAACAGGAAAGAGAGAAATCAAAGCAAACAAGATCGAGAAAAAGGGAATAATAAGAAATGGAGAATAAAGATTAACGAAGAAAAGAGTCAATCAATAATGTTTCACAAAACAAGATAAAATCCAAGGGGGAAAATAAAAATGAACGATAAGGAAATAAGATGGAAAAACAATGTTGAAAACTTGGGTATAACAATGGACAAAAATTTGAATTTCAACAAAAACGCAGAAGAAACAGGAGAAAAAGTCAGAAAAATCAATCTGATATTGAATTAGCAATGATCAGACTAAATCTAAAAAATGTTAGAAACAATAACAGAAATAAGAGAAATCAACGCAAACAAGATCGACAAGAGGGAATAACGAATGAGAGGAATAATAAGAAATGGAGAATAAAGATTTACGTAGAAAAGAGTCGATGTTTCACAAACCAAGGGAAGATTCAAGGGGGAAAATAAAAATAAACGATAAGGAAATAAGATGGAAAGATAATGTAAAAACTTGAGTATGTATAACAATGGAGAAAAATTTAAATTTCAACAATGATATAGAAGAAACAGAAGGGGAAGTCAGAAAAATCAATCTGCTATATCTACCCTCTAATTAACAGATGATGAACTAAAAATTGAAATACACAAATCCTCAATGAGACCGAAATTCAAAAATGAACAAGAACAAAATAAAGGAACTTGAAAGAATCCAGAGCAGATCTCTGAGACAAGCATAAAATGAAGAGAATCTTCTTTGAACTATCGAAACAGGGGAATTCAGGAAGCAAAAGACCAAGACCACGAAAAAAGAAAACTAACGAAGAGACAAACTTAATGAACTTCTGGAAGAAAAAATGACGAAGTAGCGAATAAGAAGAAAAAAAACAGATAGAAAACAAAGAGGAGCGAAAGAAGAAACAAGTCTAACGACAAGTGCGAGTTACTAGTGGTTCTACCTGTCACTTCCATACCACGAATGTCTATACAAAAAACTCGAAACTCTATCGTAGAACCGACTACCCTCGGGATTCAAAGTTGATCGAAAAGCGAAAAGGGTCCTTCATATATACTTACGAAAAAACGCGACAAAAGGAAACCCGATAGTACTAGATGCGGAAAGGTTAGATAATCCTCAATCCTCCTATCTTCTGATCCCGATCGCGACCCAGATGAACCAGAACCGTTTCTATGGGGGGTTCGAAGCTAGTAGCAGTAACGCGACACCGAACGGATGTACATTTTTATTGCCTTGCGAGACGCATACCATCAACGCTGTCCGTTAGAGTGTTAGACGAAGAGGAACATGGGGGTCCGAAGGTGAGAGCGGCGGAGGAAGAACGTAACGCGATCGATTGATGGGGGTTAGCTTATCCTGGAGAGATCCTTTTGCAGCTTTGCCGAGTGAATTTGAAGTTAACCTGAAAGTGATTGTTTACCTTTTGAAATGACGCCAACATGTCCTGTTTTATTGGAATGCAAGCATCTCATGAAGTAGAGAAGAATTGCATCAGTAAGATCTTGAGTGAACACGAGTCATAGAGTTCATTACAGCGTTGCCAGCACGACACTGTCAGATACATAAATGCTTATCTTTGTCCAAACAATCTTGATGTTTGCGTCACAACAAACTAGATCCCAACTAAAATCGTGACGTTTCGTGTTTCGTCAGTTTTGGCGCCTGTATTGACCTGTCTACTTTTGAGAAGTGTGCTTTCTTTTTGCCACTGAGAACTAGTGGGGAGGGTCAACAGGGGTCAATTGAGGAGGAAGCGTTGAGGCGAAGACGCCACCGTCGAAGTACATACGTTCTACCGTTTCCTTATTACGATTAGATCGACGACTCGGTGCTATTTGCACACCTGTTAGATATCGGTAGCGATAAGTGAGAGGGGTTCTCATCGGGCATAGAAAACAGGTTAAATTAACGTGGGGACGTTTGAATGTACATTTTTTTGTTTAATTGTTTCCGGAAAATAGGGGTGGGAATATTGGTGTTCGTCTTCCGTTGTTGAATATCTGGGATGGACGGTGGCGTTGTTCGATAAGTGAGACTTGGGGTTTCCCACAAAACTACCCTCCAACTAAGGTGAACCTTAAGGTAAATCTGGCAACGTCGGCCAAATATGACGAATGAGATATTAAATCTATTGTGTGACAGGAATGTCAAAAATGTTGTACTCATAACCTCAATTTCCGATTGTTTTTATTTGTGTGATCTGTACTGTACTGATCATTGTTTATCTATTCACTTACGGGATAAGTGCAATTTTACAAAAATACTAATAAAATGAACAAAATGATGCAACTACTCTGAAGTCAGCGATAAGTAGTTGCGAATTCAAAGAACAGAGCAAATTTTAATGAGTTATGGTGAACACATCAAAGTGAAACTGTAAAAAAAAATCAGAGGGACCTGTTCAATTTGGCATCCGTGAATATCTAACATTAGTGTCAGTTGTCATTAATTTGAAGGGTCCGTCAAACACTTCGTCAATTTGTCAAAAAGATGCCGAGATTTTTATTGTTTTGGTTCAAGATTATTATTAATATCGATAGTCATCTGAAGCATCTATACTTGATTCTACTGGCGCCATCTGATATAGCGTATTTAATTTGAACTAAATGACACCCAGAGAGAATATCGAAGGAACTCGTATTTCGGATTGTTTCCTGGTTTTCAGTGTCTATTTACCGTCATTGACTCGAAGTCACAAAATTATAGATTTGTCTCGTTTCTCGATCATAGATATAATGAAGTTTTTACTGAAATGAATAAACCATAGAGTTAATTCTGGGTATTAAATTTCAGATTCTCTGTTTTTCCGGAATTAACATAAACTTCAAATACGAAAAATAATATAGGGTCATTTCTAAGTTGTACAGTTATTTATTTGGTTAATCCTATCAGATTATTTTTTAGTGAAATCGTTTTTCTCCAAATGTCAAGTTTTGGCAGTTCTATTGTCATTCTCTTCAGATGGAAAATTAGTAGAGAACTTACAACTTGAAAGTTATATGGGGAGGTTGTAAGGAAATATTAAAGATTGTTTCTCCGAAGGTTTATTGTGAATATTTCAAGGTTATTCTATGACCATTATGTACTTGAGATATGGGAAATATCGAATAAGAAACGATTTGTGGCATGTTCAATTTCTATGTGTTGGCATCCTTGTCATTAGTGTCAGTTGTCATTCATTTGAAGTTTCTTGTCATTCATTCTGCCATCTGATGTCGAGTTTTCAATTCGAATACCTAGGTATGCCCAGCGTGAGAAAATCTCGATAGATTTTCTCGGCTTAAGAATAATTTTTTTGGGATATTTAATCTAGAAAACGTAGAATTCAACTTGCACTGTCACTATTTCTTGTTTAAGTGACATTTAAAACGTCAAATCTCAATTTACGTGTCACTAATGATCTAACTACCATAGAGAATGAAAGATGACACGTTATGGTTGACGTAAGACGTAGACATAACCTAATATAACCTCCAAAACTTGAAGACATTTCTGTTGTGACACGATCTTTTTCGTACTCTTTTGAGATAGAGTGAACGTTATCGAACAACCTGGATACGCAACAGTTCTCGAAGCGGCGGGCGGCCATCCTTCCTCGGCCTCTCGTTCTCACATTCTGGAAATACATAATTATCTCCATGTTGGCGAACGTGCCTCAGCCGTCCATTCCTGCTGGATTGGGGGAGTGTTTTACGATTTCCGAAAATAGAAAACAATGTGCAATAACGAAGGTGAGTCGTCGTTACATGCAGAAGACAAGACTAATTTTAAACTCTTCGGTCCTCTGGACTCTTGACGTCATTGGGCGGGTGGAAAAAAAAAACAAGATTGTTTGTTGCCACGCACGTGACGACAAAATGTTTAAAATCGGGGGAAAAAATTATAATGTAAGAATTTCTGATGGATTTACGGATCTGTGTGTAGTTTTCTCGCGATCCAACTATACTTCATTTAAGAATTATTGACATCGAAGCAGGCCTTGAACGTCCAGTCGAGGCTTTATATCTGGTAACAAAAAGTAACTGTTCAATTTCATCATAGAAATAAAACATTAATCATAAATATGACCAAGAAAAGTGTTCAGTATACGAATTATCGAATAATTAAGCCGAAATATTCCAACTGCAGTTTAAACAAGGGAATTCAGGTTTGAAAGCGCAAATGCTTTCATATGAAATTATCTGAACTTCCAAGCAAGTCGTTGAGTTGAGATGTCGTTCATATAAAAGTCAACCATGGAAAATTGAAGATCTTTAAAATAAATATTTATTTTCACTCAAGACCATGCAATCTTTATTGGTATTGGAAATCTTGAAAAATTCTAACCATATAACCATAAGAGTAGCATTTTATGTCAGGATGCAGGAAGGATAATCAATGGAATTCTATCAGGTAGCTAAAGTGGTGCAACAAACAGAAAAATTTTTTCGATATTTTGCAAGTACAGGGCCAAGTGAATGGATTGGGGAAAAACGTTAAATATATTAAGAAATAAGAGAGAAACAAAAATTGAGAATCTATGTAGTACATGAAGAATTTTGACATGAAATTTGTACCGAACTATCAATATATGAACCAAGTTGTGAATTATTTAGTGCTTGGTGTTGAATACTTTAAGAAAGTCAATTTCTATTTTCATGTATCGAAACTGTCCATGAATTATTGAAAATATTATAATTGATGAGCAATTTCACAATTATTTAGTATACTTATGAATTGTGAACAATATAGCTTGTGATCAATGTCAGTATTAGCAGAGGGAATGTGAACAGGGTACCATACAGTATAAGTATAATAAATAAACTTAAAATATCTACAAATGATACAAAAGCAAAGATAAAAAACTCATTGAAAACTTTGTTTCCACGTATAAGTGTAGTGATTTAGATGTGTTTATTGAATAAGCTGACATAATTCTATTGATGGGCATCCTTTTGCAGGGAAGGTTTCAATTTTTCAATAACCCATTTATGAAATAATTCACCATTCATAGTTTTATGGTAATCCTTATCATTTATACCACAGTCAAGAATCAGCTCACATACAGGTAAAAATCCATCAATTGTTCCAGCATTCAAAATAGTTTATTTTGAATATACTTCTGGATTACTTTCTAGTGTCCACTGACGAATTGGAATACCGTTTTCGAATATCCAAGTTTCATCAAGATAAATTAATTTTACGTTTTGTTCCATGTATTCTCGGTATTTACCACAAAATCGTACTATTTATTTATTATATTTTTCTGTTCATCAATAAAAATTTTCCTTCGATTAACTTTTTTGTATTTGTATCCAATTTTTCTTATGACATAATGTTGACTTCGATCGATTGGAATTTAGGTGCTCTTTGGCCAGTTCAAAAAGGATATCGAAACTGGTATTGTTTTTAATTTTAGCAAAAACAAAGTCATACAACGTCTCTTTGAAGGAATAATCATAATGCACATGCTAATTCCAGGCTGTAATAACATTCTAATATTCTATGGACATAGCACAAGACGAAAAATACTCAAATTCAGAGCTAGTTTTTATAATTATTCACCAATATCTCGATAAAATCATCAAAGCAAGGTATCCATGGGTAATGTTAGTGTTATTCCTATACCAACCCGAATTCAGCAACCCAAAATATTCTTGAATAGTCTACTACCAACTTGAATTCGATTTTCCACAGCCTACCGAGATGTCAATAATTCTTAAACGGAGTATACGTGTAGTTTTCTTGCGATCCAACGAATGATTCAGACACGTGTGTGTGGAGTCTTTGTCAAGTTATACCTACTTCCTCGAACGGAAAAAAAAATGCGCGAACAAAGGAAATAAGTGAACCTATTGAATTTCCCTTTAACGCACGTGACTCAGACCGTCCATTAAACGTTACCGTATTCGTTACATTCCTCCGGATTGCTCATTAAATTGATTTGCAGAAATAAAATACGGAACTCGACGAAATCCCCTGGGAATAAAACTATCGGGGAATATTTTCATAAATAATTCATGTCCACGCGACCCCTTCTATAATAAAATCCATTAACTCCACTACGTTTTCTAACCCCAAATTCCCACACCTGTCACATCCTCTTCTTCGCGCGGAATTCTATGGAACGCGTTAACGAAGAATTTTCAAGGTTGGGTCGAAAATTAAATCGGACGAGTGGGTATCGCGTTCGGACGATTATGCGTAGAAAAGATTCAAGGTCGGAAAATACCGCGGTTCGAATCACGAAAAGTGCAATTCTCGTTCTGGACGCGCGTCGAACACTCTCGTTTTCCTACGCGGAAACGAAACCGAGCGCGTCGTCGTGAATGGGAAAAATACGAGTTACGTTTCTGTGGTTCACTGACTGTCATTGCCTTTGAAGGATATGTCCCATTCACAGACGTGTCTCGTTTCTTGATCATAGATATATTAAAGTTTTCACTTTATGAACGGTTGAACCATAGAGTAAACTCTGTTTTGTCAACCTAAAATATACTTGGAATCCGTAACATTATTGGATTTTACGAATATCTTGTCATATCCGCAACGAAGGGGGGGAGGGGGGTAGTGATCGACTTGCAGAACGCCGCCACACTATCGCTAAATCTCATGTGTTCGTTTCCCACAGCCGACAAATATATTTAACGTTTGCATGTATAGATTTCGGCAATTTATTAACCCGTTTCGCCGACTTATACGATGTAATTATCGAATGTATTTCGCGTTTTAATCTGTTCTCTGGATACCGACGTTGCAGTCGATAAAATGCGGGACCATCGCGTTTTGGAAGGGGCTTCTGCGAGCTTCGAGGCGAAACGGATGATTCGGATCACGCTTCGCTTCGTCCTGATTTCGCCTCGGAGGCGAACCATAGAGAATCGCGCCAGTGTGCTACTGAAACCAGTCGACTCTATTATATGACGTTGAAAATATCTAGATTCATCGAGTGGGTCTCCTTATGTGATGTCCACTTTGAGTTGGTGGTCGTGCCGACAAACGAAATCTCAATAATGCAAACTTTTTATCTTCGAAGACACTTGTCCTTGGTCTGTATGAAATTTTCTTAATGTTTTTATCGTCGAGTGCCATAAATTTTTCCAGCCTGCTATCAGTTGTTTTAAGTGTCGAAATGTCGCGGAACTGAACTTAATTGGCACCATCGATTTTCTCATGTTGGCATTCCTGGGTGTTCAAATTAAATACTCTACATCAGATGGCAGAGCGAATAACAAGACACTTTAAATGAATGACAACTGACACCACTGACAGATAACCACGGATGCCAACACATAGAAATTGAACATGCCACCAAATCGTTTCTTATTCGATATTTCCCATACCACAAGTACTTAATGATCATAGAATATCCTTGAAATATTCACATTGAATCTTCGAAGAAACAATCTCAAATATATCCCTACCACCTCCCTATATAATTTTCAAGTTGTAAGTACTCTACTAATTTTCCATCCAAAGAGAATGACCATGGAACTGTCAAAACTTGACATTTGGAGAAAAACAGGATCACCAAGAATGATCCAATAGAATTGACCACATAAATAACTGTACAATTTTGAAATGACTCTATGTCACTTTTTTTGTATTTAAAGTTTATGTTAATTCCGGAAACACAGAGAATCTGAAATTATGTACCCAAAGTTGGTTTAATGATTTCAGTAAAATCTATGATCCTGAAACGAAAAAAAATTTATTATTCTGAGACTTCAAGCCAATGACAGTAAATAGACCACTGAAAGCCAGGAAACAATCCGAAAAACGAGCTCCTTAGATATTCCAACGTTGGCAACTCTGGGTGTCATTTAGTTCAAATTAAATACCCTATTTCCGATGACGCCAGTAGAATCAAGTGGAGGGCCATTCAAGGTGTTCCTAAATTGGAGTTACAAACGAAGAGGGCAGTACTTTTGAGAAAAAACAGTTTCATAAACATGGGATCACCAACGTTTCGTTTTCGAGATTCAGTGTGTTAAAGTTTAATTTTTTTTCAAGTTTTCTCATATTATCTACACTTCACAAGATATTCAACTGAAATTTGGCATAGATATTACAATTGAGAGTTTACACCATGTGACATGCCAATTTTGATAGCAAATCTACAGGGTGATATTTTTCGCTGGAACACTGTCCCCTGTTTTTCACCAGAATATTTTTTTGGTGAGCCGCTGTTAATTTGAAAAAACTTAAGAAGCAGCTTGGTTGTTTTACTCCTGTAGTTTTGTCGTATCTGCCTGGACTTGGCAAAAAATAGTGGGGGTCAAAGGGTTTATCGAGAAGCGAGCAGCAACAACAATAAATTTCCATACCTTTCTTCTTCACAATCGGCAATAATTATTATGCATCGATCCGAACAGATGATAATTTTTCCACGGGTCAAAGTCAATCCCATCAATTGAATTAATTGCAGATAAGGAGGCGAACGAGGTCGGAATCGAATTTCGAAAATTCGACGTTATGGGGAAGAACACAATGTGCTTGTACCTGAAACATTATGAACGCATGTTTTTTTCTGGAAAATATCATTACAATTTAGTGAGAGCAGCGCTATCGTCGCTTCTTGTGACGTCCTCTGATTTACCAACTCCCGTGTTGCCAGTTCTTCCTTTTTTCCGAACTTCTGAGGAAACGGTTTCGTTGAAATGGAGATTTTGTATTTAATAGCTTATTTTAGCCAAGCTGTGCTGATTCAGTACCTGAATGGGACATTCTTCAGATTGGGGTTGCTAGGAATAAATAAATCTTTGGTCTTGCTCGTCCTGCCAGATTCCCAAAGTTTCAATGAAATTCAGAAAAAAAAAACTAATTTATTTGACCCTGTAGCGAGACTATAGAATCGAATATTATAAAACCAACAACAGATTCTTTGGGCAAAACAGGCCGTCAGTGCAACGAATAATGTAATTTTACAAAAATCGACACTCCAAAAAATGAAATCATAGAATCATCAAATGTCTCAACGCCAGATCAGAGGAAATCAATTATCTTTTCACGTGAAATAGCTGCGAAGCTGAATTTTTATATAACTCATTTTGTCGATGCTCCATACAGGGTGTTCCTGAATTCGATCTATTGATCGAAACGATGTACGGGGGCTTCAATCTGGATTATCAGTATATACACTCGAAGTAATGAGAGGCATAGAATCGAACCACAGATTGACAGATAAATCCCGCCTACCGTTTGAAATCATCAGGATACTGAAAAATACGACCGTGTAGCGGTCGTTGTAGTATACAGGTATACCTAAATTGGAGGACAAACGAAGGGGGGAGATTCCTCAAGTCATTTTAACAAAAAATGGTCCCATAAACATGGGATCACAAACGTTTCGTTTTCGAAATACAGGGTGTTGAAGTTTGAATTTTTTTCAAGTTTTTCTCTCATAGTATCTACACTTCAAAAGGTATTCAACTGAAATTCGGCATAGATATAACAATTGAGAGTTTACACCATGTGATGTGCCAATCCAGAATTTTTTTTTTTTTTGTGAGCCACTGTCAATCTGGAAAAATGTATGAAGCAGCTATGCTGTTATACTAAATTTTATGGTCGCTTGTAGTTCTGTTGATCTACTACCGATTTCGAGAAAAAAAATACGATTCTCTCAAATCCTCAGAAAAATCCAAAATGTCATAAAAATTCAGTTAGTAAGCTGTTGTGAATTAATTCATTGTTAGTTTTGACACATCAAATTGAACTTTTGTGTTGAATATCTTGTGAAGTGAAGATACTATGAGAAAGAACTTGAAAAGAATTCAAACTTTATCACACCGTATCTCGAAAACGAAACGTTTGCGATCCCATGTTTATGGGACTTTTTTTCTTAAAATTATTCAAGCAATCTCCCCTTTTCGTTTGTACCTCCAATTTAGGAACACCCTGTATAAACGGCTAGCGTTTTTTTGATACAGGGTGTCCCAAATTCGAGTGCCTACTACACTTAAAATTTAAATTTTTTTTTGTTCAATTTTATCTACTGAGCTAAAATATTCTTGAAGCTTGAACCCTTTCTGGTATACAGGGAGAGAAAATGAATTTCTCGAAGGTTTGTTTTTTTGGCATTTTTGCGTCTCTTATATGATCGATTATTCAATTTTAAATATATTTCTATTCGGATCGTTGCATTCGTCGAAATAGTTTTCAAAATATCGAGTAAAAAACTGGGAAAAAAAGGGAGATATGCGTAGTCGGTATAATTTTCGTTTTTTTTATGTTCAATATTTCAAGCATAAACTGTTTTTATTTTCATTGTTCCCTGTTTTCCTCCAGAACTTTTTTTTGGTGAGCCACTGTTCATTTGAAAAAATTTAAAAAGCAGCTTTGTTGTTATACTAAACTTAATGGTCTCTTATAGTTTTGTCGTATTTCGAAAAAAAAAATTTGAACGATTCTCTCGAAATCCTCAGAAAAATCCAAATTGTCATAAAAATTCAGTTAGTATGTTAGTCGGCTGTGGTGAATTAATTCATTGTTTGTTTTGACACATTTAATTGAACTTTCTCAATTGAATATTTTGTGAAGTGTAGATAACATCAGAATCTCCCCTCTCGTTTGTACCTTCAATTTAGGAACACCCTGTAGATACCTATCGATATCAATAATAATCTTGAACAAAATAATAAAAAGTTGTGTCAATTTTGTTAACAAATTAAATGACAGATATTCACCAGTGCCAACACAAAGAAATCGAACGTGCGACCAAATTTCCCGAGAGCCAAGATCCGGCCAGATATTTCCCCTTTGTTCCCGATTCGGACATACGAAGGTCGGCCGATAAGTAAAAAATCGAGGCGCATTTTTGCCTCTGAACGTTCTCGTTTCGTAACGAGACTTTCCTACGCAAAGTGCGGTGCCAAACGATCTAGTAGGTTCCGTACACGCCATATCGGCCAGAAGTGGGGGGCCCTCCACTTGTCCCCGTGTCGTCGTCGGCGTACTGTGGGTTTGTTTCGTTTCTCTATTATCCCATTATTATCTATTCCGTTGTCGGGTCCGACGAACGTTACGAGAAGGAATTGTCGCGATTTTTTTAATCTGCTTTTAATTACCGAGAACCCCGGATCGCGTCGTTATCTCGGGAGGTTTCCGCGAAAATTAACAATCGGCGACGAGGAATGTTGAACCTGCGGAATCTCCGTTTTTCCGTTCCTTCGTAACGTGTGTTGAGTTTCGGTGGTTGGTGCGAGTGAGCGACTCTCGAAGGTGACTCAAATGTGGTATACGGCTCTGAGTAAGGATTTCGAGGAGGGACGTAGGCCGTTGAGGTTTTCGGCGAAACCGATGGTAGGAAGTTTTTTTTTCTGCTATACTATAAAATTTTTGACAAGAAATTTAATCGTTTTATTCTTGATGTTGGAAAAGTTCAGGAGATGATTTCCTCTTCAAATTCCATTGAAACTTTGTTTGGTTCAAGTTTGGTTGTGAATTGACAGTTTGGGAAGAGGAGCAACATATTCCTATGGAAGGTTCGAATCTTTCATAGAATTCTTTGTCTTGTTTCTATGAACACTAGGTTAAATGTCTGTGATTCTCGAATTTTGAGGCAAGAATTGTCTCAACTGATTGAGTTGGATTCAGAAAATTTCCTGGTCGAATGTAACAACAAAGCTGCTTCTTACATGTTTTCAAATTAACAGGAAAACAGGGGACAATGTTCCAGCAAAAAATATCACCCTATAGATTTGCTATCGAAATTGGAATGTCACATGGTGTAAACTCTCAATTGTAATATCTATGCCAAATTTCAGTTGAATATCTTGTAGAGTGTATATACTATGAGAAAAAAATTCAAACTTTAACACCCTGTATCTCGAAAACGAAACGTTTGCGATCCCATGTTTATGGGACTTTTTTTCTTAAAATCACTTAAGGAATCTCCCCTCTTCGTTTGTACCTCCAATTTAGGAATATCCTGTATAGTAAAACGACCGCTACACGGTCGTATTTTTCAGTATCCTAATTACAAATGGTAGGCGGGATTTATCTGTCAATGTGTGGTTCGATTCTATACCTCTTATTACTTCAAGAGATTGAAGCCCCTGTACATCGTTTCGATCAATTGAACAAACGCTGGCCTTTTATACATGGTGTTCACAAATTGGAGGTACAAACGAAAAGGGGAGATTGCTTGAATAATTTCAAGAAAAAAAGTCCCTTAAACATGGGATCGCAAACGTTTCGTTTTCGAGATACGGGGTGTTAAAGTTTGAATTCTTTTCAATTTCTTCCTCATAGTATCTTCACTTCACAAGATATTCAACACAAAAATTCAATTTGATGTGTCAAAACTAACAATGAATTAATTCACAACAGCTTACTAACTGAATTTTTATGACAAATTGGATTTTTCTGAGGATTTGAGAGAATCGTATTTTTTTTCTCGAAATCGGAAGTAGATCAACAAAACTACAAGAGACCATGAAATTTAGTATAACAGCAAAGCTGCTTCATACATTTTTTCAGATTAACAGTGGCTCACCAAAAAAAAAATTCTGGATTGGCACATCACATGGTGTAAACTCTCAATTGTTATATCTATGCCGAATTTCAGTTGAATATCTTTTGAAGTGTAGATACTATGAGAGAAAAACTTGAAAAAAATTCAAACTCTGTATTTCGAAAACGAAACGTTTGTGATCCCATGTTTATGGGACCATTTTTTGTTAAAATGACTTGAGGAATCTCCCCCCTTCGTTTGTACCTCCAATTTAGGAATACCTGTATACTACAACGACCGCTACACGGTCGTATTTTTCAGTATCCTGATGATTTCGAACGGTAGTCGGGATTTATCTGTCAATCTGTGGTTTGATTCTATGCCTCTCATTACTTCGAGTGTATATACTGATAATCCAGATAGAAGCCCCCGTACATCGTTTCGATCAATAGATCGAATTCAGGAACACCCTGTATGGAGCATCGACAAAATGAGTTATATAAAAATTCAGCTTCGCAGCTATTTCACGTGAAAAGATAATTGATTTTCTTTGATCTGGCGTTGAGACATTCGATGATTCTATGATTCCATCTCTTGGAGTGTCGATTTTTGTAGAATGACATTATTCGTTGCACTGACGGCCTGTTTTGCCCGAAGAATCTGTTGTTGGTTTTATAATATTCGATTCGATAGTTTCGCTATAGGGTCAAATAAATTAGTTTTTTTTTCTGAATTTCATTAAAACTTTGGGAATCTGACAGGACGAGCAAGAGCAAAGATTTATTTATTCTTAACAACCACAATCTGAAGAATGACCCATTCAGGTACTGGCTAAAATAAGCTATTAAATACAAAATCTCCATTTCAACGAAACCGTTTCCTCAGAAGTTCGGAAAAAAGGAAGAACTGGCAACACGGGAGTTAGCAAATCAGAGGACGTCACAAGAAGCGACGATAGCGCTGCTCTCACTAAATTGTAAATTGTAATGATATTTTCCAGAAAAAAACAAACATGCGTTCATAATGTTTCAAGTACAAGCACATTTTGTTCTTCCCCATAACGTCGAATTTTCGAAATTCGATTCCGACCTCGTTCGCCTCCTTATCTGCAATTAATTCAATTGATGGGATTGACTTTGACCCGTGGAAAAATTATCATCTGTTCGGATCGATGCATAATAATTATTGCCGATTGTGAAGAAGAAAGGTATGGAAATTTATTGTTGTTGCTGCTCGCTTCTCGATAAACCCTTTGACCCCCCCTATTTTTCGCCAAGTCCAGGAAATCATAATGCGATATGCAGCTCGCAATCTAATTGCTTTGTGATTGAGCGGCAATTCGGCTTATAAACTATCGGGTTTTAATGATTATAATGAATTTAATTGCAGATTTGTCTTTTTTTTGTATTGGAGCGTGGCGAAACCTGCGGATAACTTCGATTGTTGCATTTCTACCGGATAATTAGGTACCTGCATTGATCTGCAACTCGGTAAAGCGACCAAATTGATTGAAATCAATTTTTTTATTTTTAATATTTTTTTTCTCGATCGATTCCAAAAGGAAATGAGAAACCGATAGAACGCCGAGGAATTCTGATCTCCTAGAGAGCTTCCTGGCGGCGGATTTTTCCGAATATCGTCCGATCCTCGGAGTGGAACGTCTTCGACGGCGGCATTCCTCCTGCTCCCGGTGCGCAGGATGTTTCGCAACGGCTCGCTTAACATCCCATAAACCATACGGACGCGATTTTTTTCTTCTCGATCCGCAGGTGCGCAAACACCGCGAATTACCGTGGGACGACGGATTTTACTGAATCAATGTCGGGCGAATAACTTGTTAGAAGATTATGCAAGTTCGACTTTATTGTCGTTGAAGCAATTTTTGTGCCATTGGTGGCGTAAGGACACAGTAACGAGGCATACACAGAACGGGCTCAGAGAGCCCAGGAACTTTTTTTCATCTGGCAACACTCCGATCACTCATTTTAAACCAAATATTTGTCGAAATTGTATCTCTCCGAGTCCGCATCCGCTTTCTCGATAATGAGAGAGATTTTTAACAATGAGGAGATGAAAAATCACGGGAGGTGTATTCCTTATTTATAAAGTTGAAGGACGTCCACTCATTGTGCACGAGCAACGGTTCTAGCGAACGGTGATTATTGTTCCGTCGATGCATTTCATTTTGTTCAATTGATCGAAACTATGTACGGGGGCTTCTATCTGGTTTGTCAGTACATACATACGCTTAAGGCAATGGGAGGCATAGAATCAAATCACAGATTGACAGATAAATCTCGCCTACCGTTTGAAATCGTAAGGATTCTGAAAAATACGACCGCATAGCGGTCGTTGTACAATACAGGGCTTTCCTGAATTGGAGGTACAAAAGAAGAGGGGAGATTCATTGAGTAATTTTAAGAAAAAAAGTTCCATAAACACGGCATCGGAAACGTTTCGTTTTCGAGATACAGGGTGTTAAAGTTCGATTTTTTTTTCAATTTTTTTCTCATATTATCTACACTCCACAAGATATTCAACTGAAATTTTGCATAGATATTACAATTGCGAGTTGTCACCATGTGACATGCCGATTTCGATAGCAAATCTAAAGGGTGATATTTTTTCTGGAACGCTGTCCTCTGTTTTCCTCCAGAACTTTTTTTTTGGTGAGCCACTGTTAATTTGAAAAAATGTAAGAAGCAGCTTTATTGTTGTACTAAACTTCATGGTCTCCTGTAGTTTTGTCGTATCTGCTACCGATTTCGAGAAAAAGGTTTTCGAACGATTATCTCGAAATCCTCAGAAAAATCCAAATTGTCATAAAAATTTAGTTAGTAATCTGTGGTGAATTAATTCATTGTTTTAACACTTCAAATTGAACTTTTGTGTTGAATATCTTGCGATGTGTAGATACTATGAGGAAAAAAACTTGAAAAAAATTCGAACTTTAACATCCTGTTTCTCGAAAACGAAACGTTTGCGGTCCCTTTTTTATGGGACTTCTTTTCTCAAAATTACTTAAGGAATCTCCCCTCTTCGTTTGTACCTCCAATTTAGGAACACCCTGTATTAAAGTCTAGCGTTTTTTTAATACAGGGTGTCCCATATTCGAGTGCCTACTACACTGAAAATTGGGATTATTTTTTTGTTTGACTTTATCTACTGAGCTAAAATATTCTTGAAGCTTGAACACTTTCTGTTATACAGGGAGAGAAAATAAATTTGTCGAAGGTTTTTTTTTTGGCTCTTATAATTATGATCGATTATTCAATTTTAAATTTCTATTTGAATCGTGGTATTCGTCGAAATAGTTTTCAAAATATCGAAAAAAAAACTGGGAAAAAAAGGGAGATATGCGTAGTCAGTATTATGTTCGTTTTTTCTATGTTCAATATTTCAAGCATAAACTGTTTTTAGATTTCCAAAATGGAAGAATGGCGGAAAATGGTGCATCTCCTAAATTTTGGAAGACTCTTCACATGGTGTTTCAAATATTTTGTCAAAAATTGTGATCAGAATCTTCCCATAACTTTTGTTTTTTAAATCAGATTTTTTTTATAATTGTGTTGGATTGTGCGAAGAAAAATAATAAGACTGTTCGAAATAGTTTATGCTCCTAAATTAAATAATGCCTGAGTTATTAAGGATTTTCTGAATTTATGTCGGAGAGATAAATCAGAAAATCCTCAATAACTCTGGAGTTATTTAATTTAGGAGCATAAACATCTTTGAACACTATCATTATTTTTCTTTTCAGAATTCAACGCAAACATGAAAAAATAGGGTTTTGATTTAAAAAACAAAAGTTATGGGAAAATTCTGATCCTAATTTTTGACGAAATATTTGAAACACCCTGTGGCGAGTTTTCCAAAATTCATTTTCCGCCATTCTTCTACTTCAACAATGTAAAAACAGTCTATGCTTAAAATGTTGAGAATAGGAATAACGAACATAATACTAACTACGCATATTTCCCTTTTTTTTTTCAGTTTTTTTCCGATATAAATTTTGGAAAAATTGTCACAAGGTGTTTCAAATATTTCGTCAAAAATTAGGATTAAAATTTTCCCATAGCTTTTGTTTTTTAAATTAGAACCCTATTTTTTTTATGATTGCGTTGGATTCTGCCAAGAAAAATAATGATAGTGTTCAAAGATGTTTATGCCCCTAAATGAAATAATTCCTGAGTTTTTGAGGATTTTCTTAATTCATGACGACAAAACTAAACCTTGTAGATATTATATCGAAATTGGCATGTCACGTGACGTTAACTCTCAAATGCAATAACTATGCCAAATTTCAGTTGAATATCTTGTGAAGTGTAGATACTATAAGAAAAAAACTCGAAAAAAAATTTAACTTTAACACCCTGTATCTCGAAAACTAAATGTTTGCGATCCCATGTTTATGGGACTTTTTTTTCTTAAAATTACTTAGGGAATCTCCCCTTTTCGTTTGTACCTTCAATTTAGGAAAATCCTGTATAGTACAACGACCGCTACGCGGTCGTATTTTTCAGAATCCTGACGTGCCTCTAGCGTAGAGTCAAATTCATGAAATCTGTTTCATTACAATAACCTGTGTTCATAGGGAATTATTATGATAATTTATCTTCTATGAACAGATTATTGATATAAAACAGATTTTATGGATTTGTCTCTACGTACGACATAAATTCAGAAAATCCTCAATAATTCAGGAATTATTTAATTCAGGAGTATAAACATCTTTGAACACTATCATTCTTTTTCTTCGCAGAATCCAACGCAATCATAAAAAAATAGGGTTCTTATTAAAACAAAAGTTATGGGAAAATTCAGATCACAATTTTTGGAGAAATATTTGAAACACCCTATGGCGAGTTTTCCAAAATTTTAAAGATGCACAATATTCTGCCATTCTTGTTCTTCGACAATGTAAAAACAGTTTATGCTTGAAATTTTGAGAATAGGAATAACCAACATAATGCTGACTCAAATATCTCCCTTTTTTTAGTTTTTTTTTTCGTTATTTTGAAAACTATTCCGACGAATGCAACGATTCGAATAGAGAAATATTTGAAAATGAATAATCGATCATATAAGACTAGAAAAAATACAAAATAAAATTTTCGAGAAATTTATTTTCACTCCCTGTATAACTGAAAGAGTTCAGGCTTCAAGAATATTTTAGCTCAGTAGATAAAGTCGAACAATATCATAAGGTTCTCAAGAACTCTCTAGAACTTGGGACACCCTGTATATTCAAACCTTAGCATAAGATGACTCTCTACTGGACCTGACTTGGAGCTAGAAAAATATGCGATACAATTAAGATTAATATATCCTAAAATTCCAATTTTGTTCTCCCTTCCGAAAATCCATATCATTCAAACTTTCCCACAGGAATTTATTTGGTTTTCCCCGACCCAATACAACCCTTAGTCCCACATCTTCGAGTCAGCATATTCCCGAAATATATCGTACATTCCAATGAAGAATTTCCCGAACAACTTTATCGTCGAGAAAGATATTCTTGCTGCTGTCTCATCGTAAATTCTTTATTGCCTTCTCCCCTTCCCAATCGATATAACATATCAATTTTGAGTTTAACTCTCGTAACATTGGATTAGAATATTATTATTGTGTACTATTCTAATATACTAAATTTTTCTTCTCTTACAGTACGGCTCCGACGAATTCAACCACACGCACGACTCCTCGCCGAGGTACTCGTCGCCGGGAGGGGCCGCCGCCACCGGGTACTACCTGGGGCCCGAGGGGGCGACGGGCGCCAGCGTCGGCGGGGAATGGACGGGCGCCCAGTACAACGCGCCCTATCAGACGTACGAGGCGTACGGCCTCATACCGGAACCGGACCCCACCGCCAACAGCCAAGGATCCGCCCAGGGACTGCCGCCGATGTCTTCGTTGAGGCCGAACGGCGCCCAGGCGACCACGATGACGGGGGCGCCCAACAACGCGGCCTTCGTGCCCAACAATCACGCCGACACGGTGGCCAAAACTTTAGGAGCGGTAAGGGATCTGAGGTTTTAGTGAAGGTGTGGTGCAAGGGTGCGCTCTTGGTCCCCGCATCTTCTTTAGAACTACTAGATGATAGGAATCAGCTAATTCGCTTCCCATTGGTCCAATTCCTTGTGGTCCAAAAGGCACTTTAATTTGAAATGAGAAAAAGAATAACTTGGCTGATTATATACAGGGTGTACCAAGTTCGAGTGCCTACTAGACTTTTCTATAGAACCGGACCTATTTGAAAGCTGAAAATTTGGACTATGATAATGTTCGACTTTATCTATTGAGCTGAAAAATACTTGAAGCCTGAACACTTTCAGTTATACATGGAGTGGAAATAAATTTCTCGAAAAATTTTTTTGCATTTTTTTCGTTTCTTTTATGAGATTATTCAATTTTGAATATGTTTCTATTCGAATCGTTGCATTTGTCGAAATAGTTCTCAAAATAACGAAAAAAAGGGAGATGTTTGAGTCAGTATTATGTTGGATATTCCTATTCTCAAAATTTCAAACATAAACTGTTTTTACATTGTCGAAGTGGAAGAATGGCAGAATATTGTGCATCTTTAAAATTTCGGAAAACTCGCCATAGGGTGTTTCAAATATTTCGCCAAAAATTGTGACCAGAAATTTCCCATAACTTTTGTTTTATGATTGCGTTGGATTCTGCGAAGAAAAAGAATGATAGTGTTCAAAGATGTTTATACTCCTGAATTAAATAATTCCTGAATTATTGAGGATTTTCTGAATTTATGTCGTACGTAGAGACAAATTCAAAAAATCTGTTTTATAACTATAATCTGTTCATAGAAGATAAATTATCATAATAATTCCCTATGAACACAGATCATTGTAATGAAACAGATTTCATGAATTTGTCTATACGCTAGAGGCACGTCAGGATTCTGAAAAATACGACCGCGTAGCGGTCGTTGTACTATACAGGATGTTCCTTAATTGGAGGTACAAACGAAAAGGGGAAATTCCCTAAGTAATTTTAAGGAAAAAAGTCCCATAAACATGGGATCGCAAACATTTAGTTTTCGAGATACAGGGTGTTTTTCGAGTTTTTTTCTTATAGTATCTAAACTTCACAAGATATTCAACTGAAATTTGGCATAGTTATTGCAATTGAGAGTTTACATCACGTGACATGCCAATTTCGATATCAAATCTACAAGGTTTAGTTTTGTCGACATGAATTGAGAAAATCCTCAATAACTCAGGAATTATTTCATTTAGGGGCATAAACATCTTTGAACACTATCATTATTCTTCTTCGCAGAATCCAACGCAATCATAAAAAAAATAGGGTTCTAATTTAAAAAACAAAAGCTATGGGAAAATTCTAATCCTAATTTTTGACGACATATTTGAAACACCCTGTGAAAATTTTTCCAAAATTTAGGAAATGCTCAATATACCGCCATTCTGCTACTTCGACAATGTAAATAATAATATTGAGAATGGGTATAACGAACATAATACTTACTACGCATATCTCCCCTTTGTTCAGTTTTTTTTCTATATTTTGAAAACTATTTCGACGAATGCAACGGTTCGAATAGAAATATGTTTAAAATTGAATAATCGATCATATAAGAGACGAAAAAATGCAAAAAAAAAATTTCGAGAATTTTATCTTCACTCTCTGTAGTGTTCAGGCTTCAAGATATTTCAGCTCAGTAGATAAAGTCGAACAACATCGTAATCCTAATTTTCAGATTTAAAATGGGTCCGGTTCTCAAGAAGCCTCTAGTAGGCACTCGAACTTGGGACACCCTGTATTTAGCCCCACATTTGTAGTAACATGATTAAACAAAATTCAATTAGATAGGGCTGTGATAAAGAGAAAAGAGCATGATACGATACTGGGAGTGAGACACACTAATATTTTAAAACGTTCAATGATGTACAGGGCGTTTCACGTAAGCGGGTCACTGGATTTTGTGACTTTTCCTTTGAGCAAAATTGATCAATGACCCATCAATATGATAGTATTTCTTAAGGGCTATCCAAATATTTTATAGGAAAAACTATCGAACCAAGGAATGAAAAGTAATTAAGAAAAAACCGTTTTTCCAAAAAAAAAAATGTTTTGCAAATTCGACTGATTTTCAAAATAAGAAGGTCCAGTGACAATTTATCACCAATTGTTTCTTCATTTGAACTTCCGGTTTTCTAGAAAACGGAAAATTTTTTCTTGTAAAATATACTTCATAATATTTTCCCATATTTTCTGAATACTCATCCGATTCTGAATCCGAATAAGTAAAAATTATGGTGGTTTTATATTTATTCCAATTCAAAATCCACCTGAAGTAATTCAGATTCCATATTCGGAAAATATATCCATGTTGTCTGTGGTTCAATCAATATTTGATTGTCAAAATTTGAAGTTTTCATTCTCGATCAGAAAAGAAGCGAAAATATGAAGCCTGAATTTTCATTTGAAGCTTTCAATATGTTTAGTCCTTGAAGAAAGTGGAGATTGTCTCAGAAAGTGTTAAGAAGTGAGGGGCGAGCACTTTCAACAGTTTCTGTGAATAGCATTTTTGTTGCTTTTAATAAATAATAATTTCAAAAAATCCTAACTTTCTTGAAGAGTAAACATATTGAGAGCATTGAATGAAAATTCAGGTTTCATATTTTCGCTTCTATTGCACACGAGAATAAATGCTTCAAATTTTGATGATCAAATATTGATTGAACCACAGACAACATGGATATATTTTCCGAATATGGAATCTGAATTTCCTCAGGTTGATTTTGAATGGAATTGCTTGAAATGAATATGAAAATTCCACACATGTGATTTTTAACCAATCAGAACGTGTATTTCTGACAAATCACCATCGCAACGCATGAATTTTAGTGAAAATTTTTTCCTCGTGGGTAGGTACCCAACAGCGAATTATACTGGAAATTTTTTTGACGTTTATAATGACAGAATATTTTTTTTGACAATTGATGTTGTTGGAAATAAACATTTTTGGTGTGGAATTTTCTTACCGAATACCACACGAGATCAAATTAAATCCGGAAATTTTGTTCTCGCTCATGAATATTTTTAGAAAATTATCCCTCGTCTTCGACTCGGGATAATTTTCAAAATATTCATGAGAAAATTATCCCTCGTCTTCGACACGGGATAATTTTCAAAATATTCATGAGCTCGAAAAAATTTCCGGAGATAATTCGACCTCTTGTGGTATTACTAGTGAAAACACCATTATATTTATAGATTCAGAATCGATTGGGCATTCAAAAAATATGGGAAAATATTATCAAGTATATTTTGCAAGAAAAAAATTTCCGTTTTCTAGAAAACCGGAAGTTCAAATGAGTGAACAATTGGTGAGAAATGATCTATTGACCTTCTTATTTTGAAAACCAGCAAAATTTGCGAAAATTTTTTTTTGTTGGAAAAACGGGTTTTCTTCAATAACTTTTCATTCTTTGGTTCGATAGTTCTTCCGATAACATATTCGGTTAGCCTTTTAAATTTTGCTCGAAGGATAAGTCACAAAACTCAGTGACCCGCTTACGTGAAACGCCCTGTACCTTTTCAATCTGGAAAATGTATACAAATCAGAAACGTGTTCCCTTCAACAGACTGACCATCAGATTCAAAGATGCACCAATATGCAGTTTTCCCAACAACGATCATAGTGGAATCAAAGTAAAATGAATCATACAATCAATTGTAGAAAAAACTTGACAGGAATGAAGGAAACAAATTTGAAAGGCACTGACCTGAAGTGAAGAGATCAGGAAAATGAATCAAAATCAATAGAATGAAAAAAGAATTCAAAAAGGAAATGAGAACGTGATTAACCCAGAAATTGTAAGATTCTTTCTTTCTGGACTAAAATATAACTCGGTTATAAATTATCCCTGTGAACAATGAGCTTCATCGCTGAATAAAATTATTCGATAAAAATTTTCATCATTTTCTAGTTGATCAAGACAAAAATCAGAAAATAAACGACGTTTGTGGTGGTCTAATGGATTGAGTTCTTGAACCAGTTGAATTTTGTAGGATGTAAACCCAAACTTTCTTAAAATTCTCCATGTTGTTATCAACAAGTTTTCTTCGTGGGATATCTCCTATTTATTTTCATTTTTTCATCATTCATGACCATGCCTGTAACCTTGATCATGCGATCTGGGCAAAATTCTGCATGTAGCTAGATGAATTAGTGCAAAAAATTCAATGATTGAAAGCTGTACGAAAAAAGTCTAGAAGAAGATTGAACTTTTGATTTTCATAAATGAAATTTGGAGTTTTTGCGGAATAAAACTTGATATTTATCGTAGAGTAACAGTATAACAGAAAATTTTTTGTTCTTTCCATAAAAAGGCCTATTTTGAGATAAGCAATGCTGTGTAGCATGTAAAACACGTTCTCAGAACTCTTATAATTAATCATACGAAACCCTAATCAATTTTCTTAAAAACAAAACTTTGTTATTTATATATTACTCACATGGAAAAATCCAACTAGAATACTCGGTCAGCTAGGTGAAACATTCCTCTCGGTAAAATAAACTTCGACTACCATAAAGATGAACATCACTGTATGCACCATATGATTGAATTTTGTAAGGATGTAAACCCAAATCTTTCCTCAAAATTCTCTATGTTGTCTGAGAAAGATTTAATTGTTGAGAACGACGTGGAACCGATAAATTTGAATTATCTCTTACACTTGCTGCTACCAAATCAATATTTTCTTGTGTGCGTGTAGTTCTTTGTCGTACTGGTACTCTTGTATTGTATAAAAAAAATTGGTCCACAAGAATGTCGTCCATGAATTCTTCTTAAATTTCTGTCAGTTATAACAAATGAGCACTGATTTTGATAAAAATAATTTAATAATTTATAAACTTTGTTGAAGCGTGTATCTTTCCATGATCAAATGGAACAACCTTCTGTACACAAATGTGAAAAATTGCCATTTTAACCATTTTAAATTGTTTAATACATATTGGAAAACCTGTTATATGTGATTAAAATATCACTGTTCTTCACAGGTTTACCCGATACCAGAACAAGCCAGTGCAAGTAGTTACAGTTCGGCACCTTCGACCCCAGTTAGCTCGCCACCTCCACTCGCCCCGGCGCCGTGGCTGGCCAACCACAACAATCCACATTCTCCACACTACTCACAAAACGTCAACGTCAACAACGGCACAACTGCTCAAGCTCTCCACATGGTAAGTCGAGAAGAAGGATACCCCCAAATGTTATCACTCGAATGGCTACAATCACCCACATAAAGTGTGGTTTTATTTAATTAATTTAGTAGTTAGTGTTTTCTTTCGTTTTTGGTATGTTCTGCATGTTTTTTTTTTGTTTTTGCGTGTAGCCCACGGCCCCAGAAGCTCAAAGGTTAGACGACGCTATTGTGTTTCTGAGGGACCACGCCGAAGTGAATGTGAGTACATTTGTGTTCTTTTCGACTGGTTCATCTCGCTTGTCCCTTCCGACTAAGGCCAGTTAAAATTATCAATCAGTATAATTTCCAGGGAACACGGATGGAAGAAAGGTTAGACGACGCGATAAACGTGCTCAGAAACCACGCGGAATCCCAGTTGGGACTCGGGCAGCTACCACCCAATTTTGGCTCTCTAGGATATGCAGTTCCTCCGCTGCCAGAACCACATTTACCTGAACCGATCAAAGTAGAAAGAGCAGCATACAACACGAGTGAGTTGTAATGTTTTACTAATAAATTCGTATAATATAAGTGGATTTTCTCCAGAAAAACGTAAGGAGCCCCCAGACAGCGACACCAAACCGTCGAGCTCCATAGAAAGCGTAGTACAACCAAATTCGACCAGTGGGCCCCAATCCAAATCTTCCAAGAGGTCGAGGAGGTAGTAAGTATCAATATAGTATTCATGTTCTTGAACGATTTAAGCGTTTGCTTCTGTTGAATTTTCCTTGATGACATTTGAGTAATGAAAAATATCTTATCAAAGTAGTAACACGGAAGAAGAAGAAATCGATGATCCCAGCAACAAGGCAGTACGTGAAAAAGAACGTAGACAGGCCAACAATGTTCGTGAGCGGTACGTAAATGCCCCATTCCTTACTTTTTTCCCCTTTCGAACAATATTATAAATAAACAGCGAATTAGACATAGGAAAAGTGTTGGTTGAGAGAGGAACAATTGGGATCATTTTGAACGTATAGAAACTATAGGAAGAACATCTAGGAGAATATTGAAAGCTTTCCGGATTCAACGAATCGAAGAAATAATTTGCAACAATTTTTCTCCGGATTTGATATTGTGTATATTTTTTTGTGACATTTTTCCTATGCCACTGTAAAAAATATCTGTACTATTATCAGAAAATAGGTTATACGCATTGGAGAAGCCTAGCGATGTTCTTTAAAATAGGACAATAACAATAAATAATTTATACAGGGTATTCCTAAATAAGAGGTACAAACGAAGAGGGGTGAATACTTGTAGGTAGATTCGCATTTTCCAGTTTTAAAAACCAATTGGAGAAATTTTTGGCAGCTGTCAAAATTATGCTGAATCAGCTGTTACAGAAATATAAGGATTTTTTATTCAATAATTCGTTGGAATTTGAAATGGTTCTGGTTATGCGATCTGGAAAAAATGGCGGCTTGAATATATCATTCTCCATTGGAATACAAAATTTTGTCACGATCGAATCAGTAGTTTTTAAATTATCAAGAAAACTAAATTTCAAACGATCATATTTACGGAACCTCTGGTTGAATTTTTAACGAACTTAACCGTGGTATTCGAGATTCGAACCTTCTCTGAAAATTTCAAGTTTCTAGGTCGTTCCCTTCAAAAGTTAGAATTTTCTATGCTTCTGGTCATGCGATCTGGACTAATTCTGCATGTAACTAGATACTAGATGAATTTGTGCGAAAAATTCAATGATTGAAAACTGTACAAAAAAAGTCTAGAAGAAGGTTGAATTTTTGGTTTTCGTAAAGAAAATCTGGAGTTTTTGTGGAATGAAATCTTTGTTATTTGTATATTACACACATGGAAAAATGGGGTGCAATCATGAAGAAAATCCAACCAGAATACTCTGCCAGCTGGGTAAAATATACTTTTCGGTGAAATAAACTTCAAGTACAATAAAGATGAACGTCATTGTATAATGGACAGAGCATTCTTCAACACTGAGAACACTAAGTATCTTTTATGAATATATGTAAGAACTAGATAAATTTGTGCAAAAAATCCAATGATTGAAAGATGTACGAAAAAAGTCTAAAAGAAGGTTTGAACTTTTGGTTTTTATAAAAAAAATTTTGAGTTTTCGTGGAATAAAAACTTTGTTATTCATATATTACTCACATGGAAAAATAGGATCCAATCATGAATGAAAATCCAACCAGAATACTCTGCCAGCTGGGTAAAATATACTTTTCGGTGAAATAAACTTCAAGTACCATAAAGATGAACGTCATTGTATAATGGACACAGCATTCTTCAACACTAAGGACACTAAGTATATTTTATGAATATATGTAAGAACTAGATAAATTTGTGCAAAAAATCAAATGATTGAAAGATGTACGAAAAAAGTCTAAAAGAAGGTTTGAACTTTTGATTTTTATAAAGAAAATTTGGAGTTCTCGTGGAATAAAAACTTTGTTATTCATATATTACTCACATGGAAAAATAGGATACAATCATGAAGGAAAATCCAACCAGAATACTCTTCCAGCTGGGTAAAATATACTTTTCGGTGAAATAAAATTCAAATACCATTAAAATGAACGTCACTGTATGCACCGTGTGATTAAACCACAAAGGGACCACTTCATTGGTAGCTAATGGAAAGATCAACTCCCTATCGAATTTAAACAATGACAAAAACACTACAAAGACATAAGTGGTAGAAGCTACCAAAAAAGAAGTAAATATGTGGCCTTTCAAGCTTGATATGGTCTTCAAACATGATTCGCAGAGTGTATAAATCAAGAGGAAATCTTCACTTAAAGCAATCGAAATAAACGAGTTGAAATAGATGAAAAAATAGGATCTGTTACATTTTCGAATCGCAGAAGAATACTGAAGCTATCGCCAAACAAAGAATTATGAGCATGTGGAATCAAGTCAAATTTTTTCCTCCATCTTATTTTTCTGGAAAAAATACACAATTTCGCAAAGAATTTGGGAAAAAATAATCACTACAACTTACCTATTTGAATTGACGTGGAATACACTTTTTAGTGCAATGAACATATTTATGCAATAAATATTAGTAGAGGATCTTATGTCAATATCTGCTTCGTAACATAAGATAATGGTTTTCCTAATTGGATAGCGCTTACTACTTTATCATCAGTTAGATTTTGAGTAATTACATGTAATGAAAGTTCATTTCAAAGATACTGTATTAACTTGATTTGGGAAAAATTTGTATTCTATTCATGAAGCTGTCCGACATGGACAAGATTTTTTTGTACGTAATATCAAAAACGTTGGTAAAAGTCAAATTTGTAATGTGGTAAACGTATTTATTTTACACATGAGAAAATTACATTGATACAATTTTCTGTTTTGAAGGGATCATTAAGAATGCAAGAAGAACTATGTACAATAATAAATAATAACAAATAGACTAATAAATATTTATACAAATGTAAAACTAGTAAAATGAACCTCCCAAATAACGGGACATTTGTGCAGAGAAATCATCACCATGTATGATTATACACTCTCTCAGTCTCTGTTTTACAGTAATGGGTCAACAATTGTTTATTGCTCTAGAAAATTGGAATTTCCTGAGGTGGCCGTCAGGAAAATACTGAAGGCATTCGATTTGAAATTCTTTGTTCATTCAGGTACAAAGTAAAAATATCTTGATGACAACAATAAAGCTAAATTAGCATGAGACTAAAAGGAGTATTTCGTAAAGTATCTACCACCGTATTTTTGCATATCTAAAACTCTCGGATCTGTTACATTTTCGAAATCGCAGAAGAATAGTGCCCATAAAGAAACTATCTCAAAACAAAGAATTATGAGCATGCGGAGAATGTCTCTAGAAAAAATACACAATTTTCCAGAGAATTTCGCTCGAAAGTAAAATTCTAGAAAAAAATTGGGAAAGAAATAATAACTACGATCAACCCCCACTTCAATTATAATAATATTTTTTGTACCTCGCATTTAGGAACATGTATGCCCATCATTCCCTCATTCTACTATTCCTTAAAAGTGATATTTCGTCAATGTGTATTAATCGAATAAAGTCTCAAGTAGCTTGATTCGGGAAGTGATAGTTATTGCACATTGAATTTGTTATTTTGAATTGAAGCAATGAAATTCAAAACTTTGCATGTTAACATCGAATGCGAATTAATTTTGCTTATATCCCACCCTTTGTCCCTAGGCCCATATTCAGAAAAACAAATGTTATTGTTTCGAGGAAATCTTAACATTTGTAGAATTTGGCCAGCATGTTGTAGTTTTTATCCTATTTTATTTATTGAAACACTCTTGAGTATGGGCCTGTACTTTCCAAGTAGAAAGTCCTCTCTAATCAAGTACGGCTTGGTTTTTTCTCTTTGATAAATACAAAGGCCTGCGTATCTTTCTCACGTATCGTTTTGGGGGTCCTCCAGTTTCTGTAAGATTGAAACTTACCGGAGAAATATACAGTTGTTCCAGTGCGGATGAGACTGAAGAGGGAGACTTAGATCCAGATATAAAAGCTCAAAGGGAGAAAGAAAGGCGGCAAGCTAATAACGCCAGAGAAAGGTGCGATTTTTTTATTTGTTTTTATTCACCCATGTATTTGGCCTATAGTCACTCAGGTGTTTCATTTAACCATTTATTTATCCGATTCTAACGCATTTGTGTAATGAAAAGCAAATTAAATTCTGAAATTATCCCCAATTTCTATTTGACACAAAATCCATATATTCTGTTTCCCTGAAATTGCCTTGGGTTTTAATGGTGTTATGTTCATTTTAGAATACGCATTCGGGATATAAACGAAGCTTTAAAAGAATTGGGTAGGATGTGTATGGCACATTTGAAAACGGACAAACCACAAACAAAACTTGGAATACTTAATATGGCAGTTGAAGTCATAATGACCTTAGAACAACAAGTTAGAGGTGAGAGAACGTTTTGAACATCTTTATCGTCGAAAATCAACGAAAATAATTATTTTCAGAACGAAATCTTAATCCAAAGGCAGCTTGCTTGAAACGAAGGGAAGAAGAGAAAGCCGAAGATGGGCCAAAACTAGGGCCTGGACCTCCTCCACATCACATGTTGGGAACCCCCCACTACTCGACTATAACGGTAAGTTTCTAACCACAAATCTTCGGAGAACATTTCACTTATCGAATTTTTTTCAGGGTCCTCCTACCAACTTGCCTCACAATCCGGGACAGCCTCAATAGCATTGCTAGTGATTTGAGCAATGGCAGGGTTGCCACCTGTACATACCCACTCGTACAAACGGCCATCATTTCTTCATCAAGCATCATCCATGAACAATATTATATTTTTTTAAGGATATTCTGTAGTGATACAAAAGTACGATTTACGTTTTTCGCTCTTTATTTTTTTTACTTATTATATTGACTTAATTTTTTTTATTTATGATCATCGTTCTGAGAGGTTAAAAATGACAAATTAGATATAAAAAGATGTGTGTGGTTCGAATGGAAGGTTTGTTGACTATTGTGCCAAATATGAATAGTTTCGATACATCGATTATTGTACTTTTGCCATTTAAACGTTTGATCTCTCTCTAGTATTTCCACTGCAACATATTCGAAGTATTACTGAATTGTGCCATTTTAAGTTCAAAGTTGATCATTTTTTACATTTTGACTGATCCAGTTTCGAAGTTCTACGTGCAGCTTTTTGAAATTCATTTTTTTTTTCATTCGAACAACACATAATGATCAATTAGTGCGCCAGTATTCTGAAAATTGAAATCTATGGAATTTTATCGATGTTAGATGGAAATTGGCAGTTTGCCCAATTTTTTTTACGACTTCAATTGAGGAGCTCACGTTCAAAACGTATCCACCAAGTGGATACATTCTATTTTGCACCCGAGGTCCTCAATTCTCTGAATGCTGCTGAATTCACTGATTCCTTCTTGTTATGAACAAATTTCAACTTGATCGTGACCAAATACGTGAGGCTCTTATTTATTATCCAGGATTTTATTCAGAATGGGAGGAAATGTTCCTCCGAATCATCAGAGATGTACGATTGAAAAATTCTGTAAATCTTTTCTAAATTGAGAACCAGTAATTATTTATCTTCATAATTTCATTTTATTAGCTAACTCCTGTATATATTTATGCAATATAGATTTAGTAAATACTAATATGTCAAGGAAAGAAGTTGGATATTGATTTAGCAACTTCTGTCCTTCGATCCTTTTGGATATGAACGGTTTTTCAGGGAGCCTAGGAAGCCCAAGCAGGTCTTAAAATTTTCTTTTTAGAGAGATCCTGTTTGCATCGAAGGCTTGCCTGAAAAACTGTTCATGAAACCCTACAATTCCACCTTGAAAATTTGTGAATCAGTTGTTATGTGTGATATATATTCAGTTTTGTTTCTTTGTGTTTATTTTTCTCACGAAAGAATTGTACATGTCGATGTTGAGTTGGAAAACTTGTAAGCAGTAGATTTTTTACCGTATATCGCAGCTTGATCTAAGTGCAAAACTTCCTGTTTGTGTTTTGTGCAACTGGATGGTTCACTTTCTATTTTTAAGTTAACATTTAATGATTTTTTTATCATTTAAGGTAGTATTAATTTAAGAGGGAGATATATAACATTTTTCCAATTATAACAGCATGTTGAATTCGATTATATTTTTGTTTTGATTGTTGAAATATATATTATCTTGACGTTTCCTCGACTGCCAGATCAACTTGTAACGAGGAACGTTGATATTTGGCAAAATGAGATATGGGCAGTCCAGATCGCAATATTTACTAAAATTATATGTTTTTTTAATTTTCTACCATTTAGGATCATTCCATTGGCAGTGTTGCAGCAGCTTATTAATTGAATTACTTAATTTGTCTCGTGAATTTGGCAGCAGTGTGTGTTCTTTATTTTATTCGGTTTGTTTCATCACACTAGAATATACATCCTGTTGCAGTTTTGTGAAGGTTTTTCTAGTTTCCTATAGAAACTTATGCCTGGATTATTTTGATTATAACATTGAAAAGTTGTATATATTGTTGAAACTTTCTTGTTGTGTCCAGGCACAAGTTCTCTCTCAAAAATTAGAGATAACCTATTTTATTAAAATTTATTATTAATGAACAGCTTTATTAAGAAATTTATTTCTTAGAATGAATTTTCAGTATTGGTGCAAATATTCTTGTCGACATACTATATACAATGAAAATTACTGAATTAACAATCTATTGAATATGTAAATTATTTCAACATTTTATACAGTATATTTTTGTAATAGATTGAAATTTCGTAATTTTCATCCTTTGAATGGATGATTCAACAATACAGAATAAGATTTCTGATTGTAAAAAAATGTTTGATTGCAGTGATTTTTTGGATATTTCGATTTCGTGTGAAATTAACGCAAGATATCAAAAATATAGATTCCAATAGAAAGAAGTGAATGACTGATGTTTGAAAAGAAATATTAGAAATATCCAATTACTGCAATTTGTTGTAAATGAAAAATTATTAATAAGATATTGCGTGATGAAAAAAGAAAGATTAAGTTAGAATATATAATTAGGCGACATTTAAATGATTATCAAACTATATGTAATGTATAATTCGTACATAATATAATATGTGCCATTTTTTCATAAATTTTGTTTCATTTTCACTTCCGAAGCAGAAAAATCCTCGTCAAATAAAATTTCAAATATCAATTGTAGGATTTTCAATTTTTAAAAATCTCGTCATTTCGATGACAGCTGACCTATAGTTTTATGATTAATTTTTCTATGGTTAATTAAAGATATTAGTAGATGATTTGACCAGCATGCTAATTTGACCTACTAGAAAAAGCTCTATGATCACGGCTGACTGAAGGGCTTAACGTTTTGGTTCATCTTTTACTTGTTATTTCAATTTTCAAACGTTTAGCGTATTTGCTTTTTTTTTAACATTTTACTAATCTAATAGCCCCAACCTGAGGAGGGATAAACGCGATCATTTGAATGTCTTGATAAGATCGTAAGAAAACATATTCTGTGATCTATGAACCACAGATAATGATGTATTATTTTATCTATGTCTATGAACTGATTGGATTATCAGCTGTTCGTTTGTCAGTTTAGATTCGCGCTTCTTTTTGACTGTTAATGGATTGTTATTGTGTACATTCCAACTAGAAAACAGTGAATTCGTGGAAATACTCTGATATTCTTACCTGTTATTTCAATCAAGGCATACCATTATGTGTGCTGAAATTTAATCTCCTTTGGACAAAAACTTCAATTCAAAGTTCTATCTGTGCTGAGTGAAAAATGAGTGAAACGAAAACTAACTCTCCTGGTGAGCGTATTTATTCCGATAAAATAAGGGAAAGGCGTAGGGCTCTTTTCCCACATAATGAGCCATCAGTTATGGAGGTGGATGCAAATCCTTTAAATCTAGATTCTGAATATCAAAATATTTCTGAAATTCCTAGTACTGAATTGATAAGAAAAATATTAGATACTCCTGAAAGAAAAATGGTATCTGAAGATACTAGTCCATCTAGAAATATGGAGGATACCGACACTATTTCTTCTTTATCCCTAACTGAAATCCTCAAAACCCCAAATGACTCGTCTACTCACACAGAGGAGGCCCCTAAAAGATCCAGGAAAAGTTTAGGTGGAACATCTGATGGGGACCTTGTTCCATCCTGTACCAAAACCTCCAAAGTCAGGACTACGTTGTTTAGAGAAGTCGAAATCGCTCTCTCTACAAAACAGTTCTACCCGTCCTCCTCCGACTCCAGTATAATTAAGAAGAAGACATCCCCACCTGTACCACAATTCAAAAAGCTGGACAAACCAAGAGCATCTAAAACTCAACGAAAGAAGAAATTCTTTGGTCAAATAAATGCTGGAGTGAGACATAAAATAAGGAAGAAGACTGATAAGTCGCCTAAGCTTTCTAAAGCCTCAGTGTCTCATATAAAAACTTATAAAAGTGATTTAGTAGTAAAGTCCAAATTTGACGAGTACTTGAAGGATTTGGAAGAAATAAATGAAAATAAAAAGGTGAAACTCATTCAAAATATGCCGGAAAGGGGTCAGTCGAATACAGAAAACAAATCTTTGAAGAGAGTACATGACGATTCCGAGGGAATTTCAGCCAAAAAATTCAAAAGTTCGGTGGAAGGAATTGAATTGAAAATTCGGTCAAATGATAATTCATTCGATTGTGACCTCTTGGAAGATGAAATCAGTGTGCCAATCGCGAATATTCTGAACACTCTAGAGGAGTCGGTTGGGGATGATAAGGAAAACAATTCTAGCGATAAGGAAGGGATAATATCACCAACATCAGAATTGAGTAACATGACCTTAGGGTTGAAGTTGGGTTCGCCGAAGAAAGCAAGAAATTTGACTGCTGTTTTTCAAAAAATGGCAGATGCTGATAGTCAAGAAACTTCCGGAAGTAAGCGTTCAAAATACTACTCTCTTTTCTATCCTCAAAAAAGGACAAATGAAAAGGTACTTGAAAAAGAAGGTATTATAAAGAGGAAGAAACTGAAAGTGACCGCTGATCAAATGCTATTGGATGCTGGTCAGAAGAAATTTGGTCTTGTAGAATGTGCTGAATGTAATTATGTATATAGCGCTGGAGATCCAAAAGATGAAAATTTACATGAAAACCACCACAATGCCACAAATATTCTCCAGTTCAATGTAAGTACGCTGAAGAATCTAAGTTAAGTGTTAATATTTCGATTTATTTCAGGGTTGGAAAAATGAACGAATTGTGGTTAAAGAGGAAGGAAGGATCATTCAAATACTTCCAGGCGATTCTAAACAATGGGTCGAGAAAGTTAAACGAGTCTCGGAGTTTATAAACAGAGAAATGGGTTACTATAACATGGATGTTAACTTGAGTAGATCAATGGTATGTTAGTTTTTAAATCCCCGTTTCCCTACGTCTCTGTGAGAGTTAATATATTATATTTGTTTCAGGCTTTTCTCTACATATTCAACAAATCGATAATTGGTTGTTTGATAGCGGAGAACAAAACCTCGGCAAACAAGATTTTGACAGCCAATTTTGATGTAGATCTATGCTCACTAGAGGAATATCCCGTTGTGTGTGGAGTCTCGAGACTCTGGATTGCGCCGAGCTATCGAAAGAAGGGAATAGCGATCAAATTGATGGAGGCGCTACGCAAGAATTTCCTGCCAAATCGTATGGTAGAAAAATCTGAAATTGCTTTCAGCGCTCCCACTCCCGATGGAAAACTGTTTGCTACCAAATACTTCGAAACGCCAAACTTTTATACCTACTTGATTTGAATGTGATGTGAGTGTGTGTAGAGAGAAGTTTCGACACGGCCATATGTTTTGTATTTTTTTACAAGAGAGAATAATTTATTTTTTTCAGTTGATATATTTTCACCTTGTCCTTTGGCGACTTGTTTAGGATGACATGTGAAAACTTGCAGAAGATTTATTTTTATATGTTGTTTTGTTAGATTAAGATCTACACGAGTCAAAAAAATCATTCAATTTAGTTATGTTCGTTTTTATTGCAATAAAGTTGTTGTCTCTAGCTGTGGGATTATCAGTGGTGGTTTTTCTGCATTAAGTTTATTTATATTCAAAAGAATTGAAATTGACTTTCGATTTAGAATTCAATAAATTGTACTCTTACTTTGATTATTGATGAATCTCGTTTATATCTGACATTCTTGGATCTGCATTTATTTTGCCATATTTTATTGTTAATTGATTTCTTGAATAAAGAGAGTTCTCAATTGAAGAACCTTATATGATAGACTTTGTTGCCTTATTTTATTTAGTTTTTTCATTATGAATGTCTAAAGCTGTGACTAACTAAAAAATTTCCTCTGCAATAATTATTCCACGAATTTTTTGATCATGTGCCATTAGAGAAGAATAGTTGTAATTATTTCCCAAATGCTGCCAAGGGGGAAAATGGAGAGGGATAAAAATCAAAATGAAAAGCCTCCAATAAAAAAATTTTCTATAAAATATAGATTCCCCAGGAAACTCATTTCAGTTTTTTTTCATTCCTGTGATTAGAGGTGACAAAATGTTGGCAATTTATTTGAAAGTCTTTTAATTATCTAAATAAACACGAAGATGAGGGAGTTTTTTGTCTGCAACTGTTATTTAGTTGGTTGTTTTTGTATGTTTCTTATCTTTTCAATTTTTTTTTGTGTACTTATGTAAAGTGTTTCATGGGTTTATCGAAATAAAACTAGAGTCAACAAAGACAATGTACACCTAGGTGAAGGATATGTTTTTATTTATATGTCTCAGGTCAGTTGTACAGGTTCACTCTGTTCAGAATTTTTTCTTTTGTATGAAATTGCCGGTTTCTTACTCATCTGGACGAGTTGCTGGAGGTAAACGCCACCTTTTATGACCAATAAAGATAGGAAATAAGTCGTGATGATGAACAGAATAATTTGCCAAGGGGCTAGTAAATGGAAAATACCATAAAAATATCGACCAGTTTTTGATTTGGTGTAGAACAATCTGAAATTGAATGATTCAAAAAGAATTTGATATATTGGATGAATAAATAGATTCTTACGTATTAGAAGTTGCTGTAAAGGACAAAATTGAATTTAATGGCTTATCATTCATTACAGATATATTGTGCTTTCAGAGCCTCATTAATACGAGTTGATTAGTGTGGTTTAGGCATGCACATAAATAAAATGGACAGAGCAGTCTTCAACACTTAGAACAATAAATGTCTGATGGCCTGCCAACAACCAACATTAATCCTTTTCTTCTTTTGTGAATATATATAAAACTAGATAAATTTGGGCAAAAAATTCAATGATTGAAAGATGTACGAAAAAAGTCTAAAAGAAGGTTTGAACTTTTGGTTTTTAAAAAGAAAATTTGGAGTTTTCCTGGAATAAAAACTTTGTTATTCATATATTACTCACATGGAAAAATAGGATACAATCATGAAGGAAAATCCAACCAGAATACTCTGCCAGCTGGGTAAAACATTCCTTTCGGTGAAATAAAATTCAAGTACCATTAAAATGAACGTCACTGTATGCACTGTGTGATTGAACCACAAAGGGACCACTTCATCGGTAGCTGCTGGAAAGACCAACTCCCTGTCGTATTTAAACAATGACCAAAACACTACAAAGACATAAGTGGTAGAAGGTATCACCAAAGAAGTAAATATGTAGCCTTTCAATCTGGATATGGTCTTCAAACATGATTCGCAGGGTGTATAAATCGAGAGGAAATCTTCACTTAAAGCAATCGAAAAATAAACAAGTTGAAATAGCTGGAAAAATAAAGTGTTAATATGTTGAGAGCAGTTGATTTTCTCACTCACGAAATTCCACGTCGTAAAGTATCTACCACCGTATTTTTGCATATCCAAAACTCTCGGATCTGTAACATTTTCGAAATCGCAGAAGAATAGTGCCCATACTGAAGCTATCGCGAAACAAAGAATTATAAGCGTGTGAAATCCAAGTCTAATTTTTTCCTCCATCTTATTTCTCTAGGAAAAAAATACACGATTTTGCAGAGAATTTGGGAAAAAAATAATAATTACAACTCGCCTATTCAAATGTACGTGGAATAAAATTTTTAGTGCAATGAACATATTTATGCAATAAATATCAGTAAAGGATCTTATATCAATATCTGCTCCGTAACATAAGATAATGGTTTTCCTAATTGGATAGCGCTTACTACTTTATCATCAATAAGATTTTGGGTAATTACATGTAATGTAAGTTCATTTCAAAGATACTGTATAAACTTGATTTGGGAAAAAATTTGTATTCTATTCATGAAGCTGTCCGACATGGACAAGATTTTTTGTGTTCGTAATATTAAAAAACGTTGGTAAAAGTCAATTTTGTAATGTGGTAAACGTATTTATTTTACACATGAGAAAATTACATTGATACAATTTTCTGTTTTGAAGGGATCATTAAGAATGCAAGAAGAACTATGTACAATAATAAATAATAACAAATAGACTAATAAATATTTATACAAATGTAAAACTAGTAAAATGAACCTCCCAAATAACGGGACATTTGTGCAGAGAAATCATCACCATGTATGATTATACACTCTCTCAGTCTCTGTTTTACAGTAATGGGTCAACAATTGTTTATTGCTCTAGAAAATTGGAATTTCCTGAGGTGGCCGTCAGGAAAATACTGAAGGCATTCGATTTGAAATTCTTTGTTCATTCAGGTACAAAGTAAAAATATCTTGATGACAACTATAAAGCTAAATTAGCATTCGACTAAAAAGAGTATTTCCAGTCAAATCAATTCTTGATTGAAAATTTCTGACATACCAAATAAGAAACGTATTTTCTTTCAAACAAACCCAAACAGTGCGTTTATGTATCGAAAACCCTTCAGTATTTCTAATTCAACAGCCGTCCCGGAAAAGACCCTCAACCTCATCTGAGAAACCGTGTTTTTGCGAAGCACGCATTGAGCACTCACAGAAGAAACACTTGCTCAAACAATTAATCGAGAACCACCACTTGCAAATCGTCCATTTTCACTTTGAGCTGCCTCCAGGGCTTTCTTGCGGCACGTCTTAAATCTGTCAATGTCACTTGTCTTCTCATTCTCCTATGGGAAAAAACTTGGTTGTAATTATCATGAAGGAATCGAAGGAAAAAGTCTTACTTGCTCCCTTCCGTCGCCCTGAAATAAACGTCATCGGGGGCGTCCATCCAGCTGATAACCTGCTTTCTGCCAGATCCCGTTCTTGTCATGTGGGCGATTTTCGGCTTGCCGTTGATTTGTGCGATGTGACGCGACAAAACGTGTCCCGGCATCAGTTGAGGTTGCTGCATGATGCTCTGATACTGTTCTGGCCGTTGGACCTGCATGGGTTCCTTGGTCATCCTTTTCGGCATCGTTGGCAGTATATTCATGGTTGTACCTGGAGGAAAATTTTTCGATTATTTCAGTCCTCATAAAAAACAGAAACAAATTAATTGTACAATTTTAAACTTCAAAAATGAAAGGTAAAGTTTCAAACTTACTTACCATCGTCCCAATCCAAATCAGAGTAGAAGCCAGTAAAAGAATTAAGACATTGAAAAATTTAAAAACTTGAAGACTAATTACTGATGTTGCAAGAAAGAGAATTCCTTCATGAAATTCTCTGACTTCAGATACGAAAAAAGAGCTCGGTGAAGTAATACTTACTGTCTGGTCCACCTCCGTTCATCTCGTCATAATTCCTCTTTTTGAGCGAAGACGGTACGTTGTTCAATGGAATCTTCTCTGCTTCTGGTTTGTTTGGAATTTTGTCATACAACAAACTACCGTCTGGAGCTTTAGGAGGTTTGGGAAAAGCGACTCGTTCAGGCTTGGGAAGGCTCTCTTTGTCCGTCAGTATAAGCCATTGAGCGGTCACTGGTCCGGGGTTACCGAGCTTGTTCGCTATCTGCGTTACGCTACCCCTGTTCCTGAAAGAAATAAACAAATGATCAGGTTATGTATTGTTCAATCAGTATCAGAATTCCTTATAGTAGAGTTCGCGAGGCATGAAAAGAGCTCTAAAACAGATTTTCGTGTGAACTTCATTGCTAAAATGTATGGACCTCTTAGTATCATTCCCTACATCATAACAATGCAAAATCCTTTGGTCGTCAAAAAATCGTCCTGTGCAGGAAGTGGTGGGGGTCATTTTTCCAAAAATTGACAAATTTTTTTTTTTCGTTTATAATTATCTACATCCAGTGACTTATATTCAAACAAATTTTCATCGAAATATACGATTCAGAAATATTTTATTTTAATTATCAAAGAAGTCGGATCAATGCGCTTGTATGGAGTTCCTTAAGATAAAATCGCTTGCCCTGCGACGGCATATTCACCATTATGTTCCGTTCCATTTTACTCGGAAACTGTCGCGAAAATCAAAAAATGCTTCATATAAGGGGTCTTCCTCATAAACCGACGATTCAGATGGTTTTTCCCAAATTTCAATTGGCCTGATAATTTCCTCAAAAAATAGGAAAATCTGCTATTACATCCGGTTAGCCGCGACTGACCGTGGAGATGCGAGGAAGGCTCACTTTGATGAATAATCGCTTGTCGGGGTAGAAATAAACAACCTTATGGATCGAGCGTTCATAGGGTCGTTTTTCGGTTGGACAATGCCATATTTTCATTGTTCGTGCATTCTGATGATGAATTAGAATGTTCGATTTGATTTCTTTCAACTTGTGGATTGAAAAACAAATAGGGACAAACATATATTTGTTAATTTACAATTACTTATTGAGTTCAGTTTGGTATTTACATTCGTTCTGAAATTATCGCTCATTTGCATTTGTACTTAAAAGATTTACGCAACTCCGGAATCTTGGACTAGAAATCATATTCAAATCTGCAAAAGGGCACAGCTGTTATCAGTGCTTTCCAGTTTCAAAATATATCTTACATTCCATTATAAATCCGATTCAAATATCACTGTCAGATGAAGAATATTCAACAATTACAAATACAATTTGAAAAATTTTGTGTTACTTATATTGCCACATGCTTTTTGGGCCATACATTTGCGAGAGCCAATACAAGGAATTTTTTTTCTCTCACAGGAACACATAGATCCGGTGCAATCTGGAATAAAAATGCCCATGTTATAAATAATAGATATTTATCAGATATTCGATATACAGGATGTTTCATGAGTGGTTGGCCGTAGCCTTCCTTTTTTTTTGTATCCCAAGGCTCTTAGTTCAGGAGATTCATGGATGGATTTTGGCCTGAATTTACGATAGACATAATTCTGCATTCTGAGGTCCGATTTTGATAAAATTTCATGGGGTTGTTCATTTCAGAAAGTCCTTTCGAGTGGCTCACGCAATATCAATATTTTCAGGACATTACTCAGAATATCGTGGTTTATCTTTCAAGCCTCAAAATCTATATTTTCTACATCACTTAGAGAAATTTCGTTATTGCCATGAAAAAATAAATAACTCAATTCAAGGATTTCAATTTTCACTTTGAATGGCACACTTGTTACAAGCGAGTAGCGAATGAACGAATTCATATTTTATGTAATTTTTTTGAAATATTTCTTGTCTTTTGCTGAGATTTTGAACCTCAAAGCTTAAGAGCGTTATAATTCATGAAGTTAACGATTTTTGAAATGTAATCCGTGAATGTCATCGTTCCACAACACAAATAACTAGATAATAATATTTTTTCTACAACTTTTTGTTCAACTCCCTTGTATTCTAAACCCTTAGCACCCACTGAGTGTTTTAACACGCTACTTAAAGAAGTAATTACAAGTATGCATAATCAAGCTTTGAATTCTTTCGAAACTAAATTAAAAATTTAGGGACAAATGGCGTCAACCCACTAGATACATTATCAAGGATTGCATTTGCTTTAAAAAAAAAAAATATTGACTTGTATTCCTCATGAAATTCGCCAAATATCGCTTTCTTTACACATTCTCCAAACATAGCTGTCTAATTTGAAGTTACTCCAATTTCAATTCAAAATTCGAACTTTGTACACAAATTTTGAGTATTTCGATATGATATTTGTTTAGGGCTTTAGCAATGGAAGTTCAAGAGCAGTATTGTGAGAATATGGTTACAGATTTCCAAACAGGAGAACACTCTGTAGTATGGTAGATCTAACTCCTATGGATTACTTTCTGGGGGTTATCTCAAATAAAATGTATATGAGGTTGAAATAACTTCACGAGAGCATTTGAGGCAGCGAATAGAAGAAGCTTACACAGAATTAAAACGAAATCCCGATATGATGAGAAGGGCAATAAGTAATCTCATTTTGAGAGCTGTGAAAGGTGTCGAGATGGAAGGACTTCATTTCGAACATCTTTTAAGACACTTTCCTTTCAATTTTGTATTATGAAATTGAATAAATAGGTTTGACGTTTTTCGAAAAGAATAAAAAATATTAATATCTACTTATTTTTGTGTTGTGGAACGAATACACTCACATACACTCAAATCGTTCACTTCATGAGTTATAACGCTCTTAAGCTTTGAGGTTCAAAATCTCAGCAAAATATAAGAAATATTTCAAAAAAATTACATAAAACATGAATTCGTTCATTCGCTACTCGCTTGTAACAAGTGTGCCATTCAAAGTGAAAATTTAATTCCTTAGATTGAGTTATGTATTTTTTCATGGCAATAAGGAAATTTCTGTAAGTGATGTAGAATAGATTTTGAGGCTTGAAAGATAAACCACGATATTCTGAGTAATGTCCTGAAAATATTGATATTGCGTGAGCCACTCGAAAGGACTTTCTGAAATGAACAACCCCATGAAATTTTATCAAAATCGGACCTCAGAATGCAGAATTATGTCTATCGTAAATTCAGGCCAAAATCCATCCATGAATCTCCTAAACTAAGAGCCTTGGGATACAAAAAAAAAGGAAGGCTACGGCCAACCACTCATGAAACATCCTGTATATCGAATATCTGATAAATATCTATTATTTATAACATGGGCATTTTTATTCCAGATTGCACCGGATCTATGTGTTCCTGTGAGAGCAAAAAAATTCCTTGTATTGGCTCTCGCAAATGTATGGCCCAAAAAGCATGTGGCAATATAAGTAACACAAAATTTTTCAAATTGTATTTGTAATTGTTGAATATTCTTCATCTGACAGTGATATTTGAATCGGATTTATAATGGAATGTAAGATATATTTTGAAACTGGAAAGCACTGATAACAGCTGTGCCCTTTTGCAGATTTGAATATGATTTCTAGTCCAAGATTCCGGAGTTGCGTAAATCTTTTGAGTACAAATGCAAATGAGCGATAATTTCAGGACGAATGTAAATACCAAACTGAACTCAATAAGTAATTGTAAATTAACAAATATATATTTGTCGCTATTTGTTTTTTAATCCACAAGTTGAAAGAAATCAAATCGAACATTATAATTCATCATCAGAATGCACGAACAATGAAAATATGGCATTGTCCAACCGAAAAACGACCCTATGAACGCTCGATCCATAAGGTCGTTTATTTCTACCCCGACAAGCGTTTATTCATCAAAGTGAGCCTTCCTCGCATCTCCACGGTCAGTCGCGGCTAACCGGATGTAATAGCAGATTTTCCTATTTTTTGAGGAAATTATCAGGCCAATTGAAATTTGGGAAAAACCATCTGAATCGTCGGTTTATGAGGAAGACCCCTTATATGAAGCACTTTTTCGATTTTCGCGACAGTTTCCGAGTAAAATGGAACGGAACATAATGGTGAATATGCCGTTGCAGGGCAAGCGATTTTATCTTAAGGAACTCCATATAAGCGCATTGTATCCGACTTCTTTGATAATTAAAATAAAATATTTGTGAATCGTATATTTCGATGAAAATTTGTTTGAATATAAGTATGATGTAAATAATTATAAACGAAAAAAAAAAATTTGTCAAATTTTGGAAAAATGACCCCCACCACTTCCTGCACAGGACGATTTTTTGACAACCAAGTGATTTTGCATTGTTATGATGTAGGGAATGATACTAAGAGGTCCATACATTTTAGCAATAAAGTTCACACGGGGTGACACGATAGAGCTCCGTTTGAACTCTACTATTACCTTTTCCTATAAATCAGCAACCTCCTCAGCTCCTCGGTGCTCTTGCCGTTTATCCTCGCCCCGCACTCCATCTTCACCGCCTGTATGTTGATGGGGGAGAAGGGAGACCTGGCCGCGTGTCGCGGTCGCATGATGTGCCGGCACAGCCTCCGGGAGATTCTGGTCAGATGCGTGGTGTGCAGATAGAAGGCCGTGCGGGTCTTCATGATGGGTCTGGGCGACCCGGACCGCACCATTATGCCGTGGGAGGTCGCGTAGTGTCTGGCCAGGTGGGTCTTCAGCTTGAACTCCTTGCCGCAGCCGCCTATGTTGCACCTGTGGGGACGGTGGCCCATCAGGGATATCCGATCGTCTTCCAAGTCGCTACCTGGATCGGGAAGAAGGATGATTAGAGAACAAGAAATATGAAGAAAAAACAATAATGAATAACTGAACTTACCCGATCTTTTTTTACCATTACCATCGTAATCGCTGCCGTCTCCAAAGTGTGTCGGTATCTTGAGACCTCCGTATTTTTTCCAATAACTCCAACAATTCTGACATAACCTACAGTGCATATGTGAGGGTCCCCAGGCGTACCATTGACTCGAAACGGTCACTGAAACATATTTCGGGTTTTAGCGATCTGCGAAATGGACAAATTTCGGGGGTACCTACCGTTGCAAGATTCGCAGGCTTTTCCTCCCAGAGACGACGTTAAATCCGTTCCTCCGTTACTGTTTCCGTTCACCACTCCCTTGTTATTATTCATGGCAGCTACGTTTGGCTTATTACTGGAAAAGAAATACAATCTATTGAGTTGAGATTTAGAAAATATAAGCAGGTACTGCGGAGTTCTTCGTTGAAGTAAAAGATGTCAGGATTTGGCTCACGTAGAATCAAGTCGGGGCTTTTAAAAATTTATCAATATCGATATTATTTGAAACAGAAATAAAGAAAAAATTCGGATTATAATCAAATTGAATAAGTGAATGATAAATGACACTAATGACAGTTAATCACAGATGCCAACATAAAGGAACTGAGCAACTCTTCTTATTCTCGCTCATCGGATATGGTCCTTATAAATTTCGAATATTCTCAATAATTCAACGATGAATAACTTTTGTTATAAATATTGATTTTTATACAGGGTGTCCCAGAAGTCGAAGTTATGCCGGAATCGGGTAACAGGCCAAGTCATAAAAGTCATCAGAAAAATATTTAAAAAAAAAATACGAAAAGCACTGCCGTGAAGTCAGGAGCTTTTGAGCGCTCGTACATGCACCTTGTAGGTAGATTCGCATTTTCCAGTTTCAGAAATCAATTGAAGGAACTTTCGACAGCTGTCAAAAAAATTCTGAAACTTAGGCGAAACTCCAGACTTCATGTCAGTGCTTCAGCTGATCAATTTTTTTTCGATAATTCGCTAGAATTTTCTACGGTATCTATGGTCTTGGTAGTGCGATCTGGACAAAATTTTGCACGTAGTTTGAATACATTATTCCTCAGCTAAGTGCAAAATTTCATTCCAATCCAACCAGTAGTTTAGAAACTATCAGAAAAAAAATATTTTGAACGGCCATATTTACGGAACCCCTAGTCTAATTTTGCTCATTGATGAATGTGACCGCGATATTCGCAATCCAAACCCACCCTGAGAATTTCAAGTTCCTAGGCCTTTCCGTTCAAAAGTTACAATTTTCTATGGTTTCTATGGTTCTGGTCATGAGATCTGGACAAAATATTGTTTTAATATATCATTCTCGATAAAATTACACAATTTCATCTCGATCGAATCCGTAGTTGCAAAATTATCGAGAAACCAAAATTTCAAACGACCGTATTTACGGAACCCCTAGTATAATTCTGCTCATTGATAAACGTGAACGCGACATTTCACCTGAAAATTTCAAGTCACTAGGCCTTTCCGTTCGAAAGTTATGATTTTCTATGGTTTCTATGGTTCTGGTCATGTGATCTGGAGAAATGTAGCTTGAATATATCATTCTCCATTAGTATACAAAATTTCGTCACGATCGAATCTGTAGTTTTGAAATTATCAAGAAAACTAAATTTCAAACGACCATATTTACGGAACCCCTAGTATAATTTTGCTCATAGATGAACGTGATCACGACATTCGAGATCCACACCTATCCTGAAAATTTCAAGTCCCTAGGCGTTTCCGTTCAAAAGTTACAATTTTCTATGGTTTCTATGGTTCTGGTCATGCGATCTGGACAAAATTCCACATGTAGCTTGAACACCTCATTCTCCATTTGAGCGCAAAATTTCATCACAATCAAATCTGTAGTTTTCAAGTAATCAGGGGAACAAAACTTTGAACGGCCATATTTACGGAACCCCTGGTGGAATTCGGCTCATTAACGAACTTAACCAAGGCATTTGGGATCTGACCCTACACCAAAAATTTCAAGTCTCTAGGTTGATCCGTTCGAGAGTTATCGTCCTTACGGCCGGACGGACGGACGGACAGACTCGAATTTTCCGACGGATTCGTCATCAGTGAGTCGAACATAGTCGATTGAGACCATTTTCGGCTCAAAATTCGAAAAATACAGACATCGTGACGAAATGATATAGCCCTCGTGTAAGTAGTAGGAGCGCACAAAAATTTAAGTGGGGTATTTTTTTAAATTACAGTGTAACCTTGATATAACGAATATTTCGAAATCCCTTAGAACTGCCCGTAAGAGTTGGTGTAAAATATACCTCTACATTACAAATACTTTCTGTTGATGACCTCTTCAATTTCCAATCATTGCAGAATATTATAGATATAGTAGGTATAATTTACCTCCATTTAACAAATTTTTCAACACATAACCTCTACATAACAAATTCTTGCAATCAAAAGCACACAATTATTGAACAATAACAACAAGAATACATGTTTCGGCAAGTTAAAACACGAAAAACTGTTTGATGCGAACACTGGTGTTTGTCGCTATAAAAAATTTAGATATTTCGATGGCTGAAAAACGAACGTGTTTTTCAACCATCACAGAAAAACAGAAAAATTATTGAATTTGTGGAGGAGAATCCCCCCAACAAAAAAAAAGAGACATCGCTAGAGTTCAATATTCTTGTGAGTACATAAGCCACAATTTTAAAATTTCAAGATAAATCTTCCGAAGTATGTGGGCTACCCTCAAACAGCAGAAAATTGTAGTTGTTCTTGAAGATTGAAATCATGCAAGTAAAAACAGTGTTTTAATCAATAGGGTCAAGTGGTGTAAAAACGAGACACTTTTTTAATCTTTCCATTTTTTCATTAAAAGGAGTAGTCCAAACGGTTCAAAAAATTTTTGGAATATATGATTATATATGTACAAAATAAAGTAGTTAATAATTTTCGCAAATTGTTAAAATATCTCTGACAAAAATTAAAACTGCTTGTCTCGTTTTTTGCCTTCATTTCTGATGGACCACACGCAAAAACGCAACAAAATGTGACAATGTACTAAATTTGCCTTCATTACAACCCGATATACGACTAACGCCGATGGTACCGGCGGTGGGTAACCTTTTGCAGTTTTTAGTGGTGCAATTTTTTAAAAATTTTTATTTTTTCACAACTTTTCAATATGGAAAAATATAATGGGAATATTAAACTTCTTTTATACATTTTTTTCATTTTGATTAAATGTATAATATTAGTACGATTTTTACTATTGTCTTGTTTTTACCCCAAGTTTTGCCAGTCTCGTTTTTACACCACTTGACCCTATGTGTTTTTATTTTTTTGGAGAAATCCTTCGCCATCGAAATTATTAAAAAACGAATTTGAGACCAATCTAACCTCTATATAGCGAACCTCATTCCAACGAAATGCTTGATATAACGAATATATTACAATTCCCTTCAGTTTCGTTATATCGAGGTTGCACTGTACTTTCTATATAGTATTCTGCAATGATTGGAAATTCGTTATAAGAAGTCATTAACAGAAAGTATTCGTAACGTAGAGGTAGATTTTACATCAAATCTTACGAGCAGTTCTAGAGGATTTCGAAATATTCGTTAAATCGAGAAATTCGTTATTTTAAGGTCGAGGTTACACTGTAATTTGAAAAATACCCGACTTAGATTTTTCTAATGATTATTATGACTTAGCCTATTACCCTATTCGCATTTATTCTTGACTGACTTGACCCTTCTTCCATTCTCTGATTGAACATAAAGGTTTCATATTATTGAATGAAATACAAGCGTTTCGTTAGAAGACTCAAACTGACCCAGAAAAAAAGTTTGAAGAGGAATTATATGCTTATAAATGGAAAATGGATAGGAAGATAGAAAACTAATTGTTCAATGGACTCTTAAGAATCCCAAGCTGAAAGCTATCGAACATGTTGTCCCGTCATTAAATTAACCTGCTCATCGAACATCTACGTAACCTAACTCTCACACCCAAACAAATAAAATAGTAACAAAAATATTTACTAGTTTGGAATGTACACTTGTTTCAACTTGGCGTCCGCCTCCGCCGCCTTGATCCTCTTCTGCTGGACGTATCTGTCCGTAGTCTTCCACATGTAATAGTACTCGATGATGTTCTTGAGCGTCTTCCAAGGCAGAAAGTCCTGACGGATATCGTTAAAGTCTTTACCGTACTTATCCAACGCCTCCTCGAAGAGGTTGGCCTCGGAGGCGCTCCACTCCTCCATCTCGTCGCGACACAACACCGGCCCCGATCCCGGCACGAGGGAGCACGTCGCGGTCCCCAGGTCGTAGCCGTGCCTGTGGAGGGTGTCCATGGCGTGGAACAGGGTGACGTCGCGGCTGGCCGCCGTCGCCGACATGTGCAACGAGGGCTGTTTCACCGACGAGATGCAGTCGAGGGCGCGGGCGAAGGTGCCCAACGAACGCGAGACCACCAGGAACTGGTCGATCTGTCGGTCGGTGAGGCCGTGCTCGGGGGTCCAGACGAGAGTTTCGAGGTCTGTGCCGTCGCCCCGCTCGTCCGTCTCGTTTTCCCTCAACACCGGCGGCGGGACGTCGCATTGGTAGCGGCTTCCGACGCGGATCTCGCCCTTGTCCGCCAGCAGCGTCTTCTGCGTCGGGTCGAACACGAGGCAGTAGAAGAACAAGTCGTCCTGAAACGAGACACACCAAGGGATGTAACTTTTTTAAAGTAACATTAGAATGGAGGATGGGACTTTCTTACCTTTCCGAGATACGAATTGAGAGATTCGGTCTCGTTGAAGAGCGTCACCGTGCATTTTCCGCGTATATGGGTGGCAGATAACGTTTCCACCTGTCTAGATAGAAAAAGTTCTCGATGTTTGACCTGATGACGCTGCTTGGGGGTTAGTTGATCGCGGGAGCTGACGACGACGCCGCCGCCGACGCCACTGGCGTCCAGGACTGGACTGCTACTCGATTCAGAGTCTAAGGCACCTGCAACGAAAAATGTCAATCGTGATTAGTTGGCCAAAAAAAAACGAATCATGAATGTTTTTTGGTCCAACGTTTACTGAAACTTCCTCTATGTAAAATTGTGGATAAAATGAAAAACATGGAGAATATAGTATTTAAACCGTTTGAAACAATAACAGGACTCGACTGGGTCACATTTCCAGGAATTTTATGATAGAAAATCTTTAATTCAACTTTTTACAGCTATATTGTCTTTATTAGTAGCAAGTTATTTTTTGCGCTATAAAGATTTGAAAAGCAATGACATGAAGTCAGGAGCTTTTTGGCGCTTTTTTCTGTGTTCAAAAACAGACTTCAATGTTCTCTTTCAGTATGACAAATACTGTCATTTTATCTTCATTAACTTCAAAGATCGAATCACCGAATTATTTTGAATATATCAGAAGAACTTAATATATCAGAAGAACTTAATTTTTTTATTGTTATCCATATTTACTTGCTTGAGAAAAACGTACAGTTTAAATGATAATTTTTTTACTATTGATTTGACAGAAGTATCTTGTTATGTCAAATAAAAGGTCGAGAAATTTTCTGTGTACCAAAGCAGCATTCAGTGTTCATCGTCAGTATGGCAATTGCTGTCAATTCATTTTTATGAACTTCAAAAAATCGAATCACTGAATTATATTAAATAAATAAGAAGTATAATTTTTTTTTCTGTGTACTAAAAGGCTTTCAGTTATCATCGTAGGTATGACAAGCACTGTCATTTTGTTCTTTCAAACTTCAAAGATTAAATCACCGAATTATATCGAGAATATTAGAAAACTCTTTCTTTTTCTGTGTTCCACAATGGCCTTCGGTGTTCATTGTCAGTATGACAAGTACTGCCATTTTATTTTTATAAAGTTCAAAGATCGAATAACCGAATTATATCAAAAATATTAGAAAACTCTTTTTTTTTCTGTGTACCAAAACGAACTTCGGTGTTCATTGTCAGTATGACAAGTACTGTCAATTTATTTGATAAACTTCAAAGATCGAATCACCGAATTATTTTGAATATATCAGAAGAACTTAATTTTTTTATTGCTATCCATATTTACTTGCTTGAGAGAAACGTACATTTTAAATGATAATTTTTTACTATTGATTTGACAGAAGTATCTTGTTATGTCAAATAAAATATCGAGAAAATTTCTGTGTACCAAAACAGCATTCAGTGTTCATCGTCAGTATGGCAATTGCTGTCAATTCATTTTTATGAACTTCAAAAGATCGAATCACTGAATTATATTAAATAAATAAGAAGTATAATTTTTTTTCTGTGTACTAAAAGGGTTTCAGTAATCATTGTCAGTATGACAAGCACTGTCATTTTGTTCTTTCAAACTTCAAAGATTGAATCACTGGATTATATCGAGAATATCAGAAAACTCTTTCTTTTTCTGTGTTCCAAAATGGCCTTCGGTGTTCATTGTCAGTATGACAACTACCTTCATTTTAGTTTTATAAACTTCAAAGATCGAATAACCGAATTATATCAAAAATATTAGACAACTCTTTTTTTTTTCTGTGTACCAAAACGAACTTCGGTGTTCATTGTCAGTATGACAAGTACTGTCAATTTATTTGATAAACTTCAAAGATCGAATCACCGAATTATTTTGAATATATCAGACGAACTTAATTTTTTTATTGTTATCCATATTTACTTGCTTGAGAGAAACGTACAGTTTAAATGATAATTTTTTTACTATTGATTTGACAGAAGTATCTTGTTATGTCAAATAAAATATCGAGAAATTTTCTGTGTACCAAAACAGCATTCAGTGTTCATCGTCAGTATGACAATTGCTGTCAATTCATTTTTATGAACTTCAAAGGATCGAATCACTGAATTATATTAAATAAATAAGAAGTATAATTTTTTTTCTGTGTACTTAAAGGCTTTCAGTAATCATTGTCAGTATGACAAGCACTGTCATTTTGTTCTTTCAAACTTCAAAGATATAATCACCGAATTATATCGAGAATATCAGAAAACTCTTTCTTTTTCTGTGTTCCAAAATGGCCTTCGGTGTTCATTGTCAGTATGACAACTACCTTCATTTTATTTTTATAAACTTCAAAGATCGAATAACCGAATTATATCAAAAATATTAGACAACTCTTTTTTTTTTATGTGTATCAAAACGAACTTCGGTGTTCATTGTCAGTATGACAAGTACTGTCAATTTATTTGTATCACCGAATTATTTCGAATAAATCAGAAGAACTTAATTTTTTTATTGTTATCCGAATTTACTTGTTTGAGAGAAACGTAAAGTCTAAATGATAATTTTTTGATTATTGATTTGACAGAAGTATCTTGTTATGTCAAATAAAATATCGAGAAATTTTCTGTGTACCAAAACAGCATTCAGTGTTCATCGTCAGTATGACAATTGCTGTCAATTTATTATTATGAACTTCAAAAGATGAATCACTGAATTCTATTGAATATATAAGAATTATAATTTTTTTTTCTATGTACCAAAACGGTCTCCAGTGTTTATCGTCAGTATGACAAGCACTGTCGTTTGATTTTTTTCACACTTCAAAGATCGAAGTACTGTGATTTCATTTTTCAAATCACCGAATTATATCGAGAATATTAGAAAACTCTTTCTTTTTTTGTGTTCAAAAATGGCCTTCGGTCATTGTCAGTATGACAAATACTGTCATTTTATTTTTATGAACTTTAAAGATCGAATCGCCAAATCGATACATTTTTGCCAAATTATCGTAGCCGCAACGTACTACGTTGAGGCTCACGATAATTTGGCAAAAATGTATCGAAATTATATCGAAAATTTTAGAAAACTCTTTTTTTCTGTATACCAAAACGAGCTTCAGTGTTCCTTTTCAGTATGACAAGTACTGTCATTTTATTTTCATAAACTCCAAAGATCGAATAGGCGAATTATATTGAACATCAGAAACCTACGTTTTTTCTGTGTACCAAAACGAACTTCAGTGTTCATTATCAGTATGGCAAGTACTGTCAATTCATTTGAATAAACTTCAAAGATCGTGTCAGCTAATTACATTGAACATATCGGAAAACTCTTTCCAATTTTCAACTTATCCTCCCCTTAAATCACCATATCGTCGGTAAATTGGCAAAGGGGCGTATCTGCGAATTTTGGTTTCTCAAGATATCCGCGATCAAAATTCTCCTGTGTACTACAAATAACCTGCTTAAAATTTTCAACCACTTATTTTGTTTCTCTATTAACAATTCCGCTAATTGAAATAAAAGAAAAAATTGTTTTCCGCCGAAAAACAACAACAGATGAAAGGAAACAAAGCCGGCATATCAGGCATCCATCTGGCCTCCCGACCTCTTCTCCCGTTTCCCGATATCCCGGCAAGCAACGTTCCCGCGGGACCACACACTCCCGCCGCCGCCGCCCCCCCGCCGTCGTCGTCGGGTGGACGTCCAACCGCCCCCACATCCAAATGAGCGAAAAGTCTCTTGATTGGGCCCACACCGTGGCGGTGTCGGATGCGGATCGATCGCCCACCGCCGCCCTCCCCCACCCCGGCACCTGTCTTCCGCCATCTCGGATCAGTGGCGTTGACAAAGTCGGGACGGGGCGACGGCTCGCCGCCGCTCGTTCGGGATTAGAAGAAAAGGAACCCCGTCGTCCCTTTGGTCAACCGTGCGGGGAACAAGAAATCCCAGACATCAGAAGAAAAGTTCAATTTACCTGACAACATGTTTTTTTTAGGAAATTATCCCTTTTTCACATAATTTTTCATATTGTCAGATAAAAAGCAATTATTTCCCCCATAATAACTGATTCAAGAAATTAAAACCAACTAAAATGGTCACAAGCTAAATATGAAGTGTCCATAAATATCTCAGTGACGCCAACAGTTGGGAGGAAATATACGCTCCATTGTTGACCAAAAACAATGATTACTCTCTCATTAACTACTAACTACTAAGGTCAGTCAGTCCTCGTTGAGTCCAGAAGCACACCCGCTGCCAACCTGAAACATAATGCTCTACTTCCTGGACGTGCCCCGTACTTATGGAACAGGAGACAAATGACGAAAAAAAATAATCTTTTGAAATAAAATTTTCATAGAATAAAAACAATAATTCATTATTTAAGAAAGACTTGGCTCTCCCACCCCAACGTATTTCGGCAACATTCAGAAAAACTCACTTCTATACACATTCATATTGACGAACATAACCTCACCTAACCTTATTGGAAGTAATTTCATGATTATAATCTTTTGTAAAGAAATTTTCATAGAATAAAAACAATAATTCATGTTTAAGAAAGACTTGGCTCTCCCACCCCAACGGATTTCGGAAATATTCAAAAAAACTTATTTCTATACACATTCATATCGATGAACATAACCTCACATAACCTTATTGGAAGTTATTTCATGATTATGATCTTTTGAAACAAAATTTTCATAGAATAAAAACAATAATTCATATTTTAAGAAAGACTTGGCTCTCCCACCCCAACGGATTTCGGAAATATTCAAAAAAACTTATTTCTATACACATTCATATCGATGAACATAACCTCACATCACCTTATTGGAAGTTATTTCATGATTATGATCTTTTGAAACAAAATTTTCATAGAATAAAAACAATAATTCATATTTTAAGAAAGACTTGGCTCTCCCACTCCAACGGATTTCGGAAATATTCAAAAAAACTTATTTCTATACACATTCATATCGATGAACATAACCTCACATCACCTTATTGGAAGTTATTTCATGATTATGATCTTTTGAAACAAAATTTTCATAGAATAAAAACAATAATTCATATTTTAAGAAAGACTTGGCTCTCCCACCCCAACGGATTTCGGAAATATTCAAAAAAACTTATTTCTATACACATTCATATCGATGAACATAACCTCACATCACCTTATTGGAAGTTATTTCATGATTATGATCTTTTGAAACAAAATTTTCATAGAATAAAAACAATAATTCATTATTCAAAAAAGACTTGGTTCTCTAACCCCAACGAATTTCGGAAATTTTCAGTAAAACTGATTTCCATACAAATTCATTTTGATGAACCGAACCTCACATAACCTTATTGCAAGTAATTTCATGTTTATAATCATTTAAAACAAAATTTTCATACAATAAAAACAATAATTCATTATTTAAGAAAGACTTGGCTCTTTCATCCCAACGAATTTCGGGAGTTTTCAGTAAAACTGATTTCCATACAAATTCATTTTGATGAACCGAACCTCACATAACCTTATTGCAAGTAATTTCATGATTATGATCTTTTAAAACAAAATATTCATACAATAAAAACAATAATTCATTATTTAAGAAAGACTTGGCTCTTTCATCCCAACGAATTTCGGGAGTTTTCAGTAAAACTTATTTCTATACACATTCATATCGATGAACATAACCTCACATAACCTTATTGGAAGTAATTTCATGATTATGATCTTTTAAAACAAAATATTCATAGAATAAAAACAATAATTCATTATTTAAGAAAGACTTGGCTCTCCCACCCCAACGGATTTCGGAAATATTCAAAAAAACTTATTTCTATCGCATTCATATTGACGAACATAACCTCACCTAACCTTATTGAAAGTAGTTTCATGTTTATAATCTTTTAATACAAAATTTTCATAGAATAAAACAATAATTCATCATTTAAGAAAGACTTGGCTCTCCCACCCCAACGGATTTCGGAAATATTCAAAAAACCTTATTTCTATACACATTCATATCGATGAACATAACCTAACCTAACCTTATTGGAAGTAATTTCATGATTATAATCTTTTGAAACAAAATTTTCATAGAATAAAAACAATAATTCATTATTTAAAAAAGACTTGGCTCTCTAACCCAAACGAATTTCGGAAATTTTCAGTGAAACCGATTTCCAGACAAATTCATTTTGATGAACCAAACCTCACCTAACCTTATTGCAAGTAATTTCATGATTATAATCTTTTAAAACAAAATTTTCATAGAATAAAATTATTTTTCATTATTTAAGAAAGACTTGACTCTTTCACCCCAACGAATTTCGGAAAGTTTCAGTAAAACTGATTTCCATACAGATTCATATTGATGAACCTAACCTTATTGGAAGTAATTTCTTGATTATAATCTTTTAAGGATTCCCGTTCGTGGACATATCGGGAAACGTCGCACAAATTCCCCAAATCTCATTTCGGCTGAAATGACAAAACCACCTATAAACCCGATCCTTCCCAATTCCCAAGTCCGCCGCTCGGCATACTGACCTCGGAGGCTTTGCCTCAATCACCCCTGGCGGGATAAACGCGTAGACGTTCCGATCATTTTCGGTCGCCCCTCGTAACCTCGACGTCCAACGGTTCGGCCCGCAACCGAATGGGACGATGCAGGTGTATCGGCGATATTATCCCGGTCTTTTTTCTTCCTCCGCTATAAAAAAAAAATCCAGTCCTTCGCCAGTCCGGAAATCGCCGTCCCAGAAGCTGCAGCAGTGTACGTGTGTGTGCGAGAGCCCGAGTACATGTTTGTGTTTCGCGAAAACATTAGGCAACAACTGTACTCTTCTCCGCGTTTGGCCGCGCGACTTGCGTCGCCATGGCGACCGAAGGGGGCCGGGGTGGGCGGGTGGCGGTCCGCTCCATCCCGTTCCGATGTACAATCGTTAGTGGCAAGGGTTTTTGACAAAGCCGTACTCTCATAATTACACACGGGCAAAAACCGACACACCGACCGACCGCCCCGGGTCAAGTCGATCCGGGTCCGAAATAACTCGCCATTGACGTCCCATCGCTACGGGGTGGCTCGGACACCGACCGCGAGGTCCGAATTCGCGAAATGGCCAAGCACAAGAATCGAAGAAAAAGAAAATGATCCATGTCTGTGGTCGTAAAAATTCTATGGTCTTCAACCTAACCTACAAAAATTATCTTTCCTCTATGGTCTCTACCAAAGACGCATAGGTCCATATCTATGATCCCCACCACCGAGCAACGAAATCAATTCGCGATCTTCTATAGTATCTGGTTATTTATAAATCTAGTTATGTATGTACTTACATTGGTGTTTGTCGGCGAGTTGAATAAGTTGACTTGGTATATCCCTCCGTCTGTAGAAGCACATCACTTTCGCCTCTACATTTCCAGCACTAGTTTTGTGCAATTCCTCGATTCGGCGGATTTGGTACGGCGACGTCGAAGACGTCTCGAAATAAACATAATCTGGAAAAAATTAAGGAAACATCGTAAAAACAGATTCGGATACCTACTTCAAAGATTCGCGAAACTAAACTATCAGGAATTGACGGAATTCTAGATTTATACCTATCACTTTTTCAACCCAACATTTTATAATACATGTATTATGAGAAATATTAAAGGTCATTCAAGCATCAATTAGAGAATCACCTGAAGATAATCGAAAGGAGACAATCAATTATATTGAGAATAAATCAAACCATCGAAATACAACAATTTATCTTCTGTAGAAACAACTTCCATCTATGAATCAACAAACCAATTTTGAAGAATCTCAATTCTCAGTGGATCTAGAAAACCAAATTTTACCAACAAAAATCATGTTCATCACAGAGATCAATATTTACAAATTTCCAACAAAACAGCAATGAGAAAAATTCGACTACAAAAATGAGGGGTAATCACTAATTGAACCAACAGCAAATTAAAATCTCTATAAAACGTCGTATTCCAGTTTTTCCATAAATCACCAAAGACTACCAGCTAATATTAAAAAATTCCAAATTCCTTGAAAATAATCGAAACAGTAACCAAAGAAATAAATATCCCTAGTTTGTGAACCGTCAAACAATTCAGAGAAGCAAAACGCAGAGATAATTGAATGTAAAATTCAATTTTTAAAAGTAAATAGCTATTACATCTACAAACACCCTATAAATCAATAAAAAAATCTCCTGAAAATAATCGAAAGAAGACCATCAATTATTATGTGAATAAATCAAACCTCGAAAAAAAAACAATTTATTTTCTGTAGAAACAACTTCCATCTATGAATCAACAAACCAATTTTGGAAGAATCTCAATTCTCAGTGGATCTAGAAAACCAAATTTCACCAACAAAAATAATGTTCATCAATATTTACAAATTTCCAACAAAACAGCAATGAGAAAAATTCGACTACAAAAATGGGGTGTAATCAATAATTGAACCAACAGCAAATTAAATTGTCTATAATACGTCGTATTCCAGTTTTTCCATAAATTAACAAAGCCAAGACTACAAGCTAATTTTAAAAAATTCCAAATTCCCTGAAAATAATCGAAACAGTAACCACAGAAATAAATATCCCTAGTTTGTGAACCCTCATACAATTCAGAGAAGCAAAACGCTGAGATAATTGAATGTAAAATTCAATTTTTAAAAGTAAATAGGTATTACATATACATACATACACCCTATAAACAAATATACTTCTTCCTAGAATCTGATAAGAAGTTTTATCAATATGCTAACAAGAATTTCCAATCGTCCAATATTCAAATTAAATAAGAACTGAACAGAATGACGTGAATATCGCAACAAGTAATAATATAAAAATATGCGAAAAAAATATTAAAGAAGGTATTTTAGGGAATATTCGAAATTTTCATTTTCCAATTACCGATAATGAACAAAAAGCGTCATGAATAGATAAAACTCATTCACATTCCAAACCCAAACTTGCTAAAAATACAAACCTGCGTATTTTAATCAACTAAAAAAACATCAACATCCATGTACGAATTTCTAAGCTTCATTCGAAAACTAATGGATTAAAACTTCGAATTTCAGTTGTTTACTTCTTCATGAACAAGACTCGATTATTGACCATATTTCAAAGTTATCTGAATGAACACAATCGCGAAATTACATACTAAAATGGAATAACCAAAATATGTAAATTCATTATCCAATAATTTCAATGCTAACGCATCATTCGTAGTGATCACTGATCAGTATCTACAACCAGTTTCAATACATTGTATCATCACACAATTGCCTAAAAATCAACGACACTTAAATTTAGATCTCATCTTCGTCCTAATGAGCATCGGTAGTCGGTAATAAGCGAATGAAATTAATTTATTGTGGTACAAACGAATATTTCACATCACGTTGGACTGCAATTGGATAATATACCCGAGAACGGTATCACCGAAAGATTGTGATAAGAGAACATTATTTGACATCTATTAAAAGAAATACACGTACTGAACAGATAAAATAAATGACTGGTAAAATTTATTACAATAAACATTGAAATCTGTTTAAAATATTTTGAAGGGAAAAACCAGCAATTGGAAGAATAATAGGAAAAATGAAAAGACAATAAATTCGACTATTCTTATTATTACTGGCTACCGCGGTTATCTATCAAGTCTTCCTATTAATTTATAGCCGGTTAATTAGGATGCATTACTTACCTCCAATTCGATACATATTAGATGTCATCATGAAATGTTAAAATCTATCTCGCAATGTCTCAGTTCACATAAACACACATTTTAAAAGTACCATTCAACAAAATCTAATGTTTTGCTGTAGCACAAACCACCACCAAGCTAGCAGACGCCATTTTCTGAACTCAAATTCCCTGTTGGCGTCTAGGCAATAAAGACACTTCGAAACATTTCAGCATCTAGCGGAAAATAGCTGAACTATGTTTAAAGCAGAAAACTTTATTTTATCTTCTTTGTAAAGTTCTTCTTAATTCAATGGGCATTCACGAACTGAAAATTGTGTTTCAAATTTTATAATACAACAATATATTTTCACTTGTTTGTCTGTAATTCGGATTGCTACCGTTGGTTTATCACGGGAAGAATTGTGAATATACGATAAAACATTCCAAAAAAAACGCGATTCATAGAAGGAAATTTGCATACACTCCGGATTTTATTTCTCGGATCTGTCAAATTTCTATGGTAAACTGCAGCTTTTAGTGTACGTCGAATCATTTTCAGGAATTGAATTTAAAATACCCAAAAAGAAATTATACGGACCAACCGTTCGATTAAGATGCTAAATTTACAGATACGTAATATCGTCGCCTGATCCGAATCATTTAGGGATGGCTGCGGGCGCCGTGATATCTTCTAATGTCAGCAGGTGGAATGGTATCGAAACATCAACTAGAAATCAGCCCGTTTGAGAGTAGAAATGAACATTTGTTTTGGATGGGTCGGGACTTCAACTCTGAAAGTTAAGATATGAGATGCATATATCCGAATCTCGAGAGTCCCCAAATAACATCTTGACAAAATGTGCCAAAATGAACGAAAACAGTCACAAAAAACTCGGTATCAATGGCAATTCTGACGGAACTGTCGTCAAAGTTAAGGAAGAGAATCCAAAGAACTATTATGTGCCCCCTACGTCGGGTGGACGCCTGAAATTCTTCAAAGGTGTGTAGTTTTTCTGATCGCATACCGTTTAATGAAGATTCTAAAATAGAGCTCAAATAATATTAAATGTTTCTGAATTATCTTGAAAGTCTGGGAGTTATATTTTAATGGCATACAATTTTAGATGGAAAGTTTATACTTGAACTGGAGAGAGCAAAGGAAGGAGAGAGAGTTTCGTGGGTTTCTGTACCGAGGAAGACATTCTGGCCGCCTCAAGGTGTCGCAACAACTGTCACTTGCAAGCAAGAGGGCAGTGCTTCCTTGAGCAGTGAGTATTTTTTTCAAATCCACCAAAGGGTTGCGTAGATATAGCAATCTGAAAATTTTTGCTTCAGTGATTCGGAAAATATCGAATTGTTAAAAGTATCTTTATAATCATTGTAAGATATTTTTGTGATGATCGTCACCAGAATAATTAAAAAAAATTCTTTCAACACGTTGACTGCCAACTACGAGATAACTCGTAGACTGAGCTGAACTGAATTCTCGTAGTTCGCTTCTGCGAAGAGATTTCTGTTACAGAAGTAAACTGCGAGATAATTCGTAAGACCTTTTCTCAAGAAAATCCTTTTTTTATGCTTTTTGATGATCAATATGCACTAGAAATAGGGTTTTAAATAATATAATGTGATGAAATCGAATTGTCATTTTTGGCCAGATTTCTTAAAACTTTTATATTGTGGAAATTATTTGCCATATCTCGCTAAAATGTTGTGTCTCCATGTGGGGTATCAATAAAATGAGTTATACAGGGTGATTCCAAATTCGACGTGAACCTTGAAGGACGTGTTAGTATAACTCATTTGCTGTCACTTGAGCCATATTTATTGATATCCAAAAATCAACAGTTTACGAGTTATTTGAGTTTTTGTGTTTTTTGAAAAATTACTCACTTTACTCCATTTTTCGTCAATTTTTTCGACGTTGAGCAAATTTGATTATAATTTTGGATTATTTTCATCAGAAAAGGATATAATATATATGAAAAAAGCGAAAATATGCTGTAATAGATGTTGAAAAAGAATTCGAATGATTTGATAGTTGGTATATGAAGAAAAGAATAGTCAATTTCTAATATCAATTCTGAAAAAAGTATTTTAAAAACTTGCCACATTCCTTCTTTATTTCCTAAAAAAGTTTTTCGAATTAAATATTTTTTTATTGCAATTTAACGAAAAATGAAGTAAGGTGAGTAATTTTTCAAAAAACACAAAAACTCAAATAACTTGTAAACTGTTGATTTTTGGATATCAATAAATTTGGATCAAATAAAAGCAAATAAGCCATACTAACACGTCCTTCAAGGTGCACGTCGAATTTGGAATCACCCTGTATAAAATATCATCCATTCCACATAGAAATTAATGGTAATTATCTGATTTGGCGTGAAATTTGATATACATATTCCATATAATCCTGTGATTCCATCTCTTTAAGTGCCTATTTCATAAAATGACATTATTCGTCACACTAACAGTTTGTTCACAGAATCTGTGGTTCGTTTCATAATCTTTGGTTTGACCGTCTTATGTCAAATCAAATTGATCATAGAGTAGTTAATTCTTCACTAAACAAGCGCAACTTTCTGAAATAGTAATTTTTAGATTGTAGAAAGTTGATAGGTGAACCCCAAAATGGTTCATTCAGACAAAATTTGGTGAATTTTTACATTAACGCCAACTCGTATTTTTCAATTTTGAAATATTTTTCATTGAAAATGAGCATTCTGAAATGATTCTTGATGGTTTTCAATGATGGCAAACTAGTATTTATGCAGATTTTTCAATCGGGAACGGGAGTGAACAGGGATGCTGGGTGGGTAAATATCTAAAAAAACTTTAGGAAAATAGTGATTCTCGTGGAAATTTCAAAAATATAAAGATCGAGGACGTCACTATCGAAAACAATTGAAAAACTTTTTTTTTTTGGAATATTTGGAGAAAAGAACGTGGAAATTGCATAAAAAATAATTTGCCATCATTGAAAATCATAGACTGCCATAGAGAATAATTCAAGAATGTTTTGTTCTTTGTTAAAAAAATTGAAAATTAAAAAAATTCGAAAAAATTCTCACCCACCCAGCACCCCTGTTCACTCCCGATGCCGTTTAAAAAATCTAAAAACCAAATTGCCATCATTGAAAACCTCAAGAATCATTCCAGAATTTCAATGAAAAATTTTTAAAAATTGAAAACATGATACATAAGTTGCGTTAATTACTTACATTCAAATTCAGTTTACTTTCTTCAAATCAAACTGCACACTAACAACAGTAATAGCACATCGTAGAGGATCTTTCTATACTGTACTGGACAATAAACAACGACGCATTTGATTTCCAGATGTTAGTCTCGAATCTGGGACAATCTGCGTTATCGCCGCGCAAAACGTTGCCACGTTTACCTTCATTAAAAATGAAAAGTGTAGTACGAATAAACGATATCATAATATTCATTTTGAACAATTCCAATACAGACATTGTTATTGAACTTCAGCGGATAGGTTTGATCGAAAGGAACTGTTGATGTCCTAAAAACACGTGTCCCATATTTTGTGCCCTTTGAAAGCATGAAATATTCATTCATTTTAAAAAGTGTTTCAACACTGTCCTTACTTAACCTTACCCAAATATTGATTCATTTTGAGATTTGTCCTAACTTGACCTAACCTAACCTAAATATTGATTCATTTTAAGAATTGTACCAACATTGTCCTAACTTAACCTTACCTTAATATTGATTCTTTTCAAGAATTGTGTCAACACTGTCCCAACTTAAGTTTACCTATATCGATCTTCTGGAATAAGATATCTCCATGATCTGATTTCCATTTTTGAGCGCTCGTACTACTTACACGAGGGCTATATCATTTCGTCACGATGTCTGTATTTTTCGAATTTTGAGCAGAAAATGGTCTCAAACCACTATGTTCGACTCACTGATGACGAATCCGAAGTTCGAGTCTGTCCGCCCGGCCGTCCGTCCGTAAGCACGATAACTCTCGAACGGAACAACCTAGAGACTTGAAATTTTCAGTATGTGTTCAGTTCCCGAATGCCTCGGTTGAGTTCGTTAATGGGCCAAATTCCACCAGGGGTTCCGTAAATATGGCCGTTCAAAGTTTTGTTCCCCTGATTATTTGAAAATTACAGATTTGATTGAGATGAAGTTTTGCACTCAAATGGAAAATGAGGTGTTTAAGCTACATCTGAAATTTTGTCCAGATCGCATCACCAGAACCATAGAAACCATAAAAAATTGTAACTTTTGAACGGAAACGCCTAGGGACTTGAAATTTTCAGGATAGGTGTGGATCTCGAATGTCGTGATCACGTTCATCTATGAGCGAAATTATACAAGGGGTTCCGTAAATATGGTCGTTTAAAATTTAGTTTTCTTGATAATTTCAAAACTAAAGATTCGATCGTGACGAAATTTTGTATACTAATGGAGAATGATATATTCAAGCTACATTTCTCCAGATCACATAACCAGAACCATAGAAACCATAGAAAATCATAACTTTCGAACGGAAAGGCCTAGGGACTGGTGGATCTGAAATATCGCGTTCACGTTTATCAATGAGCAGAATTATACTAGGGGTTCCGTAAATACGGTCGTTTGAAACTTTGGTTTCTCGATAATTTCGAAACTACGGATTCGATCGAGATGAAATTTTGTATTTTAATCGAGAATGATATATTAAAACAATATTTTGTCCAGATCGCATGACCAGAACCATAGAAACCATAGAAAATTGTAACTTTTGAACGGAAAGGCTTAGGAACTTGAAATTTTCAGGGTGGGTTCGGATTGCGAATATCACGGCCACGTTCATCAATGAGCAAAATTAGACTAGGGGTTCCGTAAATATGGCTGTTCAAAATATTTTTTTCCTGATAATTTCGAAACTACTGATTGGATTAGGATGAAATTTTGCACCTAGCTTAGGAATAATGAATTCAAACTACGTGCCAAATTTTGTCCAGATCGCACCACTAAGACCATAGATACCGTAGAAAATTCTAGCGAATTATCGAAAAAAAATTGGTCACCTAAAGCACTGACATGAAGTCTGGAGTTTCGCCTAAGTTGCAGAATTTTTGTGACAGCTGTCGAAAATTCCTTCAATTGATTTCTAAAACTGGAAAATGCGAATCTACCTACAAGGTGCATGTACGAGCGCTCAAAAGCTCCTGCCTTCACGGCAGTGCTTTTCTCAATTTTTCCATTACGAGTAGAAAGAATCGACTCCGTATCCGATAGTTTAAAGAATAGAAGTTCGCAATTAATATGGGTTAAACCACTGAATTATATCCATATCGACTTATAACCAATAAGTCTAAAAATTATGAATTTTACGTGGCAACGTTGTACGATTCCTACGGTGGGAACCACACGTAGTATTATGGTATTATTATTCCTTGAATTTGTTAGGAAAAGTGTTGTTGAAATACCAATTTTCTTTTTCGATTTTCTCGGAAAGTAATGATTTGCCAGTGCTCTAATTGGAACTGTTGCATGAAAACATCATAGAGAATCTCTATGCAAAATATTTTCAAAATTGGCGAGTTGAAATTAACCCAGGATTTTATCTCGCAGTTTCAGACGATAACAGCTCCATACAGTCATCGCCATGGCAGAGAGACCACTTCTGGAAGCAGACGAATCCCCGTCGAAACACGTCCAAGGGCATGTCCTTCTACTTTTGGCGTTCGAAAAACAAACCTCATACCCTCAAAAGCAACAAGACGAGGCGACCTTACTCGCCGGTGCCGGAAAAGGAGGGCGCGAAAAGTGCTTGTGGCGATCGAAAGACAGAAACGAAAAAGTGCAATAAGTTCAAAAAACGCAGGTCTCTGCTCGCGGTCGTTCAAGATCTGATCGACAAGAACGCGTCCAAGAGCCCACTCAGGATAGAAACGGTGGTTTCGCCCAGGAAGAGGTTCCTGCGGGAAATGGAGAAAGACAAGAACACCTCCGAAGATAACAATCTGAAGAGGAGCAAGAATAAAATAACAAGTCAGGTGAGGACTTTTCCCTCTCATTCCGCGAGTTCTTCCTGATAACTTTTTTTTTCAAGGCGAGCGTGGGCGCCGGCAGTCCGCTCAGGATGAACGGGCACACGGAAGACAAGCCGGTGGCTTCGGTGGCGCCTTCCACCGTCGGAAAGAACTGCAGCTACAGCATCACGTCTCTGTTGTCGGACGATCGGGTCCCGGTCAAACGTTCGCCCAGCAACTCGCCTAGTCATTTCGTGCCGGTCGCAAGCAGCCAGATGAACTTCGGTCTGGTCAAGTCGGAGGACCTGTGGTATTCGGAGAGCGTGGAGAGGTTCAGGTCCATCGAGCTTTCGGTAAGTGAACCTCGAAAAGGTTTAGGAGCAGTTTACTTTTCCATATCGTTCCAATAAGAGAGAGAGAGAGAAAATGCTGTTGTAGAACTTCTTGTTAAGTTTTTGGAATCTGGTTGAGATAGGTTTGATGTCTGTCAATGTGTACAGCAAATGGTTGGGTGGGTTATTCAGTCTATTCATGGGGTGTCTCAAACGGCTGATACTTCTGAGGGCTGTCCTCTCTGCTACTTCCAAGTTTTTAATAGCTGGGTTTCTACAATTTATCAGAATTGGATGTGCATATTCAAGTAATGGTCTGCAAATCGACGTGTAGATTTTCTTTGCATTTTTCAGCGAAAGACCTTGGTTTCTTATCACCAATTTCGAGAAGTACTTTGCACGTGATATTGATTTCTTCTTCATCAGGTTGGTATGTTGATTGAAGTTTAGTTTTTGGTCTATGTGTACGCCTAAGTTTTTGATGTATTGTTGGGTAGTCTTGTGTTGTTTAGAAACTTTAACTGTTGGGGAACTTGTTGAAGGATTATGGCCGAATATTATGAATTGTGACTTTTGTGGGTTGGGCTTTAGTCGCCAGATGCGGAACCGGTACTCGATCTTATCCGTTAGCTCTTGTAAGTTATTGATGCATTTTTTCAAATTTCCTTCATGTGACATGATCAGGGTGTCATCTGCATATTGAAGGACATACTGCTTGTTCATGATTGTTCCAGGCTCAAATATATCTCCACAGTAGATGTTGTAAAGGCTAGGTGACAACGGTGATCCTTGTGGTGTGCCCTGTTTTGGGGTGAATGCGTAAGATGTTGTATTATTTATTCTGACATGTATTCTCCTGTTTTCTAAGAAGTTTGTAATTATGAGCAAAAGGGCTCTAGGTATCTTGAGCAGGTGTAGTTTGAATAAAAGACCCTTGTGCCATACACTATCAAAGGCTTTGTTAATGTCTACGCTAACTGCTGCTGTTTTATATTCTTTCATCATAGCATTCTGAGTGTTCGATACCATGATGCTGAGTGGATGAATGGTCGATTTTCCGCTGAACTGAGTGATTGGTATTTTCTTTTCAGTGTTTTTATTCAATATTTCTCTGATGATTTTTTCATATATTTTACCCAAAACGGGGAGAAGGGTAATTGGTCTGTAATTAATGGTTCTTGAATGGTCCAAGTTAGCTTTCGGTATTGTAATAATACAGCCTTCCTTCCAAACGGAGGGGAAAACTTTCTGGTCCAGGCAGTATTGGTATATTTTTATGAGGTGTTCGTGTGTTTTCATGCTGAGTTGTTCAATGATCTTCCATGGTATGTGGTCCTTTCCCGGAGCACTATTTTTGGCGCTATTTATAATTGAAAAATATAAATCTTCCTCAATTCTCATTTCATTTTTATCTATTGGGTCTTCCTCTTCCGTCGTGGAGAAGAATTCATCATACCATTTGTTCACCTTATTCTCATGGGTTTTATCGTAATCATCATTCTTATCATAGTCAAATGCCTTCTCGTAGTGTTCTGCGAATAGTTTTACTTTTTCCTGATCTTCGTGATATGTTATTCCATTTTCTATTAGCGAGGGAATTTTGTTGTATATTTTGTATTTTGACAGTTTCTTTATTTCTATGTAAAAGTTTTTTCCTTTAGTTGCATTTATTTTTTCGCAAGCGCTTATCCATTTGTGTTCCTTATATTGCTGGATCATCTTTTGTATATTTTTGTTGTATTGGTTCAGTTTACGTTTGTGCATAGGATCTTTATTGATGCAGTAGTCCCTATATATTTTCCTCTTGTTTTTTATTAGTTTCACGATATAAGGGGGCAGTTCCTGGTGGTAGTACTTATGAGTAATCACTGGAGTATTACATTTGATGGTTTCAGATAGGTGTTCATTGAAGTTTTCTACGTGTTGGATATCTATTTCTAGATGTTCCCTTTCTCGTATAAATTCTTCCATTCTTTTATTAATTTTCTTTATGTTACTTTTACCATAGTTATAACTGACATTTTTTGGTTCTTCTGTTGGTTTTGCTTCAGAATCGAAATCTACTAATATTGCGAGGTGATCCGAGCCCAAGTCTGTGATTAGTTCCACCTTCTTGATATTATTTTTCAAGTTAGAGGTGTGTAGTATGATGTCAGGTGTACTGTCTTGGTTGTTGTCCATTAAGAATGTTGGAGGTGTCACTATTTTTTCGAAATGGTTGTTTTCAAGAAATTCGTTTATTTGTTTATTTTTTGTCTTGTTCACATTGAAATCTCCAATAATCAGTGCATATTTGTATTGAGCAGATTTTATAAAAATTACGAAAAGCACTGCCGTGAAGGCAGGAGCTTTTGAGCGCTCGTACATGCACGTTGTAGGTAGATTCGCATTTTCCAGTTTTAGAAATCAATTGTAGGAATTTTCGACAGCTGTCACAAAAAATCTGAAACTTAGGCGAAACTCCAGACTTCATGTCAGTGCTTTAGGTGACCAATTTTTTTTCGATAATTCGCTAGTATTTTCTACAGTATCTATGGTCTTGGTGGTGCGATCTGGACAAAATTTTGCACGTAGTTTGAATACATTATTCCTGAGCTAGGTGCATAATTTCATTCCAATCCGATCAGTAGTTTCGAAACTATCAGGAAAAAAATATTTTGAACGGCCATATTTACGGAACCCCTAGTCTAATTTTGCTCATTGATGAACGTGACCGTGAAATTTGTGATCCAAACCCACCCTGAAAATTTCAAGTTCCTAGGCCTTTCCGTTCAAAAGTAAGAATTTTCTATGGTTCTGGTTATGCGATCTGGACAAAATATTGCTTCAATATATCATTCTCGATTAAAATACAAAATTTCATCTCGATCGAATCCGTAGTTTCGAATTTATCGAGAAAACAAAATTTCAAACGACCGTATTTACGGAACCCCTTGTATAATGTTGCTCATAGATGAACGTCATCACGACATTCAAGATTCACACCTATCCTGAAAATTTCAAGTCCCTAGGCCTTTTCGTTCAAAAGTTACAATTTTCTATGGTTTCTATGGTTCTGGTCATGCGATCTGGACAAAATTTCACATGTAGCTTGAACACCTCATTTTCCATTAGAGTGCAAAATTTCATCTCGATCAAATCTGTAGTTTTCAAGTAATCAGGGAAACAAAACTTTGAACAGCCATATTTACGGAACCCCTGGTGGGATTTGGCCCATTAACGAACTTAACCGAGCCATTCGGGAACTGAACCCACACTGAAAATTTCAAGTCTCTAGGTTATTCCGTTCGAGAGTTATCGTGCTGACGGCCGGCCGGACGGACGGCCGGACGGACAGACTCGAATTTTCCGACGGATTCGTCATCAGTGAGTCGAACATAGTCGATTGAGACCATTTTCGGCTCAAAATTCGAAAAATACAGACATCGTGACGAAATGATATAGCCCTCGTGTAAGTAGTACGAGCGCTCAAAAATTGTCTCCTTTATTTTAGACCAAGGATGTATATAAACCAGGAAAATGTGAATTTTATCGTTTTTGAAGGGAAGTGTGAAGTGGAGGACTTCGTTTTTTTTTGTTGTTAATCGAGGGAGGGTTTTCCTTGCCCATTTTGAGACTTGGGTGGCATTTTATCAGACTGCCTCCTCTAGTTCTGAGGTCTTCCTCTCCAGTGTGCTTAATTATATTCCAGTTTTTGTATTGGATTTCCTGATTATCCCTAAGTTTCGTCCCCACAAACATGGCACATTGTATGTTGTTATTTTCAATGTAGTGATTAATTAGCTGTTTCTTGGGTATGTAGCTGTTTATGTTGCAGTATAATAACCTAATTTCAGACATGAATTTGCCTATTGTTTTGTGAAGCAGCTGGTTCTGTTGGTGAGTCTCCTTCAGGATCTTCCATGTCAAACATGAGGATGTAAATTCTGTTTCCTGAAAATATTGCTGTGGTATCTATATTGTATTCGTTTATGAAACGTTTTTTCAATTTTTGTATGAGTTATTCTCTGTTTATGTTCTTTGGTTTATTTATCTTCCTAATGTATGTGTTGATGATATCATCATGTATAGTTATTGAGGAATGGATTCTAGTTTGCTTCTTTTTAGGGTCTTCGATATCTCTCGATTTCCGGTTGAGTGTCTTTATAATAGCATTTGGTATCCCATCAATAGGTTTTTTCGGGTGTTTTGGACATTTCAGGGACCATGCCTGATGACTTTCATCCCCTCATGCTAAGCATTTTGGTGGTTCTTTGGATTTGCAGGTTATTGTTTTGTGTGTCCCTTTACATTTCGGGCATTGAGGTGTGTTATTGCATTGTATTGTTGTGTGGTCGAATCTAAGGCAGATATTACATGGTATGGGTGTTGGATCAGGGGGGTTGCTTGGGTATACTGCGTAATGTCGATTCTTGAAAAATAGACCATTGCTTAATAGTTCTTCGAATGTTTTGGTGTGATCTGTTATGATTCGAATATATCCAGTTGGTGTGTTGAAGTTGCGAGAAATGATTCTTTTACAGTATCTGAGTTCAAAGTTGTTTCTCTTCGATTTCTTCATTGGTTATATTTTTCTCCATTGGTGCAATCACTACTGAGTATGTCTGTTTTGGTTCAGTTCTTGATTTTTGGTTGTTTTCAGCTTTGGTTTCCTTGAAAGAGAGTATTTTATTTTGTTCCTTCAGTTCTTCAAGGGTTTTCTGAAGTATTTCTTTGTTGTTATTAGACTTTAGTAAGTAGCCTAGTTTGGTTTTGAGTATGACATCGGTGTTATGGGCGTTCTTTGGGTTCCATAAGTTGGACATTTCAATTCTATCTTTGATTTCTCCATCGTTTACCATCATATAATAGAGATTCTGATATTCAGAATGTTGAATACTTTTCATTTTGAGGGAGAAATTCGTATTCGACGTTTTTTGCGGGTGGTTAATTGATTGATTACTTGGATTTGTTTTACCAGTGTATTTCCTATTGACGTCCATATTTTTATTTTCTTTTGGGATGTTTATAATTGGGAGATTTTTACGAACATACATGTCGTCTGTGGAATTCCCTTCGTGTGATGTTTTATAATCTATGCGATAAGCCGTCGCCGATGTTGATGCAGATTTTGTAGGTGGAAATATTATCTTCTTTGGGTTTTTTAGTGTTGGCGAGTTAGGATTTTTGTTTCTTTTCCTTTTCTGTCGTACTTTTCTCCAAGAACCATCGTCTTGAACTTCGATCTCCGCATATTCCCCATCACTTGAAGAATTCATTGTAACTTTCCTTGTTAGAGCACTTTAATAGCAATATAAATTCAAAACCGTAGAATATCGCTAGGAACAACCATAAGCGGCAAATGCTACACATTGACTGACCAATAAGATTAATCGAGAGTTTCTGTTCCAGCACCAAGACAAAAATTCGTTTCATTCCTTCCCCCATCCTTCGTACATACCCCCCTTTGTGTATCCCTATTCTTTCCCCCCTTGTTATGGCTATAACAGGGGGTTTCCTCCCATACCCCAACCGATGTACCATCATCCGACGGCTCATCATTTACCAATGCCCGTGATGAGACAAGAGGCCCCTTCCTGTTCTTGGAAGACCGAGAGGTTGGAGGAGGGGGACGTGAAGAAGGAAGACAACAACTTGTCAGGTTAGTTTGTTGAAGTTGATGTTTTGAAGATGAAAATTGGAGTTGTAATTTCCAGATATGCCACTAAACCTGTCCAAGCATGCTGGTTGAACGAACTCGGTAGTGCCTTCCATTTATGCTGTATATTTTATTTACTGATATTATGAAATCATTGTATCTATCGTTTATTGTTAGGATTTATTTTACGATTAGGCGTATTATTTATTCGGAATTGAAAAGAAAGGCCTTCTTTACGAGACAGCTTCACTATCCAGATATTTGGAGAACAAAGATAGCTTTAAAAATCTTTTTTTTTTATAATTATTCGGTGCAATTTAGTGTTGCCATGCAATTTATTGTATTTATGTATCATGTACAGAATTTGATGAAGATATCTTAGGACTTGTAAAAATTATTGATTCGGATGTCCAGTAGGTTTGGACATTTACATTCAATGAACGTTTGAATTTCTTAGTTTCCCTTATGAAATTGATGAGATATATATTTTATCTCCTTTGGTTTATTTGCTCTTTCGGAAGATCTCATCTGGTGGAAACGGCAAACAATTTCGAGCTCTCTAGAAGAAAATACATAGAGCCCTATTAGATATTCCAGAGGAAATTCATGTTCGAAACAGTATTGGAAGCTCAATTTTATAAAGTACTTTTCTTGAATAAGGAATTTTAATTGGGCTACCTGTATATCGTCTTGCATGCTGAACGATCTTAGAAGGAGAGAATTGCTTGTATTTATTGAACAAATATTAGGATTTTTATAGAGATGTTATTTATTGTAGAAATTCTGAAAATTCTAAGGGAGACTACTAGTTTTGAATAAAATCACAATATTTTGATTAGGATTTATTTCGTATTATTTTTAATTTATTTCTTTCGATTTCAACGTTCCTTCCATTTCTGTAAGGTATGATATGGACATTTTCTTGTAAATAAATCCACATATCATTACTCTGTCGAAATATGAACTGTATAAACTCCTATATTTTTGTATCACAAATAAATCTTTTTTGTAACTGATGATATTCTTTTCTATGCACTGTTATTTCTGTCATTTGAGTCAATGTTATTAATCGAGTTCTGCAATGGCGCGTTTATCGAAGAAAACTTGGCGATTTCTGTTCATTCCTATATTATTTGTTTCTGGTATACTATACAGATGTAGATTTCTTATATCCGAGATTTCTCTAGTTGTTTTGGTTCTCATTTTTTACTGCGAGTATCTACATTATAAAGTCGTAATACAACAGGTAAGTTCATAAAATTTCGTTAATTATTACCTTAGAGCAATGAAGAAACGTGTACTAATTGTTTTCCTTCAGTGTTTTTGGCCGCACCTTTCCGCCGATAAGGAGGATTTCTCAATTCCCACAACGAACGAAAACCGTCTTAATATATTGGTGGTGGCCGACTTACATTTGAAGTGCACTGATTTATCCAGCTGGAAGGAAATATTCAACGAAGAAGTTCAAATGCGACGTTGCTTTCAGAACGCCGTCCAGTATCTCAGACCCGACCTGGTTTTTATATTGGGCGACGTCTTTGATAAAGGAGTGCAACGTTATAATTTGAAAGAGTTCGACGAGGCGGTTCGACGGTTCGAAAAGATGTTCTCGCATCCTGAAGGGACGAGGATGTATGTTGTGCCTGGCAACCGGGATGTTGGGTATCATCATCAGTAAGTTTTCGAGTTCTCTCTAAGAATGAAAGAATGCATGAAAGAATTTGGTTTGTTTTTAGGATTGATGTCGACAAAAACAAGGAGTTCATGGAAGCTTTCAAATCCCCTTTAGTTCAGCTGCTAACGGTGAAGAAGAACAGTTTCGTACTACTCAACAGTATGACCCTAGGAAGCGATGGTTGTTCGCTATGCTCTGAAGTTGATGAGAAACTTTCGGAGATTGAGAGTAAGTTTGAAATTTGATTCTAATCAAAATAATACTCTACAAGACCTCGTCTCAGTTATGTCGACTAGTTTTCTTTTGCAGGAAATCTGAAGTGTTCCCAAGAAGCAAACAGGGGTAGATGTGACGCTAACTCAACAATGCCACTTTACTCTAGGCCGATCTTAATTCAGGTTAGCTCAAGTTGAATATAATTCTTGAAATGAATTAATATTTAGGTGAGGTTAGGTTTACTTGAGTTAGGACAGTGATGAAAAAATCTTGAAATTAATCAATATTAAAGTTGAGTAATCTTAAGTTAGGATAGTGTTGACAATAATTCTTAAAATGAATTAATAATTAGGTTGGGTTAGGTTAGGACAGTTTTGAAAATAATTCGTAAAATGGATGAATATTTAGGTTGGGTTAGCTTAAGTTAGGACAGTGCTGGGAATAATTCTTGAAATAAATTAATATTAAAGTTGGGTTAGCTTAGGACACTATTGAAAATAATTCTTAAAATGAATTAATATTCAGGTTAGTTTAGCTTAAGTTGGGACAGAGTTGAAAATAATTTTTGAAATGAATTAATATTTAGGTTATGTTAGCCCAAGTTAGGACAGTGCTGGAAATAATTCTTGAAATTCATTAATATTTAGGTTAGATAAGGTTAGTCCCAGTTAGGACAGTGTTGAAAATAATTCTTAAAATGAATCGAAATTAAGGTTAGGTTAGAACAGTATTGCAAATAAATTTAAAAAAAAATTAATAAATCTGAAAATTCCACGCTGGCAACACTGTAGGATACAAGGTACTAGGGAAAGTTGGCATAAATTCAAAATGTAAACAAACAGGGCAACTTTTAACATATCTAAGAATGTAAACGTTCGAAAGGGAAAGTCATATTTAGGTTAGATGAGGTTAGTCCAAGTTGGGACAGAGTTGAAAATAATGTTTAAAATAAATTAATATTAAGGTTAGGGTAGGGCAGTCTGGAAATTTTAAAATGAATTAATATTCAGAGGTGAGTGAAAATGAATGAATCTGATAATTCCACTCTGGCAACGCTGTAATATACAAGGTACCAGCGAATGTTGGCATCAATTCTAAATGTAAACAAACAGGGCTCGTTTAACATGTCTAATAATGTAACCGTTCAAAAAGGAAAGTCGTATTTCGGTCAGATAAGGTTAGTCCAAGTTCGGACAGTGTTGAAAATAATTTTTAAAATGAATTAATATTTAGGTTAGGCGAGGACAGTATTGAAAATGAACCTTAAAATGCATTAATATTCAGAGGGGAGAAAAAATGAATAAATCTATAATTCCACGCTGGCAACGCTGTAATATACAAGGTACCAGCGAATGTTGGCATCAATTCAAAATGTAAACAAACAGGGCTCGTTTAACATACCTAATAATGTAACCGTTCAAGAAGAAAAGTCATATTTAGGTCAGATAAGGTTAGTCCAAGTTGGGACAGTGTTGAAAATAATTTTTGAAATGAATTAATATTTAGGTTAGGTTAGGACAGTATTGAAAATAAATCTTAAAATGAATTAATATTCAGAGGTGAGAAAAAATGAATAGATCTGATAATTCCACCCTGTCAACGCTGTGAGATTAAAGGTACCAGGGAATGTTGGCGTCAATTCAAAATGTAAACAAACAGTGCTCGTTTAACATGTCTAATAATGTAACCATTCAAAAAGGAAAGTCACATTTAGGTCAGATAAGGTTAGTCCAAGTTGGGAAAGTGTTGAAAATAATTTTTGAAATTAATTCAAGGTAAGCTTAGGACAGTATTGAAAATAAATCTTGAAATGAATTAATAATCAGAGGTGAGAAAAAAACGAATAAATCTGATAATTCCACTCTGGCAACGCCGTAAGATACAAGGTACCTGAGAATGTTGGCATCAATACAAAATGTAAACAAACAGGGCTCGTTTAACATGTCTAAGAATGTAATCGTTCGAAAAAAAGTCATATTTAGGTTAGATAATGTTAGTCCAAGTTGGGACAGTGTTGAAAATAATTTTCAAAATGAATTAATATTACGGTTAGGTTAGGAAAGTATTGAAAATGAATCCTAAAATGAATTAATAATCAGAGATGAGAAAAAAATGAATAAATCTGATAATTCCACTCTGGCAACGCCGTAAGATACAAGGTTCCTGAGAATGTTGGCATCAATTCAAAATGTAAACAAACAGGGCTCGTTTAACATGTCTAAGAATGTAACCGTTCGAAAAGAAAGTCATATTTAGGTTAGATAATGTTAGTCCAAGTTGGGACAGTGTTTGAAAATAATTTTTAAAATGAATTAATATTTAGGTTAGGTTAGGAAAGTATTGAAAATGAATTAATAATCAGAGATGAGAAAAAAATGAACAAATCTGATAATTCCACTCTGGCAACGCCGTAAGATACAAGGTACCTGAGAATGTTGGCATCAATTCAAAATGTAAACAAACAGGGCTCGTTTAACATGTCTAAGAATGTAACCGTTTGAAAAGGAAAGTCATATTTAGGTTAGATAATGTTAGTCCAAGTTGGGACAGTGTTGAAAATAATTTTTAAAATGAATTAATATTCAGAGTTGAGAAAAAATGGATAAATCTGATAATTCCACGCTGGCAACGCTGTAAGATACAAGGTATCAGAGAATGTTGGCATCAATTCAGAATGTAAACAAACAGGACTCGTTTAACATGTCTAAGAATGTAACCGTTCAAAAAGGAAAGTCATATTTAGGTTAAATAATGTTAGTTCAAGTTGGGACAGTGTTGAAAATAATTTTTAAAATGAATTAATATTTAGGTTAGGTTACGACAGTATTGAAATTATATTTCAAAAAGAATTAATATTCAGAGGTGAAAAAAAATGAATAAATCTGATAATTCCACTCTGGCAACGCTGTAAGATACAAGCTTCCAAGGAATGTTGGCATCAATTCAAAATGTAAACAAACAGGGCTCGTTTAACATGTCTAAGAATGTAACCGTTCAAAAAGGAAAGTCAGAATGTTTTCTTGTTGGTCGAGAAAGATTTTATTCAATCTATTTTCCAGCATTTTCCCCTTCATCGGACTTCGGACGCAAACTGCGACGACTACGATTCGGCCCCCTCGCCTCGTAAGTCGCGCAACACGGCCCAGTACTGGGAGTGCTTGAGCAAGAACGCCACTTCCAGGCTTCTGCGAAAACTGAATCCAAGGATCGTTTTTTCCGGCCATACTCACCACGGTTGTACCAGAAGTCTGCCGGAGGGAGATGGAGTGGAGGTGACCGTTTCCAGCTTCAACTGGAGGAAAAAGGACAAACCGACCATCGGTCTGGTAAGATGGAAAATTCTTTAGACGGTGACTTGTCAAATCAGGATCGAAATGAGAAAGTTAGGAACATATATTCGAAAAATAGCACTACCGTGCAGTTTTATAAACAAATGTAAAAAATTTTTGACAGCTGTCAAAAAAATGACAGCAGCTCTTTGTCAATTATGCCGAATCAGCTCTTATAGAAATAATCGGTTGGAATTTATCATTAAAATTCAAATCCGATCAGCAGTTTCGAAATTATCAGGAACAAAATATTTTGAACCGCCATATTTACGGAACCCCTGGTCACATTTAGCCCAATAACGAAATTAACCGCGACATTCGAACCGACCCTGAAAATTTCAAGTCTGTGGGCCTTTCCGTTAGAAAGTTATAATTTTCTATGGTTCTGGTAATGCGATCTGGACAAAATTTCAATAAGCTACTTTCACTCAATTATTTCAGGCGGTTGTAACTACCACCAACTATGAGATTGTTAAGTGTCAAATGCCCAGATACTCGACTATAATCACCATCTATCTCTTCGGTATGATGATTATCCTATCCAGGATCATTTACTCGTATAAAACGAGAAGAATACTTACCGTAAAATAAAACTGTTCAAACTTTAATTCTAAAATTTCAATATCAGTTTCAATATGTATGTTTGAATAAATATGTGTTCACAAATCAACCATTATTTTCATAATAAAATCTACTTCATTTATATTTATATGGCACTGTTTTTCACTAAAGGTTACGAATACCAGAAAGGCTCTTCTCTGGAACATCTAAGGTTCAAAAGATGTTATAAACATCTCTGCAATGTTGATTCAATGAGTGCTAAAAAGGGAAGAAAAAGAATATAGAAAAAAAAAGAAGACTAATTCTATGCTCATTGTGTACGTGATATAGATCACATAATAGTCATTCCTCCAGATCCAGAAAGGACCGGATGGCGTTCCTCAGTTCGTTGTTCAACTTGTAGGCCGTCGTCGCGAGCGGCTCGTTGGTCATCGGACTCGTGTATTTGCCGGCCATGAACCACTCCGTTATCGCCCGTCGCTCGTACGTGAACCCGTCGCTGCAAATCACCGGTTCCACCATCAGCTCGTGGGTAATCGGACACGAGAAGTCGTAGGGGACGTCGTCCCTCCTCGCGTTCAGCACCTTAGAATCGCCCTGTTTGAGCCATCTGATCTCCTTCGCCAAAGAATCGGCCTCGTCTCCGACTGAAACGTGTCGCAGGACCATAGAGTTATTATCATTGTCGGTTTGTTGTGATGCCAACATTGAGAATATTTGGGATGATGAATGGTTATGAAAAAGACTATATTATATATAGGAAATTTCATATTTTTAGTTGAACGTAACCTCGAATTAACAACGTTTCATTTACCTATATCCAAGGCTGAACATATCTCTTCTTCGGTGAAGGTCACCATCTTCTGGCCGTTCAAAGAAGCATTCAACGCGTTTATCTTAATATCGGCCAAACCGATCGTCTCCAACCAATTTGACACGTCTACCACTGACCAGTCGTAGAGATTTTTGGATAAATGCTTTGTTCTGTTCACTACGGCTGTTTGAAACACCTGTAATGATGACATCGATGAGCAAACCTCTATGAACTACGGGACATAGAAAAAAGAATATGGATTCCCTTTTTTCTATGTTCGAGTTAGGGTGGCAACACTTGCCAATTGAGGAGGCAGCCTCCACATCCACAGGGATTTGTCGATGCAGCCAATCGCCAACAAGGTACAATTCTCGGTGAAAGAGCAAGTCGTAACTATCGAATTGTGGTCTAAAACGTACAGGCATTCGCCACTGTACACCGACCATAACCTCGCTTGTCTGTCTGTGGCCGTAGAACATACTATCTCCCCCAGACAAGGGGAGAACTTTATAGAAGTCAAACTGCCTCCATGTCCGTACAAAGAACGCCATATCTTTATGATGACTTCGTCGTAAGACGGGATTTCTTTCTTCTGTAAAAGTATTTCAGTAGAACTAATCGCAGTAGTTCGTTTACCTACCTTAGGCACAGTGACGCACCATAGTTTGGCAACGCTGTCGTTTCCGCAAGTGGCCAACAAGTAGGTCTGTTGATCGGCCATAGATATGTTAGGGATGGGTTCTAAGTTCGTAGAAAAATCACAGCTTTGAATACCGGTCGTATGGACGTCTTCTTCGACGTGAATCAACCTGAAGTTATCACAGCAGTTCCACAGCCTAAAGTCTTCGTTGAAACAGGTCGTCGCTATAACCGCGCAGTCCGGGGTGAAACAGGCGCACGTGATGGCGTCGAGGTGACCTTCCAGGGTTCTACGAGTTCTATGATGACGAAAAGAAGATTCACAATAAGAAGAATGGTTCTTACGCGATGTTCTCCATGGTGTCGGCGTTCCAAACGAAAGCTTTCTCGTCGTCGCCCGCCGTTACCAGCATTTTACCATCGGGGGAGAACCTGCAAACCCTTATCGACAAACTACTAGTTGGCACTGATCCAATCTTGTCGCCATTCTGGAACGAGGAGAAGAAATTTTCTATTAACCACCGATAATTCTGGTATAGGGAAGAATCGCAGAGTGGGCGACATCTACTTTTAATCGTTTGAAATACCCGAGAGGTGAACAACAAACTAACGTGTGTGTGTTTATATGGGAAAAGTGTGAAATATTCGTATGATTTTAAGTCATTCAGTATCGAAAGTGATATATTTAGATGATTATTCATGGATAATTGTTTCAAATAAACTGTAAGCTGAAATTGCAGCGGATTGAAAAAGGTAATGTGGGAATAAGATCACCAAAAATGTGCTCTGTTCCTCAATGCTCATTACATAGTTCTTCTGAAATTACTTTGCATACATTTCTGTTGAATCCCAAGGCAGTTAGAAAATAGCAGACAATCTTGAAGATTGGGAAACGTATCTCAAAGAATATGTTACTTTGCAGCAAGCACTTTCTGAAAGATGATTTTTTCTATCGTAAGTTCAATAATTTTCTAAAGTGGTCATTTGCTATCGCATTCACGTTCACTCATTTAATCAAAAATGTCCGAAGTGGTTATCTTGACTTTCACAGGCATTATTATTGATTCCACAATCTTATATAAAATATTTGACTTACTTGTTATGAAAGACAGAAATGACAAAATAATTTTGATCCCCCCTCGGCCCGACATCTTGTGATTTTCAGCGCCTTCTCGCGGTACGTGATTTTTCCCTATTCTGTAGCCACAATCACAGATGGGAACTTAAATTCACATAAAGTATGAAGATCACTCACCTCTGGGTTCCATATGAAGGCACATCCGTCTTGAGAACAAGTGGCCAGTTTGGTTCCGTCCTTGGAAATATCCAAGTAATTCACGGCGTACGTGTGGCCCTCTAGCGGCGAAAACGGAACCTCGGTCAAACTGTAGTCGTTCAAACTGAACAATTTGACGTTTTTATCCCTGGAAAATCTGCATAAGATGATTACGATTGAATAACATGCGAGTCACAAACCCTGAGCCTACTCCGAGCAGGCCGTTCGAATGGAAACAACAGCTGTTTATCGAACCGTCCGCCAGGTCGTCTATTTTTTCCAACAATTGCATATTATCGACGTTTTGGGTCACGTGAACCTCGGGATGGACGTAATCGGAGTTGCCGTTCGTTTTTTGATGCTTCACTATCTCGGAGTCCAAAGATAGGTTACCGTTCAGATCCCAAACGATGATCTGGCGGTCGTTGGAACCTACAATAATAACACATAACCTATAACTTACTCCAACCACCTGCGATGTAGGTAAAACAGAAATCTTCACCTGAGGCGATCAGGTAGGAATCTTTAGAGACGGCGACGCAGTTGACGTATCTCGCGTGACCGTGCAACTGAGCGATGCAGTTTCCCAGGAAGTCCCATATCTTGATGGTTTTGTCCAGGCTGCAACACACCAAGATATCCCCGCCGGTACTGTACTTCACGCAAGTAACCGAAGAGGAGTGTCCTTCCAAAACGTTATGGAGCGCGATGGTGACCTTCTGACCCGACCCCCTCCCTTTGGGGAATGAAACTGAGGTTATGTTCCATATTTTGATCTCGTTCGAAGACCCGCTGGAGGCCAACGTGTATTCCTTCTTCAGGGGGTTCTCATCTAGAAATCGGTTAAAAATCATTCGAGGCGCCCCCTACCGGACATTCAGATAGACTGAAGTAAACAAATCTAATGACAGCAATAATTCAACGGGTGCCGTCCGCAGCGCTGCGATCTCAACCAGAGAAACCAATAGGGAAGAGTCACGGAGTGGGCGACATCTACTTTTGATCGTTTGAAATACTCGAGAGGTGAACAACAAACTAACGTGTGTGTGTTTATATGGAAAAAGTGTGAAATATTTGTATGATTTTGAGTCTTTTATGTATCGAAAGTGATATATTTAGCTTATAATTTATGGACAAGTGTTTCAAATAAACTGTATACGAGCTAAAAATGCAGCGGATTGTAAGAGGTAATGTGGGAATAAGATCCCGAAAAATGTGCTGTGTTCCTCAATGCTCATAACATAGTTCTTCTGAAATTTCTTTGCATAAATTTCTGTTGATTCCCAAGGCAGTTGAAAAATGGCAGTCAATCTCGAAAATTGGGAAACGTATCTCAAAGAATATGTTACTTTGCAACAAGCACTTCCTGAAAGATAATTTTTTTTTGTCGTAAGTTCAATAATCTTCTATAATATAGTGGTCATTTGCTATCACATTCACGTTCACCCACATAATAAAAAATTTCCGAAGTGGTTATCTCGACTTTCACAGGCATTATTATTCATTCCGTAATCTTATAAAATTTGATTTTTGATTTACTTGTTATGAAAGACAGAAATGACAGCATAATTTTGACCACCATTCGGCCAGATATTTTGTGATTTTCAGCGCCATCTAGCGGTACGTGATTTTTTCCTATAAAAAATTCCTCAATATATTTCGTTTGTCTGTGAGATGAACACAGAACAGAATTTTCTTTTTTTTTCACCCACCTTCAACTTCTATGCGCTTGGAGACGTCCAAGCTCAACACACCCATATCGAGGGCGTTCGCGATATTCGCCGCGGGGGTGCAACACTCCTCGTTCACGGTGTCCACCAGGTCTTGCACGTACCAAACGTTGATCATTTCCATGGAACAAGCGGTCACCAGGTAGAGCGAATCGGAAGTGAATGCCAACGATTGCGTTGCGCCCTTGTGGTCCCAAACCGTTCTGCAATCAATTTCGAACGGTTTGTGTCGGGACCATAGAAATAACACATACTTGAATCTGTCATCTAGAATTTGACAGGTTTTTTTACGAGCTAACTCACCTGATCAAATTTCTCCTGGCCAAGTCCCAAATGCAAACGGCCCCGTTATCTCCGGCAGTTACGAAAATTGCACTATCGGGAGAAAATCTGGAGGAATTACATTAAAGTATAAATTAGCCTGTTTTACTTCAATTACCATCAATTTGAATCGAATATTTTTCACCGCAAAGCTCTAACCTAAACCCATAGGGAAGAATTACGGAGTGGGCGACATCTACATTTAATCATTTGAAATACCCGAGAGGTGAACGTATGTGTTTATTTGGGAAAAGTGTGAAATATTTGTATGATTTGGAGTCATTTATGTATCGAAAGTGATATTTAGATGATAATTTATGGAAAATTGTTTCAAATAAACTGTATACGAGCTGAGAATGCAGCGGATTGTAAGAGGTAATGTGGGAATAAGACCACGAAAAATATGCTCGGTTCCTCAATGGTCATCACATTTTTCTTCTGGAATTTCTTTGCATAAATTCCCGTTAAGTAGCAAGTCGGTAGGAAAATGGCAGACAATCTTGAAGATTGGGAAACGTATCTCGAAGAATATATTATTTTGCAGCAAGCACTTCCTGAAAGATGATTTTTTTTATTGTAAGTTCAATTATCTAGTGGTTATTTGCTACCACATTCACTTTCACCCACATAACTAAAAATGCCCGAAGGTTATAATTAATTCCGCAATCTTATATAAAATATTCTATTTACTTGTTATGAAAGACAGAAATGACAGAATAACCTTGACCCCCTTTCGGCCCGACATCTTGTGGTTTTCAGCGCCATCTAGCGGTACGTGATTTTTCCCTATTCTTCAAGAGGTATGACATTTCAAATATCATTTCCGGACCGGGTTCGAACACCGTGGAGCCCTAATATTTTTACGATTTATTTTTAAATTCATATTTGAAGAAATATAGGTATAGATCAAGGTGGAGGCGAAATAATAAATTTTGCAGCATTTCTTCGAACACATGTTTCTTTTTATGTCAAAAGAAAACAAGAAAAATGTGTCTATGAATAAATCCTCGAGAACTCTGTGGATAGCCTTGTGTTTACGCGCGAAATCAACGCTTTGTTAGGTTAGAAGGAGAATAATGAGTTATGTAAAGCAATGTGCTTTGTAAATAGAAAACAATGTGCCTTGTAAATAGAAAATGTTATGTTATTAACAAAAAATCACTCTATTCCCTACCGATCGCCAACCAGAATTCCCCAACACACATACGGGAACACCAAGGAAAACAATGTATTTATTTGACGAACTTGTCAGGATATTTTGTGATCTAAAACCATTTTTTAATAACAGAAAAAAGCTAAAAGTGGAAAAATAACTTGTTGTCAAAAAATCACATTGTTTAGAAAAATCTAGGTCGAATCGAGCCTCAATTGAGATAAGTACGCTTCAGATAGGGGAACATAGAATGTAATTAAATATGATACAAACTGAAAAGTCCAGAGCACTCTCGATCTCGTTTTTAATTGGACGCTCGATACATCAACTCTATGGTTGCATCTGATCTGGTGCTTTTCTGCCTCATAAAGAAAACCTTAGGTCAGAGAAAGGCCTCAGATTGATTCCATTGCGCCCAATATAAGGTAATGAAGAGTAATTTTTCGCCAATTCAAGTGTTATCAGTTCGAAAATTCCGACCGCCTCCTCCGACGACATAGTTTACGCTCGAACATCCCGCATCGCCGTACAAACCTGCACACTCTGATGGGATCGCCGTTGACCTGCGCCATCGTGTATATTTTATCCAGGGAATGAACGTTCCACAGAATGGCCGTGCCGTCCACGGAAGCCGACGCGAACATGAAACCCTGCGGGGAGGCCTGGACGCAAGTCACGTTGTACTTGTGGTCCCTCAGGGGCGAGTTGGACCTCTCCACATAACCTTCTCCAGGAGTCCAATCCCATACTCGGACCGTCTTGTCCCTGAAACGTACAGGGTGAGCTACGGAAACGATCCGCGAAAAAAAAGCGAACTGACCCCGATCCGGTTACTAGTGTACAGTTGGCGGCGAAATCGCAAGTGGTGACGTCACTCCTGTGGCCTGTAACTTTCTGGAGAATCTTCACGTCTTGGTCCAAGCAGGCCATGGTTTCGCTGAAATTGAAATTTGAAGAAGTGCCTTCCGAATACACACTACCAGAAAACTATTAAACAATAATCTCTGGTTTCTTAGGATAACTTGGATATATTTCACAGTCAAAATACTGGAAATATTGGAATGGATCATCAGGAATTTCGTGGGGATCGTGCTGAAATTTGTTGTCTACATATAGATCATCGATTTAGGAATGAAAATTGAAAAATTATACTAGATAAACTAATAGCAAGCCAACAAAACAATTCATGTATCCCAGATACCAACGAATCCATCCCTTGCAGTCGTAGACCGATTTCGATCAATATCAGATCTCATCAGGACGATTAGCAAAATGATAAATTCGATGTGAGAAATAGAAAACTCTGAAACATAAGGCAACGTGGATCTGAGAAAATTTCCCAAATCACGCCACCTGTCCGTTCCAAAAGCAACTGTCTCAAATATCTGTAGATCATAAACTGTCTTATAAGCTCCCCTGATATTGGTTACGTTGAAATAAATCTCTACAGGTGTTATACGTGAAAAGAAAGAATTTTTGTGATCTGCTGTTGGGAAAATTTGACATATACCTAACATCATATAACAATGTGACATTATTTGGTTCGATGATTCAATTTTTTAATCATTCCTTCTGTATTCTGTGTAACCCTTTATGTCACTGAGTATACTTTGAAGTAAATGTTCTATGTTCAAGTGAACCTATTCAATCAGATGTTCATATCTCCACGTGATTCATTTCACTATATTCAAATTCAGAAAAGAATATTAACAACTCACCCTCAACCTCGCGATATGTATAGAACAACGGGAATAGCTTGCATGTAAGAAATTACACTATCGATCACCGAATTTTGTAAACATCAATCCCACGATTTTCGACACCGTGTGATCTCGAAGGATCCTCGGCTTTTTATGGAACAATCGGACGCATTTGTAGATATTTCTACGGTGACGTTTCCAAGACTACCGCTCATTACGTCCGTTGTAAAATATTCCGAGGAAATCATAGAGCGTTATTCCACAACGGTCATTAGTGGTCGATGTCGCTTTCGAAAATATGACGTGTAACTCGGAACTCGATCAAATAGATCGATTTACGGAAATTGAATTCGTTTATAGGAGTTGAATTTTAATGCGGTTATCGTTTAGTTATTAGTCCTTGGGGTTGGAGATGTATTTTATTCAAGAACATCGACTGAATTCGTGAGGAAGATAATAACCACTTTACTCGATAGTTGGTAATGGAGGAATTTCATTAAAATGAGAGTATTTCACTGGGTTCGGCATGATATCCAGGGTTGGAGAATAATCCATTAGCTGTTCAAAATCAATGATGAAAGCGTAGAAGAGGTCCGAAAATACTCCCTTTTGCGCGCTTCTCTGAATTCATGGCGAGAGCGGTCACCCATCCAGGTATTGGGCCAGCACAACGCTGCTTGGCTTCAATTCTTATCAAACTCAGTTTGCCAAACTATGTCATTTAAAAAATCAACACAAATCAGAGATGGAATCACAGAATTATGTGGAATATATCTGTATCTGAGAAATCCAATTTTTTAAATTCTGCAAATCTGAGGAAATAATTTTGTGGCTGGGAAATTTTTTATTCCTGCATTTCCAACTGTAAAATAACTGTATTTTTCCTTCTCTTCCGTTCCACTGGCTAGAATGAATGAAAAAAATCAGAAAATGAACTTCACGAAAGGTTGATGGAATTTCGTTCATAACATTCTTAAGACCGTTGAAAACCTACAAAAGTGGGGTGGTAAAGTTGAAAGACAAGGTATTCAATCGTATTTACCATACTTCAAAGCCCATCGGGGCCTTTTTTTCATATTTTGAACGTATATTTCCAGAAGTTTCAGGTAGCTGACTAATTAAAAAATTACATGTAAAATCCCTGAAAATGTGAAAAATACATATTATGAGGCTAAGAAATCGTTACTTACCAACATTTCGAACCCAAATTCATTTCTTTCGATGAATAATGAACGTATGTTTCTATCAATTTCTATCTCATAACCTCAAAGTAATGAGGTAGAACTTTTCTGATAACTTCCTCAAAAACGTTGAAAACCTATAAGAGTACCGAGGAAAAGTTGAAAGAAGATATATTTACTCGCATTTTCCCGATTTCGCACCCAAATTGGCTATTTTCATCAAATTTGGAAGGTACGTTTTTAGAGTTTTCTGGTAGCTGTCAAATAAATTAGGTGGTGAATCATAGAAAATCCGAAAAAAAACATATTATGAGGCCAGAAAATCGATATAAATCAATACTTACCTCTATTATTTACACCAAATCACTTCTTTGGATTCGGAATAAAAATAAATGCACTGGGATTGGAATTCTGTTCACAAGTTATCATAACTGATCGGAAATTCCTGGACACTGCACGTGGATGTTGAAGAAACGTTCGAGGATTCGTTTTTTATTCGTTTCATTCATCGAATCGGTCTATTTATTCCAAACCCACACGAATCCCAAAAGGAATCATGATCCTGCCGAACATCGAAATAACTTCTATCGTGAAACGTCAGATGGAATAGCCCAAAACCTGAAATTCTTTATAAATCATCTTATATGTAGACTTATCATTTCAGCGGGATATGGCGAAGCTTAGCAACTTTCAGTAGAAGTTTTTACAACCCCAATTGAGTAAGTCGATTGGCCACCGCGACCATGCGATTCGATGCCGTTGGACTTTCTTCTAGAAAACCCTTCCCAATAATACAGCAACTATCCCAGTAGGTAGGAGTCCGATACAAAAGGATTTCTTCGGGATCTTTCACATCAGGATGGTGGAGGATCGCCTTAACGGCGGGGTCTCAACCGATCCCGGGCTCTCCGCATCCATGCGCCAAAAGGGGATGAGGGGGGTCGAAGAAGGCAGAGTTTGCGGAAAACGTTCGATGTATCTCTTTTGTATTTTGATAGACACTAGGTCATCGTATGACTCGGAAAACGGTTACCGATATTGATCTTGGAACGGGCGTGGAGGTGGGGGGATGTGCCTCCACTTATTCCAGTCAGGTACAAAGGAAATTATCCCCCAGACTGCCTGGGATAATCTGGTTATGCTCGCGTATACGGCAGGGATGGAAATGGGGCTTCAACGAAGAGTGTGTATGTGGCGAAATCGAACATTCCCATGTTTCAACAATAATTTATGATGACAGCATCAAAAATATAATTCCAATTCACCTACTATCAAATATTTGACCACCAGATCAGAAAGGCTCAATTTGCCTTCCACGAGGAACTAGTAGGATTATTAGTGGCGTCGCTGGGATATTTATGGACACCACCAATTCAGTTTATAAATTACCTCAAGTGTGAAGGATTGATTACTTCCATTTAATAACCCATCTACTAGAACTAGACCAATTGGGTTGGTAACAATGAGGTATTATCTTATAACACTATAAATCGAAAACGAAACAATCAAATCATAAAATATCAATAAACCCCCGCATACACGTCTTCTATAAGTATAAACAGAGAAATGTCGTAAATTATTCCTATTGAAAGGATGTTATAAATTCACACAGCAATTGGCCCGAGTAAAAACAAATATTCAACTGTCGAAATAATACTACTGGTTCAAGTCGAAGGTCAATGGTTTTATAATTATTTAGCACTATGGTTTCCTGAAAGTAACCGATAAAATATTATTTCTTCAATACTAATTATTGAAACATTTAACACAATCTCTCTTTAACAAACAATGATTGGACCTTAAATATACGAGTCAAGTTTATAAGTAGTGAACTAATGCAATAAATTCTGACAGGTGGAACAAAACCATAAAGTATTATTCATCGAATGAAGCATAGAATTTTCGTTTGGGATTGAACATACAGATCAATTCACTCTGATCATTATCGATTTATAATTTGATCGAAGAATACAAATTGAAGTGCGATCGGAACAAAGTTGAGTATATTCGAACGACAAACAATAATTGTCCCTCGTATTCGGTATTCATTACCCTCACTCAGCGCTGGAGATGAGGGCTGGCAGCGGGAGCTACTGCCGCCAGCGGCGTACCGCAGAAAGTTGTCAATCAGGTGCAGGTTTTGGATTTTATGATTATCGAATTGAAAATTATTGAATTTTGAAATTTTTAGAATGGGTCCCAAAGTTGATGAATATATTTTGGGAACTGTATGCATTGACCGGACACTACAAAATAGTTGATTGTTTCCTAATTGATATTTATTGGAATTAACGAATATAAAGAAAAATTGTGGAGTAATTTCTTTCCCATGTGATTTTTTATATCGTTAGATGAAGGACTTTTTCGAAAACCTGAATTATCAAATAAAAGTCGATTTGATTCGAGAATTGTGGGAAAATCAAGCTACATTTTCCGATTTGAATTTGATGAAAGTGTTTGTGAAAATATAACCAACAAAAAAATCAGAAAAATTACCGTACATACATACATTTTCATAGATTTTAAAAGATGAAATCACCAAATTATAATGAATATGTCAGAAAGCTCGAAATTTTTTTTTGTGTACCAGAATGGCTTTCAGTGTTCATTGTCAGTATGACAAGTAGTGTAATTTTATTTTCATAAAACTTCAGAATATGGAATCAGAATTATATTGAATAATTCAGAAAAACTTAATTTCTTCTTCTGTGTACCAAAACGAACTTCATTGTTCATTGTCATAACAAAAACTATAATTTTTTTATTTTCAAACTTCAAAATGGAATCACAGAATTATATTGAACATTTCAAGAAAACTCAATTTTTTTCTGTGTACCGAAATGGCCTTGAGTGTTTATTGTCAGTTTGACAAGTAGCGTCAATTAATTGTTATCAACTTCAAAATATTGAATCACAGAATTATACTGAACGTGTCAGAAAACTCGAAATTTTTTTCTGTGTTCCAAATAGGCTTTCAGTGTTCATTGTCAGTATAACAAGTAGTGTAATTATATTTCAATAAAACTTCAACATATGGAATCAGAATTATATTGAATATTTCAGAAAAACTTATTTTTTTTCTGTGTACCAAAACGAACTTCATTGTTCATTGTCATAACAAATATGTACTATAATTTTTTATTTTTTAAACTTCAAAAGATGGAATCACAGAATTAAATTGAATATTTCAGGAAGACTCAAATTTTTTCTGTATACCGAAATGGCCTTGAGTGTTTATTGTCGATTTGAAAAGTACTGTCGATTAATTTTTATAAACTTCAAAAGATTGAATCACAGAATTATACTGAACATGTCAGAAGACTTGAAATTTTTTTTCTGTTTACCAAAACGGCTTTCAGTGTTCATTGTCAAGTAGTGTAATTTTATTTTCATAAAACTTCAAAATATGGAATCAGAATAATCTTGAATACATATTCCAGAAAATATTAATTTTTTCTTCTGTGTACCAAAACGAACTTTATTGTTCATTGTCATAACAAATACTGTAATTTTTTTATTTTTTAAACTTCAAAAGATGGAATCGCAGAATTATATTGAATATTTCAGAGAAACTTTTTTTCTGTGTACCCAAAATGGCCTTGAGTGTTTATTGTCAGTTTGACAAGTACTGTCGATTAATTTTTATAAACTTCAAAATCCTTTATATTTTAAATGATTCACGGGTTAAATAAAGAGTGTCCATAAATATCTCAATGACGTGAAAAGCGAACCGAAGATTTCATCGGGTGTAATAAAATATGACAATAAGCAATAAATTATCAATGAACTTTATAAAAATTCCTATTATCAGATATAACATCCTTTTGGCTTCATGAATTTTGAGGATGTGTCTTTTTCTCCGTTTTATTTTTGATCGAGTGGGATATTTATCACCCAACCCTCGTACATCCCAAAAGCCTAGTTCAAATCTTTAAAAATCGTCTCGAATATCGTTCATGACCAGCACACATCATAACACGATAAGTTCATTACATTTATCGCGATAATTATCTAGCGAACGATAAAGCCGCATCAGGGAAATATTCGGTGCGATAATAAATTCTTGTACGTTTCACAAACTCATGAATTTATTCATGCTTCAATCCAATCATTAGGTTTCTTCACCTTTCGCGACTCCTAGTGTCCTAGTCAAACTTATCGAAAATTGATAACCAATCACTCCATCGTAGGTGAGACATGATTGATTTCACCACCAGATCCATCCAATTCCCGCATCTCTCTCGAAGAACACAGATCCGGATATTTCCCCATCGAACATACTACATACTCGAGTTTCCTGTGTTTTCCCGATCGATCGCCGGCTATTTTCGAACGCTAATTCGAAGAGGCTCAACGAAATGAACAAGAACTCAAAATCGTCGTCTATGGACCTACCGAAGTTCCGAAACGAAAACGGGGAGGCGGCGGCGGCGTCGAGGAAACAAAAGCGTAGTCGGTACACTCCTCGCAACGCGACCGATAAAAACACGCTAAAATGAGTAATCAAAGTAATTTTTACAGTGTGTATCCGCCGTCCTCCGATGCTCGATGTAACTGCACGTCATCGTCATCGCGAGCGTGTAGCTGTGCGACGAAGAGAGGTTGAGAGGAGAAGCGAGAATGAAAGCTTACGGACGATCGCGGGGGGTTCCGTGCACGGCGGGAGGGGGGTTGGCAAGCAATCGGACTGACACCAAGCCTAGGTCCGGCCATCTTGTGATGGCAAGCGCTCTTGTACTCTGTAAAACACCCCCGAAATCCTAATATTTAACACGAATAATTAGTGCAATCGGTGGAAAAGTGTCGCTAGCGGTGTGCCGAGCCCGTTCAAGACCGATTACTCACGTGGTATTGTTCCTATCGGTCGTGCTGGTCCTGAGAAAGATTTGTGTACGGCACGTTATTGTTTTTGTGTTACATTTTCGACAATTTGTGGATTGTTCGCCGATCCACCGATGACGTTGCGGGCCCAGATGCCCTGGAATACACTCTGATTTGTCCCCACGTAAGTCCGATCAATTGCTTAAATTCATAGTTTGTGTATCGACACAGAAATCCGTATAATTAACCGATACCTAATTACACTCTAATTCTATGTACACAGATCATCTCTTCCCAATCTGTATTTATAGAAGTGATACCTTCTGCATTCCCCCATTCATTTTTTCCTGTTTTCCTTCCGTCAAATACCAACTAACCAAATTACTACAATTTCTGAATGAATCATGAATCAACGAGAACTTCTCACAGAATTCTATCAGAAATCGATTCATTTCTTCGCATTTAACCAAGCGAAACTTCGGTGTTAATCGCTTTATTGCCCATAGAATCGATTGTCCTTCTAAATTCGTGAAACGAAGCCTCATTATCGAATATTTTATTTGTATTTCATATGCCTGACAACTAGTTATTTCACTTTTATGCGGCAGCTGCATGTGAACATACGTAGGAAAGGATCGTTTCGGTCGATGTGTAATAAGCCCCACTAGCGGTAAATTTTGTACAAAGCAACAATTCAACATTCTTGTCGGTCGCAGGACAGGCCGTCTTCGATTTAACGATTATATAGGTTGGGTTCCATTATGAGTGGAGTAGTTGCTTTATGTTGCTTCTTCGTCTCTTCTCTCCGTTCGAGGAATATTTAATTCAGCGCCCAACTGGAATCCTCGCCAAGTGAGGGGCCGATCGAAATCCGTTGGTCTTGCCTGAACTAAAACATCGTTCGTGTGATCTTCATCTTTTCTCTTTTATTCATGCCAGTGTGAATGACACTCGTCTCGTTTTATTCCGTACACTGCACCTACATCACCTTGCGGAGATTTCGCGTACGTATCGACTATTTTAAGCAACAACTAAACGTTACACGTTCTGTTAACAATTTACGGACAAACAATAATAATTTCTTCTATGGTATCAATAAAAATACTATGTCGAAAGAAAATAAATCAGATCCAACTCTATGATAATTATTATGCACACTTGTGTTGATAACGTTGTTTTTCTATGTTCCAATACAAACATCAATGGTTGTAATGAAAACAGTGAATATCTAAAAAATTAGTGAATTATTAATCGTAGCTAACTGAATTTCCGGAATCAAAATGCATAAAATTATCGTATTGTTCGATGTATTATTGTTTGTTTATGAAAGTTATGAAACTGGATCCAGCTACATGTTATTGGTAACAAAAGCGATAATACAAATAACGACAGATAATCATGAATTGAGTTGATTCATAAATATCCCTTTTATTCTTATTTTATGATTCCATAGTTTATAAAATTGATAATTCAAAATTCTGACCATGATAATATTAGTTGTAAACAGTACGTGATTCATTAGAGAATTAGTGGTATTAAATAATAATTTTGAAATTTTTTTCCTATATATCGACCTAAATCCACTCGAAAGTTTAAGTACCTGGGGTTGTCATAAAAGTTTCAACTGGAAAGTAGTTGCACCCATAAATAAACAAATAAATAGGTACTACCATTTGTAAATATTGAGGTTATGCTTGAATAGGAACATCGAAAAAACTTTGTTAACTCAACCAAAAAAAACGAAAATCATTTATTTCTCTTCTTCTCAAACCTACTTGCTTACAATACATTTATAATAATATTCACAATTTAATTACAAGTTCCTACCCTGAGGAATTACCTTGAGATATTTCTTAGGGAATTATGTTTTTAAACTTCAGGGTATTTATTTACATTTGTCTCATTAAGACGATATTATTTACAAAAAGAAAAATTAAAATTAACTCAACCGTTTGGTTGTCTCTGTTCGATTTGACAGATGTATTTTTATTCTTTGTAAGAACGATGAAATAATGATACCTATTTTATCGTAATTATCGAATGTTCATCTCGAACAGTTAATAAGAAAGCATACTTTGATTACGGCGATGTCCAGACTTGCATCTACGAGGGGCTCCCAACTAGTATTCGCCCTGAAGTATTGAAAAATAAGGGTGCAGTCCTTTTGATGCCTCGAAGTGAACCATTCGAAATTTCTCATCCCAGTGCAGTTCAATAAGATCGTTCATTTCGAAAGGTTTGCACCGGAATTACATTGTTGAGAGGCAAATTGGATAGTTGCCGACCTCGGATGCGGTTTTGAATTTATTTTTAATATTTCGGCTGTCGCGCTTGGAATCAGGCGGTTTGTTGATTCGATTCCGTGTATCGCGAATTTTAGGATCGATTTTTAAGGATATTTTTCAACTACTACTAGGTACCGTTTTATATTGCGATTGCTCCTTGGAATCGTTAACTCTTGGAAGTTATCTCGTTTTCTGTAAATTGAGATGAACGAGAGCGAGGTCAGGGTTGTCTTACTTTCGTTTCCGCGTTTTCCTTATCGAAATATTGGTATGTTTGGTTATGGTTCGTTCCAGATATATTAATATTAAATTTTGAAATTTATAAAAACCACTAACAATATTTAAAGAATTTGGTTTATGTTCAGTGCTTGTGAGAGCTCAAAATATTCTGTTGTTTTCTATGTAGGCTCTGTTACTGTGTCCTCACGCCACGGCATTTTTAATTGTTATCGAACTATTGTTGTGGAATAAATTGAATACCGGAATTAGGTTATGTCATTCTATGTTCCGCTAGATATTTATTTCACTGACAGTTATAGGAAAGAATCACGGAGTGGGCGACATCTACTTTTAATCCTTTGAAATACCCGAAGTGTGAACAACAAACTTACGTGTTTGTATTTATATGGGAAAAGTGTGAAATATTTGTATGATTTTGAGTCGTTTATGTATCGAAAGTGATATATTTAGATGTTTTTCCCTATTTATGTTGCAAATTTGGTTCATAACATAGAATGGAATATTTACATGATATCTTGTTCTGTACGATCGCTAGTGAATCATAGATTTTTTATTAGCCAACCTCGTTTTATTATAATATTAAATATTTCTGAACGAAAACCACACTTTAAAGTTGTTAAACAATTCCTTTCTCCATAACTTATTTTGAATAGATGTACAGAATATCTTTTGGTTACCAATTGAATAGGAAGTGTCGATTGTGAGCAATAAATAACACTCTTATTATGTGGGCTAAACGAGTAAAGTCGTAAATTATAAACCGGGAAGATTCTTGAACCTCCCTCGTAGCAGTCGTAGCTATTAAAATATACTCGAAATGAAAGAAATCTGAGAATAGAAGACGACTACAAATTATCCAGATATCCGAAGCCCACACTCTGAAAATTTGCAGATGAAATTTGCATTGTTTATATTCAATTGCGGACGTGGAGCACATCGTCGAGTGCAGGGGCTTCGGTATATTCGACCTTGACCTATTAATTGACCCCGAGCGACCCAGTGAACCCGCTGTGAGAATTTCCTTCTAGGTCACTAGCTCTTTCCCATCTCATTACGAAACGAACTTATCGAATGCCACCTGTACCTATTTTATCACTGAACAAATGTCATTGAAAATGCATTCGTTATTTTGTTTTTGTTCATCGATGTATTAATGTTCTTCTTTTTCAGGATAATGTGCAATATGGGCTGAACAAGGTGGATATTCCTTTCATCCGGATGACAAGGGATCCATAAAAATAGGTAACTGTAACAGTTGATTTATTCACTTGCATAGCGCATAGAATTAGTATTCAACTATAAACATCAAATTCTCAATTAATATTGAAGCGTTCACCTTTCTCTGGACGTTTATTTCATTCAATCAAAAGTTTAATTACAGATTTATCCATTGAACTTTGTCTTAGTTTCTCCTTCATGAACATTTTACAGTGGATATCGTAATAATTGAATGCTATTTTAGACGTCCCAATTTTATGGTCTATTCCGTCGGATACTATGATCGGAAATTTTATGATTTGTATGACTAACCTCTCTTATCTTAATATTGTGGCGAGTGTGCTTCATTCAAATGAAGGTTTAATACAATCATGAATAATGTAGGTATCGATGTGAGAACAAGTTGGGAAAAGGAGAAAGTTATAATAGGTATGCATTCAACTACCACAAGAATTTTTTCCGGAATTATATCAAAAACGAATATCATATTCTATGATTCCCTCTATTTTTATACCGTCGTTGAGCAAGATTTCCCGATGCTAATATTCGGTGATCGAACTTATTTATTGATATTCTCTGTGACAGCATATTCCGGCAATTGTCATAGAGAATTAATTGAAATTGAAAATTGCCTACTGCATTTTGTTGTTCAGTCACGCAATTTCATATAGAAGTAATGAGAACGAAATGAGCCGTTCCGATTCTTTCATAAACTTTTGACAGATTCTCCGAAAATTATAATCGTATTTCTGACCGCGCGCGGGACTGGACAAGAAGAATCGTCGATTCGGTTTTGATCAAGCGAAGATCGTTGTATTTTCGTTTTCGCCAGTGATCCCGTTCGGGTAATTCCCGCTTCCGATCGCTCATTCGATTTTCTGTTGCAGTTCTGCTGGGTGGAAATGGATAAAGAGAATGGAAAGAGTAGCGAAGGTAACTCAGGCTCCAATAAACTTTCCAACCAATCGGATCCGGCCTCACTGCTTGATGCAGCCAGCTTATTTGGAGGTAATTTTCAATATAATATATGTTGATATTTTCTCCTTGACGTATCATCTTTCTTTGAGTTTCAATTATTTCATAGATCGAATACAGTCTTGTTTCGATTATTTTTTCGACTTGATTTTTTGGTGATGTGGTAGTAATTTTATTTATTATCAGCTTACTGGCCCCGAGGAGATGCAGCGGCGGCGGCGAACCTGTTCGCCGCCGGCGGTGGTTTCGGCATGCAGCACCATCCCGCCGCAGCGGCGGCGGCCGCATCCGGGATGCAATTCGGCCTCATGCCGCCGACTTCGCAAGGAGGACGCGGGGGCATGGCCAACTACCCGACGTCGTCGGTGGCGGCGGCGTACAGCAACGCGTATACCAACACGCTGTCGGTGGCGGCCAGCCAGGCTGCCAGCCTCGGTATACCGGCTGCAAGTAAGTAGATTTTTATTATTTGAACTCTGAAAAAATGTTATGCGTTTTGAGAAATGAGAATTTAGATCCATAGACCTTTTAGTAAAGGAACTGGGTAAACAGTCCAGTGGCGTAAGGACACAGTAACAAAGCCTACACAGAACACAACCGGGTCTCTTAACTCGCACAAGCTCGGAGCTTCTGAGGGGTCTCACAGAGACCTAGGAGAGTCGGGATATAAACAAACAAAAAATAAAACAAAAAGAGAGATATTATTTTCCAAGACTAATAAAAAAATAACATACAATATCAAAATTACATAAACTGTTCAAGTTGAAGAACTCAGGTTTTTGAGGGTTATATTTACTAAGTTTGACATTTGTCACAGAAAGAGTGTTGCCAACTCATGATAACTATCAGTTAGGCGAACCATGGTGAAACCATAGACTTCATAATAAATTGACTGGCCTAATAATGAATGAACCAAGACTAGAAATGGGATGTGATGAGTTACTAGACCTCGCATTCCATCCTTGTATAATATCAGAGTGAGAGGGATATTTCTTTCTTCTCTTCCATGTCTCGGGGCATTTATTATTGGGTCTATGGTTTGACCCTGGATCGCCCTACTGATAGTTATCGTGAGTTGGTAACTCTGTTTCTTTGACTGAAATGTCAAATTTGGTGAATATAACCTTAAATTCCTGATTTTTCGACTCTTCCAATAACATCTGAAAATGGATTGTTTTTGACCTCTACTTTATTTAATTGAGGTATTTTTTTCGCTGGGTTTCGAATATATCGTGATACATTCTTTTTTCCTTATAAATATTTCGGAATTTGATTTGGGGAAATCTTTGAAACCTTTTTAATTACAAAATAAATATTCTGAATTATGTATATTGAAAAAACAATGGATTAAGAAATAAGAACAATATAAATCGTAGTTATATGCATAATAAGTTCAGAAAATGGGTACATATGTATAAACATAATACATATATGTACTTTGAACTTTGAATTGAACAAAGCTCATATTGTTACTTCCTAAAAACTTCTAATTGAATAAAAAATTCGAAAAAAAGCACTGACGTAAAGTCATTTTCATTTTGTGAACTTCCAAAAATGAAATCACCGAATTAACAGACCTCAGTGTTCATTGTCAGTAACTTTATTAGATAAATCAGAAAAACTCGATTTTTTTATTGGTCACTCAATTTACCCATTTAAGTTATGCCATGGCACAACAACTCGAGAAACGATAATGAAAGTTTTTGATTATTGATCTGACAAGAGTACTTTTCAATGTCAATTAAAATATTGGGGAAATTTTCAATTTTCCTTTTTTTTCTGTATACTAAAATGGTTCATTGTCATTATAACAAATACGGTCATTTTATGTTCCTAAACTTCAAAATATGGAATCACCGAATTATATTGAATATTGTATCAGAAAACTCGATTTTTTTCTGTGTATAAGAACAGACCTCAGTGTTCATTGTCAATAGTACCAGCACTGTCATTTCATTTTTATAAACTTCAAAAGATGGAATCGCCAAATTTTATTGGATATATCAGAAAAACTCAACTTTTTTACACTGTGTACCAAAAGGAACTTCATTGTTTATTATCATAATGACAAATACTGTCATTTTATTTTTATAAACTTCAAAAGATGGAATCACAGAACTTTATCAGATAAATCAGAAAAACTTAATTAATTCTCTTTATTGGTGTCTCAATTTACTTATTTGAGTAATGCCATGGCAGAACAACTCGAATATGCCATGACACAACTAACTCGAGAAATTATAATAAAAATTTTTTATCATTGATCTGAAAAGAGTACCTTGTTATGTCAAATAAAATATTGGGAATATTTTCGATTTTCTTTTCTGTACATATACCGAAATGGTTCCTTGTAATTATGACAAATACTGTCATTTTATGGAATCATCGAACTATATTGAATATTGTATCAGAAAAACTCAATTTTTTCTTTGTATCAGAACAGACCCCCATTTCATTTTTATAAACTTCAGAAGATGGAATCACAGAACTTCATTAGATATATCAGAAAAACTTATTTTTTTTTATTAGTGTCTCAATTCACAATTTTCAAAACCTGGAAAAAACGCATCGTGGGGCTGGAAAATCTTCGAAAAATCAATCTTCTCCCGTTTTCAAGTTTAAATATCCCTATTTTTCTTTAAAATCCGTTTCACTGACCAGAATAAACAGAAGTATTTATTCATACATTCAGTATCTGGGTAGAAATTTTGGCTCTAAAAACTTGAAGACGTAATAACTTACCGAAATTGATCGGAAATGTAGCTTAGTTCTTCCAAAATTCATATTTCTATCGAATCCACTGCTGATTATATATTTATAATTCACTACTCGACTCGTTCAACCAACATAAAATGATCAACATATTTTATTGCTTGCAATAAAATCTTTGTCCAATGTTGTCGTCACTGGGATATTTCGGATACTTCCGATTTAGTTCATAAATCGATAATCATTTCGATTTGATCATTTTAATTTGAAAACAGGAAGTCGGTATTATAGAGAACAAAATGGTTCTTTATCTGATGATATGAAATATTTTTTATTTCATATTTTCATGGTGTACATGTATGATATTTTCAAATTGCATCGAAAATTATGGAATACTGTCATTCAAGTATCAGTTTGACTGTAAATGGACATTTTCTGCCAAGCCTACCAACATATTTCCGTGGAAGTTTCGAATATTCCATAGAATTTTTTTCTTCTTTCGAATATTTTGGAATACTGTCAATAAGTGTCAGTTTGACTGTAAATGGACATTTTCTGCCAAGTCTACCAACATATTTCCGTGGAAGTTTGGAATATTTCATAGAATTTCTTTTTCTTCTTTCGAATATTTTGGAATACTGTCAATAAGTGTCAGTTTGACTGTAAAATGACATTTTCTGCCAGGCCTACCAACATATTTCCGTGGAAGTTTGGAATATTTCATAGAATTTCCTTTTCTTCTTTCGAATATTTTGGAATACTGTCATTCAAGTGTCAGTTTGACTGTAAATGGACATTTTCTGCCAAGCCTACCAACATATTTCCGTGGAAGTTTCGAATATTTCATAGAATTTTTTTTCTTCTTTCGAATATTTTGGAATACTGTCAATAAGTGTCAGTTTGACTGTAAATGGACATTTTCTGCCAAGTCTACCAACATATTTCCGTGGAAGTTTGGAATATTTCATAGAATTTCTTTTTCTTCTTTCGAATATTTTGGAATACTGTCAATAAGTGTCAGTTTGACTGTAAAATGACATTTTCTGCCAGGCCTACCAACATATTTCCGTGGAAGTTTGGAATATTTCATAGAATTTCCTTTTCTTCTTTCGAATATTTTGGAATACTGTCATTCAAGTGTCAGTTGGACTGTAAATGGACATTTTCTGCCAAGCCTACCAACATATTTCCGTGGAAGTTTCGAATATTTCATAGAATTTCTTTTTCTGCTTTCGAATATTTTGGAATACTGTCAATAAGTGTCAGTTTGACTGTAAAATGACATTTTCTGCCAAGCCCACCAATATATTTCCGTGGAAGTTTCGAATATTTCATAGAATTTCTTTTTTTTTTTTTTTGAATATTTTGGAATACTGTCACTTAAGTGTCAGTTTGACTGTATAATGACATTTTCTGCCGGGCCTACCAACATACTTTCGGTGGAAGTTTCGAATATTTCATAGAATTTCTTTTTCTTCTTTCGAATATTTCTCTGGAACAACTCCAACGGGGAATGGTGATCTGCAACGACTATCGTGAATAGATCTCGGTCTGCGGAGACTCGAATCCGGGTATTTTTTTCCAAGCGAGGAAAGCGTCGTCTTGGGGCTCCCATCGCCTATATAGGTCCTCTCTCCCACGCGTTAACGTCGTACCGAAAAATCCATATAATAACGCAACCTGTTCCTACTCCATACCGGGACCCCGCGTATCCAGCCCGGCTAAACTGTACAGAGCACAATATATTTCATTTATTGATTTACTACCTCCCCCACTTCCCGCCGCCCTCCCGCGGCTCTCCTGTTCGCTACATCCAGCACGCGATGGGGGCTCATAATTCATTTCTACATTCTGTCGCGCGACAATTATCATTATCCGCGGATCGTCGCGCGTCTACTATTGTCGTAGTTATCGGCGCTTATTTATAATTATTTAATTTTTTTCCTTTTTTTGGCGATTTTGAGTTGGCGGTCCGATCGGGCGGATGTCGCCCGTTCTTGCGTTCCTCTTCGGTAATCGCCGCGCAACGCGCTTTTTTCACGTGATCAATTCTGGCGATCCCGTGGGAAATTTTCGAGGAGGACTCTTCGGTCGAATTCCGTCGTTGTTCTGTTGATGTTCAGGGCTGATTTTGGGGTCTGGGAGGTAAACCTTTGTTGTCTTTTTTCTGTGTCGTTATAGGTTGTCACTTAGTTATACTGGGCGTCCCAAGTTTTACCATCGTCTTGTTTATTGAGTTGAAATAAATGAATTCACAAGATATCATCCGACGAAGGATCTTTTCGATGATACTGATGATTGACAATATGAAATTTGCTTCAAGTTTCGATTGTTTATTGGCTAACTGGAAGTGTCCATAAATATCCCAGGGACGTCGACAATGGGCTGAATGTTTCATTACACTCTGGGTTCTATGTTGATCATGAGCAGTGAATTACGCTCCTTCTAAAATCTTATTATGAAGGTTGAACGACTTCATTGTGAATAATCAATCGAGTTTAAGTCGATTCGATGAAAGTTCAAATTGTGGGAAAATCGAGCTACATTTTCCGATTTGAATTGGATGAAAGTGTTCGTAAAAATATAACCAACAAAAAAATTCGAAAAATTTCCATAGATACATTTCATTTTTATAGACTTCAAAATATGAAATCACCGAATAATATTGAATTTTATCAGAAAAACTCAATTTTTTTTCTGTGTACTAAAACGAACTTCATTATGACAAATACTTTCATTTAATTTTTATAAACTTCAGAAGATTGAATCACAGAATTTTACTGAATAAAAAACCCTCGAATTTTTTTCTGTGTACCAAAATTGCTTTCAGTGTTCAATGTCAGTATGACAAGTAGTGTAATTTTCTTTTTAAAACTTCAATAGATGGAATCACTCAATTTTATTGAATATATCAGAAAAACTCAATTTTTTTTCTGTGTACTAAAACGAACTTCATTATTCATTGTCATTGTGACAAATACTGTCATTCAATTTTATAAACTTCAAAAGATTAAATCACAGAATTTTACTGAATATGTCAAAAACTTCAAATTTTTTTCTGTGTACCAATATTGCTTTCATTGTTCAATGTCAGTATGACAAGTAGTGTAATTTTCTTTTTAAAACTTCATAGATGGAATCACTCAATTTTATTGAATATATCAGAAAAACTCAATTTTTTTTCTGTGTACTAAAACGAACTTCATTATTCATTGACATTGTGACAAATACTGTCATTCAATTTTTATAAACTTTAAAAGATTAAATCACAGAATTTTACTGAATATGTCAAAAACTTCAAATTTTTTTCTGTGTACCAATATTGCTTTCATTGTTCAATGTCAGTATGACAAGTAGTGAAATTTCTTTTTTAAACTTCAAAAGATAGAATTACCCAATTTTATTGAATATATCAGAAAAACTCAATATTTTTTCTGTGTACTAAAATGAACTTAATTATTCATTGTCATTATGACAAATACTGTCATTTAATTTCTATAAACTTCGAAAGATTGAATCACAGAATTTTACTGAATATGTCAAAACCCTCGAATTTTTTTCTGTGTACCAAAATTGCTTTCAGTGTTCAATGTCAGTATGACAAGTAGTGTAATTTTCTTTTTAAACTTCAATAGATGGAATCACTCAATTTTATCGAATATATCAGAAAAACTCAATATTTTTTCTGTGTACTAAAACGAACTTCATTATTCATTGTCATTGTGACAAATACTGTCATTCAATTTTATAAACTTCAAAAGATTAAATCACAGAATTTTACTGAATATGTCAAAAACTTCAAATTTTTTTCTGTGTACCAAAATTGCTTTCATTGTTCAATGTCAGTATGACAAGTAGTGAAATTTCTTTTTAAAACTTCAAAAGATAGAATCACCCAATTTTATTGAATATATCTGAAAAACTCAATATTTTTTCTGTGTACTAAAATGAACTTAATTATTCATTGTCATTATGACAAATACTGTCATTCAATTTCTATAAATTTCGAAAGAATGAATCACAGAATTTTACTGAATATGTCCAAACCCTCGAATTTTTTTTGGTGTACCAAAATTGCTTTCAGTGTTCAATGTCAGTATGACAAGTAGTGTAATTTTCTTTTTAAACTTCAATAGATGGAATCACTCAATTTTATTGAATATATCAGAAAAACTCAATATTTTTTCTGTGTACTAAAACGAACTTCATTATTCATTGTCATTGTGACAAATACTGTCATTCAATTTTATAAACTTCAAAAGATTAAATCACAGAATTTTACTGACTATGTCAAAAACTTCAAATTTTTTTCTGTGTACCAAAATTGCTTTCATTGTTCAATGTCAGTATGACAAGTAGTGAAATTTCTTTTTAAAACTTCAAGAGATAGAATCACCCAATTTTATTGAATATATCTGAAAAACTCAATATTTTTTCTGTGTACTAAAATGAACTCAATTATTCATTGTCATTATGACAAATACTGTCATTTAATTTCTATAAACTTCGAAAGATTGATTCACAGAATTTTACTGAATATGTCAAAACCCCCGAATTTCTTTCTGTATATCAAAATTGCTTTCAGTTTTCAGTGTTCAATGTCAGTTTGTCAAGTAGTGTAATTTTCTTTTTAAAACTTCGAAAGATTGAATCATTCAATTTTATTGAATATATCAGAAAAACTCAATTTTTTTTCTGTGTACTAAAACGAACTTCATTATTAATTGTCATTATGACAAAAACTGTCATTCAATTTTTATAAACTTCAAAAAAATAAATCCCAGAATTTTACTGAATATGTCAAAAACCTCAATTTTTTTTCTGTATACCATAATTGCTTTCAGTGTTCAATGTCAGTATGACAAGTGGTGAAATTTCTATTTAAAACTTCAAAAGATGGAATCACCAATTTATATTGAATATATCAGAAAATTCAATGTTTTTTCTGTGTACTAAAACGAACTTTATTATTCATTGTCATTATGACAAATACTGTCATTTAATTTTAATAAACTTCGAAGAATGGAATTTCATGAAAAAACGAAATTTGTTTATTGGTGTCATAATTTACTCAAAAAATCCTATAGCAACATCAACTAATCGTAAAAAAAACTACTTTGAGGCTGGTAAATCATCCTTTTTTCCTTCAAATCCGTTTCACTGGCTAGAATGAAAAGTATATATCGCTTCTCCGGAAGAACAAAGATGTAAGTAAGTGCAAATCTGAAAAATTTTGAGTTATGAATTCTGATGACTGTTTAAAGTAAGAAAAAAAGTAGCACCCTTTCAAATAGATGAAATTTACTTTGAAGAAAGTCCCTTCCATTATAATAAAGATGTTTCGTATCGCGCCAATTCAGCGTACCTACCGTGAGATCCATTCCTTTAAACTCGTTTCCCGAAAAGTTGATTTGCATTTGCGTCTCTGTTCTTCCGGAGAAGCGATATTCATAACTTCTATGGTATCCAAAATTGACCAGGAATTCCTGGAAACTGCACGTGGTAGTTGAAGAAACAACCCTTTAAGAATCTGCGATAGACCAAAGAACAAGACCGCGAAAGAAAAACTTCCACGTTAACACCTCAACCTTTTCCAGGTGCAGCATGGTGGTCCATGGCATCCCACCTGGCGGCGCAGGACTACCTCGCCCGCCTCCAAGCCTCCGGCCTGAACTTCCCGTCGCTGGCCGACCCCTACGCCTCCCTAGCCGGCCACCCCTCCCTCTCCGGCTCCTCTCACCACGCGGGCCAGGGCAAGTCGAAGAACTCCAAGGGCGGCTCCAAGTCCCACGGTAACGCCAAGGACAAGAACTCGCCCTTCTCGCTCCACCACCAGCAGCAGCAGCGTTCCTCGTCCTCGTCGTCGTCGCCGTCCCTCAAGAGTCCGGTTCCCAACTCGGGGGGAAAGTCCTCCAACAAGAACTCCCCCGGCCTGACGATCCAGCAGGCGTCGATGCGGTACCAGCAGGACAAGAAGGGGGCGAAGTCGGCCTCGGCGGCGGCTCTGAACGACATGACCTACAACATGAAGCAGCTGGAGAAGCTGAAGAACAGCGGGAACAACGTGAGCATCAGCAGCGCGTCCGTTGATGGGAAGATGTCGATGCAGAGTTCCTCCTCCTCGGGGATCTTCAGCAGTCCGATGAATATGATCAGCGGTTCGGACAAGGGCGCGGTGACGTCGGTGTCCAGCGCCAACACGATCAGCAGCGTCGGTTTACCTTCCAGTATTTTAAGGTGAGTTTTTTATATATACACTTTCAAGAATTATTGACATCGAAGCAGGCTTGAACGTCCAGTCGAGGCTTTACTTCTGGTTGCAAAAAAGTAACTGTTCAATTTCATCATAGAAATAAAACATCAAAGATAAATATAACCTAGAAAAGTGTTCAGTATACGAATTATCGAATAATTGAGCCGGAATATTTCGATTGCAGTTCAAACATGGGAATTCAGGTTTGAAAGCGCAAAAATATCATGGAATGCTTTAATATGAAATTATCTGAACTTCCAAGCAAGTCATTGAGTTGAGATATCGTTCATATAAAAGTCACCTATGGAAAATTGAAGGTCATTAAAATATAGTCCATTTAAGAATTATTGCATCGAAGCAGGCCATGAACGTCTAGTCGAGGCTTTATTTCTAGTTACAAAAAAGTTACTGTTTTCATCATAGAAATAAAACATAAATATAACCTAGAAAAGTGTTGAGTATACGAATTATCGAATAATTAAGCCGGAATATATCGATTGCAGTTTCTACATGGGAGTTCAGGTTTGAAACCGCAAAACTATCGTGGAATGCTTTCATATGAAATTATCTCATATAAAAGTCAACTATGAAAAATTGAAGATTATTCAAATAAATATTTATCACTCAGGACCATGCAATATTTATTGGTATTGGAAATCTTCCTAAATTCTAACCATATAACTATAAGAGTACCATTTTATGTCAGGATTCAAAAAGGATAATTAATGGAATTCTAGCAGGTAGCTAGTGATGCAACAGAAAAAAATTTTTGGATACTTCGCAAGCACAGGGCCAAAAGAATGGATAGTAGAGTTCGCGAGGCATGAAAAGAGCTCTAAAATAGATTTTCGTGTGAACTTCATTGCTAAAATGTATGGACCTCTTGGTATCATTCCCTACATCATAACAATGCAAAATCACTTGGTCGTCAAAAAATCGTCCTGTGCAGGAAGTGGTGGGGGGCATTTTTCCAAAAATTGACAAAATTTTTTTTTTCGTTTATAATTATCTACATCCAGTGACTTATATTCAAACAAATTTTCATCGAAATATACGATTCAGAAATATTTTATTCTAATTATCAAAGAAGTCGGATACAATGCGCTTATATGGAGTTCCTTAAGATAAAATCGCTTGCCCTGCAAAGGCATATTCACCATTATGTTCCGTTTCATTTTACTCGGAAACTGTCGCGAAAATCAAAAAAATGCTTCATATAAGGGGTCTTTCTCATAAACCGACGATTCAGATGGTTTTTTCCAAATTTCAATTGGCCTGATAATTTCCTCAAAAAATAGGAAAATCTGCTATTACCTCCGGTTAGCCGCGACTGACCGTGGAGACGCGAGGAAGGCTCACTTTGATGAATAAACGCTTGTCGGGGTAGAAATAAACAACCTTATGGATCGAGCGTTCATAGGGTCGTTTTTCGGTTGGACCAGGCCATATTTTCATTGTTCGTGCATTCTGATGATGAATTAGAATGTTTGATTTGATTTCTTTCAACTTGTGGATTAAAAAACAAATAGGGACAAACATCTATTTGTTAATTTACAATTACTTATTGAGTTCAGTTTGGTATTTACATTCGTCCTGAAATTATCGCTCATTTGCATTTGTACTTAAGAGATTTACGCAACTCCGGAATCTGCAAAGGGGCACAGTTGTTATCTATGCTTTCTAGTTTCAAAATATATCTTACATTCCATTATAAATCCGATTCGAATCCGATTATCAAATCCGATCACTGTCAGATGAAGAATATTCAACAGGATGGAATTTGGAAAATTTTGTGTTACTTTTATTGCCACATGCTTTATGGGCCATACATTTTCGAGAGCCAATACAAGGAATTTTTTTTTCTCACAGGAACACATAGGTCCCGGTGCAATCTGGAATAAAAATGCCCATGTTATAAATAATAGATATTTATCAGATATTCGATATACAGGATGTTTCATGAGTGGTTGGCCGTAGCCTAGTGGTCAATGCAGGTCATCCAGACCTTTCAGAAAAGTTGTTAGTTTTGTATCCCAAGGCTCTTAGTTTAGGAGATACAGGGTGATTTATGGATTTTGGCCTGAATTTACGATAGGCATAATTCTGGAATCTGAGGTCCGTTTTTTTTTAAATTTCAAGGGGTTGTTCATTTCAGAAAGTCCTTTCGAGTGGCTCACGCAATATCAATATTTTCAGGACATTACTCAGAATATCGTGGTTTATCTTTCAAGCCCCAAAATCTATATTTTCTATATCACTTAAAGAAATTTCGTTATTACCATGAAAAAATACATAACTCAATCTAAGGAGTTAAATTTTCACTTTGAATAGCCCACTTGTTACAAGCGAGTAGCGAATGAACGAATTCATATTTTATGTAATTTTTTTGAAATATTTCTTGTATTTTGCTGAGATTTTGAACCTCAAAGCTTAAGAGCGTTATAACTCATGAAGTGAACGATTTTTGAGCGCTCGTACTACTTACACGAGGGCTATATCATTTCGTCACGATGTCTGTATTTTTCGAATTTCGAGCCGAAATTGGTCTCAATCGACTATGTTCGACTCACTGATGACGAATCCGTCGGAAAATTCGAGTCTGTCCGTCCGTCCGGCCGTCCGTCCGGCCGTAAGCACGATAACTCTCGAACGGATCAACCTAGAGACTTGCAATTTTCAGTGTAGGTTCAGATCCCAAATGCCTCGGTTAAGTTCGTTAATGGGCCAAATTCCACCAGGGGTTCCGTAAATATGGCCGTTCAAAGTTTTGTTTCCCTGATTACTTGAAAACTACAGATTCGATCGAGATGAAATTTTGCAATCAAATGGAAAATGAGGTGTTTTAGCTACATGCGAAATTTTGGCCAGATCGCATGATCAGAACCATAGAAACCATAGAAAATTGTAACTTTTGAACGGAAATGCCTAGGGACTTGAAATTTTTGGGATAGGTGTGGATCTCGAATGTCGTGATCACGTTCATCTATGAGCAACATTATACAAGGGGTTCCGTAAGTACGGTCGTTTGAAATTTCGTTTTCTCGATATATTCGAAACTACGGATTCGATCGAGATGAAATTTTGTATTTTAATCGAGAATGATATATTGAAGCAAATTTTTTGTCCACATCGCATGACCAGAACCATAGAAACCATAGAAAATTGTAACTTTTGAACGGAAAGGCCTAGGAACTTGAAATTTTCAGGGTTGGTTTGGATCGCGAATATCGCGGTCACGTTCATCAATGAGCAAAATGAGACTAGGGGTTCCGTAAATATGGCCGTTCAAAATATTTTTTTCCAGATAGTTTCGGAACTACTGATCGGATTGGAATGAAATTATGCACCTAGCTGAGGAATAATGTATTCAAACTACGTGCAAAATTTTGTCCAGACCGCATTACCAAGACCATAGATACCGTAGAAAATTCTAGCGAATTATCGCAACAAAATTGATCAGCTGAAGCATTGACATAAAGTCTGGAGTCTCGCCTAAGTTTCAGAATTTTTTTGACAGCTGTCAAAAATTCCTTCAATTGGTTTCTAAAACTGGAAGATGCGAATCTACCTACAAGGTGCATGTACGAGCGCTCAAAAGCTCCTGCCTTCACGGCAGTGCTTTTCGTAATTTTTGAAATGTAATCCGTGAATGTATTCGTTCCACAACACAAATAACTAGATATTAATATTTTTTCTATAACTTTTTGTTCAAATCCCTTGTATTCTAAACCCTAAGGACCCACTGAGTGTTTTAACACGCTACTTATAGAAGTAATTACATAATTACAAGTATGCATAATCAAGCTTTGAATTCTTTCGAAACTAAATATAAAATTTAGGGACAAATGGCGTAAACCCACTAGAAACATAATAAAGGATTGCATTTGCTTTAAAAAAAAAAGATATTGACTTGTATTCCTCATGAAATTCGTCAAATATCGCTTTCTTTACACATTCTCTATACATAGCTGTCAAATTTGAAGTTCCTCCAATTTTAATTCAAAATTCTAACTTTGTAAAAATAAAAAATATTAATATCTAGTAATTTGTGTTGTCGAACGAATACATTCACGGATTACATTTCAAAAATCGTTCACTTCATGAGTTATAACGCTCTTAAGCTTTGAGGTTCAAAATCTCAGCAAAATACAAGAAATATTTCAAAAAAATTACATAAAACATAAATTCGTTTATTCGCTACTCTTTCAACAAGTGGGCTATTCAAAGTGAAAATTTAACTCCTTAGATTAAGTTATGTATTTTTTCATGGCAATAACGAAATTTCTCTAAGTGATGTAGAAAATATAGATTTTGAGGCTTGAAAGATAAACCACGATATTCTGAGTGATGTCCTGAAAATATGTATATTGCGTGAGCCACTCAAAAGGACTTTCTGAAATGAACAACCCCTTGAAATTTAAAAAAAACGGACCTCAGATTCCAGAATTATGCCTATCGTAAATTCAGGCCAAAATCCATAAATCACCCTGTATCTCCTAAACTAAGAGCCTTGGGATACAAAACAAGCAACTTTTCTGAAGGGCCGGATGACCTGCATTGACCACTAGGCTACGGCCAACCACTCATGAAACATCCTTATATCGAATATCTGGTAAATATCTATTATTTATAACATGGGCATTTTTATTCCAGATTGCACCGGTTGTTCCTGTGAGAAAAAAAAATTCCTTGTATTGGCTCTCGCAAATGTATGGCCCATAAAGCATGTGGCAATAAAAGTAACTCAAAATTTTCCAAATTCCATCCTGTTGAATATTCTTCATCTGACAGTGATCGGATTTGATAATCGGATTTGAATCGGATTTATAATGGAATGTAAGATATATTTTGAAAGTCGAAAGCATAGATAACAAGTGTGCCCCTTTGCAGATTCCGGAGTTGCGTAAATCTTTTGAGTACAAATGCAAATGAGCGATAATTTCAGGACGAATGTAAATACCAAACTGAACTCAATAAGTAATTGTAAATTAACAAATATATGTTTGTCCCTATTTGTTTTTTAATCCACAAGTTGAAAGAAATCAAATCAAACATTATAATTCATCATCAGAATGCACGAACAATGAAAATATGGCCTGGTCCAACCGAAAAACGACCCTATGAACGCTCGATCCATAAGGTCGTTTATTTCTGCCCCGACAAGCGTTTATTCATCAAAGTGAGCCTTCCTCGCGTCTCCACGGTCAGTCGCGGCTAACCGGATGTAATAGCAGATTTTCCTATTTTTTGAAGAAATTATCAGGCCAATTGAATTTTGGAAAAAACCATCTGAATCGTCGGTTTATGAAGAAGACCCTTTATATGAAGCATTTTTTTGATTTTCGCGACAGTTTCCGAGTAAAATGTAACGGAACATAATGGTGAATATGCCTTTGCAGGGCAAGCGATTTTATCTTAAGGAACTCCATATAAGAGCATTGTATCCGACTTCTTTGATAATTAAAATAAAATATTCCTGAATCGTATATTTCGATGAAAATTTGTTTGAATATAAGTCACTGGATGTAGATAATTATAAACGAAAAAAAAAATTTTGTCAATTTTTGGAAAAATGCCCCCCACCACTTCCTGCACAGGACGATTTTTTGACGACCAAGTGATTTTGCATTGTTATGATGTAGGGAATGATACTAAGAGGTCCATACATTTTAGCAATAAAGTTCACACGGGGTGACACGATAGAGCTCCGTTTGAACCCTACTAGGATTGGAAAAAACGTTATAATGTATTAAGAAATAAGAGAGAAACAAAAATTAAGAATCTATGTAGTACATGAAGAATTTTGACATGAAATTTGTACCGAACTATCAATATATGAACCAATTTGTGAATTATTTATTGCTTGGTGTTGAATACTTCAAGAAAGTAAATTTTTATTTTCGTTCATTAAAACTGTCTATGAATTATTGAAAATATTATAATTGATGAGCAATTTTACAATTATTCAGTATACTTTTGAATTGGGAACAATATAGCATGTGTATTAGCAGAGGGAATGTGAACAGGGTACTATACAGTATAAGTATGATAAATGAACTCAAAATATCTATGAATGATACAAGAGCAAAGATAAAAATATCATTGAAAACTTTGTTTCCACATAGTGTAGTGATTGGATGTGTTTATTGAATAAGCTGACATAATCCTATTGATGGGCATCCTTTTGCAGGGAAGGTTTAAATTTTTCAATAACCCATTTATGAAATAAATCACCATTCATAGTAATCCTTATCATTAATAACACTGTCAAGAATCGGATCACATCCAGGTAAAAATCCATCAGTTGTTCCAGCATTCAGAATAGTGCACCTTCTGTCTTTAACCTTGAATATACTCGGCATACCTTTTGGATTATTTTCTAGTACCCACTGACAAATTTGAATACCGTTTTTGAATATCCAAATTTCATCTAGATAAATGAATTTTACGTTTTGTTCCATGTATTCTCGGTATTTATCACAATATCGTACTATTTTTATTATATTTTTCTGTTTATCAGTAAGAATTTTCCTCCAATCAACTTTTTTGTATTTGTATCCATTTTTTTTATGATATAATATAATGTTGACTTCGATCAATTGAAATCTAGGTGCTCTTTGGCCAGTTCAAAAAGAATATCTAAACTGATATATTCATTGTTTTTAATTCTAGCAAAAACAAAGTCATTCAATGTCTCTTTGAAGGAATAATCATATCGCACAGGTTTTCTTCCACTGCTAATTCCAGGCTATAATAACATGCTAATATTCTACGGACAGGGCTTGGTGAAATCTGAAAATTTAAGAGACATTGATCAATCAGAATACACTTTGAGTCGGTGAATAACAGTTTACCTGAAACACTAGCGGAAATATATGCCGAATCTTCGAAAAACTCGAAGCAACACTGCATGGCGTTCTCTTGTTGTAAGGCGCGATATATCCTGCTCAATTCCAGCCATTTCAATAGCACAAGACGAAAAATACTAAAATTCAGAGCTAATTTTTATAATTATTCACCAATATCTCGATAAAATCATCAAAGCAAGTTCTCTATGGGTTATGTTAGTGTTATTCCTATATCAATCTGAATTCAGCAACCCAAAATATTACTGAATAGGCTATCACCAACTTGAATTCGATTTTCCACAGTCTACCGAGATGTCAATAATTCTTAAACGGAGTATATATGCTGGTAATTGTAAATAAGTTGTGAAATCCACTGGTTCAAATTGGACCTTATGCGCTTTTATAATAATATATTTGGTGACATCTTCTTTATGTTGGTATCCCTGAATATCTGTCGTTAGTATCAGTTGTCATTCCTTTCAAATATATGTCACTCACTCTGTCAATTTATCCAAAAGAGAGTCGTCAAAAATCCAATATTCAAATTGAACTAAATGACACCGAGGAAAACCAAAGCGATTCTCATCCGATCCAATAGTGTAATATCCAAAGATTGAATAATTTTGGGTTATATTTACATACTCATCTCATTCGTAAGGAAGCGTTCCATAAAAATTATTCCGCTGTAATAATCTAATGATGTTGACAATTCAGAATTTATCATTTTCCTCCTTTTTTTCTAGTGCTGCTTTAGAAGGAAATGGGTAAGATTGCAGCATAAATTTAAAATTAGCGAATTTGAAGTATTTATCACTCTAGAAAAAAAAATTACCGAATTTTTCATCTTGAGTTCTTTATCCTTTTTTGTGTCGGTTCTTTTTATGTTTTCTACTATAAATGTTTTTAACAAATTGATATTTGCAGCGATCCGAATTCGATACTTGGCGGTGTACGTCTACCTCCAGATACTGAAATCATAAAGTATACCTCATCAATAGTTGGGCCGAAGGTACCCGGAACCACCAACCGAGGTAGAAAAAAGACAATATCTCTAGATCCTCCCTTAGTAAGTGTTCACCCTTCCAGTTCCTTGGAGAGATCCAACAAACGACTGAAATTAAATGTAAGTCCATCCTTAAGAACCACATTTATGAGGCATTATTTTGAACTTGTCGCTTCAGGAATTACAAGACGACCATCAGCAAATGAACTCCCATGACAGAATAGAACTGATAAAGCTACCACCGACCAACGGCAGCCCTTCCGGCATCTCAGGCTCCCCCTATAGCAGCAATAACGGGGGCGAGTCGACAGGCGGCGAAGCCCCGCTGAATCTCTCCCTAAAGTCGTCGACGTCGGGCACCTGCAGCACAAATCCCTCCCTCAACTCCCTGAGCAACATGTCGGCCAACATAGGGATGGACAGGGTTTGTAAGTATTCTTAGATTATTTCAGAAAAAAATCGAGACTACTTCCACTTTTCCCCTTTAGCACGTAGAAAACCGGGTCCGAAACCGAGACGGGTGATACCGGCGGGGTCGCAACCTCCGCCCGCGGCCCCCAGCTCCTCCCTGCTCCAGATGTTCGCCTCGGCCGACTCCCCCAGGCCTCCCAGTCGCAACGAGGGCTCCGACGGGGGCAGTTCCACCTCGTCCACTTCCGCCACCCCGGCCAACGCCGGGGGCTCCTCTTCCAACCACAAGGAGGGCAGGCCGAGGAACCTCGGTCGGGGGGTTAGCAAGCCCAAGAAGAACACGGTAGCTTCGCTCCTGGCCCAGAGCAGAGCACTAGGTGAGGTGGCTTTCGAGCCTCCGAGTTCCACACAAACTGTTTCTTTTTTTCTTGTCCGCAGGAATAAAACCCATGCCCATGCTGGACCCGAACACGTCGATGAACCAGCAGCTCAGCTTCCTGAAGTCGAACATCCTGGCTGCGCAGCAGTACATAAGCGAGGCGGGCGGCGACGAGAAGATGTTCAACAAGCTCCTCCAGGAGAAGTTCAAGGGCACCCTCAGCGATTCCAGCACGGTGGACGCTTCCACGGACTCGGACAACCTGACCGATTCCAATCACACGGACTCGGAGATGGAGGTCGAGATGCCGGTCAAGAAGCAGAAGCAGTACGACGAGAGGGCGCTGCGGGTCCCCCTGGAGTTGGGTTGGTATAATTTGTGGATTCGGCAGGGATAAATCTCTAAAATTGTTATTCCAATTCAGGTTGGAAGAGAGAAACTGTGATCAGAGGACTGACTAAAACCGGCGGTTTGAAAGGCGACGTTACTTATTCCGCCCCGGATTGTTCCAATAAATTCAAACAAATGTCGGATGTGACACAGGTGAGCTACGATGAAGTCCATACAATTGTGACATAATTGAAACTTTGCGTTTTTTCCTCAGTATTTGGAGAGTCAGAATATTTCCGAATTGTCCCGAGATAACTTCACGTTTAGCTGTAGGGTTATCTTGGGTAACTACCTCCAGCCTGTCCCTCCCGAGATGGCCATGGAAGGTGAATTCGTCCATCTGACTGAAGAAGATGTTACGAAAAGGTATGAGCATTCACAAATTATTAATATACAGGGTGATTCCAAATCCGACGTGAACCTTGAAGGAAGTGTTAGTATGACTCATTTGCAGTCCTTTGAGCCGTATTTATTGATATCCAAAAATCAACAGTTTAGGAGTTATTTGAGTTTTTTGAAAAATTATTCACCTTACTCCATTTTTCGTCAATTTTTTCTACGTTGAGCAAGTTTGATTAAAATTTCGGATTATTTTTATCAGAGAAGGATATGATATGTATGAAAAAACCGAAAATATGAGGTAATAGATGTTGAAAAAGAATTTGTACGATTTGAAAGTTGGTATATGAAGAAAAGAATAGTCAATCTAATATCTATTCGCCTGCAACTTTCGAACTCCACAATTTATGTATGACAAAAGTATTTTAAAAACTTGCCAAATTTTTTATTGTTCACTGTTTACATTCTTCACATTGTTTACATTACATATATTAGTTATACATTACTATTAGATAGAATTTGAATTACATAGAAAAACATAAAGAATGCTAGATTCATAGATACTTGATAAATATTCAATGGCTTTAATTTGGCACCTAGGTTGGGGAAACCTGTATGTGCCATTTGAATAGGTCTTAGAGGTCTCTAAAAGGAGATAGAGATTATAAGCAATAAGTCTTAAAAGAGATAGAATTATAAGCAATACATAGGAAAAACGTTAAACGTGGGAATCAATGTGAAAAAAATATAGAATTACAATAATATAACATATATTACCCCAGAAAATGTTTATAGAAATTTCCAGAATTTTGATAAACGTACATTGTGGCAGTTTTATTGAATTTGTGAGGTTTATGAAGCATTTTGACCTCAATCGGTAAGTTATTGTAACATTTTGAGCCCAGGTAGTTAGAGCAATTTCTGAAAAATTCAGTCTTTGGTTTTGGGACTTTAATACATTTGTTAGATACATTTCTAGTGATATGACAATCATTAATATAATTTTTTGATTGTTCGTGTTTGTGTATATACAGTGTAACCTTGATATAAAGACCCTCAATAAAACAAATTCCTCGATTTAACGAATATTTCGAAATCCCCTAGAACTGCCCGTAAGAGTTAATGTAAAATATACCTCTACATTACGAATACTTTCTGTTAATGACCTCTTTATAACGAATTTCCAATCATTGCAGAATATTATATAGAAAGTATAATTTACCTCCATACAACGAATTTTTCAACTCGTAACCTATATAACGAATTCTTCCAATCAAAAGCAAACAATTATTGGACTATAACAACCAGATTCGGCAGGTTAAGACACGCAAAACTGTTTGATGCAAACACTGGTGTTTGTCGCTATAAACAATTTCGAAATTACGATGGCTGAAAAACGAAAGTGGTCTTCAACCATCACAGAAAAACAGAAAAATTATTGAATGCCATTGAGATTATTGAAAATTTTTCTCACCTCGTTAAAACGAATATGAGACCAATCTAACCTCTATATAACGAACCTCATTCCAACGAAATACTTGATATAACGAATATTTTACAAATTCCCTTCAGTTTTGTTAAATCGAGGTTGCACTGTATCTAAGTTTTTTGTTACGTAAGTTATGTGAGAGTCCCATTTTAAATTTTGATCGATGACAATACCTAAATATTCAGAGGTTTTAGTTTTTTGTATTTCGGAGTCTAGGTTAGCACATATTAACTTCCTAAATTAAGGACGATCAGTAGATTTTTTGTGAATTTCGAGCAGAATAGCAATCAAAAAATATTTAATTCGTTACATTTCTTTCTTCGCTTATATCCTCTTTCAAATGAAAATCTGCTTAACGAATTTGGCAAGTTTTTAAAATACTTTTGTCATACATAAATTGTGGAGTTCGAAAGTTGCAGGCGAATTGATTTTAGAAATTGACTATTCTTTTCTTCATATACCAACTTTCAAATCATACGAATTATTTTTCAACATTTATTACATCATATTTTTGCTTTTTTCATACAAATCATATCCTTCTCTGATGAAAATAATCCAAAAGTATAATCAAACTTGCTCAACTTAGAAAAAATTGACGAAAAATGGAGTTAGGTGAGTAATTTTTCAAAAAACACAAAAACTCGTAAACTGTTGATTTTTGGATATCAATAAATATGGCTCAAATGACAACAAATGAGTCATACTAACAAGCCCTTCAAGGTTCACGTCGAATTTGGAATCGCCCTGTATTTATAAGGAAAACTCACGAAAATGAATACCAGCTTTCAACAACATATTAACCTTAAGATCCTTCAAAGCTATCAGACCCTCATCCCATGTTCTTGTGCTCGGAGTTATAAGAGACGGTGACAAGGTCCAAAGTGATACCTCAATAAGAACCTTATAATCTCATTAGTTGTGCTTACGAAAAATATTTTCAGGTTAGAAGAATTAAAATCGGCTATGCGAACGAATCTGTCGGTAGAGCAACGAATAGAATTGGCAAGGAAACAGCAGGCGGTGAGGGCAGCCGCAAGGTTGGACAGAGAACAGGCGAGGATAGCCAAGGAAATCGAGAGGTCAGAACGTCAGGAGGCCGCCAGGAGAGACAGGGAGATCCGGTCCCAACAAATGATGGAGGTAATAATCTTGCATCTTTTCTTGTATGTGAATGCGAATAAAACCCATCGAAAAATGTTGGTTGATGATGTGAATCAGTTTTAGAGGCTTGCAATTAACTTTTATTCCAAAGTAATATCTTCAAGAAAATGAGAAATGTTTTTCAGGAATATAAATAACATTTGTGTAATATTATTAAATGTTAGACGTGCTACAGTATTTGTCCATTTTTCGTAACTTGCTTTCGTTATGTTTTGCATGTCAGGCTAAAAGAAAACGTCAAGAGGAAATGGAAAGACAAAAACAAGAAGAACAACAAAGGAAACAACAGGCAAGTCAAAGAATTTATGCTATGGTATCTGTTTAAACCGAAAGGTCTGATCATTAGGTTGATGCACATGAAATGTCGAATTTTTAGATTAGAAAATGTATGAAGTCTGAGACGTTTCGTAGGCACGACCTAACAGTTGAAATATTTTCTTCTAGGAAAGAGAATTGAAGAGACAGCAAGCATCTATGATCAAAGAGCAGGTGAGGAAAAGTGTTTTAGTCATTGCGTTTTATTTTTTCGACCTTTTCCTTCAGTTAGAACAACTACGTTGTAGTTTGAATAGTGTCGTCTAATTTCACCAGTCCTTCTTAATCATTTTGCAGTTTTTTATTCTTAACTACATTGTCGATTCAGTCTTTCAAATGAATGGATCTATCTAAAAAAATTCCACTTTGTGTCGTATATATTTTGGAGTGTGTTGTAATTCAGTTGTTACTTACCGTATTATTTCTTCCTTTAGATGTACATTCAGGAGATCAGTAAACAGCAAGAAATGCTCTACACTGTTGAGTTGGTATGGCCACCATGCATATTTACGGTGCTACTTTTCTTGTGCTTGAGCATGTCGGCTGTTTTATGTTCGCTATTTTTCTCGATATATTAGGGAATTTAACAAGTTTCTTTCAGCATGAAATGTTTCGATCTGAACAAATTGCTTAATAACTTAAAACTGGTGGTAGAGTCTTGGTGATGGTGATAAATTGATATAAATTTCGTTTCTTGGCACCCAATGTCCACTAGTGACAGACTTTCATTGCCGAACAGGAAATTCCGATCGAAATTAATAACATTTAACAAATTATACTATACTGCCACCTAAAGAACTCAGTTGAAACAATTACAGACATTTGGGCAAAACGATAACGTTCTTGTTAACAAAACATAAATAAGTCATTCACGACTTCTCTTTTCTTACTAATATCACATAGGATTCAGAGGAAATGAGAGGCATCCCCAATTCTAAGACGCTCTAAAGAGTCTAAACTATTAATAAACGCTAATTTTAAAAACTAATATCGCTTCAGCTTAAACATAACGAGTCTTCGAATAAACGCCTGGAAGCGTACAAAAATCCTCTAAAACAATTTTTCTCACGCAGGAACGGGAAAGGAGAAGACAGCACATGGCCCTGGTGAAATCCCTGGAGAGCCGGAGAAAACTGGAAGAGCGCGAGAAGAAGAAGCAGCTGCTCTTGGCCGAGAAGCAGGCCAACAAGGAGAAGAAGATGGAACAGCGAAGGCTGGAGATGGAGATCTTGAGCGAGCTGAGGAAGCCCTGCGAGGACTTGGAACTGGACCAGAAGCCCCTGCTCGAACTGGAGAGGATCCCCGGTCTGAAACTGCCCGGACAGGCGTTCGGCAACGTTTTGATGGTGTTCGAATTCTTGCATAACTTCGGGGAGACCCTAGGCTTCGACATGGAATCTCTCCCCACTCTGGACTCCCTCCAGCAGGCGCTGATGCCCAACGAACATTCGTTCGAGGCGGAGGAGGAGCTCTTCTCCATAATGACGCATCTGCTCGTCTGTGCCATAGAGGATCCGGGGATTCCCAATCCCGCGAGACATACGACGATCTTGGGACAAAGTCTGAGACAAGCGGATATAACCCACGTCAATCTGTCGGAAATACTGAGGATATATCTTTACGCAAACGCGACCGGCGAGGTCAAGGCTCTGACCGGGGTCCACTTCGAGAGAGAAAGGGAGAAGAGGGTGGCCGATCACCATCAGAACGACGACGAGATGCAGGTCACTCAGCTGGGAAAGAACTCGCAATACTACGAAATTCTCCACGGCAACGAGACGTGGAAACTCTCGAACATGCTGAAAGACAAACCGTTCATGGCCCTGTCTCCGACCAGAAAATCCGAGATATTGGCTTACATATGCAACGAGCTGCTCCAGAACAAGGCGGTTATTCGTCAGATCGAAGGTTCTCTGGAACAGGTGGCGCAGTTGAAGAAGGAGAAGTGGCTGCTGGATAACAAAATAAGGAAGTGAGGATTTTTTGCGGGGTCGTTCGTTAACTCGGGATGTAACTTCTTGGTTTTTTTCAGGTTGAAAATGTTGCACGGAAAGAAGGTTAGGTCCGAGGCTGTTGAGAGGGTGCAAAAAACTGGTGATATGGACGTCTCGGAGTCTGCGGTCGACTCGCCGTCTTTGCATAAAGAGGATCTTCTAGATGACGAAGACAACGAGATGAGTGACAACGAGAGTTTGGCAACGCAACCCGAGGAGGTATATCATCAAAAAAAAATATTAATTTTGAATACTTGGTTTGGCAAAGAGTGACATTATCTTCCAAGCTGCAGAAAAGCGCTTAGAATCAAAGGTTACAGGTTACAGAAGAACTATTCAGGATAACATGGAAAAAATATAATTGGTAGAAAACAAAGATTGTAGCAACAGAAGTTCGAAAAACACATGATGTTTTTATACAGAGTGTTTCCAAATTCGACGTAAACCTTGGAGGACGTGTTAGTATGACTCATTTGCTGTCATTTGAGCCATATTTATTGATATCCAAAAATCAACAGTTTACGAGTTATTTAAGTTTTTGTGTTTTTTGAAAAATTACTCACCTTACTCCATTTTTCGTGAATTTTTTATGTTGAGCAAGTTTGATTATAATTTTGGATTATTTTCATCAGAGAAGGATATGATATGTATGAAGAAAGCAAAAATATGCTGTAATAGATGTTGAAAAAGAATTCGTATAATTTGAAGGTTGGTATATGAAGAAAAGAAAGTCAATTTCTAATATCAATTCGCCTGCAACTTTCGAACACCACAATTTATGTATGACAAAATTATTTTAAGATCTTGCCAAATTCCTTCTTCATTTCCTGAAGAAGTTTTCAATAGAATGCAGGCACTAGTTTCTTTACAGCAGATTTTGATTTGAAAGGGGATATAAGCGAAGAAAGAAAAGTAACAAATTAAATATTTTTTTATTGCAATTTAACTCAAAATTTCATTAAGAAATTTATTCATAAATTATGTTCGAAATGACCTCCACCATTCCTTATAAAAACACGTACCCTCTTTCCAATTTCTTCAGTCCTGAAATTTACTCCCAATCTTCTCATTGCTCCGTCTATTCTCTCCACAAGTTGTGCACGTATATGTATTTCCCTTATAATAGTGTTAGATCCGGACTTCTCGCTGGCCACGAAATAGGTCCTCCCCTACTTAATAATAATAAAGTATTTATTTCTTCAGTCCAATATAAAAAACAAAGGCATATAACGGAAGAAAACGTCAATTCAAATCAAATTACAACTCATAAAACTCTGTTAAGTTATAACAATTCTTATTTAAAAGCAATGTTTTAACCTTTTTCTTGAACAAATAAACATTTGAAAAATTCTTCACTTCAGACTACTATCATTAACAAATAAAGACTTATTTTTATATACATACTAGATGACCCGGCAAACGTTGTTTTGCCATATCTCTCCCTTTTTTCGCAATTTCAAAATTGCTCGAGGCCTTCGGCCTCTCTTACCTTAGGAAAGCCCGTTTCTCCCTCTCGAAAACGCGGGGGGCGCTTCGCGCCCCCGGTCTCTCCCTTTTTTCGCAATTTCAAAATTGCTCGAGGCCTTCGGCCTCTCTTACCTTAGGAAAGCCCGTTTCTCCCTCTCGAAAACGCGGGGGGCGCTTCGCGCCCCCGGTCTGTCCCTTTTTTCGCAATTTCAAAATTGCTCGAGGCCTTCGGCTTCTCGTTGTTCTGGCTATTAAAAAATAAGGGTTGATCGTAGAAGGGTGAAAATTGGGGATTGTATGTATTTTTGTATGTTGTATCATAAAAAAATAGAAATTAGAAATTTTGTCTAAAAAATAAAAAAAAAAAATTTAGGGGTGGACTACCCCTACTATTTAGGGGGATGAAAAATAGATGTTGGCCGATTGTGATAGATACCGGATAAGCACAAAAAATTTCATCAAAATCGGTTAAGCCGTTTCGGAGGAGTATGGCAACGAACACTGTGGACACGAGAATTTTATATATTAGATAAACACCCCTTAAATGTAAATATCTACCAAAGTTAATATTTTAAGATCTCTTAAAGGCTGGTCCAAATTGTTCCTCGGAAAGGTATCCCGGCTATTATTCTAATTGCATATTTTTGTAAAACAAAAACTCTATCAACATCTGTAGCACATTCCCAGTTTAGAATACCATATCTTAAGTGATTATGGATGCTCGCAAAGTGAATGGTTCTCAGTATTACTTGGTTACAATGGTTTTTCATGAATCTAAGTGAAAAACAACCACTGCGGAGTTTTCCACACAAAAAATCAATATGCTCAATCCACTTATCCACCGATTAGGAAACAATTCGTTCAAGAAGCTACGAACGTTTAGCCTATAGTGAGCGGGTCGCCCATCCTGTTGGAAAATGATTTCACGCCTGTCAATCGAGGGAACCTCGTCCAAAAAACTGTCCATATTTGTTCACAAAAATTTTTCATAATTTTCTCCATTTAAATTGTCAGTTAGACGGTAAGGACCTATCAAAAGATCAGCTATTGCTCCCACTCAAACATTAACACCAAATCACTATTTTTTATGCCGGACATTCAAAAGGTTGTTTATAAGAAAATCTGCTGAAACGAAACTATTGCCTGCATTCTAACGAAAACTTTTTTAGGAAATAAAGAAGGAATTTGGCAAGTTTTTAAAATAATTTTGTCATACATTAATTGTGGAATTCGAAAGTTGCAGGCGAATTGATATTAGAAATTGACTATTATTTTCTTCATATACCAATTTTTAAATCATACGAATTCTTTTTCAACATCTATTACAGCATATTTTCGCTTTTTTCATACATATCATATCCGTCTCTGATAAAAATAATCTGAAATTATAATCAAACTTGCTCAACATAGAAAAAATTGACGAAAAATGAAGAAAGGTGAGTAATTTTTTATAAAACACAAGAATTCAAATAACTCGTAAACTGTTGATTTCTGGATATCAATAAATATGGCTCAAAAGACAGCAAATAAGTCATACTAACACGTCCTCCAAGGTTTACGTCGAATTTGGAAACACCCTATATAATTTCAAAAATACACGATTTAGATTGTTTTAAATATTTTTCTGATGACTTACTTATCCTGTTACCCAATGCCGGCTTGACGTCGACTTCTGGGACACTTCTATACGTAGGAAATTAAATATTGTTCATGAAATAACAACATTTACTCATTGGCCTTCTTTAACTGTTTCCTTTCGTTCCATAGGAGGAAGATGCGAAGTTGAGCGGTGAGGAACTCGGCAAGAAATTAGAGAAACTCTTGAAAACCTCGGAGTGCCAACTCCAGGCTTTGAACATCTCCACCCAACAGTTGAGAGCGACGTGCTTCGGTCAAGACAGGTACTGGAGGAGATACTGGCATTTTCCGAAAGCCGGTGGCATATACGTCGAATCTATGGAGTCGGCGGATCCGGAACTCCTCCAACAAATTTCCGACGAAGACAGTAAAACCCATGACATAATCGAGACAACCCATTTCGGAGACTTCCAATCGGACCACAAAGACGATAAAGATCCAAGCTACACCGAAGATAGACAATTCAACAGTATCTACGACTCGACAAAGGACGACGAGACCGACGAGAACGAACACAGGAAAACACCGAATCGATTAGACGCCTTGGAAAACGGCAACACGCTGGACAGGGACGAAAACAACCTAGTCGAACTCCAGAAGAGCGTCGACGACGTGGTCCAAACCTTGGAAAAAGAACGCGTCGCCAAGGAACAAGAGATGAAACAAGAAGTCAAGGCGGAGGAGGAACCGTTGAGGAACTTGAAATTCAACCTGTTCGAGAAACTGGGACAGTGCATGGAAAGGGAGAACAAAACCGAGGAAGACCTGAGGGCGGACGTCAAGGCCGAGGTGAAGGAGGAACTCAAGAACGAAATCCTGAACGAGTTGAAGTGCGAGATCAAGACGGATTGCAGGGACGAGGAAGACAAGTCGGAATCGGAGGCCAAGTGGTTCAGCATCCTGAGCCGGGAGGGAACGTGCGAGGAGGTCCATCTCACCGCCGGGAATAAGTGGGACAACGGCGCCGTTACTAGGGACAACCTGACCGAACTGAAGATACCCGTTTTCCCCCATCCCAATTCGGGGGGTTGTTATTCGAACGTTGACAATTGTGATAATTTCCCTCCGTTGCTGATAACCGCAGAGGAAAGTGTACAATTGGAGTATATTAAGAAGCATGGTATGCCGAAATCTTGCCCTAAGAAGTCTGTGCCGGTGGAGAAACGGTTCGGGTGGTGGAAAATAACGAAAACTGAAGAATTGAAAGGTAAGAAGAGATTCCTCTCCCTTTCCCCTTTAGTAATTCCTCTCAATTCCATACAAAGTTTCAGATATCGAAAAGTATCCTCAGAATTAGCAGAGGAATCTAAACCGGGCACCATACATTTCTTTGAGTGATACAAAAGCACAGCAAAAACTCTGTCTCCCTGTATACATTTAGTGATTGGGTTTGGATTTGTTTACAGAATAAGCTGACATAATTATATTGAAGGGCATTTTTTCATGAAAAACAAGAATTCTTCTTTTTTCGTTTTCATTAACGAGACACTTCTCAAAGATACTCGAAAATCAAAATCTGAGCGAAAACAGGTACTCAAGACTCGGCGTGAAAATGATATAGTCGATGATTTGCTTACAGGATAAGCTGACATAATTATATCAAAGGGCATTTTTTTTCCTCAAAAACATTAAAACTTCCCATTTTTTGTTTTCATTAACGAGAGACTTCTCAAAGATACTCGAAAATTAAAATCTGAGCGAAAACAGGAACTCAAGACTCGGCGTGAAAATGATATAGTTGATGATTTGTTTACAGAATAAGCCGACATAATTATATTAAAGGGCATTTTTTTGTCATCAAAAACAAGAATTCTTTTCCTTTTTCGTTTTCATTAACGAGAGACTTCTCAAAGATACTCGAAAATCAAAATCGGAGCAAAAACAGGTACTCAAGACTCGGCGTGAAAATGATATAGTTAATGATTTGTTTACAGAATAAGCCGACATAATTATATTAAAGGGCATTTTTTGTCATCAAAAACAAGAATTCTTTTCCTTTTTCGTTTTCATTAACGAGAGACTTCTCAAAGATACTCGAAAATCAAAATCGGAGCAAAAACAGGTACTCAAGACTCGGCGCGTGAAAATGATAGTTTCGAAACAAAGAAAATGAAAAAATTCGAAAAGCACTGCCGTAAGTCCTGAGCTTTTGAGCGCTCGTTCATCCACCTTGTAGGTAGGTTCGCATTTTTCAGTTTTAGAAACCAATGACAGCAGCTCTTTGTCAGTTATACCAAATTAGCTGTCACAGAAATATAAGGATTTTTTATTCAATAATTCGTTGGAATTTGAAGTGTTTCTGGTTATGCTATCTGGAAAAAAAAGTAGCTCGAATAAATCATTCCCCATTAAAATACAAAATTTCGTCACGATCGAATCTGTAGTTTTGAAATTATCAAGAAGAAAAAATTTCAAACGACCATATTTACGGAACCCCTGGTCAAATTTTGCCCAATAACGAACTTAACCTCGGCATTCGAGATTCGAACCTTCCCTGAAAATTTCAAGGTTTTATGACGTTCCGTTCGAGAGTTATCGTGTATACGTCCGGACGAATAGACTCAAAATTTTCGACATCAGTGAGTTGAACCTTGTCGATTGAGACCATTTTCGGCTCGAAATTCGAGAAGTAGAACGAGCGCTCAAAAAATTTTTCTACAAACCCCTCTTTCACAGGACAAAGTGTGGATTTATGCAACTAAAAATACCGAATATCACGTATAAGTTCTTAATTTTCAGTGACAGTGGACCAATTTTAACATTAATTGAACAATATTTTTTTCTTGTTATTTGTTCCGGCTTACCTTGAAGAAATAATTAGATGTAGCAAAAAATTAAACCAAATATAAATTTACATTTTATTTCCAATATGTACAACGAATATATACAATATTCAAAATTCAGAAATCTTCCAAATCAACAATTTTTCTCCTTTTCGTGAATTTCTTCCCTTTCAATCCTTCCATTTTCCGCTTATGGGAATCTTTTTTCTTTTCGTTTTTCTTAATTTTTTTACTGGCGTGTAATTGGGGATCAACCACAGCCAGTTTATTTCTTGTCCTCTTTCTTTCTGCTCTTTTAATTGTTAGAGTGCACCTGCTTACTGCATAAACATAAGCGTCGACCCAACATGGGCTGCACGCTATCAGTGGCGGAACATTTGCTCCTTAACATATTCCTCTGCGTTGAAATCAATTTCAATACAAATAAACAAAGCTTTGCCACACAATTAAAACTAATTATAAATTACATACATGAAGGAATTACTGAACATTAATTTACAAAAACCAACTACACTTAAAACATTTTTAAAGAAAAAATTCTTACCTCAAAAATATTTTCTACAAACGTCTGTTTCACTGGACTGAAGTCATTTTTTCGCGTGGATCCCGGTTCAAAACCGTAGTTGACGTCACCAATTCGTGTATCGCAAAAATGCCATAATTTCAAAACGGTGACGCCATCATAGAAATGTCAATGTAGTCATTTCAATTTCGCAGTTCGAAATATCCCAAAACTTCGACGCGAAAATAAGAATATTGGATTTATGCAGCTCGAAATAACAAATATGAGGTATAAGGTCTTAATTTTCAGTGACAGTGGACCAATTTTAACATTAATTGAACAAGATTTTTTTTTGTTATTTGTTCCGTCTTGTCTTGAAGGAATAATTAGATGTAGCAAAAAATTAAATTATGTACAACGATTTTATACATTATTTAAAATTAAGAAATCTTCCAAATCAACAATTTTTCTCATTTTCGTGTTTTTTTCATCCCTTTCAATTCTTCCATTTTCCGCTTATGGGAATCTGTTTTCTTTTCGTTCTTTTTAATTTTTTTTCTGGCATGTAATTGAGGATCAACCACAGCCAGTTGATTTCTTATCCTCTTTCTTTCTGCTCTTTTAATTGACAGAGTTCGTTGTATTTCATTCATTATTTGGGTATAAAGATCTAGCCCAATAATTGTTTAATTTTAGATCCAACTTCTTTACTCAGTTGTCTTATGTATTGATTTCTCTCCCCAATCATCAATCTTTCACGGACCAATGGAGCCACCAAGTGATGTAGAATAGATAATATCTTATCCTTTTCTAATACTGTAGTACAGCAATCCACTTGAAAACTTCTGTTCTTATTACTATACTGGATGAAGATTGAACTACCTCCATATTAATACCTTTTTCTGAATCTTTTGCATAACCACAATAGGTTTATTTTCTTCATGTCTAAATCATCATTTAATGGAATATTTTATAATACTCCAGCAATAAACACCAAATTCTTGATAACCTGTTCAGCCAAGTCACTCTTCAAATTGTCAGGTTGTAACTGGTCGCATAAGTCGAGGGTTAGCGATTTCAAAGAAGCATGTGGTTCATTTGTGAGATATCCGGAATCATCTTGTTCCCCCTTGAGAAGTAAATCAGACAAATGTTCAATATTAGTCGATGACAAAACAAACCCTAAGAATTGACAGGCTGCTAGGCGAACCCAATCGTGAGGATGGTTCAACAATTTCTGACAATGCGACGGTAGGTTAGTGATAGTTTCTTTCTGCTTCAAGAAATTCGGACAATGTTTACAAATATTCAACAGGAGCTGTAGTAATTGGAAGTAAAAATGATCCCTTATCCTTACTTTCTCTTCGTTCTCCGATAAACCCTCATTGACATCTTTAATTTTTACGAACCTTCCGGGTTAATCATCTATACCGAACTGTTTCATTATCAATGGAGTTACGATGGGAAGCCTCGATTCGAACAAGACTTTTTCTGTGTTTACGGATATACCAGATGAATCTGGAAAATTACGAAATATCAACACGAATCGAGGTGATATAACACTCATGAACATTACTTACATACGTTTTTTTTTCTTTCAGAAATCCTGGAAAACTTGCACGTCCGAGGTATCCGTGAAAGAGAACTGAAACGAAACTTTCACGGTATAATGCTGGCCATGTACCCCACCGAGAGGATCCACATCGAGGAGGGGAACAAAGAATTGACGGAGCTCTCTGCCGAACACGTGGACGACGTGATGTTCATGGAGGGCGGGGCGCCGTACCCGGACCAGAAGGGCGCCTGGAACAAGGCCATCGCGGAAAGAGTGGACGCCTCTCTGTTGGAACAGGTAAGCTTTGAACAAATCGTGAACGACGTACGTTAACTGCAGAAAATCCGAAGGTAGAAGCTCTGGAAGAGAAGGTGGCCAACGCCAGTATGCAAGTGAAAGGGTGGAAACCGCCCAGTAGGGAAGGCCCACCGGTGCTGCCGGAAGATATGATCAACACGATCAGGGAGAGGCTTGTCTCGTTGGAACACAACATCGAGAGGAGATATCTCAAGCCACCTTTGGGAGTGAAGTGAGTTTTTTTTCAATCAATTATAATTCTAAATAACCCAACCTTTTTTTTTGATCAGCACTGGAGACCCCAACCTGGCGGCAATCGCGCAAGAAACGACGGGTAGCTCCTCCACGTCGTCCCAGCCGCCCACCCCGGGCCCGGACGATATCCCGAAGGGTTTGGCCACGTGGCGCGAAGCGTTGAACCGTAGCCTCACCTCGGCGCAGCTGGCGATGTGCCAGTATTCCCTGGAGGCTTCCATCGCCTGGGATAAGAGCATCATGAAAGCTGTGAGCGCTACTTGTGCTTTTAGTAGAGTGACAGCTCGCAAATATAACAGTAAACTAAGTGTGGGTTGCTTGTGTGCTTATTTTTCTTTTTTTGGGCCTAGCGTAGACTACAGGTAGAAATATCGGTTAGTGTTTTAAGATACATTCAAGATGAACCAATGTGATATCTGTAGTCTGCGGTAGCCATAATTTTAAGTTCTCACTGATTTTTAACGGGTTTTAACTTTGAATTGCGTACATTTTGTCTACTGCATGATGGAAATACTAATGGGCCGTATATTTTGACGGTAGATTCTTTTAACAAGGTAAAGCGGTAGTTCTACTTTTTCTGTTGACAAATTCGATTTTGACCACAGTTTTGCCTGTTTCAAGAAAGAAAACACCGTGCATTATTGAAGAGGTTTTTCCTCAACATAAAGGATCTACTGTGAAGATATTTGTACTAATCGAAGAATCATCTTGATTCAACTAACCTAATGGTGGCTTTCCATTACTTACCGATTGCAAACAAAGAGCTTGGTTTAATGAATAATGAATAATTTTTCATCGAATTAGTATAACACCAATTTGTGGATTTAACATCCGGTCATAATACTTGGTTCTTTGAAGAACCCATGTTCCGCAAAAATCCAAAATCTAAACTATATTTCTTCAGATAAGAGTGTCTTTCTAATCGTTACAAACAGGTTATTTATTTGCTCAACATCACTAATCGGTTGCTCTACTTGAATCAATTGATTTAGTCGAATCTGAATCGCTTATTTCATTAATTGCTATTTTGGATTTTGTCTAAGGGGTGGTTGTAGCGTCATTTTCGATTTTCCTCTTGTTTTTATAGATTTCCCTTCTCAATATCAGGAATCTCCATCAGATATTCAAAATCTTTATTTAAGCCACTCTTCCTCACCCTTGTTGATCTCCTCACACCAGCCGGACTGTTCAAGTTCTCTCTTCGATTTCTAGCCACCTTTCTCTTTCCGTAAAAATCAAAACCTTCAGAGTCGGTATCACTGTAATTTTCTTTGTATAACGGACTTTTCAGTCTACGAAGTTTCCTCGGACTCAATTCGACAGGAGTTTTATCCCTTATTTCCATATTCTCGACCATTTCACTGAGAACTTTTACAGGAGTTTTTGATTTAGGTTCGTCCTCAATAACTTCAGACTTTTTCAACATTATTCTGAAGTTAGGACTTTTCAGTTCATAAACGAAATCGTTTCGTTCCGAAGGTGTAGATTCTATTTTATTCAGTAAAACCACTGGTTGGCTGGAGGGAATTTTCGACAGTACTTTGCCATTGGAAACTTTCAATTTTATTTTCAAGTTTTCATTATCTTGTTCAACGATGGAATAGTTCAACAAACTCTTCTCGTCTTGGGATAAAGAATCGTTGAAAGAGTTGTTCAAGTTTCTCCTAACTTGGAATAGTTGAGGAGTTTGACTTCTAACATTCTCGTTTTCAGTTGGCTCTAAATAGTTTTTTTTCACACTCTTGCTTCTACTGGCACTCATGATTTTCCTGGACGGAGTTTTGAGTGGAGTTCCCCTTCTTACTTTTGTCTCTTCAATTGTTATATCATTTTTAATTTTATCGTTTAAAAGTGGCACTAAATCATAGTTTTGAGTGAATCTATATCTACACAAAAAATACATATTTCTATTCAAGTTGCAAGAATCAATAACTTCATCAACTGAATTATCTTTATGGCCAATAATAACCCTACACTTTTTCACAATATTTTCCAAGTATATAATGTGTTCTTCTGCTGAATAACAACCTTTATATGGAAAACATATCAAGAATTACACTGGAATTAGAATTATACTCGTTAAGTATTACCTCATTATCATGATCATAATCAACGATCAATGAAAGGAAATGATTCCTGAATTTAGAGGCTTGTTCATAAATTACCAATTATTAACTGTATTATCTTTATGGCCAAGAATAACCCTACACTTTTTCAAACTATTTTCCAAGTATATGATGAATCCAAAACGATCGAAAAAATATCGAGAATTGCACTGGAACAAGAATTATACTCGTTTGGTAAAACATTACCTCATATCATAATTATACCTACTCAACTTTGAATTTCGAACGGGTGATTGGTTTTTCCACCCCCAAAAATTCAAAATCTAAACCATATTTTTTCCAGTTAGTGTGGATATTCTTCTCATTTGATTGGAAACATTTGAATTATAAGGAAACAAATTCACTTAACTTCTATTTATCTGCTATAAGTGTCTAATCGTTACAAAAAGGTTATTTATTTGCTTAACATCACTAATTGGTAGGTTTTCACCTCACCTTCAATTTTATATTTCTCTCACTCCACTTACAAACAGATTGAGTTTTAAATAATATTTGAAATGTTCATTTATTTTTTTTTGCAGAACTGTCAATTCTGCCATAGTGGAGACAATGAAGACAAACTTTTGCTATGCGATGGTTGCGACAGAGGTTATCACACCTATTGTTTCAAGCCTAAGATGGAGAACATTCCGGAAGGAGACTGGTGAGAATACGAAATACAACTTGTGTAAAAGTCACTTTGTTCTTTCCTTCCCGATATGACTTTCTTGTCATTTATTTTTCAGGTATTGTCATGAATGTATGAACAAAGCTACGGGAGAAAGGAATTGCATCGTTTGCGGTAAAAAGCAGGCAACAACTGGGACGAAACTTGTCCTCTGCGATCTGTGTCCGCGTGCATATCACCTGGACTGTCTACAGCCTCCTACAACGAAAATACCTCGTGGAAAATGGTACTGTCTGAATTGTATCTCGAAAAAACCTCAGAAAAAGGTTAAAAAGAACAATAATAAAACGCCGAAGGAGAATGAAACGTCTGAACATCCTCCACCAAGGTAAGTAAATTGTTTATTTTTTTCGGACAAACTTCCTAAAAATTTGTAATTTCAGTCCGGCACCATCCCATAGTTCCGTAGCGACAAACGAAGACCAATCGACAACAACAAATTGCAACCAGAGCGACATCTCGAATTCCAGCATATGCAACACCATGTCTCCTTCCTCCCATACTCCCAAGAAGGACAAGGTTTCAAAGAAACTAATAAAAGAACTGGCTCCTTGCAAGGCTATTCTGGAAGATTTAGAATGCCACGATGACGCCTGGCCTTTCTTGTTGCCCGTTAATACGAAGCAGTTTCCAACGTATAGGAAGATCATAAAAACCCCCATGGATTTGTCCACTATCAAAAAAAGATTACAAGATATGGTGTAAGTAGAATCGAGTGATTTAATATTTGTCAATTTATTTCGATTTAAACTTTTTACAGCTATAAAGGCAGAGAAGAGTTCATAGCTGACGTCAGGCAAATTTTCAACAACTGCGAAATTTTCAACGAAGACGACAGTCCGGTAGGCAAGGCTGGTCACATGATGAGGCAGTTCTTCGAGGCCCGGTGGAATGAAATGTGCCTGAACCACAGTTGAGGTTTTATGGACGTCAAACGGTGTTAGTGATAAATTGGTTTAACAACGATTCCCTTTCGTTACAAGGAAATTCGCGAATTGTGGAAACTCGAATATTTTGATGCTAAATTTGTTGCAGACATAAGAGAGTATTGATGTTCTTTGACAAATTAAAAGCCGTTCAATAATGAAAAGAAATATATTTTTCTTTGAGATATTTTTGTTTGTGTTAATATGCATGGACAATGGTTTTCGGAAGGATTTCAAGATTTAATAGTATTTTCTAGTGAGTGATACAATGAAAATGACATTAACGATGATGTATACTACCCTAGAGCTTTTTACTGTTGTCCATACTGTAATTCTTCGTGTACAGTTCAGTAATAGTTTATAAGCGCCCTTTTGAAACAATTCACTTTTCAATACATCAGAAATGATTTTGTATTTTTGATAGTGTTCTATATTTTTATATATAATTTATTTAGAATGCGTCTTTTATTTGACCTTTTTCAATTTCCAAAGATGTGTTGGAAGAAGTGATCTGATTTTTGTGTAGTTCCATTCCGTTGAGTTTTTAATTAGTTATCGATGAATAAGAACTGAGATATTAGTTTTAATTCGTGTTGGGGGTAATGTAAAAAGTGTAAAAAGGTACATTCGAATCGCTCAACATCCGCAGTACAGAAGATATTGTATTTAAAGTATTGTAAAATCTAAATATTTCAGAGGTTGTACTAAATTATTAATGTGTTTTAGTAGGCTAGTTCTGGCGAATATTATTTGCATTTCTAGAACTAGGTGTATTTCAGTGTAAGATATTATTTAATTATATCTACTTTTTAAACGTATGTACTTCTTTCCTTTCCCAGAATATTCCCTACTCAAGTATTAAGTCAATGATGAGAAGTAAGGTTAATAAATTTTCTTCAAACTTTATTTGTATAATTTTTTCAATTCCAAAGACTGCATAAAAATGAGAAATAGGCCCTAGATCACCTTAAAATTTCAAATAAAATGATGAATAATTGCAAGATGAATTCAAAATTCGAACAACCTTAAAAATAGTTACTTTAACAATATGTATACAATTCAATGAGCCTTTAATGGTAAAAGTTTCGAACCAAAATTCATGTCAAATAATACAAGACTCATTACAATTCAAATGATAGATAATAAATGAATAATAAAAATTATTTACGCTCAATGGGGCTGCTTGAAAGGAATAACTTGGGAATAACTTAAAACTCGACCTCATTAAATTTCAAATCCGAAAAACTTAACAATGTCTTAGTTCTATAATAAATTATTAAAACATACTGTTACAATAATAAAAAATCGTTTAATCGCCATAAAAATCTAAAATCAGTCTTTCTTCAACGCGTAATACACATCGTCTGAACTAACATTCAATAAAATTCTTTGGTCGAGACCGTTGCAATTCTGGTCAGATAACAATAACCGACAAGAAGTCAGCTTATAAACTGCAGAAGTCACTAACGAAAGACTGACCATCTTGAAACCTTCCAGCGTTGCGAGCGAGTTCAACGTCGTACAAACATCATCGAACACGGTTTCTTCTAATCCAGTTCTTTCCACCTGGGGAGTAAATAAATTTAGAGACGGACAAGAGGGTTAAGGAAAAAAATTCACCAACCTCTGCAATAACAGCCTTCAAGAGGAGTTTCTCCAATTTGCTACAATGTAAAATCGCCTTAACTTTGGGTTGCGTTATCATCGCCTCTAGGGCAGCGTTAACGTGCTGCATCGAAACTTGAGTATTCGGTCCTTCTAATTCTGCAATTTCAGCTGATCGTCTACAAATATCGAGAGCCCTTCTTGCATCTCCAGAGACAGACGCCACTTTTCTGGAAAAAATTTACTGTGGGCACAGATTTTTCAACACAAAACGAGAATCATACCTGGCGACGAATTGAATAGCATCTTCCCTGAAGCTTTCGTTTCCGGAAAGACGGTTAACAACGATTTCTTGCAGCTGTTTGTGGGTATATGCTTGAAAAGTCAATCTCGTTAAACCTAAACGGCTTGTCACTCTGCTCATTAATAATCTGAAAACAAAATTATTCAAATAGATAATCAGCCTCTATTGAACCCACAAATTTTGCAGAACCATATTTGATCCATACCTTTCCGGAAGATCCATGGTGTTGGCAATGGTAACAACTATAAGCTGAGCATTCGTTTTAGTCGGCCAATCCAACAGATTGTACACAACATCTTGCCGCTTGGTGCAGAGAATATCTAACTGAAATAAAATTTATCAGAGTCCGGCAAAGCCAAAATGCCAATTTATCTACCTCATCTATTAGAAGAACCGTAGGTACAACTTTTTTGGCCGATTTAGTCGTGAACTGCTTTTCTAACATCGTTAAAGCCTGCTCCCACGGGACTCGTTTACCGGTAAGTTGCTTAAAAATCTGCAAATTCAATGAAATAAAAGAGCATAACATTGGAAATAATGTTGTTACAAATTACCTCAACATAACACTGTCTTGGCTCGGTCACTTTCATACCGTTTATACAAACATAATTGAACTCGGCTAATCTCACAGACTTCGAAGCTTTCGTGATATTTTCTATAGCGGCAGTCACTGTAGCCGTTTTTCCAGTGCCTGGTACTCCGGAAATGTACATACATCTGAAAAAATAAATTATACAATGTTCAATGGTTCATTTTTCTACTAGAATATCTTATTATCTACTAGAAAACATGATATTCAATGAAATAAATGATAACCTCACCCGCCACATTTATCCCTCAATTTTCCTTCGATGAAATTGTGAATGTCCTTGTATTCCTTTTCTCGACAAGGCAGCAGCTTTGGCACGTAAGAAACGTGTAGAGTGTTTCTCGCAAGTAAAAGGGGCGTGGCAGATTTGTCAACAACTTTCAACCTCTGGTCAACAGATGGAGTCAAAGTTCCGTTCCGAATCATCTTCAAAGGGGTGCCCTTAACCGTCCTAGGAGTTTTCGGTGTGCCTCTAGGCGTGTTCAACGACATCGATTGTATTTTTTTTAGGCATTTCGTTGAAGGTGTACTCGAGGTGTCATTTTTATTCTTCCTTCTACATGAATCTGACTCGCTTATTTCATGAATCTTGGATTTTGTCTGAGGGGTGCTCGAAGCGTCACACTCGATTTTCCTCTTGTTTTTATTGATTGATTCGGAACCTACATCATCCGAAACACATATTTCGTAACTTTTTCGCTTTCTTGCCGAATCATTTCCCTCCTCAATATCAGGAATCTCCATTAGATACTCAAAATCTTGATTTAAACCACTCTTCCTCGCTCTTGTCGACCTCCTCACACCAGCCGGGGTGTTCAAGTTCACACTTCGATTTCTAGCGACTTTTCTCTTCCCGTAAAAATCGAAACCGTCAGAGTCGGTATCACTATAATTTTCTTTGTATAACGGTCTTGTCGTTCTACGAAGTTTCCTCGGACTCACTTTGACAGGGGTTTTATCCCTTAGTTTCATATTCTCGACCATTTCACTGAGAACTTTTACAGGAGTTTTTGATTTAGGTTCGTCCTCAATAACTTCCGACTTTTTCAACATTATTCTGAAATTAGGACTTTTCAGTTCATAAACGAAATCGTTTCGTTTCGAAGGTGTAGATTCTATTTTATTCAGTAAAACCACTGGTTGGCTGGAGGGAATTTTCGACAGTACTTTGCCATTGGAAACTTTCAATTTTATTTTCAAGTTTTCATTATCTTGTTCAACGATGGAATAGTTCAACAAACTCTTCTCGTCTTGGGATAAAGAATCGTTAAAAGAGTTGTTCAAGTTTCTCCTAACTTGGAATAGTTGAGAAGTTTGACTTCTAACATTCTCGTTTTCAGTTGGCTCTAAATAGTTTTTTTTCACACTCTTGCTTCTACTGGCACTCATGATTTTCCTGGACGGAGTTTTGAGTGGAGTTGCCCTTCTTACTTTTGTCTCTTCAATTGTAATATCATTTTTAATTTTATCGTTTAAAAGTGGCACTAAATCATAGTTTTGAGTGAATCTATATCTACACAAAAAATACATATTTCTATTCAAGTTGCAAGAATCAATAACTTCATCAACGGAATTATCTTTATGGCCAATAATAACCCTACACTTTTTCACAATATTTTCCAAGTATATAATGTGTTCTTCTGCTGAATCCAAAACAACCTATATATGGAAAACATATCAAGAATTACACTGGAATTAGAATTATACTTGTTAAGTAAAAGTATTACCTCATTATCATGATCATAATCAACGATCAATGAAAGGAAATGATTCCTGAATTTAGAGGCTTGTTCATAAATTACCACTACAGCCTTGTACTCATTTGCTTCTTCAAATAAACACTTCAAGGCACAGACCTTTTTGGACAATGGGTCATTCTTGTTGGTAGAAATAATTGCACAATCGCCCATAGCATAACAGGTTCCATTTTTGATGAATGCGCTGAAATATTGGCAACATAAAATATGAAGACTAAGGAAATTTTTATACCTTACTGGAAGTATTTTATACTTTCTCCCTGTGAAGGAATATCATAATAACACGGCACTGCTTCACCTTCCCACTTTATCGCTTCAGATTTTCTCCTAGGCATTATTTATTAATTTAAATTAAAATGGAAAAAGTGAAATAAAGGGAAACAGTTGGTTAGTTCGTTAATGATGTATACAAATTGGCGATTTCGCGCCAGTTCCCAATAGAACATAGAAGTATAACTTTTCTATTTTTCAAGAGTTTTTATATTTATAAATAATGGCAGTAGTGCTAGAAGAAGTAGCAGCCATTAGTTATAATTTTCTCATTTCCGATATAATATTCCATTTGAAAATTAATTCTGGAATTTGTAGAGCGGCATCCTCGTTTATAACTCTAAATTATAAAATAATAGATTCCTATTCGCGACTCCAACTACCGATGAGAGCGCTGCGAAATGTAAACAAACATGGAGGAAAACGAGTACCTTTTCGGGATTCTTTGTGCTGAAACGCATTATCTTAGGTGTTTTTGCTTTGATTTTGTGAATGATTGATAGTGTATCATTTTAGATGAACAATCTTCTCTTTGTTGAATTCTCGTTAAGCAAAGATATGGAAAGGAATTTTATTATATTTATTATCGGAATAATATTAATTCCTGTGTAATATAAACGGACCTTTTGAATGATGAAAGTTATTTTAAGAAAATTTTATTTATAACTCGAATCAAAATACAAGTGAATATGTACAAAAAAAAAACATGAACAGAATTGATGAATATTTAACAATCCTTATTGAACATATTACGTGTCATTTCAAAATGATTATCCTTGCATACTTCGCTCTAATGAGGCTTGAACGATCTAAATTTTTTCATGTTAGCAACTTTTCTTTTTGCTTCTTCATATCCCTCTCTCAACATTTCTAAATTCGCCCTCTTTGAATCTTTGATTTGGAATGTGTAAAAATTTTTATTTGGCTTTTTTCTCTTTTGTTTATCTCTGAGGTCTGAATTCAGGTTTTTACTTTTTGAAGTTACTACAGTCCAACCATCTTCATCTACGTTCGTTTTTTCTTTCAATTTCTTCTCTTCCTCTGTTTTGTCATATATCTGAATAGCTTTTGTTGCCTCCTCCATTAAAATCTGGTGACTATAAATGTTTTCGTTATACTCTCTTATGTATTTCAGGAGTCCTCTCACTGGAGCATATGTATCATCTGTTAGAGTTTTTAAACTTTCTAAATTCAAGGCTTTCACTAAACTCTCCCTGCTTTTATATACTACATAGGCGCATTGGAAGCCGATTATATAGTATTCCATATCTCCTTTGTGTAAACTAACAGTGACCACTTCACCAACTTCTGAGTATAATTTCTTGATGTCAGTTTCATCTACGTATAGGGGAACTCTCGCTACAACTAATGTTCGTCCCAAAGGTTTCTCTTCGTCATAGCTTCTATGGGAATATTCTTTCATGTACATACTGTGTGGCTCATATTCTTCATCGAATCTGAAGGAAATGGCTGAAAATGCATTTGATACATTAGGGAATGTTGAATAAAGTTCAAATTTCTTACCCTTCATATCGGATATCACGGTTTGATCCATTCTGGTCTAATATTTGATGATAAATAGACACTATTCTATATAATTATTTATAAGTTATAACAATAATCGGATCTGTTGATTTGTATAAGATAGGTTAGGTCAGATATGCATAGAATCATGGTAAATGGTGAAAGCAGGTAACAGATCATAGAATGTGCTCGACGTTGCTCTTCTTGTTCTCTAGTAATTAGGGTGCGCTTACTGCATAAGCATAGGCGTCGACCCAACATGGGCTGCACGCTATCAGTGGCGGAACATTTGCTCCTTAACATATTCCTCTGCGTTGAAATGTCAATTTCAATACAAATAAACAAAGCCACAATTAAAACTAATCATAAATTACATACATGAAGGAATTACTGAACATTAATTTACAAAAACCAACTGCACTTAAAACATTTTTAAAGAAAAAATTCTTACCTCAAAAATATTTTCTACAAACGTCTGTTTCACTGGACTGAAGTCATTTTTTCGCGTGGATCCCGGTGCAAAACCGTAGTTGAGGTCACCAGTTCGTGCTTCGCAAAAATGCCATAATTTCAAAACGGTGACGCCATCATAGAAATGTCAATGTGGTCATTTCAATTTCGCAGTTCGAACTATCCCAAAACTTCGACGCGAAAATAAGAATATTGGATTTATGCAGCTCCAAATAACAAATATGAGGTATAAGGTCTTAATTTTCAGTGACAGTGGACCAATTTTAACATTAATTGAACAAGAATTTTTCCTTGTTATTTGTTCCGGCTTACCTTGAAGAAATAATTAGATGTAGCAAAAAATTAAACCAAATATAAATTTACATTTTATTTCCAATATGTACAACGAATATATACAATATTCAAAATTCAGAAATCTTCCAAATCAACAATTTTTCTCTTTTTCTCGAATTTCTTCCCTTTCAATCCTTCCATTTTCCGCTTATGGGAATCTTTTTTCTTTTCGTTTTTCTTAATTTTTTTACTGGCGTGTAATTGGGGATCAACCACAGCCAGTTGATTTCTTGTCCTCTTTCTTTCTGCTCTTTTAATTGTTAGAGTTCGTTGAATATCATTCATTGTTTGGGTATAAAGGTCTAGCCCTATTTTTTGTTTTATTTTAGATCCAACTTCTTTACTCAGTTGTCTAATGTATTGATTTTTCTCCCCAGTCATCAACCTTTCACGCACCAATGGAGCCATCAAGTGATGTAGAATAGATAATATCTTATCTTTTTCTAATACTGTAGTAACGGCAGCTATCCATTTGAAAACTTCTGTTCTTATTACTATACTGGATGAAGATTGTACTACCTCCATATTAATACTTTTCCTCAATCTTTTGCATAACCACAATAGGTTTATTTTCTGCACTTCTGAATCATCATTTAAAGGAATATTTTGTAATACTCTAGCAACAAACACCAAATTCTTGATAACCTGTTCAGCCAAGTCATTCTTCAAATTGCCAGGTTGTAACTGGTCACATAAGTCGAGGGTTAACGATTTCAAAGAAGCATGTGGTTCATTCGTGAGATATCCGGAATCATCTTGTTCCCCCTTGAGAAGTAAATCAGACAAATGTTCAATATCAGTCGATGACAAAACAAACCCTAAGAATTGACAGGCAGCCAGGCGAACCCAATCGTGAGGATAGTTCAACAATTTCTGACAATGCGACGCTAGGTTATTGATAGTTTCTTTCTGCTTCAAGAAATTCGGACAATGTTTACAAATTTTCAACAGGAGCTGTAGTAATTGGAAGTAAAAATGATCCCTTATCCTTACTTTCTCCTCGTTCTCCGATAAATCCTCATTGACATCTTTAATTTTCACGAACCTTCCGGGTGAATCATCTATACCGAACTGTTTCATTATCAATGGAGTTACGATCGGAAGCCTCGATTCGAACAAGACTTTTTCTGTGTTTACGAATATACCGCAGAGCTGGGTTGCTAATCTCCTGTGATTCATCTGAAAAAGGCACAATATGAAAATTTGCAGCGGTTGGGTAGATTATGAAATATACTGGGTGTTCCAGAAGTCGACATCAAGCCGGAATCGGGTAATAGTCGTCGGAAAAATATAAAAAAAATATAAGTCGTGTATTTTTCTAATTTTATTGCATTTTCTTTTATTCGAGAAAATGCACACCATGTGATGATTTATGAACTCCTGTTGCTAAAAATCTGAGTTTCTTCAAGAAAAACCTTTTTTTGCCCAATCTCAGAAATAATGTAGTAAGGGTTATACCATTTTAGAATCCTTACAGTTACAGAAGATTCAGGATAACATAGAAAAATAAAATTGTAGGAAAGTAAAGATTTGTAGCAACAGGAGTTCGAAAATCTTCACATGATGTCCATATAGCAAGCAATATATGTAGTTTGAAAAATACACGACTCAGATTCTCTTTCCTTTTCTGATGACTATTATGAATTAGCCTGTTACCCAATTCCGGCTCAACTCAACTTCTGGGACACCCCGTGTAATTGCACAATAAAAGTACTCACATTCTTATCCGAAAACCATAATGTGACAATTTCAAACAACGATTGTCTATCAGCATTAAGCAATCTCTCCAACATGGTGGTTAAACAAGCTGCCACAGTTTTTCGCAATTGTGGGACTTCTTCATTAACCAATCGGGCACCAAGGATTATCAAAATCATTCCACTGTATGAATTGAGGTCTTTCTGAAATGACAAAAATAAAAATAGAATATTTTATTATACATTAAATAATTTCCATTCATTCAACAATTTCAAAATACATACCACAGGAAACGTGTTTACGAGAGTTTTCAACATCACCAGGGCCGATTCTCTACCGTACTGCAATTCGAAACTGGCTTGGGAGAGATAAAACGAGACGTGTTTCTCCAACTCCTTTCCCAAAGGATAGTCCATCATGTATTTATGGAACACGTCTCTGGCCTGATTTCTAACATGATCCATCTCTGATGTGATGCTCAATTCGGCAACTTTAGCCATTATTTCACCCAATTCCGACACTATGAGCTTCCTGATCAAAATAGCTTTGAGCAGATTGAAGGCAACTGCCGTCCTGTCGTAATCGTACATATCTTTTTCGACGTAAGACAGGAGTATCTTGAGTTGATCCTGATCGATTATGTGGTACTTTACGTCTCTCAACAGAACTGACATTGCCTGTAAAGGATATAATGATTAGAACACTGCATAATCAACTAGAAAATTTGTCCAGTCTTCGTATTAACTTACCTTGAATGATACTACCACCAAATCGAAATTTTCACCTTTGCTCAAACCAGCCACAGCGTATTTGTGTAAAATCGCGAAAATATCTGATGTTATTTCCTTGATGAGTTGCCTGAGTGAAGGTAGTTCTAATTTGAAAATGAATGTTAAACACTTCAATGTAACTGTGGATAACTGAAAAAAATATTGTATTAATTGAAAATATGAGAAAAATTAAAATCTTACCTTAATATGTTTCGACTTCAAACAGTCCTTGAATAACTCTACGAATGGATCCAAGAACGAGAGGTGCTCCTGCTTAATCAATATTTCCTTTTTCAATAATTTACAGCAAAGGGTTAAACCGAAGCGGACAAGATGATGTGCATTCGCTTTCTCTGAATTTTTTACTTTGCAAACTCTCACACCCGCTCTTCCAACTGGAGCCTTAGGTATGATGAAAGAATCGGGTCTTTGCCTTTGAAGTAAAAGTTTTTCCCTTTCGGTGAGTTCCGGCTTATTTTTGCCAGGAAGCAACTGCGTTATCTTCTCAGAAGCTATTCCGTAAGCGAACATCACCAACGATTGAGGCGGTATAAATTCGTTTTCGACTAGACCTATCGCCATACTGTTAAGACATTCTTGAGCTTTCAATACAGTTTTGAAAGAAGTCGAACTTTCCAAAATGTTTTTAATCGGCAATACTAAATCCATCAGACATTTTTCTGTAATGAATTGAGCCAATATCTGATAAATGGACAGGCTTTTGGACGACTTGGCTTCTGAAATTTTCACTATTATCTTAGCCACTTCTTTTTCTTCTGATAATATTCCGAATAAATCAGTATTACATAGCTGAAAAACAATCAAGAATTGGAATTGAGTTGTGTCGCTAAAAAAAATTGAACCTATTGGAGACTATATGGATCAATTTCCTATTATTTTCAATGGTAAAATACGAAATTTCTTCTAAAGAAGACAAATCCAAATCTGGTTATCGAAGGAGTGATATTTGATTAATCCGGTTTAAATTGATAATTCAATAATAGGCGAATTCATCAACTTTACCTAGATTTACAACGACTTTTGATAAAAAAAAATCGGTTTCATCAAGAAAATGAATTAGGAGTATAACCGGAATCGCAAAATGGTGGAAGAGATTTCTTAGCAGGACTTCATATACTTTGTCTACTTTTAAAAGGGCCAAACTTCAGGGGGAGATCATACATGAGATTTGCAACAAAAATTGTCATATAACACATGGTAGAAATGTTGACGGTTATTCTACAATTTAACATTTCTCGATTCCACGGAATATTTTTTCAGTAAAATCAATTATACTTCAGTTATCCTTGTAGCCTAATCAAAGTTGACCACATATCTGGAAACAGCATTAAATTTGCTACAAGATAAGAGTTTTTGTGTGCCAAAAATCCTTATTGCGGGCGTGGTAAGTAGATGAATATTACGATTCTGAAGTGAACAAAACCAGTCATACTTTTTCAATTTTTTATCGATAGAAAATCATTTATTATGGACATGTTTTCTTTCCAGCAAAAAAAAACCCATTTAGTGTGCTTTCTAATGACATCTCAAATTTTGTGCTTGCTGCTTATCTTCTGCCCTAATATCATGGCTAACAAGATAACAATGAAAAAGTCGAAATATTCCAAATCTACATTTGAATATGAAAAATATAACTGGTTTTGTTCACTTCAGAATTGTGATATTCATCTCTTCACCACGCCAGCAATAAGAATTTTGTGTGTGCCAAAAAAATTTTTATCTTGTAGGAAATTTAATGCTTTTTCCAGATATGTGATCAACTTTGATTAGGCTAGAAGGATAACTGAAGTATAATTGATTTAATGGAAAAACTAGAGATATTCCGTGAAATCAAGAAATGTTAAATTGAAGAATAACCGTCAACATTTCAACCATGTTTTGCTGCAAATCTCACTGAAGTTTGGCCCTTTTAAAAGTAGACACCCTGTATAAAACTATTGAATAATTGAAACTCACCTGCAAAACAGTTAAAAGTATCGCGTCTATGTCCTTAGGTTTATATTGCGTTTTCAAGTAATTCAAAACCCCATGTACAGTATATACCAAAACATGAGCTTGATAACCTCTTTGCAGTAAAGGCGCCATTTCACCGAGTAGTAAACCTAAATATGACGGTCCAAGTGCAAGCATCATTTCTTGTAGCGTTTCCCTGGCAACCTTTCTTACACTTTCAAGGTGTGATTTCAGAAAAGTACAAGTTTTCATGAAGATCCTGTGAAATTGAATGATTTTAGGTTTATTAAAGTATGTATTGAAAAAGAACTTACCCCGGCAAATTATTTTCCAAGACTTTTGGAGGTAACTTTTGTAAAAGTTTCACAACTGCGAAAGAAAGCGGGACTTTAACGAGATCCTCGTCTTCTTGTTCATTCCTAGTCAACTTCCTATTTATTTTATGAGAACTATCCTTGTGAGTCATCTCGGCTAAAGCTCTGTGAAGTTGTGGAAGTAGCTGAGTCTGTAAAAATTGCGTTCGTTTCAATATACATAAAAAAAAATGCTGAGCGAAAACAGGTACTCAAGACTCAAGAAAATAAAAAAAATCGAAAAGCAGTAGAACGAGCGCTCAAAAAAGAACAGTCGTATTGAATGCAATGAGAATAATGGTTGATTCTTCAATTTGGTCATCATTTTACCCAAAAGTCTGCAATTGGTCTTGTTCATAGAAACGAGCGTGGAAAAATAACAGAATCGTGGAGGTTTTCTACAGAATATCTGTAAATTTTCACCTCAAATCAAAGATATGATATGTATTCATGAAATTGAATGATTACTTACCCGAATAGCATAAACCACCCTGGTGGCAGTTGATTTGCAGAGGACATTTATTTTCTCGCATACTTTGATCGATTTTTCCTCTGATATATCATTTTCCTCCGATCCCTCCTCCTCCTGGATATTTTGAAGGACCTCACCAATATCTTCTTCCGCTGGTGCCTCCTCATTTTTTCCTGTTTTATTTTCATCAACTGCGGTTTCTTCATCATTTTGTACAATTTCGATTTTTTCCACTTGGCCTTTAGAGTGAGCTTTATGCAAGTCGAAATGAAATGCGTTCAGTACCACAACTGTCAGTTTAACCAACTGTTTCTGATGCATAACCCGGCTTCTCAGTTTGCTCAGGTAAAACTTCAATAAACCCTCGTAATGATGCCAAGGCAAAAAGTGACACAAAACACCCATAGTTTCAATCGCTGTGTCTATAAGAGTATGTTTAGCAGCGTACGTATCATTCAACAGATAATGGGAGACTAAGGGCAGTACGAATCGTGTGAGAGTTTGCACATTTATCGTAGCGTCCAGTTCTTTGAGTGTCTGACACAATTTAGTCATAGCTTTAGCGTGCCGATGGACTTGTAAATGTATCATATTCTCGAAGAAATCAACTTCGATATCACTTTCATTCGTGAACAAATTCAAGTCTCTCAAAATGAAGTGATTTTCGGGACATTTCCTGGCTATATGCCCCAACAAAGAGATGCATTCATTCCTCACATCCTCGTTCTTGTTCTTCATCCCCTTACGAATCAAATTGAACATGGTTTCGAGTAGGTAATCGTTTTCTTTTTTCGATTTCTGATACTTCTTCAACATATACGGACACAACGTTTTGAGCAAATGCGATGAATTTTCCTTGAGGGATAGATCGGATTCCGTATTCAAGAAATAATAGGAATTGAATATCAGAAGAACCCCGAGACGAAGTCCAATCTTATTTTCTTCCAATAAAGTATGAATCGTTTTGAACGCATTATGTCTTCTGTTGAAATCCGGTTGATCCAGCCACTTGGCGTTATAAGCATTTAATTCTTGCGTTATATCCTTCAACATGGCTAATTCTGGATCTTCAGTTTTGGTTACGATCACATCAATGATTGCTTGAAGTATTCTTCTCCCGGAAGAATAACCCACTTCACCGAATAACAATGAAATTTTCTCCAAGAATAAGGAGGAATCATCAACGTTTTGCAGTAAGTTTTTAACAGTAATCAAATATTGATTAACAATATCCTCGTTGATGTTTACGTGACATTTCTTCAAAACAACCGGTAGTAAAAGTGTGAGGGTGTATCGACTTATATCGGCTTCCCAAACTAATTCGGATATTCGGGATAGAATAAAAATTTCGAGTTTGCTCAAATTCTTTGTTTTCTTCTCTAAACTTTTTTGTATCCTCAACAGTACTGAAGGAACATGCGGTAACAATATACAGCTACCGTAATTCAATTTATCGTTCACTTTTATTTGATCCAGTATATTCTGGTCTATCGGTAGAACGTTATCTATCGGGATTGAAGTTTTAGTTTCCTCCTCCACGTAAATCAATAAATGTTGAACCATTTCCATAATACTCTGAATAACGGTGTGGTGAGACTTTTCACTGACCAACAATTCCATAATTTTAGGAAGAATATATTTTCCTTCATCGTCATTCTTGTGTTTAGCCAGAAATGAGAAATATCTTGGATCTGACCCCCAGAAGACAAACAATTTCAAAAGAGCCGTTGGGCTGTGGATGCCCTCAGTATCCAACTTATCCAGGTACGGCCATACGAAAATTTCAAATATATTGTCAATCTGCTCATTTTTCCACGCATACTGTTGGAATTTTTGAAAGAACGAATACACTAATTTGATAGCGGCAGTACGTAAGACTCTCAGGGCTGATTGGTAACCGACATGCACGTTTGATATCTGTTCGAAAGCTCCTTTTATGAACGATCCTATGACGAAGATATACTGTAAAAGACTACCCAACAATTCGTTCGCTAAAGAATCCCCAAACTGTTCCAAAATCACATTGAGCATATTCATGGAGCTCTGCAATCGCTTCGGCGGGATGAAATGTTCCAAATCAACGTTATCGGTCAAAACATTCAAATCTTCTTCGAGATATCTATCGAAAAATTTGAATATCATCTTTATAAATATCAACTTTTCCCTTTCGTGACACCCTCCCAAGAATCTAATCACCAAAGTTCTCCTATGTTGACCAGCCGATTTCCCCCCAGTCCTCATCCCAATCTTCGCGTTCATTTTACTGTAGACAATCCTCAAAACTACCTCCATCAAATCGTCCCTGTGTTCTTCCAGAACCGTTGATCCTTCCCGATCCAAATTGAAAGTGGCCAGTTCGTTCTTAAAACATTTATCGTCTACGAGGTTGTACAGATTTTCTTTGTAAGGCACGAGGAATTTTTTCTTGTACGTAAGTAAACAGTCCAGCGCCGCCTTTTGAATGTCCGAATTTTTATGCTGCAGCAAGTTATTGTAGAGTTTGTACAATTCCATTTCACGATACATTGACTGGGGGCTCTTGATCTTCGAGAACACTGATAGGTATTGTAGAAATGTTCTGAAAAATAAATCGTTTTGGTGGAATTTGTATAAACAATAAAATGAGAATAATGAAATTTCGGGAAGTTGAGAAATATGAAGAAGAATCTTTGGGATAATCAAAAACTTTTGCTATCTTGCAATTTTTTCTTGTATGTCTTGGAGAAAAATAAATCAAAATTTTCATGAAGCATATTTGGTGGTTGATATCATCAAAGTAATCGCTTATTATGTAATATTTAACTTACTTCAATTTCGTTTTTCCATTCATTTTGATCAATTTATTGGGCACAGACTTGGCCGGAGGTTCCTCATGTTCTGCATCATCTTCCGGATCCAAAACTTCGTCAACTTCGAGATCTTTCTGTTTGATGTTCCAAGTGTAAGCAAGTTCGGCGTTGTATTTTGTAAATTCATTTCTGAAACACGATAATCAATTTATCGAATGAAATATTTCGTATAACGCTGTACTTACTTGTAAAATTCGAGGAGTAACCCAGATATGTCCTTAGTTTTGGCCTCCCCTATGTGCGGAAACGAAGACAGTCCTTTCCATAACAACAAGCGGTAGTTTGCGAAATCAGGTTTGGACTCGGATTTCTGCCAGTTCTCATAGAGTTCCGTCAAAGTGGAATATTCGTTTTCCATACTGTCAATTTCTAGGGTGAGTTTGTTTTGAACGTAGCCATCGGCTCTTTTCAGTTGCTCTCCGAAAACGTTCCAAAAATCGGACATGCTCAATCCATGCGCATGCGTTTCTATGATATTCAAAGACTTCTGCCATAGGAGTTGAAAGTTCACATACAACACCCCACAAATATATCTTAGAGGGACAAGTTTGAAGTCCGTCTGGTGACACATCGTCATTTGCGGTTTCTCGAAACTCAATTTCTCTAAATTTCTAATTTGGCTGTGATAAGTGTTTATTTGTGGATCTACAGATTCTATAGAGTGGCATATCGTAAAAACTGCGAATTTTTCTTTGACAGCGTCAGGATCGGTTGAATGTACCAGATCGAACTTGGGTATGTCTTCGAACAACGAGTAGATGAATGTTGTTAGCAGCCGTATCTGAAATTGGAGAATTTTATACAACCTGGAAAATTATGAAGTAACTTGAAACTCACCTCGTGAAATGGAGAACTCAAGTACGATTCGAAATAATCATTCAAAAGTTTGAGTGTCTTGACGTTTATTAATTCTCGACTCCCAACGGCTACAACTAATAAGCTTGTAATTTTCAGTATGGCTAAAACGGTGTTTTCGTCCACTAAAGGCAGCAATACATCGATAATTTCCTGAAAATGTTCACTGAAGAAATCGACGTGATTTAAATGCAACAAGCATTCCATATGTAAATTCAAGAAGAAAAATATTTCTTTGCGATCCCTTGCGCAGTTTTTGAGTAAACTCAGGATTCCCTCACAAAGAGCCTGCTGGAATCGTCCGACGTCTTTCAGATTCATATGCGGGATACAAACTAATGTACAGAATAGTCTCTCTTTATCCAAAATTCCTTTTTCTATAACTTCAAGGAATTGTGGAGATTTCACGTTCAAAGGATATTTCGACCAAGTTTTCATATTGATGCCATCGTTGGTCAATGGTGCTTTTTTCAATACGACATTCGTTAACGTTCTCAAATGGTCCTTCTCGAACTGGTTTTCTTCACAAGATTTCAAAAAGTTCGGAAGAATAAGGGGTTCAAAGCAGGAGAATTCCGTTATATTATCCACAAAATACAACTTGGCAGTTTTATACTTCACCGCCAGCGAGTTTTTAACCAACAAGGCGGCTTCTTCTTGAGAAAGCCTGATATTATTCGATAATAGAATAACTATCACTACTTTTAAAACTGTCGATATAACATTTTCTGGTAAGTTCTCCAGACGTAAACTTCCGACTATCTCTTTAATGATTCTGTCTAGATTATGAACAATTTTCCCATTCTTATGTTCGATGGCTTGTCCTAACAGTTTTAATAAGTTTTCTGCGCTACTCAAATATTTCTCATCTTTATGCTGGTTCCAGTGTTCGAAAGACTCATTTAAAGCCGTTAAAATACTGGTCCAGAAAATTTCAGACTTTTGTGGTGAAATATAATTCTTTAAGTGAGCGATTGTATACTCCAAGATTTCGGTAAAGAAATTTTCATGCTCCGATAAAGATTCGAAATAAAGAGGAAGAATTTCCTCGGCGCAGCTGTGCAACTGCCCGTTAACACCTTTGACAACTTCAAAAAATAACCTGCCGCATCCTCTGATACCCTGTAAGTAATAATAATTGAGAATAATAACAATAAATTGAAAACAGATTACTTACATCTTTATTTCTATTCACAATCTTCAAAATCAAATTCAACATAGATTTTCTGTCTTTAACCTTTCTCAAGACAAATGTGAACGATTCAGCAGCGAAATTATTGATATATTCCGGTTTGTTTTCCGACAGTAGTGGCAGTAATGAAAGGAAAATCTTTTTGAAATCTTTGACCAAGCATTTCCAAAGTTTATGAAAGAAATGAGCTAAACATTGGAAAACCCATTCTAATTGTTCTGTATCCTTTGTTTCTAATAACTCGATCAAAAGATCATAAAACTCTTGATAGTGTTCTAAGAAGTTGTGCCTCAGATCGGTAACCAAAGAGCAAGTCAAGCTGGAAAAATAGTTGATATTTAATACATTTAATTAAATACTATTTATGTTCATTACCTCAATAGTGGCTGTGAACATAGCGGATCCTTCAATCTCAAGTGTTTCAGAAGAATTTTAACTATCTCATCTTTACTATGGACAACTTGAGGGAGGGTGACCATCAAGTTTATTTTGATATCGTTCTTGAAGGATCGATACCCTTCCGATAGGTTTAAAACCTCCCATTTTTCGAAGTCTTGATAGAATGCACTGATTTCTTCGTTTGTTTCTTCATTTACATGACGAACTTTGTGAATAACGTCGACATTTATCTCCGATATTCTCTCGGAAAAGGTCCGGAACTAAAAAACAAAAATGAACTTATTTTCATGTCACTTCAATAACCACAGCACTCACTTTGTATGTGTTCTCATCTTTATGTCTTCCAGATTTACTCTTCATCTTTGAAACCTAATGAAATACGCTCAAGTTTGATAGAATTATTATTAGTTTCCAATTTTCATAGTAATTTTAGGTTATACGCGGCTAAAACCATCACACGAATGGCACGTGTGTTTTGACATTAATCAAATTCGAATGATGATCCATAGAAAAATGTTACTGCTGTTTTCGATTACCCTTTCTGTCTTTGAGAGAAGAAAACTCGCAATGGACTCATCTGCTGAGAATTAGATTTCACTACAATTTGTGATTCCAACTACCGATGAGGACGCTGTGAAATGCAAACAAACATGGAGGAAAACGAGTATCTTTTGGGGATTTTTGGGGTGAAACGGATTATTTTCAGGTTTTTCCTTTGATTTTGTGAGTTTTATGTGGGGACACTTTAGTGAATGATTGGATTATTGATAGTCTAGTGACAAGTTTATTGATTTTAGGTGAACAAATTGGTTTTTTCAATATTAATTATATCGAAATTGATGATAATTTAACTGGAAAAATGGAGCACCATTCGAGTTTGACGACAGTGTTCAATTATTTGGAAGCTACACCTAATAGTCAATCATTTGTGCCTTTTCTCGGTCCATTTTTTCCAATCTGCCAAAGACATCAGTGATACAAACTGCTGAAGCATCTTTCTTATGAAATTTATTGTGTGTATAGCCCTATTTTGATTTTTCTTCGAGCAGCAATGGAAGACAACAATTACAATTGTAAACTGTTTTTCTTACAGAAAGTTTGAGTCGCACTCATTTGAAATACGAAGATCAATTTCATAACACTCTTGTTGATAATTATTGAATTACCTTTCTGAATCGCCACTCAGACCTGCCCCAGAAAATTGGAACTTATAACCTAAAATTCAATAACTTCGTGAACGTATTTCACGAATAGCACTGTAATAAATACATTATCGACTTTTTTTTTAATACCAAATACTCTGCTCAGAAAACGATAAAAATTTCTTAATATACCCCACAAATATCTGACTTAACATCAGGTGAAATATGAAAACAATACTCGTTTACTAGGTTCGGGATTTTGCCGGCAGGGGGCGTTCGAACTTTTGGAAATGTAGTTTATTGAAAATCATTACTACATATTCTTAATTATTATTCTCCATGGAAAGCTTGGTATAATTTCAGGAATATTTTTAATTAAAAATGAAGTTTATATCTATCAAGAAAACCTTTAGTTGGTGGTTAGATAGGGGTTGGCAACAATGAAGGAATTTTTCTGTCAGATTTGTGTGTAATTTGTATAATTTTTACATACATTTGATAATTACTATTTGATTAATTATTGGAAAAGTTTGTAAAATGAAAACTTTCTAATTAAACTTTTGTGCACTTGAACCAAACCATCATTATATTCGCTTGTCGTCGTCGATTATAAGAAATGTTGTGAAATGCAGTTAGGATGACGTCTCCTAGAGCTTGGGAAAATGTTTTACAAAGTACTTCAACTCTGAGACAGGGCGGTCAAAATGGGCTTTCTTCTTGTACAAATGCAAGATCGATCCCCCAATTGCCCCCACGTCCAGTTAACCAATACAGACCATCTAATATAATGCCTTACTCTGGTGAGTGATTCTAAAGGTCAACTTTTCATTGATGACAGTTTTTATTTTATGAAAAAATTGCTAGAGTTCTAAAACTCGAAGTTTCGTCTTTATGAAAACTGAATGGCATCAATTTTTTTCCAAATTCACCCTGAAGACAAAATCATTCGAAATTAATAAATAGTCTGCGAAATGAAAATATTACTGTATTATCCGAAGTGTTCCGAAATTAAACTGGCTTATTCAAGGTTACGGTGGACCCACATATGGAAGCTACGGTGGTTTAGGTAGTTACGGAAGTTTGGGCAGTTATGGCGCTGCCAGCTCGTACGGATCTTATGGTATGCCTTCAATGTACAACTCTTATGGTGGTTATAACGGAATGGGTATGTATGGTGTCCCTGGTGTTTATGGTGGCGTAAACGACGATGCTGAGAGACGTTTCATTCAATATGCCGAGGACAGTTCTAGAAAGACATTTTCTAATGTGGAAAGCATTGTGAGGTAATTCAATCTGGAGATTTATTGATTTATATTCTTTGAATGAATAATTTATACAGGGTGATTCCAAGTTCGACGTGAACCTTGAAGGATGTGTTAGTATTGCTCATTTGCTGTCATTTGAGCCATATTTAATGATATCCAAAAATCAACAGTTCACGAGTTATTTGAGTTTTTGTATTTTTTGAAAAATTAATCAACTCACTCCATTTTTCGTCAATTTTTTCTACGTTGTGCAAGTTTGATTATAATTTTGGATTATTTTCATCAGGGAAGGATATGATATGTTTGAAAAAAGCGAAAATATGCTGTAATAGATGTTGAAAAAGAATTCGTATGATTTGAAAGTTGGTATATGAAAAAAAGAATAGTCAATTTCTAATATCAATTCGCCTGCAACTTTCGAACTCCACAATTTATGTATGACAAAAGTATTTTAAGAACTTGCCAAATTCCTTCTTCATTTCCTAAAAAAGTTTTCGTCATCAAACTTGCTCAACGAAGAAAAAATTGACGAAAAATGAAGTATGTTGGGTAATTTTTCAAAATACACAAAAACTGAAATTACTCGTAAACTGTTAATTTTTAGATGTCAAACGACAGCAAATGAGTCACACTAACACGTCCTTCAAGGTTCACGTCGAATTTGGAATCACCCTGTATTTATAAATTCCATCAAGAAATTCACGATTTCAGAGCCTTCGGGAGCATAGCAATGATGTTGGACAATACCTTTTTCGCCTTGACCAGTTCGTTCAGGGCAGTTTTGAGCGTTGCGGATAATTTCGGGAGGCTGAGGACGACTTTCAGTCAGATCTGGTATTCCGTGAGCGTTGTGAGATTCCTAAATTGGCTCTACAGGAAAGTTTTGGAGATTTTGGGTCGAAAACCTAGAAGTTCGGCCTCCGCTGCGTGGAACCAAGCGGCTCAAGGAATATCTGGTGGAATACCTAACGTTCCAGAAGCTTCATCAGGATCTAGCTGGCCCACTGTAGCTTTTTTGGGCGTTTTAGCATCCGCTCCATATATCATTAGCAAGTTTTTACCTAAATATGAAGGTGAGGCACTGAAAATATACCTTTAAAAGTAAATCTTAATTTTGAAGCAGAATGAAGATTGATAAATTGTATGATAAGAGATTGATTTCATTTTTAAAGCTTGATATACAGAGTGATTTCAAATTCGACGTGAACCTTGAAGGACGTGTCAGTATGACTGATTTGCTGTAATTTGAACCATATTTATTGATATCCAAAAATCAACAGTTTATGAGTTATTTGAGTTTTTGTGTTTTTTGAAAAATTACTCACCTTACTCCATTTTTCGTCAATTTTTTCTACGATGAGCAAGTTTGATTATAGTTTCGGATTATTTACATCAGGAAAGGATATATGTATGAAAAAAGCGAAAATATGCTGTAATAAATGTTGGAAAAGAATTCGTATGATTTGAAAGTTGGTATATGAAGAAAAGAATAGTCAATTTCTAATATCAATTCGCCTGCAACTTTCGAACTCCAGAATTTATGTATGACAAAAGTATTTTAAAAATAAATAACTCGTAAACTATTGGTTTTTGGATATCAATATATGGCTCAAATGACAGCAAATGAGTCATACTAACACGTCCTTCAAGGTTCACATCGAATTTGGGATCACCCTGTATATAAAATTCCCTAACGAAAGTTACTTCATTGCATTGATCTTCAAAAGTGCACCTCAGTTTAATGCAACCACACCTAACAAATGCGTTGAAACTAGCACTCAATAAGATTGCCCCATTTCAGATAAATCCGATATGTCGAGTTGGAAATCTCCGGGTGTCTCCGCCAAAGCAGCCTTCGACTTCATAGGAAGTAATCCATCAGAGATGTCAATAGTTACAAACGACAATGTTGTTATAGCACCGATGTACGTTCAAGAATCTATGAAGCTGAGAAATACGGGTTGGGCCTATGCCTTGAGCAACGGTAAGAGTGGATTGGTACCCCTCAATTATCTGCTGCTGAATAAATCAGCCAAAAGGCCAGACCCAATGTCGGTAGCTAGTGGCAGTTTGAATCAAGGGGATCCTTCCTTGAAATCCGTTAACAATACCAACTGGTTCTCGGATAATGCTACCGTTGGATCGGATAACACAGAATCGAAACCCAAGGGGAAAACGCACACGAAAAGGGTTAGTTTTGGGGAAAATCAAATTTTTGAGAATGTCGATTTAGATTACTTGAAAAAAGATACGGATAGTGAAACGAAGCAGTTGAAGAGTAGTTTGAAACACTTTAGTCATAATGATGATAAAAATAGTGATTGTGATACGAGTAGTGCAGGAAACGTATGATTTATAATTGGTCGGATTTTATTTACATGGTTGTAAGATAAAAAGAGGTGAAATATTTGTTCATTATATTTTGCTTCGAAAATTTGGTTTTATGAAGAGTGTTATCAGTGTTATCTTTATTTTATACATTTTAAAAGGATAATCTGTTCGACTAGTAAAACCAAGATCTGGAAATTTGGGAATTTTAAGAATATTTACTCGAAGTATTCCCTTGAGAAAATAAGGGATACAATTCTAGTTTAACTATCATCATATGGGGACTTTACATATGTTATGTTATTTTATAAAAGGAAGGATTTACTCTAACTTCAAGGTGAGGCCATTAGATGGTTTGTAGAGGAAACTTCGTTAGAGAGAAGTAGTAAAAAATTGCCTGTCGCAATGCTCCTAAGGTAGCTATTATGTGTGGATAAATGTTGCGTATACACCAGAACATGTCTTAGCATTTATAATCTTTTTAAATAAATTAAATTGTTGATCTTTTTTTTTATTTCCATGTCTAATTGAGCTTTTGCAGTTCAGGCAGATCTTTCACTTTCTGATATTCTCCTCTCTCATTCTGGCAGAAGATATTTCCCCTTAATTATCTTGACTTTTGGAAGAAAAACAGCATCAAACGAGGTTATGAGCGTTAAATTTTTGACATTTCACAGTAGGTCTAATGCATCACATCTGTCATACTTGGCCGACGTTGCCAAATTTAAGTGAGTTATTCGCGATTACAAAAGTCTAAACGCACCCTGCCGGCTAAATCCCGAACCTAGAAAACAAGTATTGTTTTCATATTTCACGTGCTTTTAAGCCAGCCATTTTTATATCCAGGAACCAGGTATTCGTGAGGTATATTTAGGAATTTTAATCGTTTTCTGAGCAGAGTAATTGGTATTGAAAAAAATAGTCTGTAAGGAATTTATATCAGTGTTAATCGGTTGAAATACGTTCACTAGGTTATTGAATTTTACGTTACAAGTTTGAGTCCAACTTTCTGGGGCAAGTTTCAGTGGTGATTTAGAAAAGAAATTCAATAATTATCAACAAAAGTGATATGAAATTGATCTTCGTATTTCATATGACTGTGACTAATTCTTTCTGTAAGAAAGAAATTAGAATCATCTTCAAGGTGAAGTCTGAATGAAACAATTTTATGTTTAAATAATATATGTATATGAATTTTAGGACATTAGATTATATAACAATGAGTGAACAAAGATCTAGTATTAGAAAAAAAACAGTTTGTAATTGTTGTCTTCAATTGCTCCTCGAAAATAAATCAAAACAGGGCTATAAATTTCATAAGAATCCTCAGCAGTTTGTGTCAATAATGCCTTTGGCCTAATGAAAAAAATGGACCTAAGAAAAATCAAATGATCGAATATCAGGTTTAGCTTCCTAATAATTGAACACTGTCGTCAAAATCAAATAATGTTCCATTTTTCTTGTTGAATTATTATCAATTTCGATATAATTAAAATTGAAAAAACCCATTTGTTCACCTAAAATCAATAAACTTGACAGGACATCCTCACAAAATCGAAGGAAAAACCTGTAAAACACCTAAAATAATCCGTTTCATCACAATAAATCCCGAAAAGATACTCGTTTTCCTCCACGTTTGTTTACATTTCACAGCGCCCTCATCGGTAGTTGGAATCGCGAATGACCCTAACATTTTTGACATTCGTCACACAGTAGATCATATTTGGCTGACGTTGCCAGATTAAAGTGAGTAAGTCAATTCAAATTATTGCGAATGAAAAGATTTTTGAGTTGAAAATTAATTAGTGATACTCGATGGAACATTTTTTTGAGTTACTTGTCGTTTGTCAAATTATTTAATCGATTGACAGCTCAGATTGCAGATAAATATCTGTGGTCTGACATTACTGACACTTCTAAACATAGATAAACATTCCTTTATCTATGCTTCTAAATAAGTATCCTCTTGGAATCGGGATTTCACCAATTTGCATTACGTAAAGAGTCCAAATTCAACAAAAATGTCTCTCACCTACATACAAAAACGTTTTGTGAGCAATGCTGTCCAAAAGTTCATGTACAACTTATCCGGATTCAATAAATATGGTTTAATGAGAGACGATATAGTCGACGAAATGAGGGCTGACGTAAAGGCAGCAATGAAAAGATTGGATGAAAAAACCATTGATGAGAGGAACTACCGTTTGGTAAGAGCTGCACAATTGTCGCTTCAGAAGATTGTTTTGCCCAAAGACCAATGGACAAAATTCGAAGACGACAAGTTGTATCTCACACCGCATATTAAGCAAGTACGCAAAGAATGGGAAGAAATGGAGGAATGGAACAAGAAATACTGAATTGATGAAATAGGTAGTAATTGTAAATAAATTAGAGTTTCGATTAAATATTCGATAGCTGTGGAATATTCCTTTAATTCCTGTCTACTTCAACGTTCAAAATGACTTATATACAGTCCATTCTCAAAAATTCTTCACAATTTTTTATGCCGTACATTCAAAAGGTTGTATATAAAAAAATCTGCTGAAACAAAACTAGTGCCTGCATTCTAACGGAAACTTTTTTAGGAAGGAATTTGGAAGTTCTTAAAATACTTTTGTCATACATAAATTGTGGAATTCGAAAGTTGCAGGCTAATTGATATTAGAAATTGACTATTATTTTCTTCATATACTAACTTTCAAATCATACGAATTCTTTTTCAATATCTATTACAGCATATTTTCGCTTTTTTCATACATATCATATCCTTCTCTGATGAAAATAATCCAAAATTATAATCAAACTTGAAAATGAAGTGAGGTGAGAAATTTTTCAAAAAACACAAAATCTCAAATAACTCGTAAACTGTTGATTTTTGAATATCAGTATATATGGCTCAAAAGACAGCAAAACTAACACGTCCTTCAAGATCCACGTCGAATTTGGAAGCACCTGTATATCACCTCAACATAGACAATAATATTCTACGTCAATAGTACTTGGCTCACATGTATATTTAGGATATTTTTCAGCCCTCCAATGACCAAAAACTTCGGTAGCTTCTTTAAAAACTAAGATATCGTCGTGTTCTGGAGTAAACTACGTAACTCCATATTTTTCAGGAAATGGTATTTTGGTGCAATCTGTTCGGCAATATGGTTAATAATATGAGTTTTTTTGAAAAACCCCTTTTTCCTCTTCAAATAAATTAATGAAATTCAATAAGTCAACACAAAGAATGTTTAAAAATCTGACTTTGAAAGTGTTTTTTGTTTCCCCTATAAAATACGACGATATGTAAAACACAAATTCAAGTCTACTGTTCCAACTTCAATTATTTTAACTCAAATTTCGTTGTTCGATGATATGGTTGCCGCTTCATAATATGAAAATTTTTCCCTTCCGATTACAGTATTACCATTGAAACATTTTTCAGTGTAAGGGAAGTTTAATTCAACAAATCATAACAGGTGTAAAAATAAAAGATGTTATCCACATGAACATCCATGAAAAAAATAACTTAAAACTATACTTAAACACTTTCCTATCATTAGTTATCTTCCTCCTCAATTTTCGGCGCTAGGTAATATCTGATATGTCCCAAATCGGGTATTACATATTCTACCACTAGGGGAACATTGTCCGACATAGAAAGCACAACTTGGTTCGAAAGAGGAGTCGCCTTGGTAAAATGATTCAAATACTGACAAGCGAAAGTGAGTGTGACTGGATTTTGCAGATCTATTATAACGGATTCTTCTTCCTTTTCGAAATTGTTGGTTTGGGCAATTTTGATATTAGCACTTCCGATATCTCCGTTAGTGGAGAATCTGACGCCCTCTTTGGTGCACGATATGACCAAGGATTCTCCGAACTGAGAGAGATCCCTGCAGATCCTCGCAAACTCGGCGGAAGGCATCTTGATCACGCAGGAGAAGTCCGTTTCTGGAATGCCCAGGTGTTCTTGGTCCAAGTTCATGAGCTTCATTTCGTAATCTGAAATTTTTTCTTGCTTTTTCGATTCGAACATGAAGGTAACTGTATCTGCATCGTCTTGAGCCTTGATGGTGACTGTATCGTCATTGTTGGAGCATTTGAAAATCTTCGACAAGCTGAAAGACACAGAAAGCTGTATATTGCACTTCATCAAATTAAAAATTGATTGAATTTGTCTAAGTTTTCAACAATGTAATAAACAAAACATGAATATCTGTATAAGACAACTTACCTTGCTAAATTCATACCCATAGTGATATTCCTATCGCATCTATATTTGTCAAAGCCATCTGATTTCAACATTAGGGATACCAGAGAAACATGAGATGTATCCATAGCTTGGAGTTGAATTCCCGATTCTGAGCAATCAAAGGAAGCTTCATTAAGAAGTTCCTTAATAGCTTCCATTACCTTCTTGAAAACAGAGCAGCTAATTAGTCTTGCTTCAAACATTTTGTATTTTGGTTTTTTCAAGTCAAAATAATAAATAAAAAACTTATTCGTGATGAAATGACCGAAGCAACTCAAATGCAGATTGCAGAACGTTTGTTACTCAAATGTTGAATTCTTGTTTCTTATTGGATATGTTTGTAATTTGCGAGGGAAATCTTCGCGGGAATTCGATATAACCTCATTCATGTTGCAATTTTTTATCTACTAAGCACAGAGTTATCAAGTTGTTTAAATTTCGACTTTATCTATGTGACTGGTTGGTCTCATCGATATTCTCGAAAAAACCTTTTGAAGATGTAGGTATATGAATTGAATTTTTTTGAATGAATCGATAAATCTTTGATTAGCGAAAATTAAAGTCGATTCGCGATTCCAACTAGCGATGAGGGCGCTGCGAAATGTAAAAAAACATGGAGGAAAAGGAGTACCTTTTCGGGATTAATTGTGATGAAACGAATTATTTTAGGTGTTTTTCAGGTTTTTTCTTCTATTTTGTGAGGACTTTTTAGTGAATGATTGGATTATTGATAGTGTAGTGTCAAGTTTATTGATTTTAGGTGAACAAATTGGTTTTTTCAATTTTAATTATATCGAAATTGATAATCATTCAACAGGAATAGTGGAGCATTATTTGAGTTGGACGACAGTGTTCAATCATTTGGAAGTTACACTTAATAGTCGATCATTTGTGCTTTTTTTCGGTCCATTTTTTCCACTTTGACACAAACTGCTGGGACATCTTTCTTATGAAATTTATGGGAATGTATAGCCCTGATTCGATTTTTCTTCGAGGAGCAATTGAAGAATACAATTATAATTGTGAACTGTTTTTTTCCTCTAGTACTAGAACTTTGTTCTCTCATTGTTATATAATAACATGTCCTAAAATTCATGTACATATAATATATGAACATAAAATCGTTTCATTCAGACTTCACCTTAACGGTTATTCTAATTTCTTTCTTACAGAAAAATTAAGTCGTGAACATTTAAAAGACGAAGATCAATTTCGTAACACTCTTGTTGATGATTATCAAATTACTTTTCTAAATCAGCACTCAAACCTGCCCCAGAAAATTGGACTCAAACTTGTAGCCTAAAATTCAATAACTTCGTGAATGTATTTCAACTGAATAACACTGATATAAATATCTTACCGACCTCTTTTTTTAATACCAATTACTCCGCTCAGAAAACGATAAAAATTTCTGAATATACCCCACGAAGACCTGGTTTCTGGATATAAAATAAAACGATCTGGCTTAAAAGCACGTGAAATATGAAAACAATACTCGTTTTCTTGGTTTGGGATTTAGCCGGCAGGGGGCCTTTGGACTTTTCGAATCGCGAATAAATTCGAATCGTTCAAAGATCGCCAAAGAACGCCTTGTTAGCATTGTTACCAATTTAACGACTTTATCGTTAGAAATTACGACTTTTGGCTATTTTGACGACAAAAACAATATAACGACTTTCGGGGTATAAATCAGAATTCATTATTTTGTTAGTAAGCGACTTTTGGTGTTGAATCTAGGGACACTGAATTTTTGAAGTTGGCAACACTGCTTGTTTGTCTACTTCAATGACATCCGCCATCACTTGGAAAAATTTTCGTAATATCATCAACTTCGCGTCAGAGTTTCATCACCAATTTTCATTGCCATTCGTAAATTCAAAAAGAAATAACTTCGAAAATAATGGGTAGTCTTTGGGAAGAAGGAGATATAGCGGGAGCTGTTGGCAAAGCTAAGAAACTAGGAGCTGTTTTTATTGTTTTCGTTGAAGGTAAGGAAAAGTAATACGCAATTTCATATCCAATAATTTCGATTATTCCAGGTAAAAATGAGCTATCCGTTCAATATGGACAGTTGTTCGACAATGAAGATGTGTTAAAAAAGTTGAAAACGAATCAATTTGTTGCCATCAAAGTGGAGGAGAATTCTACTGCCCATCAACAGTTTAGTGCAATATGTATCCTTTATATTTATTTTTATAATATTGAATATCTATATCAATTTTTTTAATGATTTTTCCTGAACATAGTTATCAGATCCACATAGTGGCATCCCTTCTGTATTCTTCATTGGTCAAAGTGGGAAACCCTTGAAAATTGTTACAGAAAATGTGAATGTAGAAGAATTTAGCAGTATTATAAATGATATATTAGGAAGCAGTGGGTTTTCTACCAAAACAGGTATTGTATTGGCGTCGATTATTATCATCAAACCTCAATTGATTTTTTTAAGATGTTACAACAACTATTCTTGATAAAGAAAAGGAATCAGAGGTTAGTAATGCAAACTCAAGTGTCCCAAATACAAATATTGCTACTGCGAGGACAGATCCTGATCCTTCACCATCGTCATCTAAAGAGTTGAGCCCCGAAGAAAAAGTTCAACACGCTAAAGAACTGATTGAACAGAGGAAGGAGGTGAAAATAAAAGAGGAGGAAGAGGTAACTATTCAAACTAATTGAGAAATTTACGATAACTTGTATGTCTTCAGGCTGAAAGACTGAAGGAAATAGAACGACGCAAGGCGGGACAGAATGTGCAACAAATGAAGAGGTGGCAGCAAGACGAGGAGTTGAAGCAGATGAAGGAAGAACGGGACAGGGAAAAGAGGGAGAACCAAGCTGCGAGAGATAGAGTTCTGGCCCAAATAGCTCAGGATAAAGAGGAGAGAGCCGCCAGATTCTCCAAGCAGGGGTCAGTAAGTGCCCCCTCGATTCCTCAAGCGAGTCCCGTAGTCCCCAGAGGCAACACTACAAGACTGCAGTTCAGGTTACCGGAAGGAGCTGTGTACACTCAAGAATTTCAGGTAACTATAAGGAAATTTATTTGACGAGTCTGAAACGAAGATGAGTCAAAATATACGGGGTTTCTGACGGTACGCGAAACGTCCCCTATTTCGACTCGCGAATATATGAAAATAACGTTCGGAAAAGGTCGAAAACATAAGTAATAAATGAATTTTATATTTTCAGATCACCGACACTCTCCAAAGGGTCCATCAGTACATCCTGAACGAGATAACCCTACCGTTCAGGAATTACATAATCTCCACAACCTTTCCTCGAAGAGAGTTCAACGAGAGCGACAACAGTCAGACTTTACTGGATTTGCAACTGGTTCCGAACGCGGTTATATTGATCTTGCCACAAGTGCAGGGTGCCGCATCTTCCGGTTCTAGTAGCATGATAGCGGGCATGTTTTGGTGGATGATGGCCCCACTTTTCAATATTTACGATTTCTTGATTGGTTTTATCTTTGGATCTTCGTCGATAAGCGGGGGCGAGCCTTCCACTAGTGTTAAGAGGTCAGCGTCAGAGGCTGAAGTGTCTAACAAGTAAGGAAAAATTATTTACATGAATCGAACTGATAAATCTTGAATCTAAGCGATATCAGCTGAATTCCTTAACTTTTTCCGAATATCCTTGGGATTTTGTGAGATGTTTTTTTTATTAAAAAATTATATTCCACCACTGTAATATCAGCAATAATTCTCTTACCACAGGAATCAACCCAAAAGACCAGCAAACAACTCTGCAGAAATTAAGAAACAGGGAAATATTCATCGGTTGAAGGAAAGGCCAGATACAGATGATGAGAACAACACCTGGAATGGTAATTCTACCCAACAAATGTAATAAACTGTTTAATGACTGGATTGGCAGAGGGTATATAAATAATCCTAAGAAAATTCAATTTTATATAATACGTATAATATATGAGTTGAATATTAAATTATGCATTTTATTTATATTATTCTTTGTACCACAGTTATATTTTAATGGCACATTGTAATTCTTTGTTGAATATATGTTGAATAATATATTTTTTATTTTTCCCTGCGGTTTCAAAAAAGGAAAAACGTGTCGTGGAGCTGGGTAGTCTTCGAAAAGTCATCTCTTTCTCCCAGTTTTTTTTTTCCATCAACTTCAAAAGATGGAATCACCGAGTTAATAGAAAAATTCTTTTTGTGGTCTGTGCACCAAGATGGCCTTCGGTGTTCATTGTAAGTATGACAAGTAGTGTCATTTTATTTTCATAAACTTCAAAAAATGGAACCACAGAATTATATCAAAAAAATCAATTTTCTTTCAATGTACCAGAATGGCATTCAGTGTTCACTGTCAGTATGAAAAATAATGTCAATTTATTTTTATGAACTTCAATATATGGAATCACCGAATTATTTTTTCACAAAACTTCAAAAGATGGAATCACCGAATTATATTGAATATGTCAGAAAAATTCCTTTTGTCGTCTGCACATCAAGATGACCTTCGGTGTTCATTTTAAGTATGAGAAGAAGTGTCATTTTATTTTCATAAACTTCAAAAGATGGAATCACAGAATTATATTCACACTTTAAAAACGTTAAATAACTTTTTCATTCTAGTAAAGAAGTATTCATTCATAACCTTTTTTGTATCGAGGTAGAAATTTTGGTGGTAAAAACTTGAAAATGTGAAAAAATTGAATTTGACCTCATCGTTCAAGAACATTTTCAACTGAAGGAAGAAAGTTTAGGAACAAATTCAAAAAGGATAAAGTTTATGGAATGAAAGATTAATACTATTTTTACGAGGCTGCAATATTACCATCTAACTCGTACATTTCATACGCAAAGTTTTCTCTATGATAAGGATCATTTTCTAAACCTATATATTCTATTTCGAGGGAAAACGGTCCATTCACTTTATCTGCCAATGTAATTGAAAAACTAGATATTTTATCGAGTGTTATCGCAAATTGCTTATCTTGAATACGTCCTTTCGATGAAAAGAAGAACTTAGAAAATGGTATCTGAAATGGAAATAATTAACCGATAGTAAGGGAACTGAGAACTTCATCTTACCCTAACTGTTTGCCAGTAAGGTCCTCCCCTTGTGTATAGAGGATAATGATACACGTCATTCCATGTGAGGTCGAAGTATCCTTTATTTCCTATATTTAAAAAATACGATCTGCCATCTCCTCTCACTTTCATATTTAAAACATTATAAGACGTCCAATTCAAGTGCTTTTCTCTCTTGAAGGACTTCTGTAATTGCAACCAAGCCATTATTGGTGAAGTAGTTTTTATTAGGTTTTACTCACTCTGAACGGTTTTGTTTTCATGTTACAATAGCCTGCTCTAGATATCTTTCCATCTTTTGGTACCGTTTTATTCAATTCACCCGAGAATAATCCTTTACCCTCTTTGGTCAGTTTTAATTCACATTTACTTAAACCTTCGTTATGATCGCTATCCGATGTTGTCACCCAGTTATCTAAACTGCTCTCATTGCCGAATTTCCATACAACGTCTATTTCCCCAGGACGAATAAACAAAGGTGAATTCAAGCAATGAAAATCCTCATATATTTCCTTTTTGTAAAGAATAAGCTCTTCTTTTAATTGTTTGAATCCTTGCGGTATTAATTTAGAAAGAGGGGGAAATTTCTCCTGGGAAATATAGCCTCCTTTTTGATCTTTTTCCCAAAATTCGCATAAACTAGGAGACGCATGGATGTGACGTTTAGTACTTATTAAATATTTGAGCGAATTCAAGGTTTTTTGTGCAAGGGGCATTATATTGAACATCCAAAATACGATAACTTGTTGTATAATCAGAAATACATTTGCTAGAATAATATAAACATAACCTAAAATTTCCCTCCTATCGAACGTTCAATAAAAACATCATAAAAAGCACTATCGTGAAGTCTGGAGCTTTTCAGCGCTCGTTCATCCACCTTGTAGGTAGATTCGCATCATCGAATAATATTTTCTGAAAATTCAAAAGCGGAAATCACCGAATTATATTGAATGTGTTAGAAATATTCTTTTGTGGTCTGTGTACCAAGATGGGCTTCGGTGTTCATTGTATGACAAGTACTGTCATTTTATTTCCATAAACTTCAAAAGATGGAATCACTGAATTTTATTAAAAAATCAATTACCAAAGTTGCCTTCAGTGTGCATTGTCAGTATGAAAAAGAATATCAATTTATTCTTATAAGCTTCAATATATGGAATTACCTAATTATTTTTTCATAAAACTTCAAAAGATGGAATCTGAATTATATTGAGTGTCAAAGAAATTCTTTTTGTGATCTAGCAATTTTATTTCACCAGTATGCGAATTGAATTCGGTCATCAAAATATTATTGAAATCAAAGAAATTGATATGAGCAAATTTATATAAATAAAAAATTAAGTTTATAATTATTAACAATAATTGTACACTTGAAAATGTTCAAGATCATCAGCAAGGCCTTTGAACCTGAATATGAAATTTGCAAGAAGGCATCGTTTGAATTTCCGCAGTTACAATACTCTCGATTCCTAAATTAGCTAAGCAGCCCCTCAACACCCCACAGGTGTAGGTAACATACCTAGGAGCTAGATCTAAATACTGCTTGCCATTCGATAATTTAGTCAAGAACCGAAAAGCATTATCTTGTAAAACATACACCCCCAAATGATTAGTTCGCAAATTGTCTATCTGCTTTTTATAAATAGCGGACCAGAGATCGGTGCAAATGAATTTCATTGTATCTAATTCATCCTTGAATCGAGGCATCTCTCTTGTGAGCCTGAAATTATCAAAGTAAGTCAATATCAAGATTAACACGTGAAGTTGGTTGGTACCTTTCAATCATGCGATAACCGGCGAAGAATCCTATATATTCTAACTTCGATAAGTCTTCATCCTGAAAGTATATAGGAAATAAAATGTTTTTGTCCAACTTTTCATAATACCTTCGCATCAGTTTTCATTGAATTTTCCAAGGATTTTCCATCAACACGGACGACATAATCTACTACTGCGGAATGAAGTAGTTCGAAAATTGTTTCTTCAGACATTACGAATTATGGAAAACTTCGTATTGAAATCAATGATGATCTGATTTGTTTACATTTTTGACAGATCGAATCACAAAATGAAAGGATACTTTTCTTTTCACAGAAGTGCTGCTCTTCTTTTTGTGAAAAAAAATGAGCAATACTCTTCTAATTCGAGATTTTTCTTCTTAAAATGAATGAGCAATTACGAAAACGGATTAAGTAATTTCAAAAGTTATTTCTTTGTATAGTTCAGCTTTCTTTCTTCAAGATGTAAACGTTTCGAATACCTCCACTTTGTAGCAACGTCACAACAATCATCGTTCCACGTGGAAGTAAATAACTGTCGTTGATGAAGTAGAAAAAGTATCATATTCATATCAAACAAGAGAGCAATAAGTTGAACTTTTATACGTTTATTATTAAAAGAAGCATAATGTTCAAATTCTTAAGGGTTCCCATATTTCTTGCTTGTCTTAGCGTAGCTTTCAGTGAAACCTGTAAAAATCCCGTGATATCTTCGAGTTCATTCACCACAGAAGATTCTACCTATTTAACGAGTATCGCCTATATCGGCGTTTTTGAGGTCAAGTGCGACGCTGATGGTATTTTGAAAAATCTGTACGCCGAGATCAATGGAAATATTGCCCCAGTATCGACAGTAGATAAGAATAAATTCCAGGTAAAAAACTCAACATCAGTAAATATGCCAATTCTTACTTTCCTTATTTTATAGGTAAGCTGGACGGAAGACATCAAGAAAGCTTCTTCGGGAGATAAACTCGTCAGAATTTACCTGGAAGATGATGTGGCCACTTTCAGAAAAGTTCAGAGATCAGGGGAAGATATCAAATCCGTACCGACCTTAGGTTCCATCGTCATCAACCATCCAGGTGCTTACAATGGTCCTATTTTCAATGGGGAATTGGTAGCTTTAGTAGTGGCTGGAGCCGCTGCCTATTATGCAATTATTTCTAAATTGCAGTTGAATTGTTAGTTTTTTCATTGTTTGTGGAAATCGAGAACAATTTTTTATTAAATTATTTTTTTGAGTGAATCTTTTCATTTCAACTTTTAGAAATGCTCGATAATGAACATTCCAACGGCTTGTGAAACTATTAGTTATAGCTTAGCTCTTTTAGATGAAAAAGATTGATGTTTTCATTCAGTTGATTTCAAATTTCCTTGTTCCATAGTTAAACAACCATGAGGTTCATAAATTAAAGTTCATACTAGAATGTAGGAATTGTATTGAAAAAATTTGGAAAATCAATTTTCTTTCAATGTTCAAAAATGGCCTTCAGTGTTTATTATCTCATTGAAAAATACTGTCAATTTATTTTCATAACCTTCGAAATATGGAATCACCGAATTATTTTTCCATAAAACTTCGAAAGATGGAATCACCGAATTATCTTGAATATGTCAGAAAAATTCTTTTTGTGATCTGTGTACCAAGATGGCCTTCGGTATTATCAGTATGACTAGTAGTGACATTTCATTTTCATGAACTTCAGAAGATGGAATCACAGAATTATATTAAAAAGATTTGAAAAATCAATTTTCTTTCAATGATTCAATGTACCAAAATGGCTTTCAGTGTTCATTGTCGGTATGAAAAATATATTCAATTTTTTTATAATAATAATATAATATGGAATCGCCAAATTATTTTGGATATATTTGAGAAGCATAATTTTTGTTATTGGTGCCCCAATTTACTTATGTAAGTAATGCTTAATTCTAGCTTAGCTTTTTCAAACAAAGAGGTCATTTTAAATTTCCCTTATTCCATAGTCAAACAACCAGGAGGTTCATAAATAAAAGTTCATACTAGTATGTAGTTACCATTATTTTCAAGAAAGTAAACCCTTGAGTTACACTGCTCGTCTTCTAAACCTACATAAAAATTCACCATGAAACTTATAAAAAGATAACAGTTTCGAGGTAAAATTTATTGCAACTAATGATGCGATTCCATCAGGGATTTTATTAGATACTCAATAATACTCTCAAAAAACAGGATTTAATGTTAACATTGAACATCTGGATGTTGAAATAAAAATTAATTAAATTATGATCTAAGAAGTCTATTCAATGAACGAATACCATCATTTATACAGGTGCCTTATGAACAAGGTTGTACCAATGTCCACACTCGCACCTTTTAGGTTGACCTTTATATAACCACATCCAGTTTACGTACGCGGCTTCTTCCTCGCATATGCATCCAACGATCCTCGCATCGAAGGCAGAGGGTATTTCGGTTGGACGCTCTCTAGTACCTGGGCCTTGTTTGATGACACGAAGGTCGAAAGGGTTGGGGTTTCCTGCAGCTTTGGCCAATAATTCACGTTTCTCTAAACCGGTGGCATGCTCGATGGGGTCTCCCAAAGTTACTAAATATGGAAAATGGATTGCGATTAAGAGCTTTCGAGATGTCGAGGTTTCATTAGAAGCCTGGTTTGGTGAAATATGGACTTCCGAAAATTACGTAATTTTATGATTGTAAACTGGACTTGGCTCACCTTTATTTGAGGCGTAGGCCCTGAATATCTGGTTTGTAACGTTGCGCCTGGCTGCGTTTATTGCGAGTCTACCATACAACGAGGCCATTTTTTATTATTATTATTTGATTTTCCAAAGAAAATTTTGTTGCAATGTGACAATCACTGTATTCTTTCAATTATTTTTCATCGACTTCTTAGTTCTTCCAATTCCCGTCAATAGTGTTCATAGAAAATTATAGAGACAAATCAAGCACCGCTAGATGGCGCTGAAAATCACAAGATGTCGGGCCGAATGATGGTCAAAATTATTCTGTTTTTCATAACAAGAATATCAAATATTTTTTATAAGATTGCGGAATTAATAATAATGCCTGTGAAAGTCGAGATAACCACTTTGGACATTTTCGATTATGTGAGTGAACGTGAATGCGATAGCAAATGACCACTATATGATAGAAAATTATTGAACTTACGATAAAAAAAATCATCTCTCAGGAAGTGCTGGCTGCAAAGTAACAGCTTCTTTGTTATACGTTTCCCAATCTTCACGATTTTCTGCACTAACTTGGGATCCAACGGGAATTTTTGCAAAGAAATTTCAGAAGAACTATGTGATGAGCATTGGAGAACAGAGCACATTTTTCGTGATCTTATTCCCACATTACGTCTTACAATCCGTTATATTTTCAGCTCGTATACGAGTTTATTTCAAAACAATCGTCCATAAATTATTATCTAAATATATCACTTTCGATACATAAATGACTCAAAATTATACAAATATTTCACACTTTTCTCATATAAACACACACACACGTAAGTTTGTTATTCATCACTCGGGTAGTTCAAACGATTAATAGTAGATGTCGCCCACTCCGTGATTTTTCCCTATTTTAATGATTTATCGGAATTATTATGATGAAAATTTTTATATTTGGATTATCTTGCGATTCCTACATCCTGATAACAATTTTATTGAAAAAATTTCATATTTGAGTCTATTTGGAATTTTCGAGTCTAAAAAAAACTTTCTGAATTTCAGGAAAAAGAAGTCTTTGGTATGTCATTATTGTCATTTGTGAATAACCTATAATCCATCTCTTCATGTTTCCATCTCTTTGATGCCAAGGTACGTTTGGTGATAATTCATATTGAGATAGTTTCGATTTTCTGTCGAATTTTGAGAAAATATTCAATGTAATGTTAGTATAAATTCGTATATTTTATATATCTCCTTTTTTTTCTTTCTGATGATTTGCTGAGCTTTTAAATTTGTTAGATTGCATTGTTGTTGGTGAAAGAGGGTTATGTTTTATCTCTAGTTCTACCACTTTATAACATATTTATTTCTTCATTTCAGATGGCTAACAAAATAATTAAAGCCTCAGGTGCGGAACCCGATGCGTTCGAGTCCCAAGTGGCTCAAGCTTTATTAGAGTTGGAACAGAGTTCCGACTTGAAAGCTCAGCTCAGAGAGCTCCACATTACAAAAGCTAAAGAAATTGACTGTAACAACAAAAAGGTGAGTTAGCTATTAAAATAACAGCATAAACATTTAATAATTTCCACATGATGTTTTTACTTAGGACACCCATGAAGTTCCATGACTTGAATTCTTTTCACTGATTGCTCCAATATTAGAACTAATTGTAGTCACATATTGTGAACTTGCATTGATTTTATTCCTCTCTGTTTCAGTCCATCATCATCTATGTGCCCATGCCTAAGCTTAAACAATTTCAAAAATTGCAATCAGACTTGGTCAGGGAACTCGAGAAGAAATTTAGCGGTAGGCACGTAGTTTTTGTTGGAGAACGTAAAATCTTGAACAAGCCCACCAGAAAAACTAGGACCAGGAGTAAGCAGAAGCGCCCAAGGTCTCGTACTTTGACTGCTGTTTATGACGCTATTTTGGACGATTTGGTATACCCAGCTGAAATCATCGGCAAGAGAATAAGGGTTAAGTTGGACGGGTCACAACTAATCAAGGTTCATTTGGACAAGAATCAGCAGACCAACATAGAACATAAAGTGAGTAGTTTTAATGTTGAAAGATAATATTGACTTCGACTTATATTTTACTATTTTTTAGTTGACTTGTGACTAATTCTGATTGTTTTTGTTATAGGTCGACACCTTCTCCTCAATTTACAAGAAGTTGACTGGTAGGCAAGTGATGTTTCAATTTCCAGAAGCATATTTGTAAAGAGTTTAATATGTAATAAACTATTACAAAAAATTATTTTGGTTCTTTTTTCTATCCATAGTTTTGAATATCTTTTGTGAATAAATTGTGATATTCATATAGCTCAGTAACGTGAAGGTTTCAATGTTGGTGTACTCTCCATTCGATCTTGGTAAGGAGTGCAATTTATTTAAACTAAACAATATTAAAAGATATCAAGTGGTTAATCTGCATATTTTTTTATCGAATAAAATATTTAAGAATATTTTAATCAACATATTTTACAACATTATTTTAAAGACTTTTTCACTCTCGTCAACAAAAGTCTTCCATCGTGATGAAACAAAGATCTAAGGCTCTGCCGGAGACTACTCGGCACAATAAACACTATCTTTATGCTTGCAGGACTTTTGAAAAAAATTATTTTGGTTCTTTTTTTCTATCGATAGTTTTGAATATCTTTTTGGAAATTGTTTGAATAAGTTGCGATATTCATATAGCTCAGTAACGTGAAGGTTTCAATGTTGGTGTACTCTCCATTCGATCTTGGTAAGGAGTGCAATTCATTTAAACTAAACAATATTAAAAGATATCAAGTGGTTAATTTGCATATTTCTTTAACCGAATAAAATATTTAAGAATATTTTGATCGACACATTTTACAACATTATTTGGTATTTCAAAGACTTCTTCACTCTCGTCAACAAAAGCCTCCCATCGTGACTCAACGAAGCAAAGATCCAAGGCTCTGCCGGAGACCACTCAGCACAATAAACGCTATCTTCATGCTCGCACCATTGCAGGGGGCCATCAGACAATCTAAAATGAACATTTATTAAAATTTCCCACACAAATATGGAGATAATTACATTTGTTTGGCTTCAAGTTCGTTACTGTCGTCTGCGAGACAGTTTTCGATAACGTTCTCTGAACTAACGCTTGCTGCACTTGAGAGAAGAACTCGTCCGTCTGTACTCGCCGTCAGGATCAGTTGATCATGGAATGGGTTGAAACGTACCGACCATATCCTATAAAAATTTTCTTCAACGTGATTCAAAAATACACAAAAACTCACCAATGTGTATGGTCACTTCTCGAGTATATCGGATGTGACGTTTGTCTATAATCCCATATTTTGACAAAACTATCATCACCGCAGGTGGCTATGTGATACTGTTTGTTCATGTTATAATCTATATCTCTCAGAAAAACTCTGTGACAACAATCGATACTCCAGGCTACGTCCCCGGTACGCACATCGTAAGTTTTCAAATGCGTCTCCGTCAACGCTGAAAACTATCAGAAAATAGTCGAGGAATGCATATTCAATTATATTTCCACACTCACCTGGTTACAATTCTGATGGGGGTTCCATTTGCCCAACGAAAACTTGAGGTTATTCTTAGGTTCTAACTGAATCTCTGAAACGACCTTCGCGTTAAAGTCCGATAGATCCCATAACGAAATTTTATTCTCGGTAACCGAGGCGGCTCTACTTTCATTCATTGGATGAAATTCGGTAGTTTTAACATCGTTGCTAGGTATATCTAATTTATTCACTATTTCCAAGTTTTCGATAATATTCGAGTCGTAATTTTCCGGTAATTTTAATACATGGCTCTTCATAGCACAAGTACTTTCGTCGATTATTGAGTTGTAACAAACGGCGATTTTTGAAGCATCTATAGAACTGGAGGTGATCCTCCATACCTCACCTTCGGTATGATGGAATAACTAAAAAAAAACGTTCATACCGGCATAATACTTCAAATAATAGTATCTATCACCTGGGGTTTCAATACTGAATCCTCCTCATTGAATTCCACCAAATGAATTTGATTATTTGATTGTTTCAACGATTGTGTACCTATTATGAATTTAAGTTTTTCCGTTTCAGCTAATATTGGGGCTAACGCTCTGGCCTGAAATTTCACGGTGAGGTACATACATACAATAATATTTTTCTACCTGAAATTCCAAGCCATAAATCAATGAATTTTCATTATCCATAATTTCTTTTAATCGTCAACAACTTTTTTGTTGATATTGTCAAAATTTGACATGTCCGTCAAACGTCATAGATACTAATCAAAAAAAGATAAAGAAATAGTAAACAAATTTCGATATTTTCATAAATTACTGGAAATAGGAGCGTTAGTGCAAAAAATTGGGTTTCTTTTCTCCAAACTTTTCATATGCGAAGGAAGGAATAATGAATTATTATTTTAGTACTATTCACGATCCAAACGTCTAAACGCCCTCTGTCGGCTAAATCTCGAACCTAGAAAACGAGTATTTTTTTCATATTTCACGTGCTTTCAAGCCAGATCGTTTTATTTTATATCCAGGAAACAGGTATTCGTGAGGTTAATTTAGAAATTTCATCGTTTTCTGAGTAATTGGTATTGAAAATAGTTAGTCAGTAAGGTATTTATAACAGTGTTATTCAATTGAGATACGTTCACAAAGTTATTGAATTTTAGGTTACAAGTTTGAGTCCAATTTTTTGGGGCAGGTTTGAGTGGTGATTTGAAAATGTAATTCAATAATTATCAACAGGAGTTTTGTGAAATTGTATTTCAAATGACTTTGATTTAATCTTTCTATAAGGAAGAAATTAGAATCATCTTTAAGGTGAAGTCTGAATAAAACGATTTTATGTTTAAATAATATATGTACATACATTTAAGGACATTGGATTATATAACAAAGTTTAGTACTAGAAAAAAAACAGTTTACAATTGTAATTGTTGTCTTTAATTGCTCCTTGAAGAAAAATCAAAACAAGCTGTACATTTCCATGAATTTCATAAGAAAGATGCCCCAGCAGTTTGTGTCACTAATGCCTTTGGCATAGTGGAAAAAAAGCACAAATGATCGACTATTAGGTGTAGCTTCCAAATAATTGAACCTGTTGAATTATTATCAATTTCGTTATAATTAAAATTGAACAAACCAATTTGTTCACTTAAAATAAACAAACTTGACACTACACTATCAATAATCCAATCATTCACTAAAAAGTCTTCACAAAACCTGAAAAACACCTAAAACAATCCGTTTCAATACAATAAATCCCGAAAAGGTACTCGTTTTCCTCCTTGTTTGTTTACATTTCGCAGCGCCCTCATCCGTAGTTGGAATGTAGCGGATAGAGCGAATAGAGATATCAACATTAACCTAAAAAAAATCGAATTTGAACTAACGAACTAACTGAAAAAAAAATTGTTTCTGGTGCTTATATTTCTTTCATATTCACAATGCCAATTGACCATAAAAGAATAAACGGTCCAGAGGATGCGGTGCCCTATAAATTATTCACCAAACTCAATACAAAAAGTTTGAAAGAACAATATAAATCGTGTATCTCTGAGAATGGACTCAGAAAAGATGGTAGAACTATTCTGGAGCACAGGAAATTGTGTAAGTTTCATTAAAACTTTTCGTTGAAAATTCTTCACATTGATTTTTTCCAGTTTTGAAAACTGGAGTTGTTGCACATGCCAAAGGATCTGCTTATCTTGAACAAGGTAAAACAATAGTGGTTACGTCTGTCTTCGATCCAAGGGAGATACCAAATCGTACGGATTATTCCCCTAAAGGAGAAATATATTGTGAATTCAAATTTGCTCCATTCAGTTGTTCCAAGAGGAGATTACACCAACAGGATTCTCAAGAGAAAGAATATAGCTCCGTTATGAAAAAAGCTCTCGAATCTGTAGTTTGCAGACATGAATTTCCGAATTTTCAAGTAGACGTTTATACTTTAGTGTTACATAACGATGGATCAGCCCTTAGTGCGGCTATTACAGCAGCAGGCGCTGCACTTGTAACTGCCGGAATACCCATGTTCGATGTTATAACGTCCGTAACATTATCGATACAAGGAGATACAGCTATACTCGACCCGGATACAACGGAGGAATCTTTATCGAATGTAGCCATTGAGAAAGAACATGGAACAATTGTGCTGTGCTACCTTTCCTCGCATCAGCAAGTAACGAATTTCTATCAAGTAGGTTATTTATCTGTGGATACCGTAACAAATAGTATGAACACATTGATCGAGGCTTGCAATAAGATTTTACCCTCGGTCCAAAAATGTTTCGTTCGAAATGTATTAGAGGCAGAATAAATTTTCACAAACAAATTTAGTTTTTAATCATTTTATCTCAGCTCTGAGATATCGCTCAGAAGCACAGAGCTTGTTCCCCTTCAAAAATTATTTTTATTACCCGATTTGGCAACTATACAGAATAACTTTTAGGGTTGTTTTTTATAGTGTTTATCTGGAAATCAGAGCATGGAACAAATATTTCAGTCGAAAAGGCATTATTATAAATTAAAGCGAATATGCAATGTTTAATTTCGAAAAAAATTATGTAGATGACCTCGTTTCAAAAAATAATAAGAATAAAATTGATTTTCTAAACATTCTTCTGTATCATCACCATAGAGTCTGATTTATAATTAAAAAATACGCGATTTCAAAAGTCTCAACGCGCCATACCGACTTAATCCCGAACCTAGAAAACGAGTATTGTTTTCATATTTCACGTGCTTTTGAGCCCGATATTTTCATTTCAGGAACCAGGTATTCGTGAGATATATTTAGAAATTTACATTGTTTTCTGAGCACAGTAAATGGTATTGAAATAAAATTGTCGGTCGGGAATTTATATCAGTGTTATTCAGTTGAAATACGTTTACCAAGCTAGAATTTTAGGTTACAAGTTCGAGTCCAATTTCTCTGGGGCAGGTTTGATTGGTGATTTACTGGTATTTCAATAATTATCAACAAGAATGTTAGGAAATTGATTTTCGTATTTCAAATGACTGCGACTCAATCTTTCTGTAAGACATAAATTAGAATCATCTTTAAGGTGAAGTCGATTTTTTGTTCAAATAATATATGTACTTGAATTTTAGGAAATTGGATTATATAACAATGAGTAAACGATGTTCTAGTACTAAAAAAAATTTTTGTGTCTTCAATTGCTCCTCGAAGAAAAATCAAAACAGTTCCATAAATTTCATAAGAAAGATGCCTCAGCTGTTTGTGTCACTAATGCCTTTGGCATAGTGGAAAAAATGGACCGAAGAAAGGCACAAATGATCGACGATTAGGTGTAGCTTCCAAATAATTGAACACTGTCGTCAAACTCAAATAGTGCTCCATTTCTCATGTTGAATTATTATCAATTTCGATATAATTAAAATTGAAAAAACCAATTTGTTCACCTAAAATCGATAAAGTTGACACTAGACTATCAATAATCTAATCATTCACTAGGAAGTCTTCACATAAACCCACATAATCGAACGAAAAACCTAAAAAACATCTAAAATAATCCGTTTTACCACAAAAATCCCGAAAATGTACTCGTTTTCCTCCATATTTCTTTACATTTCGCAGCGCCCTCATCGTTAGTTGGAATCGTGAATTCTGTGTCACTACCATAGAGATTTATAGAAGAAGAAAGGATACTCTTTTTTCTTAGCTTGCTTTTTTCCATGGTCTGATCAAAGAGAATCGATTGAAAAATTTTTTTGAGATAAATTGTTAATTTGTCATCATTTGGTTCCCTGAAGTTCTTTATATTTTCTTGAAATGATGCTGCGGAGGCAGTTCTTATGTAGAGGCGAACGAATTCAACTCCACAGGAAGTTGGGAACTGCTAGAAAAATATATGCCGTGGTTGATAATTATCTTTATGTTGAGATAAAGTCGGTGGAAGACTAAATTGAATGGCAATATATTCCATTCATCTTTCCTTCTACGTAAGAATTTAAATTTCGACCCTGAATTTGGCGCGTTTGCGCATGTTTCATTTGATCTGCCCCTCTTCAGTATCTGACTGAAGTACAAATCCGCCTAGGTTTTTCTTCGATTAATTAACAATCTCGAGGAAAGTTTTTACAATAATTTTACCGTTAAAATGATGTCCCAAATTGGAAATATGATTCCGAGAAATGCACCGTTTATAAATACTTTAATTTCTGGTAAGTTAATGAATTTCCTTTGGGAAATGGAAATCCAAAGTCCAACTTGTATATATTAGAAAATGTAAGCAATTTTTCAAACTTTTTCCAGGTAGTTTAAGAACTCTATCCACCACCCCTCAAGTAAATGCGAAAAAAACGTTGCAAGACAAAACAGGAAAAAATATTGTACTTGTAGATGGAGTTCGAACCCCCTTTTTGATTTCTGGAACTGATTACTCTAAAATGATGGCATATGATCTGGCTAGGCATTCTCTGAAGTGAGTAATTTGTGAAATTCCATTAATTTTCTTTCGAAAATGGACTATTATTATTATTGGTGAAAGTTGGACTATGCTTTCAATTGTTGAACTGATGACCTCTGGCTCCTTTCGAATTGGTTGCACTTATTTCATCAAGTTTCAATGACAAATTTATCTGAAATATTTTTATTATATAGATTGAGTTTTCAGTTATTATTCAGACTGGGCAAAAAGTCCTGAATTCATTTCTTCCTGAACATATCATCATTCTAAATTGTCGAACTTTCAGGGGTATTTTAGAAAAAACAGGTTTGCCCAAAGAAATGGTCGATTATGTCATTTACGGTACAGTTATTCAAGAAGTAGAGACCTCGAATATAGCTAGAGAAGCGATGCTTTGTGCAGGGTATAGCGACAAAACTCCCGCTCATACTGTAACCATGGCTTGTATTTCTTCCAATGTGGCAATAACATCTGGTAAAGAAACGGTTTTCTAAACGAGACATTTTTTGATTGATTTTATTCCTCAGCTATCGGACTTATCGCTAGTGGAACTTACGATACCATAGTGGCTGGCGGAGTTGAATTCATGTCAGATATTCCCATCAGGTTCAGCAGGAAGTTGAGAGGTATCATGTTGAAAGCTAATAAAGCGAAAACCGTTGGCCAGAAGTTGTCTTTATTGGGTCAGGTCAGACCTGCCGATATCTTACCACAGGTTAATATATTTTTTACTCGCTAATTATTCAATCAAAACTTCTGAATTTTCACAGTTACCTGCGGTGTCGGAGTTTTCATCCAAAGAAACGATGGGTCATTCCGCAGATCGTTTGGCGGCAGCTTTCGAAGCTTCCCGCAAGGAGCAAGACGAGTTTGCCATTCGTTCGCATACTCTCGCCAAGGAAGCTCACGACAAGGGATACTTGACCGATTTGATGCCGATTAAGGTTTGTTATCCCGATACTTGTCAAGATTCGTGCGATTATATGAAATTTTAAGGTTCAAGGGGTCAGTAAAACTATCGATAAGGATAACGGAGTGAGAGTTTCGACGATGGAGCAGCTTTCCAAACTTAAACCAGCTTTTGTGAAGCCGTACGGTACAGTTACAGCTGCCAACTCATCATTTTTGGTATGTTACTGACAATAATATTTTCTTTCGAGTTGTGTTTAAATACATGCATAATTTTTCCACAGACTGATGGTGCTTCAGCGGCTTTGATCATGCCGGAAGCGAAAGCCAAAGCGCTAGGACTGAAACCTAAAGCTTACCTCAGAGATTTCACTTACGTAGCTCAGGACCCCATCGATCAACTCCTACTCGGTCCAGCCTACGGTACCCCAGTTCTCCTTCAGAAGGCCGGCCTAGGAATCAACGATATCGATACTTGGGAATTCCACGAAGCTTTTGCGGTTAGTAAAAATTATTTATACTTTGAAATATTCTTATAGAGCTGAGATGGAATTCTAGAAAGTTTCAAAATTCTATTTTTTAATGTAACGTATGATTTGAGAACCACTTGTTTAGGTTATCCAGTACATAACCTCTTCAATCTGACATGAACACCATTTGACAACACTGGAAATTTTATTAAGGGTACCGAGAACTTTTTGAATATATTCCTTGATTTTGTTACCTACATGTGGAAGTTTTTCATATTACTAATGATTCAGGGGCAAATCATTGCCAATATGAAAGCCATGGACAGCGACTGGTTTGCGCAAAAGTACATGAACAGATCTTCGAAAGTTGGTGCACCAGATATGGCAAAATTCAACAAGTGGGGTGGATCTCTGTCGATTGGACATCCTTTTGCCGCAACCGGTATAAGACTCGCAATGCACACTGCTAATAGGCTTGTGAGGGAAGACGGACACATTGGTTTCATTGCCGCTTGTGCAGCTGGAGGACAAGTAAGCAAAGTTAAATTTATGGAAGTATTTGATCCTGACTCTGTGTTTTTTTAGGGAGTTGCTATGTTACTAGAAAGACATCCCGATGCTACACCAAACTGAAGGTGTTAGTCTGCATTTTACCGTTTGGGGCCTTCAAATGATTATTTTTCTAAGATGCTAAAGTTAATTCCTAAAATGTAAATAGTTTAATATACAGAGAAACCCGAATAAATTTTCACTAAGTTATTATACCTTCCATATTTCAAAAAAAATTATTCATATACATAAAATAAACTTTATTTAGAAAAATGGCTGTAGTTACTTAACCTAAAAACCTAACCTACAATTTATGTCAAAATCCAGCCAGTTGAACTTCCAGTGTCTCTAAGATTACTCCTCACAGCTTCGTCGAGGATATTCTTGATATCTTTGCAACCTTCCAGAGCCTTATCTATGACTTTCTGCAGGTCGTCGACGTGAAACCTTTTCGACATTTCAAGCAACACAATTTTTCCGGACATAGGTAAGGCTGCTAGTGTTAAAGTTGGCCCGCCCATCATTTCTTCTTGGTGCGAAATATCTATCATGGAAATATCCTTATTTGCTAAAGATGCCGTACAAGCAACTACGTACTCCTTTAAGGGAATTCCAGCATCGATCAAAGCTAAAGTGGCGGCATTAACACAGGCCGGGTAAATTCCTGCAATAAACACAAAAACAGAAAACGTATAAAAGTATTCGATAAGATTTCACCTCCATCAGCATGAAGAACCTCTACATAGACATCAATTTGCGACCAGGGATACAATTCGACTTTAATCGCTGCAGTTAGTGCTTGACGTAAATGAATGGACATTTCAGTCGATTTTCTATCTCCTCGAGGTCTTCTTTTCCTTTCACCGGTAGAGAAGACAGCCATACTAAACTGGCAGTTTATAATGGCGCTATCATGCTGCGCTTTCGATCTACCTCCACGAACCTGATGAGGTCCAAAAACGGAGGCTAAAACTTTGGTCAGACCTTGTTCGATGTAGGCGCTGCCATCCGGTTGGGGAAATACTCCTAATTTGCATCGAATCCTCCTCAATTCGTTTGGCCGCCTGCCATCTAATCGGAGGCCAATATTAGATACGAGTTCTTTGTTTCGGCTCATATTTACCAAAATTGCTATCTTATTTTTTCGGAGAAAAAATTTAAGGTTAATTGTTAATTTTAGGTTAACATTTGAAATCAAAACCATAGAATAGATATTCTGTATTCGCGATTCCAACTACCGATGAGGGCGCTGCGAAATGTCAACAAACATGGAGGAAAACAAGTACCTTTTCGGGATTTATTGTGGTGAAACGGATGATTTTAGGTGTTTTTTAGGATTTCCCTTCGATTTTGTGAAGACTTTTCAGTGAATATTTGGATTATTGATATTGTGGTGTCAAGTTTATTGGTTTTAGGTGAACAAATTGATTTTTTCAATTTTAATTGAATCGAAATTGATAATAATTCAACAGGAAAAATGGAGCACTATTTGAGTTTGACGACAGTGTTCAATTATATGGAAGCTACACCTGTTAGTCGATCATTTGTGCTTTTCTTCGGTCCATTTTTTCCACTATGCCAAAGGCATTAGTGACACAAACTGCTGAGGCATCTTTCTTATGAAATTTATGGAAATGTATGTAGCTGTTTTGATTTTTCTTCGCGGAGCAATTGAAAACACAACAAATACAATTGTACACGGTTTTTTTTCTAGTTCTAGAAATTTTTTCACTCATTGTTATATAATTTTATGTCCTAAAATTCATGTACATATATTATTAAAATGTAAAATCGTTTATCGTTTCATTCAGACTCCACATTAAAGATGATTCTAATTTCTTTCTTACATAAACATTAAGCCACAATCATTTGAAATACGAAGATTAATTTCATAACACTCTTGTTGATTATTATTGAATTACATCTTTAAATCACCAATCAAACCTGCCCCGGAAAATTGGACTCAAACTTGTAAACTAAAATTCAATTAATTTGTGAACGTATTTCAACCGAATAACACTGATATAAATACCTCACAGACCATTCTTTTTTGTATACCAATTACTCTGCTCAGAAAACGATAAAAATTCCTAAATATACCTCACGAACACCTGGTTCCTGCATATAAAATAAAAATATCTGGCTTAAAAGCACGAAATATGAAAACAATACTCGTTTTCTAGGTTCGGGATTTAGCCGGCAGGGGGCGTTTAGACTTGAAATTGCGAATATTTATGGTCGAAATTTGACATGCTTGTACTCTTCAAATAAATGAGGATAAAAAACTGATCAATAAAAGTTTTCAATCTCTGATTGATTGTTCAACATCGAAATGAAAGAAGAAGGAAAAACAATAATATATCTATGCTTTTCCTATAGAAATTTTGACAAGGCATTGTGACGTGTGTGACGTCTCTATAATTTAACTTTCACTTTTGTTTTATTCCATGATTATTAAAATTTTAAATATTGGAACAAACAAGAAGATAAGGAACCTGTCTTTAATACCTCGATCCAAAATGGGATTCGAATTAGACGAATATGGAGAGATTTCCACTTAAAAGATCAGGGTCACCATTAGGACAATCTTCCACATATCAAGCTGTTAATAACAAGTACACAAACTCAAGAAACAACACTGGCAATAATTTTAATGACGATATGAACGACATCTCACCTACAGGAGGAGGCGAAACTCCGGCCAGATCAGTGGAAGATGAGGAAGCAATGCAATATTCCATTTCTTACGGAGGTATACAAGACACAACCGAGATCCCAGGTATCGGCCAATACGACGACTTCCACACCATTGACTGGCAAAGGGACATCGCTCACGACCGCATGAGACACAGATATTTAGTTAAGAAAAAGCAGGATTCCATATGGAACCTAATACAAGGATTCCACGACGCTTGGTCGGGATGGTTATGCGTCCTCTTGGTCGGACTCTGTACCGGAGTAGTGGCAGGAGTAATAGACATAGGAGCGAGCTGGATGACCGATCTCAAATTCGGAATCTGCCCGCAAGCGTTCTGGCTCAACCAAGAGCAATGTTGTTGGTCGTCGAACGAAACCGCTTTCGACAGTGGGAACTGTTCTCATTGGTACACCTGGGCGGAAGTTTTAGGAGTCACAAATGAAGGAGCCGGTTCTTATATGATATCCTACTTATTTTATATAATGCAAGCACTTCTTTTCGCCTCCCTATCGGCGTCGTTAGTTCGTATGTTTGCACCGTATGCGTGTGGGTCGGGTATCCCGGAGATTAAAACGATACTCAGCGGTTTTATTATTAGGGGTTATTTAGGGAAATGGACGCTTCTTATCAAAAGTGTAGGGTTAATACTGTCGGTTTCCTCCGGTCTCAGTCTCGGGAAAGAAGGTCCTATGGTTCATATCGCATGTTGTATCGGGAATATTTTATCGTATTTGTTTCCGAAGTACGGTCGAAACGAAGCGAAGAAGAGGGAGATTTTATCGGCTTCCGCTGCAGCCGGAGTGTCGGTCGCGTTCGGTGCTCCGATCGGTGGGGTTTTGTTCAGTTTAGAGGAAGTTAGTTACTATTTCCCTTTGAAAACTTTGTGGAGGTCGTTTTTCTGCGCTCTCATCGCAGCTTTTATACTAAGATCGATCAATCCTTTCGGTAACGAACATTCCGTTTTGTTTTACGTGGAGTATAACAAACCGTGGATATTCTCGGAGCTGATTTCGTTTATCGGACTGGGGATCGTTGGAGGGATCATCGGAACGTTGTTCATCAAGGCTAATATTTACTGGTGTAGATACCGGAAAATATCTAAGTTGGGGCAATATCCCGTAACCGAAGTATTAGTAGTGACAGTAATAACAGCCATAATTTCATATCCGAATAGATACACACGTATGAGCACTTCCCAGCTGATATACCTACTGTTTAGTCAATGTGGCATATCGAACACTGACGGTTTGTGCGACTACAACAGGAATTTCACAGACGTCAATATGGCCATTGAGATTGCGGAGGCGGGGCCTGGTGTTCATCGGGCTATATACCTTTTGATCGTGGCGTTGTTGCTGAAACTCGGAACGACCATCTTCACGTTTGGTATAAAAGTACCCTGCGGTCTCTTCATCCCGAGTTTATGTCTAGGTAAGCTGATACATGAAAATTAGGAGATAATTTCACCTGTCAATGTAGCAAACACCTTTAATAATTTCTTTATTGACGCACTAAAGAAAGTTATACATAATATACCAGATGTAGATGGGAATGTTGCCCCTACTCAGAGAAATATCATGACTTCAATGGTGGTACTCCCATATACAGAATTAGAAATCAAATATATTCTTACCAGACTTCAAAACAAACGTTCATCTGGTCCCGATGTCTGCCTAATAATATCGTTAAAGAATTTAAGGAAGACTTGGTTAAACCATTTTGTCATATCATAAACTTTATATAAAAAAAAAGCGAAAAACCTATCAGAGAATTATAGACCATTGTCTCTTAAATCAGTGTTTGCAAAATTATTTGAATATTGTATGTTAGAGAGGTAAACCTCTTTCATTGTAAGATTTAATTTGATACCAGATGAACAACATTGTGTTCCACAAGATTAATGACAAGAATTATACTTTGGTTCTCAACAAATAAACTATATGTCAATTCTGATAAAATTTGGCACTCATAGCAATGATCACAGTTATTCAACTAGATTTAACCACCATCTAAAAACACCTCGAGATGATTTGAGTGTAACTCTCAGGGGAACCATCTCCAATGGTGTAAGGATTTACAATAAACACAAAATAAAATTAAAAAGGAAGTTACTGATTTCAAATTCAGAAAACATCTCAAAACTTTTCTTTTGTCAAAAATGTTTTATGGTACCGATGAATTTCATGCCAGCTAGATAGATACTTTCATTCTATAATGTATATTTTCTATTACATAATTTACTCTATCTTTTAAATTGTCAATTTTAATGTGAACTAACTATATGTAACCTATGACGTGTTTTATATCATTTATTGTGGTCCTTGAAAATCAATAAATTTTACTTTACTTTAGGTGCCATCGTTGGTCGAATATGGGGTATAGCTATCGAACAAATGGCTTTTTACTACCCGAAAAGTTGGATGTTTACTGGGGAATGTTCAACGGGTGAAGATTGCATAACGCCTGGGTTGTACGCGATGGTCGGAGCTGCTGCAGTGCTTGGTGGTGTAACGAGGATGACCGTTTCCCTGGTGGTGATCATGTTTGAGCTTACAGGGGGTGTGAGGTAATAATAATAATAATATCTCTTTATTTCAGATAAGATTTACCAAATGACAATCTGAAATGAAATAGTGTCCTAAAATCAAACAAATCAACTTAATTTAGCATTGAAAAAATTGGGAGACTTCGCGATTTCAAAAATGAAAGATGAAAGAGTTTATTAGATTGGTCAATCTGAATTTTTGTATATTTTCTGTCATCATTTCAAGATTGAAATCGCCTGCTATGATCATTTCTTGTTGACATCTATTAGCATGTATTAGTGGTTCTTCCATTCTACCATCCAAGTTTCCATTAGGAGTTCTGTATATTGAAATTACCTGAATTTTTCTTGATCCTACTTGGCAATCCGCAGCTCCACATTCGAAATTTCCTTCCAGTGCAAGCTTATTTATATTTGTTTTTGAGCGCTCGTACTACTTACACGAGGGCTATATCATTTCGTCACGATGTCTGTATTTTTCGAATTTTGAGCCGAAAATGGTCTCAATCGACTATGTTCGACTCACTGATGACGAATCCGTCGGAAAATTCGAGTCTGTCCGTCCGGCCGTCCGTCAGCACGATAACTCTCGAACGGATCAACCTAGAGACTTGAAATTTTCAGTGTGAGTTCAGTTCCCGAATGGCTCGGTTGAGTTCGTTAATGGGCCAAATTCCACCAGGGGTTCCGTAAATATGGCCGTTCAAAGTTTTGTTTCCCTGATTACTTGAAAACTACAGATTTGATCGAGATGAAATTTTACACTCAAATGGAAAATGAGTTGTTCAAGCTACATGTGAAATTTTGTCCAGATCGCATGACCAGAACCATAGAAACCATAGAAAATTGTAACTTTTGAACGGACACGCCTAGGGACTTGAAATTTTCAGGATAGGTGTGGATCTCGAATGTCGTGACCACGTTCATCTATGAGCAACATTATACAAGGGGATCCGTAAATACGGCCGTTTGAGATTTTGTTTTCTCGATCAATTCGAAACTGCGGATTCGATCCAGATGAAATTTTGTATTTTAATCGAGAATGATATATTGAAGCAATATTTTGTCCAGATCGCATGACCAGAACCATAGAAACCATAGAAAATTCTAACTTTTGAACGGAAAGGCCTAGGAACTTGAAATTTTCAGGGTGGGTTTGGATCGCAAATTTCACGGTCACGTTCATCAATGAGCAAAATTAGACTAGGGGTTCCGTAATTATGGCCGTTCAAAATATTTTTTTCCTGATAGTTTCGAAACTACCGATCGGATTGGAATGAAATTATGCACCTAGCTCAGGAATAATGTATTCAAACTACGTGCAAAATTTTGTCCAGATCGCATCACCAAGACCATAGATACCGTGGAAAATTCTAGCGAATTATCGGAAAAAAATTGATCAGCTGAAGCACCGACATGAAGTCTGGAGTTTCGCCTAAGTTTCAGAATTTTTTTGACAGCAGTCAAAAATTCCTTCAATTGATTTCTAAAACTGGAAAATGCGAATCTACCTACAAGGTGCATGTACGAGCGCTCAAAAGCTCCTGCCTTCACGGCAGTGCTTTTCGTAATTTTTTCTAATGCTTTCCATAATTTATTAACATAGATAGCTGCTCCTCCATATCAATTTTGTCTGCAATATTCAGATACCAGGTTGAAATTGTTTATTGTAAAATGATCCAATTGCTCTTTGTAACACATATTATTTTGCAGTTTGGGATTTGTTCAACACTTTCTTCTATTCTGTCTATTGCATTCGATATTGATTGAACGTTTTGGTGAATAATGCTAACCGAATTTTCAAATTCAGGTATATAGTACCGCTGATGGCGGCCGCAATGGCGAGTAAATGGGTGGGGGACGCCTTGGGAAAACAAGGCATCTACGATGCCCACATAGCCTTGAACGGCTACCCCTTCCTAGACTCCAAAGACGAATTCCAACACACCTCCGTGGCAGCTGACGTGATGCAACCCAAACGTAACGACATGCTCAGTGTGATAACGCAAGACTCAATGACCGTAGACGACGTCGAAACTTTACTCAAAGAAACGGAGCATAACGGATACCCGGTGGTCGTATCCAGAGAAAGTCAATATTTAGTAGGATTCGTCCTCCGAAGAGACTTAAACCTCTCCATATCCAACGCTAAACGTATGATCGAAGGAGTTTGCGGACAGTCCTTGGTTCTCTTTACCAGCGGCAACTCCCCGCAAACCTTGGGACCCCCACCCTTGAAACTCAAGAAAATCTTGGACATGGCTCCGATAACCATAACGGATCAGACTCCGATGGAGACGGTCGTCGACATGTTCAGAAAGTTGGGGTTGAGACAAACTCTGGTCACTCACAACGGTCGTTTACTGGGGGTGATAACGAAGAAGGATGTGCTTCGACACATCAAGCAGATGGATAACGAAGATCCCAGTTCTATTCTGTTCAATTGAGATAGTTAACTTGAGATTAATACGGGCGAAAATTGAGATTAAACGAGTGTGGTGGGAAAAAGAGGGAAAGTGATTCCCAATTTGTTTTATTTACAAATTCATTTACAGATCTGTCCTCAGTTTTAGCGTTAAAAGTCTTCCTCACCCGCCACACTAGATTATATGTGTATATGTATATTATGTCTAGTGAAATTTTTATTATTCATGAAGATGTTCGAAATTCAAGTATGAAAATGTTTGAGTACATATTGTTGAATTGCTCAATTTTTGTTAGGGTCCTACGCCATTATATATTTATGATGTATTATATATTTATATATGTTCTGTGTCTTTTTTTCAAACCCGCAAGAATTCAACTGAAACTAATGGAAAAAACCAAGGCGAAACTCCAGACTTCACGTCAGTGCTTTAGGTGATATTTTTTTCCATAATTCGCTAGTAGTTTGAATACATTATTCTTTATCTATGTGCAAAATTCAATTCCAATCCAATTATCAAAAAAAAAAAATATTTCAAACGACCATATATATTTACGGAACCCCTAGTCTAATTTTGCTCATTGATATTCGCGATCCAAACCTACCCTGAAAATTTCAAGTTCCTAGGCGTTTCCGTTCGAAAGTTATACTTTTCTATGGTTCTGGTCATGCGATCTGGACCAAATGTAGCTTGATTATATAATTCTACTTTAGTATACTAAATTTCGTCATGATCGAATCTGTAGTTTTGAAATTATCAAGGAAACTTAATTTCAAACGACCATATTTTCGGAACCCCTAGTCTAATTTTCTCATTGATAAACGTGACCGCGACATTCGAGATCCACACCTATCCTGAAAACTTCAAGTCCATAGGCCTTTCCGTTCGAAAGTTATAATTTTCTATGGTTCTGGTCATGAATCCCTAGTCAATTAAAAAATGGCAGACAATCTTGAAGATTCGGAAACGTATCTCAAAGAATATGTTACTTTGCAGCAAGCACTTCCTGAAAGATGATTTTTTCATCGTAAGTTCAATAATTTTCTATTATATAGTGGTCATTTGCTATCACATTCACGTTCACCCACATAATAAAAAATGTCCAAAGTGGTTATCTCGACATACACAGGCATCATTATAAATTCCGCAATCTTATAAAAAATATTTGATTTACTTGTTATGAAGACAGAAATTACAGAATAATTTTGACCATCATTCGGCCGACATCTTGTGATTTTCAGCGCCATCTAGCGGTTCGTGAAGTTTCCCTATTGTATGTTCATAGAAATAAGCGCGCAGAATAGGGAAAAATCACGCACCGCTAGATGGCGCTGAAAATCACAAGATGTCGGGCCGAATGGTGGTCAAAATTATTCATTTCTGTCTTTCATAACAAGTAAATCTTAAATTTTTTATAAGATTGCGGAATTAATAATAATGCTTGTGAAAGTCGAGATAACCACCTCGGACATTTTTTTATTATGTGGGTGAACGTGAATGTGACAGCAAATGATCACTATATAATAGAAAATTATTGAACTTACGATAAAAAAAAATCATCTTTCAGGAAGTGCTTGCTGCAAAGTAACAACTTCTTTGAGATACGTTTTCCAATTTACAAGATTGTCTGCCATTTTTTAACTGACTTGGAATTCCACAGGAATTTATGCAAAAAAATTTCAGAAGAGCTATGTGATGAGCAATGTGGAACAGAGCACATTTTTCGTGATCTTATTCCTACATTACCTCTTACAATCCGCTGCATTTTCAGCTTGTATACAGTTTGTTTGAAAAAATTGTCCCTAAATTATCATCTAAATATATCACTTTCGATACATAAATGACTCAAAATCATAGAAATATTTCACACTTTTCCCTTATAAACACACACACGTAAATTTGTTGTTCACCATTCGGGTATTTCAAAGGATTAAAAGTAGATGTCGCCCACTCTGTGATTATTTCCTATGGCGCGCCGCGGTTCATAAATCTGCAGTGACTATTCTGTCACAGATTCTGTGAACCAGACCGTCAGTGTGACAAATAATGTCTTCTTATAAAATCGACATTTCAAGAGATGGAATCGCAGAATTATATGTTTATAAGTTTATATAAATACTGAAAATATCGGGTTCATTCCACGCGCCATCTATGGACGAGATGCTGAACCAACGTTTCAGAACTTTCACATAGGTGGCGCGAGATCGACTCTAGCAGTTTTTTGTCAACGATAAGATGAAGTATTTAATATTTCAATTGGTTTCAATAACTATATTTTATGTTTTAACTAAGGTACTTTAAATTTTGGGAGGAAAAGTTTGTTTTTCAACGGATCTTCCAGAAAACGACCACATTCTGCTAGATCCATAATAACCAAATTATGGGATGGGTCGATGAATGTAGATTCGAATAAATCTTGAGTACTATTACCATTGTTTATAGATATACAAATGCATAGGTAGGTAATAAGGAAGGTACCTGCGCATTCGATATAACATATTCCTAGTCATGATCATCAAATCAAGGATCCTATCAAATCATCATGTTGTTACGTAAGAGAGGAAAGGTTGATTCCCGATGAAGGTCATTATTAGATACATTATTTGTTATGTTTTAATCTGATTAGATGATCTTATCTGTAAATGATTTCAACGAATTCCTTTTGTCATCGATGAATAGTGGAAATCAATGAAAATTAATTTCATTCACTTCAAGTGCCTATACGTGGCTATATTAGGAGGGTGATTTGAAACAAATCACGTACAGATTACCAGTGATTTGACAGTGTCCGACGTGCATCCATCCGCTGTAAAAATGGCAAGAGCGGAGATCGAATCCAAGAACAGAATAACCACCTGGGTGCAGGAAGCGTTCAGAAACGAGCGGTTCGACAAAATAACCGTAGAATTTCCGAAATGTGACACGTCGGGCGGATACGCCGCAGAAATAGTGTACGTCGACGTGGAGGCCCGAAAAGGCGACGAGAAGACACGTTTCCATGTTCTGGTCAAAAAGGACAAAGAAGGCGAGGCGGTGATGGACTCGAGCTTCCGAGAAATCTACTCCAAAGAAGTATTCCTCTATTCCACCTACTTCCCGTACCTGAAGAGATTCGCGGAGAAATGGGGCACCGAGCCGTTCGAAAACTTACCGCACTGCTACGGAACCGTGAACGAGAACAATCACTACGTGATCCTCATGGAAAATCTGAGGCCGAAGAACTTCCGATGCCATCCTTTGGGAGGAGAGGCCATGTCTTTGGACCACGCGAAATTGGTGATTACCGCGTATGCGAAATGGCACGCTTTCGGTTTGGCCGTTAGAGATCAAGACCCGAAGGTCTTGAAGGCGTTCGGCAAACCGCGCCATCTTTTGGAGAATAACTTCATGTTAACACATATCACCGCCGCCATTGAGGGCGAGTTGGAACACGTCTCGGAAATTTACAAGGCCAAAGACGATCTGAAGATGGTGGAGATTCTTCAAAGATTGAAGAAGGATTATGCCGGTGCTTTTAGGGCTTTGTTGGAAAATAAGGACGAGAAATATTCGGTTCCTAGGCATGGAGATTCTTGGAATAACAACTTTTTGTTCCACTACGTAAGTAAAATTTAATGTTCAGGAAATTGGTTGTACGAATCACTCCACCCACTCGAAATTTCAACTCAGAAATTTTTTTTCTTTTCCTTTTTTCCTTTATCTATGGTCACGAGTCGAACGCGCCAACCACCACGCCTCTGCCCTGTATAGATCATAGATAAAGGAATATATTATGTTCCTTTATCTGTGGTATAGATATGTAGATATCTTAAAAATATTTACCCAAAGACATTTAGTTAGGGATGAAACGATACCATTGAGGTATCGATACTTTTACTCGATACTGTATCGGTCGTCAAGTATCGATACTTACTTCGTATCATTCGAAAAGTATCGATACTTACTCGTATCGAATAGTTTTTAGTTTGAATTTACCTAAAATTTTTTTTTATCAATGTTGAAATGAAATAGTTACATTGACATATCGATACCTCAGTTCAATAGTGTTACAAGTCCAAAAATTCTAATTTGAGTTATTACATGAATAAGGTTCCTAATACAACGTTCTATCAATTTCAATACTGAAACAACTCCTCTTTTATATCTCACTAGCGAAGGATAAGCGGATAAGAAGATTCTATGACTTCAACGCAGAACTTGACTGATTTCAATTCTATGAACGGATAATAATTTAATGTTGATATAAAAGTTCTATGGTCTCGATAAGGAAATTTATCGAATGAAATGGAAGCATAGAACAATATTTTAACAGGACTCTTTGGTTCTCCAGATGACACCACCATAGAACTTTGTTGATGTGAATCATATTCTCACCTTGAAAAAAATGAAAAACATAGAATTTATGAAAAAACTGCACTCAGCACTTTCTTGGTCGTTAATCACGAAATTTTCGAGAATTTCAATTGGTAATTTCTAGTTTTTACCATGAAACCTTGATTTTTCTACTAAAAAATATGGAAGTAATATGATTTCAAAATATTTATCATTCCAACGGACATCTCTGTATTATAAATCTATGATGAAATTCATTATTCTATAAATTGAAAATAATATATTAATCTTCAAATCTCTAGGATTTCAATAAAAACATCAGGAATAATCTCATGATCGAACTAAAAAGAAATTTAAATTTATATGACCCCAACAAAAATCACATATAATTTTTCGAACGAATTTGAAAAAAGACGAAGATTCTATGACTTCAACACGAAACTAAATCCAGTTCAATTTATGATCCAATAACTTAATGATCACAATTGTTCTATGGTTTGGAGGTAGAACTTCATATCTCAAAATGTCCAATGGAATTCTTCAAGAATTGAAATTATTCAAACCGACAACTATGTACACATTATAAATCTATGATGAACCCCATAATTCTATGAACCTATCAAAGAATATCATGAAAATTGAGTAAACTCATGTTTTCAACAGAAGAATTGAATCTTATGATCGAACTAAAAAATTTTTTAAATTTTCTATGACCCCCAAGATGAATCACATGTAATTCTATGAAAGAGCTGAAAAAAAAAGTAAATTCAATGACTTCAACACAAAACTTAATCCATTTTATTCTATAATCTAATGGCTGAAACAGCCGGGAATTTAGATTAGATACGAAATAGGAGTTGTTTCAGTATTGAAATTGATAGAACGTTGTATAAGGATAGTTATGCATGAAAAAACTCAAATTTGAATATTTAGATTTGTTACACTATTGAACTGAGAAATCGATATACTGATATGAGTACTTTTGACCGATACTTTTGACTACTCGATACTTCATTTCAAAGTATCGATACTAAAAGTACTTCGTATCGTTGAAAAGTATCGAGTATGTACTTGTATTTACACGTATCGTCTCATCCCTACATTTAGTTAGTCGTTTGGTTATATAAATATTACAGTGACTTTATACAAGACATTGGCGACAATAGGGATATAAGCTCCGCCCAGCCGACATGTTGCGTCAAAATTCAAATGAAATAGTAAAGAATAGCAGTTTTTTCTACGAAATATTTAGATATAAACTGAATACCTTCGAATTACGTATCCTTGTTTGGAAATAGTCAAATAAACGTTTATCTTCGAGAAAACCAAGAAAACTGCACAAATCACTAAGTAAACAACAAATATTTTGACGTAACATGGCGATTTATACCACGTGACGGGGACAACCAATCAAAAAGTGGACACCTATTATCCCCACTGTCCTGTATAAAGTCACTGTAATAATTTTTACTCACTTTGATGACTGATAATTACCATCAATAATTTTTTACAGGAAGACGAGAGCAGCGTCCCTGATCAGGTGATGGTCATCGACTGGCAAGCGGGATTACTGGGAAATCCCTTGGCCGACGTGAATCAGTACCTTTTCAATTGCTGCTCCAGGAAAGTACTCGACCATCTCGACGAGATCTTGAAGCTCTACTACGACACCCTTTCCAAGAAACTGAGAGAACTCGGAAGCGATCCTAAGAAATGTTTACCTTGGGAAGACTGCAAAAAATCGTTCGAGCACTACGTTCCGTTGTCCGTAGCCAGCGTCCCTCTATGTTCGAGAATGTGCTACAAGAGCAAAGTCGAGAAAGCTTTCGATCTAGACGATAGCGTGAAAGATGGACACTTGAATGGTATTTTTGGAACCGAACTGTCTGACCCGGAGGGTTATTTCGAGAGGATCGATGGCATTCTCCAAGTTTGCGTCGAACGTGGACTTATTTGAATATGGATAGGCATTGTACTGGTTGAACTGAATTTACAATAAATTTATAAGAATCAAGAAGTAGTACAATTTGTAAACCCCCACAATCCCGAATTACTTTCGTATTGACTACAAAACTTACTTACTGTAACGAACTTAAGCCGGACCTGTCGCCTTCTAGAACCGAATAGAACGACCGCGACTCTTCGAGAAAATACTGGAGACATCGGGAAGCTTCACGATTGTTCCCTTCCAATATATAAGTCGACATGAGCCCTAAGAGAATACAGTATAGGACTTAATAGCGCGCGTGCAGATAAATGATTGAGTGTTGAAAAAATTAGTATTAGTGTCATTAGTGAACTGTAAATTATTTACTTATTTTTTAGTAGATAGATATACAGGGTGTCCCAGAATGAATGGATAATCCTGTAACACTGTATAGGAGAGCTATTGGACTCTCTGTAAAGAATACAAAAATCACCTGAAGCCTGACGTGAAGTCTGGAGTTTCGCCTCAGTTTGAAAATTTTTTTGACAGCTGTCAAAAATTCATGGAAAATGCGAATCTACCTACAAGGTGGATGAACGAGCGCTTAAAAGCTCCTGACTTCACGGCAATGCCTTTCATCATTCTTATTTTATAGCCAAATAAACGTTTTTCTACTAGAAAACCAAGATGACTGGACTAATCACTAAGTAAACATCAAATGTTTTGACGCAACATGGCGATTTATACCACGTGACGGGGACAACCAATCAAAAAGTGGACATCTATTTTCGCCACCGTCCTGTATAAAGTCACTGAAATACCTACCAACTGAAACACATTTCACAGTGATGTAATTTTTATTATTTTCATTAAAATTTTCATTCGAAAATTGTAAAGCTGAATCAAAGAGTAACAACAAGAGAGATCACTCTGTCAAATTAGTACTGAATCGCCCGTAAAAGTGGTGGTGACCTTGAAACTGCTCGAACGCTATTGATGGAGGAGTTGGGTAAGCGCTGGGTAAGCGTTGGGCAAGCCAATCATATCACATCTCGTGGACCGCGCCAAAGATTGAAGGTTTGAAATCTGACGTTTGTCGATTTTAATGATGAAAATGGAGGTAGAAATATTTTGTGCTTTAAATGAATTCACAGGCAAAAAACTATTCGGAAAATCTAGAAATTTCTTCGTGAATTGTGTATAAGGGAGTTTTCAATGTATAAAAATATCAAATTCTGGTGCTGTTGACATGAATATTCAATGAAAATGTGTAATTTTTTCGAGAAAAACTGAAATTAGTATCGTATTCGATGATGAATATATTGCTAAATAAATTATATTTGATGTATATTCCATACGACTAATGAAAATTGAAGGATTGCTACTTGTAACTTAAAATTAGAATTTTTAGATGTTGTTGCTGTGAACATGCTATATGAACAATAGAATTGTTTCCTTCAGTTCGTGTTCATTATATCGCCAAGATCAGATAATATCCGGGGAAAACACTGAATTTTGAATTGTCCACCATGGTGATACTAATGCTGAATGAATGGAATTTGTTTTATACTCGATGACAATATAGTTATTGATGGATATACCTACCTAGTTACGTTGGATATAAATCTTGGAAACTGGATTTTGTTACTAAAATACTGGAAGGCTGAAATATAAACTTTCTTCAATACATTATCACAGTATGATCACAAATGAAATGTGTAAAGAATCTAGTTTCTACTTAAAAAATTTATAATGCTAGATTATCGAAATCCCTTCGAGGAAGTATAGCAATATTCAGAAATAATTATCATGTATTTGAACTTCTAAATTCAATTTTCCATAGTGTAGGTGCATAACTAGAACATAATGAATAATTTTTTTATTCAATATCACTTTACAACTATCTACAATCTTTATTTTTCAATATAACTAGGTACCTACTATGAATATAATACATTTGAGAAAATTTCAACTAAATGGAATACAACTAGCCTCATTCTGTTTCAATAAACATATTGCTGCGTTTAATGTATGAAATGTTGAGGTTAAGATTATTTGAAAATTCAAAAATCATAATAAACTTAGAAGTGGTTGTCTCTCTCCGATTCACCCCTCTCTATTTTCAGATGAACTCAAGGTCATAGGATAGTGAACAGGCGTAAAAGCGGAGTGATCCATCTTGTTGTCTAATCTTTGGCTGAATCATGCGCACAAACTCAATAACTGTCAACCAGAATTTCGATTTTCGAGGTTATCTCGTAAAACAACATCAAATTTGATCAAATCAAATACTATACGAATATCATTGAAATTTATACCAAATCATCCAGTTTCACATATGTGAGTATGCCTTTTCAAAACGGCGATCTTCCCAATTCGTACACGTATATCATTTTGATATAATAATAATTAGTAATTACATAATCACAAGTTACCTAAAAATTAAGTGTTATATCTTTTGCATCCAGAACAATGGGAGGACACGGTCATCATCACGGTCCCCCGTTCACAGTCCCAGACTATAGGATATACAAAGTTAAGGATATTCCCTTGCTGGCCCAAACCGAGAGAGCTTTGGCTGCGAAAGGTTTGAAAGATCCATGGTTGAGGAACGAAGTGTGGAGATATGACCCCAAGGTGTTTGGTACCGAAGGTTCGAGAATGGCGATAACGTTTACTCGAGGTTTCAAGTATGGTTTTGCTGCATTCGTTCTCACTATAGTCGGAACCAAGATTTACGATCTTACTATTGGTGGCGGTCATGATGATCATGGCGAACATCATTGAGTGTTTTTCAGTTTTAGTCGAGAATTGTACAGTGAATTTGTTTGAATAGAAGTGGATGAAGTAATTATTACTGGATGTTTTAGTTCTACGCAATTTAATGAGCATAAATAACTTTTGAGTTATTTTTGACAGTTCATTCGTTTTCAAGCTTACAAAGAACAATTTTTTTGTTCCTGGAATTTGCTTGCAATCTGGCTCGTGTTTACTTTAGTGGAAAGCTCTGATTTTGATGATTTTTTTTTGTATTCACACTTTTATATAAGAAATCGAAATGGTACTGGTTTGGATCTTAGGGAACATTTAGTTTGGAAGATAAAATTTTAAGTAATTTGCACTAAAATTCGTGAATAATGACATTTTCAACTATAAATCAATCATTTTGAGTTATTTTTGACATTTTCAAACCTACAAACAACAATTTCTGTATGTTCCTGGACTTGCAATCTAGTTCGTGTTTACTTTAGTGGATGATTTTTTTGTGTATCTACACTTTCATATAAGAAATCAAAATGGTAGCGATTTGAATCTTAGGAAACATTTAGTTTGGAAGATATAATTTTCAGTAATTTGCACTAAAATACGTGAGTAATGATATTTTCAACTATAAATCAATCACTTTCGAGTTATTCTTGACAGTTCATTCATTTTCAAGATTACAAACAACAGTTTTGTATGTTCCTGGACTGGGCTTGCAATATAGTTCGTGTTTACTTTAGTGGGGACCTCTAATTTGGATGATTTTTTTGTGTATTTACACTTTCATAAAAGAAATCAAAATGGTATCGATTTGAATCTTAGGAAACATTCAGTTTGGAAGATATAATTTTTAGTAATTTACACTAAAATACGTGAATAATGATATTTTCAACTATAAATCAATCACTTTTGAGTTATTTTTGACAGTTCATTCATTTTCAAGATTACAAACAACAGTTTTTGTATGTTCCTGGACTGGGCTTGCAATATGGTTCGTGTTTACTTTAGTGGGGACCTCTAATTTGGATGATTTTGTTTGTGTATTTACACTTTCATATAAGAAATCGAAATGGTACTGATTTGAATCTTAGGAAACATTTAGTTTGAAAGATATAATTTTTAGTAATTGGCACTAAAATACGTGAATAATGACATAACTATATATCATCACTCATCGTTTTCCGAGCAAGTTTCAAAAAATCATATCCCCCAAACCATGAGTTTCCTGAAATCGAGATTGGTACCATTCGATTTTCGATGAAAAAGTGTGTTTGCCAAAAAAAAACCCTCAAAATCGGTCAGTAAGGTAAACTACAACCAATGAGGATAAACTTCCCAAGATGAGACAATAATTTGCAGGTTATAATAATTAAATAAAATCAATTCATTATCAAAACTCAGGTTTTACTTAACTTCTCATAACACTAACAAAATCTTAAAAAAATATATATCCTTCAATATGAGTACGGAATTTCACATAGGATCTGTAGCCTTAAAATGGTCTGTATCGATAGTTGAATAGGCGTGACCTTCATTGATCAAAAACTCCAAGGCTTCCCTGTAAGAAAACAATTAGATTCAAAAATCATTCTCGATGTGGAAAATTTTACTCACAGAATTTCAACAGATTTCTGCTGTGGAAAGTGACGAAGAAGTTCCGATTTGGAGGTACCCGACATTGAAGGCGATCTCTTGAGAATCTCATGTATTTGGGCCTGGATAGGTGACAACCCTGCATCTTGCGCTGTATTCTCCAGAAAGTGCATCGAGTTTGCAAGGTCTGCACCAGGATTATTTTTTTTTATCGCCGAAGTAGGTCCCTGAAAGTATCGATTTTCGCAATCAAAAGTATTTCAGCTAGAACCGAAGGCTTTGGGTATCACGGATGATTAAAATAACCACCTACCGTAGGATTACTAGCCATGTATTCCGCCTCTAATCTAGCGTGAATTACTTGCAGAAGATGGTTTGTAACGATGTTAGCATCTGATACTGGGAACATCCTCAATACCATCATCATCTTTTCATTGTCTTGGAACCTCAGGGATCCAAATATTTGTACGTAACTGTTGTCTTTTATAGTCGGTAACTTTGGAGCATTATCCTACAAGTAAACATGACATTCTCAGTATAATTTTCAAATAAATAATACAGCAATTATTTCTCATACCTTATCAGTTTCCAACCACCAAATTGCCTTAATATTTCCTGTATGGTCTTGAATATTATACATGGCTTTGGTCGACTGAACTTCATAATCGAGTACTATTCCAACAATGGACAACTAAAAAAAGATTGAAATGTGAATATATTTCCCAAGTTCAATTAAAGCCCCACTCACTATTTGTGTCTGCATTCCAAATAGTGAAAATTCTTCTTCAGGGCAGTCCTTGATTTGTCTAACAACAACAGGCACCACATTTTGCAATCTGCGAGCTTTCTGCGAATAATATATACATCAGTGAATATCCACATTATATAAATATGAACTCATACCTGTCCTTTTCCAGGTGTAGCATCGGCATCATTCGTATTGTTAAAAAATCCCCCACCGGCGCTTTTATCGCCTGAAATTGATAGAGTAATAAGTTACTTAATTGGTATTAATCATATCAATGTAAAATACTGACCAAACATTGAAGATTCCCACATCTTGAATTTTTTTGTTGTAAATTCTCTTGAGAATTAGAAGACGAATAAATTATTTCAATTTCGACTTGCGCGGGAAAAAATTGAGGTTACGAGTTACGACAGCTCGTCGGTGATCTACGACCTTCTTCTGGTAGGTCATTCGCGATTCCAAAAGTCTAAACGCCCCTTGTCGGTCAATTCCCGAACTTAGAAAACGAGTATTGTTTTCATATTTCACGTGCTTTAAAGCCAGATATTTTTATTTTATATCCAGGAACCATGTATTCTTGAGGTATATTCAGAAATTTTCATCGTTTTCTGAGCAGAGTAATTGGTGTTGAAAAAAAATAGTCGGTAAGGTATTTATATCAGTGTTATTCAGTTGAAATACGTTCACAAAGTTATTGAATTTTAGGTAACAAGTTTGAGTCCAATTTTCTGGGGAAGGTTTAAGTGATGATTTAGAAATGTAATTCAATAATTATCCACAAGTGTGTTATGACATTGATCTTCGTATTTCAAATGACTTTGCCTTAATCTTTCTGTAAGAAAGAAATTAGAATCATTTTAAGGTGAAGTCTGAATGAAACTATTTTATGTTTAAATAATATATGTACTTAATTTCAGGACATTGGATTATATAACAATGAGTGAACAAAGTTTTAGTACTAAAGAAAAAACAATTTGCAATTGTGATTGTTGTGTCTTCAATTGCTCCTCGCAGAAAAATCATAACAGGACTATACATGTCCATAAATTTCAAAAGAAATATGCCTCAGCAGTTTGAGTCACTAATGTCTTCGGCATAGTGAAAAAAATAGACCGAAGAAAAGCACAAATGATCGACTATTAGGTGTAGCTACCAAATAATTGAATAGTGTCGTCAAACTCAAATAGTACTCCATTTTTCGATATAATTAAAATTGGAGAAACCAATATCACTACACTATCAATAATACAATCATTCACTAAAGAGTCTTCACATAAAACTGACAAAATCGGAGAAAAAACCTGAAAAACACCTAGAATAGTCCATTTCACCACGATAAATTCCGAGAAGTTACTCGTTATCCTCCATGTTCGTTTACAATTCGCAGCGCCCTCATCGGTGGTTGAGATCGCGAATTAATTGATTCTCATTAAACAAGATTGACTTTATAATATTTCAGGAGAGAAATCAATACTACGAAATACATATTGAAAAAGTATTGATTCGAAATATTCAATCAAATGGAGTGTAAAGTGTAAAGTGTAAAAACTTTTGTGAGCAGTACTTTTGAATATGAAAAATTTCAATTCTAACGCGGAAAGATTGATGAAAACAGTACACATACATTCAGTTTATTCTTAAATGAAAATTGAAGATTTGCAAATTTCTGAATAAATTTTAACCGTTGGCAACATTAGCGTGAAATGTTATGTCAAAAAAATGTGCATAGAAGAAAATTTCTCATTGACAGGCCTTTTGAAATACGGCTGGTGAAGAGAGGATAAGAGCAGGTATTTGTTAATCTGCAATCATCCTTGTGCTTTTTGGTACTTTTTGGTTAATAAGTCGAGAATTTTATTCCAAAGATGCCACCAAAATTCGACCCCACCGAAGTTAAATTGGGTAACTAAAACTTCTTATACTTACCAAAATTTCTTTTTGCTTGAAGGTTATGTTGACGTTGTAATTCACATTTACTCTTATTTTTAGTCTACTTGAGATGTGTTGGAGGAGAAGTAGGAGCTACCTCATCTTTGGCCCCTAAAATCGGTCCCCTAGGTTTGGTAAGTCATAGCTTGATATTGTTTTGATTCGTAAATCTTACATGTTCCCTCATTACAGTCTCCCAAAAAAATTGGTGACGACATTGCCAAGAGCACCGCTGACTGGAAGGGTCTTAAAATAACAGTTTGCTTGAAAATCCAAAATCGTCAAGCAACTATATCTGTTGTCCCATCAGCAGCTTCCCTTATCATCAAGGCTTTGAAAGAGCCCCCACGAGACAGGAAGAAGCAAAAGAATGGTAAGTCTTGAAATGCTTACAAACGATGAATTGAAAAGTCTTTGATACAAAGCATAGTCTCATTATTTTGCCCTGGGAAAATGCAATATGCTCTAATATACTTTCTTTTTACAGTTAAACATTCAGGAAATCTGGCTCTGGATGATATCATCGAAATTGCAAAACAAATGAGGCCTAGATCCATGGCAAGGAGTTTATCTGGAACTGTTAAAGAGATCTTAGGAACTTGTCAATCTGTTGGATGTACCATAGACGGAAGACCACCACATGACTTAATCGACGAAATCAATGATGGAAGTCTTGAAATTCCCGAGGAATAAATAAAAGTTTTTTAAAGTATTGAAATATTTTTTTGCCCTTCTCAAAACTTCTATAACATTAGTCAAGGAAAAATTTTAAGTCCATCAAGATTTAAATGGAAAAATGACCCCTCACCTGAATAAGTAAGATAAGAAATAGTGGGCTTAGATTATTTTTTTTTATTTACTGGGATATCGGTTCGAATTATCCATATGTAAACATTCAGAAACGAAGTCTTAGCAAAAATTTTCAATCTATTTCAAATAAATTATAACAAAAAAGTGTTAATTAATATTATCATAAGTGCACAATATCTCGTTCAATAATCATCAATCTGTCGGATTCTGGATAACCATCAGAATAAACTCTTTATCAGGTGCTACCATAATTTCATGCTTCTTAGACCTAATACGTAGAAAGGTTAAATCATTGGAAGGATCTAAATCCCTTACAACACTCCTAGCCTTGTCTGATAATGAGCTTATGAGACCAGCGTACTGAACTGTAGTGGTATTATCGAGTGTTGTTTTGATTGGAATGCCTAAAATAATGGTTAAATTAGAAAAATCACACTATTATTGATCAATTCCAGTTTAATATATATTGTCATAACTGTATTAGAAGTTTATCGCAATTTTTGAACAGTTATCTTTAACATACTTCACCCGATACCTCATCCCTTAGGTAATTAGAGTTCGGAAAACTATTTCAATTTTTAGGATTACCTTCAGAGTTCACAACAATTATTCCTACAACACCCTTATGAGATTGTATCCGTTTCAAAGTATCTTCTACCTCATTGGCCTGCAATACAGAATTTAGTCATTTAACCGAAAGAAGTGTTATTTCTCAAATATTTACCATGATTGAAGATTTTTTTTTATTTCTGCAGTAGTCTCAAAGATTGATTAATCGATCAAACATTTGTTCATTTACATTTTTGACATTTTTATCTTTTATGGAAATGTGATCATTTGATCTATTTTTCTTCTTCTTTAGTGTTCGAACTTCCATGTCTAAATTATTCGTCGACGCAACGAATTTTTGAAATAAAATTTCTATCTAATTTGAAATAGGGAAAATCGTTTCATTCAGACTTCATCTTAAAGATGATTATAGTTTTTTCTTATTGAAAAATTTGATCAAAGTCATTTGAAATACGAAGATCAATTTCATAACACTCTTGTTGATTATGATTGAAAACTCCTTTCTAAATCACCACTCAAACCTGCCGCAGAAAATTGGACAGTATTGGACTCAAACTTGGAAGCTAAAATTCAATAATTTCGTGAACGTATTTCATCCAAATAACACTGATATATACCTTACAGACTCTTTTTTTTTCAATACCAATTACTCTACTTTCTAAAATTATATTCTAAATATACCTCACTAATAGCTGGTTCCTGGATATAAAATGAAAATATCTGGCACGTGAAACATGAAAACAATACTCGTTTTCTGGATTTTGGATTCAGCCGGCAGAGGCCGTTGAATACTGTGGTAAAAATTTGAGAGCAGTTCACTAAGTGTAGTTCAAATGGAAATAGGCATATGGCAAAATTCAAGTGATAAAAGAAAAGTAACAACTAACAACATTCTGTAATTTCGATTTTTCGAATGAAATGAAACTTTACAGATAATTTCCAAATGAAACGGAAGAATTGAGTCGAATATACCATAATAAAACAAAGTAGATTGACTAAGAATAAAAATGTTGCACCAAAGTCCATTCGTAAGTTCAATTATTGGGCAAAACACCACAACTACCAATACATTGAATCCTATGAAAGATTTCGAAGTAACTCAACCTCCTGACGATTCGATAAGTTCTCTGGCATTCTCGCCTTCAACGTTACAACAAAATTTTTTAATTGCCGGAAGTTGGGATAATAGTGTGAGATGTTGGGAAATAGAACAAACGGGAAAAAGTGTGCCCAAATCTATGCAATCTGGTACATCGCCAGTCCTTGATGTGTGTTGGATGGATGATGGCAGTAAAGTAAGTCTGTTTTGATTCACTCAATGAATATGAAACTAATTTGATTATGTTCTGCAGGTTTTCATTGCATCTTGCGATAAAACTGTTAAAGTGTGGGATTTGGCGAGTAACCAGACAATGCAGGTGGCACAGCACGATGCACCCGTTAAAACATGCCATTGGGTCAAAGCCCCCAACTACACCTGTCTCATGACTGGATCTTGGGACAAAACCTTGAAATTTTGGGATACGCGCTCTCCTACTCCGATAATGAGCATAGCATTACCTGAACGTTGTTATTGTGCTGATGTCGACTACCCAATGGCTGTGGTAGGAACCGCCAATAGACATTTAATTATCTACCAACTGGAAGGAACACCCAAGGAGTATAAGAGAGTTGAAAGCCCTCTGAAATATCAGCACAGATGTTTGGCTATATTCAAGTGAGTAACTTGTAACTTATATAACTGTTGATTTTTGGATATCAATAAATATGGCTCAAATGACAGCAAATGAGTCATACCAACACGTCTTTCAAGGTTCACATCGAATTTGGTATCGCCCTGTATAAAATGGAATAACCTAATGGATTGATTGATTAAATAAGCAATTTTCAGGGATAAAAAGAAAACTCCTACCGGATACGCACTAGGATCCGTGGAAGGAAGAGTGGCCATCCAATACGTAAGCCCAACGAATCCCAAAGACAATTTCACATTCAAATGTCACCGATCGAACGGTACACCTAACGGCTTCCAAGATATTTATGCGGTAAACGATATTGCATTCCATCCCATACACGGAACTTTGGTAACTGTGGGTTCCGATGGTACGTTTAGCTATTGGGATAAGGATGCCAGGACAAAATTAAAGTCTTCAGAGGGTGCTATGCAACAGCCGATCGTGCGCTGCGCCTTCAATAACAACGGGCAGATATTTGCGTATGCCGTCAGTTACGACTGGAGCAGAGGTCATGAGTTTTATAATCCGGCTTTCAAGAGTCAGATATTTTTACGACCTTGTTACGAAGAGCTGAAACCGAGGGGGTCTCAGTAATTTTCAAACTTTTTGTATTTACTCTATATCTTATTTCCATTAAAGGCAATTTCAAGAAATTTTGATTCTACAATTTAAATTATTGACATAAAATAGGATCTTTTAGTGGTTTTATTGGTAGAACTGCTTCAAATATAAGTAAACATAACTGTCATGTGTCTGAAATATAGTTGAAAATGTCATTATTTACGTATTGCAATGCAAATTTCAAAAAAATATATCTTTGAAACTAAATGTTTCCTGTGATACAAACTAGTACCATAACCTGACTTCAAGGCAGTGCTTTTCATCATTTTTTGAAACTTGCTCGGAAAACGCATGGTGGAAGAATCCTTTCACCATGGGAAAACGTATAAAATTCTGATATTTCAATGTCAGATTGGAAATTGACAGCTTTTACGGACCTACCAACATAAATCTATAAAAGCTTCGAATATTTCATGAATTGTCTTCTGAATGTTGGCTATTCCATTATATCAATTTGTGGAGGAAATCAACTATTTTTCGATTAAAACATTTCCAGACATTTACTATGAATTGGTTTTTTTATTTAAAAGAAAAATGTCAAATTATAGATGAGCTACATCACTGATAGTTTTTCAAAACGGAACACCCCCATTGATCCAAGTTTATTTTTTGCGACTAGTACCAATTCTCGATTCCTTATGAAAAAATTCATTCAAATCAGAGGCACTAAATGATCAGAATCATTCATTACATCAGTGTGTATATGAATTTATAATTTCAGTTTCGTTACTTAAAGTGCTTGGCACCAAAATATTTCACCCCATCGTGGGTAGAAGCTCTGGCGTACTTCGCTAATAAAGCACTGACATCCAGTTTTTCCGTTGTTAGCTTCCTACAAATCATAAATGGTCAACGACTGGTTGAGAAGAGTCATAATCGAAAACTTACTTAATATACGGAGTAATTTCCGGAACCGTCCATTTTTCCCTGGTTTCAAACAAAACTCTAAAGCGGTCATTGATATTTTCAGGTAGTGTATTCTCAGGAAACGCCCAAACGCAATTCGGCGACGTCTTCCTATCGATTATAGCGATTCCATATAACATTTCCTCATCTGGATACATGCCCTCCGGTAGAGATTCCCTCCAAGCTTGAAAGAATTCCTCCAAATTGAATTTTTCCGCTTGACACAGAAGGACCTTCGCGAAAAAAATACAGACATCCCTTTCCTTGTACGAATAAAATACTTCGTCGTCTTCTATTTTAGATTCCTCTGTGTACTTGTCGAAGACGTTCCTAACTACCTCTTCCGGTATTATTTCTTTGAGGGAATTTATAGTTAACTCGTAATTGATCTCGTCTAAATCCCAAGAGTTCTCGTCGATTAATTTCAACATATATGATAAAACTCTGAAATGATACTCGAAATCTAACAATCTTATTTTATTATCGATTACAATAATATCCATCTTATCGAGAGCTTCCTGTAATTCTTTTCTTGAACACTGTACAATATTATCCAATTCCTCAAAAGTTAACAGTTTACTTTGGTCTGTATCGTACTCATGTTCAGGACCTTTATATTCGGATTTATTTAATAATTGCTCTAATTTACTCAAATACGGTTTTCCTGGTATTGCCTCTAAATAATCGTAAAATATCCCATGTACTTTCGCTTTGAAAATTGTCCTTTCATTGAAATTCTCACAATTTTCACTGAATTTCATACCGTTCAGTAGAAGTAAGCTGTTCGAAGTCTCGGTTTCACAGATATCATAAGTTTTGGTCCTCGAACAAAGGACCACATTTTCATGTTTATCGCCTTTGAATACTAACGTCTCTCCTTCTTCAATATCTTTCAACAGATTATCATCGAGCTGAATAAGTTTCAAATTTTCACAGTCTAAATTATTATCGTTGAAATATATGGTCTGGACGAGGGGCTTAAGATCATCTTGTTTCAGTTTGGCTAAATTTATAACTTCATCGATTTGCTCGAAATAACGCCTGGAAGAGTAACAATATAGTTATCATTGTTGGCCAGTTAATTTGCTATTTCAGCCATTGAAAAAATCTTATAATCTTACTCATCATTTCCATTCTCAATATTATCTGATATCATCTTATATAAACGATTTCCTTTTAATCCATACAACTGAATATATCAAAAGCTTCGTTTGGTTTTAAAGAAATTCAATATTTAATTTGAATTTGAATTCAAGATACTAGGTTCTGTTAATTTTTATGTTCTATGGTTCTATCAAAGAGGAACTTTAGTCTTTGGTTCTATGCCTTCCTTCAGAGGTTACTTTCTTTTTCTTTCATAAGTACTGTCAATAACCCCTTTTTTATTTCTGTTCATTGGGAACTGAATCTGAATAGTAACGTAAAAATAATATTCGCAATTCATATTGATAATAAATGCGGTTTATATTCGCGATTTCAAAATTCTGAACGCCCCCGGTCGGCTAAATCCCGAACCTTGAAGACGAGTATTGTTTTCATATTCACGTGCTTTTAAGCCAGATATTTTTATTTTATATCCAGGAACCAGTTATATATCGAAATTTTTATCGTTTCCTGAGCAGAGTAATTGGTATTGATCAATAAATAGTCAGTAAGGTATGTATATCAGTGTTATTTGGTTGAAATACGTTCACAAAGTAATTGAATTTTAGATACCAAGTTTGAATCCAATTTTGTGGGGCAAGTTTGATTGAATTATCAACAAGAGGGTTATGAAATTGATCTTCTTTTTTCAAATGACTGTGACTTAATCTTTCTGTAAAAAAGAAATTAAAATCATCTGGAGGGAGAAGTCTCAATCAAACAATTTCATGTTTAAATAATATATGTACATTGTATTATATAACAATGAGTGAACAAAGTTCTAGTTCTAAACAAAAACAGTTTACAATCAATTGTTCTGTCTTCAATTGCTCCTCAAAGAAAAATCAAAACAGGGCTATACATTACCATAAATTTCATAAAAATGATGCCTCAGTAGTTTGTGTCACGAATGCCTTTGGCAGAGTGGAAAAAATGGACCGAAGAAAAGCACAAAAAACGACTATTAGATGTAGCTTCCAAATAATTGAACACTGTGGTCAAACTCAGATAGTGCTCTATTTTTCCTGTTGAATTATTATCAATTTCGATATAATTAAAATCGAAAAAACCAACTTATTCACCTAAAATCAATAAACTTGACACTACACTATAAACAATCCTGAATAAACTGAAAAGTCTCCACATAAAACTCACAAAATCGAAGGAAAAACACCTGAAATAATCCGTTTCACCACGATAAATCCCGAGAAGGTACTCGTTTTCCTCCATATTGTTTACAGTTCGCAGCGTCCTCATCGGTAGTTGAAAGCATGAATCGAGTAGGTCAAAAGTAGCGATTTTGATTGTTTACTTCTTCCTATTTGCTCCTTTTGTTCTATGACCGATAAAATTGTTGTTGCATTTATAAAAATCTGAAAATAAAGAATGCCCGTTTCAACAGAAAACTATGATGACGAAATAGCAGATGGCAAAAATGTAAGAACAGTAAAATGTTCTTATTGTCAATCTGTAATATTACTACCATCCTCTGGAACTTTCATTAAATCACAGGTGCGAATTTCTTGCATGTAAAATTTGTACCAGTTTGTACCTTAATTATTTACAGTTCCAATTGCCGTTGATGAAACAGAACAAAACCAACGATTTAGACCCCAAAAACGAACTCATCTCCTCGTTTTGGTGCGTGCCCGACATGTACACTTTCCAAAACGTAGGCTTTTCTAATACCGTTGGAACGACAAAGTTCTTGGCTTGCGCCGATTGCGAAGCCGGCCCAATTGGATACCACGACTTGGAGAATGGAAAAAGCTATATCGCTTTGCCCAGGGTGAGACATTGTTAACGTCTCTGTTAGATAATACAGTAATTTCTCTTGAATATGTGATAACTTATCTTTTGGTGTTCTGATGTATTAGTTGGAATTGGAGTATATGAGGATACCGTATAATATAAACTGAGGAATTAGTACTATGGTCTTATTGAGGGATATTTGAGTTTATGTGAGTAAATGAATGAAAAACTAATTTTTCAATTTTTATTAAAAATATTCAGTATTTACATGATTGTAGGTACAATTTTTGAGGGTAAAAAATAACTTAAATGGAAAATTATAAATAGTTGGCAAATCGAACATAGTCCGTTTAAAGTTTCACAGATAGACGTTGGTTTTTCAACCACAAGTACGCACTCAAAGCGCAACTTGCAGCCAGTAAAGATACCAAGATAGCCGTGGAAACAACGAAGCTTTCAGTCGACAAACAAACGTCGCGGCTCTCGTTAAGATTTATGATGGCTTCACCAGTCGAGAGATCCTCCGGTAGAATGATACTCAATCTCTTGCCCATAGTTACAGGTTCTCCCAAGGTTTCGTTGCCGCGTAAATCTCTGCGTCTTCTACGTCCTGGTTCTAACGGTTGGTTCGGGTTGGGACACACCTCGCAGTCCGACTTGCACAGCTCGATGTTGCACTCCAAGACCAGATCCATGATGTCGGGGAATTTGAACGCGTTGAAGAATGCGTAGGCGATGATGGTGGCTCCCGTGTTTCCGGTCTCTCTAGTTTTCTGGAAGGCTCCGAACAGTTTTGGTTTTAAGACGCATCCGTTGTCGTCGGTCAAGAGGATGTTGTTTTCACCGGTTGTGTCCTTGGCTCTGCATTCTTTGACTTGTATGTCGAATCCTGCGTCTCCGGTTACCGATACGACGAGAGTCATGGTTTCTCCGATCTTGACCAAGCCGTTGGCTGCGGGGGCGAAGGGACCTCTTCCTAGCTGGATGTCGAGCCTGGCCATTGCTGTGTCGCCGCTGAATGTAACTATTTCTTGCGCAAGCATGCCTACGTTGAAATTAACTGAGAGGGTTTCCCTGAGGTTGCCTTCCCACAAACACCTGACGGCGCGGATGGTGTCCCAAACTTCTTGGACGCCCGGTTCGTTCTGGATCACCAGGACGTTCTCCAGGTAGGACTGGCCGAGGGTGTCGAAAGCGTTGATGAACTCCGTTCCGCAAGAGTTCAGGCTCACCGTGAAGGTGTACTTGACTCTACCACTATTCTCGATGACGTATCTACATTCGGGGTTGCTGTAAAAGCCCTTGGAGTAGATTATCCCGTCGAAGGGTCTGTTGAATTCGATGGTGATCTGCATCATGTCTTTGGCGCATTGCACTTGGATCTCGTGGATGTGGGGAGGATGGCGGAGGTCTTCGTCGGAAATAGTCGGCACGATTGTTCCTTCTATATCGGTTCCCGTGCCGTCGGTGTCGCCTGGTTTGGACGTGGGGCGAGTCGGGATGACGCTGTTGTCGTCCGGGTTTGCCGTGGTGGTGGGCCTTTCTGTTGGTATGTAAGTTGGGCCGGTAGGTCTGTAAGTGGGCCTGTAAGATGGTCCCTCCGTCGGCCTGTAAGTTGGTCCTGTGGGTCTATAACTTGGTCCCTCTGTAGGTCCTTCCGTAGGTCTGTAGGTTGGTCCCTCTGTGGGTCTGATGGTCGGTCTGTACGTCGGAGCCGGCGAGCTGGGCCTGTAGGTTGGTCCATAGGTGGGCGCTGGAGTGCTGGGTCTGTAAGTTGGTCCATAAGTCGGGGATGGAGTGCTAGGTCTGTAGCTTGGTCCGCCTGTTGTTGGAATGTAAGTGGGTCCAGGTGTTGGGTATCTCGTTGGCTGGGTGGGTTGTTCTGATGGATAACCGGGTGTTTCCTGGGTGGAGGGTCTGTAGTCTGGTTTGTCCGTTTGTTCAGGTGTGGGATATGTTGAAGTTCCTGAAAAAATGTCATATTGTGTAGAGAAGATTGAGTTTCATTTCAAGATGGTAGTTTACCTGCGGGTGGGTATCCCGTCGGCCTCGTGGGATATCCAGTTGGATAACTCCCGGTCGGTCTAGTCGGATACCCCGTTGGTCTGGTAGGATACCCTGTAGGTCTCGGTCTCGTTGGATAACCAGTTGGTCGAGTTGGGTACGCCGTGGTATAAACTGTTGACGGTCTTGGGGAGTATCCTAACAAAAACATTGATATCATTCAAGATAATGAATTCAGAGATGATTCCTCACCTGGAGTAGGTCTGGTAGGGTATCCGGTTGGGCGTGGCCTGGTTGGGTATCTGGTGGTCGAAGGACCTTCAGACGGTTGGGAGGGGGAGTACCCGCCTTCTCCGGTTACGGCTCCGGTGGCCGGATTGGTGTAGATGGGAAAGGGTGGTTGGGGAGTGACGGAACCGGACGGAGGATACGGAGGTTGATAAGGACCCTGTTCGGACGGTTCGAATGGTCTCGGTTTCTGGGTGTTACTCGGCGGTAGGTATTCCCGGAAAGATCCTTGGCGAACTGTATAAATTTAGATTTGTTGGTTAGTAGTTCTTATAGCTCGTTGATGAAACTCACCTTTTCTGCTATTTTGTGTGTATACCCCTTGCAGCCATTGCAGAATATTTTGAACCATCACGTCGGCGTTTGTGTGCGTTTCTTGACCTGTGTCTCTTTTACCTTGAATTTGTTCAAAAATTAGAGTAAGGTTAGTTTAGGTTAGGTTATGTTACAAAAATGATTCAAATAGAACTCGGGAGAAATACAAGAATCCAACACCATTCACAGTTCTGTTTGTACAAAGGTGAAACCTTTTTTTTTATTTACAGGGAATTTTTGGGATATTTTGTTGATAATCATACTAATACAGTGCAAGTATTAACAGGTGCAAATTTGATATTTCTCCTTAATTCTCACCAATCGCGACATCCGAATCCCATTCGCAAGGTTTACCTCTTTCTCGTTTGCCATCCTTGTCGTTTTTCTGTGCCAATATTCCTTCCAGGATCACGACTGCCAATATTACGATTTTGATGTATTTTTTCATTCTGAAACAGATCGAAGTGAAGATTACTTAGATTCAGATTTAAATCAACCATAGAGGTTATGTATCGAGCGTCCAATTGAAAACGAGGTCGAGAGTGCTCTGAAAATTTTAGTTCATTTTTAATCACATTCTATGTTCCCTCATCTGAAGCGTACTTATCTCAGTTAAGGCTTGCTTCGACCTCGTTTTTTCTACACAATATGATTTTTAGACAACAAGTTATTGTTCCACTTTCAGCTTTCTGAAGTAATTAAAAAATGGTTTGAGATCACAGAAGAACTGACAAGTTCGTCAAACAAATACATTGTTTTCCTTGAAAACGTAATTGACTACAAATCTCCAGGCGTTATTTCAGGTCTATTATTTTTATTGCTCAATAGCAATTTTCATATAAGTGCATTAAACAATGAATACATCGGTGAGAATCGACACCTCTATCAACGCACTTGACATTGGACGCTCGATACATCAACTCTATAGTTGCATCACGAATCCTCAAATTTGAATCTAAGTAATCTTCAGTTCGATTTCTTCATTTTGAAACAAATCGAACTGAAGATTACTTAGATTCAATTCAAGGATTTATCATTCAACCATAGAGTTGATGTATCGAGCGTCCAATCAAAAACTAGGTCGAGAGTGCTCTAGAGATTTCAGTTTGTATCATTTTTAATTGCATTCTACGTTCCCTTATCTGAATAGCGTACTTATCTCAATTGAGGCTCGATTCGACGTCGTTTTTTCTACACAATATGATTTTTAGACGACAAGTTATTTCTTTTCTTTCAACTTTTTTCTGAAGTAATTAAAAAATGCTCCCAGATCACAGAAAAAACTGACGAGTTCGTCAAACAAATACATTGTTTTCCTTGAAAACGTTATTGATTACAAATCTCCAGGCGTTATTCCAGGTCGATTATTTTTATTGCTCAATAGCAATTTTCATATAAGTGCATTATACAATAAATACATCGGTGAGAATCGACACATCTATCAACGCACTTGACCCCGATCAATTGAATTCTATCGATGGTCGGATTCACGCTGGGTTCCGTTAATTCAAAAGTTCCCAAAATCCGCACTTCCTCTATTACAAAATCGAGAAATCGTGCAGCGCCGCTACGCGCGTAATTATTACCAGTCTATGGCCCATAAAAACGATTTTTGTTAGAGTTGAATCTCCTATAATTTATGATGGGAAATTTCAAAGAAGAGTATGATTATTAATTATGTAATGAAGTAGGTACGCTCCTTGTGAATGTCAAATGAAGAAATAACAATTCCCTCAATAAGAATAATATATGCGATTATTCTATGCTCCAAATTGAAATCTTATAATCTATAGACAGTTTCATAATGTAAGAATTCTAGGGTCCTAATCTACTAAAGTTGGTATAACCTATAAATTAATGATAAATTCTTTGTTCTCTTCGAGTCCTCTCGTATGATACTCATTTAATAGAAGAATTACTGGAAATGTGATTAAAAAATTTTCACACCATGAGGAAATTCGTTTCTATCTCATTTAAATAAGGTTATCAACATAAAAGCTTCACACATATCTGAACAATACATCCTCCGTGTAAATTACACCGAAATTTCCATGAGGTTTTGCGAAATATAACGTGACATAATCCCATTCACATAATGAATATTCTTGGTTTTATTCCTACCCGAGCTGCTATTAGGAAGATAAGCTTAACATGTTAGTGAGGAACGAAGCATTAAATTTGATTTTGTCTGTGGAAATATTGGAAATTGTTCATTGTAGTAGTTTCACTACTTGATCTACAGGTCTGATATTCCTTTGTTGAAAACATCTTTACTATTTCTTGACCTTTCCAACTTTTCTCTCATTTCTAGGTGTATATAAGATGGATTCATTACACCTTGTTTATCGATTGTTACAATGCAATTCATTGAATTTCTGTCGTGAATTTAAATTGGTCTCTAATTGCTTGCTGCTTTGTTAGTCATTTCGATTTCAGTGTGTTATTTCAGAATAAATTCTCGATAAATGCAAGAGACTGATGGAGTGTAGGTAATGTAGAGATCTGCAAAATCGATTAGGAATAGGAAAGAATCACGTAGTGGGCGACATCTACTTTTTATCCTTTGAAATACCCGAGAGGTGAACAACAAACTAACGTGTGTGTGTTTATATGAGTGAAGTGTGAAATATTAGTATGATTTTGAGTCATTTATGTATCGAAAATGATATATTTAGATGATGATTTCTAGACAATGGTTTCAAATAAACTGTATACGAGCTGAAAATGCAGCGGATTGTAGGTAATGTGGAAATAAGATCACGAAAAATGTGCTCTGTTCCTCAATGCTCATCACATAGTTCTTCTGAAAATCTCTTTGCATCAATTCCCGTTGAATCCCAAGTCAGTTAAAAAATGGCAGACAATCTTGAAGATTAGGAAACGTATCTCAAAGAAGTTTTTACTTTGCAGCAAGCACTTCCTGAAAGATGATTTTTTTTGATCGTAAGTTCAATAATTTTCTATTATATAGTGGTCATTTGCTATCACATTCACGTTCACCCACATAATCAAAAATTTCCGAAGTGGTTATCTCAACTTTCACAGGCATTATTAATAATTCCGCAATCTTATAAAAAATATTTGATTTACTTGTTATGAAAGACAGAAATGACCGAATAATTTTGACCACCATTCGGCCCTACATCTTGTGATTTTCAGCGCCATCTAGCGGTACGTGATTTTTCCCTATAGCTCTATGGTTCTGCCAAATTATTCAAGAGAAAGATTAAAACTTGGGATCGTAATCAATGAGTCCAGAACACGAATACTCCCACGATTAAGGTGTATTGAGTGTCTTGATGTGCAATAGGTACTGACTAATTTTGAGAAAATTGCCCCACGATCGTCAAAGAGATATAAGCGATTCGTTGTTATATAAGTGAGTAGAGATCACTTTCCTGAGATAAAAGTTGAGATGCGAATTATATTTGCATAATGAGACAAGGTCATGTTTTGAGATGCTCCCAGTCAGATTAGGTTATCAAAACCATCAATTACTGCGAAATTACAAGGTTTGGAAGAAAGTTTGAAACAAGCATCGAAGGCAACATCAGGATTGAGGTTAGCAAATAGTGTTGGGTATAATCGGATGAAAAATAATCGTTTATCCGATTTTTGAGATACTCGGCAAAGATTCGATTATGTAAATCGACCATAGAGTGTTAGGGCGTAATTCCTGCAAAGTTACAGTTACATATTTATGTTCATTATTTCGAACGAAGATTTATGCGTTCGTTTATCTTAATTATCGCCACGACGCTGTTAAACGAATTCACTGATCTGTGTGTGCACATGTTATAAACGTGATTCAGTAATAATTACTCCTTTTGAAAGACTAATAACAATGATCATTTCTCTCATCCTCATTGTGTCGAGGATGTGCTAGTCTGTCGAGTGCATGAGTGAAAGTATGGGACTTTTCTACCTAATTGAAGTGTGGTTCTCTCTGAAAATTCATTGAGAAAGAGGTATATGTATATTTTGACATTCCTGTCACATAGTAGATCAAATGTATCGCATCTGTCATATTTGGGCGACGTTGCCGGATATAAGTTAACTCCATACATAATTCGTTCCGCAGATGAATGACATTCTCGGCAATAAAGCACCAATCATTCGTGATGTAAGGACGATCGTCGGAGTAAACGCTTTAATAACAAAATTAAATAACGGACCCGGGGCGTAATGATGACAGAGAAAGTCAAGAGTCATCGAGAATGCCGTTGTGTAAAATATCTAGGATCCTTGTGTAGTCATTTACATAACACCGGTATTTATATTTGTCCATTCATTTCAAACCGAATTATTTTTATTGTTTCGAGTATTTACTTGATTGAGAAATAGGTCATCGTTGTTGTCCAGTAGGTCTAATCGAATGCGATTGTTCGAACATTAGAGGATATCTACGGGTGATAAAGTTTGGTATTCAATCGAATGAAAAAATTCCACAATATTAACGGCCGTTTGTATCTGTTCAACTCAACTAAAATCTGGCAACGTCGGCCGAAAATGACAGATGGATGTGATACATTAGATCTACTGAGTGACAGGGACGTCAATTTCCGATTGTTTTGAGTAGTTTGATACTATTTTATTCCCAAAGTGAAGATGAATAACTCATAAGAAAACTTCAATGACGAGGGAATTTCAGAAAGGGAAGGAGGAAGAAAAAAATTGGGAGAGAAATGAAGTGATCAAATATGGTGTAATAGTTATCGTGTGTTGATTTTTCGATTATACCAACTATTCAATAATTATATGTACCTTGAAAGCCGTAGATAAATAAGTCTATTCATCCTCGATAAGTAACAGTTCGCAGACTTTCAACAATGTTAAAATATTACCAGATGAGTTCTAATAAATAATTAAGTTTATTAGTCCCGTCCTTTCTAAACTCAAGATGATTCGCATAAAGTGTACGTTCTCAATGTTATGGTCCAAATCTTCATCGTCTTCATTGTATACTGGCGTTTCAACATTTCGAAACATAGGTCACTAGCCAATCACCTGAAGTAGCACTCATCTTCATGAATACCAGATGAACGTTGTTTTCCAAATGCAATAAATTATTCTTGCATAAGTGTTGCGGCGTCTAAACGCATAAAACAACACTTTTCGCTTGGTACTAACAAAATTGCATCTGTTAGCGAGAAAAAGGAAACAATATTTGAGACATATGACATAAAAGGTGACAGTTAGGTTAACCAATATGTGAGGCAATACTACCAATATAAGGAACTGAGGTTGCAGTTTGACACTTATAGTTCTGTGTTGGGTTTTGCACCGAGTTTTCAGTATTCAAAGCAACATTCTATGTTTTCTAGGACTTTTCCGTCATGATTTGTGATTCGATAAGACTTTTGTCTGTGTTTTTGCTACCTGGATCTGTGTTAGATGTCACTCAGAGCGGTAGTCACAGATCAACTTTATGGAATGTGTTGACACTTTTTCCAACGATTTTTGTGATTTTATCGGCTCTATCCAGAGATAGGAATACGATTATGTTGAGAGTGAGATTCGAATTTTCTTGGATGTTATAGCTTTAGGAAAGCCTTTCAACATATTTCTTCAAAATATATGTAGTTTGACACTTATGGTTCTGTGTGTGGTTTTACACAGAGTTTTCATTATTCAAAGCAACATTCTATGTCTTCCAGGATTGGGGTGAAGTTAGGCAAGGTTAAATAACCAAAAATTATAACCATTGGAATGGAAATTACAAAAATTTCAAAATATACATAGTGAGTTTAGCAAATATCAAGTTAAACATTAGAAAAAAATGATAAATTAATATTATAAAATGCCCCAACATTCAAAAGAAGAAAAAGAAATTTCATAAAATATTCGAATCTTTCACGGTATTATGTTGGTAGGTGCGGTAATAACTGTCAATTTACAATAAAACTAACATTGAAATGTCAAAATTTTCCTGAACCAGAAGTTTCCTGAGATAGAGTAGAGCCTTGTACTCGATTTCTCTTGAAAGAGCGTGTTATAAAAAAACGAAATTAAAATAATAAGGGAACGTTTTTCAAATTATAGTAATATTGATGAATCACTCCGTGGAAGATGCACCGCTATCTTGACCTGTACCGAATTTGATCAATTGGAAATACATTCTCGAAAAATGAATATTAATAACAATTTTTTCGTGCTGATGAGCACTTTTGCCGCCTCCAACTATGGACGAGTCGTGATATATTCAAATGATGTAAAGAAGGTAATTATTTTATTAATGAATTTTTTATGGTAACCGTCGAAACCGTGCTAGAATGGAGCGGTTAATTAATTGTACCGAATTGGGTCTATTCCATCAAGCGTGGATTATTGGAAAAAAAATGTATTCGCTGGCCAGGGGTTTGAACTTGTGACCTAGCGATTACGGACCAGCGCACTAACTACTACACCAACGCCCCAAGTGGAAATTTTGTCAAAAAACAGGGTAGACGTCAGTTTCCTCTTGTCAAATATAAACCACAGAAACTACTTTATTTTTCTTCATTCTGAATCATTCTCAAACGTTTGCTCAACAAGCTCACCACTGCAATTTTCTCACCCAATTTCGCAAACCGTAACCGTTAAAAGAACCCCAGAACGTGGTAATTATAAGTCGAAACATCAATCATCATTCCCAAACACTTTCAATTATCTCGCATTATCAGAAATATAAACACGCGATTGTTGGCGGGTAGAATCACACATAAATAATTCAACAAAGGATCGAGCAGGTCGTTCGGAGAAGTCGAAAGTGAGGAAGTTGTAAAAATTTCACACAACTCGGATGTATCTTCTTCCACGCTCTCAGAGGAACATTTCACTTGATATATCCATATTGCAAATGTAATTATTCGATTGAATCGTAGAACTATACGAGGGGTTTCCAGGAAATACATAGGAAAATGCTAGCAAAATTTTAAGGACAATGAAAATTGCGACGTTGTCACATGTATTAGTAAATTTTGACAGTTGTCAATTCTCCGTATCTATCCGTCTTTCGATCCACACCTCATGCGAATCCACTTATCCATTTCATAAAATTTAGAAAACAAAATTTGGAATGATTCAAAGTGTCAATGTACCCTAATAACCATCGAGGTAATTAAATTGGCAATTTCATACTTTTATAACTCGAGTGACGAGCAGAAATTTCAGCCAGGCATCTCAGAAACAATTGAATCATTAGGCTTGGATTGGATTGTTGTTGTTTGTTGAAATTAATGTTTTTTTCCTTCCACCTACAATTAGATTAGTTTCGCGAACCCACACATCGTATGAAGTCAAATATGCAGTAGAAGAGAACAATACTCTTCGACAAATTCTAATCCAAGTGGAAGTTGGAAAAAAGAATGAATGTATGAACTAAAAAAAATAACTGAATTTTTTTTGTTACGAATATTCTGTGGTTCATAGATCGAATAAAAACCATTATTTTTTCCATTGGTCACCCTGCCCCTCGAAATTGGGAAATAACGGAACGCACTCCCTCACCGGTTGGCACCCCTGCCCAAGCACTGTTGCCGAACTGTAACACACGTCCACTGAATGCCCTTACCTGGAAAAATTAATCCTAAACACCGGTGGCACCTAAAACTAAACTGAATTAAACAAAGTTTGTCTTTTATACAAATACGTTTTATTGATGCTACTCTAATCCTCCCCCGAACGCGTTTTTCCCACTTTCCTCTAACGTTGAAGATCCCACCAAACGAACGCATCTCTTGTCGGTTGTCGGGCGGATCACCGAATCGCGGTGAACAAACACAGAGCCTTCACAATGCCAGTGAAGGTATTGTGCGACGATAATCATCTATGCAGTTAATGCTGTTGGCTACGTCCGTTGTAAACTTTGGCGAGATCGTGAGAGTCGTTGGGCAATCGCGATCTGTTCGAAGGGTTCAAGATATTGATCTTTGAGCATTTCAAATGATGATCTCTTTTTCCATGTTATGTTTGTTGGTCGGTGGGAACGCTTCCGGGGTTTTTGTCTGTGTTCTTCATTCCTGGATCTGTGTTAGGTGTCACAGAACGACTCTATGAGAGATTTTGACACTTTTCCTCTTATATGTTTGCGGTTTTATAGGAACTACTCGGATATTGGAATTCGATCTATATACCAGATCTGGATGTGTCTGAGAATTTACTGTGCCATGAAAAACCTTTGATAACTTTCTTCAAAAATATATGTAGTTTGACACTTCTGGTTCTGTGGTTGGTTTTGCACAGAGTTTTTCAGTATTCGAAGCAACATTCTATGTTTTCCAGGTCATTTTTCGAAATGATTTGTGATTCGATAAGATTTTTGTCTGAGTTTTTGCTACCTGGATCTGTATTAGATGTCACTTTTGTAATTTTATCAGCTCTATTCTGAGATAGGAATACGATTTATGTAGGAGATTCGAATTTTTCTTGGATGTTACAGCTTTAGGGAAGCCTTTCAACATCTTTCTTCAAAATATAATATGTAGTTTGACACTTCTGATTCTGTGTTGGGTTTTGCACAGAGTTTTCAGTACTCAAAGCAACATTTTATGTCTTCCAGGTCATTTTTCGACATGATTTGTGATTCGATAAGATTTTTATTTGTGTTTTCACTACCTGGATCTGTGTTAGATGTCACTCAGAGCAGGAGTCACAGAGCAACTTTATGGAATGTTTTGATACTTTTTCCAACGATTTTTGTGATTTTATCGGCTCTATTCAGAGATAGTTATACGAATTATCAAGATTTCAATTTGTCTTGGATGTTACAGCTTTAGGGAAGCCTTTCAACATCTTTCTTCAAAATATAATATGTAGTTTGACACTTCTGGTTCTGTGTTCGATTTTATACAGAGTTTTCGGTATTCTATGTTTTTCAGGTTATTTTCCGACATGATTTGTGATTCGATAAGATTTTTGTCTGTGTTTTCGCTACCTGGATCTGTGTTAGATGTCACTCAGAGCGGGAGTCACAGAGAAATTTTATGGAATGTGTTGACACTTTTTCCAACGATTTTTGTAATCTTATCGGCTCTATTCAGAGATAGGAATACAATTTATGTAGGAGATTCGAATTGTCTTGGATGTTACAGCTTCAGGAAAGCCTTTCAACATCTTTCTTCAAAATATAATATGTAGTTTGACACTTCTGGATCTGTGTTGGGTTTTGCACAGAGTTTTCAGTATTCAAAGCAACATTCTATGTCTTCCAGGTCATTTCCCGATATGATTTGTGATTCGATGAGATTTTTGTTTGTGTTTTTGCTACCTGGATCTGTGTTAAATGTCACTCAGAGCGGGAGTCACAGAGAAATTTTATGGAATGTTTTGACACCCCCCACTTACGATATTTGTGGTTTAATGGAAACTACTGAGAGATTTAAGGGTTGAGATCGCAGCGCTGCAAACGGTGACAGTGGAACTATAGCTATGTGCCGATAAATATGTTTTCTTCAGTGTTTATGTGTTGTGTGTGGTATATTTTTTTATCCAGCATCACCACAAACTCTCAAAGATGATCGTTACACATCAACAATTTCTCCTAAATCCTTCAATATTTCATATCTAAATGTCACTCGACATTCAGCGAATACGAAGGTTTTAAAGAAGAACAATTTTATGGATACCCTGAATAGATCCGACATTCTGGCCGATATAAACGCGATTCTGGGTCGCGTGGAAATCGCAGGTCGAGCGAATCCTTCAGTTTCTGGGCGTTTGAACGAGGTGTTAAATGGGACCGTGTAATTATGATTGATGGATGGATGATCGTCGTACCAGTTTTCTGATTTATTTTCGACGCGTCAACATATGGTTCTCACGAATTATGATGCAGTTTGAATGCCTCTGAAGAATAAGAGTAAAACCTTCATCCGCTATTAACATTTTTTCGCTGTTAGAATTTGGGATGAATCATCTCCAATGGACTGTTTTATTCAATCGAATGATGGTGTGCGAAAGGTTACGAAAATATCAAGCATTTCACCTTGTGTTAGCCTGGAATATTACCCAATCGATTTCGTTCCATTTGCACCTTCGGTGTTAGAGTAATCATCAATTTCGGTCCATGGAATTACGAGAGCGTATTGCTGGGATTCTGAACGGAGAGGAATCACAATTGGCAAAAGAACAGGCAGCGTACAACCTCTATCGATAATTATTTCAAACTGCGACGAAGTCGTGATTCCTGTAGGAACTCAAAATCAAAGAAAATTTCCAGGATATACAGCAGGAATTCGGTTACATCTACAGGAAATTCACCCTATAAGAGCGACAGCAAGAATTTTTGTTGATTTTACGTGACATTTCCGGTCGTTTAATTTGTCTAGAAAGAGTTCTACTTTAGTTGATGCAACAAAAAAAAATCCAAGAGCCCATTAAATTGAATAAAATAATACCAACGAACACTAGACCCATATTGAATCTTTATAAAGACAGAGCTGAGAATTTACTGTAACAAAAAAATGAAAGGATGAACTAGACAGTTACGCGAATGAAAACCAACCACTTTGGAAAATTGCCAAAGCTTCACATGCGAAAAACAGTAACAAATTTTAAAAAAATAATGAAGAAAGCAATAGAAAAAACAACAATAGAAGTAATAATAGACAAAGGGAAACTACTAGATGAAATCAAAGAGCCCATTGGACTGAAGAAAATAATACCAACGAACACTAGACCTGACATTAACCCATATTAAATCTTTATAAAGACAGAGCTGAGAATTTACCGTATCAAAAAAATGGAACGATGAACTATAGAAAGTTTCACGAATGAAAACCAACCACCTTGGAAAATCGCCAAAGCTTCACGTGCGAAAAACAGTAACAAATTTTAAAAAAATAATGAAGAAAGCAATAGAAAAAACAACATTAGAAGTAATAAAAGACAAAGGGAAACTGCTGGATAAAATCAAAGAGCCCATTAAATTGAAGAAAATAATACCAACAAACACTAGACCCGACATTAACCCATATTTAATCTTTATAAAGAGAAAGAGCTGAGAATTTACTGCAACAGAAAAATGAAACAATGAACTATAGACAGTTTCACGAATGAAAACCAATTATCTTGGAAAATCGCCAAAGCTTCACGTGCGAAAAACCGTAACAAATTTTGAAAAAATAATGAAGAAAGCAATAGAAAAAACAACAATAGTAGTAATAATGGACAAAGGGAAACTAATGGATAAAATCAAAGAGCCCATTAAATGGAAGAAAAGAAAAAAAAAAAATGGAATCTTTATAAAGACAGAGCTGAGAATTAACTGTAATCAAAAATAGAAACGATGAACTAGACAGTTTCACGAATGAAAACTAACCACCTTGGAAAATCGCCAAAGCTTCACGTGCGAAAAACAGTAACGAATTCAAAAATAATACTGAAGAAAGCAATAGAAAAAACAACAATAGAAGTAATAATAGACAAAGGGATACTATTGGATGAAATCAGAGCCCATTAAACTGAAGAAAATAATACCAACGAACACTAGACCAAGTACAGATTGTTCTTATAACGGTCTTTTCTTGTTGTAATAACAATAGTTGCGTTTGAACAACAGGAATTCATTCAACCGGAAAGTTCCGGGATTCATTTTTTCGGTGCAAGCAGATTTTGGGAAGAATAGACAGATCCAGGGGATGAAGTGAATAAAAAACGCATATTTATATTTTTATTCAACACCCAATTGCAGTTTACAGTAATTTTCGATCAATTTTGATATGTTTTGACCGCTATTCCAATGACAGTGAATTCATTTTCCTCATCCGTCTAGAATGCAGTCGAAATTGATGGTTTCGAAAATGGAAAAAAAGTGAGAAATAGAGGTAAGTAATGTTTTCTACAATTTTATAGCCACAATATGTTTTTTTTTTTCACATTTTCAGGTTTTTACAACCAAAATTTTAAACTTTAACTCTAAAATGAAGATTTTGCATAGCCGTGTTTATGATAATTTCGTTCTCGATATCATCGATTGCACACTGTTACAGCCGACGAAATCACCATAAAAAACGCTCGAATTATTCTCTCATAGAAAAATTCATATTATTCAATGGAGAAGAAGCCGCAGTCTTATCTATTCCGACATGAGATTTCTACCCATGTACCATTCTTTCCGAATGAAAGTAAACCCATTACATCTTCCTCGTAAAATAGTGTGGGACACCGCGAAATGTAATATCTGGCTGTCGTCGCATACAGGAAGGCCAAATGCGAAAAAATACGAGAGCACGCAGTGCATAAATCAGGGACCTTTAAACTTTCGTGATAAAATCGCATAAGAGTATAAATAACGTGAGGATTTAACGAGACTCCCGATCATAATTGGATAGCGATTTTTTTCAGGTCCGATCGGACTACATCGCTGTAACAACGATGAAAGTGTATCGATTGCGGTTTCGGTTTGTCTTTGTATAGTTCCGTTAGTCGTCTATTCACAATGCCTGTTCAATTATTCATTTTTGCCCCCGGCGAAAATCGGTAGTTTGAATATGAATCATGGCGAGGTAATTCTTTTACGGGGAGGGTTAGAAGTAGAAATTCTCGTCTTTTCAATCTATTATTCTTTCCCTTCTTATTTTCTTTGATTTCAAGAGTGTTTCCTTGTTTTCGTGTGTCTCAATTTTCTATTTTGTAATTTCATTATACGTTTGAATTATCCCCTTTTCCGGTAATTATCTTGTCGTTCTCTTATAATATTGTGTTAGTGTTCTCTTTGTCTTTTATTTCTTTCTATTGTTGTGTTTTCTATTTAAAATTCGTTACTGTTTTTCGCAGGTGAAGCTTTGGCGATTTTCCAAGATGATCGGTCTTCATTCGTGAAACTGTCTATATAGTTCATCGTTTCATTTTTTTGTTAGAGTAAATTCTCAGCTGTATTTACAAAGATTAAATAGGGGTTAATGTATGGTTTAGTGTTCGTAGGTATTATTTTCTTCAATTTAATGGGTTCTTTGATTTTATCCAGTAGTTTCCCTTTGTCTATTATTACTTCTATTGTTGTTTTTTTCTATTGATTTCTTTATTATTTTTTTAAATTCGTTACTGTTTTTCGCACGTTGAGCTTTGGCGATTTTCCAAGGTGGTTGGTTTTCATTCGTGAAACTGTCTTCTTTGATTTTATCCAGTAGTTTCCCTTTGTCAATTATTACTTCTATTGTTGTTTTTTTCTATTGATTTTTTTATTATTTTTTTAAATTCGTTACTGTTTTTCGCACGTTGAGCTTTGGCGATTTTCCAAGGTGGTTGGTTTTCATTCGTGAAACTGTCCATATAGTTCATCGTTTCATTTTTTTGTTAAAGTAAATTCTCAGCTGTCTTTATAAAGATTAAATAGGGGTTATTGTCGGGTTTAGTGTTCGTTGGTATTATTTTCTTCAATTTAATGGGTTCTTTGATTTTATCGGTTCATCGTTTCATTTTTTTGTCACAGTAAATTGCCAGCTCTGTCATTATGAAGATTAAATATGGGTTAATGTAGGGTCTGGTGTTCTTTGGTATTATTTTCTTCAGTTTAATGGGCTGAATATGGGTTAATTTCGGGTCTAGTGTTCGTTGGTATTATTTTCTTCAGTTCAATGGGTTCTTTGATTTTATTCAGTATGTAGTTTCTCTCTGTCTTTTATGACTTCTATTGTTGTTTTTTCTATTACTTTCTTCATTATTCTTCTTAAATTTATTACTGAAGTCTGTTGCGGTTTCAAGAATTTCCCTTCCATTCGAATCAGTATGCGATAATTCAAATTAATTCAACTAGGTAAATTTTAGGGGACACCCTATATAAACGTACTAATCCTTCGAAGAAGAATTAGCTGTGGCTTTTCCACGGAAATTACCTAGTGAAAAATCGATACCATTAATTATCCCCGGGAATTTAAACGACATTCCCCCGTTAAGAACGAACGTTACTAATTAAACAGGTGGCCAACAAAAGCATAAAGAAAATATTCGATGGTTAAGAGAAGGATTTATCATCACCTACAAGGAAGAACGCACTTATCCCAACAATTCAATTAGGAAACGATGTTAATAAATCTTTTTACCGAGTCTGATGCGAGAATACCAGGTCCATATCGATATGGTAACGAGAGGAGCGATGGGTTCCGTAGATGGAAACCGTCCAAACTAGGCACCGTTCTATAAAATCATATCGGGGATGTTGCGGTTCGCCTTCTCGCACGAAGGATTTCCTATTTTTGCGCGTGATTGCTATGCCCAGAAGTTTTTAATGCTGATAGAAATTAGTTCATATCGATTAATCCACCATAGAAATATCGAAAAATTAAAATTGAGGTTATGAGCGTAACATTTTGACATACCTGTCACACAGTAGATCTAATGTATCGCATCTGTCATATTTGTCCGATGTGTCGGAATAAAAGTCGCATCATCCCTCTAATTAGTTTGCAAATTATACGGTGACTCGTATGATTGATTGTCACGGGATGGAGGGCATCCTCTGTTCGTCTTGCTGAAGAGATTTTATGGTATGGCATTCAAGGATGATGCGTTTCAATTGGAATTAATTCGACTGGGTTTGTGCAAGATTAGCGTTAATGACTGCGTACAAGTTGAAGATGCTGCCGATGAGGCAACGCTCTTAGCGTTGCCTTGAAGACTTGAAAGATTCTTCGCCAGATGGTTTTGTTCTCGGGAGGTGCGAGGAGGTGGATAATTTACTATCTTGGAGTAATTCGATTTACGACCGATTATCCTTGATTCTATGTATATTTCGTGAACCAAGGGTAATTTACCCATATCTGGCAACGTTGACAGATGTGATGCATTAGATCTACTCTATGATAAGAATGTCATAACCCCAATTTCAGTTCGGATATGTCGAGATCGTTTCGAGGGAAGATTTTGTTGTATGCAGATTCGAATATCCGCCTTCAGATTCAACATTTTCCGAAACCAATATTTGACTTTCTTATTACGGCCTGACATTTACCGAGCCGATCGACATCCAACCTTCGTTTCTGCAAATAGGAACTATGACAAGTTTTTCCAATTCGTCATAAAACATGCAACAGTCACACATGCATTGCAACCGGGTAATAGATCTAATAACGTGTTTATTTTCGACACCCGTTCGCGAAAACCTTTCACTTTCTGCTGTATATACTTGGCACGTTCAGAATTGAGGATGTTCAGCACAATTAATAAAGATGATTAATTATTATTATAGATTATCTCCGACGGAAGAATTTTTAATTTATGAATTACACTTTGTTGAGGACTAAGATATAATCCATACAATTCTGTGATTCCATCTGACGTTTCAAGGGAGAAATTATTTCGATCCGGATTCATCTCGGAACTCGAGTGGATTTTGGAACAAATAGAGCGATCCGAGAGGCGAAACGGATGAAAATCGAATCCGTATGCAATTCTGTGATTCCATCTGACGTTTCTCGATAGAAATTAATTCGATGTTCGGCTGGATCCGGATTCATCTCAGAACACGAGTAGATTTTGGAACAAATAAAGCGATCCAAGGGGCGAAACGGATAAATAATGAATCCTTAAACGTTTCTTCAACATCCACGTGCAGTTTTCAGGAATTTCCTATCATTTTTGGTCTGTTGCGAAGATAATTCCAATGACATCTCAATACAATCATTTTCATCCCGAACGAGAATGTAGTCGAAATTGATTGGGTCGAAAATCGTCGAAAGGAGTGATTTTGTGTGAGAAATAGAGGTAAGTAACGATTTCCTATTTTCCTGAATTAAAGATTTAATTTTATAATTCGTCAAAATTTGATAGCTACATGAAACTTCTCATACGTTCATAATACGTATAGAAACACTCCGGTGGGCTCTGAAATGAGGTAAATACGCTGAAATACGTTGTCTTCCAACATAACTACCCCACTTTTATAGCTTTTCAACGATCTTAAGAAAGTTATGAACGAAATTCCATCAACCTGTTATGAAGTTCATTTTCTGTTATTTTTCATTCATTCTAGCAAGTGGTACGGATTCGAAAGAAGATTAGAGTTATTTACTGTTGGAAATAATGCTAAGTGATAATTTTCAAAGATTTCCCAGCCTCACAATACGTTTTTCGACAGGTTTCCAAAATTTGTCAAAAGCTGACATTTCGAATGTCAGAGAGAATATCGTGAAATAGTTTGCTCCTATTATGGAAAATAACGAATCCAAATCCCTGTCGAATGAAATTTATTGAACGGTCCATGTATTCATATTTCGACCGCAGTATTTGTCGTGACAAGAAAAGGCTATCCCCAATCCCAGTCACGATGGCCCCCCATCGAAAAAATATCGATAAACGATCATTTTTGTCTGGAATTTCGTGATCGAAACGATGAAAGTGAATCGAATAACGAGACCGGAAGTCGATTGTCTAATCGGAACCGTACTTCAAATCTCTACTTGGGGAAGAATCGGAATGGTATCGATGTCTTATTCGTATCGTGATTCGCCATCATAGACAATTTGAGTCAACTACGTACTACGTGTTAGGGTTAGAGGTTATGTTCGATCAACAATCAACTGAATCAACCCTCGAACGACACTTGAATCGAAATTTGTGATATTATGTGACCGTGCGAATTTACTTAAGCGAGAGGTGCAAACGGTCGTGAGTGAATCCTAAAAGTGGTGATCTCAAATCAATCAAGGTCCCATTGATCTGTTGTTAGATAGATAGATCATGAGACCTCTCGAAAAATCCATCGATACATCGGATAGAGCACTCGAATTTCAATTTATCACCGCCGTTATATAATTCTTCATTTATATTGGAATTATACAATGCGAAAGACAATTTCTCCGCCTGTTTGACCTTCGAGATCTTACCGAGTTTATTGAGGGTTCTATACGTGGGTACTTTCTTCTCGATCGTGAGTCGAAGAAAGTCCCGTGTGGGCCAGAGGAGGTACATTATTATCGACCACGAACGTCTTAACTCGTTTTTATATACGTTCGTGACGTTCAATCCAATATGCGGATCGATTATTCGGATTATTGGAATCGATATAAATATCTATCTTGACTAATCCTCAAAAATAGATTTGTACCCGACTCTAATCAACTACAGTATCATCAACTGTAACATTTGAGAGAAATAACTGCAATCAAGATTATTTCAGTGAAAAAATATCATCTTAATGGAAGATCGTTTGGACTGACGGATTAGCTTGGCCAATACCGAATCAACCTCGATTTAGGCGTCGATTTTGCACCAAATTACTCGATTATGATTGCCATCATAGAATCGGACCAGATTTCTTGCTCATAACGCTGATTGCAAAGCTTAACAATGATAAAATCTCGAAATTTCGAAACGTTCCCATCTATAAAATAATTCTACAACTATGGTCTATTTATGTTATTCATAAATCTCTTGGATATGAAATGAATGGGAAGATGAGTTATTGCCGCAGAACAATTTGAATACAATGATTTGCCAACAGCGTCATTAACGTGAAATAATCCAATTTTAATATTTGGATCGGAGAAATTCCGCAACCGGCTCATTTCCTAAATTTGATCCCATCAAAATATAACCGCCTTGTTCATAGAAAAGAGTCAGTGCTTTTTCTGAAAAAAACACTTAATATTCTCTATGGTTATAAGATGAATTTTAGAGGTTACCCAGCATAGAATAAATGAAATATTTTTTTGGGGCACTCTACCTTTTCTTGAAGTATCTATTAATTTCGAAAGCTTCTCGATGAGGTATTGCCGCAGAACAATTTGAAAACAATGATTTGCCAACAGCTTCATTAACGTGAAAAAGTCCAATTTTAATATTTCGATCGGAGGAATTCCGCAACCGGCTCATTTCCTAAATTTTATCCCATCGAACTATAACGGTCTTGTTCATAGAAAAAAGTCAGTGCTTTTTCTGAAAAACACTTAATAACTTCTATGGTTATAAGATGAATTTTAGAGGTTATCCAGCATAGAATAAATGAATTTTTTTTTTCTCGAGTAGTGTAAGTATTGTACAGGAAGGTATTTTCTTCACAAATTATACTTGAATTACGACCATTCCACATACCATCTATAATGGCTTAATTATCAGCTCGAATTAGCCCCACATTTGAATATTGTCGGTGCGAGTTTCATTCCAAAAAAGAACGTGCTGCTCAATGCAAGGATTTCACAATTATTGTTCGCTCTTAATCGATTGATTACAATAATTGTAAGCCGTTCTCTCGACGTTGGCGGTCATTATCACTGTATAATGAAATTAAGGTTATTATTCGTTGTTTGTATTGAGCCATCTTCTTTTCTTGGATCGATGAGATCAGGAAGAACTAGATAAATAGGAATGTTTAATTTTGGCATTGTGAAGCCGTAAGGTCATCTTAATCAAGAGTAAACAGAATCGTGCAAAATTCTCTGGTCCACAGCTCAGTGGTTAGGGCGTTAGACTCGAGAACGAAAGGCCTCTGGTTCGCATCCTCCGGTCGGGAAGAACATTTTTTGACCCTTCTTATTCAAATTAGTGTCTAGTCAATAATATAGGTCCCAATCAATAGCTTCAAAAATATTGTCGATTTTGAGACATCCTGTACAAGTGAATTCAATTGACACATTGATATTTCCATCGAGAACTAGATCACAAATACCTCTCCACCAATTAATTCCAACTCCAACTTATCACGGCTAGATTGATCGATGCTTATCTCTCCACTTCTTCCAATTCAACATTTCATGGCCGGGACGACTGATTTATTGCGCCAATTCTGAAGATGCTGTCCTTCGTTTCGCATACCGGATTCTGAAGATATTTTTTTATGGTTTCTCGTTAATTGTTTCGGTGATCGTTACGAGTTCTTTGTTTACTTATGATCCGATTGATAGACGGGCGCTTTCTCTATCGTCTATTCACACCTTCAGGAACCATAGACGCGGTTGATGGTCTTTTTCCGATCAATAAAAAAGTGAAGATGTAATTAAATCGAAATTACCTATCTGTCGTTTCGTAACGGACGCGTAAGGAAATAGAGAAATTGGGAGTTTCGTCAATCGAGTGAAATTTACTCGTAAAAGAATTTTCGGATCACATAGAAGTATTTGGTTATAAAAATATTAGGTAATTCCGGACCTAATGTCATGATTCATAGAGGCTCGGTAGGGCAAAATGAGAGATGCCCTGTCAGCGAGCTACCCATTGACTGAGTTATCAACTATTTATTGTCACTACGGAAGACATAACCCTTCTATTAACAAACTCATTCATTATGAATAAACATATGGTTTTTTAAAATAAGTGTATCTGTGAGAAGAAATTTATCAGAAAGTGTTTGATTGCCCACTTGCAGCTGCTTCCACTGGGACATGCCCTATAACATAACCTTACTTTTGGGACATACCCCACAACATAACCTTACTTTTGGGACATACCCCATAACGTAACCTTACTTTTGGGACATACCCCATACATGATTTTCTTTTTTGTTCGATATCCACAGATAGAATTTTCCAAAGCTGAAAATGGCAGTCCATCGACTGAAAAGAACCAGCCTCGTAAAAAATTACTGCCATATCGAAACACATCTTCGGGTCGTAAAAAGAATACACGTCTCGTATTTCGTCAATCGTTTCCCCGAATAAGGCTCGAGATCGAAATAGACGACAATAATGGTAATCTTAGGTCCTGAATTAGCGAAGAATTCAAATCAAATACTTAGATGCAACAACACTCGGTCATGCTTGGTTTGTAAGGAAGATTTCTCTTTCCCTAAGGCAATTAAGCCGTCATTGACATTTCGACCAGTCATTATTTGGTGTTACTCCACCTAAGTGAAGAGATTCTTGGTTCTTCGTCGGATTACGCGGGTCGGTATATTAATTTATGATTGCGGCGAAAAGATGAGGTCATTTATTTCACTCGAATATACATAAAATTGGATGTTATTTCGATTTCCAAATGATTCTTTATTTGACGTTCGAATCAGATCTAGCCATAGACTTTTATATTGTTATTGGTCGTAATCACAGATAGATCCATGATCACGTTTAGAATTATTTTTTGCATTAATCATTATAATTGCAAAGAAATAAATGAGCACCAATCAACGTTACAGTTCTTTTATTCGATTTAATTTTTTAATTGCTTATCGATCTTCGAACATCTTTAGAGTAGTGAAAGGCAATTTCAATAATAAAACAAACTTCAACCAGTAAATTTTATCATTATAAACTTTTAACAGTGAGAATCATAGAAAACTCCAATAACATTTTGAACTTAAACTAAGTTTAACTTATTTTATTTACAGATTAATATAGAAAAATATGTGAATGTCGTGTTGATCACGTATAGGTATCAGTTCTTGCCAAATAAAAAAAGTCAGTTTGTTAAAAATAATACAACATCATATAACTGACATTACACTTCAAAGAAATGAGTTCATCTAGAAGAACCTGCTGTACATAGAAAAATATCAAGTTTTCCATCAAGGTTATAAAAGTAAAAATAATGTGACCAAAAAAGATCTTCGAATCTATCCAAAAGAACCCGATACATTCAAGCCTGCAAGATATCAATTTTTTTCTTCAAACTTAATTATTCAAAAATATAATTCGCACCAGCCCAACTAAAATAGATGTTTCAATAATTCAAAGATCCTGCAACAGTGTAGCAGACTGTTTCAATATTCCTTCATATCAAATGATGCTTTTAGTAGTAAACCACAAGATTCAACCTCGACACTGAAAACTAATTCCTGAAGGCCTAATCGTTTTGGTTGTCGGGTGGATCATTCAGCAACCGCTCCAAATCTATTCCGTCGAATTTCGATTGGTTGGTACTGTTCGAGGCGTGAGCCAGGAAGAGTTCTTTCAAAAATCCCAGTTCCTGCGTCAAACTTTTCACTTTCTCCTCCAACACCGAGTTTTCTTGCTTCAATTGGTTGACGCGGGACATGGTTTCCTGAGTTTTCTGTTTGGACTTGACCCGACTTCTTTTTACGGCCTACGAAGGAAGAATGAAACGAACTCATGTGATTTGAAATTGAAAGGTACGTACCAAGTTATTCCTATCCCTTTTTTTACGATATTCGTCGGAATCTTCGCCAGATTCTATGTCTTTCTTGGACTTTCCTCTCTTGGGAGGCATCTGGTGAAATGGGGGCAAGTATTGGCTAATGAAAATTTATAGTTTGAAAGTACTATGCCTGTTTGTGTGGAGGTCTTCTGAGATTTATAACAAAAATCGACTGTAAACTGGAAAAGTATGTTGTTTATTTATTTTTGTTTTTGACCAGTTTCTAATTTTCCTCTGTCCCTGTCAAAGTTCAATTGTCAGACCTTGACATTTGAGATTCATAGAACATTCGCGTTTCCAAAAGTCTGAACGCTCCCTGCCGGCTAAATCCCGAACCTAGAAAACGAGTATTGTTTTCATATTTCACGTGCTTTTAAGCCAGATATTTTTATTTTGGGTCCTGGAAGCAGGCATTCGTGAGGTATATTTAGAAAATTTCATCGTGTTCTGAGCAGAGTAATTGGTAGTGAAAAAAATTTTTGGTGAGGTATTTATATCAGTGTTATTCAGTTGAAATACGTTCACAAAGTTATTGAATTTTAGGTTGCAAGTTTGGTCCAATTTTCTGGGAAGGTTTGAGTGGTGATTCAGAAATGTAATTCAATAATTATTGATAGGATTGTTATGAAATTCTGTAAGGAAGAAATTAGAATCATCTATAAGGTGAAGTCTGAAAATTGATTTAATCTTTCTGTAAGAAAGAAATTAGAATCATCTTCAAGGTGAAGTCTGAATCAAACGATTTTATGTTTAAATAATATATGTACATGAATTTCAGGATATTGGATTATATAACAATGAATGAACAAAGTTCTAGTTCTAAAAAACAAAAAATAGTTTACAATTGTATTGTAATTGTTGTGTCTTCAATTACCCCTAAAAGAAAAATCAAAACAGGGCTATACATTTCCATAAATTTCATAAGAAAGATGCCTCAGCAGTTTGTGTCACTAATGCCTTTGGCATAGTGGAAAAAATGGACCGAAGAAAAGTACAAATGATCGACTATTAGGTTTAGCTTCCAAATAATTGAACACTGTTGTCAAACTCAAATAGTGCTCGAATTTTCCTGTTGAATTATTATCAATTCCGATGTAATTAAGGTTGAAGAAACCAATTGGTTCACCTAAAATCAATAAACTAGACACTACACTATCGATAATTCAATCATTCACTAAAAAGTCTTCACAAAATCGAAGGAAAAACGAAAAGCTTGAAAAACATCGAGAATAATCCGTTTCACCACAATAAACCCCGAAAAGGTACTCGTTTTCCTCCATGTTTGTTTACATTTCACAGCGCCCTCATCGGTGGTTGAAATCGCGAATTGTTGCTGAAAAACATGGCCAAAAAATAATCAGTTATATTTTTTTGTCTATGATCCCGATTTGTAAGCGTCAAATCTAATGTCAGTTGTCAGACTGTAATTCTGAATTGTTAGATTTGTTAGATTGATTTTGAATTTTCATCGATTGATTGTTTTGTTATCGATGTTATTATGGCAGGAAGGTGTACAGACGATATGAACGATGAACTATTTTCCAAACTGAGCAGAGATTTACGCGATATAGTCAGTAACCCACAACTCCTAAGAACGTCAACAGAACGATTTTTCAACAACCTCGTAGACGAATTGACCCTAGGAATCATATTCGACACTCACCGCAAAGCCAAAACACGAGCATTCGATTTCGACGACGAGGGTGACGGTATTGAAATCGAAAGGGGGGAAGATATAGAAACCTTTTCCCAATACAACATCAAAAAAACCCAAGATTGCGTTTGTCCCTACTGCGACAGAGCGGTTGCAGCCACCCGCTTTGCCACACATCTGGAGAGATGTATGGTTGAAGGTAAAAACAGGCAAAAGAACGCTGCGAGGAAAGTCGCGCTCAGCAACAAACAAGAACAAGAGAACGATTATAGGGATAACGGGATGAGCGAGGATTACGATAATACTGACGATGATGCCGACTGGAGTCCTGGTGATAAGAGACGTAAAAAGAAGAAGGAAAAGAATGGAAGAAAGCGTGCTAAAGGTAAACATGCCTGAATAGCTAGCTTCATTCTATTGAATAAGACGATACCTCAAAAGTAAGGAAAATTTAACATTTATATTCAGTCATAGTTATATATGTGTTCTCTAAATGTTTGCTTTTGTTAGCGTGAAAACAGGTAGGTTGTTCTAATATTTGATCCTCAAGCGATAGATATATCTTTCATCTTCAAAATTTTCTTTTAGGTTGTAATAATGGGTGTTCAAGAGTCGTATTAACTAAAATAATTAAATTTCTTCTCACTTCGAATTCACTCGTTCATTGTTTATATTTTGCCTTGTATTCAAGCTACGCCTAAGAAAAACGCAGAAAACGACTATATGGACACGCTCAATCTCGAGGCGGAAACGGACGAGCAAGATTTGTCGAATTTGAGAGATCTACTACAGGATCGCTCGAACTGCTCTTCTCCGGCCGATTCCACCTGCAGCAGTCGTTCCGGTTCCTCGGGAGGGAGGAAAAGGGAGAAGTCCAGAACTAAAAAGAGGAGAGATAGGGCTTCCCCCTGTTCCAGCACTTCAATGTTGGATTGAATCGATTTTTTATGATGATGGAGAATATATCGAATGGTCAAGTCATTATAATTGGACTTTTTATTGTATTTTCCAATAGTTTTTTCACATAGCTTATTTTAATTTCCGATTAAGAACTACCGTTTTATGGTATGTAATATGACATTAATTAAAGGTAGGAAAACATGAAATACCTATGAACTAGTAAAATGAATTGTTCCTTGTGTGCCAATGATTTGACCGTATTCGTTATTTTAGCATTAAGAAGAAATATTTATAATTTTAGATTTTGTCCAAAATTGAAATTAGGCTGTGCAATTATTGAAACATATTTGTTAATAAATTTTTTTGTATTTTATTCCAAATTAACATTGTGAAAATTAAATCTGTGTAACAGCTATTTAATGGTTAAAAAGTTATTTTTGGGTTCATCGTTCAAATAATATACATTTTCGTTTGAATGAAAAAAAAGTTTTAATCTTCCTTGGCTATTCTGAATGGTTTATTCATTTTGAAATGTTCCCAATGTTCTAATGAATGAGAAAAAGTACATATAATACATAAATTTCGATACACATCATACGAATTCTTTTTCAACATCTATCACAGCATATTTCCGCTTCTTTCATACTTATCACATCCTTCTCTGATAATCCGAAATTATAATTAAACTTGCTCAACGTAGAAAAAATTGACGAAAAATGGAGTAAGGCGAGTAATTTTTCAAAAAACACAAAAACTCAAATAACTCGTAAACTGTTGATTTTTGGATATCAATAAATATGACTCAAATGAGTCACACCAATATGTCCTTCAAGGTTCACGTCGAATTTCGAATCACCCTGTATAATACATAAATTTCGATACACATTTCTTCTTTTCGAATTAATATTTTCAGTGAGAAAAAATTATTCTATTCAAATTATAGATAAAAACTTGCTTTCGAATTTCATTAAAAAAAGTCTAATAATTCATTCTTGTCCATTCCTAATACACTCTGCCGCCCTTTGTAGTATTCGTTCCTTCCAAACTGCATAATCTTCAATGTCAGGCTTTTTCAGCTCATTTTTAGTTCTCTTCGAATGTGCTTCTCCTTTTGATGAGAAATTTGATTCAATGAATGTTTATTTTTCGAGAGTACATTACTTACCTTCATCTTCAATATTTTCATCCTCTACATCTTTTTTTTTCATTTTGATCTTTGCGTTTTCGAAGCCCATAGCTCTAGCGAATGTTTCAAACTCGGCTGCTAGTGCTCCCCATTGAACCGGTTTTAATCGACTTATCGAGGAGAATTCCGATTTTGGAGGCTTTATATTGTTTAATCTTAAATGGTAATTTTACATTAAATATTTTCGGTACACTGGAACTATTTTTTCTACTTACTTGCATACAGTATAAACAGCAGCAGCTGCATACTGAGGATGATCATCGTCTTTGATTTTCCTATCTTTATTCTTGTAACAAGAGTATAATTTACCTGCTTCATCTTTCAAATGTGTACAACTGAATTTAACACATAACTCGCTAATGCTAATGGGTTTATCGAGGTTTAAAACTTTTGAAATATTATGACGATTATTTTCATAAGCTGATTTTTTCAGGGAACACAGTTGTAGTGCAGTTTCCTAAAATCGAAATATATATTTCGAGGATTCTGATCTTTATAGAAATTACAACAAACCTTATCAAATACATTTCCAGTAGTATTCGTAGCTAAATCAAGGCAAATTATAGTTTGAACCTGTTCCGATAATTTGAGTGTATTTTTGGTTTGCAGTATCCTTAAGAACTCTTGGCATTTCCTGGAATCATAAATATTATGGAACTCCGGGTTGAAACAAACAAAAAGAACCCATTAACAGTCATATTCACGAAGATTATGGCTTATAAAATTATAATTACTTTATTGTATAGGCATCATCTACGTTCAGACGTTTCGACAGCTTCTCTATCATATTATAATTGGCCATTTTTTCGAATTTCTAGAGATTCATTCGAATATTGTTTTTGATTTACGGATTTGGCGAATTAGGAAATTCAAATATATGAAGGTAGGTTAGAATTTTGAACGAAATTTTCTTCTTTTTTTTCTGACAGTTTAGTCTTTTAAATGGTGGATGCGCATTTTAAGGATTCGCGATTCAAAAAGTCGCCCCCTGCCGGCTAAATCCCGAACCTAGAAAACGAGTATTGTCTTCATATTTCACGTTCTTTTAAGCCAGATATTTTTATTTTTTATCCAGGAACCAGGTATTCGTGAGGTATATTTAGAAATTTTATGGTTTTCTGAGCAGAGGAAGTAGTATTGAAAAAAATAGTCGGTAAGGTATTTATATCAGTGTTATTCAGTTGAAATACGTTTACAAAGTTACTGAATTTTAGGTTACGAGTTTGAGTCCAATTTTCTGGGGTAGGTTTAAGTGGTGATTTAGAAAGGTAATTCAATAATTATCAACAAGAGTGTTATGAAATTGATCTTCGTATTTTAAATGACTTTGACTTAATCTTTCTGTAAGAAAGAAATTAGAATCATCTTTAAGGTGAAGTCTGAATGAAACGATTTTATGTTTGAATAATTTATGTACATGAATATTAGGACATTGGATTATATAACAATGAGTGAACAAAGTTCTAGTACTAAAAAAAAACAGTTTACAATTGTATTGCAATTGTGGTGTCTTCAATTGCTCCTAAAAGAAAAATCAAAACAGGGCTATACATTTCCATAAATTTTTAAGAAAGAAGCCTCAGCAGTTTGTGTCACTAATGCCTTTGGCATAGTGGAAAAAATGGACCGAAGAAAAGCACAAATGATCGACTTTTAGGTTTAGCTTCCAAATAATTGAACACTGTCGTCAAACTCAAATAGTGCTCGATTTTTCCTGTTGAATTATTATCAATTCCGATATAATTAAAGTTGAAAAACCCAATTTGTTCACCTAAAATCAATAAACTTGACACTACACTATCAATATTCCAATCATCCACTAAAATGTCTTCACAAAATCGAAGAAAAAACGAAAAGCTTGCAAAACATCCGTTTCTCACAATAAATCCCGAAAAGGTACTTGTTTTCCTCCATGTTTATTCACATTTCGCAGCGCCCTCATCGGTATTTGGAATCGCGAATAACTAAAAAGGATGATAACAGTTTCCTTTAATGAATCGGAACTTCGGAAGCGGAAACTTCTTTCGGACATTTCATTAGTTATGTGAAAAAGAAATCTAATTTCTTATGTACCAACTAGGTATGGAAAAAATAGTTAGAAAACTGTAGATATTTGTATTTCTATTAATCGCTCTGTTCGGTCCAAACGATCATAGATGACTCTCATGTCGTTAAGGCGATAATAAATAAAAGAAGTGAAGTGATTGTAATCTTCTGGGCTTCTACTTAGATTGGCACAGAAACTAAATTATATTCTGTAAATTAAGAATTATTACGGATTTATGCATTAGGTCTTCAACGGCCCTGAAAACTGAATGTGATTAGAAATACCGAAATCGTTGAGGTAAGGTAGCCACCAAGCCACCATAATTAATTGAGATAATATTTTCTTCACAAATTCCAGATGAGAATGATGAGATTCAGACTAAGTTATCGTTCGAATCTAGAAATTTAAATGATTTCTCGTTCCTATGGTTTTGCACCACAGAAATCTCAATTTGTTGAATGACAGATATCTTAATTGTCAAATCACAGAGAAAATTATTAAATCTATTATATGATTGAATCAGGCTAGCCAATACTTAAAAATCGAAAATATATCTGCATGTAGGCTTCATTGTTTATCTCAAAGTTCTAAAGATAACTCTGCATCATCCGTCAGAAATGACGAATGCCGTATCGATCGCACCGACCGTTTTCGACGAATGTTTACGACTTATTCGAAATGGTCGACGTGGAAAAGCGTCTCGTCCAAATGACCCCGCGTTGATCTGTTAGATATTGTATATCTATTCTCTTTTTCGGTTATTCAGGACGCGATTAGTATTCCGCACGCGCCTTCGCGGACGGCGATGAGTGTGCGGCAAATACCTTTGTGCGAGATCGGGCGACAGCTTATCTGGGTTGAGTCATTTATCAAAGGAATATCTGGCCATGATGGTTTTCCAGTTTCGGCAGGGGCCATTTTCGTGACTCGACAGGTCGATAAAGAAGAAGACGACCATCGCAATCAGGATTCTTGAGAATAATCAAAAAATGTCGTTTTTTGAATTCGTAATATATTCATCCTGAAAACCATAGAACTTTTTTCGTAATCGATGGCCATTGAATTTCCCCGATACGGCACCCATAGAAAATTTCGATAAAATGTGGCAAATTCGATTTTCCTTGGGGTTGTAAGTGTAGGGGAGTTTGACGAATCTCACCCTCGTCGCCTAGGCGAAGTTAGGATCGGATTGGACGGCGCAACCGAGACGGTTTCATCTCGTGAGCCGCACTCTATTGGACGGGGATAACGACGGAGATCGCTGCAGAGTGGCCTGGATGCTGAGAGTACGACCCGCCTCTCTCATTTTCATCTCCCAATCGGACTAACCATCCGAGACTCGAGATCCCCACGTCGAAAGGTACAGGGTCGGACTATAGATTTATAATGTCAGTATTCGACTTTCACAGATTTAACATTTCTATCATTGCTGAATAAGTGTTAACGACAGATCCTTGTCCGACAAATTGACACGCCACTGGATATCACTCAAGAAGTTGCTTCAATTCTATGATTGGTCATTTGCGAATTGGAAATCAACATTCTATGACCATAGAAGATGGTACGTATAGAAATTTCAAAGATCAGTCACGATTATTTTCTAGAATTTCAAATAATTAATGCAAATGTGAATTCGAAAAGAAGTTTAAGTAGTGTAAGTTCATAAAACCCGAGCATCCCTGTCCAAAAAATTGATACGCCACTGGATATCACTCAAGAAGTTGCTTCAATTCTATGATTGGTCATTTGCGAATTGAAAATCAACATTCTATGACCATAGAAGTTGGTACGTATAGAAATACCAAAGGTCAGTCACGATTATTTTCTAGAATTTCAAATAATTAATGCAAATGTGACTTCGAAAAGGAGTTTAAGTAGTGTAAGTTCATAAAACCCAAGCATCCCTGTCCAAAAAATTGACACGCCACTGGATATCACTCAAGAAGTTGCTTCATTCTATGATTGGTCATTTGCGAATTGGAAATCGACATTCTATGACCATAGAAGTTGGTACGTATAGAAATTCCAAAGGTCGGTCGCGATTTGTTTCTCGAATTTTAAATAATTAATGCAAATGTGAATTCATATAGAAGTGTAAGTAATGTAAGTTCATCAAACCCAAGCTTTTATGATAAACACAAAATACAATTGGTGGGTGATAGATTACTCTCCGAAAATATCCGAATACCTGAGAATGTTAGACGCTGGATCAATTCGTCATGTAAGTAACATACATATTTTGTCCTAATATTTCGTACTGAGTGTTCTTCCTATCTGTGGGAGAAAACGACTTTATAAACTTTGGAGTTCAAAGTGAGTAAAATAGTTATTCAACAACCGCGAAAATTATCGAATTATGAATACTTACCTACTTGATAAAGGTAGATATCTAGAAATCTGCATTACCTACCGTCTTCCTCTCAAGCCTGGAACATAGAGAGAGACCTTCTATTATCGATCGATCGATTGAGCATGAAAATTAGAAACGTCAGTCACCTAAGTCGTCGTAAGTTCGAAATGAGTTTCAAATAAAATAATCAATGTTGATATATTGTAATAGCTTGGCGTATACTGTCGTATACCCACTTACTTGATCACATCTATTCACAATAATAGGTAAGTATCTTAAAATAAATCAGACAGGTTGTGGAAGATAGAAGTCATTGATCGATGACGTGTCATGTAAGTAATTCGTCGATAGGGGGCGGATCATAGAGTTTCAAAACGACAGTTATAGAGCATGGAGCGGGTTTTCTTCCGATGATGGTCATCAGGCTGATCTTCCGCGGACGAATGACACCGTTCGGACCCGGTCGTCTCACGGTCCGCGGGCCGTATCTACGGTAATTGTCGTGTTATTCAACGATCGCAAATGAGGGGATGTATCGGCTGGATGTCGTGCGATCGTCTCCGGTCTATAATCAGGGAAGTCTTCCGCGTTTCTAAGTTCTAAGCGGCGGCACGGGCCGCGAAGGAGGATACGGCGTCGTTGGGTAATCGATCTAGGTGACTTGAGATGACCAGTGGACGGTGGAGAGGCTGAGGAACGCCCATCGGACGGTCGCTTCGCCGGACTGAAGACCGTCATTATCGACGACAAGAGGAGACAGGGACGGATCGGGAATCGTTGCAAAAAGATCGTTTAACGCCTCTGAACCGAGCTCGCGCGGCAATTATCTAATCGCTGGCGAAATCGCTGAATAAATGCAGTAAGTGTTCGCACAAGTCCAGACGACAACGGAGAATTACTCATGTTAATGAAATTATTTCGAGAGAACAATAAACAATGAGGTTCATCGGATCGGAATACTTATCGTCGGTGTTATTTATCTTGGCGGAGGCATCTCCGCGTGATATCGCCAGAAGTCTTCGCCGTTCAGAACATCGATAAGGTGTTTAATTCAATTTCTCGATAATAAGTATCGAATTATTTCAATAGGGACTGTTTTTCACCGTCTACTTTCGACTGATTACCGATTACTCCTCACCGGTTACCGATTACTATTCCCTACTACCGATTACTTTCCAACGATTGCCGATTATTTTTTACCAATTACCGATTACTTTTCCCGATTACCGATTACTCTTTAACAATTGCCAATTATTTTTCACGAATTACCCAGTACTTTAACCGATTAGTTTTTACCGATTACTTCTCAAAACTCTTAAAACAGGAGGGAAGTGCAAAGCAAAGATTTTTGAATCGAGCGATTTCTCAGAAATATTGAAGATGCCCATCACGAGATAAAAATCTTTTTGATATACAGGGTGTTACTAAATTGAATGTTCAAAAGAAGATGAGATTATATCAAGAAAAACATTTTATTTTCACAGCGTGTTGAAGTTTGAATTTTTTTCGAAGATTTTACCTAAAAGCATGTGCATTTTTCACGAAATTAAGCTGAAATTTTTAATTTGGCGAAGATATTACACTTTTGTCCCCTTTTTCCATGAAAATGTATCAAAGGGCTAGGAAATCGTCACTAACCCCATTTTTTACTCCAAATCACTTCTTTCGACGAATTTATTAGGAATGTTTCTATTTATTCCTATCTCATAACCAAAATGTTATGAGAAAAAAACTTCAGGAGAAGGTGTAGCATATGGTCACCTCCTGGATTCTGATGAAATTTCTACAGGAGTTGAAATTTGCTATAAAATGAATAGAAAACATAAAACTTTGGCGCGTGTTTTCGTGAAAAAATGACGTTGCTAACTTCGAGACACATTGTTTGAGCGGATTGTTTCACATTTTGATATAATTTGAATGCATCGTATAGATTTTTTTCAATACACAAAAAAAAACCATTTTTAGGATGAAAACATTCGCTATGAATGAAATTTAACATTAATCGATTCGAAATATTCTACAAAAATGAATGGCGGTAAAAAGAGCGGATCATATTTTAGCTCCTGAAAAAATTTCAACGGAATCTCAGTGATGACCATATTCTACACCTTTACCCATTTTTGTTCATAATCTCCTCAAACACATCGAAAACCTATGGGAGTGATGTGGAAAAGTTGAAAGGAGATCTATTTGATCGTATTCACGTCATTTCAGATCCAGATGGGTTATTTTTTTCGAATTATAAAATATGTTTTCACAGTTTTCTGTTCGTCAAATTTGTATAACCTCGATGAAAATCTGAAAAACAAAATTTTGTCGCTAAGAAATCGTGAAAATCATTATACATCTCTATTCCTTACATCAAATTACTTCAGACGATTTTCGATCCAATCAATTTCCGCAGCATTCTCGTTCGAAATAATTTGAATGCACAGAGATTCTTGGAATTATCTCCTCAACTTATCAATATCGATCGAAAATTCACAGGGTGGTTTTTTTTTCCTGGAGCAATGTCCTCGTTTTCCATGAAAATAGGAAAAATATGTATCGAGAGGCAAGGAAATCGTCACTAACCCCTATTTTTAACTCCAATTCACTTCTTTCGACGAATTTAGAACGAATATTTCTATTCATTCCTCTCTCATAACCTGAATGTAATGAGGTAAAACTTTAGGAGAAGGTGTAGAATATGGTCACCTTTCGGATTCTGATGAAATTTCTACAGGAGCTGAGATATGCTATAAAATGAATAGAAAACATTGAACTTCGCCGCGGGTTTTCGTGAAAAACTGACGTTGCTAACTACGAGTCACATTTCAATATAATTTGAAATTTAAAGCACTGTAAATGAATGAAATTCAACATTCGATTCGAAATATTGTACAACAACAAATGGCGGTAAAATGACCGGACTATATTTTAGTTCCTGTAGAGATTTCAACAGAATCTGAGTGATGACCATATTCTACACTTTAGGAGAAGGTGAGAGATTATGGTCTCCTTCTGTATTCTGTTGAAATTTCTACAGGAGCTGAGATATGCTACAAAATTAATAGAAAACATGGAACTTAGCCGCGTGTTTTCGTGAAAAAAATGACGTTGCTAACTTCGAGACATATTGTTAGAACAGACTTTTTCACATTTCAATATAATTTAAATGTGTATAGATTCTTTTTTACACCAAAAAAAAAAAATTTAACATCAATCGATTCAAAATATTCTACAACAAGAGATGGCGATAAATAGAACGGATCATATTTCAGCTCCTATAATATTTCAACGAAATCTGAGTCGTGACCATATTTTACACCTTCACCAACCTTTATTCATAATCACCTAAAAAACATCGAAAACCTATGGGAGTAATGTGGAAAAGTTTAAAGAAGATCTATTTTTGTTGAAACAAAAAAAAAAAAACAATTTTTAGAATGAAAACATTAGAAATGAATGAAATTCAACATTATTCGGTTCGAAATATTCTACAACAAGGAATGGCGGTAAAAAGACCGGATCATATTTCAGCTCCTATAAAAATTTCAACGAAATCTGAGTGATGACCATATTCTACACCTTTACGCAAGTTTGTTCATAATCACCTCAAAAAACATCAAAAACCTATGGGAGTTATGTGGAGAAGTTGAAAGAAGATCTATTTTTGTTAAAACAAAAAAAAAACAATTTTTAGAATGAAAACATTAAAAATGAATGAAATTCAACATCATTCGATTCGAAATATTCTACAACAAGCAATGGCGGTAAAAAGACCGGATCAAATTTTAACTCCTGCAAAAATTTCATCGAAATCTTAGTGATGACCATATTCTACACCTTTACGCAACTTTGTTCATAATCACCTCAAAAACATCGAAAACCTATAGGAGTGATGTGGAAAAAGTTGAAGGAAGATCTATTCAATAGTATTCACGTCATTTCTGATCCAGGTAGGTTATTTTTCGAATCATAAAATATGTTTTTACAGTTTTCTTTTTGTCAAATTTGCATTACCTCGATGAAAATCTGAAAAAACATATATCGTCGCTAAGAAATCGTCAGACATCATAACTCGCCTCTATTTCTTACATTAAATCGCTTTAGACGATTTTCGATCCAATCAATTCCGGCTGCATTCTCGTTCGGAATGAATTGAATACACTGTGATTTCTTTTCCCCCAGAACTTTTTTGTAGTGCGCCATTGATAGTTTGAAAAATATGTCAAATAATATAAATAATCTGCAAAATTCTTGATCATGTCTTCGAAAAAGTCGCCGGGAAAATCAACATTTATGCTTGAAATCCAGTTACATTGAATTTTTCCTCTAATTTCGAATAATTCATGAAATGAATAGGAAGTGTCCATAGACATCCCAGAGACGTCACAAATGGAGTATATTTTCTACATTCGAAAAACTGTTTGATGACCATGATGACACGAAGGTTCATATGTGTTTTTCTGAACTTTTTTATCTCGCCATATGCTGCTGAAAATCTGTACTACATATTGAGCATCAATAGAATCAGTTATATAAAAAATAAGCCTTTCAGCTATTCTATGTGAAAAGAAAATTGAGTTTTTCCGACCTGGTGTTGCTATATTCTGTGATTTCACTTTACGAAGTGTCGATTTCATAAAGTTTTATTTGTCACACTGACAGCCGGTTTGGTCCGATAGTCTCGCTACAGGGTCATGTCGAATCAAAATGACCATAGATTAGTTAATTTTCCACAACATTTCAGAAACCCAAACGGATTTGGCATGACTGTCGAGTTGAATGTTGTGTCACTGTTTCAGAAAATGAGGGTGAGTTTGATAAAACTTGCGTAAAATCAATTTTATCTATTGTTGGCTTCCATTTCTCGGGAATCTTGCATTTTATCCAGAAAATCCTCCTAAACTTCCACGTTCATCGGTTCGTCGAATTCTCTCTCCATTTCTCCGCTTCGGAGCATGAAAACGATACTAAATGTTTCAGACACGTACGCCTACACTCGGAGTTTATAGTTTCAAATACTCCGGAAGAGGATTGATTCTGTTCCGTCCGTAAAGGCGACCTCACAAATCGAGATTCCCGCGGTAGGTGCAGACGAAACTATATTGAAAGTCACTCTATTCGAGTCGAGTGATCAAATATCAACTGATGCATTGTATGACTTAATGGGCTGGATGCGATAGTGTATGGTCGCTTTATCCCGGCGGATTTGTGATACGTGCGAGCTCGGTGGGGAATCCGTAAAAGTCGAGGAAACCCGTCGGAGACTCGTGGACCTAACATCCTATTATCTACATCCTGGCTCATCCCCTTACAACGGGGGCTGCAGATCTGGCCGGGTCACCGCGACGATACACGAGAATACATCGGACGGGATTAGGACTGTTCTGCTCTTTTTCTACCGGAGAATTTGTTGTGGAAGAGGAGGAAACACTGAAAAGAACTGTTTTGTTTGAACGCAACTATTGTTATAACAACTAGAGAAGACCGTTCTGAGAACAATCTGTACTTGCAATCTAACATGCCAATAACGGTTTGGGTGACTTGAGTCCTATGAATAGGAAAAACAGTAAGTATAGCAGTATCAGGTATTTTTATTTCAAAAGGAATATTTCCGTGAATCTTACAGGAATATCTAGTAAAATATATCTAATAATATAATAATATTTGTACGACTAACAGTACGGAAACATTCAATTCAACAGGAATGTTTGGTTGCGATTCGATAATTTTTAGCATTTTTTGGCCTCCTACCTAGAATTGAATATTTTCGATCTACGATTGATACTAACTCTTGAATAACTTTTCCTAGTAAATACAAAAAAAAAATAAGAGGGTTAGTATATGATTAAGAAACATAGTGTAGGAAGAAACAGGGAAATATGGGTTTAACAGGAGATAGAGGGTGAAGTCAGGTTAGATCAGCTCAGAGGAAGGAAGAAAGATTAGATCTGTAGCGATCTGCACCGACGGCCGATCATTTACCGTACCGCTTAACAGAGGGCGCCACTGAATAGACAAAACTCAGAAGATACTACCCAAAGGATTGAAAAGCGACAGAAAAGGTACGTTAGAATACTGTAGAGGTACTCTATAATGAATATGATATAATATAATATAAATTTTCCATTACTACAGAAAATTCCTGTAAAATCGCAGGTTATAAGCTTCGAATGCAACTAACTATAACTGTAATATACAGGATGATCCAGAACTTGATCAAGAAATTTTAACCAAGTATTCTATGTCGAAATGAGTCATAGTTTTTCCCATAAACATATGTCGAGAAATGCTTCCTCTCCGAGATACAGGGTGTTGAAATTAAAAAAAAAAAAAGTTTTATATTGATAACTTTTACACTGCTCGAAATATTTTTATGAAATTTGGGATATAGGTTTTAAGCATCAAGGGGGAATTCTGGCATAAGTTCTTTTTTTTTAATTCCACCAGAGGCGTCCGTACTTCATCGAGACTGAATATTTTCAGACAAAAAAATAATACGCCTCTAGTTTTTTCGAAAATAAAAATTCATTTTTGACATCCTTTTTTGATTTAGAGAAAATTCGGTCTCTTGACTTTTTGACGTAGAAGGCACCGTTTTCGAGTAAAAAAACAAAACACTTTCTCGTACACGAAGAAATCGCTAAAATTTGATATATGGTACATAATAATGATGAGACTATCTTCGTTAACGAAACATGTCATTTGTAATTTGCTCTAAATCAAATAAGGATTTCAAAAGTAATTTTTATTGTTGGAAAAACCAGAGGCGTATTATTTTTTTTGTCTAAAAATATTCAGTCTCGATGGAATGAAAAAAAAATATTCGATGCAAGAAGTGCTCCTTGATGTTTAAAACCTATATCCCAAATTTCATAACAATATTTCGAGCAGTGTAAAAGTTATAATATATATAATACTTTTTTTTTTCTATAATTCCAACACCCTGTATTTCGGAGAGGAAGCAACTCTCGACATATGTTCGTGGGACAAAGTAGGGCTTATTTTTAACTTAGTTAAAATTTCTCGGTTAACATCTGGACCACCCTGTACTATGAACGAAAGTTTTTTAATTCGAAGGAAAATTCCTGTTACATCGATACTACAGTTCCGTTATAAGTAAAGTAATTCCTGTTTTAGTTTAGTGTTCATTACTGGAAATTCTCGAAGAAACTGAAGTTTGAAGCCAGTTTGTTTATTAAACTGGAAATTCCTGTAAATAGTCACGCATATTCCGGTTTTCGTCTCAGTATTATTTTCCTGTTGCAATGACAAACTGCAGTTTGGTTGCATCAACTTATGTAAAACTTGTTATTTCTAGAGGAACTAAACGACCGGAATTGTCACGTAAAATCAACAAATATTCCTGCTGTCGCTAATATAGGGGGAATTTCCTGTAGAAGTAATCGAATTCCGGCTGTATATCCTGGAAAACTCCTTTGAGTGTATCTGAGACCTCCGAGACGACATTTTCTGATTAGTAGACGATAACCCTACGCTGATTGCAAATTCCATAATTATCTTGAACCTTTCGCTTATTCTTCGTTATAACTTCCTATAAAACGTTAATGGTTTTATGTTTTTCTCATTCTATCTAAGTCATTTTACCTGCCAGGGGTCGGAAACACAATTCCGAGCGAAATCGACCCGACGTTTCTCTGTTATCCGACTCGCTGGTCTTGACCTTCGCCGTGTCCACGTTGGTACATCGACTCATATTCGTGTACATCCGCTCCGGAGATAAGTTATCTCCGGAGATGGGCAGCCGAGCGTGCCCATCGCTACCAGACAGATACTCCCCACGATAATTTACCTGCCATAAACGAATTCACAACAACAGTATCCTCTATCTACCTACCTAGGTGCTCTCCTCTCGACGACGACGACGTCGCCGCGGATCACTTCGGGTACTGCCTGAATAACAAACGAACGGAGAGGAGAAAAAAAAACATGTTGGGCGTCGCTGGTGCGGAACGCACCTTCCCGCTCTCGAACGGACGCGGCGAAAATTCGAGCTCGTCTTCAACTGGATTTGTACGAAGGGAAATGTTCACAACAGAAGACTCTGAGGATATTTGGAAAAAGTTGGGAAATTTTATTGATATTGTTTCGTCCCTCGACTTTTGAAAATTTCAGGTTTGAATGCGCCGGTAAAATTCGTCAATGGGCGAAATCCAACGAAGTCCCTCGTGAAAAGAAATCTGATTTCTTCTGATTTCGTTAAAAAAAATTAGGTACATGTAATCAGCAGTTTCATGATATTATTATTCGCTGTGAAAATCGAACATGTGCATCTAGGAGTACGCCAATGAATTAACGACGTGAAAGCCCGTCTATTCCCCATAGTTTATTCGCCGTTAACCGTCATCTCCCTAACTATTTCCTGTCAGGTTTCACCTGCAAGGTGGATTTTGCCCACACCCTCGTATTCGATGATAATTCACCAGATAATAATTATTTGTATTATCTGCAGCATGTGTTCATCTCCCCGCGGCCAATTCATCGATTATTTCCCAACGGATATCACGGAACGATCTCGTAAATAAACTGAAACATTGAATTTTATCTTCGAGAAGAATTATCAAAAACATTGTTACCATAGTATGTTTCGAAAATAGTCATTCTATTGTAATTGAACTATATTCTTTCGAACAACCAGTATCTCTACTCTGCACCAAGTTTGTGAACATCCGAGAAGTTGGGCGATTTCTTAACGGAAATATTCTTCTGTATAACCTGCAAGCCGCACTGGCATTCTGTTTGGATTCGCCATAAATTGAAATCATATACATAATTAGTTCAATATTTGATTGAACGTGCGGAATTTTTCATCAACTTGGCTAAATTCAAAAAACTTCTAGATCTCAAGTCAGATCCGGGCTGGGAATTCCTCAGATTCGCAGGTAACTTTGATTTAGAAATACTCGGCCCTGGTGAATATTTTATATAAACGTTTTTTTGCTATATTGACTTATTTTAATGAGTTCCAAGTATTGCTTGTCAAAAAAGCCTCACATTTCAAAACACCCCGTTTACATTTCCATTTCCAACTCCTTCATAGCTTTTTTGATCGTTGAAAACCTAAAAAAGTGGGGTAGTGAAGTAGAAAGACGATGTTTTTAATCGTTTTCAGCTCATTTCAGAGCCCGTAGGGAACATTTCTTCATATTATGAGCGTATGTTTCTAGAAATTGAAAGTATCTGTGAAATTCTGACGAATTATGGAATTACATCTAAACTCCATGAAATCGTGGAATATAGATATCACAAGTAGGTCACTTACCCCTATTTTCCACTTCAATTCACCCCTTTTGACGAATTTAGAACGAATGTTTCTATTAATTACTATCTCACAACCTGGGTGTAACAAGGTAAAACTTTTGGAGTAGGAGTAGAATATGGTCACCTTTCGGATTCTGATGAAATGTCTACAGGAGCTGAGATGTATGTACTATAAAATGAATAAAAAACATGGGACTTAGCCGCGGGTTTTCGTGAAAAAATGATATTGCTAACTTAGGGAGGATTTCACATTTCAATATAATTCAAATGCATCGTATAGATTATTTTGATATAAAAAAAATTTTTAGTATGAAAACATTAGAAATGAATTAAATTTAACAATATTCGATTCGAAATAATCTACAATAAGGAAGACCGGATCAAATTTTAACTACTGTGAAAATTTCAACGAAATCTGAGTGATGACCATATTCTACACCTTCACCCCACTTTGTTCATAATCTCCTTAAAAACATCTAAAATCTATGGGATTCACGTCAGTTCAGTATGTTTTTACAGTTTTCTGTTTGTCAAATTTGAATTACCTCGATGAAATTCTGGAAAAACATATTTCAACGCTATTCCTTACATCAAATCTCTTTAGACGATTTTCTATCGAATCAATTTCGGTTGCATTCTCGTTCGGAATGAGATTTAAATGCACTCTATCGTATAGATTTCTTTTGATACTTATTTTTAGGATGAAAACGCAAAATAAATGAAATTTAAGATTATTCGATTTGAAATATTCTTCAACAAGAAATGGCGGTAAAAAGACCAGATCATATTTTAGCTCTTGTAATAATTTCAACGAAATCTGAGTGATGACCATATTCTACACCTTCAATAAACTTTGTTCATAACCTACTCAAAAACATCGAAAACCTATGGGGGTGATGTGGACAAGTTGAAAGAAGATCTATTTGATCGTATTCACGTCATTTCAGATCCAGATGGGTTATTTTCTTCAAATTATAGAATATGATTTCACATTTCGTATTACCTCGATGAAGATCTGAAAAACATATTACGACGTTAAGAAATCGTAAGGAATCATTATTCACCATTATGTATCACATCGAATCACTTTAGACGATTTTCGATCCAATCAATTTCGGCTGCATTCTCGTTCGGAATTGAATTGAATGCACTGAGATGTCTTTGGAATTATATTCCCAACTTACCAATATCGATTGAAAATCTACGGGGTGATATTTTTTCTGGAGAAATGTCCTCTTTTTCCATGAAAATGTGGAAAATTCGTATCAAGAATCTGGGAAATCGTCACTAACCCCTATTTTTTATTCCAATTCACTTCTTTCGACGAATAAAGCTCGATAGTTTCTATTTGTAGTGCGCCAATGGTAATTTGAAAAATATGGCAAATAATCTTTTTTCATCTGCAAAATTCTTGATCCTGTCTTCGGAAAAAAAATAAACAATTCTCACCTCTTCTCTTCATCTCAGATATCATTGAATTTTTCTTTGAATTTAAGCAATTCATGAGATAAATAGGAAGTGTCCATAAATATCCAAGTGACGTCACAAATGGACCATATATTTTCTTCATTCGAAGAACTTTTTGATGACCATGACAACACGAAGGTTCATGTGTGATTCTTTTTCAACTGTTTTATCTCAGAAACAGACAAAAGAAAGTACATATAACAAATTCCTCAAACAAAGTGTAATTTTTTTTGATTTGAAGAAACGATTCCATCTAATGTTACCGAGTATTATTTCGATAGTAGTCAAAATAACGCCGATCGACTCGAGGTTTCCCCGAAAGAACGATAATAAAAATGCTAATGATACCGATTCGCGATAACCGGTCGGCGCAATCAGCTCCGTATACCTGAAATCGAAGACGTCCACGAGAACAATTGAAGGGAAGTGGTTACTGGAAATGTCGTACGACCTCTACCTCGACGTGTCGCCGCCGCCTCCCGGGTATCGCCTTTGATCGTCGCTAATGTTCGACGCGAGTTCCCCGAAATCCGATCAACGGTTTCGCGGTTTCGTATAATGAACGAGGATCGAGTTACCTCTCGATCGTACCCTTTGTCCTCGAGAATTGTTGGTCGATATAATTTCTCTGTCTGTACGACCCATCTTTTTCGAAATGATCGTCAAACACAGTAATTTGGGGCCATCAGGGGAGGCATTTCATTATGTAAATGGAAATGAGGATACCTGCGACTTGCATAATTCCGGGTAATTTCGGAGGATGACGTTCAGAATGAAACGTTTTGCCCACTGAACATCGACAATGGACCATATCGGGTATTTCTGTTGGCACCCTTGAATATATATGTCAGTAGTTGTCATGTATTTGAAGTAATGCCAACGCAATAATATCAGATGTTCCACCATAGAGGTTGACCAGAAAAAACTTCACACTCGGATTCATGCAGTTTCGACTCGCCTAATCGTTTCTCGAACAAGGAGAGACGGAAGAAGAAGACGTAGAACCGATATTAGTTGGAAGGAAAGGTAATGGCGCGAGTGTAAGTGACGCGGATCGGAAGTCATATGTGAGGAAATGGCTCTAACGGCCGAGACGATTCAGGTGCGCCCCCAAGTCCATCTTGGACCCGGCCAGAGACGGCTCCAGGTCGGACCTAGTCGATTATTTGAATTCAAGCGAAATGTTTGTCTATTGTTATTGATTGGTATCACTGTAGCGAGACCGTCGAACCAAAAATGATGAAACAAACCATAGATTCAGTGAAAAAGAATCGACACTTGAAGAGAATATCAGGAAAACTTTTCTTTTCACGTGGAATAGATGAGAAGCTGAATTTTGTATAACTCATTTTTTCTCAGATCGTGGGAAAAGTGACACTACTTTGACCTGTTTTCTATGCGCAAAGCTCAACATTCCAGAATAGTGGGCATTCGCGGCTTCTACTAGTTCAGGAGGCGTGCAGGGTAACAAATAATCACTATATCAGTGTTCATGTTCACTAATTCTTTTTTAATTCCCTATAAAATACAACGAATCAAACAAAACCGAATTGAAAATTATTTTACTTTTGTCATAACAAAGTTAGTTCCATGGTTACCACTTCTATATTGCAATATGAACATAGAGAAACCTATTTAAACTTACTTGATTACATCTTGGATGAAATATTTTTTAATTAATTTTTTAAATGTAAATCAACGATCGAAGAAAAAATAGTATGTATAATTCGTCGAAAAAGCATATTCCCAAACTCCTGTGTAACCAGACTCGTCGCTACAGTCCTCGTCTGGTAATTATCACAGTCGTTTGGAAATATTATGCTTTTCCCACTAATTATACAATATACTATTTTCGATGGCCCATATGTAGACAAAGAATATTTACCGATAAACCAAAATAAAAAAAAATTAAGAATTCAAACTTCTTCGATATAAATACAAATAGTTTTTCAGATGTAGAAAATATACGGTCCCTTGTTTACGTCACTAAGATATTTATGGACACTTACGATTATGAATTATCTAAAATTCGGAAGTTGACGACATAAATTCGATTATAATTTAATTAAAAGATATTTTGAGTTCTCAATCAATTATTATAGGGAAATTAATTGTTTTTTGGGTAAATTCAAACTTTAACACCCTGTATCTCGAAAATAAAGAGTTATTGGTGCCGTGTACATCAAAATTTTCTTTTTTGGGGAAAAAACTCATAACTCATTAACTATTAGGGTTAGAGCTTCAACTGACTTTTCGAACAAATTTCATGCATTCTTTTTTACTGAAAAAAACGAATCCCGGGAATTTCCGGTTGAATGAATTCCTGTTGTTTAAACGCAACTATTGTTATCACAACAACAAAAAATACCGGTCTGAGAACAATCTGAACTTGCAATCTGATATGCCGATTCCGGTATAAGTGACTTGAGTCCTATGGAAAGGAAAAACGGTAAGTATGGCAGTGATCCGGTACTTTTATTTCAAAAGGAATATTGTCGTGAAAGTTACAGGAATATCTAGTTTAATATAATAATTTTGTGAGTATAACCCAATAATATTTGTACGAATTACAGTATGGACACATCAAATTCATCAGGAATGTTTGGTATTTCTCATAGAAAAAAACGTAAAATAAAAATTTTTTGTTAAGTTGACTAAAAAACAGTAATCGATAATCACAATCTCTGCAAAAAAAAACAGCAAACTTAGCATACAAATACTATTTTATAACCATTTGAAACACTAATAGTTTCGTACAGGGTCCGATGTTACAATATTCAAGAAGTCCATACGTTGAGTATAAAAAAATCACTAGAATAATCTTTGCCAGATGAGATTGAAGATTCAATAAAAACTATGAAAACTAACACTAAAATTTGAGTTTGATCAGATTTAAAAAAAAAAAGCTCTGAGAAATGAGAACTCAAGTGTGAAAATCCATATTTTCAGCAATGAACCCAACATATTTCTTCTTGAATTGAAAGGAACAATATTATTATGTTAAAATACGAATAATTGAATATATCCGATGCCAGAATAATGTCATAAAAAATAACAAAAAACTTAGTACAACTCACCTTCAATAGCACAATTTATAATGCTCGAATCCAAAAGCACAATGGCACAAAAAAGTCAGAATATAAAAAAAACTCAAAACTTATAACACTTCAAATCTGGATACACACTAAACGAACATTAAAATTTAAATATTTTACTCTTCCCTTCACAATTGAAAGAAATCAATATTTATGTAGAATAGAATAAGATTCCCCAATTTTTCTTCCACTTCTTGAGCTCCAATCTCTGATTGGTGAATTTTTGGCAATACAAATCGTTTTTAAAATACCATAGATGTGGCCTAAAAATCTAAACAAATCGAACATAATGAACCATCATCATCAAAAAAGCCGCCTTTCAAACTAAGTTGGATGCGATAAGGGATGTAGTGTAAGCAACTCATAAAAGGGCTGTGCTTGGAATCGCATGACGACATTGCCGATTGTAATATTTATGATCAGAGTGCGGCATCTTTGAAAATTTTTCATAACAATTGGACCATATTTCTCGAATTTCTGACCTAATTGCATTCTCAGTCTGTTTTTTGAATGTCAATGTTTCGATATGTTGTGATCGAATTACTTACTTACGTAACCGTGTTGTCATCTTTCGAATTAATTTTTTTTGCTTGGCGCTTCTATTTTTTTATTTTTGATATTTTTCGGCGCCCCTTCGGACCTTGCGCCCGTGGCAAGTGCCACCCTTGCCACGCCCTAGATACGGCCCTGAAACCGGGCGAATGCTACAAATTCTCGAGCTGCACCGCGTCCTTGTGTATTCTCTCGGGCATTCGCGGACTCGCCCTATATCAATTAGATATTCCGTCGGTGGCGAGCCATCTGCGGCGTCGTCGCCTCGAATGACAATTACCTGTGTACTCTTCACGACATGAAAAACTCATCAGACCCTTGGTTGGCTTCCGGCTACATCCTGCAATCTCGAGCATCGAACTTCCTGGACTATCACACAATGGCCTGTCGTATGGTGTACCTTGCTATACGGAGCCCGAAGAAATCGTTGGGCGTCTAATTGATCCGCCAGTCCGTTGGAGAAACAAGAATCGATATCTGGTCCGAAGATACCATTGGTACAATTCCAGGGGGAATATTTAAGTAGTCCTTAGTGGTGAAGATGAAGAAGAAAACAAACTCGGATACTAAAACGAAAACAAGAAGATTAAATTCAATTTTCAAGCAACTGATGAATTTTATCTTTATCAAGAAAGATCATAAGTTTCCTGAGATTAGGATTGGCTCCATAGGTTTCTTATGAAAAAATGTGTTCACAAAAAAAAAATTATGAAAATTGGAGGTGGTCACTAAAGTGAACTGGAAAGGGTGAGACATTTTATGTTTATTTGATCTGACCATTTGTGTGGTTCTTGAAGCAAATGCGTTACAATGAGATGACAATAATGAGAATTTCGGAGGGTGGGACTTTTTCTCCTTCGTAAAAACAATAACGTTGTTTTTAGTTTCTGCTTCTCTATCCGGTCAGTCACGGTCGAGTATCTCCTTCAGTAACCGTCTTCTTCTTCCCGCCACTCTTCATCACCGGCGGCAAGGTGCAAACGGCCTCACCCCTGTTCGGTACTAATTGAGAGCCCCACGCAATCTTCGATTTCCTGGACCTTTTTTATTACAGTTCATTTCCATCGCGTCAGAGATGACCGCACTTCCAATTAGTCGCCATCGTCCGGTAAAATTGGCGCGAAGATTTGGAAAGTCTCTAACATGAACCTGTCGAACTGAAATTTGAATTCTCGAAATAATTCCTTCCGGCTCGGCTGAGAAAAAATACCGGCGAAGGTGACTGGGCCACCCTATGTAATTACGGGCACGAGACAAGAGAGCAATAAAAGGAGAGTCGACTATCTATAATGAGATACCTTCCGATCGTTACGTAAAAGGCCGATCGGGTGAAGCTGTTGTCCAGCTGTTCCGTCGCGGAGCGACGTTGCCAGGTCAACCCTGAACCCCTCCGCCCTCTATGTACCACTTCGCCGGATGGTCGATGAGAGTTTTTCCTGGCGTCGGTCCTGGAAAAGATTCATAGCCGTAGAAAAAGCCTGGCCGATTTTCACTAGTTTAGAGTTTCACTGAACCACGACACGTGTTTCGCCATAACCATGATTCCTTCACTTGAGATATTAGTATATTATTCAACGAGCGGTAGTGTAGGTCATAACTCATACAGATGAAGTTGCAGCACGAGCCGAAGGCGAGTGCTGTAATTCATCAAGTGAGTTATAACCTACATTACCGCAAATTGAATACTATACTTATCTACGACTATACCAATAAATACTAAGATGCAAGTACAGAGAAAAAACTACGAATCTCAGTAGTTACATATAACAATGCATTATTTATTTTGATTGTGCTTCTTCGCACGAAGTAGAAAGTCCATAGGGGCGATGCTTTATATTTAGTGCAAAGTTCACTAAAATATGCCAAAAGAACATTCTCTGTAAACGATGACTTAATATTCTTTTTGCTTCACCAATCTTGAAAATTGTTGTATATACCTTTATATTTGTTTTGGGATTTTTCAGGCAATAAATTCCAGGGCCGTATCTGAGGCGTGGCAAGGGTGGCACTTGCCACGGGCGCAAGATCCGAAGGGGCGCCAAAAAATATCGAAAATAAAAAAATAGAAGCGCCAAGAAAAAAATATTGATTCAAAAGATGACAACACGGTTACGTGAGTAAGTAATTCGGTCACAACATTTCGAAACATTGACATTCAAAAAACAGAATGAGAATGAAATTAGGTCAGAAATACGAGAAATATAGTCCAATTGTTATAAAAATTTTTCAAAGATACTGCACTCTGATTATAAATATTACAATCGGCAATATCGTCATGCGATTCCCAGCACAGCCCTTTTATGAGTTGCTTACACTACATCAACCGTTATCGCATCCTTCTTGTTTTGAAGGGCGGCTTCTTTGATGATGATGGTTCATAATGATCGATTTGTTGAGATTTTTAGGCCACATCTGTGGTAACTTAAAAACGATTTGTATTGCCAAAAATTCACCAATCAGAGTTTTGAGCTCAAGAAGTGGGAGAAAATTTGGGGCATCTTATTCTATTCTACATAAATATTGATTTCTTTCAATTGTGAAGGGAAGAGCAAAAAATTTAAAGTTCAATGTTCGTTTAGTGTGTATCCAGATTTGAAGTGTTATAAGTTTTGAGTTTTTTTTTATATTCTGACTTTTTTGTGCCATTGTGCTTTTGGATTCGAGCATTATAAATTGTGCTATTGAAGATGAGTTGTACTAAGTATTTGTTATTTTTTATGACATTATTCTTGCATCGGATATATTCAATTATTCGTATTTTAACATAATAATATTGTTCCTTCCAATTCAAGAAGAAATATGTTTGGTTCATTGCTGAAAATATGGATTTTCAAACTTGAGTTCTCACTTCATAGAGCGTCTTTTTTTGAAATCTAAAAAAACTCAAATTTTAGTGCTACTTTTCATAGTTTTCATTGAATCTTCAATCTCATCTGGTAAAGATTATTATTCTAGTGAATTTTTTATACTTAACGTATGGACTTCTTGAATATTGAAACATCGGGCCCTGTACGAAACTGTTAGTACGTGTTTCAAATGGTTATAAAACAGTATTTGTATGCTAAGTTTGCGGTTTTTTTGCAGAGATTGTGATTATCGATTATTGTTTTCTAGTCAACTCAATAAAAAAATTTTATTTTACGTTCGCAGTATGTATTTTTGAATTTTGAGTTGAAGAATTTATATTTTTTAAGATAAATGTTCGTATTTATTACATAAATATGAATATTTCATTTTGTTTTTTCAGAATTTGTTTTATTTTTATGCATTTCATTCAATGTTTTTAATGAAAAACATTTTCCATAAAAATGTGCAATATTTTAAATTTCTTACGGAAATATAAGACTAGCATTATGAAAAAAAATACTATAAGAAAATATGTTTGATGAAAAAAAATCTACGCAAATGGGGGGCGCTGTCTAATATATTGCCACAGGCGCAATAGTACTTAGATACGGCCCTGTATCTTTATATTTGTTTTGGGATTTTTCAGGCAATAAATTCTGAGTGGCAACATCGGTTGATTGTCTTATTTGTGAAGGTGGACATAATAATTCATCTTCACTATCTGAATTAATCTTCTTCTGCAAAAAATCCACAATAATAATTAGGTATCAACTTAATTTGAGAGAACGTCAAAATTATTAAAGTGACCCCCCTCAATACCAATAATGGACTTTTCCATTTCGGCCAATCGGCTTGTTCAGAAGCACAGAGACAGGAAGTTATAGTAGTGAGTTATTATAACTCACGGTGTTTGTTTACAGTTACTATTAATTGCTCAAAAGAAGTTGAATAATGAATATATAACTCAATAGGAGTAGAAAATTTATTGTTGCACCTGCTCGGAATATATACACAATTCCTCAAAGACCAGGGGGAAAACAAAAAGGTGCGTTACCTAAGACCCTATATCCCTAATCCATATATTATTAGTTTCTCGTTAACATGTCATTCGTCGGGCAAATTAGGTGACCCTTTTTGTTTATTGATTTCCATTCTCTCTGAAATAATGAGTTTTATACGTTTCCTTTCAATATGCAAAATTTCGTAATCATGCAAACTGAAACAAACTCAGAGGTATAAAACGTAATCTTTCATAAGCATGGAAATCAATAAACAAAAAGGTTCATCTAATATTTGTTTAACGACCAGATAGTGTTGAATCAATCTTCTTTATTGGATTTGTTCAACCGTAATGGCATGTTAACGAGAAAGTAATGATACAGGAATTAGGGATATAGAGTCTCGTGCTCTTCGTCTGGCAAGTCTGGCAACGTTGTCGAGAACGAGATGAGAGTCGCGACTGCTGCTGGGCGCGTTTATTGTAGATCATCGTCTGGCGGAGGCACGTGCCCCACGATCTAATCAGCTATTACCCGCCGCAGATGAGATATCTGTCGGACATCTGCTCCACCATCGATCGATCCCTCTTTTTTACTCGAAGAATGAAGGTGTAATACGGGGAAAATTGGACGAAAAATTGATTCTTTGATAACCTAGGGCAGAAATAATTTAGCTACTGCATGCTCTCTTGTCTTTAGTCTACAGTAGTCTTGAAGAATAAAACCGCCGACACTAATCGAAAATGCCAAACATGTTGCGGCTTCTCCACCTGATGGAAAACGACGATAGGATATGGGAAAAACGGTACTCGGTCTGTGTGAATGAATTCATGTGAATGGAGATCGTTTTTACGATCCACTGGGCGCGACAGAAAAATCATCTCGCAGGAATACCTATACGTGATTCTCTCGATTCGACCGCAGCGACACGTCTCTCGTTTCACAGATGAGGATGCAGGAAGGAGGAACGGTAGTTTGCCTGCGGGATACGAAGATATGGAGTGGATATTTCGGGGTTTGTATATCAATAATGAAAAATTTTTTTTTTCTGTGTACCAAAATGGCTTTCAGTGTTCTAGGTCAGTATGAAACCCTTAATGATAATTTTCTGATTATTGATCTAACAGGATTACTTTGCTATGTAAAATAGTGAGAAAATTTTCAAAACCTGGAAAAGATATATTATGGGGCTGGGAAATCTTTGAAAAATCACCACTTCCTTCTTTTTACAAGTGTAAATATTCCTATTTTTCTTCCAATTCCGTTTCACTGGATAGAATGAACGAAATTATCAATTCAAAACCTAATTAGTATTGGGGTAGGAATTTTGCTTATAAAAACCTGAAAATGCAACCACTTACTACAATTGATCGGAAATTTATGGAAAATGCACGTGGGCAGGGCCGTATCTAGGTACTATTGCGCCTGTGGCAATAAATTAGACAGCGCCCCCCCATTTGCGTAGATTTTTTTTCATCAATCATATTTTCTTATAGTATTTTTTTCATAATGCTAGTCATATATTTCCGTAAGAAATTTAAAATAATGCACATTTTTATGGAAAATTTTTTTCATTAAAAACATTGAAATACACATTTCGAATAAAATGTATAAAAATTAAACGAATTCTGAAAAAACAAAATGAAATATTCATATTTATGTAATAAATACGAACATTTATCTTGAAAAATATAAATTCTTCAACTTAAAATTCAAAAATACATACTGCAAACGTAAAATAAAAATTTTTTGTTAAGTTGACTACAAAACAATAATCGATAATCACAATCTCTGCAAAAAAAAACCGCAAACTTAGCATACAAATACTATTTTATAACCCTCTGAAACACGTACAAATAGTTTCGTACAGGGCCCGATGTTAAAATATTCAAGAAGTCCATACGTTAAGTATAAAAAAATCACAAGAATAATCTTTGCCAGATGAGATTGAAGATTCAATGAAAACTATGAAAAGTAATACTAAAATTTGAGTTTTATTAGATTTCATTCAAAAAAAGACGCTCTGAGAAGTGAGAACTCAAGTTTGAAAATATTTTCCGCAATGAACCAAACATATTTCTTCTTGAATTGAAAGGAACAATATTATTATCTTAAAATACGAATAATTGAATATATCCGATGCCAGAATAATGTCATGATAAATAACAAATACTTAGTACAACTCACCTTCAATAGCACAATTTATTATGCTCGAATCCAAAAGCACAATGGCACAAAAAAGTCAGAATATAAAAAAACTCAAAATTTATAACACTTCAAATCTGGATACACGCTGAACGAACATTAAAATTTGTTGCTCTTCTCTTCACAATTGAAAGAAATCAATATTTATGTAGAATAGAATAAGATTCCCCATTTTTCCCCCCACTTCTTGAGCTCAAAACTCTGATTGGTGAATTTTTGGCAATACAAATCGTTTTTAAAATACCACAGATGTGGCCTAAAAATCTAAACAAATCGATCATTATGAACCATCATCATCAAAGAAGCCGCCCTTCGAAACAAGCTGGATGCGATAAGGGATGTAGTGTAAGCAACTCATAAAAGGGCTGTGCTTGGAATCGCATGACGATATTGACGATTGTAATATTTATGATCAGAGTGCACTATCTTTGAAAATTTTTATAACAATTGGACCATATTTCTCGTATTTGTAACCTAATTGCATTCTCATTCTGTTTTTTGAATGTCAATGTTTCGAAATGTTGTGATCGAATTACTTACTTACGTAACCGTGTTGTCATCTTTCGAATTAATATTTTTTTTGCTTGGCGCTGCTATTTTTTTATTTTTGATATTTTTTGGCGCCCCTTCGGACCTTGCGCCCGTGGCAAGTGCCACCCTTGCCACGCCCTAGATACGGCCCTGCACGTGGGTGTTGAAGAAACGTATAAGGATTCGTTTTAGCTCTCGAATCTGTCTATTTTTCACTTAATCCTGAGCCTCTCAAAGTTTAAAATAATTATCCAGAGAAACGCCATTAGGAAAATATGTTTCTGATTTTTGAGCGCTCGTTCTACTTACACGAGGGCTATATCATTTCGTCACGATGAATTTTGTTTACGGACACTAGGCGCGATATTTTGTTGATTTGATTCTAACAATAATTGGAATATTTTTATGAGAAGCTTCTCGTCAAATTTAGCAATAAATGTAGATTACTCATTTTATATTTTCAGCAAATAATGAGAAATGATGTACAGGGTGTTTCACTTAAGCGGGGATTTCGTTTTCCATTGAGCAAAATTGAAAAATGACCCATCAATATGATAGTTTTTCTTAAGGGATTTCCAAATATTCCATAGGAGAAACTATGAACTAGAAATTGAAGAAAAATCGTTTTTCTAAAAAAAAATGTTTGTGCAAATTCGACTGGTTTTCAAACTGAGAAGGTCTGAAGGCAATTAAGCACCAATTGTTTCTTCATTTGAACTTCCGGTTTTCTAGAAAACGGAAAATTTTTTCTTGCAAAATATACCTCATAATATTTTCCCATATTTTCTGAATCCGAATATGTAAATTTAATGTTTATTTAAAGCAATTCCATTCAAAGTCAACCTGAGGAAATTCAGATCCCGTATTCGGAAAATATATCCATGTTGTCTGTGGTTCAATCAATATTTAATTGTCAAAATTTGAACTTTTATTCTCGTGTATAATAACAGAAGCGAAAATATGAAGCCTGAATTTTCATCCCAAGCTCTCAACATGTTTAGTCCTTGAAGAAAGTTGGGATTGTCTCAGAAAGTGCGAGGAATTTCAATTTTTTTTCTGTGAAAAATGAAAAATAATACATTTTCGAATCAGCAGAAAGTTCGATAAAATAATAGGAAAACTTCGCCATCCGTTTCCTTCCAGTTCCGAAGGTTCTCGCGATCCCCTCCGAACGAGTCTCGTCCACCCTGTACATCGACCTCGCGAACTTTACCTGTCTGTTTTCAGATGGACTATTTTGTCTATCCGGCCGGTGTTTAATCGAAAAGACACCGGGCAGCATCCGGTAACTCGAGGAGCCCTCCGCCTATCCGCAACATTCAGCATTCCTATTATGTGCCACCTCGAAAAATTAATGATGATCCAGTCGGTTGCCCCGTATAATCTCACCAATTCGCATTTTGCAAAACGCGCGACCTTACGAAATCGATGCTTCCAATCGATACAATCGCTAATAAAAACAAAAGTGGGATTCGAGCGACGAAAGGAGAGGTTTCGTAATACGACACGATCCCTGCTCATATGCGATACGATATCTGGAGGTGTTTGAACTTCGAGGATTTAACATGATGTTCCTCACCTGTTTCTAACAACCAGGCGAAACATTATGGACAGGGATGGATATACCCGAAAGTAACGAGTGCGACACGTCAAATTTCTCAATGACAGATCAGTCAGTTTTATTTATTTCTTTTAATCATGCAATAGTGTGGAAAAAAATATGAAGAGAATGAAAAAGTGATGATGATGTTTCATCCTAAATGGTTGACAAACTCCGGTATTAGACCAGTATAGATCCCCTAGTGTGGACGACAACAATGAATGTATAGGCATCAATTCAAAATTGTTATCAAAACAAGAAAAGACCGTCCTGAGAACAATCTGTACTTGCAATCTAACATGTTGAAGTGACTATGAACAGGAAAAACGGTAAATATAACAGTGATCAGGTACTTTTCAAAGGGAATATTTCCGTAAATGTTACAGAAATATCTAGTAAAATATAATAATTTTGTGAGAAAAACCCAACAATATTTGTACGACTAACAAAATGGACACCAGGGCCGTATCTAGGTACTATTGCGCCTGTGTCAATATATTAGACAGCGCCCCCCCATTTGCGTACATTTTTTTTCATCCATCATATTTTCTTATACTTATTATTTTTTTTTTCATAATGCTAGTCATATATCTCCGTAAGAGTTTCAAAATAATACACATTTTTATGGAAAATTTACACTTAATTATAACACTTTGAAATACACATTTTAAATGAAATGCATAAAAATAAAACAAATTCTGAAAAAACAAAATGAAATATTCATATTTATGTAATAAATACAAACATTTTTCATCCCAAAAAATATGAATCCTTCAACTTAAAATTTAAAAATACATGCTGCAAACGCAAATAAAAATTTCTTGGTAAGTTGACTAGAAAACAATAATCGATAATCACAATCTCTGCGGAAAAAAAAACGCAAACTTAGCATACAAATACTATTTTATAACCATTTGAAACACGTACTAATACTCTCATACAGGGACTGATGTTACAATATTCAAGAAGTCTATACGTTAAGTATAAAAAAATCACTATAATAATCTTTGTCAGATGAGATTGAAGATTCAATGAAAACCATGAAAAGAAATACTAAAATTTGAGTTTTATTAGATTTCGAAAAAAGACGCTCTGAGAAGTGAGAACTCAAGTTTGAAAATCCATATTTTCCGCAATGAACCGAACATATTTCTTCTTGAATTAAAAGGAACAATAATATTATGTTAAAATACGAATAATTGAATATATCCGATGCCAGAATGAATGTCATAAAAAATAACAAATACTTAGTACAACTCACCTTCAATAGCACAATTTATAATGCTCGAATCCAAAAGCACAATGGCACAATAAAGTCATAATATAAAAAAAAATTCAAAACTTATAAGACTTTAAATCTGGATACAAACTAAACTAACATTTAAATTTAAATTTTTTGCTCTTTCCTTCACAAAAGAAAGAAATCAATATTTATGTAGAATAGAATTAGATTCCCTAATTTTTCTCCCACTTCTTGAGCTCAAAACTCTGATTGGTGAATTTTTGGCAATACAAATCGTTTTTAAAATACCACAGATGTAGCCTAAAAATCTAAACAAATCGATCATTATGAACCATATCATCAAAGAAGCCGCCCTTCAAAACAAGCTGGATGTGATAAGGGTTGATGAAGTGTAAGCAACTTATAAAAGGGCTGTGCTGGGAATCGCATGACGATATTGACGATTGTAATATTTATGATCAGAGTGCACTATCTTTGAAAATTTTTATAACAATTTGACCATATTTCTCGTATTTCTGACCTAATTGCATTCTCATTCTGTTTTTTGAATGTCAATGTTTCGAAATGTTGTGACCGAATTACTTACTTACGTAACCGTGTTGTCATCTTTCGAATTAATATTTTTTTTGCTTGGCGCTTCTATTTTTTTATTTTTGATATTTTTTGGCGCCCCTTCGGACCTTGCGCCCGTGGCAAGTGCCACCCTTGCCACGCCCTAGATACGGCCCTGATGGACACATTAAATTCAACAGGAAGGTTTCGTATTTCTTTCTGGTATTTCTGTACCATATGGTTGAAGATGATGAATGATGAAGCGATTCGATAATTTTTAGTATTTTTTACCTAGAATTGAATAGATAGGTTTTTATTCTTTTGAGGACCGAGAAGGATCATTCGCTTGACGCTTGTAAGAGAGTGAAAATATAAGGAAAGACGCTTTGGCGGTCGTCCGGAAGGTCGTCCAGAAGGTCGTCCAGAAGACCTCAAATTTGTCATGAATTGTTTGTTTGTTTTAAATTTTGTTGAAATTTTTATATAAATTTTTCAAAATTCTTTCTTATAATATTCTTTGGTTTCGTCAATATCGTTATTTTATTTGTCACACAAAATGCCGATTGATTTTTTCAATTTCCTCCTGATCTATTGTGAAAATAATTTTGAATGCTTGTGTTACTTGTTATATTCAATTATAAGTTCTTGAGAAATATCAGGGCCGTATCTAGGGCGTGGCAAGGGTGGCACTTGCCACAAGCGCAAGATCCGAAGGAGCGCCAAAAAATATCAAACATTGATATTCAAAGTACAAAATGAGAATGCAATAAGGCCAGAAATACGAGAAATATGGTCCAATTGTTATAAAAAAGATTAGATCTGTAGCGATCTGCACCGACGGCCCAACATTTAACGTACCGCTCAACAGAGGGCGCCACCGAATAGACAAAACTCAAAAGATACTACCCAAAGGATTGAAAAGCGAGAGAAAAGGTGTGAGCAATTGGAGACAGTAATACTGTTATCAAATTTGCCGATATGATTCCAGAATCCGGGAAAAAAATTTCTTCAAATTTATTATGGAGTCTCTCAATACTAATTTTCAACGAATGTCTCTCTAATTCGTCAGAATAATGTAAAGATAATCTTTAATGAACATAATATAAATTCTCCCCATTCCAGACAACTATTCGCGAAGTCACTCTTTATCTTTAGATGGAATGCATTACTACAGAAAATTCCTGTAAAATCTCAGGTTATAAGCTTCGAATACAACTAACTAGTACTGTAATATATGAACAATAGTTCTTTAATTCAACGGAAAATTCCTGTTAAATCGATACTCCAGTTCTGTTATAAGTTATACGTCATTACTGGAAATTCTTGTAGAAACTGAAGTTTGAAACTTAAAATACAACTATCTAGTTTGTTTATTAAACAGGAAATTCCTGTAAATAGTCACGCATATTCCGGTTTTCGTCACAGTATTATTTTCCTGTTGGAATCACAAATTGCAGTTTGGTGTAATGAAGAACTTGTTATTTCTAGAGGAATTACTGTTCTTCTCTTTTTTGTTTTGTATTGTATAAAAATTAGTCTGTTATTTTGTCACTGGTTTTTCCGCTGATTAGGTTAATTGGTGAATATTATTTATTGGTATAAACTGTTTGTATTCCTTGTACATACAATAAATAAAAAAAAGAACTGAAAATTAAAATATAGAAATTCATAATGACACCTACAGAGATAAAGGAACTTGAGAGAATACAAAGCAAATCTATAAGATAAGTACTTCAGGAATGAAGAGATCTCGAAAATAACTAAAACATTGAAAATAGAAGCATTTTTATGAGAACTAGGAAAAAGAACGTCGAAAATAGAACAATTTGTACTAGAACAAGAAAAAAGTCAAACAAGGGATACTGGAGCAATGGACAACAACTCTGAGGGAATAAAACGAACGAAGAAAACTTTTGAAAGAAAAAAAATGAGAAGAGAAAGAATGACAAATAGAAAACATAAAGTAGATAGCAGCGAAAGAAGGAATGGATATTCGAGAAGAGGATTTAGAAGGTGATATTGGTTCATTTCAACATCCGGTTTTCAGAAATGAAGAGATCTGGAAAATAACTAGAACATCGGAACTAGAACATTTTTTGGAAGAACTAGGAAATAGAACATCGAAAGTAGAAGAATTTGTATTAGATCAAGAAAAAAAAGTCGAACAAGGGAATACTGGAGCAATGGACAACAACTCTGAGGGAATAAAACGAACGAAGAAAACTTTTGAAAGGAAAAAGCTCGCCAAAATAAGAAAAAAAAATGAGAAGAGAAAGAATGACAAATAGAAAACAAAAAGTAGATAGCAGCGAAAGAAGGAATTGATATTCGAGAAGATGATTTAGAAGATGATATTGATTCATTTCAAGATTGGGTTTTCAGATATGAAGAGATCTGTAAAATAACTAGAACATCGAAAACAGAAAAATTTTCGAAAGATCTAGGGAAAAGAACATCGATACTGTGACGAAAACTGGAATATGCGTGAGTATTTACAGGAATTTCCTGGATCATTAATGATCATAGCAAAAATTTTTTTATTAAATTGTCTTCAGTACAAAGAGAGAAAACTGAAATTTTCAATCAATTTTCAAATTCTCACCTCTCAGATTTCATTTTCAGGAAAAGGTGTAGAATATGGTCACCTCTTGGATTTGGATAAAATTTTCGGAGAACCTGAAATATGCTTATTCTTCGCGGTTTTAAGTTCTAGAAGGGTTCTTTGATGTTTAGAATAACGTTGGACCCCAAACTTATATGGGGGGAATTTCCTGTAGAAGTAACCGAATCCCTGTTGTATATCCTGGAAAATTTCTCTGAGTGAAACATATTTCCATCGATATGAAGTAGTTTCCGTCTGTTATGACTATGCGATATGCTTAATTTCTACAACCCTTGAAAAACGCAGATTCGCACGACGATACTGGACGGGCTCCTTACCAGCCTCACCCAACACTTCCGGTGTCTATTTCCCTCAACCCAATCTCACAATATCCGACCCGATAAAAAACCGAGATAAAGGTCAAACAATGGCCCTCAGACACGGTTAACGGACACAACGGCCTTAGACAAAAGAAAAGCCATTTGACTTCCGAAAATGATAAGAAAGGCATCTCCCAAAACCGGTTTCTGCGTGAAAACATCCGCGTTTCTGATATATGCAAGTCATGCCTCTGGACCATTTAAAGGACGTCGTAAATCAAATCCGCGTCAAGACCAGCATCTGTCCGTGGACCGTGTGACCAGGGGACATCTCGGGCTAACCCTTGGACCACTCGGGGGTCACCTCATTAACCCTTTGTGCCCGTCGGAGAGCGTGGAGATCGCTTAAGAAGGAAGTGTTTTCTCGGAGGGTCCCCTTTTTGCCGACAGGTATCAGCATATCAATGGTGGCGGATAAATGATGCCATTCATCTAAGGAGACTATTTGTATTTCCTTTCTCTACGGTGGAATAATAAGGGCAATAAATTCACTTGTCACAATGGTGGATGGGGCCGAGATTTGATTAGCTTTTTTGCGGAAGTAACTGAAGACGGCGCGTCGAAAAAATCACGGAGTTGATGCTAATTGATGATCGTTATTAGTTTAGTTGCTTTATAAACGTTTTTTCTTGTGTCTTTAACGTCTTGATAGTTTTGTACATGACATATTTTCGTGGATATCATTTTAAAGAATGGTTTGTTTTGTTATAGCAAAAATGTATTCTTAGTTTTTTTCCGTCGATTTGTCACGAAAGGTTACAAGAACACTCGAACGTTTGAAGATTTATTTTTATTACCCGATTTGCATCGGAATTCATGCGAAGGGACCTTTCACTGACACCTTGGGATACATTTCGAAAGAAGGCACTTTCAAAGATACGTCCTTAGTTACATAAATCAGAAGCAAACAAGATCTAGAACATGAAATAACAAATTAAGAAAGAAATAATATTGGAATAAATAAAGAAAACAACAACAAAAATAAGAATAGAGAAAAGGAAAAGTTACTACCAGATGAAATTAAAGTGAAGAAATTAACAGATGATATTAAGTGAAGAAATTAACAAAAGGAGAACGCCAACGAATATAAGACCCCCGTCATGAACAAATATTGAATTAAATGAAAAAAAAATGGAACGATGAACGAGACTCTTTTACGAATGAAAACCAACCACCACAAAAAAAAACTCTCGAACAACGAAAAAAAGGGCTAACAATTTTGAAAGAAAACGACAAGATAATCATCGAAGACAGAGGAAAGAAATTGAAAATCGAGAAAAATTAGATAGATATATCAATGGTGCCTTACATTATACAATGTTAAGTCAATTGTCAAAAGCATAACATTCGAATGACATACTTATGGACATCTGGAAAAATTTTTGACAAAGTTTCATCAGGAAATGATCCATACAATGATCAACATAGAAATATCACTAAATTATGCTAAATTGATATCATACGAAGAACTCATTGAACAGAAAAAAAATAACGAAAAAATTTTGAGAAGAAAAGAAGAAAAAACAAAGTATAACATACTTAAGGACATTTGGAAATTTTTTGACGAAGTTTCATCAGGAAATGGTCCATAAAATGATCAACATAGAAATATCACTAAAATACGCGAAATTAATATCATCATGTTTGGAAAAAGTCGACAGGGAAAAATTCGGAGAAAAAGAGATAGAAGCAGGAGTCCCACAGGGATATTTACTAGGACCAATACTATACAAAATATACAGGAGCGACTCACCAAAAATTTAGAAATTTCACTAAAACGATACAGCCATGCTTCAGCTAAAATTGCGGGAAGCATGACCAAGAGATTTCAAAACAATATCACCAAGTTGGTGATATGGTAATTCTAGGAGAACGAAGATAAACGCAGAGAAGAGTCAAGTAATAATTTTTTACAAAACGAGAGAAAATCCAAGAGAGAAAATAAAAATAAAGGATAAGGAAATAAGCTGGAAATAAAATGTTAGATACTTAGGTATAACAATGAACAAAAATCTAAATTTCATCTTACACAGAAGAAACAGGAAAGAAAGCCAGGCTCTCAAAGAATATCTCTATCTTCTAATAAGAAGGAGTAACAGATTTACTTTTTTTGTTGTTTACAGTTTTGTATCAAAAATTTGTCAGGTATTTTGTCACTGGTTATTCCGCTGATTAGGTTAATCAGTGAATAATATTTATTGGTATATCCTGTTTGTATTCTTTGTACAATAAATAAAAAAAACTGAAAATTGAAATACAGAAATCCTTAATGAGACCGACAGAGATAAAGGAACTTGAGAGAATACAAAGCAGATCTCTAAGAGAAGTAATATAGACGTACCATGGTACTTAGGAATGAAGAGATCTGGGAAATAACTGAAACATCGAAGCTAGATGAATTTTTATGAGAACTAGGAAAAAGAACTTGGAAAATAGAAAAATTTGTACTAGAACAAGGGAATACTGGAGCAATAGACAACAACTCTGAGGGAATAAAACGAACGAAGAAAACTTTTGAAAGAAAAAAAAATGAGAAGAGAAACAATGACAAATAAAAAACAAAGAGTAGATAGCAGCGAAAGAAGGGATGGATATTCGAGAAGAGGATTAAGAAGGTGATATTGGTTCATTTCAACATGGGGTTTTCAGAAATGAAGAGATCTGGAAAATAACTAGAACATCGAAACTTAAACTTTTTTTGAAAGAACTAGGAGAAAGAACATCGAAAGTAGAAGAATTTGTATTAGAACAAGAAAAAAAGGAGCAACAACTCTGAGGGAATAAAAAGAACGAAGAAAACTTTTGAAGAAAAAAAGTTAGAAGAGAAAGAATGACAAATAGAAAACAAAAAGTAGATAGCAGCGAAATAAGGAATGGATATTCGAGAAGAGGATTTGGAAGGTGATATTGGTTCATTTCAACATTGGGTTCTCAGAAATGAAGAGATCTGGAAAATAAGTAGAACATCGAAACTAGAAATTCTTTTGAAAAAACTAGGAAAAAGAACATCGAAAGTAAAAGAATTTGTATTGAAACAAGTAGAAAAGTCGAACAAGGAAATACTGGAGCGAAAGACAACAACTTTGGGGGAATAAAACGAACGAAGAAAACTTTTGAAAGAAAAAAACTCGCCAAAATAAGAAAAAAAAAAATTAGAAGCGAAAGAATGACAAATAGAAAACAAAAGGTAGATAGCAGCGAGAGAAGGAATTGATATTCGAGAAGATGATTCAGAAGATGATATTGGTTCATTTCAAGATTGGGTTTTCAGAAATGAAGAGATCTGTAAAATAACTAGAACATCGAAAACAGAAAATTTTTCGAAAGAACTAGGGAAAAGAACATCGAAAACAGATACTGTGACGAAAACCGGAATATGCGTGAGTAGTCACAGGAATTTCCTGGATCATTAATGATCATGGCAAAAATTTTTTCATTAAATTGTCTTCAGTTAGAGGGAAATGTAGGTCAACAGGGGGTGTTTTTCAGAAATTCGATGGCGAGGAAATCTCCGCAAATTTTCCGAATAGGGTCCATTCAACTTGGAGCAAAGAAAAGCGGAGAGGGATGATGGGTAGAAAATAATGAACAAAATCGTAGATCGTTAACAACGCACAAGTGGCATCAACACATCCTCCCCCCCTCCGCCGATCGGACGAAACACAGACACGACACTTCGCCTCATATCAATTTCGTAATTCGTTTTTTACGGCGCTAAAAGGTCCGCAAACTCCATTGTTTGCGGGTCCCACGGGCGCAACAAAACGTCCCCGTGATAAGCTCGTCAATTCCCCAAATTAAATGTAACACGAGATGGTCCCCCACCCCTCCGGGAATACCCACGTAGTAGGGAGGCTGCGTGGCATTTAGGCCGATGTGACATTTGAGATGAGCCGTTTATTTGTCACGCTCGTTGACCGCGGGATGAAAATATGAAAGCCGATATTATTACATCTGCATCGGGGGGGCGCGCGGGTTAATTCGTGTCTCGTTTTGCGGGGTTGTCGGAGATGACGGATAGCGCGAGGGGAATTTTTCTACCTTAGGATATCTGTGGGTATTACCCAAGGGTCGATTCATGATCCCAAGCTTTATTGATCGATTCGAAACTTTTGATTTAGTATTTTATTCTTCAGATACTTTGTTGAAATGAACCAATATCACCTCCTCAATCTTCTTAACGTTCTCGAATATCCATCCCCTCGTTCGCTGTTATCTATTTTGTGTTTTCTATTTGTCATTCTTTCTTTTCTCATTTTTTCTTCTCAAAAGTTTTCATCGTTCGTTTTATTCCCTCAGAGTTGTTGCTCCAGTATTCCCTCGTTCGATTTTTTTTCTTGTTTCAATACAAATTCTTCTACTTTCGATGTTCTTTTTCCTAGTTCTTTCAAAAAAATTTCTAGTTTCGATGTTCTAATTATTTTCCAGATCTCTTCATTTCTGAAAACCCAATGTTGAAATGAACCAATATCACCTTCTAAATCCTCTTCTCAAATATCCATTCCTTATTTCGCTGCTGTCTTCTTTTTGCTTTCTATTTGTCATTCTTTCTCCTCTCATTCCTTCTTTCGCTGCTATCTACTTTTTGTTTTATATTTCTCATTCTTTCTCTTCTCATTTTTTTTTCTTCAAAAGTTCTCTTCGTTCGTTTTATTCCCTCAGAGTTGTTGTCTATTGCTCCAGTATTTCCTTGTTCGACTTTTTTTCTTCTTTCAATACAAATTCTTCTACTTTCGATGTTCTTTTTCCTAGTTCTTTCAGAAAAATTTCTAGTTTCGATGTCCTAGTTATTTTCCAGATCTCTTCATTTCTGAAAACCCAATGTTGAAATGAACCAATATAACCTTCTAAATCCTCTTCTCGAATATCCATTCCTTATTCCGCTGCTGTCTTCTTTTTGCTTTCTATTTGTCATTCTTTCTCCTCTCATTCCTTCTTTTGCTGCTATCTACTTTTTGTTTTATATTTTTCATTCTTTCTCTTCTCATTTTTTTTTCTACGAAAGTTCTCTTCGTTCGTTTTATTCCCTCAGAGTTGTTGTCTATTGCTCCAGTATTTCCTTGTTCGATTTTTTTCCTTGTTTCAATACAAATTCTTCTACTTTCGATGTTCTTTTTCCTGGTTCTTTCAAAAAAATTTCTAGTTTCGATGTCCTAGTTATTTTCCAGATCTCTTCATTTCTGAAAACCCAATGTTGAAATGAACCAATATCACCTTCTAAATCCTCTTCTCAAATATCCATTCCTTATTTCGCTGATGTCTTCTTTTTTTGCTTTCTATTTGTCATTCTTTCTCCTCTCATTCCTTCTTTCGCTGCTATCTACTTTTTGTTTTATATTTCTCATTCTTTCTCTTCTCATTTTTTTTTCTTCAAAAGTTCTCTTCGTTCGTTTTATTCCCTCAGAGTTGTTGTCTATTGCTCCAGTATTTCCTTGTTCGACTTTTTTTCTTGTTTCAATACAAATTCTTCTACTTTCTATGTTCTTTTTCCTAGTTCTTTCAAAAAAATTTCTAGTTTCGATGTCCTAGTTATTTTCCAGATCTCTTCATTTCTGAAAACCCAATGTTGAAATGAACCAATATCCCCTTCTAAATCCTCTTCTCAAATATCCATTCCTTATTTCGCTGCTGTCTTCTTTTTGCTTTCTATTTGTCATTCTTTCTCCTCTCATTCCTTCTTTCGCTGCTATCTACTTTTTGTTCTATATTTCTCATTCTTTCTCTTCTCATTTTTTTTTCTTCAAAAGTTCTCTTCGTTCGTTTTATTCCCTCAGAGTTGTTGTCTATTGCTCCAGTATTTCCTTGTTCGACTTTTTTCTTGTTTCAATACAAATTCTTCTACTTTCGATGTTCTTTTTCCTAGTTTTTTTCAAAAAATTTCTAGTTTCGATGTCCTAGTTATTTTCCAGTTCTCTTCATTTCTGAAAACCCAATGTTGAAATGAACCAATATCACCTTCTAAATCCTCTTCTCAAATATCTATTCCTTATTTCGCTGCTGTCTTCTTTTTGCTTTCTATTTGTCATTCTTTCTCCTCTCATTCCTTCTTTCGCTGCTATCTACTTTTTGTTTTATATTTCTCATTCTTTCTCTCCTCATTTTTTTTTCTTCAAAAGTTCTCTTCGTTCGTTTTATTACCTCAGAGTTGTTGTCTATTGCTCCAGTATTTCCTTGTTCGACTTTTTTTCTTGTTTCAATACAAATTCTTCTACTTTCGATGTTCTTTTTCCTAGTTCTTTCAAAAAAATTTCTAGTTTCGATGTTCTAGTTATTTTCCAGATCTCTTCATTTCTGAAAACCCAATGTTGAAATGAACCAATATAACCTTCTAAATCCTCTTCTCAAATATCCATTCCTTATTTCGCTGCTGTCTTCTTTTTGGTTTCTATTTGTCATTCTTTCTCCTCTCATTCCTTCTTTCGCTGCTATCTACTTTTTGTTTTATATTTCTCATTCTTTCTCTTCTAATTTTTTTTTCTTCAAAAGTTCTCTTCGTTCGTTTTATTCCCTCAGAGTTGTTGTCTATTGCTCCAGTATTTCCTTGTTCGACTTTTTTTCTTGTTTCAATAAAAATTCTTCTACTTTCGATGTTCTTTTTCCTAGTTCTTTCAAAAAAATTTCTAGTTTCGATGTCCTAGTTATTTTCCAGATCTCTTCATTTCTGAAAACCCAATGTTGAAATGAACCAATATCACCTTCTGAATCCTCTCCTCAAATATCCATTCCTTATTTCGCTGCTGTCTTCTTTTTGCTTTCTATTTGTCATTCTTTCTCCTCTCATTCCTTCTTTCGCTGCTATCTACTTTTTGTTTTATATTTCTCATTCTTTCTCTCCTCATTTTTTTTTCTTCAAAAGTTCTCTTCGTTCGTTTTATTCCCTCAGAGTTGTTGTCTATTGCTCCAGTATTTCCTTGTTCGAATTTTTCCTTGTTTCAATACAAATTCTTCTACTTTCGATGTTCTTTTTCCTAGTTCTTCCAAAAAAATTTCTAGTTTCGATGTCCTAGTTATTTTCCAGATCTCTTCATTTCTGAAAACCCAATGTTGAAATGAACCAATATCACCTTCTAAATCCTCTTCTCAAATATCTATTCCTTATTTCGCTGCTGTCTTCTTTTTGCTTTCTATTTGTCATTCTTTCTCCTCTCATTCCTTCTTTCGCTGCTATCTACTTTTTGTTTTATATTTCTCATTCTTTCTCTCCTCATTTTTTTTTCTTCAAAAGTTCTCTTCGTTCGTTTTATTCCCTCAGAGTTGTTGTCTATTGCTCCAGTATTTCCTTGTTCGACTTTTTTTCTTGTTTCAATACAAATTCTTCTACTTTCTATGTTCTTTTTCCTAGTTTTTTCAAAAAATTTCTAGTTTCGATGTCCTAGTTATTTTCCAGATCTCTTCATTTCTGAAAACCCAATGTTGAAATGAACCAATATCACCTTCTAAATCTTCTTCTCGAATATCCATTCCTTATTTCGCTGCTGTCTTCTTTTTGCTTTCTATTTGTCATTCTTTCTCTTCTCATTTTTTTTTCTTCAAAAGTTCTCTTCGTTCGTTTTATTCCCTCAGAGTTGTTGTCCATTGCTACAGTATTCCCTTGTTCGATTTTTTTCTTGTTCTAATACAAATTCTCCTACTTTCGATGTTTTTTTCCTCAGTTTTTTCCAAAAAAGTTCTAGTTTCGATATTCTAGACATTTTCCAGATCTCTTCATTTCTGGAAACCCTATGTTGAAATGAACCAATAGCACCTTCTAAATCCTCTTCTCGAATATCCATTCCTTCTTTCGCTGCTATCTTCTTTTTGCTTTCTATTTGTCATTTTTTCTCTTCTCATTTTTTTTCTTCAAAAGTTTTCTTCGTTCGTTTTGTTGGCCATTGCTCCAATATTCCCTTCTTTGACTTTTTTATTGTTCTAATACAAATTCTTCTTTTTTCGATTTTTTTTTCTAGTTCGTCTTAACAATTTTTCTAGTTTAGATGTTTTAGTTATTTTCTAGATCTCTTCATTTCTGAAGTACCATGGTGCGTCTATTTCTCCTCTTAGAGACCTGCTTTGTATTCTCTCTGGTTCGTTTATCTCTGTCGGTCTCATTATGGATTTCTGTATTTTAATTTTCAGTTCTTTTATATATTGTACAAGGAATACAAACAGGATATACCAATAAATAATATTCACCGATTCACCTAATAAGTGAAATAACCAGTGACAAAATAATGAACTAATTTTCGATACAAAACAAAAAACAAAAAAAAAAGAAATCTGTTACTTCTTCGCATTAGATGATAGAGATATTCTTTGATTTTCTGGCTTTCTTTCCTGTTTCTTCTGTCTAAGTTGAAATTTAGATTTTTGTTCATTGTTATACCTAAGTATCCATCATGGTCTTCCCATTTTATTTCCTTATCGTTTATTTTTAATTCATTTCTTGGATTTTCACTTGTTTTGTGAAAAATTATTACTTGACTCCTTTCTGCGTTTATCTTCATTCTCCTAGAATCACCATATCATCAACTTGGTGATATTGTTTTGAAATCTCTTGGTCATGCTTCCCGCAATTTTATCTGAAGCAGTGCTGTGTCGTCTCAGTGATATTTCTTCATTTTTTAGTCGCTCTTGTATGTTTTGTATAGGATTGGTCCTAATTAAGATCCCTGTGGGACTCCTGCTTCTATTTCTCTTTCTTCGAAATTTTCTTCGTTGACTTTACATGAAACTTTCTTCTTCCAAGCATGATTATAATAATTTCGTTTATTTTAGTGAACTGAAGACAATCGAATAACAAAATTTTGCCAGGATCATTAATGATCCAGGAAATTCCTGTAAATGGTCACGCATATTTCGGTTTTCTTCACAGTATTGATGAATTTGAATTTGTTTATGTATATCATTTAATAGTTCAGGGAAAATTCGCGGAGGTTTCCTCACCATCGAATTGGGCAACGTATAAACAGTTATGGACGACGTCTTCAGCTCACGAATTCGGCTGTGCGGATTTCGTGACTGGACGATCGGAGTGCGGAGCCTCAAGAGGACGTCGACTTTGGGTGATGATAACCGAATCGTTCGAAGATGGTGTAAGTGTTATAGCTGTATATGTCGGCATTGTCCACCCGTTTCCTGGATCGATATTTGGTAGGCCTGACACGGACCGTCGTCAGAGAGGCAGGACGCTAACGGTACCGCTCTCTTCTTCCATCAAGACAATTGCGCCATCAGCAGCGTCGATTTCTTTATTGCCCGCCGTCGACTGACTACCAATCAGTTATGTAATGGACTCGTAGGAGGCATTCCTGATGCGACATCCAATTGTTCCTCGAAGACATGCGAAGAGAGCCGGGTGGACCCACTTAAATCTTTCGGTTTCTCATTTTCACTTCTGCGACACTCGGTGATGGCGCAATTGAACATTTGCCGAACTGAAATTTCTCTTCATTTTGTATGTTTTTTATCTGTCATTATTTCTCTTCTTATTTTGTTTACTTTCAAAAGTTAATTCAACCTTGTTTCAGGTCTCTTCTCTTGTTTTCTTTTTTTATATGCCTTTTTTGCCATTTCTAATAAGGAGGAATACAAACAGGATATACCAATAAATAGTAGTCACAGATTAACCTCATTAGCGAAATAACCAGTGACATAATAACTGACTAATGTTTGATACAAAACAACAAACAAAACAAAAACCAAAAAAGAAATCTGCTACTTCTTTTCATTAGAGGATAGAGATATTCTTTGATTTTCTGGCTCTCCCTCCTCTTTTTTCAGTGTTGGAATTTAAATTTTTTTCATTGTTGTACCTAAGTATTCAACATTGTCTTTCCATACCATTTATTTATCGTTTATTTCTAATTTTTTTATTGGATTTTCCTAGAATTATCTTATCATCAACTTGGTGATATTGTTTTGAAATCTCTTGGTTCTGCTTCCTGCAGTTTTAGCTGAAGCTGTGCCGTGGCGTCTACGTATAGTCTTAGTCATGTTTTTTCGTATTTTGGTTGTTCTCTCTCTTCATTTTGTAAACCCAATGTTGAAATGAACCAATATCACCTTCTAGATCCTCTTCTCGAATATCCTTACCTTCTTTCGCTGCTATCTACTTTTTGTTTTCTATTTGTCATTCTTTCTCTTCTAATTTTTTTTTCTTCAAAAGTTTTCTTCGTTCTTTTTATTCCCTCAGAGTTTTTGGTCTTTTTTTTCTTGTTCTGCTACAAATTCTTCTACTTTCGATGTTCTTTTTCCTAGTTCTTTCAAAAAAATTTCTAGTTTCGATGTTCTAGTTTTTTTCCAGATTTTTTCATTTCTGAAAACCACATGTTGAAATGAACCAATATTACCCTCTTAATCCTCTTCTCGAATATCCATCCCTTCTTTCGCTGCTATCTTCTCTTTGTTTTCTATTTGTCATTCTTTCTCTTCTCATTTTTCTTTCTTTCAAAAGTTTTCTTCGTTCGTTTTATTCCCTCAAAGTTGTTGTCTATTGCTTCAGTATTCCCTTGTCTGACTTTTTTCTTGTTCTAGTACAAATTGTTCTATTTTCGACGTTCTTTTTCCTAGTTCTCATAAAAATTCTTCTAGTTTCGATGTTTTAGTTATTTCCCAGATCTCTTCATTCCTAAGTACCATGGTACGTCCATATTACTTTTCTTAGAGATCTGCTTTGTATTCTCTCAAGTTCCTTTATCTCTGTCGGTCTCATTAAGGATTTCTGTATTTCAATTTTCAGTTTTTTTTAATTTATTGTACAAAGAATACAAACAGGATACACCAATAAATATTATTCACCGATTAACTTAATCAGCGAAATAACCGGTGACAAAATAACTGACAAATTTTTGATACAAAACTGTAAACAACAAAAAAAGTAAATCTGTTACTCCTTTTTATTAGTTGGTAGGGATATTCTTTGAGAGTCTGGCTTTCTTTCCTGTTTCTTCTGTGTTAGGTGAAATTTAGATTTTTGTTTATTGTCATACCTAAGTATCTAACATTTTATTTCCAGCTTATTTCCTTATCCTTTATTTTTATTTTTTCTCTGGATTTTCTCTCGTTTCGTAAAAAATTATTACTCGACTCTTCTCTGCGTTTATCTTCATTCTCCTAGAATTACTATATCATTAACTTGTTGATATTGTTTTGAACTCTCTTGGTCATGCTTCCTGCAATTTTAGCTGAAAAAGTGCTTTATCGTCTTAGTGATATTTCTTCATTTTTTGGTGAGTCCCTTCTGTATATTTTGTATAAGATTGCTTCTAATAAAGATCCCTGTGGGACTCCTGCTTCTATCTCCTTTTCTTCGAAGTTTTCCTCGTTGACCTCTACATAAAATGTTCATTTTCCAAGCATGACGATATTTATTTCGCGTATTTGAGTCATATTTCTATGTTGATCATTTTATGGGCCCTTTCCTGATGAAACCTTGTCAAAAAATTTCCAAATGTCCATAAGTATGTCATACTTTGTATTTCTTTCTTTTCTTTTCAAAATTATTTCTGTAATTCTTGTTATTCGTGCTCCTTTTCCGTGCATCACTTTATATCCGTGCTGCCCATCTGGGCCAATCTGGGGTATTTTCTTCTTTTGAATGGTTTTCTCTTCTTGGTTACTTTTTCTGCTATCTTACTTAGATTATAATAGTAGTAGCTAATGGATCTATAGTTATTTAGACCTGTTCTTGGTTTTCATGGTTTAGGTACCATTATTTCTTCTGGGATATTGCATGTTTTTTGGAAATATTTTCTAATTTATGTATCAAAATTTCATGTAGGTTTTTCAGGGCTCTGTTTGTGATTTTGTCTATTTCATGTGCTTTTTGACGTTCAAGTTACTCACAATTTTCTAGATTGGTCTACGTTTACTTAATCGTATTTGTAATCTTTCTCGATTTCTAATTTCTTTTGTATGTGTTTTTCAACTTTTTCTGCGAATTTTTGTCTTCGCCGTCTTTAGGTTTTAATTGTTTCTCCAAATCTTAGCTTAATCCCTTCGATAGTTATCTTTTCATTTTCTTTTAATACTGTGTTAGCCCTTTTTTCGTTCTTCAGAGCTTTGGCGATTTTCTATGGTGGCTGGTTTTCATTCGTGAAAGTTTCTCGGTTATCATTTCATTTTTTGTTATAATAAATTTCTAGCTTAGTCTTTATCATCATGTTTGATTTTTTTCAATCTTCCCTTTTTCTATTTCTGTTGTTGTTTCTTTAATTTCTTCCTCTATTATTTTTTTCTAGATTTGTTCCCTCCTGTTTTAGATTTTGTTTGCTTTTGACGTACTTTCTGGAATGAATCCCAAGGTACCAGTAAAAGGTCCTCCCGAATGAATTTCGATGCAAAGTGGTTAATAAAAATAAATCTTCTGTTCTTGGTTTTTCCTGTTTAGGTATCATTAAATCTCCTGGAATATTCTGTTTTGGTAGACTTTTGTTTTTAAAATCGCATTGCAAATATTTTTCAATTTATCTATCGGAATTTCATGTCGGTTTTTCAGTGCTCTGGTTGCGATTAATCTATTCCATGTGCTTTTTGACGTTAAAGTTACTCACGATTTTCTAGATTGGTCTACGTTTACTTAATCGTATTTGTTTTTTTTCTCGATTTTCAATTTATTTTCTATGTGTTTTTCAACTTTTTCTGCGTCATTAGGTTTGAATGCTGGCTTTATTCTTTTCTCAATAATTATCTTGTCATTCTCTTTTAACACCGTGTTCTACGTTTTTTAGGGTTTTGGCGATTTTCCATTGTTTCTAGTTGAACTTTCTAATCCATCGTTCCATTATTTGCTATAGTGAATTCTCGACTCTGTGTTTATCATGATGTTTAATTGATTTAATATTTGAGATAATGTATTTTTTTCTCCAGTTCAATGAGTTCTTTGATATTATTCGGTAGTTTATCTCCTTTTTGTCTACTCCTGTTGTTTCCTTTATTACTTTCTTAACTACTTCTTCTAAATTTGTTGTTGAAGAAGCAAATGTTTCCAGTCTCTCCATTATTATAGTTATTGCCTCGAGTACTTGATTCTTTTAATGCAACTAGAAGGCCAACAGTTTGAAAAAAAAAACAACACATGAATAAGTGAAGTGTTGCCCTCTTAGAAGATTCGCCTGATTCCTTATTCCAAGTCAGAAACACTTCGGCTAATGATAACCCTTCCACGTCGCGAATAAAGCATATAAAATACGTTGATCTCTCTCATCCCAAACGCAAACATCTCGGCCTAGACGGACAAAGACGAATTCCACACGGTCAAAGAACAAAGGGAAGAAGAACAGAAGAGAAACCATTTAATCTCGCAACGGAAGCGCTCCTTGTTTCCGGTTAGTAGGAATACGGAGTGACTCCGACACCCCGTCCGACCGAGAACCGGTTAGAGGTAGAGGTATCATGCCGTGTCTTCCGTTCCCCGGATGACGACGGTGATGCCCTGAAAAAACCGAAACGAGGTGTCGTTCGCGCCTTCATTATGCGTTGACCGTTGTCCCTTTAAGTAGTGCCGATTTCTTTGGAGAGGAAAAAATTGGGATGGGGTGCGAAGGGTTGCGAGGAAGACGGTCGTCGGTTTGGCGATAAATCATAATTTCGTGGATTAAATTATGACGCGTCGTCATTAGAACGGGGTCAGTTGGGTGGAAAATTGGTCGAGGCTTAACGGCGACGACCCTTGCTGCAACGTGTCTTACCGCCAAGAAAGTATTATAGGTGGTAAAAGTATCACTTTCCGAATAACCATGTCCAAACGAGGGAAGACATAAAAGACAAATGGACATATCCACCAAGAGAAAGAGAAAAATTTAAAACGCATCCACCCATCCTGCTTCACGTCAAAATAAAATCGAGTTTTGTGTTATGGAATTCGACAATTCGTCGATTTCGTGGAATGACGCTATTAAATAATATTCACCGGTTAATCTTATTAGCGAAATAACCAGTAACAAAATAACCGACTAATTTTTGATACAAAACAACAAACAAAACAAAAAATAAATCCGTTACTTCTTCTTATTAGAAGATAGAGATAGAGATATTCTTTGATTTTCTGGCTTTCCTTCCTGTTTCTTCTGTGTACGTTGAAATTTAGATTTTTGTTCATTGTTATACCTAAGTATCTAATATTGTATCTTCATTTTATTTCCTTATCGTTTATTTTTATTTACTTCTTCGTTTTTCTCTTGTTTTTGAAAAATTTTTACTTGACTCTTTTCTGCGTTTATCTTCATTCTCCTAGAATTCCAATATCATCAACTTGATGATATTGTTCTGAAATCTTTTGGTCAAGCAATTTTAGCTGAAGCAGTGCTGTGTCGTCTTAGTGATATTTCTTTATTTTTTGGTGAGTCGCCCCTGTATATTTTGTATAGGATTGGCCCTAATAAAGATCCATGTGGGACTCCTGCTTCTATCTCCTTTTCTTCGAAATTTTCCCCTTTGACTTTTACATACAATTTTATTTTTCCAAACATGATGCTATTAATTTCGCGTATTTTAGTGATATTTCTATGTTGATCATTTTATGGATCCTTTCCTGATGAAACTTTGTCAAAAAAATTTCAAATGTCCATAAGTATGATATACTTTGTTTTTCTTTCTCTTCTTTTCCGATTTTTTTCCGTAATTCTTGTTATTTGTGTTTTTTTTCCGTGTTTCATTTCCAATCCGTGCGGTTCATCCGGGATTATTTTGTTCTTTTCAATGATTTTCTTCAGTCTTTCTAGAAATACTTTTTCTGTTATCTTACTTAGATTGTAATAGTAGCAGCTAATGGGTCTATAGTTATTTAGACCTGTTCTTGGTTTTCATGGTTTAGGTATCATTATTTCTCCTGGAATATTGTATCTGTTTTAGTAGACGCATTGCAAATATTTTTCAATTCGTCTATCGAAATTTCATGTAGGTTTTTCAGAGCTCTGTTTGTGATTTTGTCTATTCCATAAGCTTTTTGACTTCATATTGCTCAAGATTTTCTGGATTTCATCGTATTTGTAATTTTTGTCTATGTTCAATTTCTTTTCTATGTGTTCTTCAACTTTTTCTTCTTATTAGAGAATAGAGATATGATTTGATTTTCTGGCTTTCTTTCCTGTTTCTTCTGTACAAGTTGAAATTTAGATTTTTGTTCATTGTTATACTTAGGTATCTAACATTGCCTTTCCATCTTATTTCCTTATAGTTTATTTTTATTTCATTTCTTGGATTTTCTCTTGTTTTGGGAAAAACCATTACTTGACTCTTTTCTGCGTTTATCTTCATTCTCCTAGATTTACCATATCATCAACTTGGTGATATTGTTTTGTAATCTCTCGATCATGCTTCACGCAATTTTAGCTGAAGCAGTGCTGTGTCGTCTCAGTGATATTTCTTCATTTTTTGGTTTGTCGCCCCTGTATATTTTGTCTAGGATTGGTCCTAATAAAGATCCATGTGGGACTCCTGCTTCTATCTCCTTTTCTTCGAAATTTTCCTCGTTGACTTTTGCATACAATTTTCTTTTTCCAAGCATGATGGTATTAATTTCGCGTATTTTAGTGATATTTTATGGATCCTTTCTTGAGTTTTTCCGATCTGGTGTTATGGAATTCGACAATTCTGCGATACCATCTCTCGAAGCGTCGATTTCATGAAATCACGCTATTTGTCACACTGACTGCCGGTTTGGTTCGACTGATAAGTATTGATAGATAGATGGGGAATCGCTCGAATTTTTTTTTTACGTTCCTTCGTCGAATTTTCTCAGAACTGAACGGATGTGTTGTTTTAAAATGTTGATGAACATTCGTTCATAGTTCAACGGTCTCTTCTATCGCCGCCACTTATTTACACCTGTTGTTCGAACATTAGCCATCAGCATCTGCCGACGACACTTTGTTGGATGGAAATTATGATGGTACCCGTTTTATCTGATCGAAAACGAAATAAGAATGACACAATACTACGGCGAATCTTCGCTTTTCAAGCTTTTATCGGTTGCATCTCGATCGCGTCGTCGAGAAATCTGCGAAACTATCAAAAATTAAACGCATCAAGAGGGTCTACTAGGGATGTTTTTTAAAATAAGAGGTGTTTTCGAGAATAATATAGCTGTTTTAAGGAAATGTATACAGGGTGTACATATGTTTGATACATGAATTGTTTTGTTGGCTTGCTATTAGTTCATCTAGTATAATTTTTCTTATGTCATTCCTGAATTTGATTTTTCTTCTTAATATAATTCGATGATTCCATCTTTTGGAGTTTATAAAATTAAAATGTTTCTCTATGTTTCTCCCCAGTGTCGAAACGTTTCAAAAGTTCAATTCAGGATGAAGACGTCAACTCTCGGCAATAAGAATCTCCGCCACCTCTCTAGTTGACATTCGCCACGTCGATCGGCCATTCTTCTTTTTATGGACGTACTTTAATGGTTTAATGCAATTTTATTACATGTCTCCCCGAATACACACACACACACACACATTAATAAATATTGATAATATGTTCTCTCTCCGCTCTTGGGATAAAGTCTTCGGCCTGACGAGTGACGAGAATGTGGGATGGCCGATTAACCACCGTGGTTCCTGCGAGAGATACCATCAGCGAGCGAATGGATGCTGCGAACCGACGGTGAATATCAATGGGGAGGAGGACAGATTCTCGTTTCGTCGACGTGCCACTCTAAGGAATTATTCCATATTTAATTTGATCTTTCCTCCTCTATCTGATGCAAATTGAGGTTATGTTATACATCCCTCATATTTGCGCGACGTTGCCAGATGTAAGTTAACCCCAGTCGAGTTGAATTGGTGCAAACGGAGAAAGTCGATCGATTTTTCTCTCGTTTCCTGGAATTTTTATCGGGCGTCGTCGACTGCGGGAAAATCGGCGGTCCCAGGTGAATCAACGCGTCACGTCCGTGCCCGCATCAGCGTCGTTGCCAGGCGACGCCGGCCAGCGCCGGGTCGCCAGACGCGATCTCATTGGTTCCGCGGCCCTGCAGCATTGGCCATCTTTATCCTCTCCAGCAGGAAACGGTTCCTGCGTTGTCTGATATCGTTTTCCCCCCCGTTTTCCCGGGGCTTTTATTCCCGATGGGCGTTTCCACCGACAGGCTGCAATATTCTTCGATTTCTGGGAAAAATACCACGACCCCCAAAAAAATATTTCCAAAATGACAGACATGTTTATGTTTGAACACCTCGTAAAACAGAGACGTGTCGTAACAAGTTCTGACCTATCGCCGAGAGCTTAAAAAAATCGAGTTTGACATCCTCAAAAGTTCTCAAAACAATTTTAAAATTGGCAACATAGAAGTATGCTTTTGTAAAAAACTATTTCAATAAGAGTCTTGGCGTCTATCCAAATGAAGGAAAGCTTCGGCAACTCAAAAGTTCTTAAAAATGTTCAAAAACTGGCAACATAGAAGTATGCCAATCAGAGGACTCATAACCTCACAAGGAGTGGAAAAATCTTTTATAAAAAACTATTACAACGAAAATAAGACTCTTGGCGTCTCCTCCAATGAAGGAAAGCTTCGGCAACGCCGCAGGTGGAAAGCTCCCCCTCCGCCCCCGCGGGACACACCTCTGAGTCATCTCAGGTAAACAGATAGGGTAAAAAATCCCGGGCTATTGCATGATTTAAGAAAATTATCGACCGGTCCTCTCCCGTCGTCGTCGGGGCGCACGTGTGGACGCAGACCCCGGTTCGTGGAAACGGTTCGAGCGTCGCCGGAAATTAGGGACGGAACTGGCCAAAACGAGACGCGGAAAAAACGGGCTGGGTTGGAGTCGTTCGAATTTTCTGTGTTAGGCGAAACGACCCCAGGGTTTTGGTGGTGGGGAAAATTTGGTTGTGTAATCATAACTTTGTATATTACATTATTATTAGTGGGAAAAATGTGAATTGACACTTTTCACACAAGTAATGTACCACTATTTTTCCCTTTACCCCAAATCAATACATCAACCCAAAAAAAAATATATTTTTTTTGGGTTCATGTTTTTATGAACAAAAGCCCAAATGCTGTAATCTTCGATTTTTGAGCCGAGAATGGTCTTGAAAAATTTCAGAACTGTTGGATGATTTCTCTAGGTATCCAGAGGATATACATGAATAAGAAATAATCTACACTCGCCAAGGTCGATCCATTTTTATATAGGAAAATCTCAAATTAAGAAATCTGAAAATTGGGATCTCCGAAAAAAGTGTGATAACGACTTAAAAAATAATTTTTCGTGGGGAGAAAATACATATGTATCTACTCGGTATCTAGACCCTAAAATTATATAGATAACATGTACTTCGTTTCTATATCGAAGAATATTTTTTTTTGTAAAATATTCCATATGAATTTCTGATCCTTTATCATCAAGAATTTTTTTTAATAGGAAAATTTTTGTTTCCTTATCTTCAAGAAATTCTTCTGACGAATGAACTCAACCGAGCTGATTTATAAAATGCAGTCAGTTTCTCCATGAACCTTATCGTTCTTTGGCAGCTTCCAGTAAAAATAAAAAAAATTAACTTGTTAGCAAAAAAATCATAAAATATTGTGAGAACGTTCTGAGAACTGTTGGATAATTTCTTTCGTTGGCCAAAGTATTCATACAAATGAAAAAGAATCCACACTCACTAAGATCTACCCCATTTCCATATAGGAAAATCTCAAACATTGACATCTAAAAATGGGTATCCCCAAAAGTTTCAACTTCGAAATGCAGTAGCGACCAAAAAAAATATTTCTCATGAAAAGCAAGTACATATTCGGAACCTACACCTTCCAAATATATGTAAATCATTCATTTATCTCCTATATGAAAGAATTATTTTTTTTCCAAATTTTCCGTGTATAGCATGAGAAATTTTTTGATGAAAAAAGTTTTGTTTTCTTATCTTCGCGAAATTTCTCGGATTACTGAATTCAACCGAGCTGATTTCTAATATGCAGTCAGTTTTTCCATAAACCTCACCGTTTTTTGACTGCTTACAGTGAAAGTCCCAAAAAAATTAATTTGTTATCAAAAAAAAAATCATTAAATATTGTAGGAACGTTCTAAGAACTGTTGGATAATTTATTTCGTCAGCCAAAATATTTATACAAATGAAAAAGAATCCACACTCACTAAGATCTTTCCCATTTTCATATAGGAAAATCTCAAACATTGACATCTAAAAATGGGTATCCCCAAAAGTTTCAACTTCGAAATGCAGTAGCGACCAAAAAAAATATTTCTCATGAAAAGCAAGTACATATTCGGAATCTACACCTTCCAAATATATGTAAATCATTTATTTATCTCCTACATGAAAGAATTATTTCTTTTCCAAATTTTCCGTGTATTAGCATGAGAAATTTTTTGATGAAAAAAGTTTTGTTTTCTTATCTTGGCCAAATTTCTTGGATTACTGAATTCAACCGAGCTTATTTCTAATATGCAATCAGTTTTTCCATAAACCTCACCGTTTTTTGACTGCTTACAGTGAAAGTCCCAAAAAAATTAATTTGTTATCAAAAAAAAATCATTAAATATTGTAAGAACGTTCTAAGAACTGTTGGATAATTTATTTCGTAAGCCAAAATATTTATACAAATGAAAAAGAATCCACACTCACTACGATCTTTCCCATTTTCATATAGGAAAATCTCAAACATTGACATCTAAAAATGGGTATCCCCAAAAGTTTCAACTTCGAAATGCAGTAGCGACCAAAAAAAATATTTCTCATGAAAAGCAAGTACATATTCGGAATCTACACCTTCCAAATATATGTAAATCATTTATTTATCTCCTACATGAAAGAATTATTTCTTTTCCAAATTTTCCGTGTATTAGCATGAGAAATTTTTTGATGAAAAAAGTTTTGTTTTCTTATCTTCGCCAAATTTCTTGGATTACTGAATTCAACCGAGCTAATTTCTAATATGCAATCAGTTTTTCCATAAACCTCACCGTTTTTTGACTGCTTACAGTGAAAGTCCCAAAAAAATTAATTTGTTATCAAAAAAAAATCATTAAATATTGTAAGAACGTTCTAAGAACTGTTGGATAATTTATTTCGTCAGCCAAAATATTTATACAAATGAAAAAGAATCCACACTCACTACGATCTTTCCCATTTTCATATAGGAAAATCTCAAACATTGACATCTAAAAATGGGTATCCCCAAAAGTTTCAACTTCGAAATGCAGTAGCGACCAAAAAAAATATTTCTCATGAAAAGCAAGTACATATTCGGAATCTACACCTTCCAAATATATGTAAATCATTTATTCATCTCCTACATGAAAGAATTATTTTATTTCCAAATTTTCCGTGTATTAGCATGAGAAATTTTTTGATGAAAAAAGTTTTGTTTTCTTATCTTCGCGAAATTTCTCGGATTACTGAATTCAACCGAGCTGATTTCTAATATGCAGACAGTTTTTCCATAAACCTCACCGTTTTTTGACTGCTTACAGTGAAAGTCCCAAAAAAATTAATTTGTTATCAAAAAAAATCATTAAATATTGTAAGAACGTTCTAAGAACTGTTGGATAATTTATTTCGTCAGCCAAAATATTTATACAAATGAAAAAGAATCCACACTCACTACGATCTTTCCCATTTTCATATAGGAAAATCTCAAACATTGACATCTAAAAATGGGTATCCCCAAAAGTTTCAACTTCGAAATGCAGTAGCGACCAAAAAAAATATTTCTCATGAAAAGCAAGTACATATTCGGAATCTACACCTTCCAAATATATGTAAATCATTTATTTATCTCCTACATGAAAGAATTATTTCTTTTCCAAATTTTCCGTGTATTAGCATGAGAAATTTTTCGATGAAAAAAGTTTTGTTTTCTTATCTTCGCCAAATTTCTTGGATTACTGAATTCAACCGAGCTAATTTCTAATATGCAATCAGTTTTTCCATAAACCTCACCGTTTTTTTGACTGCTTGAAGTGAAAGTCCCAAAAAAATTAATTTGTTAGCAAAAAAATCATAAAATATTGTTAGAACGTTCTAAGAACTGTTGGATAGTTTATTTCGTCAGCAAAAGTATTTATACAAATGAAAAAGAATCCACACTCACTACTATCTTTCCCATTTTCATATAGGAAAATCTCAAACATTGACATCTAAAAATGGGTATCCCCAAAAGTTTCAACTTCGAAATGCAGTAGCGACCAAAAAAAATATTTCTCATGAAAAGCAAGTACATATTCGGAATCTACACCTTCGAAATATATGTAAATCATTTATTTATCCCCTACATGAAAGAATTATTTTTTTTCCAAATTTTTCATGTACATATTAGCATGAGGAGTTTTTTGATGAAAAAATTTTTGTTTTCTTATCTTCTAGAAATTTTTCGGATTACTGAATTCAGCCGAGCTGATTTCTAATATGCAGTCAGTTATTCCATAAACCTTACCGTTTTTTGGCTGCTTACAGTGAAAGTAGAAAAAAAATTTACTTATTAGCAAAAAAATCATAAAATATTGTTAGAACGTTCTAACAACTGTTGGATCATTTATTTCGGCAGCATAAGTATTGATACAAATGAAAAAGAATCCACACTCACTACAATCTATTCCATTTTCATTAAGGAAAATCTCAAACTTTGACACCTAAAAATGGGTATCCTCAAAAGTTTCACCTTCGAAATGCAGTAGCGACCAGAAAAAAATTTTCTTATGAAAAGCAAGTACATTTTCGGAAGCTACACCTTCGAAATATATAGAAATCTTTCATTATATCCTATATAAAAAAAAAAATTTTTAACAAATTTTCCATGTACATATCGATACCTTTTTGCCAAACTATCAATGCCTCAACGTAGTACGTTGAGGCTTACGATAATTTGGCAAAAAGGTATCGATATCAGCATGAGGAATTTTTGAGATGGAATTTGAAGACAATCATGATTTAGTTAATTACTGGAATAGTTGTGGGCATACAGAAAAATTAAACAACAATTCTTTAAAAGTAATAAATGAACAAATATAAATGAAAAATAATAATAAACTGTTTATTCTTCGATTTTCGAGTTTCTAGGGCGACATTCGTCACTTTCGCACGTAACGGGTAGGAAGTGACTTAGCGAGTTGAAAAACAGACAGTTCCAGGTATTCCGTTTTCAGACGGACGATCCGAGTGATTCAGGGTAACTTCCCATGTCGGCGGACTCATTAAGAGACACGTGTGTGATGCAGTTGGCACCCCTGCACCGAGTTGTTCCGCGGACACTTTGCGTAATTAGTGGTCAGGGGATGAAGGATAGAGAGAGAGGGAACGGGACAACATTAGCTGCTCCCCAGGTATACGAGGACGGACGTCGGGACGTTAATGCATCGGTAAAATGGAAACGGTCACGCTCCGCACGTTTCATCTGAATTTTTCACGATGATACTGCGAGGTTATGCGTGACGGCCTCCGCTAGGTGTTTTAGTGGATTAAAACGCGTCCAGGTCCAACGTCGCGACACTGACTGATGATGCCGAAGATGGATTCGTCCGAGAGTAGCTGTGTGAAAGGAGAATTTTTTAAGGTTTATCGAAAAAACCGACTGCATCTTGGAAGTCAGCGTGGTCTAATTTGTTTTTACTGAAAATTTCTTGAAGATAAGGGACTTTTTTAACCTAGAGCAAGTTATATGTAAGATTTGACAACATTATTCGTCGTTCTCTTCAATTCGAGGGCTAAGATTTCGAAAAAATAAATTTACTTCTCAGAAGAAATAATTTTTTGGTCGCTACTGCATTTTGAAGTTGAATCCCTAGTTTTTGATGTCCAAATTTGAGATTTTCTTATATGAAAAAAGGATAAATCTAAGTGAGTGTGAATTCTTTTTCATTAGTATAAATACTCTGGCTACCGAAATAAATTATCCGACATTATTTAGAACGTTCTCGAAATATTTTATGATTTTTTTGCTAACAAGTTAATTTTTTTGGGACTTTCACTGTAAGCAGCCAAAAAACGATAAGGTTTATGGAGAAACTGACTGCATATAAGAAAAAAAAAATTTTTTCGTCAAACAATTTCTCATGAAAAATTCGGAAAAAAAATAATTCCTTGATATAGGAGATAAATGAGAGATTTCTATATATTTCGCAGGTGTAGATTACGAGTATGTACTTGCTTTTCATGAGAAATATTTTTTCTGGTCGCTACTGCATTTCGAAGTTAAAACTTTTACCCCATTTTTAGATGTCCAAATCTGAGATTTTCTTATATGGAAATGGGACAGATCGTAGTGAGTGTGGATTCTATATCATTTGTATGAATACTTCGGCTATCTCAAAAAAATATCCAACAGTTTTAAAAACGTTCTCACAATATTTTATGATTGATAAAAAAAAATATCGAAATTGGACATCCGAAAATGCGAAGAATCAACTTTTTCGCAAAAAAATCATAAAATATTGTAAGAACGTTCTGAAAACTGTTGTATGATTTATCTCGATAGCTAAGGTATTCATACAGAAGAAGAAGAATCTATGACCACTAGTATATATTTCATTCCATATGGAAAAATCTCAAAACTCCAAAAATGCGAGAAATCAACTTTTTTGCAAAAATATCATAAAATATTGTAAGGACGTTCTGAAAACTCTTGAATGATAAGGTATTCATACAAATGAAGAAGAATCCACAACCACTAATATCTATCTCGTTTCATTATGAAAAAATCTTAAAACTCCAAAAATGCGAAAAATCATTTTTTTCGCAAAAAAATCATAAAATATTGTTAGAACGTTCTGGAAACTGTTGAATAATTTATTTCCATAGCCAAAGTATTTATACACATGAAAAGGAATCCACACCCACTAGTATCTATTTCATTTCCATACGGAAAAATATCGAAATTGAACATCCGAAAAGAGGAAGAATCCACTTCTTCGCAAAAAAATCATAAAATATTCTAAGAACGTTCTAGAAACTGTTGAACGATTTATCTCGGTAGCTAAGAAATTCATACAGATGAAGAAGAATCTATAACCACTAGTATCCATTTCACTTCCATATGGAAAAATCTCAAAACTCCAAAAATGCGAGAAATCAACTTTTTCCCAAAAAAAACATAAAATATTGTAAGAACGTTCTGGAAAAGTTTTGAATAATTTATTTCGATAGCCAAAGTATTTAAACATATGAAAAGGAATCCACACCCCCTAGTATTCATCTCATTTCCATATGGAAAAATATCGAAATTGGACATCCTAAAATGCAAAGAATCCACTTCTTCGAAAAAAAATCATAAAATATTGTAAGAATGTTCTAAAAAAATTTTGAATAATTTATTTCGATAGCCAAAGTATTTAAAGATATGAAAAAGGAATCCACAACCCCTAGTATTCATCTCATTTCCATATGGAAAAATATCGAAATTGGACATCCGAAAATGCAAAGAATCCACTTTTTCGCAAAAAAATCATAAAATATTGTGAGAACGTTCTGAAAACTGCTGAAAGATTTATCTCGGTAGCTAAGGTATTCATACAGATGAAGAAGAATCTATAACCACTAGTATCTATTTCACTTCCATATGGGAAAATCTCAAAACTCCAAAAATGCGAAAAATCAACTTTTTCGCAAAAAAACATGAAATATTGTAAGAACGTTCTGAGAAAATTTTGAATAATTTATTTCGATAGCCAAAGTATTCAAACATATGAAAAGGAATCCACACCCCCTAGTATTCATCTCATTTCCATATGGAAAAATATCGAAATTGGATATCCTAAAATGCAAAGAATCCACTTCTTCGAAAAAAAGTCATAAAATATTGTAAGAACGTTCTAAAAACTGTTGAAAGATTTATCTCGGTAGCTAAGGTATTCATACAGATGAGAAAGAATCTATAACGACTAGTATCTATTTTACTTCCATATGGGAAAATCTCAAAACTCCAAACAGCGAGAAATCAACTTTTTCGCAAAAAAATCATAAAATATTGTAAGAACGTTCTGAAAACTATTGAATGATTTATTTCGATAGCCAAAGTATTTAGACACATGAAAAGGAATCCACATCCACTAGTATATATCTCATTTCCATACGGAAAAATATCGAAATTGGACATTCGAAAATGCGAAGAATCCACTTCTTCGCAAAAAAATCATAAAATATTGTAAGAACGTTCTAAAAACTGTTGAATGATTCATCTCGGTAGGTAAGGTAATCATCTAGATGAAGAAGAATCTATGACCACTAGTATCTATCCCATTTCCATATGGTAAAATCTTAAATCTCCGAAAATGCGAAGAATCAACTTTTTTGCAAAAAAAATCATAAAATATTGTAAGAACGTTCTGAAAACTATTGAATGATTTATTTCGATAGCCAAAGTATTTATACACATGAAAAGGAATCCACATCCACTAGTATATATCTCATTTCCATACGGAAAAATATCGAAATTGGACATCCGAAAATGCGAAGAATCCACTTCTTCGCAAAAAAATCATAAAATATTGTAAGAACGTTCTAAAAACTGTTGAATGATTCATCTCGGTAGCTAAGGTAATCATCGAGATGAAGAAGAATCTATGACCACTAGTATCTATCCCATTTCCATATGGTAAAATCTTAAATCTCCGAAAATGCGAAGAATCAACTTTTTCGCAAAAAAACCATAAAGTATTGTAAGAACGTTCTGAAAACTCTTGAATGATTTATTTCGGTATCTTAGGTATTCATACAAATAAAGAAGAATCCACAACCACTAATATCTATTCCATTCCCATATGAAAAAATCTTGAAACTCCAAAAATGCAAAAAATCATTTTTTTCGCAAAAAGATCATAAAATATTATCAGAACGTTCTGGAAACTGTTGAATAATTTATTTCCATAGCCGAAGTATTTATACACATGAAAAGGAATCCACATCCACTAGTATATATCTCATTTCCATACGGAAAAATATCGAAATTGGACATTCGAAAATGCGAAGAATCCACTTCTTCGCAAAAAAATCATAAAATATTGTAAGAATGTTCTAAAAACTGTTGAATGATTTAACTCGGTAGCTAAGGTGATCATCGAGATGAAGAAGAATCTATGACCACTAGTATCTATCCCATTTCCATATGGGAAAATCTTAAAACTCCGAAAATGCGAAGAATCAACTTTTTTGCAAAAAATTCATGAAATATTGTAACAACGTTCTAAAAAGTGTTAAATAATTCATTTCGGTTGCCAAAGTATTCATTAAAATTAGAATAAATCCACACTCATAAGTATCTATCCCATTTTCATATGAGAAATTATTAAATATGGACATTTAAAAAAAAGTTTCAACTTCAAAACGCAGTGGCTGTCAAAAACAAATAATTCTCGTGAGAAACAAACAAATATGCGGAATCTACACCCTCGCAGTTTGTTTTTGTATAGTAGAATAATTTTACTTTTAATTTCAATGAAGTTTTGTGTGTTACCCACAATGATTCCAGTAATTAACTCAATCGTGATCGTCTTCTCCTGAACAATCACGCGAGGAATTAGTCAACGCGAAGTGTTACTCATCGGTAAGTGAATAGTATCCAATTTAAGACGTATTGTCCAAACGGAACGATCCAAGTTCGATCTCCCGACTCTTTATCGCGCCGTGCAACTGAATTTGCATTCAGAAAATGAATTATGACAGTTGCCCGGTCGGGGAAAGCAGCCGAGTGTCGTACGTGCAAGAATTGCAGCAGATATTTTCACCGTCGAGTTTGCATTTGTGGTGGGTGGAACTGTTGAGAGATGGGTTAAGTCGAATTGGTCGTGACGACAGTATCGTTATCTGTTCACTCGGGTTTTTCCAAAGAAAATTGCATATATGGTGATAACAGTTATACTGGTTGGGTCTTGAATTATCTATTTGATGAGGAAATGAGAAAAGTGCAGTAGCGATTAGGGAAGTTATTTCTTCAGAGGAACGGATGCATATTCCGAATCTACACCCTCGAATTATATAGTTAACATGTATTTCGTATTCGAAGAATAAGTTTTTTGTCAAATTCTCCGAATAAATTTTGGGGGAAAATTTGTTTGTGCCCTCATCATCGGAGGGAAATATTTATGAAAGCTTCTTCATAAGAACTATCGGTCTCTCCATGAACCTCATCATTTTTTGACAGCTTTCAGTCAAAGTCTCGAAAAAATTAACTTATTGGCCAAAAAATCATAATATGCATATTGAAAAATTTTTTTATGAAAAAATTTGTGTTTTCTTATTTTCGAGAAATATGTCGTATGACTGAATTTGACCAAGTTTTTTTCTAATATGCAGTCAGGTTCTACATAAACCCCATCGTTTTTTGGCTGCTTACAGTGAAAGTCCCAAAAAAATTAACTTGTTAGCAAAAAAATCATAAAATATTGTAAGAACGTTCTAAGAACTGTTGGATAATTTATTTCAGTAGTCAAAGTATTTATACAAATGAAAAACAATTCACACACACACGACGATCTATTCCATTTCCAAAATGGAAAATCTCGAATTTGGACATCTTAAACTAGGAATCTCCAAAAATAACAATAACGAGTTGAGATTAAAAATTCAACCTAAAATTAGAGTCCCTGAAAATTTTTTTCACAAATAAATTCTTCGATAGAATAATAACATTTTTTGATTAAAAATTTTTTCAGTATTTTTTTTCTGTAATGCTGCATGTTTATTTTTGAAATTTTGAGGTAATGTATTTCAAATTTCAAGAATTATATAATTGGCATTTTTTGTATGATTTGTTCTTTGTTGATAATCGAGTATAATAATCCGCGTCGCATCAGTGACATGTCCACGGGCGGCGTGTAATCTTCCAGAGAGGCCATCAGGAGGGCCTTCAACTCCCCCCCGGCCGAAGATCCCTGACAATTTCTATCCGTCGTCGTCCGTTCGCCTTCCCGCATTCGGCGGCGGACTTTTTTTCTTCGAGAAATCGTTATTAGAGACGCGTGCCTTCTGTCTCCGAACAGCAACATCTGCCGATCTCCCGGCCCGATGGGGGATGCATCTTGAGATATCAGCTGGTGGATAACTTCCTTCGACTAGTTACCGGACATTCCGGCCGCGATGATGGCATAGGGTTGATTGCGGGCGCGCGCGGTAATTTATCGAAATTGGTCTCGGCTTCTGGGTGAATTCTGAGTTCATTATTTCCTATTCCTATAATAAAGTTTATAGACCAAGTAGATAGAAAATTTGACAAAAAGTTTATTTATCGATATAGAAACGAGATGCATGTTATCTACTGTATTTTGATGTCCAAGTTCGAGATTTTTCTTTGAGGAAATGGGGTATACCCTGATGAGTGTAGATTCATTTTCATATGTAAGAATCCTTTGGCTACCGTAAGAAATTATCTAGCATTTTTCAGAACGGTCCAACAATATTTAATGATTTTTTTGCTAAAAAGTCCATTTTTTCAAGACTTTCACTTTACGAGGTCAAAAAAAGATGTAGTTAATGGAGAAGCAAACTGCATATCAGAAATCAGAATGGTCGAATTCGCTCGTACGAAAAATTTCTTGAAGATACGAGAACAAAAATTTGTCCACCAAAAAATATTACAGAAAGAATTTGGCAAAAAATTTATTTTTCGATATAGAAGGGAAATGAAGGGTTTCTGTTCAATTCGAAGGTGTAGATTCCGAATATGTAATTGCTTCTTATGAGACTTTTTTGTTTGGACGCTACTGCATTTCGAAGTTGGAACTTTTAGAAATCCCCATTTTTAGATGTCCAAATTTGAGAGTTTCCTATATGAAAATGAGATAGATCGTAGTGGGTGTGAATTATTTTTCATTTGTATAAATACTCTGGCTACCGAAATGAATTATCCAACAGTTCTTAGAACGTTCTAAAAATATTTTATGATTTTTTTTTTTTGGGACTTTTACTGTAAGCAGTCAAAAAACGATAAGGTTTATGGAGAAACTAAAAGCATATTAGAAATAAGCTTGGTCGAATTCAGTAAAACGACCAATTCCTTGAAGATGAGAAAAGAAAAATTTTTTCATCAAAAAATTTGTCATGCATGGAACATTTGCCAAAAAAATAAATCTTTGATTTAGGAGACGGACATGCCACTGATGCGACGCGGATTATTATGCTCGATTATCAACAAATCATACAAAAAATGCCAATTATATAATTCTTGAAATTTGGAATAGATTACCTCAAAATTTCGGAAATAAACATGCAGCATTACAAAAAAAAATACTGAAAAAATTTTAATCGAAAAATGTTATTATTCCATCAAAGAATTCATTTGTGGGAATGATTTTCAGGGACTCTATTTTTAGGTTGAACTTTTAATCTCAACTAGTTATTGTTATTTTTGGTTTGTTTTCTTGTTTCTTTTGAAAAACTTTGAAATAACTTTTTTTCTTCAAATTATTCGTATTTCTATAAAAAATTGAAATTTCACAATACTAATACAAAATACGTGATTTATTTTCGACAATTTGAACCAGTACACGGTAATTTTGAGAAATTAAATTTATTGAAGAATTTCGTAGTATTTTTGATTTTAAAATCAGCAATAAAAATATGAATTGATTGCAGCAAAAAACTTTTTCCTCTTCTATAAATTTAGACAGCCATAGGGACGACGACAGAAATGAAAACATAAAACTTTTTGAATAACCTTTTTTTTTAAATTATTCGTATTCCTATAAATAATTGAAATTTCACAAAAATAATACAAAATACGTGATTTATTTTCGACAATATGAACCAGTACACGATAATTTTGAGAAATTGAATTTATTGAAGAATTTCGAAGTATTTTTGATTTTAAAATCAGCAATGAAAATATCAATTGATTGCAGCAAAAAATTTTTTCCTCTTCTATAAATTTAGACAGCCATGGGGACGCCAACAGAAATGGAAACTCAAAACTTTTTGAATAACCTTTTTTTTTAAATTATTCGTATTCCTATAAATAATTGAAATTCCACAAAAATAATACAAAATACGTGATTTATTTTCGACAATATGAATCAGTACACGATAATTTTGAGAAATTAAATTTATTGAAGAATTTCGAAGTATTTTTGATTTTAAAATCAGCAATGAAAATATCAATTGATTGCAGCAAAAAATTTTTTCCTCTTCTATAAATTTAGACAGCCATGGGGACGCCAACAGAAATGGAAACTTAAAACTTTGAAATAACTTTTTTTTTCAAATTATTCGTATTTCTATAAATAATTGAAATTACACAAAAATAATACAAAATACGTGATTTCTTTCCGACAATTTGAACCAGTAGACAATTATATTGGGAAATTAAATTTATTGAAGAATTTTATAGAAACTTTGATTTTAAAATCCGCGATAAAATATAAATTCAATGCAGAAAAAATTTATTTCTCCCCTATAAATTTAGACGGCCGTGGGGACGACGACAGAAATGAAAACTTAAAACTTTTTGAATAACCTTTTTTTTTAAATTATTTGTATTCCTATAAATAATTGAAATTTCACAAAAATAATAAAAAATATGTGATTTCTTTCCGACGATTTGAACCAGTACACGATAATTTTGAGAAATTCAATTTATTGAAGAATTTCGTAGTATTTTTGATTTTAGAAATAGCAATAAAAATATCAATTGATTGCAGAAAAAAAATGTTTTCCTCTTCTATAAATTTAGACAGCCATGGGAACGCGGACAGAAATGGAAACTTAAAACTTTGATATAACATTTTTTTTTTCAAATTATTCGTATTCCTATAAATAATTGAAATTTCACAAAAATAATACAAAATACGTGATTTATTTCCGACAATTTGAACCAGTACACGATAATTTTGAGAAATTCAATTTATTGAAGAATTTCGTAGTATTTTTGATTTTAGAAACAGCAATAAAAATATCAATTGATTGCAGGAAAAACATTTTTCACCTTCTATAAATTTAGACAGCCATGGGAACGCCGACAGAAATGAAAACTTAAAACTTTTTGAATAACCTTTTTTTTTTAATTATTTGTATTTCTATAAATAATTGAAATTTCACAAAAATAATACAAAATACGTGATTCATTTCCGACAATTTGAACCAGTACACGATAATTTTGAGAAATTAAATTTATTGAAGAATTTCATAGTATTTTTGATTTTGAAATCAGCAATAAAAATATCAATTGATTGCAGCAAACATTTTTTTCCTCTTCTATAAATTTAGACAGCTATGGGGACGCCGACAGAAATGGAAACTTAAAACTTTGAAATAACTTTTTTTTTCAAATTATTCGTATTCCTATAAATAATTGAAATTTCACAAAAATAATACAAAATACGTGATTTCTTTCCGACAATTTGAACCAGTAGACGATTATATTGGGAAATTAAATTTATTGAAGAATTTTATAGAAACTTTGATTTTAAAATCCGCGATAAAATATAAATTCAATGCAGAAAAAATTTATTTCTCCCCTATAAATTTAGACAGCCGTGGGGACGACGACAGAAATGAAAACTTAAAACTTTTTGAATAACCTTTTTTTTTAAATTATTTGTATTCCTATAAATAATTGAAATTTCACAAAAATAATAAAAAATATGTGATTTCTTTCCGACGATTTGAACCAGTACACGATAATTTTGAGAAATTCAATTTATTGAAGAATTTCGTAGTATTTTTGATTTTAGAAATAGCAATAAAAATATCAATTGATTGCAGAAAAAAATGTTTTCCTCTTCTATAAATTTAGACAGCCATGGGAACGCGGACAGAAATGGAAACTTAAAACTTTGATATAACATTTTTTTTTTCAAATTATTCGTATTCCTATAAATAATTGAAATTTCACAAAAATAATACAAAATACGTGATTTATTTCCGACAATTTGAACCAGTACACGATAATTTTGAGAAATTCAATTTATTGAAGAATTTCGTAGTATTTTTGATTTCAGAAACAGCAATATAAATATCAATTGATTGCAGGAAAAACATTTTTCACCTTCTATAAATTTAGACAGCCATGGGGACGCCGACAGAAATGAAAACTTAAAACTTTGAAATAACATTTTTTTTTCAAATTATTCGTATTCCTATAAATAATTGAAATTTCACAATAATAATACAAAATACGTGATTTATTTCCGACAATTTGAACCAGTACACGATAATTTTGAGAAATTAAATTTATTGAAGAATTTCGTAGTATTTTTGATTTTAAAATCAGCAATAAAAATATCAATTTATTGCAGCAAACATTTTTTTCCTCTTCTATGAATTTAGACAGCCATGAGAACGCCGACAGAAATGAAAACTTAAAACTTTGAAATAACATTTTTTTTTCAAATTATTCGAATTCCTATGAATAATTGAAATTTCACAAAAATAATACAAAATACGTGATTTCTTTCCGAGAATTTGAACCAGTACACGATAATTTGGGGAAATTAAATTTATTCAAGAATTTTATAGAATTTTTGATTCTAAAATCTGCGATAAAAAAAATTTATTGCATGCAGAAAACTTTATTTCTCTCCTAAATTTAGACAGCCATGGGGACAACCAACAGAAATGGAAACTTGAAACTTTGAAATAACTTCTATTTTTCTTGTGTTCTTGTTTCTTTCAATCCATTTTCTTTTACGTGATCAACGCCTGAGGGTAATTGTAGATCAAATTAAGATTTATTATTATTCTTATTATATTATCCACCTTTCACGACTCGAAGAACCCCCGAAATCCATCTCCCAGACCGTTCGACCGGGTGTTCCCCAGGGCGGGGTCCTTGGAACGCAACATTTAAGCTGAAAAAGATGAGATCGCCATCTTCGTCGGGGCGTCGGTCGATAGGCATCCACGCGGGCGGAAAGCATCGTTCCGGCTGCCATGGAGACGACGTCCCGCCGAAGCCTGACACCTGCAGAGCGGGCGCGACGCCGCTCGGCCAGCTAAGCGTCGCCGGGCGGTCTGCTGCATCAATTATGCATGACATCCGACACCCCGTCTCTCTGTCCTTCGCACCCGCGTCGGATGCCAACAGGGGAGGACGTCGGGGAGGGAATGGGACGGCCGAAGGGTTGGCGAAGTTCGGACAGCTAAATTTTATTTTACCATTTATTTGAATACCTTTTTTCAGGATGTTCTATGTTCTTTATAAACGATTAAAAACTGTTAATATCACCATATCATTCATTTAATTTTTTGTTTACCCCGAACATCCTGTATATAATAATAGTCGAAATAAGCACCGACCACCAGATAGACCACCATCTGTTTGATCGACCATGCCATCAGCCACCTTCGGAGTGTTCACCTGCCGTCTCAACGTATTTTTGATCTTGCAGCATCATCGACTTTCGAGATGAAGGACGTTTCGAGGAATTCCCGAATATTGGAAGGCTGCGGGTTTTTTCAAGTCGATTCGATGATGGCTCGAGGGATGATTTGGTCTGCGACTTATACCGGGTGAGTGTGATTGATTACTGGGTTCTTTTGGGGTACTCTTCGAAATTTGATCAGTGTGGTCTGGGAATATGAAAACAATTTTTTTTTTCAGAAATAGTAAATTTTTTTTCGATTGAATAGAATTCCTTCGGAAATTGTTTTCATTTTCTCTTTTATTCTTCTTTTTCTTGACTCCAGGTTTCTATAGAAATTGAACTCTCGAAAGGTGTTGAAAAGGGGTTATTTTTTGACATTTGAAAAAAAATTACACAGCCATGGAGACAGAAATGAAATCATAAAACTTTGAAATAACTTTTTTTTTCAAATTATTTGTAGTATAAATGATTAAAATTCCACAACAATTATACAAAATACGTCATTGTATCCGACCGTTTGAACCAGTGGTCAAAAATATCAATTGATTGCAGAAAAAAATGTATTCCTCTCCTATAAATTCAGACAGTCATGGGGACAGCCGACAGAAATGGATACTTAAAACTTTTTTTTTTCAATTATTTGAAGTATAAATAATTTAAATTCTACAATAATAATACAAAATACGTGATTTATTTCCGACAATTTAAACCAATAATTTTGGGAATTTTAGAGGAATTTTGATTTTAGAACGCCTGACAAAAATATCAATTGATTGCAGAAAAAATTTATTTCTCTTCTATAAATTTTGACAGTCATGGGGACAGCCGACAGAAATGAATACTTAAAACTTTTTTTTTCAATTATTTGTAGTATAAATAATTTAAATTCTACAATAATAATACAAAATACGTGATTTATTTCCGACAATTTGAACCAATAATTTTGGGAATTTTAGAGGAATTTTGATTTTAGAACGCCTGACAAAAATATCAATTGATTGCAGAAAAAATTTATTCCTCTCCTATAAATTCAGACAGTCATGGGGACAGCCGACAGAAATGGATACTTGAAACTTTTTTTTTTCAATTATTTGAAGTATAAATAATTAAAATTCTACAATAATAATATAAAATACGTGATTTATTTCCGACCATTTGAACCAATAATTTTGGGAATTTTAGAGGAATTTTGATTTTAGAACGCCTGACAAAAATATCAATTGATTGCAGAAAAAATTTATTTCTCTTCTATAAATTTAGACAGTCATGGGGACAGCCGACAGAAATGAATACTTAAAACTTTTTTTTTCAATTATTTGTAGTATAAATAATTTAAATTCTACAATAATAATACAAAATACGTGATTTATTTCCGACAATTTGAACCAATAATTTTGGGAATTTTAGAGGAATTTTGATTTTAGAACGCCTGACAAAAATATCAATTGATTGCAGAAAAAATTTATTCCTCTCCTATAAATTCAGACAGTCATGGGGACAGCCGACAGAAATGGATACTTAAAACTTTTTTTTTTCAATTATTTGAAGTATAAATAATTAAAATTCTACAATAATAATATAAAATACGTGATTTATTTCCGACAATTTGAACCAATAATTTTGGGAATTTTAGAGGAATTTTGATTTTAGAACGCCTGACAAAAATATCAATTGATTGTAGAAAAAATGTATTTCTCTTCTATAAATTTAGACAGTCATGGGGACAGCCGACAGAAATGAATACTTAAAACTTTTTTTTTCAATTATTTGTAGTATAAATAATTTAAATTCTACAATAATAATACAAAATACGTGATTTATTTCCGACAATTTGAACCAATAATTTTGGGAATTTTAGAGGAATTTTGATTTTAGAACGCCTGACAAAAATATCAATTGATTGCAGAAAAAATTTATTCCTCTCCTATAAATTCAGACAGTCATGGGGACAGCCGACAGAAATGGATACTTAAAACTTTTTTTTTTCAATTATTTGAAGTATAAATAATTAAAATTCTACAATAATAATATAAAATACGTGATTTATTTCCGACAATTTGAACCAATAATTTTGGGAATTTTAGAGGAATTTTGATTTTAGAACGCCTGACAAAAATATCAATTGATTGTAGAAAAAATGTATTTCTCTTCTATAAATTTAGACAGTCATGGGGACAGCCGACAGAAATGAATACTTAAAACTTTTTTTTTCAATTATTTGTAGTATAAATAATTTAAATTCTACAATAATAATACAAAATACGTGATTTATTTCCGACAATTTGAACCAATAATTTTGGGAATTTTAGAGGAATTTTGATTTTAGAACGCCTGACAAAAATATCAATTGATTGCAGAAAAAATTTATTTCTCTTCTATACATTTTGACAGTCATGGGGACAGCCGACAGAAATGAATACTTAAAACTTTTTTTTTCAATTATTTGTAGTATAAATAATTTAAATTCTACAATAATAATACAAAATACGTAATTTATTTCCGACAATTTGAACCAATAATTTTGGGAATTTTAGAGGAATTTTGATTTTAGAACGCCTGACAAAAATATCAATTGATTGCAGAAAAAATTTATTTCTCTTCTATAAATTTAGACAGTCATGGGGACAGCCGACAGAAATGAATACTTAAAACTTTTTTTTTCAATTATTTGTAGTATAAATAATTAAAATTCTTCAATGATAATACAAAATACGTGATTTATTTCCGACAATTTGAACTAATACACGATGATTTTGGGAAATTTAATTCATAAAAAATTTTTTATTTCCAAATTCGCTACAAAAATATCAATTGATTGCAGAAAAAATTCATTTGTCTCCTATAAATTTGGACAGCTATGGGGACAGCTGGCAAAAATAAAAATTCAAAATTTTTTTTTTTCAAATATTTATAGTATAAATAATTAAAATTCTACAATAATAATACAAAATACGTGATTCCTTTCCGACAATTTGAACCAGTACACGATAATTTTGGGAACTTTCAGGGAATTTTTGATTTTAAAATTCGTTACAAAAATATCAATTGATTGCAGAAAAAATTTATTTCTCTCCTATAAATTTTGACAGTCATGGGGAAAGCCGACAACAATGAATACTCAAAACTTTTTTTTTAATTATTTGTACGATAAATAATTAAAATTCTACAATTATAATACAAAATACGTGATTTATTTCCGACAATTTGAACCAATAATTTTGGGAATTTTAGAGGAATTTTGATTTTAGAATGCGTGACAAAAATATCAATTGATTGCAGAAAAAATGTATCCCTCTCCTATAAATTTTGACAGTCATGGGGACAGCCGACAGCAATGAATACTCAAAACTTTTTTTTTTAATTATTTTTACTATAAATAATCAAAATTCTACAATTATAATACAAAATACGTGATTCCTTTCAGACAATTTGAACCAGTACACGATAATTTTGGGAAATTTTAGGTAATTCTCGATTTTAAAATGCGTGGCAAAATTATCAATTGATTGCAGAAAAAAAATTTTTTCTCTCCTATAGATTTAAACAGCCAAAGGGACAGCCGACAGAAATGAAAACTTGAAACTTTTTTCTTACTATTTGTAGTATAAATAATTAAAATTCCACAGTAGAAAAACAAAATACGTGATTTATTTCCGATAATTTTGAGAAATTGAATTTATTGAAAAATTTGAATTTTTGATTTTAAATTCCTGGTATGAATCTGTAACGAAGTGCTAAATATGATTATTTCATCCAAAAATAAATTATTTAGTATTATATAATAAATAAATTCGATGGAACCCCATATTTCCAAAAATCGATATTATTCTTGCAAAAATCAAAGAATTGGATTATTATCTATTCTTATGGAATTCGGAAAAAAAGATTAATTTACAACAGAATAAGGGTAGTTTCAATCAAATCACCCACCCTGCATTAGAGGTGAAAACTATAGTTTCTCCCGTATTTTTCATTTTAACAGCTGTTCCACGTGGAAAGAAAATTGATTTTTATTGGTGTGGTGTTGATAAATTCGATATATTGTATGAAACTTAAAGAACCACAGTTTCTGCGAACCAAACCAGTGTGACAAACAATGTCACCTTACTTCTATAATCTTCGAAATATGGAATCACAGCATTATCGAATTTCTCAACACCATGATTTGTGAGGATCATCAGAAGAATTAATAAAATCGACACTAAAAGTGGTGCATAAGGAGAAAAAAAAATCCTTCGATCTTTCGAAGATTCCACGTCATCCGCACGTTCCTTTCGAATAATTCTTCGACTTATTCCGATTTTTTCGAATCGAATTCAGAAGTCTATTGTTTCCATCAACATCCGTTGACATCTACGCGTCAATTATAAATGCTAATAAGGGGACGAAAAGATTTCAATAAAATGATCGCGGCCTGATCTTTAATCTTTTGACCCGAGATTTCGATCTATGCCCATTGTGACAATGGATTGTTTCGGAAAGATTACATCTTCCACGCATAATTCGTCCATTTTTCGGAGGACCTCCGTATAATGTGTCGACATTATGCGCTTTCGGTTTCGGCCACCCAGTCAATAAACTGTACCATTTTATTTGGGACGTTTCGGAATTTCTCGAAAATTGATCGCGCGAAATCCACTCCATTTCATCTATGAATATTTTTGTAGGGGTCAGTGCGTAATGATAAAATGTTAATGAACGATTTTATCGCTTAAACAACAATTTTTCTCGAGATAATCATTTATAATTACCCCGAAAGAAAATTACTTTTATTGCCTTAGAGTAATGGCGTCAGAGCTATCATAATTCTATGATAATATTCCAGCGTTATCTGAAAAATAGTTGGACGAAATAGAAATAACTCTAGGAGTTATTATGCATAAAATTATAAATTATCTCCGTGCGAAATGAAAATGCAGATAAGTTGACATATTTTCTTCTAATAATAACTTAGATAGCGTCCTGAGTGTTTTCCCGTAAGTTTCCTCCTTATCGGAATTGGTTGAATTATGAAAAAGACGTCGAGAGATAAGGACGATAGCTCATTAGATGTTTAACCAAATTGCTCGAACCCTTTTTCGATGCAACATTTCCACAACGGTATTTTTTTTAATTGGAAAAACAAAACATTTATTCAACAGAATTTCTCCAATATTTGATACGTCGACATGTTTCGGGTTTTATCCAATTCTCAAGTCCTGGTCTTGCAACTTTTATTCGTCACTTTTATAGGTTTTCGGAGATTTTATGAAAGTTATGAATGAAATTCTCAATATATTGAAGTTGAAATGAAAGAGAATATTGGTTCAGGAATTGGGAAAAAACTATGTTTGAAAAGAGGTAAATACACCTGCATACCACTTTTGTAGGTTTCCGAAATTGATAAAAAATTACCCAAAAATTGTTGATAAATGATTGCGGAGAAATTTGAGGAATGGTATTTATAGTGGAAAAATCTTAAACTACCCTCATTCTGATGAAAATTGCTATTTTCCTCTTGAATTTCATTCAATTCTTTGACTTTTGCAAGAATAATATCGATTTTTGGAAATATTAGGTTTCATCGATTGAAGGTTTAAATATTTATTCCAGATTCCAATGGAAATTTATTTTTGGACTAAATAAGCATATTGGAATAGCAGTTCGTTACAGATTCATACAAGGAATTAAATAAAAAATTTTTTGATAAATTTAATTTCTCGAAACTATTGTCTACTAGTTCAAATGGTCGGAAATAAATCACGTATTTTGTGTTATTATCATTGTAGAATTTTAATTATTTATACTACAAATAATTGAAAAAAAAAGTTTCAAGTTTTCATTTCCGTAGGCTGTACCCATGGCTGTCTGAATCTATAGGAGAGAAATAATTTTTTCGCGGATTTGTTTTTTGTAGAATTTATTTTTTTCGAGATTTTTTTTTTTGCATTATTTTTTTTCCGTAAAATATTTTTTCTCGTAGAACTAATTTTTTTGGTAGTATTCATGTTTTCATGTTTTTTTTTGTAAATTTTTTCTCTAGAATTAATTTTTTTCGTACAATTTATTTTTATTCTAGATTTTTTTTCCTCACGGATATTCGATTATCTCTGTATATTCGATTTGGTTATTGCACGTTTGGGTGTTTTTTTTTGAACATTTGAAGCAATAGTTTTGTAAGCTCTCGATTCATGTTCAGGTTTTTCTTTTTTTTCCGTAGAATTTTTTGAGTGTCAAATTCATATTTTTGTTCATTTATTTTTTGTACAATTTATTCTTTTCTTAAATTTTCTTTGTAGTTCTACGAAAAAATATATGTAACATGTTATGCCTCTCCTGAAAATAAGTGCTTCGAACCCTTTTGCCATAACTGCTTTGAAAATGATCTGGGACAATAAAATGATTTTCACGAAAATAAAATGAATTCCACGAAAAAACAAATACATACATATATGGAAGATAAATTTCACGAGAAATATAAATCTCCAAAAAAATTCCACAAATATGAATTCTAAGTAAAAAAAATGAGCGTTTTTGACAAGATTCAGAAGAGACTATATTTTCCAGGGAAGATCAAATCTAGGTATTTTCTTGGAAGGAACAGTGAATATATCTTTGTTGAAAAAACCGCTCAAATTTAGCAAAATAGTATGATGTAGAGATGATTCTCCTTTATACTCCTTTCCCATACGGAAACAGAGGAAAATATTCGTGAAAGAGGTGTTCTGGATGCTTTGGAATTATTTGAAAAAAAAATCTGGGAGAAAATTCTACAAAAAAAATTTATTTAGGAAGTGCATTTTTTTTTTGTTAATTTTTTCCTAGATTTTTTTTTTATCAAAGCATCTAGAACTCCTCTTTCACGAATATTTTCCTCTGTTTCCGTATGGGAAAGGAGTATGAAGGAGAATCCCCTCTTCATCATGCTATTTTGCTAATTTTGAGCGATTCTCTCAACAATGATATTCCAAGAAAATACCTAGATTTGATCTTCCCAGGAAAATAAGGTCTCTTCTGAATCTTGTCAAAAACGGTCATGGTCGTTGTAATAGCTTACTACCCAGTTGTAATCCTCTCTTCATCCATACAACACCGTTGACCTCTTATCAATCCACCCTCGAAGGACCACTGGTCGTCCCCCTCGGTCTTCACGCTCCGTTTCTGGCATATCTCCCACACTCATTCCCATTTCGTGTCACCCGTTCGTTATACATCATGGGGTCATTATCTCAGAGTACATCCTGTCTCAGTCGATATGGTGCCCGCATGTTAAGTGTCCGTCGACCAGAAGATATCACCTGCGCATGGAGGATGGAATAAAAACACTACCAATGAAGAAAAAAATAGTTGTGGAAATGTAATGAGGAATATCTTCTGGTCCATCGCTCCCAACCGCGCCAAGACGCCTCCCGATCCAGGAGAGAAAAAAACCGAATTCCATCAACGTCGTCCCATACATTTTCAAAGTGAAAACAATAAAGCATACGAAAAATTAGCATTCATATCAAGCGCGATTGCTGTAGTTGAAACGTGAGTTGAGCGACACTTTATCTCTCAGCGAGCGTGGACTGCGCTCTGTGCGCTCGCTATCTCCGCATTAATTATCTACTTAAAGTGAACCTACCTGTACACTGTTCTAGCTTCTGGCCAGATAAAGACGGTTTTATTCAGGCTACCAGATTATTCTCGATTAATTCATCTCTCCCCTTTGGAGATTCGAAGGTGGTATACAAGAGTTGGTAATGGGATTCTTGGAGGAGCTGCTTGTTGCTGGGATGGGTATCGATAATGAAACTTGTAATTGTCGTTTTCTTGTGGAACAATGATTTTTTCTAATTTATTCAAGACTGGAGCTTTCTGTTTCGTCTGTGAGATATGGTTGCCTTTAATTGAGGACCTGTAGTGGTCTTCGAACATCTGAAGTTCCAAAAATCATCGCTTGGATGGGCGATTTTGGTTGGAAAAACCTGGCCGGTCAAAGAGAAACCTGTTTTTTATTTCAAATTTGAATATTGAGAGGATTTCGAAGGACCAAAGTGATAATGTTTCAAAATGAGCGAAATAGCACGTTGCAGAGGTGTTTTGAATGCTTTGGAATTATTTTGGAAAGAAACCAGGAAAAATAAAATTTTACGGAAAAAAAATACTCAAATAAAAAGCACTGAATTAATTTTTTTCGTAATATAAGTTTTTTCCTAGATTTTTTTCGCGTTTTTTTTCCGTGGCCTATTTTCACGTAGAATTCATTCTTTGTGTGATTTTTTGGAGATTATATTTGTTTTTTCGTGGAATTCATCTTATTTTCATGAAAATCATTCTATTGTCTTAGATCATTTTCAAAGCAGTTATGACAAAAGGATCCAAAGCACTTATTTTCAGAAGAGAAATTACTAAACTAACAATTAACATAACTACAAAAAAATCTCCGAAAAAAATAAATTGTACAAAAAAATAAATGCACGAAAATTCTACGAAAAAAAATTTACGAAAAAACCTGTCCATGACTTGAGAGGTTACAAAACTAATGCTTCACCCTAACCTGCTAAAGAATAATCAAATCTAATATACAAAGATAATCGAATATTCGTAAGGAAAAAAAATCTGAGAAAAAAAAAATTCTAGAGAAGGAATCTACAGAAAAAGATTCATGAAAAAATAAATTCTACGAAAAACAATGAGTTCTACGAAAAAAAATAATTTACCGAAAAAATAAATTCTGCGAAAAAAAATCTTCGGAAAAAATAAATTCAACGAAAAAAGAATTCTACAAAAAACAAATCCACTAGAAGTAAATTTAACAAAGAAATTTTCCAGATCATCAGAAGAATACGAAAAAATCATTTTTAAAAACTCGGGTATACCAGAAACTTTGTCTAAAATTCAGCTTGAGGAAATTTGTCGAAAAATTAGCGCAAAAAAATTTAATAATTTCCCGAACAATTATTCTACCAATACAGAAATATAAAATATTCCTAGATCGATTTTAAATAGGAATAACATACTGGAATTACTCCCGCCAGCTCCGCACATCGACGTTGTGACATTTCCCGTAGACTTTCCAAAAAATCGACGATAAATTTCCCCGACCAAAATATTCGAAAAATCAACATAAAAACGAAGGCAATAAAAAGCAAGAGTGACGCCCGATCCATTCCAGGTGACAAGGTCCTTCGCGTTTTGCGGGCAGACAATAGACCTCGAAAAAAAAAATTCACATCACTTCCGCAGGTGCCCTCGCCCGGCCCCGGATCAACCAATTCTCGGCTATCTTGGAGATCATCAGGGCCGACCTACTGCATAATGAAATTACGGATCCGTCCGGTTTGCATAAGGCGCCGAAATGGGAATATTTGGTTTTGATTATCTCGAAACGTGAATATTAATTTTTTTTGTTCGGATATTGTTAATCTTGATCTTGTTCATAATAATATTTATTCAAAAAAAAAATTATAATATCACACATTCAATATACAATCCATGTAAATTTTCAACGTCAAAATTGGTCTTATTTACCAAGAAAAAAAGTTTGAATTTTGTATAAACATCCAGTGAATTGATAGACAGAGAAAACGTTCACTTATAATATCGAGAGATCTTAAATTATTTCTGGAAATTTCTTTGAGGTCACGAATATTCTGAAAATTATTCCGAGACGCACATTTCCTATATTCTCCACTCAGGAGTTCTCGTGTTTGAGTCGATTCGGTAAGCAGAGAATACCGAATCCGAATCGCATGGAGGCTTCGAGATTTGATCTCGACGTTATTATTCATGGGCAAACGTGACTCCTTTTTTTCGATTTTTCTTCCAGAAACTTTCAATGGTTCATAAAGGTGTGTTCCCATCGAAGATTCAGAATTATATATCCAGTTCGACCTTCGACCCTTCGAAATCGACTCTTAACGGCCAAAAACTACCTACACACCTCACAGAAACCGTCAATCACACACAGTCGGTTACAAATTGGTGGGAAATGGCACAAACCGTTGCCGGTCTAGTTACCGGGCGCTTTCTGGAAGACGACCAGCGGATGGACCCGGGCTGACCGCCACAGGTAGCCGAGAATCCTTCTGGTCCGTGGAAAAATCGCAAAAAGGGTTCCTCAACGGAATATCCGTTTCGATGAATGCCCGATAAAAATTAGGTCGCATACTCCTCTAGTACCTGGCCATCTTCGACGAAACTTTCTCATGCGGCCGCTGGTCATCCGAACTCTTTTTCAGGTAAAACTTTTTTACGGGATCCGATATCGCCTTATTATAACCGTTCAGCCGTGGTCAGTTTGCCTTCCCGGACGTACCTGTGGATCCGAAGGGACCCCTGCTCTACCTGCCCACACACCTTCCTGCTTGACCCCTCGTGGGACCTCGCAATTTGATCTAATTTAAATGCGCCCTGGATTCGAAGGGGATCGGGGTCAGTGGTCAAAAAGGAGCTGACCATTGTTTCACGGGTACCTATAAGAAGGATACGTGGCCGGAGGAACGATTCAACGGACGTTATGACCGTCGCGATGGGAAGGGTGGGTCCGTTTGGCGATGATACAGTCGTTTTTTACCTACCCCCGATAGCCGTTACAATTTCAATCTTGATTGACCCTAGTTTGCACGATGCCGATAGTATTTTGAATAATTAGGTTAACACGATTATGGCTATAAGTTATATATTGCAGTCAAAATGATTAATGTGGTCATTATCCAGCCATAACATAAAAACAACAATTCAGACAGAATGATTATTGAAGTGAAATTACTCAAAAAATCTAGCCATTTTTAAAAATATCTAATAAAACTCGGTTAAAGTTATAAAACTCAATCAATTAATTCATCATGTTATTTACTTTATTCAGTCGATATACATAATGTCCAGCTATTATGTTTAATTACTTTTTGATCACATTATCACGGTTGATCAAACAGTGATCGCCTGAGTCAATAATATCAATATTATTCACACTATCCAGTCACTATCTATAAAAACTATTCAAATTATACAAAGTGATTATTCAGGTAGAAAAAATCAAAGATTCTTGTCATTTTTGAAAATATCTAATAAAACTAAAACAGTAACAGCCTGAGTCGATGATATAAATATCATTCACACTATCCAGTCACTATCTAAAAAAACTGTTCAAATTATACAAAGTGATTATTCAGGTAGAATTAATCAAAAATTCTAGTCATTTTTGAAAATTTCTAATAGAACTGAAACTGTTACAGCCTGAGTCGATAATATCAATATTATGCACACTATCCAGTCACTATCTATAAAAACTGTTCGAATTATACAAAGTGATTATTCAGATAAAATTAATCAAAAATTCTACTCATTATTGAAAATTTCTAATAAAACTAAAACAGTAACAGCCTGAGTCGATAATATAAATATTATTCACACTATCCAGTCACTATCTATAAAAACTGTTCGAATTATACGAAGTGATTATTCAGATAGAATTAATCAAAAATTCTAGCAATTTTTGAAAATATCTAATGAAAATAAAACAGTAACTGTCTGAGTCGATAATATAAATATTATTCACACTATCCAGTCACTATCTATAAAAACTATTCAAATTATACAAAGTGATTATTCACATAAAATCAATCAAAAATTCTAGTCATTTTTGAAAATTTCTAATGAAACTAAAACATTAACAGCCTGAGTCGATAATATAAATATTATTCACACTCTCCAGTCACTATCTATAAAAACTGTTCGAATTATACAAAGTGATTATTCAGATAAAATTAATCAAAAATTCTACTCATTATTGAAAATTTCTAATAAAACTAAAACAGTAACAGCCTGAGTCGATAATATAAATATTATTCACACTCTCCAGTCACTATCTATAAAAACTGTTCGAATTATACAAAGTGATTATTCAGATAAAATTAATCAAAAATTCTAGTCATTTTTGAAAATTTCTAATAAAACTAAAACAGTAACAGCCTGAGTCGATAATATAAATATTATTCACACTATCCAGTCACTATCTAAAAAAACTGTTCGAATTATACAAAGTGATTATTCAGATAAAATTAATCAAAAATTCTACTCATTATTGAAAATTTCTAATAAAACTAAAACAGTAACAGCCTGAGTCGATAATATAAATATTATTCACACTATCCAGTCACTATCTATAAAAACTGTTCGAATTATACGAAGTGATTATTCAGATAGAATTAATCAAAAATTCTAGTCATTTTTGAAAATTTCTAATGAAACTAAAACATTAACAGCCTGAGTCGATAATATAAATATTATTCACACTATCCAGTCACTATCTATAAAAACTATTCAAATTATACAAAGTGATTATTCACATAAAATCAATCAAAAATTCTAGTCATTTTTGAAAATTTCTAATGAAACTAAAACATTAACAGCCTGAGTCGATAATATAAATATTATTCACACTCTCCAGTCACTATCTATAAAAACTGTTCGAATTATACAAAGTGATTATTCAGATAAAATTAATCAAAAATTCTACTCATTATTGAAAATTTCTAATAAAACTAAAACAGTAACAGCCTGAGTCGATAATATAAATATTATTCACACTATCCAGTCACTATCTAAAAAAACTGTTCGAATTTTACAAAGTGATTATTCAGGTAGAATTAATCAAAAATTCTAGTCATTTTTGAAAATTTCTAATGAAACTAAAACTGTAACAGCCTGAGTCGATAATATAAATATTATTCACACTATCCAGTCACTATCTAAAAAAACTGTTCGAATTATACAAAGTGATTATTCAGGTAGAATTAATCAAAAATTCTAGTCATTTTTGAAAATTTCTAATAAAACTAAAACTGTTACAGCCTGAGTCGATAATATAAATATTATTCACACTATCCAGTCACTATCTATAAAAACTATTCAAATTATACAAAGTGATTATTCAGGTAGAATTAATCAAAAATTCTAGTCATTTTTGAAAATTTCTAATAAAACTAAAACAGTAACATCCTGAGTCGATAATAGAAATATTATTCACACTATCCAGTCACTATCTATAAAAATATTCAAATTATACAAAGTGATTATTCAGGTAGAATAAATCAAAGATTTTAGTCATTTTTGAGAATATCTAATGAGACTAAAACAGTAACAGCCTGAGTCGATAATATAAATATTATTCACACTATCCAGTCACTATCTATAAAAACTGTTCGAATTATACAAAGTGATTATTCAGATCAAATTAATCAAAAATTCTAGTCATTTTGGAAAATGTTTAATAAAACTAAAACAGTAACAGCCTGAGTCGATAATATAAATATTATTCACACTATCCAGTCACTATCTATAAAAACTATTCAAATTATACAAATTGATTATTAGTTAGAATAAATCAGAAAATCTAGCCATTCTTGAAAATATCTAATAAAACTCGGATGAAGTTTTAAAACTCAATAAATCAATTCATCATGCTATTTACTTTATTTATTCGATATACATGATATCCAGCCATTATGTTTGATTGCTATTTAATCACATTCTCTGTAACAGAACTAGCCGAAGTGATTAATATGGATATTATTCAAACTATCCAGCCATTTTATATAAAAACTATCCATGTCAGACAGTGCCAGTCAAATTATCTAGCGAGACTTGCAGAAAGTGATAAATCACCATAAACTCAAGGTTTTTCCGTATGGCAGATATACATACATAGAAAATTCGGGAAAACTGCTGGCGGTTGAAGAAACCTAAAGTAATTAGCTCGCAAGAAAAGATTCATTGGAATTCAATATTGAATTCGTGAATGTACAGCAAAAATAACCCTTTCAATCCCACCAACCAATGAGGATCCACCAAACATCCCCACTTCTCCAAGTAGAATAAAATCAGGTCACTTATTCAACCCTTCGCGATTTTATTCCTGAATAATCTCAACCCTTCCTATCCTATCTTTCTTCCTCTCGCAATGTCGAATTTGACCATCCCTTTTTATTCAAATCAGGGAGAGAGGTGGATTCTTCATCCCTTAGGACGCAGCTCCAGGGATCTCTCAGCTTCAGTCGTTCTTGACTACCCAAGAACCACACATCTGAAACCCTTGTGATACATTTTCAGCGCAATATCAATTTGAAAATTTTGTTAAGTAAACTATTATAAAATCTTTAAATTAAATTTTTAAAAAATCGTAACTAAAGCTAGAATTATATTTATATCATTGTTATCGTTTTACATTCAAATCATTTTTTAACTCGTGGTCCTTCGAGCCGGATTTCGCGAAAGTAACCTAGTGATCCTTGATGGTTCGTCGCGGCGATTTATAGAGGCTAATAAATAAGTGACCGAAGAAACATGGAAGTGTCTGGGCGTTATCTGAGGCACGTGGACGCGACGATTAAGAGGCAGCATCATGTAAGAAGGAGTCTTTTACCGGAGCTACTTAATGGTAAGTCACAATTTTATCTGTTGGAGTGGCAGCGTCTCGAAGATGACTTCTTGGAATGTCTTGAATTGTTCCAATCTCGAGGAATGCCGAGAATGGGATTTGTTATTGTTTCGTTCGATAAGCGGGTTTGATTTGGTGAGGATTCTATACTTTTTTTTTTCTCTCTCGAATGGTAATGGCTCTTGTCGAGTTGACAAATTGTAAGCAGAGGATGGAGAAGTGAGATGCTCCCCGCAAAAATATGAAAAAAAATCTTCGAAGTTTATATTATCGAGGGTAATAAATCAAAGTGATCCTCGACGCGTGCCAAGGGTTGGATGGACAGTGGTCAGTCTGGAACTTGTTTGGTGACCACCTCATTCACCTCGGATTACAAGTGTTGTAAGGGAGACTACCTGTCGTCCCAAGTGGATGAACAACTTGTTGGTAGTCAGATAAACATCCCTGATCCTTGAATATACCCATGTATAATTCATTATCGATAGAAAACTCGGAAAAACGACTTGCGAGTCGAAAGCTCCACGTTTATTTTAGATCATAAAAGCTCTCGAGTCATCTCGACCAGATAAAGTCCAGTTTACCTCCCAGAAGGTGCACATCTCAATCGAGGTGATACGACGAGATGAAGAGGAGGCCATCAATCATTGGGTTTTTAGTTCTCAGAATGCAGGTAGAAACTAGACATGTTTATGTTTTTTCGGTGCGATAGCTGGCTTCCGTTGAAAGTGTCCCATTTGAAGTATGAATTACAACGTAGATAAGTAATTATGGTTCGTTAAAATTCTCATTTTAGGGTAATTTAAACGTCAAAGTGTTGGCTTGTTAGCGTAAAGAATCATTTAGTTAATTTCAGAAATAATATTGAAAACTGAAGAAGGGTCTTTCTTGTAAACAAAAGTTCTAAATAAAAAGTTTTAATGAAAATAAAAATATGTATCGTAAAAAACAGTTTATTGCAAAACTTTTTAGACCCCTGTACTGTTTCAGTGAGAGCAATAGTTTCGTGATAAAATAGTATATTGAGGTATTAGTGGATAAAAAGGTCTTTAAAACACGCGCGATTTTTCGAGCACGACGGCGAAGCCTTTACAACGTTGAGTTGTTTTTTTTTCTCCTCAAAAACATGTATTGTGAAGAAAAATTTATTGCCAAAATTTCTTAAATTTATTAGCTGTTTTCGTGAAAACTATAGTTTCTAATAATAATAAAATAAATCGAAATCTGGTGCATGAACGATAAAAGGAAATCTTTTTGAAGTTGTATTTTATTAATTAATTTTTGAATTCGAAAATTTTGTTTCGTTAAGAAACTATAGTAAAGAAAGGAATTTTTTAACGATATATAATTTTGAATCAGAACACAATTGGGATTGAAAAACATTAGCTTTATTGGAAACAACACGAGAATTAAAAAAGTTTTGCGATAAATCTTCCTGAACGACACATATTTTTAAATTAGAAAATTTTGTTTCGTTAAAAAGTTATAGTAAAGAAAGGAATTTTCAAATGACACATATTTTCAAATCAGAACAGAATTGTGATTGAAGAACATTTGCTTTATTGGAAAAAACACTAGAATTAAAACGTTTTGCTATAAATTTTCCTTAACGACACAAATTTTTGAATTAGAAAATTTTGTTTCGTTAAAAACTTATAGTAAAGGAAGGAATTTTCTAACGACATGTATTTTCAAATAAGAACACAATTGGGATTGAAAAACATTTGCTCTATTGGAAACACGAGAATTAAAAACGTTTTGCGATAAATTTTCCTGAACGACACATATTTTTAAATTAGGAAATTTTGTTCCGTTGAAAAGTTATAATAAAGAAAGGAATTTTCGAATGACATATATTTTTGAATCAGAACACAATTGAAACATTTGCTTTATTGGAAACTACAAAAGAATCAAAAAAGTTTTGCGATAAATTTTCCTAGACGACACATATTTTTGAATTAGATAATGTTGTTTCGTTGAAAAGTGATAGTAGAGAAAGGAATTTTTGAACGACATATATTTTTAAATCAGAACACAATTGTGATTGAGAAACATTTGCTTTATTGGAAACAACACGAGAATTAAAAAAATTTTGCGATAAATTTTCCTTAACGGCACAAATTTTTTAATTAGAAAATTTTGTTTTGTTAAAAAGTTATAGTAAAGAAAGGAATTTTCAAATGACATATATTTTTGAATCAGAACACAATTGTGATTGAAAAACATTTGCTTTATTGGAAACAACACAAGAATTAAAAAAGTTTTGCGATAAATTTTCTTTAACGACACATATTTTTGAACCAGAAAATTTTGTTTCGTTAAAAAGTTGTAGTAGAGAAAGGAATTCTTCAACGACATATATTTTTGAATTAGAATAGAATTGTGATTTGAAAACATTTGCTTCAACTGGAACAAGACGAGAGTTGAAAAAGTTTTGCGATAAATTTTCCTCAACGACACATATTTTTGAATTAGAAAATTTTGTTTCGTTAAAAAGTTATAGTAGGAAAAGGAATTTTTCAACCACATATATTTTCAAATCAGAACACAATTGTGATTGAAAAACATTTGCTTCAACAGGAACACACAAGAAAAAAAATATATTTGTTGAACAAATAACTATTTTGGAATAAATATTGGTCGTCTATCTGAAGTTTTCAAATCACAATAATGAAACAACGAAATATGTTTTAGATAGACCAATACATGAATTGTTGGATTGCTTTATTAGTCTAACTAAAACATATTTTCTTGTTTCATTATTGTGATTTGAAAAATAACTATTTTGTTACTTCTTTCGAATTGATCGATTGACATTCTATACTCCTTGTATGGTCATAGAAAATACTCCCCGCATTTCGATGATTGACCATCGACGATAATTCATTTGGAATTGTCACTCGAAGGAAAAGTGAGTAGTTGAAATTAGATAACCTCAATCTGACAGGAACAGAGAGCATCGTAACAACCATCGAAAATAATTTTATTTTTCAATAATCGAATGACAGATATATTTTTCTTAGTAGGTAATTCTTAGTAATTCCTCATTTCATCAAATGCAAAACGTGTTTGACAGTGTTATATTCTTTCATCTCTCGAAACAATATAAAAAATCGACTCGAACCTTCCCGAAGGACCGATCAACACCCAGATTAAACTACATGATGGTGGATGTACCTCGAGAATATTTTACAAAAGGGCAATAAGTCCTCGGGTCCACTGGAACACCCACCCCATTAGTCAGACGTTGAGGGCTTGCTGACATGAAACGGTCTGTTGAAATTCAGATTTCCCTAATTCGAATCATCGATTGATGATGTGGGATGGCTCGTTCTTTGTTGACGCGACGCATTTTATGGTAATGTTATTCGATGGTTCCAGGTGTAAACCAGAGATCGATTCGTATTCAGGATGTGTCTTCTGGTAAGGACAGCCAGGGAAAATTAAATTTGGTGTTTTCAGTAGGAGAAAAACTCATAGACTGCATTTACGAAGCATAGAAAGTAACTGAGCGAATCACCACAGGCTGATACTGAAAAAGGGTTGAAGGATAGGAAGCAGAGGATGCACCTTCTTTCTGCACGGTTACGGGGTTGTCGCCTAGTTTTGGAGAAGCTAAGGCACTTAACTCAAAGTTGTTCGATATCACTCTCAGAATATACTATGCTGCGATAAAAACGCGGCGGTCAAAGGATCAGACGAATCGGTTTTGCACGAATATGCGACGATGTTTCGTTTGTATCGAATTAAGACCACTTAGGCCTGTCAAAATACTCTTTCAATGTTCATAGTCGGCCCCCCAAATAATTCGCTCTACATTCGAATAATTCACACGCTTTTTAGACGACTAATCTGAAAGGAGCGAGAATAAGTACGACAATAATTTCGGACGCAATAAAGCGAGCATATCGCGCTTAATGACCACGAAAATGTTGAAACGAAAAATCCAGTTTCCTGGGAAAAAGACAAAGGATCATGTGCCCCAACGGCTTCCGCGCATTTATTAACAGGTATCTCTTGTTCTCCAACGACTCGTCCCCGTATTCAAATTGGCCCCAGACGAGAAACTGTTACGTTTTACAATCTCACTCGTTTCGGATCTCGTTTTAATGAAGCCGGAGCATTTATTATTGTTATTATCTCGAGGCGGAGAAGAGCAGAGTTCAAAGGAATAATGACAATGGTGTGCGACGCTTGACCGCTCCAGAGATGGATTAATTTTTTCCAGTTCTCCGGACTATGGAGATTATAAAGATAAGGCATTTTTACGAGTTTCAGAAATTTCAGATAAATGTGTATTTCGATATTTCAAGGAAAGTTGAACGAAATTCTTGTGGTTCTCTCGTGTGTGATAACCTTCATTTCGACCACCCCCCCTTCCGATAATGTATCGATTCCAATCTCGGGAAACCATAATTCGTGTGCGTAGTTGGAGAGGTTGAAGTGCATTTTCCGCTCCTATCCGCAGTTCCCGAAGAGATATCTCCAGTGATAACATCTAACAGGAAAAACGGCGCGGGAATTATTAAAATAGGATTACTAGAATCGGGAATTTTCCTGTGGAAAAACAGTGGATTTCGTCGTGTCTGCGACTTTATCGTAGGGAACCTGATGAGATTTTCCTGTCTGGAGCGCGAGTTTCCTAAAGTTCGGTGTCGCTGATTCATTTCCTCCGAAGATGATTGCGTCGTATCGAAGTCTGGAAATAACAGAAACTTGGCTTTGTTTTGCTTATATCATTATTGTTTCAGAATTGTCACTTCTTTTTCTCTTCGTTCATTTTTTCTCTTCTGATTCTTTTCTTAATTGTTCATAACTTGTGAATGTTGAAAATAAATAAAGGAATAGACTAGATTTGCATCAAAAATACAAATGATACAAAAGTACAGACCCCAGCAAAATTTCTGTTGAATAAAACGAATGAAGAACCTTAACTATAGAAAAAAAATCTTTTTCAACAGAAATGTTTCAACCATTTCCACATTATTTCATGGAAACAATGACATTCGACACATTCTGATATGACACCAATTTTTCTCTTCCTTCAGTTTTTTTCTTTTGATTATTTTCTAAATTGTTTATAACTTGTAAATGTTGAAAATGAATGAAGGAACAGACTAGACTTGCATTAAAAATACAAATGATACAAAAGTACACACCCCAGCAAAATTTTTGTTGAATAAAACGAATGAAGAACCTTAACTATGGAAAAAAAATCTTTTTCAACAGAAATGTTTCAACCATTTCCACATTATTTCATGGAAACAATGACATTCGACACATTCTGATATGACACCAATTTTTCTCTTCCTTCAGTTTTTTTCTTTTGATTATTTTCTAAATTGTTTATAACTTGTAAATGTTGAAAATGAATGAAGGAACAGACTAGACTTGCATTAAAAATACAAATGATACAAAAGTACACACCCCAGCAAAATTTTTGTTGAATAAAACGAATGAAGAACCTTGACTATAGAAAAAAAATCTTTTTCAACAGAAATGTTTCAACCATTTTCACATTATTTCATGGAAACAATGACTTTCGACACATTCTGATATGACACCAATTTTTCTCTTCGTTCAGTTTTTTTCATTTGATTATTTTCTAGGTTGTTTATAACTTGTAAATGTTGAAAATGAATGAAGGAACAGACTAGACTTGCATTAAAAATACAAATGATACAAAAGTACACACCCCAGCAAAATTTTTGTTGAATAAAACGAATGAAGAACCTTAACTATAGGAAAAAAATCTTTTTCAACAGAAATGTTTTAACCATTTCCACATTATTTCATGGAAACAATGACATTCGACACATTCTGATATGACACCAATTTTTCTCTTCGTTCATTTATTTTCTTTTGATTATATTCTAGATTGTTTATAACTTGTAAATGTTGAAAATGAATTAAGGAACAAACTAGACTTGCATTAAAAATACAAATGATACAAAAGTACAGACCCCAGCAAAATTTCTGTTGAATAAAACCAATGAAGAACCTCAATTATAGAAAAAAAATTTTTTTCAACAGAAATTTTTCAACTATTTCCACGTAATTTTATGTGAACAATGACATGCGACACATTTTGATATGACACCAATTTTTCTCTTCGTTCATATTTTTTCTTCTGATTCTTTTCTAAATTGTTCATAACTTGTGAATGTTGAAAATAAATAAAGGAATAGACTAGATTTGCATCAAAAATACAAATGATACAAAAGTACAGACCCCAGCAAAATTTCTGTTGAATAAAACGAATGAAGAACCTTAACTATAGAAAAAAAATCTTTTTCAACAGAAATGTTTCAACCATTTTCACATTATTTCATGGAAACAATGACATTCGACACATTCTGATATGACACCAATTTTTCTCTCCGTTCATTTTTTTTCTTTTGATTATTTTCTAGATTGTTTATAACTTGTAAATGTTGAAAATGAATTAAGGAACAAACTAGACTTGCATTAAAAATACAAATTATACAAAAGTACAGACCCCACCAAAATTTCTGTTGAATAAAACGAATGAAGAACCTCAATTATAGAAAAAAAATTTTTTTCAACAGAAATTTTTCAATTATTTCCACATAATTTCATGTGAACAATGACATGCGACACATTCTGATATGACACCAATTTTTCTCTTCGTTCATTTTTTTTTTTTTGATTATTTTCTAAATTGTTTATAACTTGTGAATGTTGAAAATGAATTAAGGAACAGACTAGACTTGCATTAAAAATACAAATGATACAAAAGTACAGATCCCAGCAAAACTCTTGTTGAATAAAACGAATGAAGAACCACAATTATAAAAAAAAATGTTTTTCAACAGAAATGTTTCAACTATTTCCACATAACTTCATGTGAACAATGACATGCGAGACATTCTGATATAACACAAATTTTTGATTTTTTTGTATTATGTGCTATTTGCGATTTCGAAAATGTATCATATGTTAGTGGTCACATGAAATTTTGTAAAAAAATATTTACAAACTATGAAAAATTCCTGTCGAAATACTTGTCATAGTGATGCGAAATTTCAGCTTAATTTCGTCCAAATGGATAAAAAATTATCGGTCATCCTCTCAACCTAGTCGAATCAGACATACCCATGTAATATAGCCGACGATAGCAGAAACGTGTAATCGCTCTCAGAGCACATCGTTCAATCAGATTTAATTCCACTTTTACCTAGTTACAAAATCAATTCGTGCCTCTGTTTGTTCCGGCAAATTAATTGATTTTGAATAAATTAGTCCTCGTTAAGAATGTCGAGAAAGCAGATTGAACGCCGCTGTTTCTGTATGTTCGAACGCCAACGAGCTCACGATAAATTGCTCCCATACCTGAAAGTGAGGCAGTCTGCGACGTTTGTTAATGAACCACTTCTGTGTATTGACAATGTTATTCTTCTCTTCCAAAATAAAAACTACAAAATCGTCTAAATTCCTTATTGCTATACCACTAGCATAGGCAAGATCAATATCATCTCGCCAAGAAAAAAAAACATGTTAAAGTCGACGAGGAAAATTCTGAAAAAAAGAGATAGAAGGAGGAGCCCCACAAGGATCTTCATGAGGACCAATCCTATAAAAAATATACAGGAGTGACGTACCAAACAATGAATAAACATTACTTACTTAGACCATACGCAGACGACACTGCACTGCTTCAGCTAAAACTGCAGGAAGCAGGACCAAAAGATTTCGGAACAATATATACAAAGTTGGTCATATGAATTAACGAAGAAAAAAGTCAATCAATAATGTTTCACATAACAAGATAATAGAAATAAACGATAAAGAAATAAGATGGAATACTCATAGGTATAAAAATAGACAGAAATCTAAATTTCAACAAACACATAAAAAAAGCAAAACACTGGAAGCAATAGAACACAACATAAAGAAAGAAAACGAACGAACACCAAATGAACTTAGGAAACAAAACAATAATAATTCATCTGGGGGGAAAAACCGATTCGAGTCTTTATCACCTACTAACGGTTTGTCCTTCAAATTACCGAATAAATCTCAACCCTCCTCTTCTGTTTGACACCACGCACAACGTAGGACCTTTGGTCACAGGTCATTTTCGCTTCCTTCAATTTGAGGGTCACCTTTGACCGCTGTCCAGCCCCTCGAATTACATGCTACCACACTCTTTGACATGCAGATTAACATTGTTTAGTAACTTGTCATATGTCCGGGTCTTCCCTTCTCATGATGAATTGCGATGATCCTACAAGCGAAACCCCTATTTATCTCTTTTAAGGAGTTTGGTTCATCAGGTAATATTTTCACCCCTTGCTTTCTATTCCGATGATTTATATGCTTGTTTTTGAAGATCTCGATGTGGAATTGTGCTTAGAGGGTCTCGAAGAGTCGAAATCGGTTAGTTTGTTTGTTGTCATTCTTTCTTTTCTTTCGTATCTGGATTTTATTTCGTCATTTTTTTTTTCCAAAGTTAATTCAGTTTTATTCTAAGTCTCTTTGTATGCCTTGTTTGCTTGCACTTATATGAATTCTTTTAGTTTCAGTATCGTAGTTATTTACCGGATCTCATCTTTTCTGTATGAACCATGGAAGGTCTAGTGAAATTCGGTTTCATACGTCATTGTCAGTCTTATTATGGATTTGTGTATTCTAATTTTCAGTTCCTTATTTAATCTGCTACTTTTTTTTTTGTTAGAGGGTGGAGATATTCTTTGATTTTTTGAGTTTTTTTCCTGTTTCTTTTTTCTTTGTTGAAATTTAGATTCTTGTCCATTGTTATAACTAAGTATTTTATAGTGTCCCTACATTATTCAATTATCGTCTATTTTTTCTACCTCTTGAATTTTATCTTGTTTTGTTGCACATTAGACGACTCTCTTCTTCCTCAATCTTCATTTCCCAAGAATAACCATATCATCAACTTGTTAATATTGTTTTGAAATCTCTTTGTCACCTATTTTAATTTTCAAGTCCTTAATTGAACTGCTACTTTTTTTATAAGAGGGTGAAGATATTCTTTGATTTTTTTGGTTTCTTTCCTGTTTCTTGCGTGTTTGTTGAAATTAAGATCTTTTGTCTCATTTTGTCCATTGTCCAATACATAAGTATTTTACGGTGTCTCCCTTTTTCATTTCTTCATCTTGTTTTGTGGAACATTAGACTGACTCTTTCCTTCTTCAATCTTGATTTTCCAAGAAAAACCATATCATCAACTTGGTAATATTGTTTTGAAATCTCTTTGTCAACTTTTTTTAATTTTCAGATCCTTATTCAATCTGCTACTTTTTTATTAAAGAGTGGAGATATTCTTTGATTTTTTTGGTGTCTTTCCTGTTTCTTAGTGTTGGTTGAAATTAAAATTTTTTGTCTTATTTTGTCCATTATTATACCTAATTATTTCAAAGTGTCTCCCTTTTTTATTTCTTCATCGTTTATTTTTTTCCTTTTTTCCTTTGTTTTGTGGAACATTAGACTGACTCTTTCCTTCTTAAATCTTGATTTTCCAAGAAAAACCATATCATCAACTTGTTAATATTGTTTTGAAATCTCTTTGTCAACTATTTTAATTTTCAGGCTCTTATTTAATCTGCTACTTTTTTCATTAGAGGGTGGAGATATTCTTTGATTTTTTTGGTTTCTTTCTTGTTTCTTCCGTGTTTGTTCCAATAAAGATTTTTTGTTCAATGTTATAAGTATTTTACAGTGTCTCCCTATTTTATTTCTTTATCGTTCATTTTTTTTCCTCTTCAATTTTATCTTGTTTTGTGGAACATTAGACTGACTCTTTTCTTCTTTAATCTTCATTTTCCAAGAATAACTAGATAATCAACTTGTTAATATTGTTTTGAAATCTTTTTGTTACCTATTTCAATTTTCAGGTCCTTATTTAATCTGCTACTTTTTTTTATTAGAGGGTTGGAGATGTTATTCGATTTTTTTGGTTTCTTTCCTGTTTCGTTCGTGTTTTTTGAAATAAGATTTTTTGTCTTATTTTGTTTTTTTTACGCCATATTTTTCAGGAAATTTTTTTTGTTGAAAAAATGTCTCAAAAAATGAATTTATTTTTAAGTCTGGTCGAACCTCAGTTCAACCAACACAACAGTGATGTCGAATCAATTTGTGTTTTTCAAATATTGTTTATTGAAAAATTAACTTATCTATGATCTTTTGATTCGGCATAAGGTGATCCTGTAGCGAGACTATCGAACCAAAGATTATGAAAGAAACCACTGATTCTGTGAACCAAACCGGCGTGTTACAAATAATGTCAATTCATTAAATCGACACTTCAACAGATGGAATCTCCGAATCACAGAATTCAATAGCATGAAATCGAACGATCAATAAAAGAAATTTTTTCAACTTTTTCTGTTCGAATATGAACTCAACTAGTCAACTATCATACCAACAGACTCTCATCAATGGTACCTTGAAGAGCTAGATTTCTCAACGAATTCCTAGAAGCAGGGAATAATGATACCTACAAAGTTTAACAACACCAAGAGATGTAAAAATGAAATTAGATGTATGAAAGATAACACAGTCACTGCATGTGCTACGATTTAAGTGGAAGATGAAAATGATCTCATTTGAATATCTTCACCTGTTGCTCTTCAAAGTAGACAATGCGAAGAGTTCCTCCGAGATGCGGTGCAATTCCAACGAAAATGATAAAACGACACGCCACAGTTTTAACCCATCAGATCATTCTATAATGGAAGCATCCAATTGCGTCGGCTTTTAAAATTTTCGGAGGTAGAATGTTTAATTAAGCGAGTGATCAAATATCATCGTGATGACCGCTTTTCAACCGGATGTTATGATGAGGATAGTGATGAATAGAATTTATTGATATATCGCTTTTTTGCGTAAGCAATTCTTCGTTGCATCGATATAATTCACCTTGTCATCATTGTGTAATATCTCCGACCAAATTTCGTTTACCTCAATCTATTCGCTCAATACCTCGATAAATGCCAAGAAATCCAATCGATTTTGTTGATAACTTTTGGGAATGAATATATATATTTTTTTGAGCAAGAGCAATACAAAATTTCAAAAATCAAACAACACGACAGCAAAAGAAAATCAAAGGCGAAAGGAATTTTCAGAAGATAGATATTATTCAATATCTATCGAATATGCAAGAAATATTGAAGTACAGGGGTTGAAAAATTTTTGCAATTAATCGTTCTTTACGATACAAAGTTTCAAATTACTGAAAAAAAATTCCATTTTTACAAAAAAAAAATTTTTAACAAAAAAAGATTTCTTTATTCAAGAATATATTTTTTCTCATCGATAAAATTTGCGTAAATTTTCAAACCTCTTGAAGCACCAGATAGCGATCTGCCTAATGTGAAAAATCATCATTTAACCTAATCAATCCCCTTCGAAAAGTGAACGGCAACGAGCATCCAGATTCTTCAACACCTACGAATAAATCGCATTTTCTCAGTGAAAGTTAAATCAGTAATTATGCAGAATCGTACTCTCGTCGAGAAGTCAACTAATTTGCCCATTAATCAATTCAAGGTGATGTCCGAATTCCTCCAGTTTGGATGCTTCTTATCGTCTTATAGACATCGAGAGAATATCTGAGTGTGATTCTATTCGTCACATCCGAAACGAATTTCGCAGCCATTATCATTTCCTCTATCCCACAATAATTTCTTGGAATTGATCTCTTGGCTAGATTCGCAAGAAATTTTATAATTTGTAATATGAAAAAAAATATATCATTGAGTACACTCTTGTACACGCCAATGTGTTTACAGAATGAGATGGTCGATGTCTGCTTGTGGCACGTCGTTCCAAGCAACTTGAACATCGTAGATTAACCTTAGAGCGGCCAGAGGCCGCGATCGAATCTCGAAGAACCCAAGCTGTCAATAAATATGTAGACTCAAAGAAATTTTCCAGAATATACAACAGGCATTCGGTTACTTCTACAGGAAATTCCCCCTATATAAATGACTGCAGGAATATTCGTTGAGTTTACGTGTCATATCCGATCGTTTAGATCCTCTAGAAATAACAAGTTTTAGAATAATTGATGCAACCAAACTGCAGTTTGTCACCTACTGGTGAAATTTCTAAAATGTATGTGTCAAATAATCGAGTTGATGAACTTGTTCCTCCTGGATGTTACCCTTCTAATATAACAGAGTGAATTATTATTATCTTGGGCCATTCCGAGATCCACCAGGTCTGAATAATACATAGAGGCCCTGTCGAGAAGAAGCACAATGTGAGGGCTCGTACTGAAGAGTATCACGTACAAATGTTCCATCACCCAAACACAAAATCCTTTATTCATCGTTCTCGACGATTCGAATTCAAACAAGTAAACTTCTCAGCGCCTTTGTGTTATTTCTACACCAGGAAGATTCATTGTTGATTCAATTTCGAGACCGAGAAGAAATTTATGGTTCATTTGAGCCAAATGGGCTATTATGCGACGAACCTCTCCGAGAAGGCAATGACTTTATCACAAATGGAATGGTTGAGACTATAGAGTCAGTCCAAGATGTCGAAAATCCACATCAATTGAGCTTCAGCAAGACCACAAGAAGTGGGGAAGTCCAAACTTGGCCATGCCATTTTACAAGATTCGACTTACACAGGAATTCATGCTTTTTGGTGCTTGGATTGGAATGAAGACAAGGATTTTCGCAAAAGAGTCATCATCACCAACTCAAAGTTCGCCACTTTTCCACTCCTTGATGAATACTCCTCCGACCATAATTTCTTTGGCCACACCACACCAACAATATATATCACATACATCTCTTGGAACTCAGCTCGTGAATCCTTCAATCTGGACAAGCTAGAATGATCATCTTCGGAGGATATTGGAGGTGCTCTTCCTATAATTCCTCCTCTATTGAATACAAGATCTTTCCTTGTATAGGTCTTGAGCTGTTCAAAGTCTTCTGGACAGACCACCAGCACAAAGTTTCCTCCGACCAAGATCTGCTCCAACCAAGCCTTCTTTGATGAAGACACCAACCACATGCATCTCTTGAAGCTCACCTTCTTCTTAGGGTATTGGTTTTGTAACTTCCAAGATATCGAGAAGAGGTGGCTGAAAATCCATAACAAATCGGCTTCAGCGAAACCACAAGAAGTGGTGCATTCCAAACTTCGGCTAACACAGGAATTCATGCCATTTTGGTGCTTGGGTTGGAATGAAGACAAAGATTTTCGCAAAAGAGCCATCTCCAAGGACGACCAATATGAATTGTCGCATCCAGATGCTTTGCTATTGAATACTAGATATTTCCTTGTCCAGGCCATTGAGAGCCTTTTCGATGGACTACTAACTCGAAGTTCGCCACATTGTGTCTCTTTGATGAATACTCCTCCGACCATAATTTCTTTGGCCACACCACACCAACAATATCAATCACATACATCTCTTGGAACTCAGCTCGTGAATCCTTTAATCTCGACAAGCTAGAATGATCATCTTCGGAGGATATTGGAGGTGCTCTTCCTATAATTCCTCCTCTATTGAATACTAGTGCTTGTTCAGGTCGTGAGCTTCTTGAAGCCTTCTGGACGGACCACTAGCTCAAAGTTTCCACCAACCAAGATCTGCTCCAACCATGACTTTGATGAAGACACCAACCACATACATCTCTTGAAGCTCACCTTCTGAACCCTCTTCTTCGTAGGATATTGGTCTCGTACCAAGATATCGAGAAGAGGTGGCTGAAAGTCCACAACAATTGGGCATCAGCAAAACCACAAGAAGTGGTGCAGGCCAAATTTCATGTTGGTGCTTGGGCTAGAATGAAGACAAAGATTTTTGCAAAAGAGCCATCTTCGAGAACGACCAATTTGAATTGTCGCATCCAGATGCTTTTCTATTGAATACTGGATCTTTCCCTGTCCAGGCCATTGAGAGCCTTTTGAATGGACCACCAACTCGAAGTTCGCCACTCTGTGCCTCTTTGATGAATACTGCTTCAACCAAGATTTCTTCTATGAGACCACACTAAATGGTTTGAGCACATAGATCTCTTAGAATTCAGCTAGCGAACCCTTCAATCCAAATGAAACATAGATGATTGATCCTCTTCGGAGGATATTAGAGATGCTTCCCCTATAATTCCTCCCCTATTGAATACTAGATCTTTCCTTGTCCGGGTCTTGAGCTGCTTGAAGCCTTCTGGAGGGACCACCAGCTCGAAGTTTCCTCCAACCAAGATCTGCTTCAACCATGATTCCTTTGATGAGGACATCAACGACATGCATCTCTTGAAGCTCACCTTGTGAACCCTCTTCTTCGTAGGTATTGATCCTGTAACTTCCAAGATATCGAGAAGAGGTGGCTGAGAGTTCACAACAATTAGGCTTAAGCATAACCACAAGAAGTGGTGCAGTCCAAACTTCAGCTAACACAGGAATTCATGCCATTTTGGTGCTTGGGCTGTAATGAAGACAAAGATTTTTGCAAAAGGGCCATCTTCAAGGACGACCAATATGAATTGTCGCATCTAGATGCTTTTCTATTGAATACTAGATCTTTCCTTGTCCAGGCCATTGAGAGCCTTTTGGATGGACCACCCACTCAGAATTCGCCACTTTGTCACCCTTTGAAGAATACTTCTTCAACCATGATTTCTTTGGTGAGACCACACCAAAAAGTTTGAGCACATAGATCTCTTGGAACTCAGCTAGTGAATCCTTCAATCACGAACATAATGATACATAGTAGAATGATCATCTTCAGAGGAAATTGGAGATGTTTTTCCTATAATTCCTCCTCTATTGAATACTAGGTCTTTCCTTGTTCAGGTCTCGAGCTGCTCGAAGCCTTCTGGACGGACCACCAGCTCAAAGTTTCCTCCAACCAAGATCTGCTCCAACCATAATTCCTTTGATAAGGACACCAACCCCATGCATCTCTTGAAGCTCACCTTGTTAACTCTCTTCTTCGTATAGTATTGGTCTTGTAACTTCCAAGATACAACAACTGGGGTTCATCAAAACCACAAGAAGTGGTACAGTCCAAACTTTGGCAAACACAGGAATTCATGCCATTTTGATGCTTGTGAGGGATTGAAGACGAAGATTTTGCAAAAGAACCATCTTCTAGGACGACCAATATGAATTGTCGCATCCATATGCTTTTCTATTGAATACAAGATCTTTCCTTGTCCAGGTCTTGGGCTACTTAAAGCCTTCTGGACAGACCACCAGGTCAAAGTTTCCTCCAACCAAGATTTCAGATGCATTTTTCTTTGGATGGTCTTTGTCGTGTAACTGTTTGAGTCGTCGTCGAGGATGGTTGTTTGTTTGTCCTCCCATGTAGCAAGCACACGCCATATGCAAATTCGGAATACCTCCGAGCCCATACTCAATCAAATGGGATCGCTCCCCGCGTTCGCGAAGAAAACAATAACCCGAAGAATTGTTGACACCATTATCGACGATCTCTAGAATCATATAAAGAGGAGACGGCCGGAGGCATAACAGTTGTTTGGTTGATCACGTACGCGGAGCGACAATAACATATTCAACGCGTCGAGCGTTCCAGCCATGGTCGTGTAGATGATGATGTGCTCGTCGTACACCAACTTGGGTTGTATTATTGGGCCATTGAACGCGCTGAGGTGTCTTCGGCATACCGAAGATGGAGGAGAAACTGCCATCAGCCACATCCGACCGAGGTGAAACCGGGATCGGGTCCTGCCACCAAGAAGAGTTCGTCACACTCAAGACCGAAGATTTATAAATTTTGTTCAAATTTGTTTGTAGTGAGGAAATATTAGATTCGATCTAAAACCATTGAATTTTTACTTTTGAGGAAATTTAGTTCAGTTTCATCCTATGAAGAAAACCAAAACATGTCTCATATACTTCATCGAAATACCAAATACTCAATTCACTGCCTTATCCATATCAGAATGATTTTTTTCTAATTCATTCAAGACTGAAGCTTTCTTTTTCATCTATGGGAGATTATTGCCTTCAATTAAGGTCTTATACAAATGCAAAAGCAAAAGCAAAAGTACCTGATCACCGCTATACTTACCGTTTTTCCTGTTCATAGGACTCAAGTCACTTAAACTGGAATCGGCAGATTGCAAGTACAGATTGTTCCTCAAAATGGTCTCTTTGTTGTCGTGATAACAATAGTTGCGTTTTAACAACAGGAATTCATTTAACCGGAAATTCCCTGGATTCGTTTTTTTCAGTGGATTCTTCTACACATACATTTTAGAAATTTATTTCACCAGTAGGTGTCGATGAATTGCAAAGATCGAAGGAAGGAAATTGAAAGATTCAATCCCAAGCTTTCCCTCTCTCTTCGTGTAATTTCGTGGGGATGAATTTACGATCAGATGAACCCTCCGAAGAGTTGAGCACTGGCACCTCGCCATCAATAAAGTGGATTAACTCCTCCGTTTTCAATAAGGTAAGCTGGGGATGATCCAGGAGCTTCAGTTGCGGTATCGTGAGAGCATTATATGGGTCAATCCAATTTGCCCTTTCTACGCCCTGCAGAAGTTAATGATCATCCCGCAGCGGCGGCGAACCCAGGGCAGGACCCGAATTCGAAGATTAATTTTTTCTCGGATCTCTTTACGTGCAGGTTTTTGGGGGTGAATGAACGAAGGGAGTTTCTTTATGATTTTGAAGGGAAATAACCTACCCATTTCGAATTATTGTATTTCAATGAAGGGTTTGTTTCCGATTTCTCCGAGTGGGACCCTGGCCCGCACATGATGGGAGTCAACAGCTTCAATAACCTCCCCTACTCATGCTCCAGTTCGTTTGACCTTAGTGTTATTAAAAAGCCAGAATAGGTGCCAGAGTTGTATCGGGGTGGGTCTCACAATGGAGAATGCGAAGTTGTGTAGGAGATGTGCTTTCCAAGCACGGAACCGATCTCATCTTTTGTGTTAGGGGCGCGTCGATATTCTGGGTGGAAAGCCAAGAGAATGATGGGAATTGTTTTGTTTGTTGAAAATGAAATATAAAACACAAGAATAGGTGAAACGCTCAACCAACCTGATGTCCGCGACATCCTAACCATTTTTTAGACACATGACAGTTAGGCAGTGCTACCAATGTGAAACACTGAAAGATTCTATTTTAGTCAGTAATTTGAATTTGAGAATTGGCAATTCCCTAAACGTGTTTACTAAAAATCAAAAAATCACTGGATTGGGATGAAGCTAGTTTGGGTAAAACGATCATTCAATTGGACATCACGAAATTATGGTGAGGTTAGTGAATAGTTTAACATCGCGAGAAAAAGGTTATTGCCTTCAAAAATTTTATTTTTTACAATGGTTTAAAAATTTCATGAAAATTCCAATTTTTACGGAATCATATTGGTAAGTCCGGTTGAAGCTGTCAATTTTCAATTAAGCTGACCCAAAAATATCAAAATTTCATAATCTGGAAGAATAAACATTGTCATTTTCAACCCTATTTCAAACACATGACAGTTAAACAGTGTTACCAATGACAGAACTAAAAGATCCTATTATGGTCAGTAATTTAAATTAGAGAATTGGCAACTAGCTTAACTTATTTACTAAGAATCAGAGAAGTTTTTCATAACTTCCCAGAAAATCACTGGATTGGGGTAAAGTTAGGTTAGGTCGAACGATAATTCAATTGGAAATTATGAATTTCTGAATTCTGGTGGGGTTAGTAAATATTAAGTTGAACATTGCAATTGAAAAATAAAAGATGATTTCCTCCATGAAGTATTCTAATCTTTCATGGAATTATGTTGGTAGTTCTCAAAAAATCGCTGGATTGTGGTAAAGTTGGGTTAGGTCGACCGATCATTCAATTGGAAATTATGAATTTCTGAATTCTGGTGGGGTTAGTTAATATTAGGTTGAACATTGCAATTGAAAAATGAAAGATGATTTCATCCATAAAAAAAAATTTTGAAATGGTCTGAAAAAATTTCATGAAGTTTTCTAATCTTTCATGGAATTATGTTGGTAGGTCCGGTAGAAGTTGTCAATTTTCATTCAAATGATACAGAAATGTCAAAATATCATCATCTGGAAGAATACTTAAATATTGTCATGTTTAACCCTATTTCAGACACATGACAGTTAAACAGTGGTACCAATTTAATGCACTAAAAGATCCTATTTAAGTCAGTGATTCAAATTCCAGAATCGACAACTTGCTGAACGTGTCCACTTACAATCAGAAAAGTTTTTTATAGGTTCTCAAAAAATCGCTGGATTGTGGTAAAGTTAGGTTAGGTCGACCGATCATTCAATTGGAAATTATGAATTTCTGAATTCTGGTGGGGTTAGTAAATATTAGGTTGAACATTGCAATTGAAAAATAAAAGATGATTTCCTCCATAAAAAATTTTTTGAAATGGTCTAAAAAGTTTCATGAAGTATTCTAATCTTTCATGGAATTATGTTGGTAGGTCCGGTAGAAGCTGTCAATTTTCATTCAAATGATACAGAAATTTCAAAATATCATAATCTGGAAAAATACGTAAATATTGTCATGTTTAACCCTATTTCAGTCACATGACAGTTAAACACTGGTACAAATATAATGCACTCAAAGATCCTATTTAAGTCAGTGATTCAAATTCCAGAATCGACAACTTGCTGAACGTGTCCACTAACAATCAAAAAAGTTTTTTATAAGTTCTCAAAAAATCGCTGGATTGTGGTAAAGTTAGGTTAGGTCGACCGATCATTCAATTGGAAATTATGAATTTCTGAATTCTGGTGGGGTTAGTAAATATTAAGTCGAACATTGCAATCGAAAAATAAAAGATGATTTCGTCTATGAAAAAAATTTTTAAATGGTCTGAAGAGTTTCATGAAGTATTCTTATCTTTCATGGAATTATGTTGGTAGGTCCGGTAGAAGCTGTCAATTTTCATTCAAATGATACAGAAATGTCAAAATATCATCATCTGGAAGAATACGTAAATTTTGTCATGTTCAACCATATTTCAGACACATGACAGTTAAACAGTGGTGCCAATGTAATGCACTAAAAGATCCTATTTAAGTCAGTGATTCAAATTCCAGAATCGACACTTTTCTGGACGTGTCCACTAACAATCGAAAAAGTTTTTTATAAGTTCTCAAAAAATCGCTGGATTGTGGTAAAGTAAGGTTAGGTCGACCGATCATTCAATTGGAAATTATGATTTTCTGAATTCTGGTGGGGTTAGTAAATATTAAGTTGAACATTGCAATTGAAAAATAAAAGATGATTTCCTCCATAAAAAATTTTGAAATGGTCAAAAAAATTTCATGAAGTATTCTAATTTTTCATGGAACTATGTTGGTAGGTCCGGTAGAAGCTGTCAATTTTCATTCAAATGATACGGAAATGTCAAAATATCATCATCTGGAAGAATACGTAAATATTGTCATGTTTAACCCTATTTCAGACACATGACATTTAAACAGGTGTACCAATGTAATGCACTAAAAGATCCTATTTAAGTCAGTGATTCAAATTCCAGAATCGACAACTTGCTGAACGTGTCCACTTACAATCAGAAAAGTTTTTTATAGGTTCTCAAAAAATCGCTGGATTGTGGTAAAGTTAGGTTAGGTCGACCGATCATTCAATTGGAAATTATGAATTTCTGAATTCTGGTGGGGTTAGTAAATATTAGGTTGAACATTGCAATTGAAAAATAAAAGATGATTTCCTCCATAAAAAAATTTTTGAAATGGTCTAAAAAGTTTCATGAAGTATTCTAATCTTTCATGGAATTATGTTGGTAGGTCCGGTAGAAGCTGTCAATTTTCATTCAAATGATACAGAAATTTCAAAATATCATAATCTGGAAAAATACGTAAATATTGTCATGTTTAACCCTATTTCAGTCACATGACAGTTAAACACTGGTACAAATGTAATGCACTCAAAGATCCTATTTAAGTCAGTGATTCAAATTCCACCATCGACAACTTTCTGAACGTGTCCACTAACAATCAAAAAAGTTTTTTATAAGTTCTCGAAAAATCGCTGGATTGTGGTAAAGTTAGGTTAGGTCGACCGATAATTCAATTGGAAATTATGAATTTCTAAATTCTGGTAGGGTTAGTAAATATTAAGTTGAACATTGCAATTGAAAAATAAAAGATGATTTCCTCCGTAAAAAATTTTTTGAAATGGTCTTAAAATTTCATGAAGTTTCTCAATCTTTCATGAAATTATGTTGGTAGGTCCGGTAGAAGATGTCAATTTTCATTCAAATGATAAAGAAATGTCAAAATATCATCATTTGGAAGAATACGTAAATATTGTCATGTTTAACCCTATTTCAGACACATGACAGTTAAACAGTGGTACCAATGTAATGCACTAAAAGATCCTATTTAAGTCAGTTATTCAAATTCCAGAATCGACAACTTTCTGGACGTGTCCACTAACAATAAAAAAAGTTTTTTATAAGTTCTCAAAAAATCGCTGGATTGTGGTAAAGTTAGGTTAGGTCGACCGATCATTCAATTGGAAATTATGAATTTCTGAATTCTGGTGGGGTTAGTAAATATTGAGTTGAACATTGCAATTGAAAAATAAAAGATGATTTCGTCCATAAAAAAAAGTTTTGAAATGGTCTGAAAAAATTTCATGAAGTTTTCTAATCTTTCATGGAATTATGTTGGTAGGTCCGGTAGAAGCTGTCAATTTTCATTCAAATGATACAGAAATGTCAAAATATCACCATCTGGAAGAATACGTAAATATTGTCATGTTTAACCCTATTTCAGACACATGACAGTTAAACAGTGGTACCAATGTAATGCACTAAAAGATCCTATTTAAGTCGGTGATTCAAATTCCAGAATCGACAACTTTCTGGACGTGTCCACTAACAATCAAAAAAGTTTTTTATAAGTTCTCAAAAAATCGCTGGATTGTGGTAAAGTTAGGTTAGGTCGACCGATCATTCAATTGGAAATTATGAATTTCTGAATTCTGGTGGGGTTAGTGAATATTAAGTTGAACATTGCAATTGAAAAATGAAAGATGATTTCCTCCATAAAAAATTTTTTGAAATGGTCTTAAAATTTCATGAAGTATTCTAATCTTTAATGGAATTATGTTGGTAGGTCCGGTAGAAGCTGTCAATTTTCATTCGAATCATACAGAAATGTCAAAATATCATCATCTGGAAGAATACGTAAATATTGTCATGTTTAACCCTATTTCAGACACATTACAGTTAAACAGTGGTACCAATGTAATGCACTAAAAGATCCTATTTAAGTCAGTGATTCAAATTCCAGAATCGACAACTTACTGAACGTGTCCACTAACAATCAAAAAAGTTTTTTATAAGTTCTCAAAAAATCGCTGGATTGTGGTCAAGTTAGGTTAGGTCGACCGATCATTCAATTTGAAATTATGAATTTCTGAATTCTGGTGGGGTTAGTAAATATTAGGTTGAACATTGCAATTGAAAACGAAAAGATGATTTCCTCCATAAAAAATTTTTTTTGAATGGTCTTAAAATTTCATGAAGTATTCTAATCTTTCATGGAATTATGTTGGTAGGTCCGGTAGAAGCTGTCAGTTTTCATTCAAATGATACAGAAATGTCAAAATATCATCATCTGGAAGAATACGTAAATATTGTCATGTTCAACCCTATTTCAGACACATTACAGTTAAACAGTGGTACCAATGTAATGCACTAAAAGATCCTATTTAAGTCAGTGATTCAAATTCCAAAATCGACAACTTGCTGAACGTGTCCACTAACAATCAAAAAAGTTTTTTATAAGTTCTCAAAAAATCGCTGGATTTTGGTAAAGTTAGGTTAGGTCGACCGATCATTCAATTGGAAATTATGAATTTCTGAACTCTGGTGGGGTTAGTAAATATTAAGTTGAACATTGCAATCGAAAAATGAAAGTACTCTAATTTTTCATGGAACTATATTGGTAGGTCCGGTAGAATCTTTCAATTTCCATTCAAAATGACACAGGAACGTCGAAAATTCCATCATTTTCAGGAAATTTCAATCATATCTCCTAAACAATGGGTTTCCTCAAATCGGAACCAAAATATTTCATTCAACTTTTCTTTTCTGATTTTTATATTACATTTTTGTGTAGGTAGTAAATCATGTGTTGTCCTTCGCACATATTAAAATCAACATAAAATCCCACCTCTACTCGGTAAGGAAATTATCATACACCGAAGATGTTTAATGATGTTTTCATCTTATGCGCCCATCATTATCTCCGTTGTTCGAGGAAAGATCCAAAAAAATCTTGTTGTTCATCATTAATTTGAATATTTTTATTGTATTTAATTATTCTCATTTGTTATTCAGAGAAAATCGACCCGTCCAATTGCAGTTTTCAAGGCATTTTCTGTACCTAATTGTTTTTTTTTAGGTATATGCCAGTTGTTGTTCGGATAGATTTGGACGCGTAAAAATTGAATAGTGACATTAAATAAAATTCTCGAAGATTTTTTCACAATGGAATATTATCTTCTTAGATTTATTGCAATATTGTATCCTTAAGTTATTTCTCAGAACAGAGTTTAATACTATACAATGGGTAAAAAAAAATTATTCACGGAGTGTAAATCGTTAAAAACCAAGCCGATGGGGCAATTTCCCTTTTGTCCCGGCGCTCTGAATACCGTCCTGGAAGAATCCAAAACGGGAGATTCGGAGATGCGTGCCGACGTCCCGTTTAGAAGACCAGATCCCTCGCTTTTATAACAATATACAGTTCATCCCCTTAATTAATTTACGCAAGTTAGTACGGCGGGTTTCGGTCCCAGAAACCACCCTCCCCGCTTTTGGGCGAGACATTTAAGGCTTCAACAACAAAACTGACCGACTGAATAAACAGCAATCAAACAGAATCATGGAGTTGGGAAAATTTCCCCGCCGCGTCGCGGAACATAAACCAAATAATATCCATCAATCGAGAACGAAGATAATTATTCATCGATAACGAAAACGTAGGCGCGACCACCGAATTCGACGTATTCAAATTCACAGAATACCGAGCGCTCGACGCGACGACAGCACAGAGCTCCGTTTCGTTACGTAGTATAGGAGAGTATATCTTTATCTCTCTCTCTTCACCTATCTTACCTGCATCCCCTACTCTCCGTTAGGAACCAATGAGAGCCCGTCTCTTTGACGGCTTCCAAGCTCCCGCTGGCGACTTGATGTTGATCTTTTTACTTTTTAATTCACTTTGGAACACACGTCGAGCGCGAGGAGTTTCAGATCTGCTCTCGCATCAGTGTTCGACTTTTCAGTGTTCGTCATCGAGCGTTAACCCTTCGGTGCGTGCGACTCTGTGATCTTCTTCCAGTACTTTTTCGAGTTTTATGTGACACTGAAGTGAGGGATTCTGTGATGTTCGACAAGGTGATGGATTATATCCTACTTCATCTCAGGTAAAGCGAGATTCTTTATTTTTTCAAGGATAGTTTTTCGAATTTCTGACGTTCAATTTGGTTTTCGATGTTCTTGGAATTTTACTTTTCAAACTCTGTGATTCCAAAGACTGTAATTTTTTTTTTGATCAAATCGGAAAAGGTTTTTCAATGTTTCTGATTTTTATGAGTCACTTATAAAACCCAATCACTTAATAGCATCCTCAATCTCAAAATTCTAATTTATGCAATCGAAATTCTTATACGTGACAGGCAGTCTATACGACTCTGTGATCTCCCCACAGATATAATTTTTTTATCATTGCATTTATTCGGTGATTACACGTGCAAGTTTCCCAAAATCATTCTCACCATTATTCCGATAAAAAGATGATTATTCACGTTTATCTGGGAGGGAGATAAGGCTCCAGATGAAACGTTGGGAACGACAAGATGATTTCCGTCGTCGGAAGTTGAGGTGGAATATCATCCTGAGACCAGGAGAAAATGTAGAAATACGAGGAAGTCGCAACTGATAACTCATTTTCCTCTTGTTTTCGAAGTCGGTTGGTAACACTGCGAGGAGGAAAATCGCTCTGTGTTGCACAAATGACGTTTGCCAATACCGAATGGTTGCGAGATTACGCGCCGAAAAATCTATGGTCATCGCAATGCGGTTAGATTTCTGAATAGAAAGCTGCTAAGTAGAATTGAATTGTCGCATTATAAATTGTTAATCAAATCGTGCTTAACGACTATAAATTCACACTTTCAATACATTATTCAAGAATATTCAAGAAACGGGTTGTCATTAACATGACATCTGTGTTATTGTCAAAATTCGATCACCGAATAATATATAATCAGGGGTGTACAGTGGCTGTTCGATTATCGTTCGTGACGGAGTAGAATCTATCCGATTCGAATAAAGCCATCTTATATAGTCGAACTCGCAAATAAACAAATCATCTCGTTTTTGTAATACGATCCCGTATGTGATTCACTCTTTAAAACAAACACTCTATATTATCTTGTGCGATGAGTATAAATCACTTCCTTTGTTTAACGACAGATTTCTAATGCGTTCCGAGAAGAAGAAGACAGTAGGTGCGGTTCTCTGACATTACTCGAAAATCACGGAGAAAATTCGAGAAAAGCACAGACGTGAAGTACATAGATTCGCAGATTTGATTGGTTCGGCCGATACTTGAAGATAATCCATATTAACTGAGTATTCACTAATTAACTATTTGACTTAGTCCACAATTTTCACTAATTGAAAGTTTAACAAAACCACTACACGTGTTTCGCCATACCATGGCTTCATCAGGTGGCGAGGTAAACTAAGATCATTGTTGCATTTCTTCGGAGATCATTATTGCACTTGTTCTTAGTTTATCTCTTCACCTGATGAAGCCATGGTATGGCGAAACACGTGTAGTGGTTTTGTTGAACTCTCGATTAGTGAAAATCGTAGACTGAGTTAATTAGTGAATACTAAGTTTATATAGATCCGCATTTTTCAGTTTCAAAAACCAATCCTCCATTAAAATACGAAATTTCGTCACAATCGAATCCGTAGTTTTGAAATTATCAGGAAAAAAATATTTTGAACGGCCCTATTTACGGAACCCCCAGTCTAATTTCGCTCATTAATATACCTGACTGCAACATTCAAGATCCAAACCTATCCTGAAAATTCCAAGTCCCTAGGCCTTTCCGTTCGAAAGTTATAATTTTCTATAGTTTCTATGGTTCTGGTCATGCGATATGGACAAAATTTGCATGTAGCTTGAACACGTCATTCTCCATCTGAGTGCAAAATTTCGTCTCGATCGAATCAGTAGTTTCGAAGTAATCGGGAGAACAAAATTTCGAACGGCCATATTTACGGAACCCCTGGTAGAATTTAACCCAATAACGAACTCGACCGCGGCATTCGAGATCCGAACCTACCCTGAAAATTTTAAGTTTCTAGGTCGTTCCGTTCGAGAGTTATCGTGTATACGGCCGGACGGACAGACTCGAATTTTTTTACGAATTCGTCATCAGTGAGTCGAACCTTCTCGATTGAGACCATTTTTGGCTCAAAATTCGAAAAATATAGACATCGTGACGAAATGATATAGCCCTCTTGTAAGAAGAACGAGCGCTCAAAAATGTGCTTCTGAATATTATTTATGTAGGTAATCAATTTAAGCTTAATTTTAAATTTTTCATTTCGTCGATGAAATATTGTTTCTGATGTTCATTAAATTCAATTCATTTTCTTTTATTCTGTTTGTTATTTTTTTTTGCTCGAGATCATTATCATTTTGGCCAAATGTCTTCAATTTTAGAATTTCAATCCAAGAATGTTCTTGAATAATTCAAAAAATACCCATCCAATCAAATTGAAACTTTGTGCTCAGTAATAAAATAACGTCACGAACGCTCATGTAGAATTTAGTGAGGATCTCAAAAGTAGGAGATGAAAAAAAATTTCAAAAACTTCGTTAACTCGGAAACTATTCGCCAAATTCCGCTGAAATTTTGGGTACATAAATTTGGCATCGATAAAATGAGTGAATTTCAGCTTCTAAGCAGATCTATGTGAAAAGAAAATAGAGTTTCTCTAATGTGCTGTTGAAAATTTGGTATATTCCATATAATTCTGTGATTTCAAGTGTCGATTTTATAAAATGACATTATTTGTCTCACTGATCTTCGTTTTGGAACGCAGAATCTATGGTTGTAATATTTGGTTCGACGAAATTATATAGCCCTCTTGTAAAAAGAACGAGCGTTCAAAAATGAGCTTCTGAACTTTATTTATGTAGGTAGTCATCAAGCTTATTTTTAAATTTTTCATTTCGTCGATGAAATATTGTTTCTTAAGGTCATTAAATTCAATTTATTTTCTTTTAAATTTGATTTGTCATTTTTATCTATGTAGGTAGTCAATTTGAGCAAATTTTTAAATTTTTCATTTCGTTAATGAAATATATTGTTTCTTGTTTGTAATGTTCATTTAATTCAATTTATTTTCTTTTATGTTTGTTTTGTTATTTTTATTTCTTTTATCATTTTGACCAAATGTCTGTGATTTAAAGCCGAGAATGTTCTTGAATAATTGAAAAAATACCCATCCGTTCGAATTGAAACTTTGTGCCTAGTTTTAAAATAACTGAAATAAAAGTAGAAAAAAAACTTTGGTAACTGGGGAACTATTCGTCAAATCCCGCTGAAATTTCGTGTCTACAAAATGGGCATCGATAAAATGAGCAAGTTTTATAAAATTTCAGCTTCAAAGCAGTTTTATGTAAAAGGAAAATTGAGTTCTTCTAATGTGCTGTTGAAAATTTGGTATATTCCCTATAATTCTGTGATTTTTTTCGCTCAAGACCATTATCATTTTGACCAAATGTCTTTAATTTTGGAATTTTAACCCAAGAATGTTTTTGAATAATTCAAAAAATACCCATCCAATCAAATTGAAACTTTGTGCTCAGTAATAAAATAACGCCACGAACGTTCATGTAGATTTTGGTGAGGATCGTTGAAGTAGGAGATGAAAAAAAAAATTTCAAAAACTTCGATAACTCGGAAACTATTCGCCAAATTCCGCTGAAATTTTGTGTCTTCCAATTTGGCATCGATAAAATGAGTAAGGTTCATAGAATTTCAGCTTCACAGCAGTTCTATGTGAAAATAAAATTGAGTTTTCCTAATGTGCTGTTGAAAATTTGGTATATTCCATATAATTCTGTGATTCCAAGTGTCGATTTTATAAAATGACATTATTTGTCACACTGACCTTCGTTTTGGTTGGTACACAGAATCTATGGTCGTAATATTTGGTTCGACGAAATTATATAGCACACTTGTAAGTAGAACGAGCGCTCAAAAATGATCAAAGTTCTAGAAATTCATACAAATCAATCGAAGGTAATTATTTAATTAACGAATATCATTCGACGGTTCAATGTTCTTCATTCAAATATTGATCAGAGATAGGAGTTCACCCGATTTAAGTATACGAAGCGAAACATATTCGACCTTAATTTTCTATGAGAAACTATTACAAAAGGAATTCATCGATGGACTAATGCATTAATACGCACAAGTTACGATCGCGTAGCAATCTTCCGATTTCATACCGAATCGTAAATTTTTGACGTAATAAGAAGGTTTTGGACATGTCGATGGTTGGGCAACGCGCATATCGGAAAAAATTTATGGTTTCGAAAGATATTCTGTGGCGTCTCCATGGAGAATCAGGGGTGTGTCTCGCTAGTCTCGCGAAACGATTAAATATCTCGATTTCCAGTTGCCATGTCGAGCACCTATTCCGTTAAAGGGGATAATCGGTGCCGATGTGTCCGTCCGAAGGAGGCGGGATTGATAAGATAAATCGGGGGGAAACGTGTACGACTCGCCCCCCGTAAACACCCTCACGCTTGCTCTGTGTACGTTCGGAATCGCCCTGGCAACGGGGGCTGGCTGGCTGATTGCTTTTGTCGCAGCAATCCCGGATAATTCGGGTTTTATGGATTTGGGCGGGGGCGGTGCGGTCATAGAGTCTGGAATTCTATGTTCGTATAGATAAGGTTAAGTCGTTTGCGAATCGTATAAATACGCATTAAGCGAAGAACAATGAGTTCGTAATCGATTCTGGTTGGATTCTCATCCAATTCAGCGATCGTACGATGTTGGCGCTAATGATTAAAAGTTATTATTCGAAGAATATCATCTTTTGGCGTTGACTAATGCTGGAATTTTCGCCGATAATGGTTCTCCTATTCGTCGGAGTTGGTCGTTTGTTCGATCTAATTGATGAAATTCAAGGATTCACTCACGTGCAGGGGCGTAGAATAGAGTCACAACATTCAACTTGTCAATTTCGATACGACATCAGGCGACACCGTAGCGAGACTATCGAACCAAATATTACGAAACGAACAATAGATTCTGTGTACTAAACCGAAGGTCACTGTGACCAATCATGTCATTCTATGAAATCGATACTTGAAATTACAGAATTATATGGAATATACTAAATTTTCAACAGCACATCAGAAAAACTCAATTTTCTTTTCAAATGGAACTGTTCTGAAGCTGAAATTCTCTAAATCTTAATCAATTTGTAGACACGAAATTTCAGCGGAATTTGGCTAAAATTCCAAAATTAAAGACATTTGGTCAAAATGATAATGGTCTTGAGCAAAAAAAATCACAGAATTATATGGAATATACCAAATTTTCAACAGCACATTAGAAGAACTCAATTTTCCTTTTACATAGAACTGCTGTGAAGCTGAAATTTCATAAAACTTGCTCATTTTATCTTTTGCCCTTTTTGTAGACACGAAATTTCAGCGGGATTTGACGAATAGTTCCCCAGTTACCAAAGTTTTTTTTTCTACTTTTATTACAGTTATTTTAAAACTAGGCACAAAGTTTCAATTCGAACGGATGGGTATTTTTTGAATTATTCAAGAACATTCTCGGCTTTAAATCACAGACATTTGGTCAAAATGATAAAAGTCATAAAAATAACAAAACAAACATAAAAGAAAATGAATTGAATTCAATGAACATTAGAAACAAGAAACAATATATTTCATCGACGAAATGAAAAATTTTAAAATGTGCTCAAATTGACTACCTACATAGATAAAAATGACAAATCAAATTTTAAAGAAAATAAATTGAATTTATTGAACATCAGAAACAATATTTCATCGATGAAATGAAACATTTTAAAATGTGCTTGAATTAACTACCTACATAGATAAAAATAACAAAACAAAAATAAAAGAAAATAAATTGAATTGACGAAGTGAAAGATTTGAAAACGTGCCTAAATTGCCTACCAACATAGATGAAAATAACAAAACAAAATTAAAAGAAACTCAATTGAATTTAATGAACATCAGAAACAATATTTCATCGACGAAATGAAAAATTTCAAAATGTGCTTAAATTAACTACCTACATAGATAAAAATAACAAAGCAAAAATAACAGAAAATAAATTGAATTGACGAAATCAAAAATTTGAAAATGTGCTTTAATTGTCTACCAACATAGATGAAAATAACAAAACAATATTAAAAGAAAATAAATTGAATTTTATGAATATCAGAAACCAATATTTCATCGACGAAATGAAAAATTTCAAAATGTGCTTAAATTAACTACCTACATAGATAAAAATAACAAAGCAAAAATAACAGAAAATAAATTGAATTGACGAAATCAAAAATTTGAAAATGTGCTTTAATTGTCTACCAACATAGATGAAAATAACAAAACAATATTAAAAGAAAATAAATTGAATTTTATGAATATCAGAAACCAATATTTCATCGACGAAATGAAAAATTTCAAAATGTGCTTAAATTAACTACCTACATAGATAAAAATAACAAAGCAAAAATAACAGAAAATAAATTGAATTGACGAAATGAAAAATTTGAAAATGTGCTTTAATTGTCTACCAACATAGATGAAAATAACAGAACAAAATTAAAAGAAAATAGATCGAATTTTATGAATATCAGAAACAATATTTCATCGACGAAAGGAAAATTTCAAAATGTGCTTAAATTAACTACCTACATAGATGAAAATAACAAAGCAAAAATAACAGAAAATAAATTGAATTGACGAAATGAAAAATTTGAAAATGTGCTTTAATTGTCTACCAACATGGATGAAAATAACCAAACAAAATTAAAAGAAAATAGATTGAATTTTATGAATATCAGAAACAATATTCCATCGACGAAAGGAAAATTTCAAAATGTGCTTAAATTAACTACCTACATAGAAAAAAATAACAAAGCAAAAATAACAGAAAATAAATTGAATTGACGAAATGAAAAATTTGAAAATGAGCTTTAATTGTCGTCCAACATAGATGAAAATAACAAAACAAAATTAAAAGACAAAAGATTGAATTTTATGAATATCAGAAACAATATTTCATCGACGAAAGGAAAATTTCAAAATGTGCTTAAATTAACTACCTACATAGATAAAAATAACAAAGCAAAAATAACAGAAAATAAATTGAATTGACGAAATGAAAAATTTGAAAATGTGCTTTAATTGTCTACCAACATAGATGAAAATAACAAAACAAAATTAAAAGAAAATAGATTGAATTTTATGAATATCAAAAACAATATTTCATCGACGAAAGGAAAACTTTAAAATGTGCTTAAATTAACTAACTACATAGATAAAAATAACAAAACAAAAATAACGATAATTGATTTGACGAAATGAAAAATTAAAAAATGTGATTAAATTGACTACCTTTACATAGATAAAAATAACAAAACAAAAATAAAAAAAAATAAATTGAATTGACGAAATGCAAAATTTGGAAATGTGCTCAAATTGTGTGTTACATTTCAGGAGCTCATTTTTGAGCGCTCGTTCTACCTACACGAGCCAGAGACCAGGGGTTCCGTAAATATGGCCGTTCGAAATTTTTTTATTCTGATTACTTCGAAACTACTGATTCGATCGAGATGAAATTTTGCATTCAGATGGAGAATGACGTGTTAAAGCTCCATGCGAATTTTGTCCAGATCGCATGACCAGAACCATAGAAACCATAGGAAATTATAGCTTTCAAACGGAAAGACCTAGAGACTTGAAATTTTCAGGGTAGGTTTGGAACTCGAATTTCGAGGTCACGTTCTCCAATGAGCAAAATTAGACAAGGGGTTCCGTGAATATGGCCGTTCAAAATATTTTTTCCTGATAATTTCGAAACTACTGATTCGATCGGAATGAAATTTCCCACCTAGAAAGAATATCACATTGCCAAGACCATAGAAAACGTAGAAGATTCTAGCGAATTATCTAAAAAAAATCCTTGTATTTCTGTAACAGCTGATTCGGCATAATTGACAAAGAGCTGCTGTCATTTTATTGACAGCTGTCACAAAATTTTCAGATCTTTTTATAATTTTTTATATTCGGTCATAATTATCGGAGATTATTCATAAAAAAAAATTATGGTACACGCCACTGCGGGAATCTGAGATACCTCCGGAGAGAAATTCTCACAGCGCATCTCCAACCGCCGTTTAAAAAAAATAATAGGCGTTCAATTAGCTCGTTAATTACTATATCAATACCTTGCGCTTCCCCGAGAAAATCGCATTATATTACGATATCGAAATGTTATTAATATCGGTCGTATATTTTCCTTCGATCTGTATAAATAAAATTGCCAGTTATTCGATGAATTTCTCACGTCGCAAGATCCCACGAAAACATCCCGATTTGCATAAAGATTTCGCAATTGATCCGAGTTATTTTCAAACAATGATCATTTGATGTTTTCGGATTTGGAAACATCGCCGCGTTTTGCTGATTTGACCCGATTCAAATAAGTGCATTAATTGCAACCTCTTTTTATTGACGATTATTCTGTGCTCCGTGGTCGCCAGGGGTGAACATCACCAGACAGTTATTCGAGATACCGTGAAATCGATGTTTGTGAAGACCAGAACAATAGACAATGGTTGTTAAATCTCGTTTTACATGCAACTCGTTTCCCGAAACCGATATCCGTGTATGTAAACGTTGATAAACTTTATTTTCGTTACGTGAATCTCAAAATTTTATATCCAGCCGGTATCACTGAAAGAACGATTGTTAAATATTCCTTATCTCGATGCGTCGATCGAACGGTTTAAGTGTACGTTCGAAGAAGAGATACCACCCGGTCGGAATTCCCTAATGGACGTAGTTGCTGGAATGGTTAATTGTTCGATTGAGTTAGGTAAGGAAGAAAATTTTTATATTCTATGGTTTTGAATGAATTTGTGCGAGTCGCCCTCGGCTGACCTCAAATCGAAAATCGAGATATCGGAGGCGGCGAGCGCGAGCGAGCCAGGTGTCTGTGTGTGATATGCAACCATGGAGACAGCGGGTGCAGACTCAGCAGATCAATACCGCCCGCGTTGACGGCAGGCGCCATCTTGGCCCGGTGCTCTCCTGAGATCGTGCCTGACCCCGAGTCTCGGAGGGAGGCGCGCCCCCGCTCTGATGCGGGAAAATAGATTACCTTCGGTAACCCCCGAACAGACACGGAACGAACGCTTTCGTATAATATTCTATAACCGCGAAGTTCGAAGACGAAGGATGACCAAAACGTCTGGACGATCGTTGAACCACAGAGCGGCGACCTGTTTCGGGTTCGGAGAGTTCAGAATCCGCCCTCGGTCCTGCTGGCGGGTCGACCTCGGTACGTCATCGCGTGTTGGAGGATCTCGAGACCTGCGGAGGGAGAATAATAATAATAATAATAATTTATTAACCATGAAAACAATCTACAATGTGAATCTTAAACAGAGCAATATGTATAATATGAATAAATAGATGAAATCACAGGAGCTCCAGCTCAAAGCCATCGCTTGTACGTGATATCACTTCTAACAAATTCGCCACTAATGAAGAGTGAACATAATGAACTCAAACACGACTTACACAATTCACCAATAATTTTATTTATTTTTTTCTTTCATACTATACTGTCCTATTATCCCATGTATAGTCCATTTAAGAATTATTGACATCGAAGCAGGCCATGAACGTCCAGTCGAGGCTTCATTTCTGGTTACAAAAAGTAACTAAATTTCATCATAGAAATAAAACATAAATATAACCTAGAAAAGAGTTGAGTATACGAATTATCGGAATTATCGAATAATTAAGCCGGAATATTTCGATTGCAGTTTCTACATGGGAGTTCAGGTTTGAAAGCGCAAAAATATCGTGGAATGCTTTCATATAAAAGTCAACCATGGAAAATTGAAGATCATTCAAATAAATATTTATTTTCACTCAGGACCATGCAATATTTATTGGAAATCTTGCAAAATTCTAACCATATAACTATAAGAGTAACGTTTTATGTCAGGATTCAAGAAGGATAATTAATGGAATTCTAGCAGGTAGCTAGTGGTGTAACAGAAAAAAATTTTTGGATACTTCGCAAGCACAGGGCCAAAAGAATGGATTGGAAAAAACGTTATAATGTATCAAGAAATAAGAGAGAAACAAAAATTAAGAATCTATGTAGTACATGAAGAATTTTGACATGAAATTTGTACCGAACTATCAATATATGAACCAATTTGTGAATTATTTATTGCTCGGTGTTGAATACTTCAAGAAAGTCATTTTTTTTTCATTCATTGAAACTGTCCATGAATTATTGAAAATATTATAATTGATGAGCAATTTTACAATTATTCAGTATCCTTTTGAATTGGGAACAATATAGCATGTGTATTAGCAGAGAGAATGTGAACAGGGTACCATACAGTATAAGTATAATAAATAAACTTAAAATATCTAAGAATGATACGAGAGCAAAGATAAAAATATCATTGAAAACTTTGTTTCCACGTAGTTTAGTGATTTGGATGTGTTTATTGAATAAGCTGACATAATCCTATTGATGGGCATCCTTTTGCAGGGAAGGTTTCAATTTTTCAATAACCCATTTATGAAATAATTCACCATTCATAGTAATCCTTATCATTAATAACACTGTCAAGAATCGGATCACATCCAGGTAAAAATCCATCGATTGTTCCAGCATTCAAAATAGTGCACCTTCTGCCTTTACCCTTGAATATACTCGGCATACCTTTTGGATTATTTCCTAGTGTCCACTGACGAATTTGAATACCGTTTTCGAATATCCAAATTTCATCTAGATAAATGAATTTTACGTTTTGTTCCATGTATTCTCGGTATTTATCACAATATCGTACTATTTTTATTATATTTTTCTGTTCATCAGTAAGAATTTTCCTTCGATCAACTTTTTTGTATTTGTATCCAATTTTTTTTTATGATATAATGTTGACTTCGATCAATTGAAATCTAGGTGCTCTTTGGCCAGTTCGAAAAGGATATTTAAACTGATATATTCATTGTTTTTAATTCTAGCAAAAACAAAGTCATTCAATGTCTCTTTGAAGGAATAATCGTATCGCACAGGTTCTCTTCCACTGCTAATTCCAGGCTGTAATAACAATAATAACATGCTAATAATCTACGGACAGGGCTTGGTGAAATCTGAAAATTTAAGAGACATTGGTCAATCCGAATACACTTTGAGTAGGTGAATTACAGTTTACCTGAAACACTAGCGGAAATATATGCCAAATCTTTGAAAAACTCGAAGTGACACCGACAAACTGCCTGGCGTTCTCTTGTAAGGCGCGATGTATTCTGGTCAATTCCAGCCATTTTAATAGCATAAGACAAAAAATACTCAGATTCAGAGCAAATTTTTATAATTACATATTCACCAATATCTTCGATAAAATCATCAAAGCAAGATTTCTATGGGTAATGTTAGTGTTATTCCTATACCAACCTGAATTTAGCAACCCAAAATATTACTGAATGGTCTATTACCAACTTAAATTCGATTTTTCACAGCCAACCGAGATGTCAATAATTCTTAAACGGAGTATATATATACATTTTCTTTTCTTCTTTTTCTCGACTCATCCAAATCCAAGTTTTCGGTTATGTTTCAATGATTCAATAATTTTCGGATTTATCGGAAGGGGATGAAACGAATAGGGATGGGCGATGTTAGACCGACCTAATGATGTTTCGGGGATCGTTCCCAACAGATCCCACTCGATCGAACAATGAGGCGTGTTGAAAGGCGTTAAATACGCGGAATGAGTCGCCCCATTTAGCCCCAGGGCGCTTCGGTAATCCGTTTCTATTATGTGGGGCGAATCCCATTCCGGGAGTCAAAAAGGTATAACACAAACTGTACCAGTCGTTCTTTTGTACCGGGGTCGAGGGTCCGTTCATCTCTTCAGGGGGGGCACAAAAGATCGGCGTTTCATCGTCTAGATTGGATTTGGTGGTTTGTTTGTGTTGATACGATTGGCGGGCAGGGGTGGCTTCCGTATTGTGGTGGTATTTAGAACGAAAAAAAAATAAAGGACTCACGTGAATTCGTCACACTTAAAGACATATTCTCAGAGGATTAATGCGCTTATACAGAGTCTCCCCTGAAATTAACCCTAATTGAATTAATAAATGATCGCATATTGATTCAAATGGAAGGAAAATTTTCGAAACCGCAACAGACTTCAGTTACAATTTAAAAAAAAAATATGAAGGAAGTCATATAAAAAACAACAATAGAAAATAGAAGTAATAATAGACAAAGAGAAACTACTGGATAAAATCAAAGAGCTCATTAAAATGAAGAAAATAGCGAGAAAATAATACCACACTCAAATAAAATTTCCAGAATATATAACAGAAATTCGGTTACTTCTACAGGAAATTCCCCTTATATAAGCGACAGCAGGAATATTTGACAATTAATTTAATTCCTATAGAAATTACAAGTTTTACATTAGTTGATGCAACCAAACTGCAGTTTTTCATTTCAACAGGAAAATAAAACTGTGACGAAAAGAGGTATATGCGTTACTATTTACTGGAATTTCCTGTTCAATAAACAAACTAGATAGTTATAGCTTCAAACTTCAGTTTCTACAAGAATTTCCAATAATGAACACTAAACTAAAACATAAATTACTTTAGTTATAACGGAAATGTAGTATCGATTTAACAGGAATTTTCCGTTGAATTGAACAACTAAAAACGTGTTGTGAAAGTTGGAAAATTATAGAAGGAATAATTCCAGCAGAAAACACGACATCGTTAGCAAATTAAGAAAAACAAGGGAAGAATAAACCCCACTCGATGACAAAATTAGAAAAAAAAGAATTAGAAGTGGACAATAGCCAGAACATGAAATAACCAATTCAAAAAAGATAATAGAAGGAGCAATATAAAAACAACAATAGTAATAAGTAATAATCGACAAAAAAAACCTTCCGGATAAAATCAAGAAACTGAAGGAAATAAAAATACAGAATACCAACCAACACTGGACTCAATAGAAGAAAGGGGAGGAGGAGCGGACATAATGATTGCATTCAACAAAAACGACAGAAAACACAAAAGAAGGATAAATCAACTACTATCACATCCGATCACCACCTAATTCACAATCGAAGAAAAAAAACTAAAAAGAAAAGAATAAACAAAAATTTGATCGCATCGAAAAAAAAAAAACAACAACAGAAATAAGAGGAAACGGGAGTAGTCAATAGCTAGAACAAAAAGTAACCAATTCAGAAAAAATAATAAGAAGCAATATAAAAAACAACAATAGAAGTAATAATAGACAAAAAGAAACTTCCGAATAAAATCAAAACTGAAAAATCGAATCGAAAATCGAAACTGAAAGGAATAACAATAGAGAATACCAACGAACACTAAACTCAAAAGAAGAAAGGAAAGGAGGAGCGGACATAGTGATTGCATTTCACAAAAACGACAGGAAACACAAAAAAAGAAGAAATCAACTACTACTACATCCTATCACCACCTAATTGACTATCGAATAAAACAAAAAGAAAAGAATTGACAATAATTTGATTGAATTAAAAAAAAATTAGAAACCACAACAGAAATAAGAGAAAACAGAAGTAGACAATAGCTAGAACTAAAGTAACCAATTCAAAAAAGAAAATAAAGGCAGCAATATAAAAAACAACAATACAAGTAACAATAGACAAAAAGAAACTTCCGGATAAAATCAAGAAACTGAAGGAAATAACAATATGTAAACCAACCAACACTAGACTCAATAGAAGAAAGGGAAGGAGGAGCTTTTATAATGATTGCATTTAAAAAAATTACGAAAAGCACTGCCGTGAAGTCAGGAGCTTTTGAGCGCTCGTACATCCACCTTGCAGGTAGATTCGCATTTTCCAGTTTTAGAAATCGATTGAAGGAATTTTCGACAGCTGTCAAAAAAATTCTGAAACTTAGGCGAAACTCCAGACTTCATGTCAGTGCTTCAGCTGACCAATTATTTTTTCGATAATTCGCTAGAAATTTCTACAGTATCTATGGTCTTGGTGATGCGATCTGCACAAAATTTCGCACGTAGTTCGAATACATTATTCCTCAGCTAGGTGCGAAATTTCATTCCAATCCAATCAGTAGTTTCGAAACTATCAGGAAAAAAATATTTTGAACGGCCATATTTACGGAACCCCTAGTCTCATTTTGCTCATTGATGAAAGTGACCGCGACATTCGCGATCCAAATCTACCCTGAAAATTTCAAGTTCCTAGGCCTTTCCGTTCAAAAGTTACAATTTTCTATGGTTTCTATGGTTTTGGTAATGCGATCTGGACAAAATATTGCTTTAATATATCATTCTCGAATAAAATACAGGATTTCATCTCGATCGAATCCGTAGTTTCGAAATTATCGAGAAAACAAAATTTCAAACGACCATATTTACGGAACCTCTCGTATAATTTTGCTCATAGATGAACGTGATCACTATCCTGAAAATTTCAAGTCCCTAGGCGTTTCCGTTCAAAAGTTAAAATTTTCTATGGTTTCTATGGTTCTGGTCATGCGATCTGGACAAAATTTCACATGTAGCTTGAACAACTCATTCGCCATTCAAGTGCAAAATTTCATCTCGATCAAATCTGTAGTTTTCAAGTAATCAGGGGAACAAAACTTTGAACAGCCATATTTACGGAACCCCTCGTGGAATTCTACTCATTAACGAACTCAACCGAGGCATTCGGGAATTGAACCCACACTGAAAATTTCAAGTCTTTAGATTGTTCCGTTCGAGAGTTATCGTGCTTACGGTCGGACGGACGGACAGACTCGAATTTTCCGACGGATTCGTCATCAGTGAGTCGAACATAGTAGATTGAGACCATTTTCGGCTCATAATTCGAAAAATACAGAAATCGTGACGAAATGATATAGCCCTCGTGTAAGTAGTGCGAGCGCTCAAAAAACGACAGAAAACACAAAAAAAGGAGAAATCAACCACTACTACATCCGATCACCACCTAATTCACAATCGAAGAAAAAAACAAAAAGAAAAGGACAAAAAATAATTTAATTGAATTGAAAAAAAATAAGAAACAACATAAGAAATAGACAATAGCAATACAAATAGCAATAGACAATAGCTAAAACAGAAAGTAACAAATTTGAAAAGATAATGGAGGAAGCAATATTAAAAACAACAATAGAAGTAATAATGGACAAAGGAAACTACTGGCGAAGACAAAAAAAATCGCAAAAGAATTAAAAACACATAGGAAAGAAACCTAAAATAGAGAAAAAATCACAAATACAATGAGGTAAATATCATCATTTGAAAATTCAGCCGCATTTTCTGGATTTTCCTCGAGGAATAATCCGATAAGATTAAACCGAAAAATCCGATATTTTCTTCGCTTTATCCGGCATCGAGATATAGAACGCCTAATGACGGGATGATTCTCGGGTTTCCTGCCGGTTTCCTAATCGCATCAAGGAAACATTTCTCAAATATTTCGGAATTATTAATGAGCTCGTATATATATTTAATACGTATATGTATAATTGCCAAATAACGGTTGCCTCAATGAGCGGATGAGATGTTTTCTCTAGTTATGAGGAAAGCGAGCGCGAAAAATTTTTCCGATCCACATCGACGTTTTCGCAACCTCGTAATATGAAATTATAACTTCTTGTCGAGATACCGCAAATTGCTCAATTAGTTGCGTTTTGAGCCGGATTGTTAGCACGTAATCTAGATGATTTCCAACATCAGCTCGAGTTAATATTTCTTTATTAGCCACTCGAGGAAGATCGAAAAATAGAATAATCTCGATGCATTCGATCCTAGATTCCCATGGATTACGTCAATGTTGATTTAAAGAGTGAACATTCCGCCAAAATCAGACTATAGGAAAATCAATACAAACTTGAAAAATCGCGAGATTAAGATTGGAGGATTGCGACAGCCGAGAGGTTTAGATGCCCGATTTCTATTATCGTCGGAGATATCGAACTAGGAAATACTCAATAAAATAGATAAGGGACAGATAGTTCATATTTGCATCAGATGAAATCAAACATTTACATCTGTCGAATGCAATTCGGGGAGATAAAGAAACTCCCCCGTATTTATTAGCGTTTCCCCCTGTATTTTTCGGACATCTTTCTGATTCGAACGTACCTAATCGATCGTCCAGAACACGATATGTTGTTTACCATAAAAGAGCGGGTCGAAGGGGTTCCTCGCTATATGAATCATACTCGCATGCTTGATCCAAGAGTCATACGACCACCGCAGGTTCTCTACGAGACACGTCCTCCAATAAACTCCACATACAGGGTCTAGGTAAAGTTGCACCTCCGCAACATTTTTTTTTCGCTATTTAATCCAGCGGGGAGGGGTTGATGGATTATTTTTTTTATGAATAAAACATGGGATGAATTCAGAACTCGAAGAGTCAGTTCGCAATTAACATTAGCGTAATCTTCACCTGGCACGCTTTCAATGGGGGTGTTATGACGTATAAGACGTGACGAATGGTTTTCGCCCCTCCGGTCTATTTATCTTAATGGAGATACGGATATATTATTATGTTACCTTGCGCAGGGTTGCACTTGAGAAACATTTTTGAACCCAACCTAGAACCATGAAATCCTAGATGTGGGTTGATAAAGCGTCTCTTCATCGAAAATCGTTTACCGCAAAGCTCTAACCCTAATAGTTCACGAGTTATAACATTTTAATTAAAAACATTAAACATTACCTAAACCCTAAACGTTGGACATTTCGGAATTGCCGGAGCGGGTTCAAACCCCGTGAGTCATAAATATGTTTTCATTTTTTTTCTCAATATATTGAAATATTTCATGGAATTTAGACAGAAAATCAACAACTCATCTCAACAATAGCGTTATGCTGTCGATAGTCTCTTCATGTTAAATCAAAATTATCACAGATTAGGTAGTTTTCTACCAAACAGAATTTCAGACAGCCAAATTGATTTAAAATAGCTGTCAAGTTAAAGTCTTTCAGAAACCGGGGGTGACTTTGATGAGACTCGAAGCAGAGCAGCGTTGTGCGGGTTCGGTACTTGGAAGGGTGCCCCGAATCCCGGGAATTTCCGCAACTGCAACCGCAACTATTGTTATTACAACAAAAAGAGACCGTTCTGAGAACAATCTGTAGTTGCAATCTAACATGCCGATTCCGGTTTAATATGGGTCCTGTCTTGAGTCCAGTGTTCGTTGGTATTCCTCAATTGTTGTTTTCTTTAGTTTCTTAATATTATCTGGTATTTTTTTTGTCTATTATTACTTCTATTGTTATTTTTTTATTGCTTTCTTTATTATCTTTTCTAAATTTGTTACTTTCTAGCTATTGTCTACTTCCGTTTTTTCTTATCTCTATTGTTGTTTCTTATTTCTTTTTAATTTAATCAAATTATTTATAATTCTTTTCTTTTTGGTTTTTTTTCTTTGATTGTGAATTAGGAGGTCATCGGATGTAGTTGTAGTTGTTTTCTTCTTTTTTTTGTATTTTCTGTCGTTTTTGTTAAATGCAATCATTATGTCCGCTCCTCCTTCCCTTTCTTCCATTGAGTCCACTGTTCGTTGGTATTCTCTATTGTTATTTCCTTCAGTTTCTTGATTTTATCCTTATGTTGTTTTTTGTCTATTATTACTTCTATTGTTGTTCTTTATATTGCCTCCTTCATTATCTTTTCTGAATTTGGTTACTTTCTGTTCTAGCTATTGTCTACTTCCGTTTTCTTCCATTTCTATTGTTGTTTCTTATTTTTTTTCATTTAATCAAATTATTGTTAATTCTTATCTTCTTGGTTTTTTTTCTTCGGTTGTGAATTAGGAGGTCATCGGATGTAGTAGTAGTTGTTTTCTTCTTTTTTTTTGTGTTTTCTGTTGTTTTTGTTGAATGCAAACATTATGTCTTTCCCTTTCTTCTATTTAGTCCAGTGTTCGTTGGTATTCTCTCTTGTTATTTCCTTCAGTTTCTTGATTTTATCCGGAAGTTTTTTTTTGTCCCGCGGAGATTTTTTCCCTTTTTTAAGTTATAATATCTAGTTCTTCTTCCCCTAATTTTGTCATCAAGTGGGATGTATTCTTTCTTTGTTTTTATTGATTAGCTCACGTGTTTTCTGCTGGAATTATTCCTTCTATATTTTCCCAACTTCCACAACACATTTTGAGTTGTTGAAAACATAAATGTTAATATAGACGAAATCTAGAAAGTCGTGAGTAACTTGAATGTCAAAAAGCACATGGAATAAACAAAATCGCAAACGGAGCACTGAAAAACCTACCTCAAATTACGATGAATTAATTATAAAATATTTGCAATGTGATTTTAAAAACAAGAAGCTACCAAAACAGATAATAATAAATAGTAGATATATTTCAGAGAATGTTACAATGTGATACTGATGTTAATTTGGTTCATTAAATGAAAAGTCATACAAAATAAAATTTAAAATAAAAAATAAAAAAAAAATCAAAAAAAATTATGGAAGATTCCCGAAAAAATAATGTTACCTAAACCGGGAAAACCAAGAACAGGTCGAAGAAAGACTTTTTTTGCATCCTCGTTGTTTCCTTTAAGGAAACCATCGAAAAGAACGAAATCATTCAAGATGAGCAGCACGGATTTAGAAAGGAACACAAATAACAAAAAATACAAAAAAAATTTGTGAAAAGAAAAAAAAAACATAACTAAGACTTTACATACGCAGACGACACGCCACTACGTCAGCTAAAACTGAGAAAACCAAGAGATTTCAAAACAATATCAACAAGTTGATGACATGGTTATTCTTGGAGAATCAAAATTAACGAAAAAAACAGTAAATCAAAAATGTTTCACAAAACAAGAGGAAAAATAAAAATAAACGAAAGGAAATAAGATGGAAAAACAATGTAGAGTAGTAAGATATATATAATAGTAGATAAATATCTAAATTTCAACAAACACAGAAGATACAGAAAAGAAAGCAGAAAATCAAAGAATATCACAACTCTCTTAAAAACAAATGTAACAGGTAAGATAAAGAACTTAAAGTTAAAATACACAAATCTATAATAAGACCAACAAAGACGTATGGAAGCGAAATTTGAAAATGAATAAGAAAAAAATAAAGGAACTTGAAAGAATACAAAGGAAAAAGAGATCTAGACGCACCATGGTAATAAAGAAATTGAGAGATTCGAAACTAAAAGAATTGATATTAGAACTAGCAAAAAAGGCGAAAGATAAAATGAAGACACAGGAAAACGAGGGTTCATTGAAGCAATGGACAACAACCTTGAAGAAACAAAACGAACGAAGAGACACAGAAGAAGACGAAATAAACTTTTGAAAGAAAAAAATTATGAAGTGAAACTAAGATGCGAAAAATAAGAAGATAGAGAATGATAAAAAAAAACAAAAAGAAGAAATTCTAATAACTGGTGTAACATCAAGTGTGATACTCTGGCATTATTTATATTTACATTGTCGAATATAAGACAGTGTTCCTGAGCAAAACTATGAGAGACAGTCTCGAACCGTTTTTTACGTCTGTGTGTATTGTGTTCCGTTAAAAAGGGGTCCGCCGCGTCGAGAGACAAGGCACACGCCATCTGCAGGTGTTTCGTAACCAAAAGGGGGCAGGTGGAAAGAGCATATGCTCGCTACCAGCCTATATATCTAACGGATACAATCGAATGTATCATTATTTTTTGTATGCTTTACCGAACTATCTGACGTGTTGGAACATGAGGGTATACGCTACGACGACCTTATCAAGACGAGTCTCTGGTTGGAGGCATATCCGAATAAAGCTTCTGGTCCTTCGCACCGGATTATCACCTATTATTCAGTAACATCAGAGTTTCGAAAAGAGGAATTTCCGTCGCTCGCGGGAATAAGAAGAAGCGTGTCTGTGCTCCTCGCCTGACGGCGGCGAGGCGATCGCCCATCGAGTTTTCTAAATTCGCCACGCTCTAGTAGTCTGTTTGGTTTCATCTCCGGGTGAAGAAAGCGTATATCGCAGTTTCTTCTCATAACAATAATTCGAATCTGTTGGTTTATGTAATTACATACATATGAAATCCGCCGATTTGAATCGGCTTATTAATAAGTGGAAAATTAACAATGGTTTCTCAAACAAAACTCGCGGTCTCGATCACCTGCCCATAATGAGATAATTCCGAGAGTTAACTGGTCAAGGATCGGCGAACAATTATCAGATTCGTGTCGTTTGGGAACTTGAATATTCATCGTGAGGGGTGTACCCCGGGGATCCCTCCTTGGTCCGGCCGATTCCTAAAAAATCCCCGATGGATCGAGTGGATGAGTTTCGATCGCCCAATTTCGAGGTTATCTCATCGCATCGCGAAAATCTCCAGATAAGAAATGGTAAAAATTCTATGTGGGACACCGTATCTCCCGTTCCGCTATCTCCGCGTTTTTTAGCGCGCGCTTATCGAAAATGTAAATTCGAAGATTTCTGCCGATCCCTCGGCGCGAGAGGATTTTTAACGAGTGGAAAGATTGAATTGTATCTTGGAGCGAGTGGTGAGATAAATTCGCTCTATGCCGGTAATAGGTTTGAGATTTTGTGTTTGCTATCGGTGGAATTCCGTCAAAGAGATGATTTCTCGAATTATACACAGTAAAATATACCAAAGTTTCTGACTAATTTGAGATTCCTCTTAAAGAGGGCACTAGCGGATGTTGCAAAGGGGCGACTGTGCAATAAGTTCAGAGGTTTTAATCGGATTTGATCATTTTATCAATGTATAAAAACAATTCTATTTTAGTAATTGTTGACTTGTCACTAAATTGTTTTTGAGACTTATTCATAACCCCAAAATCATGCAACTTTTTCGAGTCGATTCTTCAATAAATGACAGATTATAAAAAAAAAGAAACTGTGACATTCGAGATCTCTCTTAAAGAGAGCACTAGCGGATATTTCAAAGCGGCGACTGTACAATAAGTTCGGAGGTTTTAATTGGTTTGATCATTTTATCAATGTGTAAAAACAATTTTATTTTAGTAATTGTGGAATTGCCACTAAATTGTTTTTGAGACTTATTCATAACCCCAAAACCATACAACTTTTTCGAGTCGATTCTTCAATAAATGACAAATTATAAAAAAAAAGAAACTGTGACATTCGAGATCTCTCTTAAAGAGAGGACTAGCGGATATTTCAAAGGGGCGACTGTACAATAAGTTCAGAGGTTTTAATTGGTTTGATCATTTTATCAATGTGTAAAAACAATTTTATTTTAGTAATTGTGGAATTGCCACTAAATTGTTTTTGAGACTTATTCATAACCCCAAAACCATACAACTTTTTCGAGTCGATTCTTCAATAAATGACAAATTATAAAAAAAAAGAAACTGTGACATTCGAGATCTCTCTTAAAGAGAGGACTAGCGGATATTTCAAAGGGGCGACTGTACAATAAGTTCAGAGGTTTTAATTGGTTTGATCATTTTATCAATGTGTTAAAACAATTTTATTTTAGTAATTGTGGAATTGCCACTAAATTGTTTTTGAGACTTATTCATAACCCCAAAACCATACAACTTTTTCGAGTCGATTCTTCAATAAATGATAGATTATAAAAAAAAAAGAAACTGTGACTTTCGAGATCTCTATTAAAGAGAGCCCTAGCGGATATTTCAAAGGGGCGACTGTACAATGAGTTCAGAGGTTTTAATTGGTTTGATCATTTGATCAATGTGTAAAAACAATTTTATTTTAGTAATTGTGGAATTGCGACCAAATTGTTTTTGAGACTTATTCATAACCCCAAAACCATACAACTTTTTCGAGTCGATTCTTCAATAAATGACAAATTATAAAAAAAAAGAAACTGTGACATTCGAGATCTCTCTTAAAGAGAGGACTAGCGGATATTTCAAAGGGGCGACTGTACAATAAGTTCAGAGGTTTTAATTGGTTTGATCATTTTATCAATGTGTTAAAACAATTTTATTTTAGTAATTGTGGAATTGCCACTAAATTGTTTTTGAGACTTATTCATAACCCCAAAACCATACAACTTTTTCGAGTCGATTCTTCAATAAATGATAGATTATAAAAAAAAAAGAAACTGTGACTTTCGAGATCTCTATTAAAGAGAGCCCTAGCGGATATTTCAAAGGGGCGACTGTACAATGAGTTCAGAGGTTTTAATTGGTTTGATCATTTGATCAATGTGTAAAAACAATTTTATTTTAGTAATTGTGGAATTGCGACCAAATTGTTTTTGAGACTTATTCATAACCCCAAAACCATACAACTTTTTCGAGTCGATTCTTCAATAAATGACAAATTATAAAAAAAAAGAAACTGTGACATTCGAGATCTCTCTTAAAGAGAGGACTAGCGGATATTTCAAAGGGGCGACTGTACAATAAGTTCAGAGGTTTTAATTGGTTTGATCATTTTATCAATGTGTTAAAACAATTTTATTTTAGTAATTGTGGAATTGCCACTAAATTGTTTTTGAGACTTATTCATAACCCCAAAACCATACAACTTTTTCGAGTCGATTCTTCAATAAATGATAGATTATAAAAAAAAAAGAAACTGTGACTTTCGAGATCTCTATTAAAGAGAGCCCTAGCGGATATTTCAAAGGGGCGACTGTACAATGAGTTCAGAGGTTTTAATTGGTTTGATCATTTGATCAATGTGTAAAAACAATTTTATTTTAGTAATTGTGGAATTGCGACCAAATTGTTTTTGAGACTTATTCATAACCCCAAAACCATACAACTTTTTCGAGTCGATTCTTCAATAAATGACAGATTATAAAAAAAAAGAAACTGTGACATTCGAGATCCCTCTTGAAGAGGGAACTAGCGGATATTTCAAAGGGGCGACTGTACAATAAGTTCAGAGGTTTTAATTGGTTTGATCATTTTATCAATGTGTTAAAACAATTTTATTTTAGTAATTGTGGAATTGCCACTAAATTGTTTTTGAGACTTATTCATAACCCCAAAACCATACAACTTTTTTGAGTCGATTCTTCAATAAATGACAGATTATAAAAAAAAAGAAACTGTGACATTCGAGATCTCTCTTAAAGAGAACACTAGCGGATATTTCAAAGGGGCGACTGTACAATAAGTTCAGAGGTTTTAATTGGTTTGATCATTTTATCAATGTGTAAAAACAATTTTATTTTAGTAATTGTGGAATGGCCACTAAATTGTTTTTGAGATTTATTCATGACCCCAAAATCATACAACTTTTTCGACTCGATTCTTCAATAAATGACAGATTAGAAAAAAAAAGAAACTGTGACATTCGAGATCCCTCTTAGAGAGGGCACTAGCGGATATTTCAAAGGGGCGACTGTACAATAAGTTCAGAGGTTCGAATTCCTGTTGTACATCCTGGAAAATTTCTTTAAATGCAAGTGATCAGCTTTGCATCGGGCTCTTCTCCCCCAAGAATATCCCCCTATCGATCTCATTCCCGATAATTTCACCTCCCGAGAAATCGTAACTCCGGTTCGCGTGACCGTCTAATTCGAGATCCTCAGCCGATGCCCCATCTTCACCAAGCGGAACTAACAGATCCCCCCTTATTATTTCTGTGTAACGTAAAATGATACACGATTGTCTCTTAAACATAATGAGAAGATTGTGAAGAAACCCAAATTGCCGTTCTGTTCGGTCGGAGCGATGCCATGAGATTTTTTTTTTCATGAATAAGATTTAATTCGACGAAATTTGGGCGTTCCGTCGTTAGAAATTTTGGTTAATGTTGTCGCATTTGACGTTATTGTATTCTCCGGTTTCACATAGTCCTATTAGTTGTTTATGCCTGTTATTATTCTCGATTGCTTGTTCCGGAATAACTGAATATTCATGTTTCTCGTTTAATTTGTTTGTCGTTCATGTTTGTTTGCTTTATTATTTCCGAGGGAACAATTCACGAGATTCAGTTCACGTCTTCGAAACCCAAAATCGAAATAATTCTGACCTTCTGACATTGTTGCCAAATTACTGATTAACGAATGCAACTCATCTGCGAAAATATTCCTTTTCACAACATCTCATCCGAATGTAGTCTTTTTCACTTGATGCCAACCAAACCGTGAAGTGCGCCTCTTGGACTTGGCGCGAAATCAGTGCTGCCACACTCTCATTATTATTATTACATAGTTCTCGAGATTGTGAGAGGAAGATCGAAAGTTAAATTTAATATCATTGTTGCGTAGCCTACGGTCTGATAAGCAAGACGTTTATATTTAAAACTTACTGTGACGTTTTGCAACAATATTTTGAAGGAGGATTGTGCTTCCGTCATGCAGCTATTTCATACATGAGGAACGGGTTTTGAAACAACAGGAAGACGATAATGGCGCTTCGTAATTGACCACGTTGGAAGGGAAACCTTGAGGTTCGCCAGATCTTCCACCTCTTGTTTTTTTTTTCTAATCTGTCGTTTATTGAAGAATTGACTCAAAAAATTTGTTCGGTTTTGGGGTTATGAATGAGTCTCAAAAACAATTCAGTGGCAAGTCCACAATTACTGAAATGGCATTGTTTTTATACATTGATAAAATGATGAAATCCGATTGAAACCTTTGAACTTATTGTACAGTCGCCCCTTTGAAATATCCACTAATGCCCTCTTCAAGAGGGATCTCGAAAGTCACAGTTTCTTTTTTTTTCTAATCTGTCATTCATTGAAGAATTGACACGAGAAAGTTGTATGATTTTGGGGTTATGAATAAGTCTCAAAAACAATTAAGTGGCAAGTCCGCAATAACTATAACAGAATTGTTTTTATACGTTGATAAAATGATCAAATCCGATTAGAACTTCTGAAATTATTGAACAGTCGCCCCTTTGAAATATCCGCTAGTGCCCTCTTTAAGAGGGATCTCGAATGTCACAGTTTCTTTTTTTTCTAATGTGTCATTTATTGAAGAGTCGACTCGAAAAAGTTGAATGGTTTTGGGGTTATGAATAAGTCTCAAAATAAATTTAATGGCAAGTCCACAATTACTAAAATAGAATTGTTTTTATACCTTGATAAAATGATCAAATCCGATTGAAACCTCTGAACTTATTGCACCATTATTGAACAGTCGCCCCTTTGAAACATCTGCTAGTGCTCTCTTCAGGATGGGTCTCAAATGTCACAGTTTCTTTTTTTTCTAACGTGTCATTTATTGAAGAATCGACTCGAAAAAGTTGTATGGTTTTGGGGTTATGAATAAGTCTCTAAAGCAATTTAGTGGCAAGTCCACAATTACTAAAATAGAATGGTTTTCATATGTTGATAAAATGATCAAATCCGATTAAAACCTCTGAACTTATTGTACAGTCGCCCCTTTGGAACATCCGCTAGTGAACTCTTTAACAGGATTTTTTCGTTGAAGTAAAGAACTATCGTTCATATATTACAGTACTAGTTAGTTGTATTCAAAGCTTATAACTTGAGATTTACAGGATTTTTTTACAGGAATTTTCTGTTGTAATGCATGTTAGATTGCAAGTACAGATTGTTCTCAGAATGGTCTTTTGTCATTGTGATAACAATAGTTGCGTTTGAACAAAAGAAATTCATTTAATACGGAAATTCACAGGATTCGTTTCTTCGGTGTCCAAACGCAAAAAATTTGGCAACAATGTCAGAGAGTCCTGGCTGAGTAAAGAACCCTTTCAATTACTTTGTATTAGTTCATAAAATTCAAAAACCCGAGTATTCAGCAGTACATATTGAACTAGGGTCGGCCCTCCTGCAGCGTTGTCAGATCGTGTCCCAGGGCCTTCGAACTAAGAAATCTTCTTTTACAATTTGTTTTGGTCGTCATTCGAGTACTTTCGCGCGTTCAACACGAAAATAATGGCTTGTAGAGGGCCGTCCGAATGATTATCGGCAACCTTCACATCGGAGATGTCATCAACGATTTTGTTTAATTTCGAGAATGGCAGTACGTGAACATATTTATAGATGCTGAAATATAGGTATAATTCCGAGCCAAGGTGAGCGAATGTTAGTAAATCTTCGTGTTATCATAACAAAATATGGCTAAATTGGAAGATGCCTGTCGATGGTACATAGCTACTAAGTGGAGATTTATGTTAACAACGATGTTGCGCTGACGTTAAAACGAAATTTCTGATAAAAAAATCTCGTTAATAATACTGTTTCAAGGAAAATCATCGTTTGGGTCCAAAGGGGCGATTGAAGATCAATGATTGTTTTTTTTTTCTCCGTTTTTGATTAATACTTTGTAATTATTGTTTCGATAAGTTTTAATTTTTGTTTCAGAAGCTGATCCAGAGATGCAGGGCGTTGTGTTTATGCACCAACAAGGTTCACCGCCTCCGAATAATACTTCAGGTAAAAAATAGAAACATTTGTTTATATCAAAACCACAAAACTTTTTTCCCCCCAAACTGGCAACGTCGTACAAATATGACAGATGGGATACCTCGATGTCAGACGTTTTGAGATCGGTGCGATATTGCCGTTTTTCCTTTTGGGAAGACGAAACAAATAATTTTCACGAATTTGCGAGCGGTTACGCGTCATCGGATAATTTTCGCGACCTCTAGGATCTTCCTCTCAGGAAAACTCAACATTTTCCTCTCCGCTAATCGGACCGATATAAATTAATCGGTCATGGGTTCTAGAACTGATACTTGGTTAGGTCGAGGGGAAGATAAAGATCGGGAGAGCGCGAACTCTCGGGAGCGGAAAGACCTGATGCGATTGTGGTCCACGGGAAGAGATAGACGGGGCAGAAAACCGCAGAGACAGAGAGTACACGGGTTCGGTTTCCTTTCAAAATACATATTTTCAGATTGTTAACCTTACGGAGATAAGTGAGACCGGAAAGAGAGCTGTGTGTGTTTGTGGGAATGTGTCGTCGTTTCTCCTTATATATTTTCGTGTTCCGATCGATGACGACGCGGAGATGAGGATATGGAAAGCGGATTTTTAGAGGTTTCGACGGGAAGTAACACCTGCTTGGGTACACAAGGAGATTTCTTGTCGATAATGAATATAAGACTGTCAGAAATCCATCTTAGAAGTGGATTTATATTCAACGTTGGATTCCCGTGTGGCAACGACGCATTTTTTCAGAGGAGCACTTTGACTAAATTTCTGAAATTGTTCGAATCAATCAATAATTACTGTATCGATTAATCTTTGTAATTTAATGGCCTCACTTCAAGAATAAAAAACTTTCGCTGATTTCGTAAATTCCAGGAATTTCTGTATTCCTCGTACACTTGAAAAAGTAATTTTGACGTAATTTTTCTGGAAAAATTTATAGTCCATCAATGGAAAGGAACAAGATTCGTAAAAAATCTCACATAGAAGATAGACAGTAAAAAAATTTCCCAAATTTAGTACATTCTAAAAATTTACGTATTTTTCATACAATTGGCAACATCGCAATTTTTTTGAGAAAGTCTTATAACTTATTTATGGAATGTAGCAAATTTGGCACGAAAATCTCTCATAAAAAATGAAATATAAAATTTTTTCACAAAGTTATAAATTCCAGAAATTTCCATATTTCTCATTAACTTGGCAACGTCTCAGTTTTTCGAGAAAGTCATATCACCTATTGATGGAATGTAGCTAATTTCGCACAAAAATTCCACATAAAGAAAGATCAAAAAAAATGATTTCAAAAAGTTGTGAATTTCAAAAATCTTCGTTCATCTCATACACTCGGGAACGACTAAATTTTTCTAGAAAATATTATGACCAATCTAGGTTAAAGTAATTGAGCAAGTTTCGTAAAAAAAATTCACATAAAAGTTTGACAGTAAAAGAATTTCACAAATTTTGTAAATTGCAAAATCTCCGTATTTCTCATACAATTGGCAACATCTCAATTTTTTAAGAAAATCATTTCATTTATTTATGGAATGGAGCTAATTTCGCACAAAAATCTCACATAAAGAAGGAACAAAAAAAAATTTCTAAAAGTTGTAAATTCCAGAAATTTCTGTATTTCTCATAAACTTGGCAACGACTTAATTTTTTCAGAGAAGATTATAATCCATCTATGTGATGAAGCCAGTTTCGTACGAAAATCACACATGAAAGATTGATAGTAAAAAAAAATTCAAAAAGTTGTAAATTCCAAGAATTTTCGTATTTCTCATACAGTTGGCAACGTCTCAATTTTTCGAGAAATTCATATCACCTATTAATGGAATTTAGCTAATCTCGCACAAAAATTCCACATAAAGAATGGTCGAAAAAAATGTTTTCAAAACGTTGTGAATTCCAAAAATCTTCGTTCATCTCATACACTCGGCAACGACTAAATTTTTCTAGGAAATATTATGACCAATCTAGGTTAAAGTAATTGAGCAAGTTTCGTAAAAAATTTCACACAAAAGTTTGACAGTAAAAGAATTTCATAAATTTTGTAAATTGCAAAATCTCCGTATTTCTCATACAATTGGCAACATCTCAATTTTTTAAGAAAATCATATTACCTATTTATGGAATGGAGCTAATTTCGCACAAAAATCTCACATAAAGAAGGAACAAAAAAAATTTTCTAAAAGTTGTAAATTCCAGAAATTTCTGTATTTCTCATACACTTGGCAACGACTTGATTTTTCCAGAGAAGATTATAATCCATCTATGTTATGAAGCCAGTTTCGTACGAAAATTACACATGAAAGATTGATAGTAAAAAAAAATCAAAAAGTTGTAAATTCCAAGATTTTTCGTATTTCTCATACAGTTGGCAACGTCTCAATTTTTCGAGAAATTCATATCACCTATTGATGGAATTTAGCTAATCTCGCACAAAAATTCCACATAAAGAATGATCAAAAAAAACGTTTTCAAAACGTTGTGAATACCAAAAATTTTCGTTCATCTCATACACTTGGCAACGAATTGATTTTTCTAGAAAATATTATGATCAATCTAGGTTAATGAAATTGATCAAGTTTCGTACAAAAATCTCACATAAAAGTTTGACAGTTAAAAAAATTTCACAAATTTTGTAAATTCCAAAATTTCTGTATTTCTCATACAATTGGCAAAATCTCAATTTCTTGAGAAAATCATATTACCTATTCATGGAATTAAGCTAATTTCGCACAACAATCTCACATAAAGAAGGAACAAACAATATTTTCCAAAAGTTGTAAATTCCAGGAATTTCTGTATTTCTCATACACTTGGCAACGACTGAAATTTTCTAGAAAAAATAATGACCCGTCTATGTGAATGTAATTGAGCAAGTTTCGTATAAAAAAATCACATAAAAGATTGACAGTAAAAAAATTTCACACATTTTCTAGATTCCAAAAATTCCGTATTTCTCATTCAATTGGCAACGTCTCATTTTCTTGAGGAAACCATATTACCTATTTATGGAATGAAGCTAAATTTGTACAAAAATCTCACATAAAGAAGGTACAAATTAAAAGTTTCCAAAAAGTTGAAAATTTCGCATAAAAGATGAAAAGTAAAGAAATCTCATAAGTTTTGTGAATTCCAAAAATTTTCTTATTTCTCAAACAGATAGCAACGTCTCAATTTTGCGGGAAAAATTTATGGAATGTAACAAATTTCGCACAAAATTCTCACAAGAAGAATGAACAATAGAAAATTTTCAAAAAAAAGTTGTAAATTCAAGAAATTTCCGCATATACTTGGCAACGTCGTAATTTTTCTAGAAAAAGTCTTATTACCCAGTTATTGAGTGGGGCAAGTTTCCCAAAAAATCTCACAAGAAGGAGAGACCAAATTAAAAAAAAATATAAATTTTGGAAAATATCTGAAAAATCAAAAATCAGTTTAGGTTTGAGACCAATTTCAATAAGCTTCTTCGAGTCGCAAAGAGGCACCTATTCTTCAAATTCCAGATGGACTCCTCAGAAATTTCGACTTGCAAAACCAATTTACCGAAGAATGTCGGAAAATCCGAGATAATCCCTGGTTAAAATTGCAACAACCATCATGAAAGTTAACAGGCGGAACTTTCATCCCGATCTTTCGAGGCGAGAGAAAAGTCTTGTCGGTCTCGTTTATCTCAAAAGCGAAAACGATCCCATTCTCCGCCTAAACGTCGATATATAGGAAGTGAATTGAATCATACCTCAAACATTTCAGTTATTCCTCAACAAACGAAACTAGATCCTGCCTTGTTCACACATGAGCTGGTCTTTAGACGAGATATATCATATAATATTATCTCAGCGTGTCGCATTGTTTGCCCAAACTAATTGAAAAATAAAGCGGCCTGAAAAGAGCGCGCTATCATCTTCCTGGATTGACACAAACCCGAAACAGCCAAGAACGACACACCCAAGTTTCCACCCGAAGAATGCTCGAATAAGATTAAAAGATTTTCATGCAATTTTCGCCGTCTCATTCTTACCGCCATCATTGTCGATTCCGATTAATGTATGCGAAAATTGCGCAACGTTTCTAAAAACAATAACTGTTGAGATTTGGGTCAAGAGAATGATCGCGGCGAGTAAACATGTCGTGACAAAGATATTTGATCGATAGTTTCAATTGGAATAACTTCACATACACGAATAACGTTTTCTTCTCTTCTCGGTATCCAGGGCGGTCGCTAGGGCGATTGACCGCAGGAAAGATCGATTTTCTCACAGGGAATTTACGTTGAAATCTTGTTTTGATCTTCGGCGTTGAAGTAACACGAAAAACAGCCATTATTCAGTGACTAGAGGATAATAAACAGTAACATCTAGGGCTCCGCCAAGCTCGAAGGACGAGAGGTCTCAAATAACTATGTGGCGTCTCCTACTTTTCTACAATTTTCGAACGAATAATTCCTGTTGGGAAAAACTGGTTTTCTCATTTCCAACCAAAAGAATCTCATACACTCAATATTGAAGTGAACTTATTTTTTCTTGCAGATATGGAAGTATCTCCTAGTCCAATGAACTACTCAACCAAAGAAAAGATAGACCAAAGCCACCACGACTCAGGCGTGTTCTCCGCGACCAGCAACTCGCTCTACGAAGGGTCGGGGAACCGCAGCCAGATGACCCAGTCGGAAAACTGCCCCTCCGAGAGCGGCAGCGAATGCAGCAGCAGCACCGACAGGTTCTCCTGCCCCATCTGCTCCACGATACTGACTTCCCAACACGAGTTCACCCTGCACATCAAGTCTCACAACAGTGACAACGAGACCGTCCAAGACGACAAAGGCTACACCTGCAGGATCTGCTTCAAGGTCCTCAGCTCCAGTTCCAGCCTCGACCGCCACGTCCTGGTGCACAGCGGGGAGCGACCCTTCCACTGCAAATACTGCGGGGATACGTTCACCACCAACGGCAACATGCACAGACACATGAGGGCTCACAACGTGAAGAGCAAGAACTACGAGTCGGATGCTAGCACTGATAGCAGCGGCAGCAATACCGAGTACAACAACAACCGGGTGAAACCGAAACCGAGCAGGAAGCGGAAACTGGAACTGGACGAGGAAGAACTCGTCGGGAACAAGAGGAGCGCCAGCTACGCCGCCTTCAGGTGTCCCGTTTGCGACAGGAACGACTTCCACTCGGTGGAGATCTTGGAGAACCACATGGAAGACAACCATCCGGATTATCCGGCCAAGTGTCAACAGTGCGGCAACGTCTTCTCCAACCAGAAGCAGTTAGAGGTCCATCGGGTGGCAGTGCATGAAAACCACGTGAACCACAAGCATTCAGTCGTCGGTTTCAAGGACCTCACGTTCGTGGATTTCTCCAGCGAGAAGTTCCCGCACATCGCCAGGTACGAGTGCGAGAAGAATCTGCACAAGGGGTCTGGTACTCTAAAGTTCCAATGCAAGAAGTGCAACCGCGCGTTTCCCTGCTCCAGCTCGCTGGAGTTCCACCAGAAGGACTGCAAGGAGAGCAACGGCGGTCTGGACCTCTCCTCCCAGAAACTTAGTGAGGTGGAAGTCAGACGTAACGACTTCTTCTCCCGCTTGAACCTCCAAGATATATCGCCGGAAAAACATATCCCAAACAATGGTGAGAACAACAAGGACCTGGCGGATATACAGACCATAATCTCCATGACCACCAGCGGCAGTCTTCTGCAACAGCTCCAGCACAAAACCAACGAGATGACCAATAACCTCCAGAAATCCCACCAGGAGATGCAACAAGAGTCGGGGAAGAACGAGGAGGAGGAGACCCAAGACGCCTTCGCCGTCGAGTTCAGGAAGATGAAGTTGAAAGGGGAGTTCCCCTGCAGGTTATGCACAGCCGTTTTCCCAAACTTACGCGCTTTGAAGGGGCATAACAGGGCGCATCTGAACGGGAATAACAACGGGTCTTATCGTTGCAACATGTGCCCCCATTCTTCGGTGGATAAGGCCGCCCTCATCCGTCACATGCGCACCCATAACGGTGATCGGCCTTATGAATGCTCTCTTTGCAACTACGCCTTCACGACGAAGGCGAACTGCGAACGACACTTAAGAAATCGCCACGCCAAAACTACCAGGGAAGAGGTGAAAAAGTCCATCATCTACCACCCCTCGGAAGACCCAACCAACGACGAAATGACCAAACTGTCCAAGGAAGATCCCAGGAAGCTACACAATTCTTCCAGTGAAGTTTTCGACAACGCCTTGGATAAAATCCACTCCTCCACCCCGAAATTCGAGAGCAGACCTCTTCCACCTCCACATCCTCTGACGTCCAACCTTCAATCCCTCAAGGAAAGTCTGATGGGCAAAGAACCCTCACAGTTGTTCCCGAACATCAACGAGGTTATCCGAAGCGAAAACCTGAAATCCCTGAAGGAGTACAGGAGTACCCACAATGGTACCCTTCCAGTTCCTCCTTACCTGCCACCTTACGGCTTCCAACCTAAACCGATTCCTCCGAGTTCAGGAACGATCCAAGTGAAAGATCTGAGCGCCTTGAAGATGAACCCTTACGATAACAATTCGGATGACGAGGAGTATGACGATGACGAAGAGTCCATCGACGTTGTGTTGGATTTGAGCAAGAAGAAGCCTTTGGAGGAGGAACCAAAGCATATTGAAGATATACCTCAAGACTTGTCTGTTAAAACTTCCCCGACACTTCCTCAGGTCGCTCCACCAGTGGCGGAGATCCTCCAGGCGAATCTCTTAAGGACGCCTCCAAAGATTGACCCTGCGGCTTTTTACGCCCAATGGGCTTTGTTGAGGAATGGTTTCGCGGGTTTGCCGAGTTGGCCCAGCTTCCCGTTCAATCCACTGTTTCTCCAACAACTCCAGAACCAAGTGCCACCTGGTGCAGCCTCAGATATGAAGGAAAGGTTGAGGAATCAGCTTTGTGGTGGGACCATCATCGCTGACAATCGTTTGCAGGCTCTGCAACAGATAAGAAACGCAGGCTTGGTGCCAATGACCTTCGAAGGAAGACAAGAGGTGGATAGTACATATCCGGCTCAAAGAACGACAGAGGATATGAGCAGACCTTTAAGTTTGAAGATAGAACAGAACATAAACGAGAATATATCCAGCATGAACAGTCCTTTACCTTCCAGCAAAACGGACATAATGCAATCTCCAAACTCTGTCAAGATGGTTATAAAGAATGGTATTCTGATGCCCAAGCAAAAACAGAGGAGATATCGGACCGAAAGACCTTTCACCTGCGAACATTGCTCAGCCAGATTCACCCTACGTTCAAACATGGAACGTCACATAAAACAACAACATCCCCAGTTTTGGTCCCAACGCCAAAGAGGCAACATTGGAAACCCTGGCAGGAAATCCCAGGTGATGCCGATGAAACCGGGTTTCTGCGATCTGAGCATCCCCAGCTACGAAATACAGAAATCCCAAGGGTACGAGGACAACAAGGATTCCTTCAACGACAGACTGAAATTCGCCATCCTCGCCCAACATCTTCGAGGAGTCAACAACTATACCAACGCCATAAAGCGGGAGGAAGACGAGGAAGACGCCTTGGTCATCGACGAGAACAGCGAGGAGAAACATTCCGATCCGGAAGCGTCTCGCGAGTATTTCAAGGAAGAGGAAGACCAAGAGGAGGAGAAGAATGAGGATGAACAGACGAAGAGTTTCGAAACCAAGAGTGGCAAATCGGAGGAGAACCAAGACTTGGTGCCTGTATCGAGACTGTTGGACAACGCTTCCCAGCAGCAATTCGACGAGTACTTCAAGAGGGACGTCGAGGATCATGGTGCTGGAAGTGAGGAAGACGAGGAGGGGTTGGTAGCCAGTGGTAGTACCAGCGAGGGGAACATTTCTGGAACTGATGAAAATAAGTAAGTATTTCATTTGGTTTAATCGTCCAGCGAAATCTTATTGTCTCTCCTCTTCCAGATCTGAATCAGAAAACACAGCTCCAGTCAAGAAGAAGTCGGCCTACTCCCTGGCGCCAAACAGGGTGAGCTGCCCCTACTGCAGTCGCAAGTTCCCGTGGACGTCCTCCCTTCGCCGTCACATATTAACCCACACCGGTCAGAAACCCTTCAAATGCAGCCACTGCCCTCTCCTGTTCACCACCAAGTCGAACTGCGACAGGCATCTGCTGAGGAAACACGGGAACGCGGCCTCCACCATCACCAACGACGTAGCGAACAACAACGCCAACTACCTGATGAGGAACGTCCCCGAGAGGCCTTTCAAGTGTTCCAGCTGTCCCAGCAGCACCTTCTCCACCTACACGAACCTGAAGAAGCACATCGGTTCCAAGCACGCCACCAACGCGCAAGGCGACGATATCCGGGCTCAGGGCTACGAGGCTGGTAGCTCGGAAGACGAGAAGATCGTGAGCGTTTCGGATAATATCAACGACTGGGGCAACCAGACGAAAGTGCCGAACCACGAACCTTTACCGAGCGTGGTGAACGCGGACCAACCCTTCAAATGCCACTTGTGCGAGTTTTCCTTCGGCGAACGCCAGGAAGCCTTGGACCACATCAAGGACAAGCACGCCTCCGAATACGACCTGCTGATGTCCAAGAACGCTCTGGACAGCAGCGCGACCACCCCGGAGGAAAGCGCGCACAACGACGAGGAAGACAGCGAGATCAGGGGTAAATTCCCGGATTACTCCAACAGAAAGGTGATCTGCGCGTTCTGCATGCGTCGTTTCTGGTCCGCGGAGGATCTGAGGAGGCACATGAGGACCCACACGGGGGAGAGGCCGTTCATGTGCGACATCTGCAGGAGGAGGTTCACCCTGAAGCACAGCATGTTGCGGCACAGGAAGAAGCACAACGTGAACTTCGACAACGACGGGGCTATCAACAGCGACGACGACGGCGTGTCCCCCAAGTACGACGCGGGTAACAACAACAAGAGGGGTGAGGATTCGGACTTCAACGAGGGTGGAGACCTCATCAGCAATCTGCTGGGGATTCGTCCGTCCTTTATTGATAAGGTGCTCACGGCTTCGGCGGACGACGCCGCCAAGCTTCTGGGTGTCAAAAACGGCCAGAAAGAGTAGGTTATGTGAGGTTATGTTGCCACGAACTTTGTCCAATACGTGTTCCATTTCGCACAAAACACAAAGTGCTAAAACTAAAGTTTATGACCGAACTGACACATTTTAGACAAAATCTGAGGTGAGTCATAAACGATAGTCTAGGCCACGAAATATTTCCCAAAGTCTTTGTTTGGGTCGAATTCCTTGCATTTTTTAACGTAGTTAACCTGTAAATATATCAAGATTTTATTTATTGTTTTGAATTTGTAATATTGTTTCGATAGTATCTATCTGTGAATATGAATTTTATTTAATTCTTGTCTGTTAAAATCATCTCTAGTCACCATAAAATTATTTTTATTTTACCGTAGTTTAAGAAACTTGTATATTGATATAAATGGAATGAGTATAGACTAGTTAGAATTTTGTAGAAATATATTATTATTATTATTATATCGTACTACCACTTAGAGAATATCTAACCGAATTTTGTAAATAACCTATCGTAATACGGTCTAGAAAACCAAAGTTCAATTAAAATGGGTGATTCAAATCAAAAAGATCGAATATGTAAAAAACCCCATTGAAGGAATAAGTTTTAGAATAATACCCATAAATGTACAGAAAAGCAATATAATCATGTATATTCATAAGTATGTGCACTGGGATTGATGATGAGTGTGGTGTTACTGCTTTAACTGATGAAACTTAAATCAAAATTTGCTGCAAGCACGTTGTAGTTTGCTGTGAAAGTCAAATACGTAGTTTTAAAAAATCTGTAGGTCACTTAGTTTTGTTGATTATTGTTGCACGTTTTATTATTTAATTATTCACATTCACGCTGTGTCTTATAAAGTACTTATTACGGCTTTCGATGCAATCTGTTTGTAAAAAATCCTCTTTGGTCGAGGTGTGGATTGGATCGTCTAAGCTATTAGCAATTTCGAAGCAATCTAGATATTGGAGTATTTCGAATTATTTATGTAAGGTGGTTTTATTACATATGTTATTTTGTTAGTTGAACATTAAACTTATGCCATATTTGAATAAACAAAAATTATAAGGTTTATGTACAACGATGTTATTGCATTCCATAAAATGTGTATTTATTTGAAATTATTTTAATAAATTATGGATCCTCCCATGCGAATTATCAATAACCTTCAACCCAGAAACCAGAGTTCTCGTAAAAGAACATTTTATTCCAAAATTTATGCAGATTTCGGGAGTTTTTTGAAATTTCCCGTCTATTCTATTTTATGAAATTTCATGATAAGATTCGCCATCTGCTGATTGTTAATAGAACTAACTTTTCTGTCACAGACATCTATCGATCAGTTCCAAAACTAAATGTTAGTTCGGCCATTAGCTCATAGATGGCTAATATTTGGTTTTGGAACTGATCGATAGATGTCACTCTGTGCCAGAAGAGTTAGTTCCATCAACGGTCAGGAGATGGCGCATCTTACCATCAAATTTCATGAAAAATATTGAATTGAACGGGTATAACTTACGTTTGCCAGTGTAAACACTATCAACCCTCTCAAATGCCCCGAAAAAAACCAATATAAGCCTTCTTAAAATATCCATGTAATTAGCGAGAAAAAAAGAAGAAGAGTAAACGTCAGTGATTGAGGTTATGTCACTTTGTTGACGATGCATTGGAAACATTAAAAATCGAGAGAAATCAATTTTCACGATAGGATGAATAAATTCAGACAGAATTTGATCGACTTGGATGTAAAGAAACTCTTCGTCGAACATAAGGTCGATGAAATCGTCGAAATTGAGAAGCTGCTCGATGCCGAAATCGAAAGAAAACGGACGGAACTCCGATCAATGGTCGGGTAGGAGCAATTAATCTTATTGGAAATCGTGAATTTTATTTATAATAGGATGTCGTTACAGGGACCGATACAAGGATATTTTAACAGCTTCTGATTCTATCAAAAGTATGAAGAGTATATCTTCGAAAATTGTGGAAAGTATAGAAAACATAACTTCTTCTTGTGATAAACTTTTAGAGAATGCTGATAATGAAGAGAAGGTTTCAGTTCCACCCAATGAGTAAGATATCATTTTGAGATGAAAGTATAATCAAAATACTTTGCGTCTTTGAATTTGTAGGGAAAAAACATCCGAACGTATGTTGGTTATACAAATACGATTAGCCATGTACGTTAACGATGAAATTTGGATATATTTAGACAAGGAAGATCACTTGAATGCTGCACAGCTTTATCTATTAGGGCAGAATATTCACACAGGTATTGACCTGAAATTTTGTCAAAGTGATGAAAATTTAAATTTGACGTTTTCAGGTTTAAGTTTGTTCAACTCTTCCCTCATCCAGAAAGTGCCTCTCCTCAAACAAATAAAGCTGAACTTGGGGTCTCTTAGAGGTATAATTTTAAGTAGAGTAGTCAAGAAACTTGAATCAGTCGAGTTAACATCAGATGTGAGTAGTCTTATATATCTCTCAATCAAATCATTTTATTTATTTTCGATTCGGTGAGGATTCACCTAAGGAATCCAAATATTGCTCGTCCCCAGGGCATTGCAGAATATGGATTTTGACCCTATATTTCAAATATCGATCTTGTTTTACAGCAAACATGCAGTAATTTGAATAGCTTGATGCTTTTAAATAACCAAAACACCAATGAATTGGTCAGTATTTTTATGGAACATCGGCAAACCGCCCTTGGAACTGTAATAAACATCACCCACCCCAGTGTTCGTGTACAAATAAGTGCCATGGTCAAATGCTTGATCACAACAATTCATCTCCTTTATGAATGTTTCATGTGTAAGTAAACTTGAATAGGATAAAGTCTAGGATATATCCCGATTATACAACGTTGCAGGTGGTTCAGAAAACGCTTTGATTTTTAAACAACTAGACGAAATTTCCAGTGAAAATTCTAAACCTACGTTCAGTAAATTGAAGATGCCTGAATCACCATTGCTTGTTTACGTACCTCAAATCATTAAGGAATTTAGGTAAGTTCTGAACCTGATTTTTACTCCTTCGCTCAGGTTTGTACTTCTTATTTTTGCAGACCAAAATGCAAACAGCAAATCAAAGATGAACAGGTTTTTCCTAAAGAAAATTTTTTTGAAAAGTGGCTCAAAACTACAAAAGAAACAGTACAAAAAGGATTGAGTAATACTCTTCATGTCATAACGAATGTCAAAGGGCTACATCTAATACGAGAAGAAGCCTTAAAAATAGGTAATGAAAAGAAAGAATATAAAATAAAATATTTCGATAAATCGCATGTTATGTTACAAAAAGATTAAATGAATCTTCGATTATATATCTCTTAATTACAAAGGAATTCTTATGTTTCTTGATAAGAATATGTTACTTTTAGAAACGCCAAAGGACTGGAAAAAAATTTGTGAATCTGTAAATTTACCAAAGAACTTCAGTGTATGGCATTACTTCTTTCAAAGTTTGATCACCGAAAGAGCTCAGGAATTGATAGCGAATAAGGTAAAAGTAAATATAGAAGAATTAAATGAGGATATCAATAAAACCATAGCAGATTCCAAGAAATACAAATTGAACGAACTGGACTTGAGGCAGTACATTTGGGCGGAAGAATCGAAGGATATTAAAAAAATCAATAATCAGTTTACAGGTAAGTTAACAGCGTTTCAACCGTTCATGTCGAAAAATTCTCCGATATTTCAGGAATTGCTATTAAAACTATGGGATTTTCTAAGACGATCGTTACTTTATGTGAAAAATTGGACGAAAGATTCTTCGAATTATTGAATGACCTTTCTCAATATTTATACGGCATAAATATCGATAGGGATGATTTAAATATACCTTCTCTTATGAGAGATCAAACGCAACAAGAAAAATTTGTCGATGTGGATACTCTTCAAAAATGTTTGGTTCGCAAATGTGTTTCAGAAAATCTAAAGTAAGGTTCTTCTACATTTTTAATGATTGAGGAATAAATAATTTTTTTTTTCTTCAGATTCTTACAAATCTTGTCGGATCGTCTAAATCAGGAAGTCAATGAAGCAACAGTGAAAAATGCTCTATTTTGTATCAGATTACTACAAGCCGTTACGAAACTATGTCCGTGTTTCAAAAAATGCTGTTCATTGAACAATGAACTCGAGGAGTGGTATAAAATTTGTGATAACTTCAACAAATGCAGTTTGCAGTTGTGGAACAAATGGATCGAATATTTCGTTGGTAAAACTAAAAACATCTGTTCCGAGAATTTCAAGGACCTACTTCCCCAAACCACTCTAGCGATGTTCTTAGTGAGTTTCTTCCATATTCTTCGCTAATACAAATAAAGCCTTTTTCAAACGTTTCAGAGGTGGGATATAATCGAAATCCAAGAACAAACCGAAGACAAAGTATTCAAATCACAAATCAAGGTGCCATTGAAACCTAGCACGGCTCTTGAAGATCTTCTAGTCAAGTTAAACGATAATATATGCTCCGTTTTACCGCATACCCTTCCGAAAGCAGTTCATGTGCAGTTCGTAGAAGATAATATAGAAGTCATTCTAGATCGATACGATAAACTCCAGTTGGATGAATTAAATCAAAATCAGGCTTTGCAATTTTTATTCGATGTTAAATACTTAACCGCCCTCTGTGTTAGGAGAGAAAACGAACGGCTCGTAGGCGTTTCCCAGGATATCTGTGATAAATTGAGATCCAAGATCGATCCCTTCGATTTGGATGTTTTCTACGCGTATTTACAGATGAACGTTAAAAAGGCAGCTATGCAGTCGCAGGTAAGAAGATTAAATTATGTTTTTCATCTTCATTCAAGGTTCTTTTGTTTACTTTCAGGTTATATTGGGAAGTTTGCTGCCATCTTCCGTGCAAATGTCAAATTCAGATATTTCAGACAGAAGCAAAGAACAAGAGAGAGAGCCATCTGTTTTAGCAATTAGTAAACCTTCAACCAATGCTTGGTTCCCTTTGCTTCCGATCACAGCGCCATCTCACAAACATTTAGGGGCATTTCCTGAGACGAAAGAAAAGGTAAATTTCTTTTATTCATTCATATTCGTTTGGATCGTTTGAAGAACAAATATTTCTGAAATTTTCACAGTTCGAGTTTTTGGTTGCGCAGAAGCCATTAAGTAAATTAAAAAAAAGTATTTGGTGGAAAACCAAGTCTCTAGAATCTTGAAATACGATATTTATTTAAACAATCGATCAATTAATGAAAACTTTTAGTTTTAGTTACCTTTTGGTTCCATCGATAAAATAATATGGTGAATATAAGTTTGTGGCTTTTGACAATTATTTACATTTGATGTATACAGGATGATTCCAAATTCGACGTGAACCTTGAAGGACGTGTTAGTATGACTCATTGGCTGTCATTTGAGCCATATTAATGATATCCAAAAATCAACAGTTTAAAAGTTATTTGGGTCCTTTGAAAAATTCCTCACCTTACTCCATTTTTCGTTAATTTTTTCTACGTTGACCAAGTTTGATTATAATTTTTGATTATTTTCATCAGAGAAGGATATGATATGTATGAAAAAAGCGAAAATATGCTGTAATAGATGTTGAAAAAGAATTCGTATGATTTGAAAGTTGGTATATGAAGAACATAAACGTCAATTTCTAATATCAATTCGCCTGCAACTTTCGAACTCCACAGTTTATGTATGACAAAAGTATTTTAAAAAGTTGCCAAATTCCTCCTTTATTTCCTAAAAAAGTTTTCGTTAGAATGCACTAGTTTCGTTTCAGCAGATTTTTTTATAAACAACCTTTTGAATGTCCGGCATAAAAAATAGTGATTTGGCGTTAATGTTTGGATGGGATCTAATTTAGGAAATAAAGAAGGAATTTGGCAAGTTTTTAAAATACTTTTGTCATACTTAAATTGTGGAGTTCGAAAGTTGCAGGCCAATTGATATCAGAAATTGACTATTCTTTTCTTCGTATACCAACTTTCCAATCATACGAATTCTTATTCAACATCTAATACAGCATATTTTCGGTTTTTTCATATATATGATATCCTTCTCTGATAAAAAAAATCCGAAATTATAATCAAACTTGCTCAACGTAGCAAAAATTGACGAATTTGGAGTAGGTGAGTAATTTTTCAAAAAACACAAATAACTCGTAAACTGTTGATTTTTGGATATCAAGAAATATGGCTAAATGACAGCAAATGAGTCATACTAACACGTCCTTCAAGGTTCACGTAGAATTTGGAATCACCCTGTATATTCTAATTTTTTCTTATTTATTATTTCCTAATTAAACTAACTGAATATTTTCTATGCAATTTTATGTTTTTTCAATAACATTGTATGTAGTTCACATTAATTTTGGACGAAGTTATAATATGTATTGAAAAAAAAATTGTTTTCAGATTAATCCAGGAAAACCTATAACGAAGACACCAAAAAAATCTACAGATATTGGATCCTCGGTAAAATCCAATGCATCTTCCATTTTCAGTGGATTAACTACCGATTGGTTTTCTTAACAATATAAAATGTTAGTGCTTATTCAACTTCAACTCAAAGTAATGTAATAGATATTTTTATAAAACCTTGTTAATTATGAATTTCTAGAGGACAGCTTTCAAAAAATTAATATATTTATTATGAATTACTTTGACGCAGTTTGATTTCAATGAGAAGTTTTTGTGGGGACTCTGATAATAACGTTATGCCAGTATTAATTTAGTTGGGAGAGGAATATACAAGGTGATTCCAAATTCGACGTTAACCTTAGAGGACGTGCTGTCATTTGAGCCAAATTTATTGATATCCAAAAATCAACAGCTTACGAGTTATTTGAGTTTTTGTGTTTCTGAAAAATTACTCACCCTACTCATTTTTTCGTCAATTTTTTCTACGTTGAGCAAGTTTGATTATAATTTTGGATTATTTTCATCAGGGAAGGATATGGTATGTATGAAAAAAGCGAAAATATGCTGTAAAAGATGTTGAAAAAGAATACGTATGATTTGACAGTTGTTATATGAAGAAAAGAATAGTAAATTCGCCTGCAACTTTTGAACTCCACAATTTATGTATGACAAAAGTATTTTAAAAACTTGCCAAATTCCTTCTTTATTTCCTAAAAAAGATGTGGTTGTTTACAATTTGGATGAACCAATTGGCCATGCAGTGTACTCACACAAATTAAACTTATACTGTTTCGAATTCAATTGCATTAAATTTGTGTCCATGTGAAAGCAAGTTTTCTTTCTACTTCCAACAAATCGCAAAAGTGGCACTTATGTCACATTTTGAAAATTTCAATTTTCATGATTATTATAACGAGAGGTTTACGAATGGAAGTACTGAAATGTCTGTATAAAGTTTTATTATTTAATATAATATTATCACAGGCTTACTTCATTTATCGTCTACTACTTACAAATATCTGTAAAACATAATTTTACACTTACGATTCAAACTAACTATGTACTTCTATTATTGCAACAAATATTGAAGGGACACCACATTGAATATACCCTTCTGTTTGAATATCATAAGTGATGTTTATAAATGATACAAGTAGTGATGTGAAAAATCACTAAAATCTAATATTTCAACTTTATCTTAACTGAAAATGGGAAGCAATGAATGAAGTTTTGGATGACAAAGTGAACTGCTAAATATACACATGAATATCTTAGAGGTTTCTGATCAATGGAAAAATGAAGATGATAATTTGCGATGAGATCAGTTCTTCAATTCATCAAATAAGGTGAGATATTTGTACAGAAATCTGGAGGAAGGTACGGAAAGGAAAACTTTTCCATATGAAAATTTTCAAGAAAAACTTAAAATTTTCTTGTATAATGTGTAATTATTCTAAAGTTATTTTGAAAATTTTGATCAACTGCAAGTTATGCCAAACTGAAAACCATTGAATTTCTATAAAAAAAGTTCCTTCGATTACATTATGTCAAAAATGAGTTTTTAAATTTCAATCATCATTAAGATTCCCTTACAAATCATAATCTAATTTTGGGGTATATCAGACTAGCTAATGTTCAAAAAGATGTAATTCATGATAATTTCTTCATCAGATCAATAAAAAGCACATCATCATTCGTTCAACGAAAAAAACGCTGCAAAGAATCAGAACCGCTTCTACTTCTTCTCAGGAATCAAAAGTTCTCTCATCTTCTTTCCTTCGATTTATGGGGAAAATAGTCAATAAATAAGTTATTTTACGTTACATGTTATCTCTGAAAACCGAGAAAATCCGTCAATCTGTCATTCCAACTGTCCAACCAGTTGTAGAGACTGCCGTGCGAAGAGCCACTGGAGTTTTTCGCCTGGATCGGCATGTATTCTTCACCTCTGATACAGAAGTAACTCTTTATCGGACCCCGACACATCGGGCAGCGGTCGAGTTTCTCGAAGCAGCTGGCGCAGATGCAAGTATGCCTGTAAAAAAATCGAGTTGAAGCTCCTGAAAGATCTATCAGGAAAACTTCTCACCTGCAGGGCAAAAGGGCTCTCGACAAGGGAAAATATTGACATACGACACACAACTGGTCGCCCGAGCTATTCCAAAGTGCGGAATCCTCGGAAGTCGGACACACCAGAGTTCTTCCCAAAGGTCCTGGACCGCCCTCTACCGGTTCCGCCACGGCTAGGGGAATTTGGTTCTCTTCGAAGCCCCCTGGATTCCCTGTCGCCAAATACAATTGCTGAAAAACACGATATTGTTATGGCCGCCCAGAGTTTCTTTGCAAGTAGAAGGTACTCACTTTAAGACATGACAATTGTCCGTTTGCCTGCTTCAAATACTGCGCTAAAATACTGGTCGGTAGAGTGCAAACTTGGTCCTTTATATGAACTACGTTGATCAAGGCTACCTGCAAAAAAATTGTATTATATTACGATTATAATGCAAATGAGAACCGTTGAGTTTGAATTGGCATTTATGAAAGTTTCACAATCGTGTAATTAACGTTCAATTATCTCCCTATCGATAATTAGAATGTAACGCTCAATGATGGTAGATTGAATTGAAGAAATTGTATATTTCCCATTAATCCAACACTCAAATATGTATGCGACAATGAACACGGGCTTCGAAGGTGGGACTCTGAACTAACTTTTCGAAAATCTTATCCGAAAGTGACTTTATCTGTTTGTCCTAGTCGATATAAACTTTGCGGTTAAATAATGGTACAAATTCATTTTGAGGCTGTGAAATGAGATCGTCAGTGACAATACATTGTGCTGTAACAATAGGGCATTAGGAATACGAGATAGACCAAGTGTATTTTTTTGTGATAAAAATAAAAAAAAAACAATGTATTTTGGATCTATCGATGCAATTAACGAGATGTCTTTTTATAATAATATAAAATAGTTTTTGAGACTTTGAACTAATTCTCGTCGATATGCACTTCGCTGTTGAATAATGGTATAAATTCATTTTGCGGCTGTGAAATGAGATCTACAATGATAATACATTGAGCTGTGACAATAGGGCATTAAGAATTCGTGAAAGACCAAGTGTATTTTTTGGTAAAAAAATTGAAAAAAAATTCATGTATTTTGGATATATCGATGCAATTAACGGGAATGTCTTTTTACAATAATATAAAATAGTTTTTGAGACTTTGAACTAATTTTCCGAAAATTTTATCCGAAATTGACTTTATCTGTTTGCCCTAGTCGATATACACTTCGCTGTTAAATAACGGTATAAATTCATTTTGCGGCTGTGAAATGAGATCTACAGTGATAATACATTGTGCTGTAACAATAGGGCATTACGAATACGTGAAAGACCAAGTGTATTTTTTGGTGAAAAAAATTAAAAAAAATTCATGTATTTTGGATATATCGATGCAATTAACGGGAATGTCCTTTAATAATAATATAAAATAGTTTTTTAGACTTTGAACTAATTTTCTGAAAATTTTATCCGAAAGTGACTTTATCTGTTTGTCCTAGTCGATATACACTTTGCGGTTAAATAATGGTACACATTCATTTTTCGGCTTTGAAATGAGATAGACAGTGATAATACATTGTGTTGTGACAATATGGCATTAGGAATACGAGATGGATCAAGTGTTTTTTTTTCTGTGAAAAAAAATTCATTTATTTCGGACAAAACAATAAAATTAACGGGAATGTAGTTTCATGATAATATTGAATAGTTTTTGGGACTCTGAATTAATTTTTCGAAAATCTTATACGATAAAAACTTTATCTGTTTGTCCTAGTCGGTATACACTTTGCGGTTAAAAAATGACATGAATTCATTCTTCGGCTGTGAAATTAGATCGACAGTGATAATACATTGTGTTGTGACAACAGGGCATTAGGAATACGTGATGGATGAGTGTTTCTTTTTGTGAAAAAGATAAAAAAAAATTCATGTATTTAGGATATAACGATGCAATTAACGGGAAGGTAATTCCATAGTAATATTGAATAGTTTTGGGACTTTGAACTAATTTTTCAAAAATCTTTTCCGAAAAAGGCTTTATCTGTTTTCCCTAGTCAGTATACACTTTGCGGTTAAATAATGGTACAAATTCATTCTGCGGCTGTGAAATGAAATCGTCAGTAATATTCATTTTGTTGTGACAATAGGGCATTGGGAATACGTGATGGGTTCCGAAAACTGTTAAGAAGTACAAACAGAGAATTCACTCTAACAGGGTTTCTATACATACATCTCTCAATAAATAAAAAAGTGTTTCTTCTCAGCAAGTTATTTCTGTAAACACTGGTAACTTCAACATTCACAGAAACGTCCTGTCAAGTTGTCCAGGAAGTTTGAACGAACGAGACTCGAATTTCCAAATGCGGATTTTCAATCCGGTTCACCGAATAAGTGAGCAAACAATGCACATCTCCGAATTTGTAAATATTTTCATTTGCCAATATCAAGGCCCCAAAAGCGACCGCGGTTAATTTTATTTGCCGAATTCACCGTCGCGCAAACATTGAAATGTCACCGGTTTCGCGAATCCGTCCAGAATTTTAGCCAAATCAAACAGTGACGAATTAACGTCGAAAACAACATTCTTGAATACAAATGTCGGCGAGATTAAGTACCAAGATGTCTGGAGTGTTCCCAAACATCCCACACCAAAGTTTTCACTAATACAAATGAATGAATAAAATTGCATCGGGACCCCCTAGAAATACGAAGCGAGCCCATAGGTAACTCTCTGAACTGACACAGATGGCGCGTCTAATGACAGTTCAAACGCTTATTAAAGATTGCCAACTTACAAACAATGAAGGATCGCAACAGTTGGTACCAATGCGCAACATAGTTGTAGAAGAGATATCAACTTACAGTCTCGTCAGGATGCACATTGTCAACTGCGTCATTCCTCGAAAGCACTATAACTAGCGGGTAACACAACCTTGGTGGGGTTCCCAGGTCCAGCGATGGGGCGGGCAATTTCAGGATGACCGTTTGGTCAGAATGCGGATTTTTGCTGGAAAAAAGAAACTGATAATACATTGTGTTGTGACAATAGGGCATTAGGAATACGTGATGGATCAAGTGTTTTTTTTTTGCGAAAAAAATCAAAAAAAATTTATGTATTTTGGATATATCGATGCAATTAACGGGAATGTAGTTTTATAATAGGAATGTGATTAGCTTTTGGTACTTCCAACCAATTTTGCGAAAATCTTATCCGAAAGTGACTTTATCTATATGTCCTAGTCGGTATACACTTTGCGGTCAAATAATGGTACAAATTCATTTTGCGGATGTGAAATGAGATCGCAGTGATAATACATTGGGTTGTGACAAAAGGGCATTAAGAATACGTGATGGAAGAAGTGTTTTTTTCTGTGAAAAAATTAGAAAAAAATTCATGTATTTTGGATATATCGATGCAATCAACGGAAATGTAGTTTTATAATTATATTTAATAGTTTTTAGGACTACATAATTTTTCGAAAATCTTATCCGAAAGTGACTTCATCTATTTGTCCTAGTCGGTAGACACTTTGCGATTAAATAATGGAACAAATTCATTTTTCGGCTGTGAAATGAGATCGTCAGTGATATAACATTGGGTTGTGACAATAGGGCATTAGGAATACGCGATGGATCAAGTGTATTTTTCTGTGAAAAAATTAGAAAAAAATTCATGCATTTTGGATATATCGATGCAATCAACGGAAATGTAGTTTTATAATTATATTTAATAGTTTTTAGGACTACATAATTTTTCGAAAATCTTATCCGAAAGTGACTTCATCTATTTGTCCTAGTCGGTAGACACTTTGCGGTTAAATAATGGTACAAATTCATTTTGCGGATGTGAAATGAGATCGCAGTAATAATACATTGGGTTGTGACAATAGGGCACTAGGAATACGTGATGGATGAAGTGTTTTTTTCTGTGGAAAAAATTTAAGAAAAATTCATGTATATCGGATATTTCGATGCAATCAACAGGAATGTAGTTTTTGAAATGATATTAAATAGTTTTTAGGACTTTGAACTAGATAATTTTTCGAAAGTGAAAGTGTTTCTCCTAGTCGGTAAACCTATTGCGGTAAAATAATGGTACAAATTCATTTTGCGGCTTAGAAATTAGATCGTCAGTGATAATACATTGTGTTGTGGCAGTAGGGCATTAGGAATAGTGTTTTGTTGTGGAAAAATGAGAAAAGACCCCCATCCCATGTTGCCAATTTTCTTGTACCCGGCTCCGCATTATAGAAGGATGTGCTTCTAGATGTGAAACTTCTAACGTAATCGAGTATATTTATATCAGAATAGATTCCAAAGTAGTTTAAAAAATACCTATCAATCTATCCAACAGAGAATCATGAGAATTGAAAAGTTATTGGGCGTTACGGTTAAGATTGAGTCAACCAAATATGGAATAATTGTTTGCGATGTTTTTGAAAGCAAAACAATGAAGAGACCTTATCAGCGCCAATTACGCACGCCGCAATGACTAATTCGGTGTAAACATAACGTGTCGTCGAAAACTCCATTCACCTAGTTTTCCCACACTGAAAACCTTCGAACCGTCCAACTTCCTAGTTGAAACAATGACAAACTTGTCCTTATTAAAAATCATCGTCAACTCTGTTTTCTTCAAAAATCAACACCGTTCTCGTTTCGTAAAAGGATCTAGTTTTCCCACACTGAAAACCTTCGAACCGTCCAACTTCCTAGTTGAAACAATGACAAACTTGTCCTTATTAAAAATCATCGTCAACTCTGTTTTCTTCAAAAATCGACACCACTCTCGTTTCGTAAAAGGATTTATTGCTAGATGAAAAACGCAAGGACAACCTCGAGCGGACCAATTATTTCTCGGATTCATGCGTGCTCGACAAGAAAAAGGCGTCCTGGGACAACTTTCATGGATTCAGAGGCCGCCGATCCTCGTTTTCCAGGATGCATGATCAACTCACTTCACCCTCAATCCCGGGTACTGGTAGTAGCCTTGCAAGAAGTTGTCCTTGATGCAGGCGTTCCTCAGATCCGCCCACGGTCTCCATAAGAATATGTGCAGTTCCCTGATGTTGACGCCCCAGTAGACACGCACCGAGTAGTTCACCTGGCTGGAGAGTCTGCATTGTAGTTCTGAAAAACAAAACCGGAATTTAACACCTGCTGGAATTTAACGAACTATATCTAGAGCACATCGAAAGACTAAATTATCATCAAGATCGTTTCACTAAGACGTTCAAACGCAACTATTGTTATTGTAACAATAAAAAAAAGACCGTTCTGAGAACAATCTGTACTTGCAATCTAACACGCCGATTCCGGTTTAAGTGATAGCAGTGATCAGGTTCTTTTATTTCGAAAGGAATATTTCCGTAAATGTTAAAGGAATATCGAGTGAAATATAATAATTTTGTAAGTATAACCCAACAAGAACCTTTGAACATCTTAGTCATTTCAGTAAATTCGATAAATTTATAAATTATTATATTATTATATTTTCAAAGAGGGTTCATTTTATTTGAATTAAAGAATATGAATTGGTTTAAATATGGGAGAAGAATCTATCAAGAATGTATCCTAGGAAATCCGGTATAAAATAAGATAAAAGGAATAAGCAGGCTAGTTGACAGTTGAGAAATGTCAGAGTGGAAACTGATCTTTCAAAAGAGTTATTTGAATTGAATTGAAAAACCTTCGAAATATAATTTCTATAACGAATTGGATGGAGCCTGATGGAATGGAAACTAATTAACAAATAAATATCAAAGAAATTTGATGGAAATGTTAACTTTATTGGAGGAAGAAGAGGGATCAGAAGAAACTGATCTTATCATAATTTTGGAGTCCAGGAATTTTATTGTCAACTACAGACAAGCCAGGATGTGTTGAGGAACTTCAGTTACAGTAAGTTTTTGTCTGTGAGTGATTTATAATTTAGAATTTTCATTTTGTTGAATTGAGTCTATTAAGTTGTTTGTGTTTGGTTTTGGAAAATAATATAATTTGTATAGATATCATTGATTGTTCACCTCTTTGAAATAGAGTCTTGGGCAAATCAATTTGAAAATTGAACAAAATTCTTTAATATTGTTATTGGATATAAATTATTTTCAAAATTTAAATAATATTCTTTAATTTCACAGTAGAGCCATAACAATACATTTGTATATTGGGCTTCAATAAATTTATTGTTATTCATATTTGAAATACAAACTTTTCAATAAAAAAAAAAAGAATTTAAAAAATAGTTTAAATGTTCCGAAGAATTTTATATTTCCTAAGAAAAACATCTATTTCCTTCTATTATAATGAAGATTTCGGTTTATTGATATTTGATATACCATTTCAATTTTGATATGGCTTGTGACAGTCAAGATGTTATACTAAATGAAAATTGCATAGTTGCTGCCGGTTCCAAAATTTTACCAAATTTACTCAACTTGAAATGTTGAGAGGATATTCATTATTTTTTTTAATAAGGCATTGTTTTGGAGCTTTTCAGACATGGAAGCTACCTTAAAACAATATAAATCAGTCACTTCCACTCAAAATATGAATATTGAAAGATTGTCCTGTCTTTGCGATAATATACCTTATTTTCATAAATTGAAGAGTTAAATTATTAATGAGAGTCTCAGTATAATCATCAGATAAATTCTGTATACAATGGTATAACCATACAATATTCAAAAGTGCCGTCAAAGGATCAGCCAATATGACGGTCGTTGCACATTTATTTCAGATATTTATAGTTTAATTTGAATACTTTTTCTATTAAAAGGCAATGATTGAGTAACCATTCCAATTATAAGTCAAGTTGCAGATAAAAATTCGAAGATATTCAGTTTATATTCGAATATTTCGTTGGAAAAACTGCTATTCCAGTATTATTTCATTTGAATTTTGACGCAACATGGCGGCTGGGCGGAGCTTATATCCCCATTGTCGCCACTGTCTTATATAAAGTCACTGTAGATCAGATCGGAGGAAGGAAGAAAGATTAGATCTGTTGCGATCTGCACCTCCGGCCCAACATTTATCGTACCGCTAAACAGAGGGCGCCACCGAATAGACAAAACTCAAAAAAATTAAATTGATTTAATATAGTTTCATGTCTGGAGTCTAGTGTTCCTTGGTATTCTTCTCTCGTTATTTTCTTCAGTTTAATGATATCCTTGATTTTATCCGATAGTTTCTTTTCGTTTTTATTTACTTTTGTTGTTGTTTTTCTATTGATTTTTTATTATCTCTTTTCAATTTGTTAATTCCTATTCTAGATCTTGTTCGCTTTTGTTTCATCTTATTTTTGTTGTTGTTTTCCTAATTTTTTCTTGAATTTAATCAAATTATTGTTGATTCTTTCCTCTTCGGTTTGTTCTTCTTCTAAGTTCTTCAATACAACGGAAAATTCCTGTTAAATCGATACTACAGTTCCGTTATAAGTAATTACTGTTTTAGTTTAGTGTTCATTGCTAGAAATTCTTGTAGAAACTGAAGTTTGAAGCTTGGAATACAACTTTTTAGTTTGTCAATCAAACAGGATATTCCTGAAAGTAGTCGCGCATATTTCGGTTTTCGTCACAGTATTATTTCCCTGTTCAGATGAATTCGGACTTGCTACTAAATTGTTTTTGAGACTTATTCATAACCCCAAAACCATACAACTTTTTCGAGTCCATTCTTCGATGAATGACAGATTAGAAAAAAAATAAACTGTGACATTCCAGACCCCTCTTAAAGAGGACACTAGCGGATATTTCAAAGGGGCGACTGTACAATAAGTTCAGAGGTTTTAATCGGATTTGATCATTTTATCAATGTATAAAAACAATTCTATTTTAGTAATTGTGGACTTGCCACTAAATTGTTTTCGATGGTTATTCATAACCCCAAAACCATACAACTTTTTCCAGTCGATTCTTCAATGAATGACAGATTAGAAAAAAAAACTGTGACATTCGAGATCCCTCTTAAAGAGGGAACTAGCGGATATTTCAAAGGGGCGACTGTACAATAAGTTCGGAGGTTTTAATCGGAATCGATCATTTTATCAATGTATAAAAACAATTCTATTTCCGCATCAAGCATCCGAGTAAATGACGTCAAAGCAATCAACGGCTAAAGAATTATTCTAATTATCAGTAAATTTTCATCGTAACTTTTTTAATTAGACCGGGTTGAATTTTTTTCGTTGATCTTTCGGGCATTTCATAATCCGGTCTTAAAAAAGCCGTTCTAATCTTTGCATACATGTCTAGTTTCTTTATTCACTAACCCAAATTCGGGAACTCGTTTGTGCTCACGAAAACGAAACGATCACATATAACTCGAAAAAAAAATCACCTCTATCCATTATTCATATTTCGACGATGCTTATGGTCGGTTTCTCGGAATTATTGTACCATTCAGAAATTCATCTGAAATTTTCGATGGGTTGATGCGATTACTCGAGTTCTCTCGATGTTTCTTAATAGGTCTGATAAAGTTTTATTGAACCTTGCTTCAGTGTCTATGTGTTTGGTTTTCGGATTTATTCATTTATTTATTTAATTTTTGTTTATATCCCTCTCTCACTCTCCTAGGTCTCAGTGAGACCCCTCAAAATGTGGATCGCGACGCGTTTCGACGTGAACTGGTACATAGGCTCGGCTTCGATTCCACTGTTAGTTGCACGAAGTCGGTGTGCTTAGCGACACGTTGTGTTTCACTATTCGTTCTAGACGAATGCGGGTTACGGTGATGGATTATTTTCTGGTTGTAGCTTTTGACTTGTTTTGCGAAAAGTCGGATATGTAAATTTTATTGACGTTGAAAAAATTCAAAATGGGTAACCGATCGGAAAATAATAACCAAGGTTATTATAATTACATGATTAAATTATTCATATAACTACTCTGTTATGGATACTCACGCGTAGGTTTTTTTTTTATTGGAATCGAATATATCTGAATTAATCGTGGATAATTTACGCCTCTAATGATGCGGATGGGAAAAAAACGCAAAAAAGTGCGACATCAACAAACCGATTATCCTACATTACGACTGTTTATCGGGGTATTTTCGCGCGCTTGTTTCTATCAACAAGAGTCCAAATCACTGTCATTTTCGAATTAAACGATTCGTGGTCGAATTCGATTCATTCAGTCCGTCCGGCCGTCCGTAAAAACGATATCACTCGGAAGAAGAGACACGTGGTTTCTAATTATCAGGATAAGTTCGAGGTCTGAATGCGACAGTTGAGTACGTAATTCGAAAAATACTTATTCGACCGAATTTAAACTTCGTAGTTAGTTGTAAAATAACGCCACGAGGGGGAGTTTGTATCACTAAAACAATTAAGAAGAACATTTCGATATCTCAGAGAACCTGCACGAATATAGAGCATCGATAAAATGAATTATATTAAAATTCAGCTCCACAGCTGTTCTACGCGAAAATAAAATTGAGTTTTTCTGATCCGGTGTTGGGAAATTCGGTATATTCTGTGATTCCATCTCTTGAAGTGTCGATTGTATAAAATTACATTATTTGTTCCACTGACGGCCCGTTTGGATCACAGAGTCGAATCGAAAATTAAAGATCCTGGTCGAAACGAAAGATTTATCGAACACCTGTTTATGTCTGCTCCACTTCTTGTTCGGCGTTTTTCTTTGTTCCGAGATGATGTGTACGTGAGCAGCCACATCTCGTCGTCTGAGATCTACGTGGATTTCATCACGCACGGTTCATCTTATGATACAGAAAAATTACGATCGATTCGAGAAATAATTGATGTTATCGTTCGGGACGTAATTGGCGATTTAATTAAAAGTTATGTCATCCGGTCCGGACGATTATCATTTATCTCCGTCGAATTATGTATAATTTATGTGATTTGAATAATCTATAATTTGCGAGGTAGAGTTTCACTCTCTACGGTACCCCGGAAATTTTCGCAAATTTTTCGACAGAACCCAAATTTTATGTATTAGTTTTCTGTTAAAAAAAAAGAGTCGACCAGTACAGATAATTTTCGTTATTGTACCTGCGTCTAGCTGCGAGTCCAAAAAAGTCAAAATTACTGCCATATTAGCGACTTTGGTGAAGGTGTAGAATATGGTCACCACTAGGATTTCGATGAAAATTTGTACATAAGCTAAGATATCCTAATAATATATTATAAGTCGAAAAAAATAACTGGCCACTGTCATTTTCGCGAATTTTTTGACAGAACCCAAATTTTATGTATTATTTTTTTGTGAAAGACCTGGTTTAGAGAGATTTAGAGTCGACAAGTACAGAAAATGTTCGTTATTTTACCTCCGTCTGGCCTCGAGTCCGAAAACGTCAAAATTACCGCCATATTAGCGACTTTGGCGAAGGTGTAGAATATGGTCACCACTCGGATTCCGATGAAAATTTGCACATAAGCTGAGATATCCTATTTGAGGTCGAAAAAAATAACTAGCCACTGATATTTTCGCAAATTTTTAGACAGAACCCAAAGTTTATGTATTAGTTTTCTGTGAAGAACCCAATTTATAAGAATCGACTAGTACAGATAATTTTGGTTATTGTACCTCCATCTACCCTCGAGTTCGAAAACGTCAAAATTACCGCCATATTAGCGACTTTGGTGAAGGTGTAGAATATGGTCACCACTCGAATCCGATGAAAATTTTTACATCAGCTGAAATATCCTATGAAACGAAGGAAAAACACGAAACCAATCCGGTTTTTTCGTGAAAAAATGTATGACGTCACTTACTTTGAAATGAAAGATATTAAATATTTGATTCTGAATATTATATTACGACAATTGGCAGAAAGAAAGATGACGAGCAATTTATACCAACTGCACAACAGACGACTGAATTCAAGAAATGCGACGTTGCCAATTCTATTACATGGAATATTGTACAGGGTGTTTCACATAAGCGGGTCACTGAACTTTGTGACTTATCCTTTGAGCAAAATTGGAAAGTGACTCATCAATATGATAGTATTTATTAAGGGCTATTCAAATATGTTATGGGAAAAACTATCGAACCAAAGCATGAAAAGTAATTGGGGAAAAACCGTTCTTCCAAATGCAAATTTTGCTGGTTGTCACAATAAGAAGCTTCTAGAAAACGAAAAATTTTTTCTTGCAAAATATTTTCCCATATTTTTTGAATGCTCAATCGATTCTGAACCTGAGTATGTAAGAATAATGGTGATTTTATATTTATTTCAAGCAATTCCATTCAAAATCAACCTAAGGAAATTCAGATTCCATTTTCGGAAAATATATCCATGTTGTCTGTGGTTCAATCAATATTTGATTGTCAAAATTTGAAGTTTTTATTCTCGTGTATAATAGAAGCGAAAATATGAAGGCTGAATTTTCATTCAATGCTCTCAATATGACTCTTCAAGAAAGTTAGGATTTTTTGAAATTATTTTTCAAAAGCCACAAAAATGCTATTCACAGAAACTCCGCACTTCTGCACTTTCTGAGACAATCCCAACTTTCTTCAAGGACTAAATTTACTCAGGTTGATTTTGAACGGAATTGCTAGAATAAATATAAAACCACCATTATATATATCTACATATTCGGATTCGGCATCGATTGAGTATTAAGTATATTTTGCAAGAAAAAATTTTCCGTTTTCTAGAAAACCGGAAGTTCAAATGAAGAAAAAACTGGTGATAAATTGTTTTTAGACCTTCTTATTTTGAAAACCAGTCAAATTTGCAAAAGAATTCATTTTTGGAAAAACGTATTTTTCTCTATTATTTTTCATGCCTTGGTTCGATAGTTTTTGCTTTAAATATTTGGATAGCCCTTGAGAAATACTATCATATTGATGGGTCAGTTTTCAATTTTTCTCAAAGGAAAAGTCACAAATTCCAGTGTCCCGCTTACGTGAAACACCCTGTACTTCATATTCTATTTTCGTCATCATACGCATAATTCAAAGAAAAATTACTGAAAAATCATATGACCTTGGGAGTGAAAAGAAGAAAATATTACTTAGCCAGCATATATTTCATCTTCTTTTCAATCAATTCATATTTAGGTTAGGTTAAGTTTGGGCAATTTTAAATAAACAATTCAAAAAAAAAGTCTATACATGGATCCATTCGTCTGAACCCGGCTTAACATGAACGAAATGCAAGAACCTGGCAACGTCAACATCAATGAATTCAGTTGTCTGTTATGCAGTTGGTAGAAATTGCCTGTCTTCTCGATCATTTGACCGCCTTCTATAGTGGCAGACTATTCAGAATGGAATTATGTTGAATTAAATGAATTTCAAGCGTTTTCACCTTAAAAATTGTTTTTTTCGCCTAGTGAAAGTGAAATCGATACGATACAAAGTACTTGGATGGTAAAAACATGTTGAACAATCCATTCCAACAATGTGGAAAAACAGCGAAAAATTATGCCTTCTGGGTGTAATCCATCGAAATTTAATAGTTATTTATAGTAGAAAAAACTTTCTTCATTTTTCATTTCGTTTGAAGAAATGAGATAATAATAGTGGATATACAAGGAACAAGGATACTCAAATCATGATAAGAATGATTAACTCATTGACTACAACTATTCATTAGATACTAATTGTACGTTTTAAGAATTGTCTCAATTTTCCTCCACGTATATTACATCGTGTAAATTCGATTATTTCTGAGATCACGTAAACTCTAGTTGATAGACGAACTCAAAAGTTCCTCTCTATAAGGTAAGGAGAACTTAACTGTAACGTCATGTTCAACGGTACATTGCAGTTAATACCGATTAACTGGTAAATTACAGGAGGAACAAAATAAAACACTTCCAAGCGAGAGGAATGTACTATAATAGACGCAACCGCTAAATTGAGTTTCACGAGTTTCTCAAATTCGCGTCAGGACCACTTTCCAACTTTCCTACTCAAACCAATAATTATCCATGATCGGACGTGTGTTTTAATTTATTAAATTCAGAAAGTTAATTTCCATGTTATGCAAGAAGGGGTGGATCGCAATGGATGCGGACCCGGCTAAGGGTCAATTTTGTAACCGAATTGAAACTTCCAACATTCTGGTTTTATAATACCAAACTGAAACTTCCTGTTTCATCTATGGGAAATGATTGCCTTTCATTAAGGTCCTGTAGTGGTCTTCGAACGTTCCAGAAATCACAGCTTGGATCGAATCAGGTCGAAAAAAACCCTTGCGGACAAAGATCGACAATTTTGCAAATGAAAAGTTGAATTATTTTTTTTTTACGCGCTTGTTTCCATAAAAGGGGGCATTATCCCTTAGGCCAAATACCTGTTATTTGCGAATTTTGAAAAATTCAGCTTCGCAGCCGTCACACGTGGAAAGGATATTGTGTTTTTCTGACCTGGCGTTGTGAACTTCGACATTTTCTGCGATTCCATCTCTTGAAGTTTATAACATTGAAATAGCGTTTCGAAAAGAGATTAAACTTGAAATTCGTCTCCTTAACGAGCGTCCGTTAACAATCGATGAACCCTTAATTCTTTTTCGTCAAGGTCCAACCGAGTGTGACATTGTGGAAATAGCATTGGCACATTTGCGTCGGCGGACGTGCCTCGGTTTCTGATTTTCCCGTCGATCATCATCGTCTTATTGTTATTGGCGGCACGCGATGAGCCGGTGGAAGAGGACGATTCTTCCATCCCATCCATCCGGGGCCGAATTCTCGTCTTCCTAAATTCGTTCAGCACCGCCGGATTTGCTCCGATTAAGTGGACTGTATGATCATTTTAATCTTGCACTGGTTACGTCTGGTCAACTTTAACAATTTATTCACAACCAAATCAGGTCATTATGTTTTCTTACATGTGTACTTAATACGAGGTTACGAGAGAATAGGGTGAGACCACAGAGCTGGTACTATGACCACGGAGTTGGGAAATTGATATACAGGGTTTTCCTTTTAACTTGGCCTATTAGAAGTATTAAGAGAACAAGTGATTATTTCGTTTTGAAATTTTAGAGGAGCCTTGGGAATGAGGGAACTCTTCGCCTAAAATATTTTCAAGTCGACAGTGTTGCCACATCTATCTTAAACGCATATCTACTTTCTTATTTCAAATGGAACTACCTATATTTTTATTAAGGTATCGATACAATACCAAATTCCAAGTACAACTTACTAACAAAGAATTCTCTGCTATGCTCTGTTGCCAAGTTATGCACTAATTCTTGAAATTCTTGACATCTGCATTGCCAGTTTGGAAATGCAATATCTCGATTGATTTATATGAGAACAAAACCAAACTCAGCAGTCTTATAGTAGATAATCCCAGCATTCATGTGGTACATTCAGTATTTTGATGAATCGAAAGGTTTTTCGAAGATTTTGCTCCGAAAATGTGGAACTTAAAATGGAAATATTTCGAGATTTTCAAATGGCAACCCCATATTTGTTTTGCACCATTCGATTCGAAAAAAAAATGATTGGTAGTCTTTTTTTAAACCAATCAATTATTTTGGATAGGTTTCGAATGAGATGAAAAATACTGAATTATTTCAGTATTTATAGTCATATTCTATGGTCCTGTTTACGATTAAATGGATCTGTGATTATGAGGTAAATTATTAAAATGGATTCTATGGTTGAGTAATCAAACCTCGATTCAGGTGGTTCAATTTGTAGCATTTTTTTTATTCATCGGTTGCAAGATTTTGAAGTGATGTCTTATACTAACGGAAAAATTTTGGACCTTTTCACCATATACGGAGAATGCAAAAAAATTATCGAAAGGACCTATAGGACCTTCAACAATCGTTACCCACATGTAGCAAGAATGACTGGAAATTAATTCCGAAAACTGCTGAGAAATTTTTTGGCTTCCGGTAATCCTGACCCTACAGGTCCTTTCGATAATTTTTTGGCATTCTCCGTAAATGGTGAAAAGGTCCAAAATTTGTCCATCAGTATAAGACATCACTTCAAGATCTTGCAACCGATGAATCATAAAATGCTACAAACTAAACCACCTGAATCGAGGTTTGATTAACAATTAACATTTTTTTCTATTTCATCCATAATCATCGAACACTTTTTATGATCTCAACCATAAAATCTATTTCAATAATTTACCTCATAATCACAGATCCATTCAATACTAAACAGGACCATAAATCATGACTCTAAATACTGAAATAATTCAGTATTTTTCATCCCATTCGAAACCTATTCGAAATAATTGATTGGTTTAAAAAAATACTACCAATCATTTTTTATTTCGAATCGAATGGTGTTAAACAAATATGGGGCTGCCATTTGAAAATCTCGAAATATTTCCATTTTAAGTTCCACATTTTCGGAGCAAAATCTTCGAAAACCTTTCGATTCATCAAAATACCGAATGTACCACATGAATGCTGGGATTTTCTACTATAAGACTGCTGAGTTTGGTTTTGTTCGCATATAAAATAACCGAGATATTGCATTTCCAAACTGGCAATGCAGATGTCAAGAATTTCACGAATTAGTGCATAACTTGGCAACAGTGCATGGCAGAGAAATTTTTTTTAGGAGGTTGTACTTGGAATTTGGTTTTGTATCGATACCTAAATAGAAATATAGGTAGTTCCATTTGAAATAAGAAAGTAGATATGCGTTCAAGATAGATGTGGCAACACTGTCGACTAGAAAATATTTTAGGCGAAGAGTTCCCTCATCCCCAAGACTCCACCTAAAATTTCAAAACGAAATATTCACTTGTTCTCTAAATACTTCTAATAGGCCAAATACAAACCCTGTATGTATTCTGTGATTCCACCTCAAGTGTCGTTGTAGTGTCGTTTTAATGAAATGATATTATTCACGTTCCACGTGAAAAGAAAATTGAGTTTTTCTGATGTTGGGGAATTTTATACAGGGCGATTCCAAATTCGACGTGAACCTTGGAGGACGTGTTAGTATGACTCATTTGTGTCATTTGAGCCATATCTATTGATATGATATACTATGATAAACGAAAATAGTGCCTGCATTCTAACGAAAACTTTTCTAGGAAATAAAGAAGGAAGTTTTCAAAATAATTTTGTCATACATAAATTGTGGAGTTCGAAGGTTGCAGGCGAATTGATATTAAAAATTGGCTATTCTTTTCTCCATATACTAACTTTCAAATCATACGAATTCTTTTTCAACATCTATTACAGCATATTTTCGCTTTTTTCATACATATTATATCCTTCTCTGATAAAAATAATCCGAAATTATAATCAAACCTGCTCAACGTAGAAAAATTGACGAAAATGGAGTACGGTGAGTAATTTTTCAAAAAACACAAAAACTCAAATAACTCGTAAACTGTTGATTTTTGGATATCAATAAATATGGCTCAAATCACAGCAAATGAGCCATACTAACACATCCTTTAATCACCCTTTATATTCCATTTAATTCTGTGATTCCGTCTATTGAAGTTTCATTTTTTTGAAATAACATAATTTGTCACACTGAAGGCCACTGGACCACAGAATAAATCTTTGGTTCGATAGTCTCGCCTCATGTCCCATCGAAATGATCATAGATTAGTTGATTTTCCAATGAACAACAACAGACTCTCAGAAACCGAGGGTGAGTTTGATAAGACTCGAAACCAAGCAGCGTCGTACTGGTTCTGCACCTGGAGGGGTGAACATCTGACGTCTCCACTTTTCGAATAAGAACGTCGAAATAGGGGTCAATTATCGCCTTAGACGAAATTTCGCGGATATTCCGAAACGAGCCTCGTGCACGCGAGAGCACGATTATTATCCAACCGAAATAGACGCATGTAACGGGCCGCTTACGTAACGTGGAACGACCCCGGCTGGACCGAGAGAGATGAAGAAACAACCTCGAAAAATCGTTGCGCGAAAACGCGCCAATCGGGGACGATGACCCCGTTCCTCGGGTATTTTTGCGCGGAAAATGCCGTCGTCGAAAACAATAAACTTTTTAACGCCTATCCGTGGGCGGCCGAGAGTGTCGACACTGCGTTTTCGCAACGCGAAAACGACCTATCCCAACGGAGAAACCGTTCGGAATGCGGAAAATTCGGATGAGAAACCGTTCATTTCGAAGAATTTTTTTCTAATTATTCAAGACTGAGAAGCTTTCTGTTTCATCTATGGCCGATGATTGCCTTTCATTGAGGTCCTGTACAGGGCGATTGTTTATTTTGACTCAATAGCTATCTCAGTAAATATTGGTCCTACAAAAAAGCATCGTTAACCTGAAAATTCTATGTAAGTTGGTATTTTTCAAATGGAACACACTGTATTTTATCTAATCGTTGGAGGTCTTCCTTCTGATTTCAAATTTATATATATACTTCATTGAGGTAATCATTGCCAGTTTTCGAAAAATATGGACGCTTTCGTCTAAATCTTAAGGCGTGTACAGACATGCTCCGAATATCGTACCGAACCGCGTCGCGTACCCCGCGAGAGCGAATCAAATTCATCGCACGTAGAGGTGCAATTTGAATTCGTGAATTTGATTCGCTCTCGCGGGGTACGCGACGCGGTTCGGTACGATATTCGGAGCATGTCTGTACACACCATAAGGCATATGTAGAACGCCACACGACAAAAAAAATTACAATATGTGGATGGACAGAAACGGAATCATTCTCTGGCCTCCTAACATTCCCGACTTGACCCCATTAGATACTTTCTTATGGGGATATTTAAAATCTAAAGTTCAAGTTCAAAATATTGAAGATATTCAATTCAGAATGAAGGAAGGAATTGATACTCTCAACAACCAACTAGAAACATTAAGGAGAGCCTTGGAAACCTCAATAAAAAAATATCGATTGTGTGTAAGTAAATGGGGGCCATTTGAACACTTAATTCAAATTTTTGTTGATAAATTAATGAAACAAAGACCAGTTGTTCTATTATCCAAGGCTTCTTTGATATAAAAAATCGCAGCAGTGTCACGTGGCGTTCTACAGCTGCCTTAGATTTAAATGAAAATCTAAATTTTTCGAAAACTGACAAAGATGCCAACTCACATAAAATTTTTAGGTTAACGATGCTTTTTGCATTTTCTAGTACTGAATTCTGAATGCCCATAAAAAATACTGCATATTTGCCCATTCAAACGTTTTTGTATGACCAATTTTTACTGAGATAGCTATTGAGTAAAATATAAACAATCACCCTGTACATGAAAATTATTCGATTTAACGTCTTTCATCAGGATGTTTCCTTGTCGAAACCAAAGATTCGGAAGTATATTCCAACAAATTTGAAAAAATTGAACCGAACCTTTGTACAATTGTGGAATTCTCAATAAGTTTTTCGTGTCTACCATTTATGAAATGAATAACGGACCCCCATTCCATGATGCCAAATTTTTTGTGCGCCGCTAGGAGTTATAGGAAGAACTTACTGGGGAAAGGTGTAGAATAAGGTCACCTCTTGGATTCCGATACAACTTTAACAGGAGCTAATAAATGCTATAAAATATAACAGGAATACACTGTTGCCAAGTTTCTCGTTCCCTCACGCTCTGCGGTGCCCAAGGTGAAGAAAAAAACCAAACCCATTGTTATAGAACGCGTTCCAATTCCGCGGGAGATAAAGAACTCCTCGCCGTTTGAACTTTCACTAATCGGGTCCGCTTCGGTAACGTTGCGTAACCGCGTTGACCGCGTTTTGCGAGCAGCGTTTCAGACGCGGGAACGCAAAACGAGACAATCCGAACGATCTTTCTGGCGCTCCATCCATCCACACGTCCACCGGTCGCAATCTTCGAAACGAATGCGTGAATGCAATTCGAATTGCACAACGCCGAAGACGGTGGCGATCGTCCTTGAACGAGTCTTCTGGGTCGAGATTCTCAATTCTCGACGAGTCCCTTAAATTTAATATGTAAAATTGGTACAGTTGGCCACACTTGAAGCGTTTTGTTTGAACTAAAATGGTTCATTTCGATCTACTAACAACTGTCATTGAAGATTCAAAATTCAAGGTTAGGTTATGTCCCTCATTATGAAATTTATTCTCAAATATCGACAGCCACCAAAAAAACGGAAGTTTGTTGAACCGAATATTGACAAGATCGTTGGTTTCGAACTGGTAATTTATTGCGAGATCTCCTAATCAATTCGCCCAACTCAAAAATATCCACATCGATTTGCATCGATTCGCAATCAATTAACCCAACTTTGGGTCAATAAACCAGAAAACGGGCACGAAATTAGAATTTAACATCAACGCGTCTGTTATCCTGAAAGATCTCTCGGATAGTCGTGAAACCGTAGCAAAAAGAAACGTTGAGAATATTCCGCATTAAGAAACGCCACCTACCGTTTTAATGACATTACTATAATATCTGGGTCACAGATAAATATGATTATGAATGAAGTATTCCATATCTGTGGAGAACATAAGTCCTATTGATTTATGAAACTTAATAATAACTCTGTGGTTTATACGTCAAAACCTACTCAACTCAAATGTAGAATGTCCAATTTTCATACATAAAAGCTCCATAGAATCGAATAATGAAGGCCATTTTATGGGGAAATAACTCAAGAAGAAGGTACTCACCGTTGTACGACGACTTGGAGGTTTCCAAAAGCTTGAAAGTGAACGGTATGTGGACCTTCATCATGTTCATCTGCGGTATTCTGGGCGTCACGTTGTGAATCGAAGTCGAGAATACCAGGTCGTCTCCGTGGACCCTCAGGATCATCATGTTCCTGCAAAAAAGCACAATATTCGTCGATTTGGATAAGATAACACAATTTTTGTTCTCATCATTGATGGATTGTTTACCGTTTCCAAGATACGAACGACGTTTCCGAGTCACGTGATCGGATTGTTTTCCCTTCGTTCAACTGTCATCTTCGAGATTTCAATTTAGATTAAGGTAGATAGAGATGATGGACTCGACGTCAAGATTGATCTCCGTAGATTTCGAGGTCTACGGTCACGTACAAGGTACTCGAATTTTGATTTGCGAGAGATCGTTTACTCAAAATTACGTTTTCAGGAGTGTTTTTTCGCAAGGTAAGCAGGAATCTTCCTTACCGACAGTTGAGTCACAGTTCAAATAAGAGGATGGGAAGTAAATATTGATGGAAATGCCACCGTTTTCTAAGGGAAACGAAGGAAAGAACGTTGCCGATAATTCATCAAAACTGGCATATTTCGATTTACGTATCTGTCAATTTTGTCGTATCTGTGGCGCGTGCAAGAAGCATAGAATAATTCACGTGAATTGTAAGATAATGACAGGAATTTTGTTAAAACATTGGCCTTGTCCTTGAGAATGAGGAAATCTATTAATTCAATAGGGTTTTAAAAGCATACAAATGGAAAAAACTCTCATGAATGTTCATTAAGATACCGCGAATTTCAAAACATAAAAAAGTTGTCGTTTTGAAAAAAATTCTGACCCACGTGAGATTCGAACATGCTCCGCCATTTCCGAAATGTTCTTATGATCGTAATGATTTTATTTTTACACAAATGAAATTTCTCGAACTAGCACACACAGAAGGAGGCCAAAGTGTTGAATCTGAAAGGTTATTGCATGAACACCAAACAAGGAACCGTCAAAGGAATACTGCAAGGGGACATCGACAAAGTAAACATGATGTAAGTTGGAAATTATACGTTTCCTCCGATATTTACCCGGATATTATCTCTCGATTTTAGGAAAGTTTGGCTCCAAAAAACCGGTAGTCCCAAGTCGAAAATAGAGAAAGCGGAATTCAGGAACGAGAAACAGATAACGTCCACTTCTTTTAACGATTTCGCAATAAAGAAATGAGGCGAAATTCATAAATTTCGCTACGAGGGGATTACCATAAAATTCGATGTGTTTTGTGAGCGACACGTTCACATTTTGTGGTATGATGATTTTATAGAAATTATGGAAATCTGTACAAGAATTTGGAACGAAAAATAAATATTGAATTTAACAACATTTCTTGTTTCTATGAGTTTTTCTGATCTGGTGTTGAGAAATTTGAAATATTCCTTATATTATGTTGTTCTATGATTTCGTCTCTTGAAGTGTCTATAGTTTGTTGCATAATCTATGGTGTGATAGTTTCACTAAAATGACACGTCAAAATGATCATGGATTAATTAATTTTTCACTGAACAACATTTCATAAACCAAAATTGACATCGCTGTCAAATTGAATGTTGTGTCAGTTGAATTACTTGTTTCTATAAGTTTTTATGGTCTGGTGTTGAGAAATTTGGCATATTCCATATATGTAGTTTTATGATTTCGTCTCTTGAAGAATCTCTGGTTTGGATCATAGATTAATTAACTTTCACTAAACAACATTTCAAAAACCAAAATTGACATCGCTGTCAAATTGAATGTTGTGTCAGTTAATCTAGTTGTTTCAATGAGTTTTTTCTGGTCTGGTATCGAGAAATTTGACATATTCCATATATATATGTAGTTCTATGATTCCGTCTCTTGAAGAATCTCTGATTTGTTTCATAATCTATGGTTTGATTGTTTTACTAAATATGACACGTCAAAATGATCATAAATTAATTAATTTTGCACTAAACAACATTTCAAAAACCAAAATTGACATCGCGGTCAAATTGAATGTTGTGTCAGTTGAACTACTTGTTTCTATGAGTTTTTTCTGGTCTGGTGTTGAGAAATTTGACATATTCCACACACATATATAGTTCTATGATTCCGTCTCTTGAAGAATCTATAGTTTCTTTTATAATCTATGGTTTAATAGTTTCACTAAATATGACACGTCAAAATGATCATAGATTAATTAACTTTCACTAAAGAACATTTCAAAAACCAAAATTGACATCGCTGTCAAATTGAATGTTGTGTCAGTTGAACTAAGGTTTGATCAGTCTTTGAGAAACTCGAGTGAGTCTGATAAGACGCAAGCAGTTTTCAATTCAAAAACTTGAGTGATATCGGAATTTCTGAAGACGATTCAAATATTAAAATCCAAATATCTTTACCAAATGTGTCTAGGATTGCCTTCCGGGTCTTCATAGATTCGGTCAACCCTCCTGCAGGTGAAACGTAACGTTAGAAAATACGTGATGAAAACTTGTAATGACTGACGATGAAATGGAATGTGAAATTTTTTTTTGAGTAAGTTCGTGGCTAGATCCAATCTAGGAAGCGCAATTGAAATAAAAAAAAATCTGTAGAGAAAAACGAATTTTAGATTGTTACAGTGTCGGTTTTAAGTGAGTGTAATTAACGAACATAACATAACATAAAGCACTCATTAAGCATTAAACATAGGAAAAACTTCGAAATTTTTTCGCAAATAAAAAAAACCTTACCTCACCCAACCTTACTTAATCATAGAACGAATTCTGCGATTACTCGAACTTTTCCGACAAAATTCGCCGAGAAAAACGTGATCCGAAAATTTTTTTATCAAACCTGAAAAATTTGAACTATTTTTTTCGATAAATAAGACCAGTTTTGGGGGTGACGGTGAAACTTGGGACACCCCATACAATGCGCCAGTTTCTACTATGTAATTTATGATTTCCGCACGGTCTATTTTTGGCATGTTTCCCAATTCCCAGGGTAAAATCCACTTATAGAAGGGGGTAATTACCAGATTCGTCCTATCCGTTGGTCTCCTTATGCTTGGCGAACCTCCCTGCAGGTTTTAACAAATATAGAGGGTGAGACGAAGGCATTCGGCCACCCAGAAAAATCGATTTTATCTTTATTGAATTGAAATATGTATTTCATCAATAAAATGTATACCTTAATAAATTTCCAATAATATTTTTCGCAGTGCAGTGCCGACCAATATTAAATCTCGATAGTAACATTAATTCTAATTTTGATTAGTATCATTGCCAGATAAAGAAGATGCAACCCCGAGAATATATTCCATTTCAATTTATTCATGCCACAGTGGTGTCACTGAGTCATATGTATTTTGTTGAAATTTCAACACCGAAAAGTATATAGAAAATAATTATCGCGGCGACAAACGTTTTCATTTAATTATTGGCCTTGCTCTTGACCGCAATAAAACAGTCGGGGAATATAAGGATTCCCGTATGTGATCAGCATCAAGACCACCAAGTAACTACTCTTTTTCCATCCGTTTTGTTAACGACGGTCTTGCAAGAACATCCGAGATGATCACGAAAGGATAACGAATTTTACGGCCTTTTAAAAAGAACAAAGAATGTGGTTATGGTTAGCCACACAATTCGTTGTTAAACTGTTAAACAACCATGTCATGACAATAAACAATTTTTCTGCAATGTACAAAATACACAGATATGACCTTTTCTTTTGTTGAGGAACACTATTTACCAAGAACCCAGACAGAACTGCCGGAAATTATTAAATTGTTAACGAGAGGTTCCTTCAATACACGTACAGTCAATAAAATAATAAACATACTCGTTAAAAAGGCCGCAGAATTCAAGCACCTAAATTAACGAGTCAACTCGCGTGTTAAATGATTCGAGAATAAAACAATTCTGGGTACGAACAGAGAAAAAATATTCGAGTTTTCATTTGCAGGCACTGAGAACCAAAAATAATCGCACTAAAAACAACAATATCAAGAAATGGGAACAACATACATATTGATAAACTTATTATTGTTTCTCTAATTTCCGATATTATAATCTTATCCGAAGAAATTCACATCACGTTCAGAGGATTAAATAACGACATACAAATAAGTTATTGATTCCTCCAATCAATGATCACCCAGGGTTAAAACTAGAAGTTAAATTTCAAAAAAAGAAATTGAGATATAAAAATGAAATTAAATAACCCTAATGAATCTTCCACAATGTTAATGAATAGAAGATATAAGCAGAAAATTATAGTGAATCGAAATAGCAACAAGAATATGTAACATATTGTACCATCTGCGTACTAATAAGATAAGAGAAGAAGGAAAATACCATAATCTGCAGTTAGAATAACCTCCGAGATGGAAAGCCACAAACATACTCAAGAAAAAGTGCGTGAGATGCGGAAAAGTGGAAGCATTCTTGAATAGGTCTAGAGTCATACTCACTTTGTGATGAACATGATCATGGCACAGAACACCAGGAGGACCGCGAAGATCGAGAAAAAGTTCGAAAATTCCACCGCGGTCATCAGTAACGTAGGAAGAGCCACCATTTCACTAGTCACATAAATCTATCACCACCCAAGCGAATACCATAGCGGTCAGAAACCAACTGAATATTCTCCGCGAGAGCTGCACGTCTTCCTCGGGTATCCTTACCACCACAATCGGATATCTCTCGAGAGCAAAACTGTCAGATACGATAAAAAACATGACATTTATCTGCTAACGAGTTTTAGAATCAGCTGGTTTTGACAATCGGAGTACATTTGAACTACGGGGAGTCAAAGAGTACTATAATCATAGATAGATATAAACTAATGACTTGGAGCTAATGAAATTAATTAGGAGTTAATCATAAACTGAGTTTAGTGACATGGGATTACTTTTTAATGTCTAATAATAATATGTTATTACTTCTTAGATAGATACAATCGGATATTTCAATTATCTGTTGCCTTGCGCGTGACCATAGATAGTCCAACTCTATGGTGTACACTTATTTCTGACTCATTTAGGTTGGATAAAGTGATTATTACGTGACCAATATAAACAAACATTGAATTAAGTCCAAATTATGTTGTATATTTAGATTATCTAAAGACTGAATGATTGTATGACTTGTTTACTATTTCTCAATGGGATAATACTCCTCCTTTTGTTCATTCCAGTATCTACTCAAGAAAATATGTCTGGAAAATTAGTTTCTGTTGATTTTGAAGTATTCGGAATTGTCCAAGGTATTTCTGATATTTCACTGGTTATTAACTTTCATTGAATTTGATTTTTCAGGTGTTTTCTTCCGGAAGGTATGTCAGTTCAGGAAAATCTGCATACATTTACACTCGAAAGAGTTTGTGATCAAATATCGTTGATTTTCAGTATACCCAGAAAGAAGCTCAGAATCTCAACTTGAAAGGGTATTGCAGAAATACAAGTGGGGGGACTGTGGAAGGAACAATTCAAGGGGAAATCGATAGAATTAACAGAATGTAACTTTGGAAATTATCGTACAATCTTTAGTTTTTATGAATGTTTTTCAGGAAAAATTGGCTTCAGAGAACTGGAAGTCCTCAATCTAGAATCGATAAAGTTGAATTCAGGAATGAAAGAGAAATAGAGGCTTTTTCTTTCAATGATTTTTCTGTTCGTCACTGAATACTGCATCTTATAGACTTCGTATTACAGAAGATGTTCATTTTTCAGATCTAACGAAGAATGATTTGCGAATCGAAATATCCAATATATTAAGGTTATTAATATAATCAATTATATTGTTCGATCATAATTTGATTGAAATATTGTACGAGATGGATTCTGTTCTAAAGACATAGATGAAATGAGTGTTTACAACATTGCTTCATGTTTCATTGTTTAGTTTTAGAATGTTGCCACCATTGATTCAAAGCGACATCTACGTACAATGAGTTCTATGGTTTAGACCGTTAGAAAACGTCGTCATAAGTGTTAAGCATATACTAATGATAATATTATTATTTTATTATTAGTCTATGGTGTTAAGTCTGTTTGAATCTCTTGTTTAAATACAAGTTGTATATAGTCAAGTCTGTTGTATTGAATTTCTAAAACGTACTGGAGTTTCCCAAATAGAATTATTTCTCACAGAAAATTCATCCAAAATGATGAAAAACTAAAATGAATGATCCAATGAACATGCACAAATCATCCCTATTATGGAAATATTTCGAAATTGGAGTGAAATCAGTGAATATTCTGGCTGCGATTTGCAATGTTGGTGTATCATTTGAAGTCGATCAAACATTATTTTTTGCAAAACTCAAGAAAATTCCCCACAGAAAATTGTTATGATTTGTGACAAATGTAATGTAATTTTTCACTGATATTTTCTATGTTGAGTTAATAGGTGAATAGTTGTCAATTTGTCATTTTAAATATGCTGTCCTAAAGTTTTTTAAATTTTACGAAATTTCATGAAATGGAAGACGCCTAATGTCCAAGATCAGGAAGATATGGAAAGCCGTGGTAAGTAGGTATACAAAAACCCAAAAATTTTGTTAGGAGCTAAATCAGAGAATAATTTTAAATTCGATTTTTTTCCAAGTTTGAAACATTCTTCTTCAAGAAATTAGTTTTCGATTCCATCACGAGAAGCATTAAGAGAGTATTCGATAACTGCAACTCGGATTTTAAACTTGCAGGCGATAGCAAGTAGGTAAATCGAAATAATTACCAATCTTGTAAAACTATGTTAAGTAGCCAAGTATCACCATCCTTGTCGAAAGAATTGGGTAACTCTTAATAGGTACGTTGTTACGAGTTAAATGATTACCTAATTGTAAATATCAATACTGGGTAGTCATTCGGTGATTGTGCATAGAAAGATATGAACGTTGTTTTTCGTGTACATCGATTATTTTCGTTTTACTTGCATGTGTTCGATAAATCCTGTTGCTTTTGCAATAATGTAATGGTATTAGGTTATGGTTAGGCCTCTTCAATTAGTTCTCACTCTTGAATCTCGATATTCTACAAAAAAGTTGTGGTTGAGTAAATCGAAAAACTGCTGAAAGTGATCGCGATCTGTGTTTCTGTAAAGCCCTATAAACATTTCATTAATTTTAAAAACCATCGAATCTTTACGATTTTCTTGATAGGCGCTTTTTATAGACACTCATTTATATAGGTAATACCGAAGAAATCTAGAATAATCGTAATAAAAGTATAGAAAACGTAAAACTCATTGTTTATGTCGGTTTCAAACATACAAAAGCCTGCATTATTCCGAATTTTTCTGCTTCTTAATCTCTATTTCGATAATACCGCAATCGCGGGTTCCTTTCATCGATATCATAATGTTTATGAATCCATCCGGCGTTCAGGTTATCGCAGCATGAAATTGTTGCATACGAAAATATGCAATTTTTGTGCAATAATATCTCGTGAAATTCAGATAGAGGCAATGCGGAAATAATCGGCCGTTTGCTCTTTGATTGTCAATGAAGAACCCTTCTCTAATTATACCGTGAGGGTTTGCCGTTTCGAGGAAATAAATGAGGGAAATGCGGCGAATTGGTGGACCCTCATTCTTAATTAGGTACGTATTTTATCTCTTCTTAATTAGTGTAACTATTTCGTATTGATTGTTTGTAATGTTGTTCAAATGGGTGTCTTAAAACTACTAAGAACTTGGGACGCTTTGGATCATTATTAACAGAGAGAAACCTTCGGATTCATCTGAGAAAAAAATTGACAGTTCATTCTTTGAAGTTTTGAAGTCATATCTAGTAGTTCCTGCCTTAGACACCTCCGGATAGGAAGATAGTGCTAAAAGCATGAAGTTTTATCTATTAACAATCCATCTCCTCTTATAACTCCCATAAATGAATTAAATCCTAATTGATCAATTTCCTTCCAATTATCTCGTCGTAATGATTGATCCATACCTCAGCATCCTCGCTAGTTACATAACATCATTCGTTACGGGTAATTGTCTCTCGTGTAGCGACAAGGCAGAATATCGAATGGACGAAAATCTTTCCTTTCGTTCGACACAGTTCGCCGAGAGTGGAAAAAAATTCATCGACGATTGAAGTGAAAGTGATTTTGACGAAGAAATATCGGGACAGAAGGAAGTGGTCTAGCAGTCGTTGATAAGCGATTTTGAAATCGGTCCAGTGTTTTGTTCTGATGCCACATTGTGTTATGGTTAGAACAGGGAATATCTTGCGTACTTGCCTGTCGGATGCTGTGGTGGAAAATTGTGTGAGTTTGGTGTGGTTCAATTTGAAAAAGTCCCCTTTAGTTAAGTTTAACGTTTTGGTCTTGAACATAGATAAAGGAATATATTAATTTGTCTATGGTTTATCTGTGGTCCGATTTTAATATCTTTGCGGTTATAGAAGAATGTTATGATGTCTGTGACGTTAAGATGAACTGTTGGTTTATGTTTTTTTCGTTCTGCCGTTTCATTTACTTCTCAAATTCGTTTTCGAGATCTAGAAATCTCCCCTGTTAAAATTCGAGGAACGAATTTTCACTGATTCTCGACATATCGAGAAACGAATATTCGCGATCCCAACTACCGATGAGGGCGCTGCGAAATTTAAACAGACATGGAGGAAAACGAGTACCTTTTCGTATTTTATTTTGTTGAAACGGATTATTTAAGGTGTTTTTCAGGATTTTCCTTTGATTCTGTGAGTTTTGTGAGAATACTTTTTAGTGAATGATTGGATTATTGATAGTGTAGTGTCAAGTTTATTGATTTTAGGTGAACAAATTGGTTTTATCAATTTTAATTATATCGAAATTGATAATAATTCAACAGGAAAAATGGAGCACTATTTGAGTTCGACGACAGTGTTCAATTATTTGGAAGCTACATCTAATTGTCGATCATTTGTGCTTTTCTTCGGTGCATTTATTCTAATCTGCCAAAATGATTAGTGACACAAACTGCTGAGGCATCTTTCTTACGAAATTTATGGGAAAGTATAGCCCTCTTGTTTTGATTTTTCTTCGAGGAGCAATTTAAGACAAGAATAACAATTGTAAAATGTTTTTTTTTAGAACTAGAACTTTGTTTGTCACCAGTTTGTAGTTCAAAATAAACAGTTGTAGGTCAAACGAATCGCCATTGTGGCCAACTGTACTAATTTTTCTCGAAGAGGACTTTACTGGGCTCTGCAATCCTGAGTAGGTAGATAACTGTAAATAAATATAAACCAGCGTTTATTCTTCTATTAGTCTCTTCATTTCTATTCTTTCTATTCAATTTCTCCAAGATCACAGAATGATGGACTGCTGTCATTATAACTGTATCGATTGAAACAGTCACTCATGTGGATCTTTTCGTTATTTCCGAACCCATTTTGAGATATAAAAATTTTCAAAATATATCTAGATTTTGTAGAAATTAGTTGAAAGCATAGAAAAAATGAGATTGACGGAAGGAGGCTGCTCTTGATATAGGAAGCTCTATTTTTTTTGTGATCATCAACAGTTGGAACCATAGACTAATAATAATAATATTATTTTATTACTAGTCTATGGTTGGAACTATAGAAATATTGAGAGTCAAATGAAGAAGGTTTTTGACCATCTTCTTTTATTTATATTGATACAAACCATACGATGTTGTGTATTTTTGAAATTAGTGAAAATTGAGCTTTCAAAAAATGCCACAGAAATCTAGTGTTCCCATTTATAAAAACAATAACTTCGTGAAAGTATTTCAACTGGATAACACTGATATAAATATCTTACCGACTATTTTTTTTCAATACTAATTACTTTGCTCAGAAAACGATAAAGCACGTGAAATTTGAAATCAATACTCGTTTTCTAGGTTCGGGATTTAGCCGACAGGGGGACGGGGAATCGCGAATAACACAAGATAACCTCGGAATTTGGTGACAGTTGGTAGTTCAAAATAATCAGTTGTAAACGAATCGCCATAAGTGTGCCCAACTGTATTAATTTTTTTCGAAGAGGACTTTTCCTGCAATGTTATGAAAAGACATAGAAAATACAAATGAGTTTAGAAGCTGCGAAAACGGCCACATCTTCAAGGTTTTAGTGTTTTACACCTTTCTAGCCTTGAAACCTCAAACAGTCTGTGTTGATCGATAAGATCATTCGAAAACTTATCGATGTTTACAAAATCGGAAGAGATTAAATTCGAGAAGGTATGTAGGTAATCAACGAAGACACAGCTCTGATAATGTTATCTGCGGCGTGCGTTCCCAAGAATACCAGGCTAGTAGAGAAACGCGTTATCGTGAAGTCGACGATATTATATCGAAACAGTAAACAGAATGTCGCGGAAAGTAAACGGAACGATCAGAAGGTTTAGAATTGCAGTCGCGTTCATTGAGTACCATCCCGTTTAGTCCAATTGATGATAGTCGGATGAGCAAATGTGCATGGTTTATAGGGAGTTGTCGTTCTAAATCGAGCAGACGCGTTGGTCCAGACTGGGGGAGGCTAATATGTGTTCGAAATGTGCATAAGAACTGAAATACACGCAGGTATGTTTTGACCTCGCAGTTACTTTTTTTAGTTTCTGTTCGAGCGGAAATCAATTTCGTGAAAAAGCCCATAAAACATCTGCTATATTTGCCAAAGTTGTAGAATATGGTCACCACTCGGATTTCGATGAAATTTTCACAGGAGCCTAAAAATGCTATGAAATTAACGAAAAACTTAAAATTTAGCCGCGGATTTTCCCGGTTCTTTCGTGAAAAAATATTTGACTCTATTTACTTTGGACACATTGTTGAACGGATTCTTTCACATATTTTCGCTATTCGAAAGCGCAGTCTCGTATTGCCAAACATTTTTCCTCGAAAAACCGGGTGAATATATTTTCCGCGGCTTAGTTTTATGTTTTTCATACATTTCATACCATATTTCAGATCTGGTGAAAATTTCATCAAAATCCGAGTGGTGACCATATTCTACACGTATTCTAATATTGCCAAGAATTCCGAGATAGTACTAACTTCTTGATATTTTTCATTTCCTTTTTCTTCCAGATGGCTAATCCGTCACAAAGACATCCGGATCTGGGTGAAAAAGGCAAAGTTCGCGTCGATACGGAGCTGAGGAATATGAGTCAAGGACAGAGTTCGGGGACACCCAGGATGGCTTTACCAGACACCGTCTGCAGGCCGATACACTGTCAAGAGGCCAGACAAAGACACCACCCCCCTGATCTGGCCGAAAGTCCATGGCACATAAAAAAAACCATATTTTTAGTTGGACTTATAGTATTGTTGATTATTTGGGCCATCACCTACGGGTTGTTGAAACGATTCGATGTCATTTGACTGTGATTACGTGATTAACTCCTGGGACAGTATCGGTCTACTCGTGTTTTTTTTTTTGTATAGGTATACATATCTATTTTTATACATATATCGAGCTATATTAAGTTATAAGTAAATAAATCATTGATAAGGTTGTTTTATGTTGAAGAAAACATTAGGAAAACATATACGGAACAAAATTTATAGGACGTGGACTGGTCCATGGGACACTCCATAGAACACTAACATCTGTATGTATCTATGGGCCACCCAGAGAATAGTTTTCGCTATTATTATTATTCGGAACTATCAACTTCAAGATAATGCAAATATAAATGAAATTTACGCGTTGTGAGTGCTGATAAGGAAATGAATGCCATAAAAATTTGAGGATATTCGACGATAAAAACGTAATGGTTCACCGTAAATCAGGTACCTATTTTAATATTTTCATAATACGTTTCCAGCAGTTTAAATTTAACTCGATTATTATTTATGAATGTCTATGTTATCGAGAAATGAAACAAATTTGTCCGGTGAATTCGTGGAAAACTTTGAATTAACTTTATAAAATCATGACTTGGGTTACTCAAGTTGATTAGTAATATTTTTCAATAGGTGGTATTTACAGTGAACAGTCTTCTACAATTGGATAAATTCAGAAAAAAAGTATAAAATCGATGTTAATCATAAATTCCAACAGCTACTTCGAGAAACATGTCTAGAATGTGAACTCTCACTGTTTAGGCAAAATGAAATGAAGCTGATTTTTACAAGAAAGTTAAGAAAATAGAGATAACTGGTATTCTAGGAACTCAAAATAGGCCAAAATTATAATGAAGAAAAATGTGGAACTAGTCGTCGTTCTAAAACGCCAATATGACTACACGTTCGTGTGGAGCCATAGAGAAGTACTTGAGCTTCGGAACGAGAGGTCCCGTGTTCGAACTCTGCGGCCGGAAAAAAATTTCTGAACGGGAGTATGGTTCCACTTGGGTTCAGAAACTGAGAGTGGGTATAAGGACACAGTAATGACACCAAATACAACTGGATCTCTCATAATAGATGAGCTTCTAAGGGATCCCGCTTGAAAACATTGACAAACTCACCTAGCACACAACTAACTCTCGAAATAAATTCAAAATATAACCCCAAATTAGGCTGCTAAAAATCACCTATTTCTAGGAGTGAACTATTCGTCATAGCTGTAATCGTAGGTAAGTAATTGCTAAATAGTATAAACAAATTATAAATTCAATTCCAAGGTAACCAACTATTCCTAGAACCTAGAATATTGCACAGTGAATTTTGCTGCAGTGATCATAACATTCAACAGCGAAAGCGTTCGATTTTCGGACGAATTTCACCTAAAATTTCGATTGTTCGTTTTTCCAATATGATCTTTGATCGGTTTATTCGTCTGAATCAATAACGATAATCGTGTTATCAGCGAATTTTTTTATTGAATATCGAGTGTGAACTTAACAATCGGAGCGTTATCGGCGGTAGCTGAAATTCAATAATAGAACCATTCATTTATTCATATCTGTTGTGAAAATGAATACCAGTAGGGAGGTTTTGACTGCGGCTGTTGCTCCTCATGCTTTTTCAACACAGGTAAATATTTGTTTGGTTCATTTGAAACTTTGGAATATTTAAAAATAAATAATTATTCCAGGACAACCGCAGTGTATCCAGCACAAAAGTGCAACCCAAACAGATTCTAGTTGGTTGGGATAAGCAGAGATCATGGACCTTAGCCGCTCTGAGTATAAGTTTCGTCATTTGGGGGTGTGTTTTTTTCCCATTGATGATCAACGATGTGATATGAAGAAGGAATAATAAGTATAACTGTTGTACATTTATCATATGTTAAGCTGAATTTGTTGAAATTTCTGTAAATATAAGTATTATATCAGAATAGAATACATTTACTCATTGAATTTGTGTGAATTCAAGTTGGCAACATTGAGATCGCGGAAGCCCATAGAATATAAATTACTTATTCGCGATTCCAGCTAACGATGAGGGCGCTGCGAAATGTGAACAAACATGGAGGAAAACGAGTACCTTTCCGGGATTTATTGTGGTGAAATGGATTATTTTAGGTGTTTTCCTTCCATTTTATGAGTTTTATGTGAAGGCTTTTTAGTGAATGATTGGATTATTGATAGTGTAGTGTCAAGTTTATTGATTTTCGTTGAACAAATTGGTTTTTTCAATTTTAATTATATCGAAATTGATAATAATACAACAGGAAAAATGGAGCACTATTTGAGTTTGATGACAGTGTCCAATTATTTGGAAATGCACCTAATAGTCGATTGTGCCTTTCTTCGGTTAATTTTTTCCACTATGCCAAAGGCATTAGTGACACAAACTGCTGAGCCATCTTCCTTATGAAATTTATGTAAATGTATAGCCTTGCTTTGACTTCTTTCTAATTGAAGACAAAAATTACAATAATTCTTATAATTGTTTTTTGAAAAAAAAAACAGATTACAATTATTGTAAACTGTTTTTATTTCGACGGCATATATTTTTCTAGCAGTTCCTAACTTCCTGTGGATTTGAATTGGTTTGCCTCGATGAGGTTTAGATAAGTACTGCCTCCGCAGCATCATTTCGGGAAAATATAAAGAACTTCAGGGAACTAGATGATGTTAAATTAACAATTTATTTCGAAAAAATTTCAATCGATTAGATCGGACCATAGATACAAAAAGAGAAAAGAGTATTCTTTCATCTATAAATCATACTCTATGGTTTTCAGAAACTTAATTTTCTTCTTCTTATTTTTTGAAACAATCCTTTTTGGTATTATCAATAACATATTCATTTAAATTAATAAATTGATTTAGAATGAAAGGTTTGTTTCTTCGTGAGAGTTTTAGATTCACACTATTAAAAATAAGCCTAGAAAATACCTTTTCTGTAATCGCGATTTCAACCACCGATGAGAGCGCTGCGAAATGTAAACAAACATGGAGGAAAACGAGTACCGTTTCGGGATTTATCGTGGTTGAACGGATTATTTTAGTTGTTTTTCAGGTTTTTCCTTCGATTTTGTGAGTTTTATGTGAAGACTTTTCAGTGAATGATTGGATTATTGATAGGGTAGTGTCAAGTTTATAGATTTTAGGTGAACAAATTGTTTTTTTCAATTTTAATCATACCGAAATTGATAATAATTCAACAGGAAAAATGGAGCACTATTTGAGTGTTCGATTTTTTGGAAGCTTGACCTGATAGTCGATTATTTGTGCCTTTCTTCGGTCCATTTTTTCCACTTTGCCAAAGGCATTAGTGACACAAACTGCTGAGGCACCTTTCTTATAAAATTTATGGAAATGTATAGCGCTGTTTCGATTTTTCTTCAAGGGGCAATTGAAGACGACATTTGAAATTGTAAACTTTTTTTTCTAGTACTAGAACTTTGTTCACTCATTTTTATATAATCCAATGTCCTAAAACTCATGTTACTATATTATTTCAACAAAAAATCGTTTCATTCAGACTTCACCTCAAAGATGATTCTAATTTTTCCTACAGACAGATTAAGTCATAGTCATATGAAATACGAAGATCAATTTCCTAACACTCTTGTTGATAATTATTGAATAACCTTTCTAAATCACCACTCAAACCTTCCCCAGAAAATTGGACTCAAATTTTAAACCTAAAATTCTATAACTTCGTGAACGTATTTCAACTGAATAACACTGATATAAAAACCTTACCGACAATTTTTTTTCAATACCAAATACTGTGCTCAGAAAACCATGAAAATTTCTAAAAAAACCTTACGAATGCCTGGTTCCTGGATATAAAATAAAAATATCTGCCTTATGAGCACGTGAAATATGAAAACAATACTCGTTTTCTAGGTTCGGGATTTAGCCGGCAGTGGGCGTTTAGACTTTTGGTATCGCGAGTAGGGATTTCACCGAGAACTTATAAAATCCCCACTCCCCACTACGCAAACGTCAAGAGTAGGTGTAATTTCCCCCTTGTTTTGATTTTTGACATGTATTAACCTTAAAGCACGTCGTTCACTGGTTCACTGCACAACTAGTATCAGAGGAATCTCAACTTTGACTCCTCTTATCCTCAATTAAAATGGATTTTATTTATTAGACCAAGGATCTTCAACACGCTCAAAAATGTCACCTTTGTGGTCCATTTTATCATCTTGTATTCTGGTTTTCGTACTGCTGTTCGCTGAATATATATGTGAGTACACTTAAGTAACGCTTTTCATCATGTTTCACATCAATCACATCACATTTCAATTTTTACCCCCAAACCGAAAATAATAGGCTACACTCATCAATTCAAAGTTACTCCTTTGCTTTTAATGGAATATAGGCCATTGCTGATTTCGTAATTTCGAATATCAATACTTTCAGTTCATTTCATTCCAAATAACCACAGAATTAGAGAAGCTCTGCCATTAAACTTCTGGGTTCTTCTTTTACCATCAAGTTCTTTACCTTCCACATTGGGTCAAACATCTCTTTTTTGCTATATTAACAGAGTGATCAATATCTGAATGTTATTTGAAGGCGAAGATGCACCCTTTGGGATACCAATCCAACCTTTGAACATCGATAATTCAAACAGGAATTATACCCAGGTGAGAACACGAGCCAGCTCTCAGTTAAATAACCAAGAATGGCCCGCAATAGGCGAAAGAAGATATAACAACCACAATAATTTCCAAACGTCCACGCAACCCTCATTTGTGCGACAACAAGTTGATAGGTGGAACCAACGTTTGACCCCCAATACTTCCTATGCTACCTCTGCGAATAACAGACCTCAAGTGTCGGGCTTAAGAACAACGATTCGTCCTTCCGCAGGGATTCAGTTCAGCAGTGGTGATAGAAATGGTCAACCGCATAAAAAAACTGAGGCATCGTTGGTGACCGACGATGAATTGAGGGAGTTTTCTGAGAAATTGCTGTTGAAGGATACGAACAATGCTGCCAATTACGTTAGGATTAATTATCAAGGAAGGACTACCTCTAGGTCGAAAAATGACGAAGCACCTTTACCGTGAGTTAATTTTACTTAATTTTTCGATAAACTGAATCACTGCCTTCTTAAAACACTAAAACTGGGGTACGAAGTCGATTAGTTCCACTAGTCATCGGAGAATATTTTCGAAATCGGATAATATGACATACGATCAGTGCTGCTAGGTGGAAAAAAACTACCATAATTTCACCAATTCAACAAAATCCCCAACAATTTTGTCACCTTCCTAAAAATCCCCACATTGGGGAAAAATCCCCACACCTGGCAGCACTGCATACGATTCGTCAAGGAGGATATTTCCGTTCATATTCCCGATTTCAAAAGTCTAAACGCCCCCTGCCGGTTAAATCCCGAACCTAGAAAACGAGTATTGTATTTCACGTGCTTTTAAGCCAGATATTTTCATTTTATCTCCAGGAACCAGGTATTCGTGGGGTATATTTAGAAATTTTTATCGTTTTCTGCGCAGAGTAATTGGTATTGAAAAAAAATAGCCGGTAAGGTACATATTTCAGTGTTATTCAGTTGAAATATGTTCTCGAAGTTATAGAATTTTAGGTTACAAGTTTTAGTCCAATTTTCTGGGGCAGGTTTGAGTGGTGATTTAGAATGGTAATTCAATAATTATCAATAAGCGTGTTATGAAATTGATCTTCGTCTTTCAAATGACTGTGACTTAATGTTTCTGTAAGAAAGAAATTAGAATCATCTTTAAAGTGAAGTCTGAATAAAACAATTTAATGTTTGAATTATATATGTACATGAATTTTAGGACATTGAATTATATAACAATGAGTGCATATATTAAAAAAAAAACAGTTTACAATTTTAATTGTTGTCTTCAATGGTTCCTCGAAGAAAAATCAAAACAGGGCTATACATTTCCATAAATTTCATAACAGCAGTTTGTATCACTAATACCTTTGGCATAGTGGAAAAAATGGACCAAAGAAAAACACAAATGATCGACTATTAGGTGTAGCTTCCAAATAATTGAACACTGTCGTCAAACTCAAATAATGCTCCATTTTTCCTGTTGAATTACTATCAATTCCGACAACTTGACACTACACTATCAATAATCCAATCATTAACTAAAAAGTCTTCACATAAAACTCGAAGGAAAAACCTGAAAAACACCTTAAATAATCCGTTTCACCACAAGAAATCCCGAAAAGGCACTCGTTTTCCTCCATATTAGTTTACATCTCGCAGCGCCCCCATCGGTAGTTGGAATCGCGCATACGTCATCCAGATCATAGATTTTTGACAGAACCGTCAGAATAACTATAGAATTTTGGAGGTTAGAGGCGCTGTTGCCGTATCTACATCAAATTGTGGAGAGCAAACCAATAAGAATTTTGAATCGTGTATATTCTCTATAATATTTGCGTATCTTCGGAAAAAACTTCACATATGTTTATAAAAAGCCTATATTAACCGTCTGCGCATAGGAAATTTCATATTTTAGTCTAACTAATCGACTCCATCCTCCATCATCAAAAACTGTTTTAAGAAGTCTGTAATTGAATTGATTCTTTCATAAAAGACATTCTTTTTCAGTCTGCTATCGATAAGTAGGGAAGCATATAATATCCCTACGATTTCCAAATTGCAGCCTTTGTACGATAATTATATTGTGAAAAGTAATGAGAACGAAGATTATACCAACCAGGAAAAGCAAGAGGAGAATGCTCTTTTGAGAGCTATACTGGATACTGACGTCATGAGAGCTACAAGAAATTTTTTGATGGATAAAGGTAGGGCAATTTTCGAATCGTAACTCAATTAATATCCATAATGGTCGTTCTAGGAGCTATCGGTAGGAATGAAAGAGACTTTGAGAAGTTGCTACACGAAATGTGGTTCGACCTTTACCCCAGGGCTAAGAACAAGGTCGGATCCAGTGCTTTCGAACACGTCTTTTTGGCTGAAATCAAAAAAGGGGATGTCTCAGGTCTTCACAATTGGTTGTACTTCGAACGGGAGGAATCTAGTAACCGGGCAAATTATCTTGGTTATTTGAGGAAGATAGATCTGGGAAATGTAGGTTTCCCCCTTCATTTTCCTCAACCGAATTCAGGTTTTATGTTTTTCAGAAAGGCGCCATACTGAAATTCAACTTTGACTTCCACGGAATCAACAAACCGGTTGGATCGATGTTTATTGGAACGAGTCCGGAGTTCGAAATGGCCCTATATTCGACCTGTTTCATCCTTCGGGCAGATAGGGTATGCCCTTTGAAGCTCGGTGGAAAGCGTCTTGTGATAAGAACGTATTCGTTCACGTATGACGGTAAAAAGCTGATTGGAAGCGCATTTCCAGAAATTTGAGGAGCAGAAGGCGGAAAAATAATTGCTTTTTAATTATTTCCATCAAGAATAGAATATATTTTATAGTGAATTTTTTTGCCAATAAAGAATAAATAATAAACTCCATTATTTTTATTTAATTTTTTATTAATATAACATGATATAATTCATTCGGAGAGGGAGTCGATTTATCTACACTAAAAATATAAAGTTTCCCGTACACAGACGGTTAATAAAGGCTTTTTTATAACTATGTGAAGTTTTTTCCGAGAATACGCAATCATTTTAGAAAATGTACACGATTCAATATTCTCATCGATTTGCTCTCTAGAATTTGATGTAGATACGGCAACAGCGCCTCTAACCTCAAACTACCGAAATTCTATAGTTCTGTCAACAAAACTCATAATCTATGATCTGGATGAGGGCGCTGCGAAATGTAAACAAACATGAAGGAAAACGAGTACCTTTTAGTGATTTATCGTGGTAAAACGGATTATTATAGGTGTTTTTCAGGTTTTTGCTTCGATTTTGTGGGTGTGAATTATTGGATCATTGATAGTGTAGAGTCAAGTTTATTGATTGCAGGAGAACAAATTGTTTTTTTCAATTTGAATTATATCGAAATTGATAAAAATTCAACAGGAAAAATGCTGGCTATGTATAATCTTCGTTCTCATTACTTTTCACAACATAATTATCGTACAAAGGCTGCAATTTGGAAATCGTAGGGATATTATATGCTTACCTACTTATCGATAGCAGACTGAAAAAGTCTCTTTTATCAAATAATCAATTCAATCAGCCTTCTTGAAACAGTTTTTGGGGGTGGAGTCGATTAGTTACACTAGAGTATGAAACTTCCTATACACAGACGGTTAATATAGGCATTTTATAAACGAATGTGAAGTTTTTTCCGAGCATACGAAAATATTTCAGAAAATATAGACGATTCAAAATTCTTATTGGTTTGCTATCAAGAATTTGATGTAGATACGGCAACAGCGCCTCCAAAATTGTATAGTTATTCTGACAGTTTCAGTCAATAATCTATGATCTGATTAACGTATTCGCGATTCCAACTGCCGATGAGGGCGCTGCGAAATGTAAACAAACATGGAGGAAAACGAGTACCTTTTCGGGATTTATTGCAGTGAAACGAATTATTTTAGGTGTTTTTCCTCTGATTTTGTGAGTTTTATGTGAAGACTTTGTAGTGAATGATTGGATTATTGATAGTGTAGTGTCGAGTTTATTGATTTTAGGTAAACAAATTGTTTTTCCTCAATTTAAATTACATCGAAATTGATAATAATTCAACAGGAAAAATGGAGCACTATTTGAGTTTGACGACAGTGTTCAATTATTTGGAAGCTACACCTAAATAGTTGATCATTTGTGCGTTTCTTTGGTCGTTTTTTTTTCACTCTGCCGAAGGCATTAGTGAAACAAACTGCGGAGGCATCTTTCTTATGAAATTTATGGAAATGTATAGCCCTGTTTTGATTGTTCTTCGAGGAGCAATAGAAGACACAACAATTACAATTGTAAACTTCTTTTTTCTAGTATCAGAAAATTGTTCACTCATGGTTATATTATCCAATGTTCCAAAATTGTACATATATGTTATTTAAACATTGTTTCGAACAATAAAACGGCTGTTTATCTGAAATGATCAAATTCAGTAATGAAAAAAATTATACTAGATAAACTAATAGCAAGCCAATAAAACAATTCATTTACCCCAGAGACAACCAAGTTCATCATACCTGTAGACCGGTTCGATCCATATCAGATCTCGTCAGTACAGTTAGTAAAATGACCAATTTGATGTGAGAAACAGAAAACCTTTAAACATAAGGCAACGGTGATGTGAGGAAATTTCCCAAATCACGCCACCTGTCCGTTCCAGAAGCAACTGTCTCAAGTATCTGTAGGTCATGAATCGCTTCCCCGAGAAAAATATCGAAACCGATCTATGCAAATGATAAATTTGGTGGTCATTGGGGTACATGATTTGTTTTGTTGGCTTGCTTTTAGTTTATTCAGTATAATTTTTCTAATTTCATTACTGAATTTGATAGAATCGTTTCATTCAGACCTCACCTCAAAGATGATTCTAATTTCTTTGTTACCGAAAGATTAAGTAACAGTTATTGGAAATATGTACAAAGATCAATTTCACAACACTCTTGTTGATAATTATTGAATTACCTTTCTAAATCACCACTCAAACCTGCCCAGAAAATTTGACCCAAACTTGTAACCTAAAATTCTATAACTTCGTGAACTTATTTCAACTGAATAACACTGATATAAAAACCTTACCGACTATTTTGTTTTCAATATCACTTAATCTGCTCAGAAAACGATAAAAATTTCTGAATATACCCCATGAATACCCGGTTCCTGTGAAATATTAAAACAATACTCGTTTTCTAGGTTCGGGATTTGGCCGGTAGGGGGCGTTTAGACTTTTGGAATCGCGGATATGAACGGAAATATACGAAGTGGCGCCCTCCTCGACGAATCGTATGAAACCATAAAATAATAATTATTATTATTTTATATATTATCCGTCTATGTATGTAACATTATCCAATTTTCAAATGCAAAAATATATTTTTTTTGTTATTGAATTCGGGACACCTCAAACATTCATCTACTACAAAATCATATTCTCCGATTACGAAACTAATCATCTCCGTACTCCGCTGTACCTTTTCCACAAAGAATCTCATCTTATTCTAAAAAATATAATTTTAATTAGTTTCTGACAAATTTTTATCCCTCGAGGGGGATGATCGTACCAAACATCTACTTTATTTGTTTCAAGCTACATTAGGGAACCAAAATGAGACAAGCTCCTCATTTATCAATAGATCCAGCGAAAGTGTTTACAAATTCTTAAGAACACTGATAACATTATCTATCCGAAATATATCAGTTGGAAAAATAATGTTTAATTTATAACTGGCATGCTTGTCAGTTCCTTTTATCTCCATAAACTGTTGGAAGTTGACCGATCCAATTTTACCCGAAATGTTTAGGATTATATCCAATAGTTTCAAAGTTTTGAAATACGAAAAAATCGATGGTACTCGCTGGTACCATAGTGAAAATGTGTTCGGGTTGAGAAAAAAGATCAAAAAGGATTATTCTAGTAAGTTGTCCAAGGTTTTCGGTTGCGAAATTGCTTATTTCACCAGAAATTAAATCTAACCTCAATTCTCCTTGTGTTTATTTCAATATGTACCGGGGTGAATCGAAAATAAAATGATTTCAAAGTATTCTTGTCATTTCAGTTCCAGAAGATATTCTTCAGAATAGGACCAGAGAAAGTAATTTTTATAGATTAGTTACAGCATATAGGGAACACGCTCATAAAAGAGCCGAAGTGGACCCAGTATGTATAATGGGGCACAGAAAGTAAGTGCGAAATTCTTCTATACAACCATAAAAAAAAAAATTTCAGGCCTCTACCTGAATTAGATTTAAGACGTTATAGTTTGGAAAAAGGAGATAGAATAAATACGAAAGGTATCCTTGAATGCAATAAAGACGAGATTTCTGTCCAAGAAGCAATAGAATTTCTAGAAAACTCCTATGCCAAGCATATATCGGCAGAATTCACATATTTAGAGGTAAGCTCCCATTTGTTTTCAATGTTGGCGGATTTGAAACTCTTTCCTTTTCAAGCAAGAAGAAGAACGGGAATGGTTCGCAGAAGAATATGAGAAATTGCAAAACATAACCATAGACGATAAGACTAAGGTTGAGATGGCCAAGGAAATGCTGAAAGCTCAAAACTTCGATCGGTTTTTGGCTGCCAAATATCCCGGTTTGAAAAGATACGGGGGTGAAGGGGCCGAGGGTATGATGCCCTTCTTCATGGAGTTATTCCGACTCTCTGCCCAAGGTCGGTTCAAAATTTTCTTCTTCTTTCGCTCTATTTGGCCTTAGTTAACACGACGTTTCGTGATCCACAGGGGGAGTTCAGGAGATCGTTAGTGGTATGCCACATAGGGGAAGGTTGAATATACTCACAGGTCTATTAAAATATCCACCAGCTCAAATTTTCCTCCGCCTCAAGGGCGAAAAGGACTACCCTGGCCATTATCAAGCCAGTGGGGATGTACTGAGTCACATAAGTAACTAATAAGCCGAATAACGTTCCATTTTTCACATAAATTTTCCAGATGCTTCAGTGGACCTCCACTACGGAAACGATAAAGTTCATGTAACGATATTGAAGAACCCATCGCATCTAGAAGCTGCCAACCCTGTATCTGTTGGTAAGACTAGGGCGAAACAAATGCTGCACAGGGACGGAGACTATGGCAGTGAGGGACTCTTGAGCGACAAAATATTGAACTTGCAGGTTAAAAATCTGATTAAGATAGGTTATGTCCTAACCTATCCTCAGTGTGAGAAGCGACACCTACAACTTTTCGATGATTACAGGTTCACGGTGACGCAGCGCTGGTAGGACAAGGGGTGAATCAAGAAACCTTGAACATGAGTCAAACGCCCCATTTCGAGGTAGGGGGCGCCATTCACATGGTCGCGAACAATCAGCTGGGATTCACGACGCCGGCGGAAAGGGGGAGATCTTCGAGATATTGCACGGATCTTGCCAAGATGGTCTCGTCTCCCGTCGTGCACGTCAATGGCGATCACCCAGAGGTAATATTTTGTTCAATTCGCGATTCCAAGAGTCTGAACGCCCCCTGCCGGCTAAATCCCGAACCTAGAAAACGAGTATTGTTTTCATATTTCTAAGCCAGATATTTTTATTTATATCCAGGTATTCGGGAGGTGTATTTAGAAATTGTCTCAGCAGTTTGTGTCACTAATGCCTTAGTGGGAAAAATTGACCGAAGAAAATCACAAATAATCGACTATTAGGTGTAGCTTCCAATAATTGAACACGGTCGTCGAACTCAATAAGTGCTCCATTTTTGCTATTGAAATATTATCAATTTCGATATAATTAAAATTGGAAAAACCAATTTGTTCACCTAAAATCAATAAACTTGACACTACACTATCAGTAATCCTATCATTCACTGAAAAGTCTTCACATTAAACTCGCGAAATCGAAGGAAAAGCCTGAAAAACACCGGAAATAATCCGTTTCACCACAATAAATCTCGAAAAGGTACTCGTTTTCCTCTATGTTTGTTTACATTTCGCAGCGCCCTCATCGGTAGTTGGAATCGTGAATTGGAGCGAATGCATCTGAACCATAGACGAAAACAAACTATTATTCTTTTTATGACCTGAATAATCCGAATTAATTTCAGTTGGTCTTCAAAGCTACTAGACTGGTTTTTGAATATCAGAGGAAGTTCAGGAAGGATGTTTTTCTGGATATAAATTGTTACAGACAATGGGGGCATAACGAATTGGATGACCCTTCCTTTACGAATCCATTGCTGTATAAAATCATACGTTCCAAGAAGTAAGTTGAGAGAATATTCAATTGAAGCTGGTTATCATTGTTTATCCTATGCCATTAATATCACTAATAACTAATTCGCGATTCCAAAAGTCTAAACGCCCCCTGCCGGCTAAATCCCGAACCTAGAAAACGAGTATTGTTTTCATATAAAATTTTTATCGTTTTCTGAGCAGAGTAATAAGTATTGAAAAAAATAGTCGGTAAGGTATTTATATTAATATGCATTCGAAATTTTGTGTTTTTTCGAAACCATTAAATTTGATCTGATCTTCACCAAACTGACCATTCGAAAATTTCGAAAAATAGACCTCCGCGAAAAAATTCGTTACTACCTCACTATTCTATGAACGTCTTTCAAATCTACATTTTTGTATTCGTAAAGAACAGCAGAATGATTAAAAAAATATTTTGGGAGCTTACCTGGATTATTCTGGTAGATACAGTAATTGAAAGTTGACCGAAATTTCGGCTTTTTTCGGCTATAAATGAAATCTTTCGAAAAGTAAACACTTCACCTAAAAACTTATAACTTATTCTGAATCTACGGCATCGAACTAGAGATGACAAGGATTTCTATAGAAATCGGATTAAAAAAAAAAGTCAAGATTATCGAAAATCGTAAATTGGTGTTTTCTGCAGAACTGTTCCATTCGATCTCGATAAATGGCACACCATCGGATTCGTGAGGAAATTTCCTATTGGAAGGTTATATATTCGAGAAACAAAGTCTTTCAAACCTGAAAAACACCTAAAATAATCCGTTTCACCACAATAAATCCCGAAAAGATACTCGTTTTCCTCCAGGTTTGTTTACATTCCGCAGCGCCCTCATCGATAGTTGGAATCGCGAATCATAATTTCTCTTCTTCTTTGTTTCACGATAATTTGGACCTTATATTTTTCACACTTGAAAATACAGAATTCAGTATGTACTCATAACTTTTAGGACAGTTCCAGATGCTTACGCCGAAAAACTCATCGCCGAAGGTTTATTAACCCAAGAAGAGGTTAATAAAATATCCTCTTCTCATATCAAATGGTTGAATGATGCTTACAAAAGTTGCGATTTGTATCAACCTCAGGTAATAAAGAGCTTGCCAAATCAGAATACTTTTACCTCCAGAATTTTTAGGATCCCTCTTTTAGTGGCAACTGGAAAAACTTCGAGGAAGCGAAGAACCAAGTAACAACATGGGATACTGGAGTGAATTTGGATGTTTTGAACTTTGTTGGACGAAAATCCGTGCAATACCCAGAATCATTCGTAATATTCTCAATTATAGTTGAATTTCCCATATATTTTTCGTTTTTTTCGTAGAAAATACATCCCACACTGCTCAAATCATATGTAAAGAATCGTTTGTCGAAAGTATCTGAAGGCTTCGGTATCGACTGGGCTACTGCGGAAACTTTGGCGTTTGGTTCGCTCCTATACGAAGGTAAATCTCTCGATACTCTTGGTTTCAAAACTTCACTTCTTATATTTGAAGGTTTCAATGTGAGGATAAGCGGACAAGATGTGGGTCGGGGAACGTTTTCACATCGTCACGTCATGCTGGTAGACCAAGAAACCAACGAACTGCACATTCCTCTAAACGATCTGCACAAGGATCAACAAGGTTTATTAGAGATTGCCAACAGTACTTTATCGGAAGAAGCTGTGGTAGGTTTCGAATACGGCTTCAGCATAGAATCTCCGAGGAATCTCTGTGTTTGGGAGGCCCAATTCGGGGATTTTTTCAATAGTGCTCAGATCCCTTTCGATACATTCGTCACCTGTGGTGAAAGTAAGTAAAAAGATATCATCATTCGCCCATGCAGTGTGACCATATTTTGAAAAGCGAATCTACTCCGAAGATGAGGGAAATCTTCTAAAATCTACCATATCAACTTTCCGAAATGTGGATACCAAACACCAGGTGGCGCTGGTGACTGTGTTTGAAATTTTTGTAGGTTACTTGAATGATTCCGTCAGATCATAGATTTTCGAATACAATAAAATGTTCATAGTACCTATATAATTTTCCATAAAATTTCACAAAAATATTTATAATTGAAATTGAAAAAACCAATTTGTTCACCTGAATTCGATGAACTTGACACTACACTATCAATAATCCAATCATTCACTAAAAAGTCTTCACATAAAACTCACAAAAACCTGAAAAACACCTAAAATAATCCGTTTCACCACAATAAATACCGAAAAGATACTCGTTTCCCTCCATGTTTGTTTACATTTCACAGCGCCCTCATCGGTATTTGGAATCGCGAATAGACGACACGATAAGATTCGATTTCGGTGATTCCCCACCATCAAGGTTTCTTCGTTTCGATTTTACCATTTACTTAATTCGTTTCATTAGTTAGGTTTAATATTATTTTGTCTTACCTGTGATTTATGTATGCCAGAGAGTATTTTTTCAGTAATTCGTTTTGGTTTTTCGTTTTATCGTATATAAAAAAGCAATGCATGTTCGTTGATTTTGTTTACCTATACTTTGGTATGATTTGTTTTGTTGAAATTTGGGAATTTTTGCTGTGAAATACATGGAATAGGTATCGGTTGGGAACACTGCATTGATTTATTCTATTCTATAAACTCGAATTCACCGTGTAATCTATTTCATTTATTGTCCCAAGCTAAATGGTTGTATAGCAGTGGTCTAACAATTCTTCTTCCCCACGGATACGATGGAGCTGGTCCCGACCACAGTTCCGCGAGGATCGAAAGAATCTTGTTGCAGACAGACTCTAAGGAAGACGCGGTAGATGGGGATAATATTAATTTGCAAGTTTGTCAGCCAAGTACACCAGCTCAGTATTTCCATCTGCTAAGGAGACAGGTATAAGTGTAAAAAATTAACGGTGTAAAAAACTAAACTTTGTTAAGAAAGCATAGAATAATATGAAGAAAGAGTGGTTTTCCTGTCGACCATAAAATCAATTTGGTGTTCCAGTTGTCACATATCTCGGAAGAGGGCGCTTTTTCAGATTCAAATAAATTTTCCTCATTCGACTATTCACATAATTTTTTCACAGATGGTTAGAAACTTCAGGAAACCGCTGATTATAATAGCTCCAAAAACATTATTGCGATTGGCAGAAGCAACTTCCAGTTTTTCCGAAATGACCCCAGGTTCTTCATTTATGCCTGTAATAGGTGACAAAATGTGCGATCCAGAAAAAGTCAATCGAGTATTAATTACTTCAGGAAAACATTATTACACTTTGTTGAATAAAAGACAATCAATGAAGGACCAGACCACAGCTTTGATAAGGTTGGAATCATTTTCTCCTTTCCCTACAGCTGAGTTATTGAAGGAAATCCAGATATTCAAAAATAACGCTGGTGGGTACCTTATTATACCAGAACTATCTGAGCTTACTCATTTTTTATTATTCTTTTCTCAGTAATTGTTTGGTGCCAAGAAGAACCAAGAAACATGGGCGCGTGGTCATTCGTCAAACCAAGATTCGAAAATCTCATAGGAAGGAGGGTAATTTTTTCTGGCAAAAAAATATAATGGAAATTATTTTATTAATTTTTTTCTAGATTTCTTACTGCGGTAGAGAAGCTTCGGCTGCCTCAGCAGTGGGTGTAGCTAAGTTACACCAAAAAGAAGTGATAGAAATTGAAACTGAGCCATTTTTACTGAAATCCAATTAAAAAATTACATCATCATTTGTTTTAAATAACTGTCCTATATTCCAAAACACCTTTATTAAATTTAAATTTCACAATAGCGAGTCTATCGAACTACAGTTTAGGTGAATCGACCGTCTGTGCAGCAAATAATGTCATTTTATGAAATCAAACCTCAAAGAAATGGAATCACTGATCATAGAAACAAGCGCTCAAGAGTCCTCAGTGTTCTCACAAATAAATGAAATAAATGTGACATTTCAAATTCGACCATAGATTAAACATTACGATAATTCGCGATTCCAACAACCGATGAGGGCGCCGCGAAATGTAAACAAACGTGGAGGAAAACGAATTAACGAATATCTTTTCGGGATTTATCGTGGTAAAACGGATTATGTTAGGTGTTTTTCCTTCGATTTTGTGTCTTTTATGTGGATTAATGTTGAAACTTTCTAGTGAATTATTGGATTATTGATAGTGTAGTGTCAATTTTATTGATTTTAGGTAAACAAATCGGTTTTTTCAATTTTAATTATATCGAAATGGATAATAATGCAACGGGAAAAATGGAGCACTATTTGAGTTTGACGACAGTGTTCAATTATTTGGAAGCTACACCTAATAGTAGATCATTTGTGCTTTTCTTCGGTCGATTTTTTCCACTCTGCCAAAAGCATTAGTGATACAAACTGCTGAGGCATCTTTCTTATGAAATTTATGGAAATATATAGCCCTGTATTGATTTTTCTTCGAGGAGCAATTAAAGACAACAATTACAATTGTAAACGGTTTTTTTTTCTAGAACTAGAACTTTGTTCATTCATTGTTGCATAATCCAATGTCCTAAAATTCATGTACATATATTATTTTAACATAAAATCGTTTCATTCAGACTTCACCCCAAAGATGATTCTAATTTCTTTCTCACAGAAAGATTAAGTCGCAGTCATTTGAAATACGAAGATCAATTTCTTAACACTCTTGTTGATAATTATTGAATTACCTTTCTGAATCCCCACTCAAACCAGTCGAACCTTCCCCTGAAAATTGGACTCTAATTTGTAACCTAAAATTCTATAACTTTGTGAACGTATTCCAACTGAATAACACTTGCCGACCATTTTTTTTTCAATTCCAATTATTCTGCTCAGAAAACGATAAAATTTCTCAAATATACCTCACGAAAACCTTGTTTCCTGGATATAAAATGGAAATATCAGGCTCAAAAGCCCGTGAAATATGAAAACAATACTCGTTTTCTAGGTTCGGGATTTAGCCGGAAGGGGGCGTTTAGATTTTTGGATTCGCGAATACGTACGACATTTGACATACATGTCAGGGTGAACGCTGTTTTGTTTTGATTTTGATCATTAATCTGTTTACATAAATTGTGTTTATCCAACAGAAAAGTTCAAGTTTGCCCAGTGTGGATTTTCAACTACATGGTTTCAAATGATCTATATTTGATTTCAATTCACGAATGTAACAAACGATAATATGTAGTTTCCAACAGAAGGGTTGCGATTTCCGAAAAAATGTCTTTTCATCAGCAATATTCAGCGGATATATTGCATTTGAACGTTGGCGGTAAAAGGTATTTCTATATTTTTACCTTATATTACTCCCAGTTCACGAAAACATAATTGTAGATTCTCAACTTCCCGACAAACGTTGACGTCAATTCCAGACACATTCTTTACCGCCCTTCTCAACGGTAGAATATCCAGTCTCAGAGATGAAAAGGGTTGCATTTTCATCGATAGGGATCCTAAAATATTCTCTTTCATATTGAATTATCTGAGAACGAGGGAGATAGAACTGAATGGAGTTAATCTTAGAATCCTCCGACATGAGGCCGAGTATTACAATATCGCTCCTTTAGTCAAACGACTGACACTTTGTGAAGAATTAACCCAGTCTACATGTGGGGACGTTCTATTTTATGGATATTTGCCACCACCTGGTAAGTTTAAAGTGTACAAAAAAATGGTTTAGATTATATCGGGAATTTTTCAGTAATTCCAACCCAAGATCCACCGAAAATAAATCATGTGGAGGTGACTGTTCACAATCCAAAGCCTGGACATTTAGTCAAATTACCTGAACCTCACACCGTCACCTCCAATAATTCGGAATCGTCATACGCCGTAGAAAATCAACCATCTTCCAGCTCCACTCCCTCTCAAGTACAGCCTCAAGCAGCCACGTCTTCCGGAAACGGACAAACGAGAGGTTCGGGTAAGTAAATTGGTTCAGACTCGAATTCAACGGATTTAACCGCCATCTTTCAAGGTCACTCACGAAATTCCTCCATAGAAATCAGGATGGGGGTGGGAACGAGTTACAGCCGAAGCTCGCAGGATCTCCGCGGTCTGACCAGCCGATCCCACTCCAGAACGGCCTCCCTCGACCTGAGACACGCCCGAAATTCGTCCGCGGATCTGAACAAACTGATCAGGAACGACGTGGGTCTGGTGTTTGGCACAGCGAGTAAGTATTAATTGTCGACTGAAGAAGGGATGATGCTCAACGATTTTTATAGATTCCAATTGGAACGATCCCTTGAGGGTTCAGATCATCAAGGCGCATCAGAACTGGATCGTCGTCGCTTACGCCAGATTCTTCGTGTGTTATAGGTGAATAATTCATTGTAGGCACCTGTGACCGTATTCTTCACCTTTTTTTGGTGTTGTAGATTGAAAGATTCCAGTGGTTGGCAGCAAGTTTTTACGAGTCCATACATAGACAGTACCATCGAACGTATCGCAATTAACGCGAAGATGGGATGCGGAGAAACGACCAAAATGGTGGCTATATCGTATGGGACACAAATCCGACTGTGGGGTATATCAGATAACGGTGATAAGGCTAATATCGGTAGGTTTTCCGAACGAGTAGAGAGGAATCACGAACGATTTGAATTTTTAAGGTATTTTCAATCTTCACGTGAGGGTGGAATATCTGTTCTTCATTGGAAGCCAGCTAGTTGCTCTTTCCTCGTCCGGTAAACTGGGGGTTTGGCATGCGATGACGCAGCACTGGCAGACGCAGGATGTCATGTCTATCGCTTCATTCGACACGGCCGGGTCTATTCTGCTTCTCGGATGTAATAACGGATGCATTTATTATATAGGTAAGTTTTCAATCTTTTTGAACCACGTAGATGTCGGTAATTGTTTTTTTCCTCAGATATGCAAAAATTCCCGTTAAGGATGAAGGATAATGATCTTTTGGTTACTGAACTTTATAGGGACCCCAACAGTGATGCTGTCACCGCTATTTCCGTGTATCTCACTCCAAAGACTAGTAAGTATCACATGAGATCAGTCTTACTAACGTTAGGTTTTTGCACTCATTTTATGACGAATAGGAATTTGAAAGTTTGAAAATTTAGAAATTTTCAGTTTTATTCTAATTACCGGAGTAGATCAAGGTTCTATTGGTACTTGACCTCTCTACTACATTCAATGTGATGAAATAAACTCCGTAATGTAAATATACAGGGTGTCCCAGAAGTCGGCGTCAAGCCGGATTCGAGTAACAGGCTAAGTCATAAAAGTCATCAGAAAAATATTTAAAAACCAATTGAGGAAATTTTTGACAGCTTTCAAACAAATTTTCAAACTAAGGCGATAATCCAGACTTCAAGTCAGTGCTTTAGGTGACCAATTTTTTTTTCGATAATTCGCTAAAATTTTCTACGGTTTCTATGGTCTTGGTGATGCGATCTGGACAAAATTTCGCACGTAGTTTGGATACATTATTCCTCAGCTAGGTGCAAAATTTCATTCCAATCAAATCGGTAGTTTCGAAATTATCAGGAACAGAATATTTTGAACGGCCATATTTACTGCACCCCTAGTCTAATTTTGCTCATTGATGAACGTGACCGTGAAATTCGCGATCCCAACCCACCCTGAAAATTTCAAGTTCCTAGGCCTTTTCCTTCGGAAGTTATGATTTTCTATGGTTCTGGTCATGCGATCTGGACAAAATATTGCTTTAATATAACATTCTCGATTAAAATATGAAATTTCATCTCGATCGAATCCGCAGTTTCGAAATTACCAAGAAAACTAAATTTCAAACAACCATATTTACGGAACCCCTGGTACAATTTCGCTCATAGATGAACGTAAACGCGACATTTCAGATCCACACCTATCCTGAAAATTTCAAGTCCCTAGGCCTTTCCGTTCGAAAGTTATGATTTTCTATGGTTCTGGTCATGTGATCTGGAGAAGTGTAGCTTGAATGTATCATTCTTTATTAGTATACAAAATTTCGTCACGATCGAATCTGTAGTTTTGAAATTATCAAGAAAACCAAATTTCAAACGACCATATTTACGGAACCCCTAGTATAATTTTGCTCATAGATAAAAGTAATCACGACAATCGAGATCCACACCTATCCTGCAAATTTCAAGTCCCTAGGCGTTTCCGTTCAAAAGTTACAATTTTCTATGGTTTCTATGGTTCTGGTCATGCGATCTGGACAAAATTTCACATGTAGCTTGAACACCTCATTCTCCATTTGAGTGCAAAGTTTCATCTTGATCGAATCTGTCGTTTCAAAGTAATCAGGAGAACTAAATTTTGAACGGCCATATTTACGGAACCCCTGGTGGAATTTGACCTATAACGAACTTAACCGAAGCATTCGGGAACTGAACCCACACTGAAAATTTCAAGTCTCTAGGTTGTTCCGTTCGAGAGTTATCGTGCTTACGGCCGGACGGACAGACTCAAATTTTCCGACGGATTCGTCATCAGTGAGTCGAACATAGTCGATTGAGACCATTTTCGGCTCAAAATTCGAAAAATACAGACATCGTGACGAAATGATATAGCCCTCGTGTAAGTTGTACGAGCGCTCAAAAATGAGATAAATGAGTAAAATCGGAATCAAGTTTTGACGTTTCTCGTAAGCTTGACAATTTCCAGCAATCACAGAAAATGAAGTTGACAACTCTATTTTAGGTATGTTGAAAATGCAGAATTATTCCAATTTTACCAATGAAGTCGTGGACAAAGTATAGTATTTAACTCGCATATAATTGCTATTATTCACGAGGGTAAAGTTTGCGACACGAGCCGCAGGCGAGTGTCGCAAATCACCCAAGTGAATAATAGCAGTCATTATATGCTCTTTGAATAATATACTATTTTTTAATTGATGCCCCATTTTACCTATTTCAAGAACGCCTCAGCGTGTTCAAATCGAACTTTCAAACACGCGCGTTTTTTAAAGTCACCATGGCATCAGCAACGACTCGAGAAACGTGAAGTCTAAATGACAATTTATCGATAGATCTGATAGGATTACCTTGTTACGACAAATAAAATATTACTAAATTCCTTTATTCAAACATTATTTAACAATTTCATAAGTGGAAATGGAAAGTGCAGTCGGTATTTTTTTCGTAATCATCACATTTGAAACCCCGATCACGACTTTTCCTATGAGAAATTATCGTTAGAAGCGAAGTCTCGGTGCTGTCGAGATTCGTATAATCAAAGGCTACAGGTTACTGAAGCACTATTCAGCATAACATAGGAAATAAAATTAGAAAATAGTAAAGATTTGTAGCAAAAGGAGTTCAAAAATCATGAAACGGTGTGAATTTTCTCGAATAAAAGAAAATGCAATATAATTTGAAAAATACACGACTAAAATTTTTCCGATGACTATTACGGCTTGACGTCGACTTCTGTGACACCCTGTATAATTGGCGAAAATTGATGTCACATTAGAGTGTTCATTGTGAACGAACCATTAGTCGTCTAGATATAGTCCATTTAAGAATTATTGACATCGAAGCAGGCCATGAACATCCAGTCGAGGTTTTATTTCTAGTTACAAAAAAGTTACTAAATTTCATCATAGAAATAAAACATAAATATAACCTAGAAAAGTGTTGAGTATACGAATAATCGAATAATTAAGCCGGAATATATCGATTGCAGTTTCTACATGGGAGTTCAGGTTTGAAAGCGCAAAAATATCGTGGAATGCTTTCATATGAAATTATCTCATATAAAAGTCAACCATGGAAAATTGAAGATCATTCAAATAAATATTTATCACTCAGGACCATGCAATATTTATTGGTATTGGAAATCTTGCAAAATTCTAACCATATAACTATAAGAGTACCATTTTATGTCAGGATTCAAGAAGGATAATTAATGGAATTCTAGCAGGTAGCTAGTGGTGCAACAGAAAAAAAATGTTGGATACTTCGCAAGCACAGGGCCAAAAGAATGGATTGGAAAAAACGTTATAAGGTATTAAGAAATAAGAGTATGTAGTACATGAATAATTTTGACATGAAATTTGTACAGAAATATCAATATATGAACCAATTTGTGAATTATTTATTGCTTAGTGTTGAATACTTCAAGAAAGTCAATTTTTATTTTCGTTCATTAAAACTGTCCATGAATTATTGAAAATATTATAATTGATGAGCAATTTTACAATTATTCAGTATACATTAGAATTGGGAACAATATAGCATGTGTATTAGCAGAGGGAATGTGAACAGGGTACTATACAGTATAAGTATAATAAATAAACTTGAAATATCTACGAATGATACAAGAGCAAAGATGAAAATCTCATTGAAAACTTTGTTTCCACGTATAAGTGTAGTGATTTGGATGTGTTTATTGAATAAGCTGACATAATCCTATTGATGGGCATCCTTTTGCAGGGAAGGTTTCAATATTTCAATAACCCATTTATGAAATAATTCACCATTCATAGTAATCCTTATAATTAATAACACTAACAAGAATCGGATCACATCCAGGTAAAAATCCATCAGTTGTTCCAGCATTCAAAATAGTGCACCTTCTGCCTTTAACCTTGAATATACTCGGCATACCTTTTGGATTATTTTCTAGTACCCACTGACAAATTTGAATATCCAAATTTCATCTAGATAAATGAATTTTACGTTTTGTTCCATGTATTCTCGGTATTTATCACAATATCGTTCTATTTTTATTATATTTTTCTGTTTATCAGTAAGAATTTTTCTTCGATCAACTTTTTTGTATTTGCATCAAATTTTGTTTTTGATATAATATAATGTTGACTTCGATCAATTGAAATCTAGGTGCTCTTTGGCCAGTTCGAAAAGGATATCTAAACTGATATATTCATTGTTTTTAATTCTAGCAAAAACAAAGTCATTCGATGTCTCTTTGAAGGAATAATCGTATCGCACAGGTTTTCTTCCACTGCTAATTCCAGGCTATAATAACATGCTGATATTCTACGGACAGGGCTTGGTGAAATCTGAAAATTTAAGAGACATTGATCAATCAGAATACACTTTGAGTCGGTGAATAACAGTTTACCTGAAACACTAGCGGAAATGTATGCCAAATCTTTGAAAAACTCGAAGTAACACCGACAAACTGCCTGGCGTTCTCTTGTTAGGCGCGATGTATCCTGGTCAATTCCAGCCATTTTAATAGCATAAGACAAAAAATACTCAAATTCAGAGCAAATTTTTAGAATTACATATTCACCAATATCTTCGATAAAATCATCAAACCAAGATTTCTATGGGTAATGTTAGTGTTATTCCTATACCAACCTGAATTCAGCAACCCAAAATATTACTGAATAGTCTATTACTAAATTGAATTCGATTTTTCACAGCCAACCGAGATGTCAATAATTCTTAAACGGAGTATATATGAGTTTTACAAGTACAAAATTGACCATCTGATCGTGTTGTAAAACTGAAAAACAATTGCAATTCTAACCTAATTTTTTAAGCGGAAATTAATACATATATTATCGATTTGAAGATGAACTAGCATGAATTCTCTTCGACTTTTCGGTAAAACAGACAAAACTAAGCCCTTGTGTTTCATCCCAGCTTCAGAGAGAAACCGCGAAGGTATGCCACCATTTCAAGCTTAACACTTATTTAGGTACCTTTCGAAAGTTGATACAACCTGTACTTTGAATGCATCTTAAACTTTCACGATCAGCTGGTTCCGATTTCGAAATTGGCATTCACAGAGCTTCGGTTGGATTATCATCCGAGCAATTTCGAGCCCACAGCATTTGATGATCTGCTGGTACTTAACACAAGGACACTAAGCTACCAAGCCTGATTTTTAATTGAATACAGTTGTAGTAACTTCGCAGAATATGTAGATCAAGGGTGGCCAACCTTTGAAACCCTTTGCATGTGTATTTCTTTGTTTAATTGCCGTATTATGGGTGGTACCAACGGTTCAATATTTGTGTGAAGTTTCAAACAGCACAAAATTGCATGCATGCAATGGTTTTATCGGTATACAGGGTTTTCCTTTCAACTTGGCCTATTAGAAGTTTTCAGGGAACAAGTGAATATTTCGTTGTGAAATTTTGGGTGGAGCCTTGGGGATGAGGGAACTCTTCGCCTAAAATATTTTCAAGTCGACAGTGTTGCCACATCTATCTTAAACGCATATCTACTTTCTTATTTCAAATGGGACTACCTATATTTTTATTAAGGTATCGATACAATAACAAATTCCAAATACAACCTACTAAAAAAAATTTCTCTGCCATGCACTGTTGCCAAGTTATGCACTAATTCTTGAAATTCTTGACAACTGCATTGCCAGTTTGGAAATGCAATATCTCGATTATTTCGAATGCGAACAAAACCAAACTCAGCAGTCTTATAGTAGATAATCCCAGCATTCATGTGGTACATTCGGTATTTCGATGAATCGAAAGGTTTTTCGAAGATTTTGCTCCGAAAATGTGGAACTTAAAATGGAAATATTTCGAGATTTTCAAATGGCAACCCCATATTTGTTTTACACCATTCGATTCGAAATAAAAAATGATTGGTAGTCTTCTTTTAAACCAATCAATTATTTTGGATAGGTTTCGAATGAGATGAAAAATACTGAATTATTTCAGTATTTATAGTCATGATCTATGTCCTGTTCACGATTAAATGGATCTGTGATTATGAGGTAAATAATTGAAATAGATTCTATGGTTGAGATCATAGAAAGTGTTCGATGATTATGGATGCCATAGAAAAAAACTGTTAATTGTTAATCAAACCTCGATTCAGGTGGTTTAGTTTGTTGCATTTTTTGATTCATTGGTTGCAAGATTTTGAAGTGATGTCTTATACTAATGAACAAATTTTGGATTTTCACCATTTATGGAGAATGCCAAAAAATTATCGAAAGGACCTATAGGACCTTCAACAATCGTTACTCACATGTAGCAAGAATGACTGGAAATAAATTCCGAAAACTGCGGAGACATTTTTTGGCTTCCGGTAATCCTGACCCTACAGGTCCTTTCGATAATTTTTTGGCATTATCCGTAAATGGTGAAAAGTTCAAAATTTTTTCATAAGTATAAGACATCACTTCAAGATCTTGCAACCGATGAATCATAAAATGCTACAAACTGAATCGAGATTTGATTAACAATTAACATTTTTTTCTATGACATCCATAATCATCGAACACTTTTTATGATCTCAACCATAGAATCTATTTCAATTATTTACCTCATAATCACAGATCCATTTAATCTTAAACAGGACCATAGATCATGACTATAAATACTGAAATAATTCAGTATTTTTCATCTCATTCGAAACCTATCCAATAATTGATAGGTTCAAAAAAAGACTACCAATCATTTTTTATTTCGAATCGAATGGTGTGAAACAAATATGGGGTTGCCATTTGAAAATCCCGAAATATTTCAATTTTAAGTTCCACCTTTTCGGAGCAAATTCTTCGAAAAACCTTTCGGTTCATCAAAATACCGAATGTACCACATGAATGCTGGGATTATCTTCTATAAGACTGCGGAGTTTGGTTTTGTTCGCATTTGAAATAATCGAGATATTGCATTTCCAAACTGGCAATGCAGATGTCAAGAATTTCAAGAATTAGTGCATATCTTGACAACACTGTCGACTTGAAAATATTTTAGGCGAACAGTTCCCTCATCCCCAAGGCTCCACCAAAAACTTCAAAACGAAATATTCACTTGTTCTCTAAATACTTCTAATAGGCCAAGTTAAAAGGAAAACCCTGTATGTATATACCGAATGTTTGGATTTTTGAGATTCCCCGCATATTCCTCCAAGATTTTATTTCTACCCTTTTATTCCGCAACAGATTTGTGCGGGAATTGGATCGAAATAGCGTACGGGACGACGTCAGGCTCGGTTCGAGTCATAGTCCAGCATCCGGAAACTGTGAGCCATGGACCTCAACTCTTCCAAACGTTCACAGTCCACCAGAGTCCCGTAACTAAGGTAACCTAACTAGATTTTATGTACCAACCCTGCATTCGATTTTTCTACTTCAGGTAACATTATCCGAGAAATATCTGGTGTCGGTGTGTTGCGAATACAACCACGTTCGAAGTTGGACGGTCACCCGGTTCAGAGGCATGCTCTCCACCCAGCCGGGCTCGACGCCCGAAGCCTCCTTCAAGATCATCTCGCTGGAGGCGGTGGAACCGTATCTGAGTCAGTCCGTTTCGAACGAATGCGGGCCGTTCGGGGAGCAGGACGACGAGCAGGTCTTCGTACAGAAGGTGGTGCCGGATTCCGATCAGCTTTTCGTGAGATTGGCGAGCAATGGAAAAAGGTAAGGAGTATTTTCGAAAACTTGCTCCTGACTTCTCGTCATTGGTTTGCGAATTTTTCTACAGTGACTTTATACAAGACAGTTGCGACAATAGGGGTATAAGCTCCGCCCACCCGCCATGTTGCGTCAAAATTCAAATGAAATAGTACTGGAATAGCAGTTTTTTTCAACGAAATATTCAAATATAAACTGAATACCTTCGAATTTTTATCTGCAACTTGATTTATAATTGGAATGGTTACTCAATCATTGCCTTTTAATAGAAAAAGTATTCAAATTAAACTCTAAATATCAGAAATAAATGTGCAACGAGCGTCATATTTGCTGATCCTTTGACGGCTCTTTTGAATATTGTATGATTATACCATTGTATACAGAATTTATCTGATGATTGTACTGAGATTCATATTAATGATTTAACTCGTCAATTTATGAAAATACGGTTTATTATTGCAAAGACAGGAAAATCTTCCAATATTCATATTTTGAGTGGAAATGACTGAATTATATTGTTTCAAGGTAGCTTCCATGTCTGAGAAGTTCCAAAACAATGCCCTATTTCAAAAAAAATAATGAATATCCTCTTAACATTTTGAGTTGAGTAAATTTTGTAAAATTTTTGAACCGGCAGCAAAGATGCAATTTTCAAAAGTCTTGACTGTCACAAGCCAAATTAATATTGAAATGGTATATCAGATATCAGTTAACCGAAATCTTCATTCAGGAGAAGGGATGTTTTTTTAGGAAATATTAGATTCTTCGGAACATGAAACTATTTTTAAAATTCTTTTTTTTTATTGAAAAGTTTGTATTTCAAATATGAATAACAATAAATTTATGAAAGCCTAATATACAAATTCATCTATTGTCCAATTGACTTTTACAATTGCAATTTGAAATATAAATATATTATACATCTACGAGTAACTAGAAAAATCTGAAAAAAGCAATATTATAAAGAACTTGAGAAGACCGCACTCAAAATGAGTGACCGTTTTACTCGCGAATCGTCTTCATGAAGTTTCCTTTTTTGAGCGCTCGTACTACTTACACGAGGGCTATATCATTTCGTCACGATGTCTGTATTTTTCGAATTTTGAGCCGAAAATGGTCTCAATCGACTATGTTCGACTCACTGATGACGAATCAGTCGGAAAATTTGAGTCTGTCCTTCCGTCCGTCCGTAAGCACGATGACTCTCGAACGGAACAACCTAGAGACTTGAAATTTTCAGTGTAGGTTCAGATCCCGAATGCCTCGGTTGAGTTCGTTAATGGGCCAAATTCCACCAGGGGTTCCGTAAATATGGCCGTTCAAAATTTTGTTCCCCTGATTACTTGAAAACTACAGATTCGATCAAGATGAAATTTGGCACTCAAATGGAGAATGAGGTGTTCAAGCTACATGTGAAATTTTGTCCAGATCACATTACCAGATCCATAGAAACCATAGAAAATTGTAACTTTTGAACGGAAAGGCCTAGGAACTTGAAATTTTCGGGAAAGGTGTGGATCTCGAATGTTGTGATCACGTTCATCTATGAGCAAAATTATACTAGGGGTTCCGTAAATATGGTCGTTTGAAATTTAGTTTTCTTGATAATTTCAAAACTATAGATTCAATCGTGAAGAAATTTTGTATACTAATGGACAATGATATATTCAAGCTACATTTCTACAGATCACATGACCAGAACCATAGAAACCATAGAAAATCATAACTTTCGAACGGAAAGGCCTAGGGCCTTGAAATTTTCAGGATAGGTGTGGATCTGAAATGTCGCGTTCACGTTTATCAATGAGCAGAATTATACCAGGGGTTCCGTAAATACGGTCGTTTGAAATTTTGTTTTCTCGATAATATCGAAACTACGAATTCGATCGAGATGAAATTTTGTATTTCAATCGAGAATGATATATTAAAGCAATATTTTGTTCAGATCGCATTACCAGAACCATAGAAAATTGTAACTTTTGAACGGAAAGGCCTAGGAACTTGAAATTCTCAGGGTGGGTTTGGATCGCGAATATCGCAGTCACGTTCATCACTTAGCAAAATAAGACCAGGAATTCCGTAAATAGGGCCGTTCAAAATATTATATCCCTGATAGTTTCGAAACTACTGATCGGATTGGAATGAAATTATGCACCTAGCTGAGGAATAATGTATTCAAACTACGTGCGAAATTTTGTCCAGATCGCATCACCAAGACCATAGATACCGTAGAAAATTTTAGCGAATTATCGAAAAAAAAAATTGGTCACCCAAAGCACTGACTTGAAGTCTGGATTATCGTTTGAAAATTTGTTTGACAGCTGTCAAACATTTCCTTAATTGGTTTCCAAAACTGGAAAATGCGAATCTACCTACAAGGTGCATGTACGAGCGCTCAAAAGCTCCTGCCTTCACGGCAGTGCTTTTCGTAATTTTTATAATTGTATTTGATTTTCCCGAAACTCTTCTTCAAGGAGGGTTCTAAGATGAACAATTTAAAAAAAATATGTTTACACAATTATATTTTTAACAATCGAATTCAATTGAACTAACTATTCAATAATTCTCAATTCAATACATACTTTCAAACCAAATGAGTACACTCACAGAAAAAAGTTATGTCCAAATAAAGTTCTTCAATTTCCCCTGGCTTGCTCATTATAATAACAATGGCAAGCTGCTCTTTATATCCCTTCAACTTGAAAGTTTAATTTCCATGCTTTCAAGTTCCACTTGGCTTGTGTTTTAACAAAAATTCTCGATGTTTTCTTTTTGAAATCTCAATTCGAACAAATTTTTTGAAGTATCCATCTCGACACTGACGTTTTTCCATCAGTTCAACTGGCCTGCTTTTTTCCTTCCAAAATATTTCATATCGCATTTCCTAGGTATCCCAACATTCTCGATAGATTCTTTCCACATACATCTTTATTTTGATATACTTCATAAACATAACTAAACTTAACTATTTAAAATTAATCATTTGAACAAATTCATATTTTTCTTATTTTTAAATAATCTGAACCCTCTTTGAAAATATAATATTACAATAATTTATAGGTTGATCGAACTCACTGAATTGACTAAGATGTTTGAAGGTTCTTGAATTTTTGGTGATATTATTTGAATTTATTTTATTTTAATTTCTTGAAATGTTGAGAAATATTACCACGTTCCAATCTCCATAACACTATCTACTATTATTCCTAGGTGAAACTTTTTTCTGAAACAAACTATTAAAAGGAAGAAATATTTATGAAAATTCAAAATAAGGTTCAAAATAGTCCAATAAAGATGACTTACTTTGAAAGGTTTGATTTGCTCAGGAATTGTCCTCTCCGATTAGGGTGTTTTCTTGATGATTTGTTTTTTGAAAATGAAAATATAGTGGGCATAGCAATGATCTTCAATTTTCGTGTCCCATCCTCTCGAGTTTTCTTCCACATATCAGCAGAAAAGTGAACCTGCAATTTTGTTGATATATCCTCGAATATAAACCATCAATTTTTCTTCAAACATACCTCGCATAAATATGAATTGTTGTCCATTTATCCCTCCTAGTTTTAATTTGCCACTGCTTCTTCTCTCAGGATCCACTGGGAAGCGTTTCATAAGAAACCCTTTTGCAGAAGAATAACTGCACAACATTACGTATCCTTGTTCGGAAATTCTCAAATAAACGTTTATCTTCGAGAAAACCAAGATAACTGCACAAAACATAAGCAAACAACAAATATTTTGACGCAACATGGCGATTTATACCACGTGATGTGGACAACCAATCAAAAAGTGGACATCTATTGTCACTATTCATTGCTTTTAGAATTTTTCACACTCGATTTTTTCGCAGAGTTTGCACCATAAAGGCCGTAGACGGCAGCACCGTCAGCGCTTTTTGCGTGCACGAATGCGAAGGGTCGAGTAGGATGGGATCGAGACCGAGAAGATTCATCTTTAGCGGACACTCCAACGGTTCCATACAAATGTGGGACTTGACCACAGCCCTGGATCTTTCCTACAAATCCGACGCGAGTAAGTTTTCCAATTCGAACTGAATCGGACGAAATGTTCTACTAAATATCAATTTCAGTTCAAAAATCCAACGGAGGACCCTCTTCCGAAGAGTTGTTACAAATGCTGGGTCAGTGCGATCTGAGCAACAGCTTGTGTTCCACGCCGTGCATGTCTCCGTCGCCCTCCCTGATGGCGGCCGCCCGACTCAAGGCCAGTAACGTGGCGTTCTTGAATCAGGTTCAGGACGCAGAGCGTTCCTGAGTATTCTCCGATTCCTATTTTGAAGACTGTTTGCAATTTCAGTATTGTTATTGTATTTTTCTTAGTTCCTCTTTGAATATATAAACTATTGGATAGATTTATTAGCGTTCGTTGAATCTCAGTTTGTTATATGGTTTTTCCGAGCTTTTAGATCAGATTGCGTTGATGTTTTTGAGGTTGCCTCAAGCAGAAATTTATTGGGTTGTATTTGAAATTCTTTTTCCCATAGATGAAAATATATTGAACCAAAATTGTTATCAATATGTTATGGCCTTCTCATTTGCACCAATCTAATACGTTTTTGAAGTATATTCTTCGACTCACCTGATATTTTACATTTTTTGCTTTATCAGCTGAAATACATAGAGATGGTATTAATATAATGACAATTGTATTAGGTAATTTAGAATGTAAAAGTTGCTCGAAGGTTTTGAGAACTGTACGATATCAGATCTCAATACTGTATAAATATAGGAACACTTATCTGTTTTTCGGATGATCTGAATTTTCTCGTAATATTGGTATTTTTTTTATTTCTGGAAATGTGATAATTGAAAATATTCAAATAAAATTTCAGCTGTATTATTTATTCATGAGAATAATTCCAATCCACTATAGTCCATTCAAGAATTATTGACATCGAAGCAGGCCATGAACGTCCAGTCGAGGCTTTATTTCTGGTTCCAAAAAAGTTACTAAATTTCATCATAGAAATAAAACATAAATAAAACCTAGAAAAGTGTTGAGTATACGAATTATCGGAATAATTAAGCCGGAATATTTCGATTGCTGTTCAAACATGGGAATTCAGGTTTGAAAGCGCAAAAATATCGCGGAATGCTTTCATATGAACTTATCGTCCATATAAAAGTCAACCATGGAAACTTGAAGATCATTCAAATAAATATTTATTTTCACTCAGGACCATGCAATATTTATTGGTATTGGAAATCTTGCAAAATTCTAACCATATAACTATAAGAGTACCATTTTATGTCAGGATTCGAGAAGGATAATTAATGGAATTCTAGGTAGCTAGTGGTGCAACAGAAAAAAATTTTTGTATACTTCGCAAGCACAGAGCCAAAAGAATGGATTGGAAAAAACGTTATAATGTATTAAGAAATATGAGAGAAACAAAAATTAAGAATCTATGTAGTACATGAAGAATTTTGACATGAAATTTGTACCGAACTATCAATATATGAACCACTTTGTGAATTATTTATTGCTCGGTGTTGAATACTTTAAGAAAGTCAATTTTTATTTTCATTCATTGAAACTGTCCATGAATTATTGAAAATATTATAATTGATGAGCAATTTTACAATTATTCAGTATACTTTTGAATTGGGAACAATATAGCATGTGTATTAGCAGAGGGAATGTGAACAGGGTACTATACAGTATAAGTATAATAAATAAACTTAAAATATCTATGAAAAGAATGATACAAGAGCAAAGATAAAAATATCATTGAAAACTTTGTTTCCACATAGTGTAGTGATTTGGATGTGTTTATTGAATAAGCTGACATAATCCTATTGATGGGTATCCTTTTGCAGGGAAGATTTTTCAATAACCCATTTATGAAATAATTCACCATTCATAGTAATCCTTATCATTAATACCACTGTCAAGAATCGGATCACCTCCAGTTAAAAATCCATCAATTGTTCCAGCATTCAAAATAGTGCAACTTCTGCCTTTACCCTTGAATATACTCGGCATACCTTTTGGATTATTTTCTAGTGTCCACTGACAAATTTGAATACCGTTTTCGAATATCCAAATTTCATCTAGATAAATGAATTTTACCTTTTGTTCCATGTATTCTCGGTATTTATCACAATATCGTATTATTTTTATTATATTCTTCTGTTTATCAGTAAGAATTTTCCTTCGATCAACTTTTTTGTATTTGTATCCAATTTTTTTTATGATATAATATAATATTGACTTCGATCAATTGAAATCTAGGTGCTCTTTGGCCAGTTCGAAAAGGATATCTAAACTGATATATTCATTGTTTTCAATTGTATCAAAAACAAAGTCATTCAATGTCTCTTTGAAGGAATAATCGTATCGCACAGGTTTGCTTCCACTGCTAATTCCAGGCTTTAATAACATGCTAATATTCTACGGACAGGGCTTGGTGAAATCTGAAAATTTAAGAGACATTGATCAATCAGAATACACTTTGAGTCGGTGAATAACAGTTTACCTGAAACACTAGCGGAAATATATGCCAAATCTTTGAAAAACTCGAAGTAACACCGACAAACTGCCCGGCGTTCTCTTGTTAGGCGCGATGTATCCTGGTCAATTCCTGCCATTTTAATAGCATAAGACAAAAAATACTCAAATTCAGAGCAAATTTTTATAATTACATATTCACCAATATCTTCGATAAAATCATCAAAGCAAGATCTCTATGGGTTATGTTAGTGTTATTCCTATACCAACCTGAATTCAGCAACCCAAAATATTACTGAATAGTCTATTACCAACTTAAATTCGATTTTTCACAGCCAACCGAGATGTCAATAATTCTTAAACGGAGTATAGTCGAGTTCATTCTTACAAAATTTAATTACATTCACTATGCAAGTTAAAATATAAGAAAAAATTTCACATATTCAATTTTTATTATTCAACAATTTGATCTAGAATTCTCTTCATACAGAAATTTCAAAACATCACTATTAGCTGAAATTTCTAGTAATCATTCTATATAAATGATTCATCACACAGCAATGATAATTCAGTAGAGTTCTTTAGAATAATCACAGCCAAGTAGAAGAAAGATGTAAATGGCAACAAAGATAGTCAAAAAGGTGCAGCACAACACAGAATAATCCACAGTTTACAATACATTTTACAAAAATAGATTTATTAGTCTCAGATTAGAAATTTTTTGTGATGAAAATTAGAATTGAGAAATTCAGAGTATTACTTGACGAGTGCTAGTATCTTCTGAGAATAAGAACAAATGCAAATCTGTACATTCAAATAACATAAGCAGTAACAACCATGAGAATAGCTTTAAATCAAAGCACAAAAAATGAAATTGCTAAAAAAATCAATGAAAAAATTAATTGAAGAATACACAACGAATAGAGAGAAACTTATAATAATTTCCAAATGTCCTAAAAACTCCGTCAATACATAGCTATTTTCCATAATTGGCAGTCAGTTCGATAATAAATTGACTAATTAATAAATCTTTCACCTCTTCAAATGTCAATATCAACTAGAAGTAACATTCCACATAGATTCGTTATGGTACCAAGAAGGTTCCGTCAAAGGGTACAATAGGAAGCTCCAAGAAATCAAACCTACGAAAAACAACGAAACAATAATAATTTTCTTGGGTCCCTTATAGTTCGCAACTTCCTCGAAGTTAGGAAAACCCATGTGGTTACAGAAAGCATGAACTACAAAGATCGAGACGAAGTGGCCAGTTCTGAGGAAGATGAACGCGGAATAAGCTCCGAATAAAGTGGTGAAAGCGAATTGGAAACCTGAAAAACAATTTTACAATGCAAACCATATTTTCTTAACGAATATGAAATTATACTCACACGAGATCTGTAGAGCAGCTTTCAGCGTGAAACCCATCTTCCTTCTTTCTTGGAGGTGATGAAAATGTGCTGAAAAATGCCCATTTGAAAAAATTTGGCTTGTGTTTACTTTGGTGACGACTTCTAATCTGATCGATTTTTTTTTGTATATCCACTTGTTCATAAGGAATCCAATGGTATTAATCTCAATCTTAGGAAATCTGAATGATATTTTTCAAACGCGACAGTTAGGTTTGCCAATATGTATGGCAGTCCTACCAACATAAAGCATCGAAAGACCCTATCTGTTTATGCCAATAATTTGAGTTTGAGAATTGGCAACCCGCTAAACATGTTGGTGGACCTAACGAATCGTGAAAGTTTTTTATAATATTCAACGAAAATAATCATTTGTTGGAAGAAGCGAAAACTATCACCTCTTGGAGGTGACGAAAATGTGCTGAAAAATGCCCATTTGAAAAAATCTGGCCAGTGTTTACTTTGGTGACGACTTCTAATCTGACCTATATTTTTTTTTTGTGAACCAACTTGTTCATAAGAAATCCTATGGTATCAGTCTCAATCTTAGGAAATTTTTAGTTTAGGAGATATAATTTTCTGAAAGTTTCATTAAATACGTAAATTTGACATTTCAACGATATTTCAAACACGACAGTTAGGTTTGCCAATATGTATGGCAGAACTACCAACAGAAAGCCTATTAAGACCCTATTTGTTTATGCCAATAATTCAAGTTTGAGAATTGGAAACCCGCTAAAAACGAATCGTGAAAGTTTTTTATAACATTTAACGAATATCATTTGTTGAAAGAAGCAAAAATATCACTTAAAAATTAGGTTAGGTTAGCTCAAGTTTAGGGCAGTTCGAAAGTTCAATTTATAAATCCCGAAAAATTCTTGGAATTAGAGTTGGGGCCTGCGCCAAAGTTTTGTTAGGTTAGGTTGGGGAAGGTCAGTGGAAGTTAAAATTCCAAAAACTCACTGGGTTTGGGTAAATGATGAAGGAGTATGGTAAGGTTAGCAAATATTCAATTAAACATTTCAATAAAGAAAAAATTCTTCATGAGAGCACAATATTCGAAAGAAGAAAAAATTTCATAAAATTAGAATATTTTACGTAATTATGTTGGTACGTTCGATAGAAGCTGTCAATTTTTGGATCAAACTGACACTGAAATGTCAGAATTTTACAATTTTCAAAGCCATTTTGAAAAAAAGTTTCCTAAGATTGAGATTGGTACCATTCGATTTCTTATAAAAGTATGTATATATGCAATTACCTGTTCCAAAAAATAAAGGGGCTGTGAAAACAACAGTCATAGGAGCGAAACACTGCAACAGTAAAGGCATCATGCACGATCTGAAGGTAAATTCTTCGGATAAAGGCGCAACCAAAAAATTTCTTATCCACAGTAAATTCTTGAAGGTGGAGATCCAATGCATTGGTTCTGAAAAAATTAATTCCATTAATTTTGAACTGGTAGAAGCCTTCCTTCAGCTACCTGTGTATATCTTCAAATATCCATTACATGTTTGCATTGCAAGAGGGCCTAAAAATAGGATCATCGTCAGGAACCACGGCATGAATATTCCTTGCACCAAGCCATTGGTTCTGAGTCCCAGAAGGATATTTAGAGGAACCTAAAATAACAAACATTAATATTATTCTTAAACTTTTTCAAAAATGTCTCACCTGGTTTATTATAGACTTGTTAATCCCAACATACAAGAATATTGGTGATATGAAAAACATTATAAGAACACTGATAAATCTCTTCTTCACCACATCTGGATGGTCTCTGAAAAGTAAATTGATCAAATATTCCCCCAATTCCAAACCCTTCACCCGCCACTGCTAAACGCCCGGTTCCGAGAGAACCTTCAATTTTGACGTTTGTTCAGTGTTAGGGGAAGAGGGGAGTGCAGAAAGGGGGGCATGCTGCCTGTCGTAGGCTGCAGATATTTCATTGTTCCGAGTTAAATTGAAGTAGTGTCGAAAAAGTACAAATTACGAAATAATTCTACCTGTTCTGTGCCGTTCTCCATATGTACAAACTTCCCACGTAGGTGACCGATAAAAGGAAACATATTATTATCGAAATTAAACAATTGAATCTACCATCGCATTTCAACTCCATTCTGACATTTCGCGTATCACGTGACCCTCGTGCGGCGGCTCGCATTGGTCGGACGGGTCGATCTCGATCTGCCGTCCGTCTGCCAGGCTACCTTCCTTTCCTAGGGAACACTGGAACGGTGGTGAAAATGGCTGCCGAAGTTAGTTTTGTGTGCTTTGTTTAGTACCTTTTTCGAGGTGTATCAGTGGTTGTGAAAATGCCGAGCGCTTCTTTCACGGCCTCCAGGTCGTATGTGAGAAGGTCGAGAAGAAAAGGAGCGAACAGGATCCCCACACCTTCAAGAACCACGTCTGGTAAGATCACCATATAGTCTGAGAAAATTAACTGTGAGCTCATGGAGCTTTGTATTAAATTGGTTCATCGAGGGGTTTTTCGATTTGTTGGTTCATCGTCGTCTGCCCGGCTCGTTCCAAATTCTGAGTATTGATTTTGAACTATTTTTTGTTTTTGTTTTGTAAGTCATGTCTGATAGGTTTTAAATGTCATTACATTCCAGTACAGAATAAAAATAACAGTGAAACCCACATAGCGGTCTCAGATAAACATAAGTAATCGACTATCATATACTGTGTAGCATGTTTTTGTAAATAATTAATGAGCAAGGGAGTTCAAAAGCCAACAGTCGTTTGAAATGAACTGCCAATAGGAACAGTGATTAATTTATTTCATCTTTAGAAACGTATAATTTGAATATTCAACAATTATAAATAATGAATTGAAAATGTGTAATTTGAAAGAATCAACCGACCTATTAACACTCTGTGTTGACACTAATTAAATATGGAAATTCATATTCATAGGTTTTTCCACAATTGATTTCATGTGATATTTTATTGTACATGTAGTGACTAATTTTCCATATCCATGTCAAACTGGAGAATGATTTGGAATTAAATATAATTCGAAATTTCTTTGCCTCAATATTTTGTTCAGAAAAGAAGGCTCAATTAACGAGTTAGTAAGGTTTGACATTTTTTATGGCTGAACATCTCGTCATTCTCGAATAATTCAAGTATTATTTTCCTTCACATTTGAAATGTTTCGAAAATTTGGCAACTCCAAATTTTGAAAGCTGTCAAATAATTTTGAGGTTAAATCAATGGTTTTAACGGAAAATTCTTTGATATTGACTGCTCATTTTTTCCTCCAACCATTCAATGATAACTCGAAATGTTTCATAAATACTATCTTTTGGTGGTTAGAATTAAAAGTCCTAAATTTTTCAGCTTTCTAAATTTCTTGTTAATGTTGAGGTTTTGATGGCAAGGAAGTTCAGAAGCCAACAGTCGTTTGAAATGAACTGCCAATAACAGTGATTAATTTATTTCATCTTTTGTAATGTTTAATTTAAATATTCGACAATTATAAATAATGAATCGTACAAAAATGTGAAATGAATGAATGAAAGTGTCTTTCTATTATGCTATTTTCAAATTAAAAAGAATTAACCGACCTATTAACACTCTACCGTGTTGACACCAATTAAATATGGAAATTCATATTCATAGGTTTTTCCACAATTGGTTTCAAGTGGTATTTTATCGTATGTGTAGTGACAAATTTTCCATATCCATGTCAAACTGGAGAATTATTTGGAATTGATATGATTCGAAATTTCTTTTCCTCGATTGACTCCTCAATATTCTGTTCAGAAAATAAGGCTCAACAAAAATTTTCAATGGCTGAAAATCTCATCATTCTCGAATAATTAAAGTATTATTTCTCTTCATATTTGAAATTTTTCGAAAATTTGACAATTCCAAATTTTGAAAGCTGTCGAATAATTTTGAGGTTAAATCAATGGTTTTATCGGAAAATCCTTTGATATTGACAGCTCATTTTTCAGGTTTGCAATTTTCTATGGCTGAAAATCTTATCATTCTCGAATATTTCTAGTATTATTCATCCTCAACATTGAAATGTTTCGAAAATTTGACAATTCCGAATTTTGAAAGCTGTCGAATAATTTTGAGGTTAAATCAATGGTTTTAACCGAAAATTCTTTGATATTGACTGCTCATTTTTCAGGTTTGAAATTTTCTATGGCTGAAAATCTTGTCATTCTCGAACAATTCGGGTATTATTCTTCATCAACTTTGAAATGTTTCGAAAATTTGACAATTCCGAATTTTGAAAGCTGTCGAATAATTTTGAGGTTAAATCAATGGTTTTAACGGAAAATTCTTTTTGCTGCTCATTTTCAAGGTTTGAAATTTTCTATGGCTGAAAATCTTGTCATTCTCGAATAATTCAAGTATTATTTTCTTCAAATTTGAAATTTTTCGAAAATTTGACAATTCCAAATTTTGAAAGCTGTCATATAATTTTGAGGTTAAATCAATGGTTTTAACGGAAAATTTTTTGATATTGACTGCCCATTTTCAAGGTTTGAAATTTCCTATTGCTGAAAATCTCGTCATTCTCAAATAATTCCAGTATTATTTTTCCTCGAATTTGAAATCTTTCGAAAATTTGACAATTCCAAATTTTGAAAGCTGTCAAATAATTTTGAGGTCAAATCAATGTTTTTAACGGAAAATTCTTTGATTTTGACTGCTCATTTTCAAGGTTTGAAATTTTCTATGGCTGAAAATCTCGTCATTCTCAAATAATTCAAGTACTATTTTTTCTCAAATTTGAAATGTTTCGAAACTTCGACAATTCCAAATTTTGAAAGCTGTCAAATAATTTTGAGGTTAAATAAATGGTTTTAACGGAAAATCCTTTGATATTGACTGCTCGATTGACTGCTCATTTTTAAGATTTGAAATTTTCTATGGCTGAAAATCTTGTCATTCTCGAATAATTCTAGGATTATTCTTCCGCAACTTTGAAATGTTTCGATAATTCCGAATTTTGAAAGCTGTCGAATAATTTTGAGGTTAAATCAATGGTTTTAACAGAAAATTCTTTGATATTGACTGCTCATTTTTTCCTTCAACCATTCAATGCAATGTTTCATAATCACCATATTTTGAAGGTTGAAATTGGAAGTCCTAAATTTTGCAGCTTTCAAAATTTCTTGTTAATGTTGAGGTTTTATGGATTTCGTTCATGAAATGATTTTTTATTGTAATGAAAAGCATTATTGACATATTATTTTTCTCCAACAGAACCATGTGAACCCGTCTGCCACCTCATGCAAAACATTCCAGCACCGACAGCCGCAGCGCCGGCGGGCGGTTCTTCAGGCGGACCGTCCGCCTCCTCGTCCTCCCTAGGAGCGGGCCCCAGTGGCGGCGTGGGCGCCATAACCGCCACCCATCACTCGCCTTACGACCTGCGACGCAAGTCGCCGTCTCACCATGACGCCCTGTCGGGCGTTTCCGGACCCAGCACCAGCGCCGCCACCGCCGGCTCGCCCACCTCTCCGGCTACGCCGACGGCCCCCGCCCAGGGCTACTCCTCCGTGATGCTGCCGGCCAGGAAGCGCCCTAGGAGGACGTGTTCGACGTCTTGCGAGGGTGAGTGTCGTAGGAACGAAATTGAGGTTAGGTTTCGACGATTGTCGTGATTATGTTACCTGAAATGTACTTGTCAAGTGACCAATATGAATGGCAGTACTACCAACATGAGGGACTATAAGATCCTATCTTATGTAAATAATTTGAACTTGAGGAGTTTTCCCCATTAAACTAACATAATCATATGTTGAAACCGCGAAGCTGCAAAAAGACAAAATCTATCAGTTAAGTTACGATTGTCTCTAAAAATCATCAAAATTGAAAGGAACGAAATTGAGGTTATATCATGTTTTGACGTTGGTCGTGATTATGTTACCTAAAATTTACTTGTCAAGTGATCAATATGAATGGCAGTACTACCAACATGAGGGACTAAAAGATCCTATTTTATGTCAATAATTAGAACTTGAGGAGTTTTCCCCATTAAACTAATATAATCATATGTTGAAAGCGTGAAGCTACAAGAAGACAAAAATCTATCAGTTAAATTACGATTGTCTCGAAAAAATCATTAAAATAACAGTTGCGGCCTAGGGTAACTTTCAACTTGAGAAAAGACAGTGCAAGTTACAAGGTTAGTTCACATGATCAAAAATTATAATCATTGAAAATTGCGGAATTCTAAGGTATGGTAACATGGTAACAAATATTAAGTTGAACATTTTAATGAAAAAATGTATGATTTCCTCCATAGATTAATTGGATTTTGATGAAATTTTCACAGGAGATAAAATATGCTATGAAATGAATGAAAAACGAAAATTTAAGCATTTCTTACTTCTGGTCACCTTGTTGAAACAAATTGTGTCACATTTTTTTTTACCATTTGAATGCATTGCATAATATCGAAATCACTTTTACTACACAAAATGAAAAACAATTTTTGAGGTGGAAAAACTCGAATTGTATTAAGTTTAACATTATTTGCTACGACAGAAAGATCACTGACATGACATGCAATTGTGCAAACTGCACAACAGACAACTGAATTTAAGAATTGCGACGTTGCCAGGTCCTCTCCTTTCGTTCATGTTGAGACGAATGGTTGTTTATACTAGAAATTTCTTCATACAATCTTTTTTTATTTGTTCAATTGAAAATGTCCCAACTTAGCCTCACCTAACCTAAATATGTGAAAATTTTATCAAAACCCGAGTTGTAACCATATTCTACACCTTAACCTAATTTTATGAAATGGTCCAATATTCAATACTATTCAAAATCAAAGCTATCTAGCTTATGTTGTAGTACTGCTACTTCGGAATTATAAATTTAATTTTCATCATGAATTTGGTACTTCCAGTTTTCACAAATTCCGCTGCTCATTACCTACAATACGAACTTCCCGACGAAGTCTTGCTCACCATCTTCAACTACCTGCTGGAACAGGATTTGTGTCGCGTCAGCCAAGTCTGCAAACGTTTCCAGGCCATTGCAAACGATACTGAGATTTGGTGAGTAACGATCAACTCAATTTAATTTCAATAAAGATTTAACATTTTTATCTTCGTTTGAAGGAAACGTCTATATCAGAGTGTTTACGAGTACGATTTACCTCTGTTCAACCCTGCTCCTTGTCGTTTCGAGTTTGTCAGTCCCGAAGAGTCCGAACTGGCGAATCCGTGGAAGGAGTCTTTCAGGCAGTTGTACCGAGGCATTCACGTCCGACCTGGATATCATGAGATGACCTTCAAAGGGCGGAATATCGTGTATTTCAATACAGTCCAGGTTAGTGATTAATCCTTAAAATTTGTTAGATTCCTACTTCAAGAGATAATATTTTCAGGGAGCATTAGAGTACGCCGATGAAAGAAGTGGTAGCAGTAGTTCATCGGGATCCGTGTCGGGTTCAAGCAATAATTCTGAAGCTAACAACCAGGGAGCTTTGATATTTCTGCATACCGGAACGTACAATGGGGAATTTCTCGTTATCGATTCTGATATCGCTCTAATAGGTATGGTGGTATATCAATGTTGTCATACGTTATGGAAAATTTGTATTAACTTTCTCATTCTCAGGAGCTGCTCCGGGCAATGTGGCCGAGTCTGTGATCTTGGAGAGGGAATCGGAATCGACTGTTATGTTCGTCGAAGGGGCTAAAAACGCTTATGCCGGTCATTTGACGCTCAAATTTTCCCCTGATGTCACCTCGACTGTGCCTCATCACAAGCATTATTGCCTGGAAGTCGGGGAGAACTGCAGTCCGACCATTGACCATTGTATCATAAGGAGCACGTCTGTTGGTGAGTTCTCAACTTTAAAAAAAAATTCATCCAAACATTGAACATAAAATCGAAGCCTGCATTCAATTGAAACCGTCCTAACTCAACCTAACCTAAATATGTGAATATTTTATTAAAATCCGAGTGGTGACCATGTTCTACACCTTTACCCAATTTTATGAAATGGCCCAATATTCAAAAGAGGAAAAAAGGTTCTAAGATTGGGACAGATACTATTCGATTTCTTATGAGAAAGTGTTAAAAAAAAAAATTCAACCAAATATTTATAGTCCATTTAAGAATTATTGACATCGAAGCAGGCCATGAACGTCCAGTCGAGGCTTTATTTCTGGTTACGAAAGGCAACTAAATTTCATCATAGAAATAAAACATAAATATAACCTAGAAAAGTGTTGAGTATACGAATTATCGAATAATTAAGCCGGAATATTTCGATTGCAGTTTAAACGTGGGAATTCAGGTTTGAAAGCGCAAAAATATCGTGGAATGCTTTGATATGAAATTATCTGAACTTATCGTTCATATAAAAGTCAACCATGTGAAATTGAAGATCATTCAAATAAATATTTATTTTCACTCAGGACCATGCAATATTTATTGGTACTGGAAATCTTGAAAAATTCTAACCATATAACTATAAGAGTACCATTTTATGTTAGGATTCAAGAAGGATAATTAATGGAATTCTAGCAGGTAGCTAGTGGTGCAACAGAAGAAATTTTTGGATACTTCGCAAGCACAGGGCCAAAAGAATGGATTGGAAAAAACGTTATAATGTATTAAGAGATAAGAGAGAAACAAAAATTAAGAATCTATGTAGTATATGAAGAATTTTGACATGAAATTTGTATCGAACTATACATATATGAACCAATTTGTGAATTATTTATTGCTCGGTGTTGAATACTTCAAGAAAGTCATTTTTTATTTTCATTCATTAACCCATTATCTCCCACGGAAGTTTTTTTTTCATTTTCATGATATTTTCGATATACTCGATGCCCTCTTGGAACCAGAGTACTGGGAAAAATATGAAAAAAAATTTTTCGTGTCAAATTAAAGAAAAAAACTGGTGTACTCAAATGGGTAGACAGGGAGAATCCGGGATAAAAACGTGAAATCAAATTATTTTTTACAAAATGTTCAAAAACAGCATTTTTCAATTATTAGAATGAAATTGCATAAAACAGTCACGCTCAATGCACAGGGTAACTCCACACTTCTCGAAATCCATCGCGCATCTCAGTTGCTTTTCAATTTTCTTCAGAAAATGACCCTTGGCATCTTTTGTAATACTTATTCGGAATTGAAGAAATCTTATTTTTTGATGATGTCGCTTTCTTATACATATGACATTAAATAGTGTCGAGCCACATCTCTCAAAAACACAAGTAAATCTGTCTTTTTATCATGAGTGAGTAGATGTACTCTCCATGACTTTTCCACTGCAACGCCACCACCATTTCTCTCCTCGAATGAAGATCAGATAGTTATTTACTGTCAACCCCACCCATAATGTGAATTATATTTTTGAAACAAGCGTGGTTGAGGCACGTCATTTCTTCGTTTTTCTGCTGAGGACCAACGTTTCACTTTTCCCAAGGGCTCTATGGTATCATAATTGGTCAACATAGTAACGATTACGTTCACTCCCAAGTTCTGAAACATTTTCCGTAAAAACATTCCGAAGCAATCGGCTCAAAACCCTCAATATTATCGAATTCGATCTGAAATAAAATTCAAATTTTTATATACCTATTCTCCCACTGTACCCAAACGAGTACATCATAGTTTTTTCCGTCCTATCGAAAGTGAATAGATAAAGATTTTTAAAATAAATATTTATAACTTGAATACATACCTGACAATAGGAAAAATAGGGCCAAATGGAAATTCCCACAGTAAATAAATGAAATTAACACTTCTAAAAAGAGCAACGAGTTGCGACGCGTTTAGAAAGAAAGTACACTCAATAATTTAGAATTCTGTCGTATCTTTAGAAAAACCTCGGAATTACAGGTTCCAAGTTTATCGTATAACACAAGAAGGTTCTCAAAACTTTGAAAAATTGCACGAGATTTCACTAGCAGTGTGAAATTTGAAGTGTACTCAAATGAGTACGGTGGGAGAGAATGGGTTAAAACTGTCCATGAATTATTGAAAATATTATAATTGATGAGCAATTTTACAATTATTCAGTATACTTTCGAATTGGGAACAATATAGCATGTTTATTAGCAGAGGGAATGTGAACAGGGTACTATACAGTATAAGTATAATAAATAAACTTGAAATATCTACGAATTATACAAGAGCAAAGATAAAAATATTGATAACTTTGTTTCCACGTAGTGTAGTGATTTGGATGTGTTTATTGAATAATCTGACATAATCCCATTGATGGGCATCCTTTTGCAGGGAAGGTTTCAATATTTCAATAACCCATTTATGAAATAATTCACCATTCATAGTAATCCTTATAATTAATACCACTGTCAAGAATCGGATCACATCCAGGTAAAAATCCATCAATTGTTCCAGCATTCAAAATAGTGCACCTTCTGCCTTTACCCTTGAATATACTCGGCTTATCTTTTGGATTCTTTTCTAGTGTCCACTGACAAATTTGAATACCGTTTTTGAATATCCAAATTTCATCTAGATAAATGAATTTTACGTTTTGTTCCATGTATTCTCGGTATTTATCACAATATCGTACTATTTTTATTATATTTTTCTGTTTATCAGTAAGAATTTTCCCTCGATCAACTTTTTTGTATTTGTATCCAATTTTTTTTATGATATAATATAATGGTGACTTCGATCAATTGAAATCTAGGTGCTCTTTGGCCAGTTCGAAAAGGATATCTAAACTGATAGGTATATTCATTGTTTTTAATTTTAGCAAAAACAAAGTCAGTCAATGTCTCTTTGAAGGAATAATCGTACCGCACAGGTTTTCTTCCACTGCTAATTCCAGGCTATAATAACATGCTAATATTCTACGGACAGGGCTTGGTGAAATCTGAAAATTTAAGAGACATTGATCAATCAGAATACACTTCGAGTCGGTGAATAACAGTTTACCTGAAACACTAGCGGATATATATGCCAAATCTTTGAAAAACTCGAAGTAACACCGACAAACTGCCTGGCGTTCTCTTGTTAGGCGCGATGTATCCTGGTCAATTCCAGCCATTTTAATAGCATAAGACAAAAAATACTCAAATTCAGAGCAAATTTTTATGATTACATATTCACCAATATCTTCGATAAAATCATCAAAGCAAGATTTCTATGGGTAATGTTAGTGTTATTCCTATACCAACCTGAATTCAGCAACCCAAAATATTACTGAATAGTCTATTACCAACTTAAATTCGATTTTTCACAGCCAACCGAGATGTCAATAATTCTTAAACGGAGTATATTTCCGTTACAACCTGACGTTGTCAAGGAAATGGCAAAGCACAGCTCACTAACCTACTAATATTTGAAACTACACATATACTTACTCCTTAAGAAATAGTAGTCATTGTGACATGCCAAAAATGCAGTTTTCAATTTTTCGAAAATGTATTAATATAAATGCCATCAGATAAAATTCTGTATGTAATACGAATCATAAACAATCATTATGGCACACGTCGTGTTATCGGACTCGGCTACGCCTCGCCCGATAACATTCACGACTTGTACCAAAATGATCGTCCTTATGATCCTTACGACATAAATAGCTATTATATGAAATCATTGTTTCGATCGTTTTCAGTTGGAGCAGCCGTTTGTGTCAGTGGCGCCGGTGCGAATCCAACGATAAGACACTGTGATATAAGTGACTGTGAAAACGTCGGCCTATACGTAACGGACTATGCTCAAGGGACCTACGAAGATAACGAAATAAGCCGGAACGCCTTGGCCGGGATATGGGTCAAGAATTTCGCCAATCCCATCATGCGCAGGAACCACATTCACCACGGCAGGGATGTTGGAATATTCACGTTCGACAATGGACTGGTGAGTGAGAAGCATCGTAAAAATCTTAATCTTATTAAAAATTATAAAAAGTCAGGAGCTTTTGAGCGCTCGTTCGTTCACCTTTTGGGTATATCCGCATTATCCAGTTTTAGAAACCAATTGAAAAAGTTTTTGACAGTAGCTCTTTGTCAATTATTCCGAATCAGCTGTTACAGAAATACAGGATGATTCAAAATTAAACGTGAACCTTGAAGGACGTGTCAGTATGACTCATTTGCTGTCATTTGAGCCATATTTATTGATATTCAAAAATCAACAGTTTACGAGTTATTTGTGTTTTTTGAAAAATTACTTACCTACTCCATTTTTCGTCAATTTTTTCTACGTTGAACAAGTTTGATTATAGTTTCGGATTATTTTTATCAGAGAAGGATATGATATGTATGAAAAAAGCGAAAATGTGCTGTAATAGATGTTGAAAAAGAATTCGTATGATTTGAAAGTTGGTATATGAAGAAAAGAATAGTCAATTTCTAATATCAATTCGCCTGCAACTTTCAAACTCCACAATTTATGTATGACAAAATTATTTTAAAAACTTGCCAAATTCCTTCTTTATTTCCTGAAAAAAGTTTTCGCTAAAATGCAGCCACTAGTTTCATTACAGCAGATTTTGATTTGAAAGGGGATATAAACGAGGAAAGAATGGCAACGAATTAAATATTTTCTTATTGCAATTTAACTGAAAATTTCATTGAGAAATTTATTGATAAATTATGTTCGAAATGTCCACTCCTCCAGTGTTCCACCTTCCGTGTATACAATTTCGGTAGAAAGTTCGGAAAAAATCGGTAGATTTCGGTAGATTTTTGAAATACATACTTTTTCACCTATTTTTTTGGTTATTCAAGTTTAAATACCATTTATCCGAAATATTGGGCATGTAGGTTATTACAAATGAAGCAAGATTGAAAATAGATTTTATTTTTTTAATTTATATTTGAAAAAGTAAACTTTTGAACAAAAAAAAATAAATCAAAAAATCAACACATTGAAAACAAATATGCAAAAAAAATATTTGAAACAATATATATACAAAATGAACATTTAAACGAAAAATACATATCCTAAAAAAATATTATCCATAAAAATGAGTTTTTGAAGGAAATAAACATTTGAAAAATTCGATTGTTGACATCGTAGAGATTTAATTTTATTTATATGTAATTGCTCCAATAGAGCATCTTTGCCACATGAAATGTTTTCCTTATCACAGTTCTGACATTTGGCAAAAATATCCCCTTTACTACTTTTCAAGAGCCACCCTTCGAACTCAATTAATTAATCCCAATCAGTTTCAAAAGTTTGCAGATATTTCCTTTTTTTTTTCTAGAAGAAATTGAAGGTTCCTCTGATGAATTATTTGAATTATCTGAATCTATTATAGAAATTCCTTGAAACGAAATAAAAATAATTAGGCGATTTAAAACATACCTTCTAATAAAAATAATATTCTAACAATTAACGTTTTCATTTCTTTTGATGCAAAAAATAACTCCAACCAGTAACAAATCACTAGAACACAATCAGAAAGTACCTAACTGATAAATGTAAAAATGTTAATGTTAGCCGCTTAGCGCAAATATGGTGACATGCTTTATACAGGGTGTCCCAGAATGAATGGATAATCCTGTAACACTGTATAGAAGAGCTATCGGACTCTCTGAAAAAAAATACGAAAAAAATCTATCCCCACTAGAAATATTTTTTTTTCAAAATAATGATTTCTTGCACATCACGTTGCGTTTCTGTGTAACACGCTCGCAAATGAATCAAATCAATCAGTTCTTCATGTTTCGACATATTACCTGCATTCTAACGAAAACATTTTTAGGAAATAAAGAAGGAATTTGGCAAGTTTTTAAAATACTGTTGTCATACATAAATTGTGGAGTGCGAAAGTTGCAGGCGAATTGATATTAGAAATTGACTATTCTTTTATTCATATACCAACTTTCAGATCATACGAATTCTTTTTCAACATCTATTAAAGCATATTTTCGCTTTTTTGAGCGCTCGTACAACTTACACGAGGGCTATATCATTTCGTCACGATGTCTGTATTTTTCGAATTTTGAGCCGAAAATGGTCTCAATTGACTATGTTCGACTCACTGATGACGAATCCGTCGGAAAATTTGAGTCTGTCCGTCCGGCCGTAAGCACGATAACTCTCGAACGGAACAACCTAGAGACTTGAAATTTTCAGTGTGGGTTCAGTTCCCGGATGCCTCAGTTGAGTTCGTTAATGGGCCAAATTCCACCAGGGGTTCCGTAAATATGGCCGTTCAAAGTTTTGTTTTCCTGATTACTTGAAAACTACAGATTTGATCGAGATGAAATATTGCACTCAAATGGAGAATAAGGTGTTCAAGCTACATGTGGAATTTTGTCCAGATCGCATAACCAGAACCATAGAAACCATAGAAAATTGTAACTTTTGAACGGAGACGCCTTGAGACTTGAAATTTTCAGGATAGGTGTGGATCTCGAATGCCGTGATCGCGTTAATCTATGAGCAACATTATTTTAGGGGTTCCGTTAATATGGCCGTTCAAAATATTATTTTCCTGATAGTTTCGAAACTACTGATCGGATTGGAATGAAATTATGCACCTAGCTGAGGAATACTGTATTCAAACTACGTGTCAAATTAGAAAATTCTACCTAATTATCGAAAAAAAATTGGTCAGCTGAAGCACTGACATGAAGTCTGGAGTTTCGCCTAAGTTTCAGAATTTTTTTGACAGCTGTCGAAAATTCCTTCAATTGATTTCTAAAACTGGAAAATGCGAATCTACCTACAAGGTGCATGTACGAGCGCTCAAAAGTTCCTGCCTTCGTGGCAGTGCTTTTCGTAATTTTTTTCATACATATTATATCCTTCACTGATAAAATAATCCGAAATTATAATCAAACTCAAATAACTCCCAAACTGTTGACTTTTGGATATCAATAAATTTGGCTCAAATGAGAGCAAATGAGTCATACTAACACGTCCTTCAAGGTTCACGTCAATTTGGAATAACCCTGTATAATTCTCCATAATTTCGTCACGATCGAATCTCAAAATTCGAAAAATACAGACATCGTGACGAAATGATATAGCCCTCGTCTAAGTTGAACGAGCGCTCAATAAACAAAATAAAACATAATAAAAAACCTTCACCTTCACAATATTGTCTTCTCCACAGGGTTACTTCGAAGCCAACGACATCCACAACAACCGGATAGCCGGGTTCGAGGTGAAGGCGGGCGCCAACCCCACGGTGGTGCACTGCGAGATCCACCACGGCCAGACGGGCGGCATATACGTGCACGAGAACGGCCTCGGCCAGTTCATCGACAACAAGATCCACTCCAACAACTTCGCCGGCGTGTGGATCACCTCGAACAGCAACCCGACGATCCGTCGCAACGAGATCTACAACGGTCACCAGGGGGGCGTGTACATATTCGGCGAGGGTCGCGGCCTGATCGAGCACAACAACATCTACGGTAACGCGCTGGCCGGCATCCAGATTAGGACTAACAGTGATCCGATCGTGCGGCACAACAAGATACACCACGGTCAGCACGGCGGCATCTACGTCCACGAGAAGGGCCAGGGCCTGATCGAGGAGAACGAGGTCTACGCCAACACCCTGGCGGGCGTGTGGATCACCACCGGCAGCACGCCGGTGCTCCGCCGGAACCGCATCCACTCCGGGAAACAGGTGGGCGTCTACTTCTACGACAACGGCCACGGGAAACTCGAGGACAACGACATCTTCAACCACCTGTACTCGGGCGTGCAGATCCGGACGGGCAGCAACCCCGTGATCCGCGGCAACAAGATCTGGGGCGGCCAGAACGGCGGCGTCCTCGTCTACAACGGCGGCCTCGGCCTCCTCGAACAGAACGAGATCTTCGACAACGCGATGGCCGGGGTGTGGATCAAGACCGACTCGAACCCCACCCTCAAGCGGAACAAGATCTTCGACGGCCGGGACGGCGGCATCTGCATCTTCAACGGCGGCAAGGGCGTCCTGGAGGAGAACGACATCTTCCGGAACGCGCAGGCGGGCGTGCTGATCTCGACGCAGAGCCACCCGATCCTGCGGCGCAACCGCATCTTCGACGGGCTGGCGGCGGGCGTCGAGATCACCAACAACGCGACCGCCACCCTCGAGTTCAACCAGATCTTCAACAACAGGTTCGGCGGGCTGTGTCTGGCGAGCGGCGTGCAGCCGATCGTGCGCGGCAACAAGATCTTCAACAATCAGGACGCGGTGGAGAAGGCGGTGGCGAACGGACAGTGCCTGTACAAGATCTCGAGTTACACGTCGTTCCCGATGCACGATTTCTACAGGTGCCAGACGTGCAACACGACCGATCGCAACGCGATCTGCGTGAACTGCATCAAGACGTGTCACGCGGGTCACGACGTCGAGTTCATCAGACATGATAGGTGAGTATCTTAGGGACATGTAAACGGGCTTTCCAATAGGAATTATACAATTTAAAATGGTTATAATGGACACAGTGCGTAGTTTGCGTTCAGTAGGTTATGCTGCCATTTGATCATGGAAAGATACACGCTTCAACAACGTTTAGAAATTGTTGAATTATTTGAACAAAATCTTTGCTCATTTGTGAATACTGAGAGAAATTTAAGAAGAATTACAATTATACGATACAAGAGTACCAGTTCGACAAAGAACTTCACTAACACAAGAAATTATTATTTAGATGGTAATTTATGAACAATTCTTTCAAATGAACTGTATATGAGCTGAAAATGCAGCGGATTGTAAGAGGTAATGTGAGAATAAGATCACGAAAAATGTGCCCCGTTCCTCGATGCTCATCATATAGTTCTTCTGAAATTTCTTTGCATAAATTCCCGTTGAATCCCAAGTCAGTTAAAAAAAATATTACGAATGGCACTGCCGTGAAGGCAGGAGCTTTTGAGCGCTCGTACATCCACCTTGTAGGTAGATTCGCATTTTCCAGTTTTAGAAATCAAATGAAGGTATTTTTGACAGCTGTCAAAAAAATTCTGAAACTTGGGCGAAACTCCAGACTTCATGGCTTCAGCTGACCAATTTTTTTTCGATAATTCGCTAGAATTTTCTACGGTATCTATGGTCTTGGTGATGCGATCTGAACAAAATTTTACACATAGTTTGAATACATTATTCCTCAGCTAGGTGCAAAATTTCATTCCAATCCGATCAGTAGTTTCGAAACTATCAGGAAAAAAATATTTTGAACGGCCATATTTACGGAACCCCTAGTCTAATTTCGCTCATTGATGAACGTGATCGCGATATTCGCGATCCAAACCCACTCTGAAAATTTCAGATCCTCACCTATCCTGAAAATTTCAAGTCCCTAGGCCTTTCCGTTCGAAAGTTATGATTTTCTATGGTTTCTATGGTTCTGGTCATGTAATCTGGAGAAATGTAGCTCGAATATATCATTCTCCATTAGTATACAAAATTTCGTCACGATCGAATCTGTAGTTTTGAAATTATCAAGAAAACTAAATTTCAAACGACCATATTTACGGAACCCCTAGTATAATTTTGCCCATAGATGAACGTAATCACGACATTCCAGATCCACACCTATCCTGAAAATTTCAAGTCCCTAGGCGTTTCCGTTCAAAAGTTACAATTTTCTATGGTTTCTATGGTTCTGGTCATGCGATCTGGACAAAATTTCACATGTAGCTTGAACACCTCATTCTCCATTTGAGTGCAAAGTTTCATCTTCGATCGAATCTGTAGTTTCGAAGTAATCAGGAGAACAAAATTTTGAACGGCCATATTTACGAAACCCCTGGTGGAATTCTGCCCATTAACGAACTTAACCGAGGCATTTGGGATCTGAACCTGCACTGAAAATTTCAAGTCTCTAGGTTGATCCGTTCGAGAGTTATCGTGCTTACGGCCGGACGGACAGACTCGAATTTTCCGACGGATTCGTCATCAGTGAGTCGAACATAGTCGATTGAGACCATTTTCGGCTCAAAATTCGAAAAAAACAGACATCGTGACGAAATGATATAGCCCTCGTGTAAGTAGAACGAGCGCTCAAAAATGGTTATAATGGATACACTGCGTAGTTTGTGTTCAGTAGGTTATGCCATTTGATCATGGAAAGATACACGCTTCAACAACGTTCAGAAGTTGTTGAATTATTTTTATCAAATCAGTGCTCATTTGTGATTTTTTGGAGAAATTTGAGAAGAATTACAATTATACGATATAAGACTACCAGTACGACAAAGAACTTCACTAACACAAGAAATTACTGATTTGGTAGCAGCAAGTGTAAGAGAAAATTCAAATTTTATCGTCAATTTATCGGTTCCACGTCGTTCTCAACAATTGAATCTTTCTCAGACAACAACATGAAGAATTTTAAGAAAAGATTCGGGTGTACATCCTTACAAAGTTCAACTGGTTCCAAAACTGTAGCCATTTGAGCACCACAAACATCGTCTATTCTCTGATTTTTGCCTTGGACAACTTGAAAATTATTAAGATTTTTATCCAGCAGATTTATTCAGTGATGAAGCTCTTTGGTTGAAAGGTTTTGTAAACAAACAGAATTGCAGAATTTGGAGTGATGAAAATCCACAAGAAACTGTTAAGACACCATTACCTCCGAATAAAGTCACTATGCGTTATGCAATTCATGTTGGCAGAGTGAAAAGTCCGTTTTTCTTTGAATAAAATGGTCGAAGAGTAACAGTCAATGGAGAACGATACAGAACTATGTTGAATGTTTTTTGAGCGCTCGTACTGCTTACACGAGGGCTATATCATTTCGTCACGATGTCTGTATTCTTCGAATTTTGAGCCGAAAATGGTCTCAAACGACTATGTTCGACTCACTGATGACGAATCCGTCGGAAAATTCGAGTCTGTCCGGCCGTCCGTATACACGATAACTCTCGAACGGAATGTCCTAGAAACTTGAAATTTTCAGGGTAGGTTCGAATCTCGAATGCCGAGGTTGAGTTCGTTATTGGGCAAAATTCGCCTAAGGGTTCCGTAAATATGGCCGCTCAAAGTTTTGTTCTCCGGATTACTTTGAAACTACAGATTCGATCGAGATGAAATTTTGCACTCTAATGGAAAATGAGGTGTTCAAGCTACATGCAAAATTTTGTTCAGCTCGCATCACCTGAACCATAGAAACTATAGAAAATTGTAACTTTTGAACGGAAACGCCTAGGGACTTGAAATTTTCAGGACAGGTGTGGATCTCGATTGTCATGATCACTTTCATCTATGAGCAAAATTATACTAGGGGTTCCGTAAATATGGTCGTTTGAAATTTAGTTTTCCTGATAATTTCCAAACTACAGATTCGATCAAGACGAAATTTTGTATACTTATGGAGAATGATATATTCAAGCTACATTTCTCTAGATTGCATGACCAGAACCATAGAAACCATAGAAAAACATAACTTTCAAACGGAAAGGCCTAGGGACTTGAAATTTTCAGGATAGGTGTAGATCTGAAATGTGGCGTTCACGTTTATCAATGAGCAAAATTATACTAGGGGCTCCGTGAATACGGTCGTTTGAAATCTTGTTTTCTCGATAATTCCGAAACTACGGATTCGATCGAGATGAAATTTTGTATTTCAAACGAGAATGACATATTAAAGCAACATTTTGTCCAGATCGCATGACCAGAAACATAGAAAATTATAATTTCCGAAGGAAGAGTCCTAGGAACTTGAAATTTTCAGGGTGGGTTCATCAATGAGCAAAATTAGACTGGGGGTTCCGTAAATATGGCCGTTCGAAATATTCTGTTCCTGATAATTTCGAAACTACCGATTTGATTGGAATGAAATTTTGCACCTAGCTGAGGAATAATGTATTCAAACTACGTGCGAAATTTTGTCCAGATCGCATCACCAAGACCATAGATACCGTAGAAAATTTTAGCGAATTATCGGAAAAAAAATTGGTCACCTAAAGCACTGACTTGAAGTCTGGATTATCGCCTTAGTCTAAAAATTTGTTCGCCAGCTGTCAAAAATTTCCTCAATTAGTTTCCAAAACTGGAAAATGCGAATCTACCTACAAGGTGCATGTACGAGCGCTCAAAAGCTCCTGCCTTCACGGCAGTGCTTTTCGTAATTTTAAAAAAATAAGATTACTACGAGCGGAGGAACTTAGAGACTAGAGAAGTCAGAGAGCCCTAACCTCTTTCACTTCTCAAAAGAGCTTCTGGGTTTCGACGTCAGACCACAGGTCTCTTCTTTTTGGGCTTCAAACTTAGAATCTCGAGTAGGTTACTGTAAGATAGCATTGTTCAGATGTTAGTTTTGCACAATGTTGAGTCACAAGTTTATGCTGATAATGCAACAACAACTGAGCAATTGTGTCTCACTGAATAATTTATGTGTTTTTTTCTTAATATTTAAATTGTACCATCCCCTTTGGAAAACCCTTTCAATTGCATACTTCGATCAATTGACTTATTCCAAAAGTGTACTCACGATATTTTCCCATTTGTTCCACAACAAAACACGTATTCCTTATGCCCTATTGTCACAACACAATGGATTCCCCAGGAAAAGGTGTAGTATATGGTCACCACCTGGGTTTTGATGAAACTTTCCCGGAACATAAATTCTAATCGGTTTTTTTCCAGATTCTTCTGCGATTGCGGGGCGGGCACCCTCACCAATCAGTGTCAACTGCAAGGAGAGCCTACGCAAGATACAGACACATTATACGATTCGGCTGCACCTATGGAGTCCCATACCCTGATGGTGAATTAATGTGATATAGCCCTAATCCATTGCATACTAATCCCGGCCGGAATCAACCTAGAGTTAAATCTTGTTCGATGTTTAAACTGTGAAGAAAAGGCGGACGAATTTCAGAGTGATATAGGGATTTAGAAAAATCGATTGAAAGACGGTGGGTGATATAATGTTGGTAGTTATCATGGTTTTTATAGTCATAGTGTTGTGTATTGGGAAATTCACTATTCGAACTCGACAGTTGAATAGAGAATATCTCCTTAGTAAATAACTGTTTGTGTGATCTGGGACACCTGTGTGTATGACTGATTTTTTTCACTTCTTAGGATTAGACAATCATAATCTGGCTTCCATTTCAGTTTAGGGTTTTTCGATATGTGTATTCAAAGGAGTTCTGCACGTTAACGGAGGAGCATTTTTGGAGCTTCGAAAAGACAAAAATCATATTTTTTTTATGTTGTTCAAGTTCTTGGTTAACGGTGCAGAAGTGTTGGATTTTACTTAAAAATTATCGAAGTAGTTCCTTATGTTATTTTACATTATTATTTATATCAGCGTGATTCAGTTATTCCAGTTCTGCTATCTCAATAGATTTTATGCAATAAATTCATTTCTTATATTCCTAATTGAAACAACAAAAGATGATTAAAACTGGATATGTACCATTCTTTACAGTGATCTTTTTTTATTTGATCCACATATACATAAATTTTCTCATTACCATTTGTATGTACAGTAACATGATATTGTTGATAATTTTCAATATTTTCTGTTTATGTTTAAGTTTATTCATTATAGGGTAATTATTTGTTATTATAAATGATAATTTTATTTATTCAATTGATGCTTTATGATAACTAAGGTATTGAAAGTGGTTTAATCGGTATTTTGTAATTTTTTCATTTAACTTTTTAGCTTGTTTCTTTTAGTTTATATCTGAAAATTTCTGAGAGGTAAAGAGACCAAATTCAAAACTATAAAATATTGTCTAACTTGGTTAAACCCCTAGTTTTGAGTGTACAGGGTGAGTCTTTGACATGTATTTTAACAATAGATTGTCGGGGTCGAAGCAATTCTTTTCTTCGTTTGGATTTTTTCCGAATTTGGCGAAAACGAACAAAAATGGTGGGCAAGTGTTGAAAGAAGATCTATTTTATGATATTTACGTTTCACACCCTGATTTTTTCCAATTATGAGGGTATGTTTCCAGAGGTTCCAGGTAGCCGTCAAATTTTGAAGAATTATGAAATTAACTCGTAAATCGTTGAAAATCTGGAAAAATTATTAGGAATCCCTTTCGAAATAATTTCTTCTGTCAGACGTTGTGATTTTCGGATCTGTTCATTTTTGCATGATCGTAGAAAAAAAAAATTTTCGGTACGGGAGACTACAGTATAAAAAACTCGCCCTGTATCCGTTTTATTGTCGTTTTTTCCAGTGTGATTCTTGATTTTGAGTTGGGCTCGTCTCCGAGCAATGGAAACAAGCCCTATGATTTTGAAGTGCCTCGTAATTGTTATTTTTCAAACGAACACTTTCAGTTGAGTGAAAGTGGTACGGTGGCATTGTTAAATGAAAAAATTATACGGGAATGTAATAATTTCATTGTATTAGAGAATATAGCTTTAATGTATATATACAGATACTGCGTTGCGATGTCTAAAATTGAGTGTAGTGTTCACGAAATTTTAAATGAAATACGAAGTTGTGTTTTGGAAGAACGGTGAATGTATAAATTATATATCAGTATTTATCATCAATTTAGAATAATGTAAGTTAATGTGAGTGTATTTGTATATAAAAAAAAACGTAATTCGTTGCTTTGAAAGTAGTTTCCAATATTAATATTTCACTCTCATAATATACTCATTTGAAATAGGCTTCTCCATTTTTTGGATGATTCCTGAGGCGAATAAATTATTTACTTCTTTTAAAGTTTGTGATTTTTTTTAGAATTCATTTCATTGTTGAACTTTATCATTGAAAGTTGAAAGTTTTAGACGAATGTAGATAGGACTTGGGAACAGGTTGGTAAATTAAATGAAGTCGTTTTCCACTAGAATTTGGGTAAAGTATAGACATTTCATCCCTCAAAGAAGATCCATTTTGAATGAAGATAAACAACAATGGATGCCTTCACTGTTTAATATAATATATTGTATAGATACAAATCAAAGTGCAGTTTTGAAATAGCCTGGTGCCATAATACATAATATACCGACTACACGTTTTATCAGAGCTAGCTAAAATAAATCTATAAAATAATGATAAGATGTAGTATAATTCTTTTTATACCAATTTTCCTACGTTGACTGATGTATAGTTGTTTTAATGAAGATGGGTTCACACAGTCTACTGATAATTACTTAAGAGATAGTAAACATGTAAACCGTACAGGAAGAGGAGGAAATACTCTGGATTACTTCTGCACAACCAGCTAACTCGAAAACTTTGGTGTTCTGTTTGTTTGGTTCAGAGTGTATTTCTTTACTGTTATTTCCGGGTTGTCCCATCGAGTGTCGTTCGAGAATAAACGTTAAGTTGGCACATTTCTCTTTGTAATATTTATTCTTACTTGTAAATAAATTACCTATGTAAAATTATGTTTTTATTGCGCGCTTGTTTATATGAACAAGAGCGTTCTCATTTGGCCCAAATGTCTGGTATTTTCACTGAATATTTTTCTTGTATCTCGGAAACTATTCGCCATATCATACTGAGATTTTGTGTCTACGTAATATAAAAAAGAAAGAGCTCAAGTGAAAATTGACCATTTTTGGGCAAACAGAAACAAGTCCGAATATCGAGGATATACTCTGTCGTTTCTCTCGATAATTATTTCGAACATTGACGGAGTCATGATTCCTCTCGAAAATAGAGCGGATTTTGAGAAAACTTTATTTCTGGTTACAAAAAGTAACTAAATTTCATCATAGAAATAAAACATAAATATAACCTAGAAAAGTGTTGAGTATACGAATCATCGGAATTATCGAATAATTAAGCCGGAATATTTCGATTGCAGTTTCTACATGGTTCAGGTTTGAAAGCGCAAAAATATCGTGGAATGCTTTCATATTAAATTATCTGAACTTATCGTTCATATAAAAGTCAATGGAAAATTGAAGATCATTCAAATAAATATTTATTTTCACTCAGGACCATGCAATATTTATTGGTATTGGAAATCTTGCAAAATTCTAACCTTATAACTATAAGAGTACCATTTTATGTCAGGATTCAAGAAGGATAATTAATGGAATTCTAGCAGGTAGCTAGTGGTGCAACAGAAAAAAATTTTTGGATACTTCGCAAGCACAGGGCCAAGAGAATGGATTGGAAAAAACGTTATAATGTGTTAAGAAATAAGAGAGAAACAAATATTAAGAATCTATGTAGTACATGAAGAATTTTGACATGAAATTTGTACCGAACTATCAAAATATGAACCAATTTGTGAATTATTTATTGCTCGGTGTTGAATACTTCAAGAAAGTCATTTTTATTTTCATTCATTAAAACTGTCCATGAATTATTGAAAATATTATAATTGATGAGCAATTTTACAATTATTCTTACAATCTTTGAAAAACTCGAAGTAACACCGACAAACTGCCTGGCGTTCTCTTGTTAGGCGCAATGTATCCTGGTCAATTCCAGCCATTTTAATAGCATAAGACAAAAAATACTCAAATTCAGAGCAAATTTTTATAATTGCATATTCACCAATATCTTCGATAAAATCAACAAAGCAAGATTTATATGGGTAATGTTAGTGTTATTCCTATACCAATCTGAATTCAGCAACTCAAAATATTACTGAATAGTCTATTACCAACTTAAATTCGATTTTTCACAGCCAACCGCGATGTCAATAATTCTTAAACGGAGTATAGATAAACTAATAAGCAAGCCAACAAAACAATTCATGTATCCCAGATACCAACGAATCCATCATTTGCAGTCGTAGACCGGTTTCAATCCATATCAGATCTTATCAATACGATTAGCAATATGATTAATTCGATGTGAGAAACAGAAACCTTAAAACATAAGGCAACGTGGACCTGAGAAAATTTCCCAAATCACGCCACCTGTCCGTTCCAAGAGCAACTGTCTCAAATATCTGTAGCTCATAAACTGCTTTCTCAGCTCTCCAAAAACAAAATACACATGTATGACAATTTTCATTCCTGAATTCGATAATTTCAGATAAACAGCCGTATATTATTCTTCTAGTCGATTATTCAGACGAATAAGGTTGAAGCTTGAACCCGTAAATTCCATGTGTGACCATATATGCTCGTAATGTTTACGGCGCGTCATACATGTGTATTTTGTGTCGGGGAGCCGATAAGACAGTTTATGATCTACATATTATATTTGAGACAGTCGCTCTTGGAACGGACAGGTGGCGTGATTTGGGAAATTTTGTCAGGTCCACGTTGCCTTATGTTCTAAGGTTTCTGTCTCTCACATCGAATTTATCATTTTGCTAATCGTACTGATATGGATCGAAACGCGACAGCAAATGATGGATTCGTTGGTATCTTTGACGGAGTCATGATTCCTCTCAAAAATCGAGCGGATTTTGAGGAAACAGGCCGACCCAGGGGCTGAAACGAATCTTTATACGTTTCTTTAACACCCACGTGCAGTTTCCAGGAATTTCCGATAAATTTTGGCGTTGAGAATGTTATTTGACAGTTCATTCATTTTCCTCATTCCGTCTAGAATGCAATCGAAAATGGAAATTGGAGTAAGAAATAGAACTTCTATCGATTTTCTAGACTCATATGTTATTGTTTCACATTTTCGCAACTTAAATTTCAATCTCGATACCAGAGGTTATGAATTGATATTTTCATTATTTCTGGCCAGTGAAACGGATTTGCAGGAAAAATTGGGACATTTACTCCTGGAAATGCGAGAAAGCGATGATTTTTCGCAGATTTTTCAGACCCAGATTACGAAAAAACTTTCAACATTTGTCTCGAATACTCAAATTTATGTTTTTTTCTCTTTTAGTTTATAGGCTTTGCCTCAACTCTTATCATTGTATAATAATAATAACTATTCAGTCAGATAATTATAAAAAAAAGAATTGTCATTTAGACTTTACGTATTCGAGTTGTTGATGGTGCCTTAATTCGCATAACTTGAATAATTAAATTGTACACAAATGTAAAAAAAAAAGTTTTTCTGATACATATATTGAATATAATTCGGTGATTCCATCTATTGAAGTTTATAAAAATAAATTGACAGTATTTGTCACACGGACATCCCCGACTGAAGGCCATTTTGGTACACAGAGAAAAAATGAGTTCTTCTTATATAATTCGAACTCGGCCTTCACAAATTGGTACCTTCGACCAGGTGGGAGTCGAGAACCCAGCAACTCTGCAGGTCGGCTCCGCACCTGATCCATGAACGAAGGACTAGACCGTCGAGTTGAAAAGTCGGTTCAAGATGGTCCATCACTTTCTCTTTCACTTAGCACCGGTCCACATCCTGAGGTCATTGCTTTTCCATCCTTTTCGCTCGGAGACTTTTTGAAGAAATAGTACTGGATTTTGTTAAATTTGAGTAACTTCTGAATTAACATATCTTAGTTAATTTGTCCCCAAATCGCGCGTGGTAGAATTGCAGTTAACGGGTCTTCAACACCGTTAGTCTTCGCTCATAGGTAAGATGGGTATAACCTCCGCGTTTCCGATTTCCTATGTTAAAAATTGTTTTGTTTTCGACACTTCCAGCGTGACTGAACAGTGAGTTCTAGGACGTCCAGTCTTGTGCCAATTAGTTCCTAGGAGTCTCAGTTGATGTGTTTTATTTATGTGGAGTGTTGTCCTAGGTGAAGTTGTTGCAGGTAAAGACCTTCCTGCTATTTATTGAAAAAATTCTTTGGCGATTTTTACGAGAATGTTCTTCGATAAAATATACCCTCGGAATTTTTCAGCTGACGTTTAAAAAAAAAAAATTGGATGGCCCGCGAATCGAACCAGGCACGTTTAGGTTTGGTTTGATAACTCCCAAGCTTATTTTCAAAATTCCATAACTCCAAACCAATTGGTCCAACATTTTTTTTGTGAGCATAGTTTTTCTGCAATGATTTTTTTACTCGAATAATATGAATGTTCCCAAGAGTCCATTGAATAGTAGGTAACCAACGAATTGAATTCCAACAAGCAGGTTTTCGATTTCAAAATTGCAAATAAACTCTTGAGCAAAAGGCACAATAAAATTAAAAAAATTATTAATAATTCCTGATGAAGTTTCAACAACAATTAGTGTGAGAAATCAAAAGCTTAAGTCATCTTATCGAAAAAAAATATGAAAAATATTCCTGATGAATAATCAAATTTTAATTTCCAGTGTGCTATCATAAGTAGTGTGAAAAGGAAGAAATGACTTTCGAAGATGAACCGAAGGATGAGCGTAGTAAGTTTTTAAGTATCTTTGCTCAAATTTATAATGATATTTTTTTCTTCACAATCGATGCATATATTATTGAGATAAATGTTATAAACAATTATATATCGATAAAATGCAATGCCGAAGTTCATATTCATAATTAGGCTAAGATTTACTCACAAAATTCTTCAATTTTCCAACCCAAAAAGTTAGATGAAATTTATTCGAAATGTTATTTTTTTGAGGTTTTTTCTCGGCGAAGGCGTTCGTTGACGATCTTTTAGAAAATGGGCCTAAGGTTCCTTGCGACAATACAATCGAAGAATTTGCGAGGGAAGGTATTCCAGAATGTTATGACGCAGAAAAGTTCAGGAGGTAAGTATTGGAAGGTTCAGAAAAAAAGCTCAAATCCTTTATAACATCGCTTAACTCCAAGGTAATACATAGAGATTCAACCTAACTTAAGTTCTATGAAATGCCAAAAATAACCAATAGAAATCCACGAATAATCCATGTTCATTGGTTAGGTTAGGTATAACCACAGAGTAATCAACTAAAGGTCTTATCTTTGGTATGACTTGCCTCTTGGATAAAAGTACTCCTGTTATTTTTAGAGGGCAAAACTTCTTCTACAAACACGTGTTCGCCCTATTTGCCTGCAAGTTCTTGGGACTCATCGTGACCTTATCATCACCCTCAGTTCTCGCCGTATTGAAGATGACGAAGATGTCTAGTTCAACAATGACTGCCTATAGGAGATACGTTGCTACGGTTTTCCACATGAACTTGTGGTACGAGGATGAGCTGACTCCAGATTCCAGGTGAATATAAAAGAAGAATATGTTATTCTTTTATCTGTGGTGAGAACTTCACACCACAGACGAAAACCAATGAAGCCTTCGAAGAGCTTATAAGGTTTTCGATGGAAAGTTAGAACCTGATGATTTGTTTAGCTGCAAATATGAAATCGGGCAGGTTCTCTTCAAATTCTTCATTATTTTGAATCACCCGTATAATGTCCTGAAAATACCTTGAAATGCCCAGTTTTTTTTTCGCTTCAAAATACACCTCTGGACCTGCTGATTAAACAATGGATCAACAACAACAATGAACATCAAAAACATTCAACTGGTTTAACGCAAACAGTTTTTTTGGCTTGCTCACCTTGAATTAAGTACTTGTGATTTTGACATACAGGAGTCACTTTACTGCGGATATCTTGTAAAAAAAATGATGAGAACATTTCGGAAAATAACTTTATGAAATAAAGAATGTTAATTTCCAGTAGAGCTGATTGTCTGAAGCGCCTATCTTGACGCTCTGTGGTCTTCTTCGTCTGTCCATGAATTTATTCACGGAAAACTAAGAAATAAACTTTTATTAATAATGAAACGTTAACATTGTTACCATACCATACCTGGTATGGTTGAAGGAAGTCTTTTTTTATTGCGAATAAACCAATCGTTATTTAAAAAAATTTAAAAAAAATTCAAATAATCAAGAACCAGATTTTCATCAAACTTTTGTCTCCACACTATTTCAGAAATGCAGAAATTTACCCTTTAAGTTAGGGTAGTATTGAAAATCATTCTCGAAATAGATCCATATTTAGGTTTGGTTCGGTTAAGTTAGTGTATAGTGACGAAAATAATTCCAAAAATGAATTTATATTTAGGTTAGGTTAGGACAATATTTGAAATCAGGCGAATCAATATTGTCAAGTTTTGAGCGAGGGAAAATAGTTATAGAAATTCCGGGTGAAGAATTTGAATATAAATATTTACCGTTAATCTGGTTAGGTTAACGTCAAGAAACTGATACATATAATTCTTGAAATGAATTAATATTTAAGTTATGTAAATTGAACAGTGTTGGAAATCATTCTCGAAATAGATCCATATTTAGGTTTGGTTCGGTTAAGTTAGTGTATAGTGACGAAAATAATTCTAAAAATGAATTTATATATAGGTTAGGTTAGGACAATATTGGAAATCAGGCGAATCAATATTGTCAAGTTCTGAGCGATGGAAAATAGTTATAGAAATTCCGGGTGAAGAATTTGAAAATAAATATTTACCGTTTATTAGGTTAGGTTAACGTTAGGGAACTGATAAATATAATTCTTGAAATGAATTAATATTTAGGTTATGTTAGGTTAGCTTAAATAAGAACAATGTTGAAAATCATTCTCGAAATGGTTCCATATTTAGGTTTGGTTCGGTTAAGTTAGTGTACAGTGACGAAAATAATTCTAAAAATGAATTTATATATAGGTTAGGTTAGGACAATATTGAAAATCAGGCGAATCAATATTGTCAAGTTTTGAGCGATGGAAAATAGTTATAGAAATTCCGGGTGAAGAATTTAAATATAAAAATTTTCCGTTATCAGGTTAGGTTGACGTCAGGAAAGTGATAAAAATAATTCTTGAAATGAATTAATATTTAGGTTATGTTAGGTTAGCTCAAATTGGGACAGTGTTGAAAATAATTATTTAAAAATATATTCAGATTTAGTTTGGAGAGACCGTAGTGTCACTTTTGTGATCGCAATATATCAAAATACCTCAAGGTTGGATTTTTGCGCCTTCGTTGCTATAAACAAAAGCGTCATCATTTTACCCATATTTCTGTAATTTTTCTAAATTTCAGATCGATGAAGTCGATGAGGAGGGTGAAAATCATGCACAACGCTGCAAGTATGAAATCTCGCAGCATCGATAGGCCTCAGATAACGCAGATAGACATGGTGTTGACCCAGTTCGGTTTCATGGGATTCGCCGTTGCCAGAACCGAGTTCTTAGGGGTGCATGGCGCTACGAAGGAAGAATTGGAAGGTTTCATACATTTTTGGAGAGTGATTGGCTCTATAATGGGAATTCAAGAAAGGTGAGTGAAACTTGTTTGTTTTTCCTAACACACTCGATAATTAATGGGGTTATCTTCGTAAATATAATTTCTTAGGTTCAACATGTGCAGGGATTCCCTAGAAGAAACGAGGGAAATATGCGAAGAGTTGATAAACAGAGTGTTCCGTCCATATGTTGGAAAGAAAGACAAGGACTTCTTGGAAATGACCTCTTACCTGACCGATGGTTTGTGGCACGTACAGCCAAACCTGAACTATCGGGTGTTCCTCACTTTCTTATACGACATGCTGAAACCCAGGGAAAGCTTGAATAATAACGAAGCCTTCGATGGCGACAAATATTTCGATCTCGGTTTCTTTGAGAGATTATATTACAACTTTGTTTGGAGTGTGGGTTATCTTTTGAAATATGATATTGTGAGGTTGTATTACAACCTTCAACATCATATCACCATGTGGATTATCCATCGTTTTCCCTTTTTGGCCGTTTACGCGTTTGGTTATAAAAACGCTATGGTTTCTATAGATAGTAATAACCTTAAAACGCACGTGAACTGATTTTAGATTCTCGAAAATCAAGAAAGAGCAGGGTTAGACTTACCCCAGCTAAAACTTCGAAAATATTATCAGAATCAGATGTATAAAAATCCTGAAGTAGACACTCATTTGATTTTGTTTTGCCTTTATATAACCATACTCTATTACGAAAAATTGGTTTGTTCCAGATATCGCTCCAATACTAAATAGATTCATGATTATGGAGGGAACTGTAAACTCGGAAAAAATACTAAATTCGAAAATGTTTCTATTATTTCCTATCGAAAATGGAAATACATAACCAAATATGTCATGTTATCTGTGTACATAACCTATTCCATAGAAAAAGAAATTTTTTCCTTCATCTATGATCTATATGGAAAAATCACGCACCGCGAGATAGCGCTGAAAATCACAAGATGTCGGGCCGAAAGGGGGTCAAGATTATTTTGTCATTTCTGTCTTTCATAACAAGTAAATCAAATATTTTTTATAAGATTGAGGAATTAATAATAATGCTTGTGAAAGTCGAGATAATCACTTCGGACATTTTTGACTATGTGGGTGAACGTGAATGTGATAGCAAATGACCACTATATTATAGAAAATTAATGAACTTAGGATAAAAAAGAGTAATCTTTCAGGAAGTGCTTGCTGCAAAGTAACATATTCTTTGAGATACGTTCCCAATCTCCAAGATTGTCAGCCATTTTTTAACCGCCTTGGGATTCAACGGGAATTCATGCAAAGAAATTTCAGAAGAACTATGTTATGAGCACATTTTTCGTGATCTTATTCCCACATTACCTCTTACAATCCGCTGCATTTTCAGCTCTTATACAGTTTATTCGAAACAATTGTCCATAAATTATCATCTAAATATATCACTTTCGGTATATAAATGACTTAAAATCATACAAATATTTCACAGTTTTCCCATATAAACACACACGCGTTAGTTTGTTGTTCACCTCTCGGGTACTTCAAACGATTTAAAGTAGATGTCGCCCACTCCGTGATTCTTCCCTATACCACAACACGAACGTTATTCGCGACACGATCGTGGAATACTGCGGATTCTTTCAGAACTAAAACACCAGGATTTATTCTATGCATCTCCGATATTACTCAAAAAAACATTTTATCTAGATCTGTGATCTGCTCAGGTAGAGGTGAAAACAGGAACAGTAAAATAATTTAATATTGCATAAATCACAAATAAACAATTTAAGAGTAATGTATTTTCTATTGTGAAATGGTAAAGCAATTAATAAAGATTTTTTTGTATCAATTCCTCTTTCTCTCAAGTTTTCCAAACTGATCACAAATCACATTACAACCATAGATGAAGAATACATTTCTTCATCTTCGATTACAACTACCTAAAGTTTGAAGTGGGAATATTCTCGAGTACATGTTCGAAACTCGATAATTTCTCGTTCATTTTCATCTTGATCTTACTTATAGGTGGCATTTCTTTCATCGGAGCCGGCCGTGGGGAAACGAAGAAGAAATCGTGACTCAAAGCCTGAAAAAAACAAATAGTCGAAATCCGAAACAGATATTTTTTTCAACTCAACCTCTTCAGCTTGTGGTCTTTCAGCCTCGTTATACTGCAACATCGACGCTAAAAAATGCAGAGTGGACTCGTCAGCGCCTGGTACAACAGTGCTCCAAGCTTTCGGGGTGGTATGAGAGAAAGAAATCTTCTTATAATCCGGCAAACTGGTTACGCCAGGCCAAATATCTTCGTCAGGGGTCCCTAGGGTGCCCAGGACAATAGCTAGCTGTTCAATATCCGTTTCTCCCTGGAATTATACATATTCTACTAGACTAAGTCCAAAAACATACCACAACTGAGAAAAAGAATTCCATCATGGAATTCTAGTATGAAATTCTATGGATAAAACTAACATGTCATGAATACTCGATGATTAACCTTATTTAACGCCAAATTGACAGTGCGGAACATAGAAGGGCATAAGTGTGCTTTACTTACGGGAAAGAGGGGTTTCTTGTTTATCATCTCTCCGAGAATGCACCCCACGGACCAGATATCGATCTTTAGGGTGTAAGTCCTGGACCCGTAAAGCAGTTCTGGAGCGCGGTACCATCTGGTGGCCACCTGGTGCGAGTAGGTTCTCAGATCACTCTTTTTATATATCCTGGCGAGTCCGAAATCCGCGATCTTCAGGACGCCCGAGTGGCTGATTAGCAGATTCGACGGTTTCAGGTCCTGAAAATATAATGAAAAGCGAAAAGATATTGTCATTCCTTGGTAAGAATCTCACCCTGTGCATAATGTGATTTTTGTGCATGAAATTAACCCCGCAAAGAAACATCTTCATGTACGTCTTAATTTGGGACGAGTTGATCGGACTCTCTACAAAACCAATCACGTCGGTCAAGCTGCAAGGCAAGTACTCCATGACGAGAACCACGGAACTTTCGACGCCCCGTATATCGTATAGTTCGACTATCTGCAAAATACGTAAAGAAAGAGCGAAAATTGTTTGGGATTATCTCGAATCTACTCACGTTAGATGATTTCAGGACTTTGAGGGCACAAATTTCTCTCATGGTGTTTTTAGGCATAGGATGGTTTGGGTTGAAGCTGATCTTTTTCAGGGCGACTATCCTATGGGTCTTCTTGTCCATCGCCTTGAAGACGAAGCCATGCGCCCCTTCCCCAGCCCTGCCAAGAGGTCTGAAATCTTCCATGATTTCGCCTGTCAGGTCTTTGGGGAAGGGCGAAATAACAGCATTTTGAAGCTAGGCATTCTGTTATATTTATGGTTTCCTAGGCAACCAACAAGTGTTTGAACCTACTGTCTTTTGAACTATTATTAGGATGCACAGAGTTGGATGTTTATTGTACCCTGATAAACCATAGAAATAATTTCAGGCTCCGCTATTCCAACTACCGATGAGGGCGCTGCGAAATGTAAACAAACATGGAGGAAAATGGGTACTTTTTCGGGATTTATTATGGTGGAACGGATTATTTTAGGTGTTTTTCCGATTTTGTGAAGACTTTTTAGTGAATGATTGGATTATTGATAGTGTAGTGTCAAGTTTATTGATCTTAAGTGAACAAATTGGTTTTTTCAATTTTAATTATATCGAAATTGATAATAATTCGACAGGAAAAATGGAGCACTAGTCAAGTTTGACGACAGTGTTCAATTATTTGGAAGCTACACCTAATAGTCGATCATTTTGACCTTCTCTTCGGTCCATTTTTCCCACTATATGCCAAAGGCATTAGTGACACAAACTGCTGAGGCATCTTTCTTATGAAATTTATGGAAATGTATGTATATCTCCGAGGAGCAATTGAAGACACAACCATTATGATACAATTGTAAACTGTTTTTTTCTAGTACTAGAACCCTGTTCACTCCTCGTTATATAATCCAATGTCCTTAAATTAATGGAGATATATTATTTCAACATAAAATCGTTTCATTCAGACTTCACCTCAAAGATGATTCTTATTCATTATTTCTTTCTTACGGAAAGATTAAGTAGTAATTTGAAATGCGAAGATCAATTTCATAACACTCTTGTTGATAATTTATTATTGAATCACCACTCAAACCTGTCGTAGAAACTTGAATTCAAAGTTGAAATTCAATAACTTGGTATTTCAACTGAATAACACTGTTATAAATACCTCATCGACAATTTTTTTCAATACCAATTACTCTGCTCAGAAAACAATGAAAATTTCTAAATATACCTCACGAATACCTGGTTCCTGGATATAAAATAAAAATATCTGGCTTAAAAGCACGTGAAATATGAAAACAATACTCGTTTTCTAGGTTCGGGATTTAGCCGGCAGGGGGCGATTAGACTTTTGGAATCGCGAATACTTTTGATATTCAACAACAGAAAGGTTCAAATCTGAGTCTAGATATTATCTCATTATTCAACTCTTTGATTAGTCACTTGGTTTCCAAGAATATCATTTCTTATCGTTTCTGATAACCACTAAAACAAGCATTAAGGTGTGTGATACATTACGATATCTGATGGATTGAATATCAAAAGATGTAAAAAAATAAATTCGAACTTTTGAAAATTAACTATCAATATGTATTGTTTATATTGCTTAATCGATATAAAAATAATAATATCTTATACATAGTGTTGGAATAATATGAACAATTGGGTAATTTTACAGATAGAATTTGATATTCATAATAATATTGATTTTATCCCTGTACTTACTTAAGCTTAAGAAACCTTAGGAGAACTTAATTTGGGAACTCTATATTAATAATTCAAATTTCCTTGGAATTTTAGTACAGATGAAACTATACAAAAAATTCAGCTTCTCAGAACTTGAGGAATAAAAGGAGTTCAATATGGAAGCACGAAATAAAAACTGATCTAAAATAAAAATTATATTATCTTTTATTCTTATTTAAAAATAACCCATACAATGGTCAATTCTAACAAGATATAAATTATTTAATTTTCAAGAGCAACAAACTAAGGGTGAAATTAAGTCTGGCCTATGAAAATTCATTCTTAAACTTCATACAAAATAGCGAGTAATGTATAAAATAATACAAAATTGAAAAATGTCAGAAATGGAGAAATAATAATATATAAAATATTACAAAAGCAGATAAAATAGTATGCAGTTATTATGTGCCTTATTGCACATTACCTACAGGGGTAGACATTGATTCAACATTTATGTTCCATTTTTCACAATAACAATTTCTTTAATGGGGTAAACTGAACATTTCTTAATTGACTCACGTGAAATGAAAGAAACGAATGTCTAAAACGTGTGAAGAAATGCGAGAATTATCTATCCATGTCAAGCTTGTTCTATCCCCCGTCGTAAGAAACTCAACAAGTCTGACCTCTTATTTACAGAACACTCCTAAGCCATAACAAAAAAAGATTTTTTTCCAAGTGTTTAACAGTCATTGCGTTTTCAACTCCTTGCCAATACTATAGGATACTATTTTATTCCAATCTATTTTTGTGCGGGTAACTGGTAAAAGCCTCCTCAAAGCTTTGAAGGTTGTATCCGACATGGTCTGATAATTCTCTGATATAGCTGTTTGATATAGGTTTTCTGCGTTTTCGATGACCTGAACTATTTCTTTTGCTGTTTGTACTTCGTTAGATAAAGAAATATTTTCTTTAATCTCTTTCACACTGACAAGTTGAACATTTCCTTCTTCGTAGTAATGAACCTGAACTTTCAGGACTCCCTGAACCTCCGCAGAATTACCGTTGAGGACAATGTTCCATTCGGATCGCCATCGGCCGTTCCAATAGTTTTTGGGCTGGAATTGATGGTCCTCTACGCAGGCAGTTAAGACGATATTTCCATTTTGGTTCCGAGCTACAACACTGCATACACCATCCTTGTAGTGGTTTTTAGAGTACTCGATAAACTCCGCATCCAATGCAGCTCTCCAAGGTTCGGATGCTGCGTCCGGTGAGTAGGGCTGGTAGTCTGAGGCTTCTTTGCGTAAATGGTCGTACTTGAAGGATTGTTTAGAACGGGGATCGAAGAATCTATTATTTCCTAGGTCGTTGTATTCGGTTATGAGTACCAAACTTTCCGAATTATCAATTCGTACAGGAGTTAGTTGACTCTTGTTGTATTGGGCAAATGCCCCACTTGCGCCTTCTTTGAGGAGATCATCGTTATCCAGTAATTTCCGCACGTCATTGAACACTTCGTTGAATTCCCCAGGTGGCGAGTGAAGAATGAAATCGGACACTATTCGAACTTTCTCTTGATCGGTGATTTCATCCCCTTCGGACGCCATATTCAGGTTGGGTTGATTTGTCATTCTTCGGGATTTACGTCTGTGACGTGACGTGATTATAGAATGACAGATTGATAATTGTTATTGATGATCATAGAGCTCTAACAATAATATTTTATTCTTGATTTATTCAATAATATATCCAAAACACTTATCGCAGCCATTACTTGAAAAATTCGATATCGGATCCTCATCGATTGAGATGAAAACTGATAGAGTTTCTCATTCTCAACTATTCGCGATTCCAACCGTAGAGGGCGCTGCGTAATGGAAACGAACATGGAGGAAAACGAGTACCTTTTCGGGCTTTATCGTGATGAAACGGATTATTTTAGGTGTTTTTCAGGATTTTCCTTCGATTTTGTGAGTTTTATGTGAGGACTTATCAGTGAATGATTGAATAATTGATAGTGTAGGGTCAAGTTCATTGATTTTTGGTGGTTAATCTGACGGTTCTGTCAATAATCTATGATCTGGATGACGTATTCGAGATTCCAACTACCGATGAGGGCACTGCTGAGTGTAAACAAACATGGAGGAAAACGAGTAACTTTACAGGATTTATTGTGGTGAAACGGATTATTTTTGGTGTTTTTCGGGTTTTTCCTTCGAATGTGTTACTTTTATGTGAAAACTTTCCAGTGAATGATTGGATTATTAATGGTGTTTCAATTGAACAAATTGGTTTTTTCAATTTTAATAAAATCAAAATTGTTAATAATTCAACAGGAAAAATGGAGCACTATTTGAGGTTGCCGACAGTGTTCTATTATTTGGAAGCTACACCTAATAGTCGATCATTTGTGCTTTTCTTCGGTCCATTTTTTTCACTATGCCGAAGGCATTGGTGGCACAAATTGCTGAGGCATCTTTCTTATGAAATTTATGGAAATGTATAACCCTGTTTTGATTTTTCTTCGAGGAGCAATTGAAGACACAACAATTACAATTGTAAACTGTTGTTTTTCTAGTACTAGAACTTTGTTCACTCATTGTTATATAATCCAATGTATTTAAATTCATGTACATAATTTGTAATGGATCGGTCCTAGATTAACATCCTACGAATGAGGAAACTTCATATAATACCGATTGCAGAGTAGATTAGAAGAACACGGTCGAATATTCTGAACACGGTCAAATAACTCCGTGATCTTTATTTTTTTACACCGTGATTCTATTCGATGGTTTTTGGAGGTTATAGGAAAAAAAGATTACTTTAGAACTTCTTGGGCACGAGTGTGGGGGCTCTCATATTTGATATACACAAAGCGAAGAACACGGGTAAGGTTGTTAAGCGTTAGTCGTAGAATTCAGCAAATTTATGAAACCAAAGGTTTCCATTATCCCTAGTATATTATTAGAGTTTTCTTTGATAATCGTATGCAAGTAAGTCCATTGATTATTATTTATTCTTGATTGTACTGGTACTATTTCTCCATTTAATATTTATTACGTATTTGTGCTTGTGATATTTATTCATATTTCAGGTACTTGTGTACCCCCAGTCAATACCACTATTTCAATTCTCCCACTTGGGAAACTTGGTAGATGGTTCATTAATATGTTGGATTCTTGAAACTTAATTGGAGAGATAAGTGCCTGCTAAACATAATGACGTGGTATAGAGATTCCCCCATGGGAGATATATCAAGAATTGTACCTCTTTGCATCTAAGTAGCGTTGAACCTTCCCACCTGTAGAGCACTTAACACTGCTCGAACTTGCAGGCTTCCCTGAGATTCACTGAGATTACAGACTGTCGAGATGGTCTCGGTCCCTATTTGCCATTACCTCATTTAGTATTTAGTCATTAAGGGGATAGAGAATGCAATTCTGGAATAATCTTTCCTTTGTACCATTCAAGTTGTTGATGTGGACGTAGCACTTATCATTCTGAAGGAAAGTCCCTCTTGAATCTAACCCTTTTCGGTGTACATATATTGTTATTTAGTGAACAGTTTTTCACTTACGATACATTATCTTCGCATCCACCATTCAGGATATCTTTTACCATTAATGCTATCTATTCTACAGAAAGGGTTTTCTCGTTCTGTAGTATCTATTTTTGATTGTGATATATTTCCCCATTGCTCTCTATGACTGACTTTTGATTTTGATATATTTTAATACTCTCATTATTACCTGATTTTGATATATTTAAATACTCTCATTATTACTTGATTTTGATACATTTTACCACTCTCATTATTACTTGATGTTGATATATTTTACCACTTGATTTTGATATATTCTACTATTCTCATAATTATTTACCATTTTATTATTTGCCTCTGTTTAGGAATATTCTTTACTTGCGAGGTTGTTTTTTTTCTTCCCCTTGGGGTTGCTTTTTTTTTACCTTTTGGCACTCTGAAATAAACTTGTTATTTTCATATTTTGAGTGCTAAAAATATTGTGTTTTAATTGTCTCAGACTTCCCGATAAATTTCCCTAGTACGATGAGAAGGTCCTGTGGTTTCTACGAAACGTAGAGTCCTTCCTAGATTGATCACTGCGCTGGCCAAAAATAGTTAAGATTAGTTTGCGATCCCGCGTGTTCGTATATTGAAAGTGTTCTGAACTCTCGTTCAGATAAAATAGTCGGTATTAAAAACTGCAAAACTTTACAAATTGTTAAAACATAAAATCGTTTCATTCAGACTACACCTTAAAGATGATTCCAATTTCTTTCTTACAGAAAGATCAATTTAAAACCAAATTAAAACCAAATTCGAAAAATTTTTGTCATCTGTCAAAAATATGTTCAAATTAAGGCGAAACTCCAGATTTCACGTCAGTGCTCTAGGTGATTTTTTTTTCGATAATTCGCTAGAATTTTGACGGTATCTATGGTCTTGGCGATCAGGACAAAATTTCCCACTTAGTTTGAATACATTATTCTTCATCATTTCATTCCAATCCAATGAATAGATTCGAAATTTTCAAGAAAAAAATTATTTGAACGGCCATATTTACGGAACCCCAACTCTAATTTTGATCATAGATGGACGTGACCGCGAAATGCGTGATCCGAACCTTCCCTAAAAATTTCAAGTCCCTAGGCCTCTCCGTTCGAAAGTTATAATTTTCTATTGTTTCTATGGTTCTAGTCATGCGATCTGGACAAAATGTAGCTTGAACATATCATTCTCTATTAAGATACAAAATTTCGTCACGATCAAATCCGTCGTTTTGAAATTATCAAGAAAACTAAATTTCAAACGACCATATTTACGGAACCCCTAGTCTAATTTTGCTCATTTATGAACGTGACTACGACATTCGAGATCCACACCTATCCTGAAAATTTCAAGTCCCTAGGCCTTTCCATCACAAAGTTATAATTTTATATGGTTTCTATGGTTCTGGTCATGCGATCTGGATTCTGGACATGCATGTATCTTGAACACGTCATTCCTCATCTCAGTGCAAAATTTCACCTCAATCGAAGCTGTAGTTTCGAAGTAATCAGGAGAACAAAATTTCGAACGGCCGTATTTACGGAACCCCCTAGCGAATTTTGCCCAATAACGAACTCAACCGCGGCATTTGAGATTCGAACCTACCCTGAAAATTTCAAGTTTTTAAGTCGTTCGGTTCGAGAGTTATCGTGTATACGGCCGGACGGACGGACAGACTCGAATTTTGAGACGGATTCGTCATCAGTGAGTCGAACCTAGTCGATTGAGACATTTTTCGGCTTAAAATTCGAAAAATACAGACGTCGTGACGAAATGATATAGCCCTCGTGTAAGTAGTGAGCGCTCAAAAAGAATACTTGTTTTTTAGGTTCCGTCTTAAGCCGGCAGGGGACGTTTCGACGTTTGGAATCGCGAATATTCGAGTTCTTCTTTCTGCTTTAAATTCTATGAAAAGAAGAACTTCTCAAAGAAGATCTGACAGAAAACAACATAACCTGTGAATTAAAATGCAAAATAATCACATACTGAAAGTATGTTCACTAAATTTCAATCTTTCCAACAAAATCTTATGAAGTTTTGCGTTATAATCGAGCCTCTTGGATAGGGATATGTGTTCAAATACTGTCTTCCTCCTGAAATATTTTGAAATCTCTTGAAATAAAAAAAATCATGAAGAAATTAACCGGATCGTTCAGGTTCACACAGTGGGACCCCTGGCTCATCATTTCTCAGATAACGACAATACAATGTGTACTTTATTTCACTCTAGGGTTGTGGTTGGCGATTCTTGGTACCATGGTTGGGGATACCAGGACCTTAGATCACATTTTCGAGTATCATGTAAGTTGGTTATACCTTACGAAAAATATTTATGTACCAATGATATATTTTTAAGGAATTGCAAGTTCGTGACTTTGGTGGAAGAATGGTCATATTCTCATTCATTTTGAATGCTTTAGTCGGGTAAGTTTCGAAATATATGGATGAAAATGAATAGTGTATTCGATATTTTTCCAGGGCTGGTTTGCTGTGGTATATCGTGGAACGAACAAAGTTATGTATGGATTTCAGTAGTACCTGGCACTTCATTCATTTAGTCGTATGTTGGTATTATAACGGTAGCTTTCCTACGTCCGTATCGTGGTGGTTGTTGAATATCGCGTGCGCTACCATAATGTGCGTATGCGGCGAATTTTTATGCTTGAGGAGTGAACTGAAAGCTATACCATTGTCTTTAGGTCCCAAAACTGATCTATGAAAGGAAATGTGATATTGACGCAAGTAAAAAATTATAATTTACAGTGTTACACCGAATTTATTCTAACGTGATTAATCTCATTTCAAATTTAGTTTTTGTCGGAAGAAATTGATATGATGTCGAGTAAAAGGGACGTATGTTTTAATAAAATAATGGAACAGAATTGAAACAGTTTATTAATCAAATTAATTGATCATATTTCTTACCTTAGATTAAAATCTTATTTAATCCAATTTAATTAGTTAAGATGTGTTTATTGTGATGTTGATTTTGTTTGAGTAGTTCTGATGCAATATATTCTTCATCAGAATGAGATTATTGGATTTTCTGCTCAACATAATTTTGGTTTTGTTTGGTTCAAATAAAACATATCTTAATTTTATTGGTGTTTAAATTGAGTATATTTAGGCAGCCGTTGAAGTAACAATAAACAAATAAATGGCTTTCTAGTTTTCATCTTCGTAAAACAACATGTCAACAGCAGGTGTCGCAAAACCCTTTAATAATAGCTCCTTCCTAATTTTGTGAGGAAAAAGTAGAAAAAATATATATACGCAGGCAGCATGCTATCTTATCTAATATCCAAATAAATTTGAGAATACTGTAAAATCTGAAGAAATCCAACTCTAAAATGATGAGTAATATCGTTGTGGTAAATCTCCCCTCCAATTAGTTTTGAATCGAATACTCCTCTCCTTCCTCTATAATGGCGTTGTTTTCTTCGATTCTGTGTCGCAAATGAATCAGTTCTTGCAGTTTCTGGAACAGCACACGAATGTAAGGACCGTATTTTATTTTTTCCTTCAATAAAATACCTCTTCGCTGTTAATTATGATGATTCGTTGGTCTATTTTTGGTATAAGCTGACAGGTTTCCTGTTCCAAATCGTCCAGTGATTGTCTCCGGGTCAGTCTGGAAGTGTGGTTGGGGATTATGTTGGAGTTCACTTCGACAGTGCTGGATCTTCGGAGAGGTGGAGGCCCGTCTAGTTCGTTGCCATCTAGAAGTTTCACCAAGCTATGCCTGAAAAAAAAAATATAAATATCCTTAAAGCCATTTAGTTGAAGACTTCAATGATGCTTAAATCGAGTATTGTTCGAATATTTGAGAAGTTTTATAGGCAAAATGGAGTAAAGCTCCCTCCCGATCAAAGGCGAAAGAAATGAGTTTTCCAATCATCGCAAGTCTCATATTTTTGAAAATTGGTCCTGTAAAATCCAAGAGGTGACCGCGTCCTACACCTTTTCAGTCGTTTGAAATATATTTGTCGCAAATTTTGAAATTTATAAGATTTTATAATAATTTCAGTTCCTCGAAATTATTGTTTATTGGTTTGATTTTGCAAAAGGATTATTTGTGAAATTATAGCATCAAGTGTCGCTCAAACATCATTGAATCATATTTGAGAAGTTTTTCAAGGCAAAATAGAGTGAAGCTCCCTCTAGATCAAAATTAGAAGAAATTAGTTTTCAATGATCGAAAGTCTCATATTTTTAAAAATTGCTCCTGTGAAATCCTGGCGTTGACCATATTCTACACCTTTCGTCAGATTCCTTGTCGTTTCATATAATTTTATAAAATTTCACGATAAATTTATTGTTTATTGGTTCAATTTTGCAAAATTATATCATTGAGCTCAATTGAGTGATGCTCAAACATCATTGAATCATTTTCGAGAAGTTTTTCAAGGCAAAAAAGAGTGAAGCTTCCACCCGATCAAAATTAGAAGAAATTAGTTTTCAATGATCGAAAGTCTCATATTTTTAAAAATTGCTCCTGTGAAATCCTCGTGTTGACCATATTCTACACCTTTCGTCAGATTCCTTGTCGTTTCATATAATTTTATAAAATTTCACGATAAATTTATTGTTTATTGGTTCAATTTTGCAAAATTATATCATTGAGCTCAATTGAGTGATGCTCAAACATCATTGAATCATTTTCGAGAAGTTTTTCAAGGCAAAAAAGAGTGAAGCTTCCACCCGATCAAAATTAGAAGAAATTAGTTTTCAATGATCGAAAGTCTCATATTTTTAAAAATTGCTCCTGTGAAATCCTCGTGTTGACCATATTCTACACCTTTCGTCAGATTCCTTGTCGTTTCATATAATTTTATAAAATTTCACGATAAATTTATTGTTTATTGGTTCAATTTTGCAAAATTATATCATTGAGCTCAATTGAGTGATGCTCAAACATCATTGAATCATTTTCGAGAAGTTTTTCAAGGCAAAAAAGAGTGAAGCTTCCACCCGATCAAAATTAGAAGAAATTAGTTTTCAATGATCGAAAGTCTCATATTTCTAAAAATTGCTCCTGTAAAATCCTGGTGGTGACCATATTTTACACCTTTCGTCAGATTCCTTGTCGTTTCATATAATTTTATAAAATTTCACGATAAATTTATTGTTTATTGGTTCAATTTTGCAAAATTATATCATTGAGCTCAATTGAGTGTTGCTCAAACATCATTGAATCATTTTCGAGAAGTTTTTCAAGGCAAAAAAGAGTGAAGCTTCCACCCGATCAAAATTAGAAGAAATTAGTTTTCAATGATCGATAGTCTCATATTTTTAAAAATTTCTCCTGTGAAATCCTGGTGGTGACCATATTCTACACCTTTCGTCAGATTCCTTGTCGTTTCATATAATTTTATAAAATTTCACGATAAATTTATTGTTTATTGGTTCAATTTTGCGAAATTATATCATTGAGCTCAATTGAGTGTTACTCAAACATCATTGAATCATTTTCGAGAAGTTTTTCAAGGCAAAAAAGAGTGAAGTTTCCACCCGATCAAAATTAGAAGAAATTAGTTTTCAATGATCGAAAGTCTCATATTTTTAAAAATTGCTCCTGTGAAATCCTTGTGTTGACCATATTCTACACCTTTCGTCAGATTCCTTGTCGTTTCATATAATTTTATAAAATTTCACGATAAATTTATTGTTTATTGGTTCAATTTTGCAAAATTATATCATTGAGCTCAATTGAGTGATGTTCAAACATCATTGAATCATTTTCGAGAAGTTTTTCAAGGCAAAAAAGAGTGAAGCTTCCACCCGATCAAAATTAGAAGAAATTAGTTTTCAATGATCGAAAGACTCATATTTTTAAAAATTGCTCCTGTGAAATCCTGGTGGTGACCATATTCTACACCTTTCGTCAGATTCCTTGTCGTTTCATATAATTTTATAAAATTTCACGATAAATTTATTGTTTATTGGTTCAATTTTGCGAAATTATATCATTGAGCTCAATTGAGTGTTACTCAAACATCATTGAATCATTTTCGAGAAGTTTTTCAAGGCAAAAAAGAGTGAAGTTTCCACCCGATCAAAATTAGAAGAAATTAGTTTTCAATGATCGAAAGTCTCATATTTTTGAAAATTGGTGCTGTGAAATCCTGGTGTTGACCATATTCTACACCTTTCGTCAGATTTCTTGTCGTTTTATATAATTTTATAAAATTTCACGATAAATTTATTGTTTATTGGTTCAATTTTGCAAAATTATATCATTGAGCTCAATTGAGTGATGCTCAAACATCATTGAATCATTTTCGAGAAGTTTTCCAAGGCAAAAAAGAGTGAAGCTTCCACCCGATCAGAATTAGAAGAAATTAGTTTTCAATGATCGATAGTCTCATATTTATAAAAATTGCTCCTGTGAAATCCTGGTGGTGACCATATTCTACACCTTTCGTCAGATTCCTTGTCGTTTCATATAATTTTATAAAATTTCACGATAAATTTATTGTTTATTGGTTCAATTTTGCAAAATTATATCATTGAGCTCAATTGAGTGTTGCTCAAACATCATTGAATCATTTTCGAGAAGTTTTTCAAGGCAAAAAAGAGTGAAGCTTCCACCAAAATTAGAAGAAATTAGTTTTCAATGATCGATAGTCTCATATTTTTGAAAATTGGTGCTGTGAAATCCTAGGAGTGACCATATTCTACACATTTCTATAAAATTTCACGATAAATTCATTGTTTATTGGTTCAATTTTGCAAAATTATTTCATTAGAACTTAAAGAACAGTAACTCACCTTCGAGATAACGTTACCAACGATTGCCTATGTTTCGAATGCTTCTTGGTCTTTCCTAATCTCATATTTATAGCTTGAAAATGATTCTGAATGGCCATACCTAGCTCAGGACATTCTCCTTCATCGACCTTCGAAAAACAACAATTAACATAGAGAAAAGTTGGAATTAACGATTATAAAACAAAGAAGATGAATGAAAGAATCGAAAATTTACCAAAACTTCGGCATTTTCGAACATCGTGAACCCGTCCCTCCCGTTGTGGATATAGCTCTTCGTCGCCAACCTATACTCCTGCTCCAGTTTCAGGTACTCGTCGCCTATCCTGACGAACGTGGGGTCGACCCTCTGGCCCGCGGGTTTGCTGGGATCGAAGGCGAAGCTGATGCCGGCCACTTGGGGGAACCTACCCTCCAGTTTGGGGTACATGGTCACTCCGTTTTCCAAGGCCGCCAACAGATCTTGGCCTAAAAATTGAAATGCTTATTGTTGTCAACATTCTCCCTCTGTAAAACGAACAATGTGTTTAGTTTGGAAGGTCGGCGTTTGGGCTCGGGGCTCGAGGGGGTTAACAGAAACTGGTCGTTATACCTACTGGTCGAAAAAAAGAGTGGGTTTTTAAGGCTACAAGGTTGATGCAGAACTGAAAATTTAATGGTCTTCTTTGAAACTCACCGGTTACTTTTAATACTACAATAGGGTCCCTCATAGGAATTATATTTGTTAAATCTCTCATGGTGAAATCGCCAGCAGGATGCACTTGGTCTGATCTGAAGGTGCCGGAGTTCAACATGACCAAATCTGCGCCGGTGGCTGCTAACACGACGTCGCAAACCTAGAAGGAAATTGGGGACAATAATTCCATGAGGAACTTTTGTTGCAAGGACAACCAAGAGATGATTCAGCGGACTCACCCAATTCCCAAGGTTCGACTCGGAGGTTCTGATAGCGGTGAATCTTCCATCCAAAGGTACAGAAAAACATCCTAGCACGTCGTTCATTTTGCTCTCGATGACACCTACGAAAAACCAATGAGAACTTTTTGGACATCCGAAGAAATTGATCGTTGATTTAAGTATTTTGGAAGATACTCAACTCATACATTTACAGTTCCCTTTCCCCTCACATCCCTTGCCCTACATTTCGCGCCCGTATTGTGGGGACCTCTTCAAAAACTTCCCTGAATGTGAAACAACTAGAGATTTCTGTTTTCGAAATATCAGGCAATTTGGAGACTGGAGAGTTCAAAGCTGAGTCATAATTAATGCCAGATGTTGAATTATTCAACATCTGCGGATTTTCGAGTATTTTTCCATATCATATATGAATTCTGTTGACGGACACTAGGCGCGATATTTTGTTGATTTGATTCTAAAAATAATTGAAATATTTCTATGAAAATTTATTAATCAGATTTTCAGAAAATAATGAAAAATTATGAACAGGGTGTTTCATGTAAGCGGGTCACTGGATTTTGTGGCTTTTCTTTTGGGCAAAATTGAAGAATGACCCATCAATATGATAGTTCTTCTTGAGGGCTATCCAAATATTTTATTAGAACAACGATCGAACCAAGGCATGAAAAAAAATTGAGGAAAAACCGTTTTCCAAAAAAAATTTTTTTTGCAAATTTTACTGGTTTTCAAAATGAGATGGTCTAAAGAAAATTCATCACCTATTGTTTCTTCATTTGAACTTCCGGTTTTCTATAAAATGGAAAATTTTCTTGCAAAATATACATAATATTTCTCAATATTTTCTGAATACTCAATCGATTCTGAATCCGACTATTTGAATATAATGGTGGTTTTATATTTATTTCAAGCAATTCCATTCAAAATCAACCTGAGGAAATTCAGATTCCATATTCGGAAAATAATCCATGTTGTCTGTGGTTCAATCAATATTTGATTGTCAAAATTTGAAGTTTTTATTCTCGTGTATAATAGAAGCGAAAATATGAAGCCTAAATTTTCATTCAATGCTCTCAATATGTAACTCTTCACGAAAGTTAGGATTTTTTGAAATTATTTATTGAAAGCAACAAAAATGCTATTCACAGAAACTGTCGAAAGTGCCTGCCTCCACTTCTTCGCACTTTCTGAGACAATCTTCAAGGACTAAACATGTTACGGACACTAGGTGTGATATTTTTTTGATTGATTCTAGAAATAATTGGAATATTTTCATTATATTCTACTCGTCAAATCTAGCAATAAATGTATATTATTCATTTCATATATTCAGAAAATAATGAAAAATGATGTACAGGGTGTTTCATGTAAGCGGATCACTGGATTATGTCACTTTTCCTTTGAGCAATATTGAAAAATGACCCGTCAATATGATAGTATTTCTTAAGCACTATCCAAATATTCTATAGGAAATACTATCGAACCAAGGCATGAAAAGTAATTGAAGAAAAACCGTTTTTCCAAAAAAATTTTTTTTCACCAATTTGACTGGTTTTCAAAATAAGAAGGTCTAAAGACAATTCATCACCAATTGTTTCTTCTTTTGAACTTCCGGTTTGCTAGAGAATGGAAATTTTTCTTGTAAAATACAGGGTGGTCCTGTTCTCAAGCAAGAAATTTTAACCACTTATTCTACGTCAAAAATAAGCCCTAGTTTGTCTAATAAACTTATGTCGAGAAATGCTTCCTCTCCGAGATACAGGGTGTTGAAATTATAGAAAAAAAAAGTTTTTTGTTGATAACTTTTACACTGCTTGAAATATTTCTATGAAACTTGGGATATAGTTTTTAAGCATCAAGGAGCACTTCTTGCATAAAATAATTTTTTTTTCATTTCACCAGTGGCGTCCGTACTGCAACGAGACTGAATATTTTTAGACGTCACTGGATTTTGTGACTTTTTCTTTGAGCAAAATTGAAAAATGACCACTCAATATGATAGTTTTTCTCAAGGACTATCAAAATATTTTATAGAAAAAACTATGGAACCAAGGCATGAGCGTTTCTCCAAAAAAAAAAATTTTTGCAAATTTGACTGGTTTTCGAAATAATAGGATCTAAGGCAATTAATCAACAATTGTTCATTCATTTGAACTTCCGGTTTTCTACAGAATGGGAAATTTTCTCGCAAAATATATTTCATAATATTTTCCCATATTTTCTGAATACTCAATCGATTCTGAATCCGAATAAGTAAATATAATGGTGGTTTTATATTTATTTCAAGCAATTCCATTCAAAATCAACCAGAGGAAAATCAGATTCCATATTCGGAAAATATATCCATGTTGTATGTGGTTCAATCAATATTCGATTGTCAAAATTCTTTTCATTCTCGATTATGGAAGAAGCGAAAATATGAAACCTGAATCTTGTTTAGTCCTTGAAGAAAGTTGGGATTGTCTCAGAAAGTGCGAAGAAGCGCGAGGCAGGCACTTTCAACAGTTTCTGTGTAAACATATTAAGAGCATTAAATTAAAATTCAGGCTTCATATTTGCCTTTATTCTCTGTCTTCGATTCGCGTTACATCTCTTATTATATTAGCCTTTAAAAGATGTTCCTAAAATTTCATTCTTACAATTTGTCAACATATTCAAAACTTTTATATTACTAGCTAGCTTTATGAGGAACAATTCTAATACATTATTTTCTGCGCATAATTTTTTCAGTATCCTCAACGATGTACCTAAGTCGTACGCTGATCGGAGGTTCTGGTTAATAAAAATAATTTGGGCATTCACATTATATATTATTAAATTCTCATTGTAATCCTCTGAATGTTGATATAAATACGGTCTGAAATGTTTGACTGACCAAACTATTGCTAAGAGCTCTTTTTCAATTGAAAAATAGTTCTTTTCTGCCGGAATCAAACTTCGCGAAGCAAAAGCTACTGGATGGTCATTAGAATTCGATAAAACTGTTCTTATTTTGGAAATCAGCCAAATTCCCAGCGCCGTCTAATTCTCATTCCAATTTTTGGTCTCGTTCAGTCTCGTATAGTTGGGTATCTTCCCAAAAAACTTCAATCAACGAATTGACCCAACTCACTTGTATACTTCTCCACTATCTCCTTCAGTACTGGATCTTCTGGGAAAGCACTTGTTACTTGTACTTCTTCGATGGCGACGTCTGGCCGACCAGAAGAGATCTTCTCGAAGTTTACTGAGATTTTGCTGAAGTTCCTGAAGTCCGTGCCACTTTTGATTATGTACTTCCCGTTCACGTGCAGCACCTCGAAGACGTGGTCGTGACCTCCTAGGATCAGATCGATCTCGTCGCAGTTCTCCGCCAGTTTGACGTCGTTCGGTGTCCTCATGTGGGTCAGCGCTATTATGTAATCACAGCCCTGGAATTCAAAAAATTAAGAAGATGAAATGGGAAATATAAACCTCCTCGTACCTCCTCCCTGAGTTGGTTCGCCAGCTTCTGGCCAGCCTCGCAGAAATCGAAGAAGGTCGTCTCCTCCGGGTTTATGGTGGCCAAGGTTTCGAGCCATTCTTTCTCCACCAGGCCTATGAGGCCTATCTGGTGTCCAGCCCAGTGCACCACGTGGGTTATGCGACCCTCCCCCAACGGCCTCCCGGTTTCGTTGTCCAGCACGTTGGACATGAGCCAGGGGAATTTACACTTTGGCACCCACTGGGACAACACCTGAAGACCGTGATCTGAAAAGTCCATATTGAATAATCTGGAGGATATCTTCCAGACAAAATTCTTACCAAAATCGTGGTTTCCAAGTACTGCACAATGTGTCCCAATTTCGTTCAGTACTGGTACCATCTGTTCGCCTTTGGTGAAGGTGCTCACTAGAAGAAAGACATTCGGGTATCAATTTTTAACGTAGAAAAAAGGAGAAATCTGCTTACGCATGCTGGGAGAGAAGGCGTCTCCGCTGAATAGGACTAGAGGGTTGAGGTGTTGGAAGCTCTTGATGGCGGTGCAAAACCTGGCCGCTCCACCTACAGGTTCAGGGGATGGTCTGGCTTCTACGTTGTACACGTCGTTGTAGTGCAAGATGATCAGTTTTTCGCCCATGTTTCCGGCTATTGTGTTCACGGCTCTCCTTCCTGCTGCCCTTACCTCGAGGGAAGCCTGAGGAAGAATTTGTCGATTAGCATGATTGGAGAAAGCTGAGGAGGCCCGAATATTGGACCATTGGAGAGGCTTAAGCATAAGCAAAAACCTCATTCAAATTTTTTTTGTTTACTCCAATTGAACTCTTTTATTCGATTGTAAAATTGGTCTGTCATTGTTTATTTTTCCCAGATGTAATTAAGTACAGCGCATATTCTACTATCTTTGTTTTGATTTCTCAGATTTGATTTCGATTTCAAGAAGACCAAATGTTGATGCTGATAATTTCTTGAAGTTGATGCAATACTACAATGAGCTATCAAGTTGGAATTTTTCCCATTCCTGTTTTGGAGATGACATAAGGTTGACTTACAAGCAAGACCTGAATTATTCCCTGATTTCAACCCCTAAAACCATGGATAGGACTCTCAAGCTAGGAGTCTTTAAGCTTTTTAGTACCTGGGGATGATTCTTTTACCAAATTAGAATCATTCTAACATTTTTCGAATCTCATCCGAGTTCTTGTTTATTTTTCGACAACAACAAAGGAAAAACACAAACATGTCTCAGTTATCATCGGTGGTATCTCAACTGCCCATCGCATTATTCGCTGATTTTTGCCTTGGTGGGACTCAAATTTGATAAATGATTCACGTGCTCCTTTTCGATTATGAAATGATTGTTACAAAGGTCGGCGCGATAAGGACCAATTGGTCATCATTCTTTGTATCGAAATTTTGGCGATACTGGAAATTTATGTGATCAATCAGATGCCGCCCGATTTTCCTTATCTTTCTTGGAATTATACTCGTAGAACGAAATATTATGTTTCTCGAGTTCAGTACACTCCCATTTTTCAGGATTAGAAGAAGGAAAAAAATATTGGGGTTATAGATCAGGCGACTTTTTTTGTTTTTTCCTCGTAGCATCTGTATTTTTCAAATTCGGCAAATATATTACAGGTTCACATTATATGGCATGTAAAATTCCTGTGAAAATCTACAGGGTGGTATTTTTCTGGAGAAATGTTCTCTTTTTCCCCTTAAGAAAATTTTGGTGGTCGCCACTGGTAGTATAAAAAATATTTAAAATAATCTCAGTTTCAATAGGAGACCTTTCGATCTCTTGCAATTTTTTTTCATAAGCTACGGTTTTCGAAAAAAAAATTCCCCTGGTGTCAAAAAAATCAAAATATTTCAGAAAAGAAATTAGTAGGCTCTGGCATAAGATAAATTTATTATTTTCTTTCCCGAATCAGGAAAACCCTGTATTTTATTAAATCCAATTTTCGTTGAAAGTTTTTTTTTGTTCTACCACTAATGGTGCGCCACTGGTGGTATTAAAAATATGGAAAATAATCTTAGTTTCTTTCAATTTTTTGTATCAGCTACGGTTTCCGAAAGAAGAAAAAAATTCACAATTCTCTACAGTCTACAAGTTGACAGATGGATAGAAATTTTCCAAAAAAAAATTCAGTAAGCCCTAGCATAAAATAAATTTATGATTTTTCCCGAATTAGGAACATCCTGTATTTTATAAAACCAATTTTCGTCGAAAGTTTTTCATTGTTTTATATCTTAGTTTCATCAGAAAACTTTTTGATCTCTTGCAATTTTTTTGTACCAGTTACAAGTTTCGAAAAAAGAAATTCTTCACTTCTCTCCAAATTGTCAGAAAAACGAAAATTTTACGAGAAAAATTCAGTAGGCTCTGGTATGAGATAAATTTATGATTTTTTCCCAAATAAGGAACAATCTGTTTTTTATTATTGCCAATTCTCTCCAAATTGTCAGAAAAATCAAAATTTCACAAAAAAATATCAGTAGGCTCTGGCATAGGAAAAATTTATGATTTTTTTCCAAATTAGGAATACCCTGTTTTTTATTGAAGCCAATTTTCGTTGAATGTTTTTTTGAAGCTCTACCACTAATGGTGCGCCACTGGTAGTATCAAAAATATGGAAAACAATCTCCGTTTTATTGGAAATTTTTTGATATCTTGCAATTTTTTGTATTAGTTACAGTTTTCGAAAAAAAAGATTCTCCAATTCTCACCAAATTGTCAGAAGATTTGAAATTCTAGAAAAAAAATCAGTAGGCTCTGGAATAAGATAAATTCATGATTTTTTTCCAAATTAGGAACACCCTGTTTTTTATCGAAGCCATTTCTCGTTGAAAATGTTTTCGAAGTTCTACCACTAATATATCAATTATAGTTTTCGAAAAAAAAATTCTTCAATTCCCTCCAAATTTTCAGAAAAATCAAAATTTTACAAAAAATATCAGTAGGCTCTGGCATAAGATAAATTTATGATTTTTTTCCCAAATATGGAACAACCTGTTTTTTATTATAGCCAATTTTCGTTGAAGTAAAGTTCTATCACTAATTTATCAGTTATAGTTTTCGAAAAGAAAAATTCTCCAATTATCTCTAAATTGTCAGAAAAATCGCAATTTTACAAAAAAATATCAGTAGGCTCTGGTATATGAAAAATTTATGATTTTTTTCCAAATTAGGAATACCCTGTTTTTTATTGAAGCCAATTTTCGTTGAAAGTTTTCTTGAAGTTCTACCACTGATGGGGCGCCACTGGTAGTATCAAAAATATGGAAAACAAAAAAAAACTTAGTTTCATTAGAAATTTTTTGATATCTTGCAATTTTTTGTATGAGTTACGGTTTTCGAAAAAAAAAATCTCCAATTCTCTCCAAATTGTCAGAAAAATCGAAATTTCACAAAAAAATATCAGTAGGCTCTGGCATAGGAAAAATTTATGATTTTTTTCCAAATTAGGAATACCCTGTTTTTTATTGAAGCCAATTTTCGTTGAATGTTTTTTTGAAGCTCTACCACTAATGGTGCGCCACTGGTAGTATCAAAAATATGGAAAACAATCTGAGTTTTATTAGAAATTTTTTGATATCTTGCATTTTTTTGTATTAGTTACAGTTTTCGAAAAAAAAGATTCTCCAATTCTCACCAAATTGTCAGAAGAATTGAAATTCTAGAAAAAAAATCAGTAGGCTTTGGCATAAGATAAATTTATGATTATTTTCCAAATTGGGAAAACCCTGTTTTTCATTGGAGCCAATGAATACCACTGATGGGGCGCCACTGGTAGTATCAAAAATATGGAAAACAAAAAAAAACTTAGTTTCATTAGAAATTTTTTGATATCTTGCAATTTTTTGTATGAGTTACGGTTTTCGAAAAAAAAAATCTCCAATTCTCTCCAAATTGTCAGAAAAATCGAAATTTTACAAAAAAATATCAGTAGGCTTTGGCATAAGATAAATTTATGATTATTTTCCAAATTGGGAAAACCCTGTTTTTCATTGGAGCCAATTTTCGTTGAGAATTTTTCTGAAGTTCTACCATTAATGTATCTATACTATCTATTATAGTTTTCGAAAAAAAAATTCTCCAATTCTCATCAAATTGTCAGAAAAATTAAAATTTTACAAAAAAATATTAGTAGGCTCGGGCATAAAATAAATTCATGTTTTTTTTCCAAATGAGGAACATCCTATTTTTATTGAAGCCAATTTTAGTTGAAGATTTTTTTGAAGTTCTACCACTAATGTATCAGTTATAGTTTTCGAAAAAAAAATTCTCCAATTCTCTCCAAATGGTCAGAAAAATCAACATTTTACAAAAAAAATTCAATAGGCTCTTGGTTAAGATAAATTTATGAATTTTTCCCGAATTAGTGCCCCTCCAATTTTTTCAAATTGAACATTCACTACAAAATTAGCGATTCACAGAAGACACCTTCCTTCTAATCGTTAGAATGCTGCAAAAGTTGTGAAACATTTCCGACCGCGAAGATTCAATAAAAAAAACACCTCAAGAATAGGCTTCAACATTCTCATCTACGGCTACCCTGAAAACGGTCCGAATAATCAAACCGAAACGTTGGAACGTACAAATTCCAAAAAAGATGGAAATAGGCCGAACAGACTCTTCTTATTCCATTACTAATAATAGTCAATAATGAATAACTAAAATAAAAGAAAAAACTCACCTCGAGTACAATCGAGCAAATTTCTAAGTTCAACATGTTCGATTTCGAAATTTTAATTATGAAAGAAAAAAATTTCGAAAATTCCCGACATAGAACAGTGGACAAAGAAAATTACATATTCGATCGGAGGAATGTTGTAGGAGGAGATGGCACCCACAAACTCGAAATTTCGGAAAATGACGGAGAATCATCTCTTATCCCAGGGATTTATCGTTTTGGTCTTCATCTCTCGACATAATCTCGTCATGCGCAGTACATCAGGTCAACATTCTCGCTGGTGACCCAGGATGAGCTCCAAGGAGTCAAAATTCCGAAATAATCATTACTTCTTGTTGTGATTCATGTATCGAGAGAAAGTTTACGCGATAAAATTCCGATAAAACCCCAACACGCTGCTCGCCTCGCCGATAATTACCCGATAATATAAGATATTAGGTGTACGGAGTGTTTACTTCAAGAAATCCGCGTGCTCGTGCTTGTTTGTTGACGGCTACTTATCTCATAGGATGGTTCACCGAAATCTTGATTTCTCGCAAAACTGCATTTTAAAGTTACAAAGAAAACAAAAATTCCGATGTCAAACAATCAGAAATGGGACGACTCTTGACGCTCTGTGGTACACTTAGTTGAGCAGACAATTCTACCCCTCAAAGTAGCCAACATGACCGGTATAAGTATAAGTAAGGAGAACCCTGTTTTTTATCAAAGCCAATTTTCGTTGCAAATTTGTTTGAAGTTCCACCACTAATGGTGCGCCACTGGTAGTATTAAAAATATGGAAAAGAATCATAGTTTCTTCAGAAAATTTTTTGATTTCTTGCAATTTTCTTGTATCAGTTACGGTTTTCGAAAAAAAAAATTCTCCATTTCTCTCCAAGTTGTCAGAAAAATCAAAATCTTACAGAAAAAATTCAGTAGGCTCTGGCATAAGATAAATTTATGATTCTTTTCCAAATTAGGAACACCCAGTTTTTTATTGAAGCCAATTTTCGTTGTAAATTTTTTTGAAGTTCTACTACTAATGGTGCGCCACTGGTAGTATTGAAAATATGGAAAAGAACCTTAGTTTCATTATGAAACTTTTTGATCTCTTGCAATTCTTTTGTATTAGTTACAGTTTTAGAAAAAAATTCTCCAATTCTCTCCAAGTTGTCAGAAAAATCAAAATTTCACCCAAAAAATTCAGTAGGCCCTGGCATAAAATAAATTTATGATTTTTCCCCAAATTAGAAACATCCAGTTTTTTATTAAAGCCAATTTTCGTTGTAAATTTTTTTGAAGTTCTACCACTAATGGTGCGCCACTGGTAGTATTGAAAATATGGAAAAGAATATTAGTTTCATAAGAAAACTTTTTGATCTCTTGCAATTCTTTTGTATCAGTTACAGTTTCAAAAAAAAATTCTCCAATTCTCTCCAAGTTGTCAGAAAAATCAAAATCTTACAAAAAAAAAATCAGTAGGCTCTGGCATAAAATAAATTTATGATTTTTCCCCAAATTAGAAACATCCAGTTTTTTATTAAAGCCAATTTTCGTTGTAAATTTTTTTGAAGTTCTACAACTAATGGTGCGCCACTGGACGTATTGAAAATATGGAAAAGAATCTTAGTGGGAATTACCCCCATAACCCTCCCCCCCCGTAAATCCGCCCTTGAAGAATCTTAGTTTCATTAAAACATTTTTTTCCCAAATTAGGAACATCCTGTTTTTTATTGATGCCAATTTTTGATGAAATTTTTTAAGTTCGCCATAAGCCCAACGTCAGTTTCCGAAGTTTTTTTTATTTGACATTTGACAGAATTATCGACTTTCTTCCATAGAATATTCAAATACTCCACAAACTTCTTTTTTCTCTTCCCTGTTACACCTATTTATAGAACTAAATAATAGAAATATTTAATTATTTTCGAGAGAAAATATTCAAAAGTAGCTTTATGAACCAAATGTACTGTAGGTAAATATGAATGGTTTTTTTAAGGGTGCGAACTTGAGCTAACCTTGCTTAAATTAATTTCCCCAGAAAACATCCAACTTTTCACAAATAGGATATAACCATCAAAACGTTCAAATTTCAAAAATATAATGGAAAATAGTGTCGTTTATGTTTGTAATAAAATGCACATCATATTGGCGAACCTGGCTGTCAACGTAAATTCAAAACATAAAACAAGAATCTGGCGTACATAACAAAGTAATAGCATTTCGCCAGGTTCATAAGTACTCGGAGAATGATAAACTGCATTCATTACATTAATTACCGTTATCAATCAAAACTTCATTGAATGAGACAAAATTTGTATGCAACCATTCAGTAACAAACTGAGCTTTTTATTTTCCTACGAAATCCTCACTACAAGGGGTTCATTTGACATTGACCTTTTTTTTATGTGATCATATTCATCAGGATACGTTCATTGATAAAATTGATACGTGAATTTCAAATTATTGAAGGTCGTACCAAAAATCCCTACTATTCCTTTCGATAAGAAATGGAAAATTTAGCCTTCAAAACTAGATAAGACGAAGACTATTATCTCACATTGAAGCTCCCAATTCGCATATGTACATCTGAATGGAAAAAACATCCTGCCGACCGATTCTCGAAAGAGGGCGCTCAATTTCACATAACCTATAAATACGAAAAATACTGCTTTCTCATTTATAAATAACGCTTCCAGTGTTAGATTTAGTAATTGTATTTTGAAAGGAGCTGTAAACTAAGCGATACTCTGAAAAAATAAGATTCGTAAAAGTTTCCATTGGAAATACATAACCTATTTCCCGAAGTTATAAGCGCCACGACCGTGGAATAATGCGGTTAAGTGCGGAACTGAACCATGGTATAAAATCTCTATGAAATTCTTCTATAGGATTTCTATGCATCTTTATCAAAACACATGAACTCACCTTGATACACTTTTTACCACAAGTCGAAAACGTTACTATGAAGAATAAAAAACGTCAGTCCACGAAATAAGAATAAATGATACCAATCCTTAGAAATTATTTTATTTCTTCATAATCCTCCGTATATAACGACGTTATGAGCTAATGCACTATAGGTTGAATGCATGATTTAGTTTGTGAGAATTGGCCAACTATGAAAAGTGAGAGTCGATTCATAAATTTCATTACGAATTTATCCGATCATTCTATAAATAAATTAACAGGTACATTCCTAGTCCAGGGTCCTTTACATTGACACCGACAAGGTTACTATCCAAATCTGAAGTTACATAATTTCTCACGTAACGTAGAGATAGAGATAAGTGCGAAAGAAACTGATAAAAATCGAGATATGAATAAATACTTACAACTCTTGTTTATCTTTGCACTTAAATCAATCAACAAACCGACACTTTCTGCGTTTTTTTCGAAACAACATTTGTGGAATGAAGAATGACCACAACTTAAAAGTATAATGTGTCGTTCAATGTTCAATGACATAGTCTAATTATTGTCGAAACTAATTCAAGAATGAAATGTGAAAGTTTTGGAGGTACCAGGGAAGTACGAAATAATTCGCTCTGCGATAGATTTTGAGAATTTCAATGATAGAGAGAACAATAATTTTGATTCGAAGCATACCTAACCTCACATAACCTTACAGAGGAAACCATAGGTGATTCGATGATCAATTCTCGTATTTTTCTATGATATCATTTTTATGGGATAATTACTGACAAGCCTCGTACCGAAATATTCGAGGGGAATGCTAATTGGAAAATTGCATCAAGTATCTATTCAATTCGATAAAATTGAAGTGATTATCTAGTGGAAAAAACCAGGTTCTTTTGAGGTTCTAAATTAAACGTTACTTACCAAGAGAAAATTAATTAAAGACCAGGTGTTTTCAATGATAAGGGGTGCGTACCATCTAAAGCTTCAATATTATTGACAAAACAATGTAATGTTTGTTGGTAAAGTATATATAGCAACTAACCTGCTTCAACCATCCTACTACGCTGGTGACCTTACTGGATACTTCTGCTGGTACCTCTAACGGATGTTCTTCAATCAAATTGCTCCATTTCGACCTTAGGGCAGCCTGTGCAGTGAAACTTGCCATTTTCACTTACTATTCTTCAATGTTTAAGGGAAAAAATGAACGGGATTAGAGGTCCATAGTTTTTTTCTGCAAACTGTCCGAATCATAGCTGGACCTACTAAAGGTATAACTTTTTTTGATGTCGGTTCACTGAAGGGAAGATATGGGGTTTTCCAGAATACGTAGCCGACGTCTCGTTTCGTTTTTATGACGTCAGTCACTGTATTATCAATGAGGGTTGGTTACTTGGGGCAACCTGTAATCAATGAATTCGGGGTGGCTGCGGTGCGCCAAAACGAAATTGCGCTTGCGTTTGATTAATTTCGCGAATATATTCATTCATGAATTATTAATGTCACTATATAGAGTGCGTGAGTGTCGCTGCGAAATCCCCTCATTTCCTATAATAGTTTCGTATTCCCTACTAACGATATATTCCACAAATTTTGTCAGTGGACATCCCTGATATAGGGAAGAATCACAGAGTGGGCGACATCTACTGTTAATCCTTCGAAATACCCGAATGGTGAACAACAAACTAACGTGAGTGTGTTTATATGGGAAAAGTGTGTAATATTTGTATGATTTTAAGTCATTTATATACCGAAAGAGATATATTCAGATGATAATTTATGGACAATTGTTTCAAATAAACTGTATACGAGCTGAAAATGCAGCGGATTGTAAGAGGTAATGTGGAAATAAGATTACGAAAAATGTGCTCTGTTCCTCAGCTCATCACATAGTTCTTCGGAAATTTCTTGGCATAAATTCCCGTTGAATCCCAAGTCAGTTAAAAAATGGCAGACAATCTTGAAGATTGGGAAACATATCTCAAAGAAGTTGTTACTTCGCTTGTTATGAAAGACAGAAATGACAGAATAACAAGCACATTTTTCGTGATCTCATTCCCACATTACCTCTTACAATCCTCTGCATTTTCACCTCGTATACAGTTTATTTGAAACAATTGTCCATAAATTATAATCTAAATATAACACTTTGAAAACATACATGACTCAAACTCATACAAATATTTCACACTTTTCCCATAAAAACACACACGTAAGTTTGTCGTTCACCATTCGGGTATTTCAAAGGATTGAAAGTAGATGTAGCCCACTCCGTGATTCTTCCCTATTTCGTATTCCCAACCAAGGATATATTTAACAAATTTTGTCAGTGGACATCCCTAATATTCACATTCACATAGAATAAAATTTATATTTGAGGTTACGTTCGATGTGTCAAAATCCGGCAAATAATATTGAAATATGGCAAATAAATATTTGAAGGTTCTTGGATATCCAGGAGTAGATTCTCTAAACCTAAAAAGTATATTCTTCAAGGTTTTTAATATCACAATTCAATAAATTTACCTTACAGATGAGACAACATTCAAGAAGGTCGTTGTTTGGCTGGAAAAAAACAAGATTAATGAAGCTGGACAAGACACGATAAAAGCATTGAGCAATATCAATTCGAAGGATTGGAGGGAAGCATTTGAGAAGTATAGAAAATTTTTAGAATGCCCTAACACCCTCTCAACCGATGAAGAATATATTTGTTGGCTTGCCGGTTATGCGATCCAAGAACAATACAGTAAAAAAAGTACGTAATCATTTATGCGACCAAATTTTGTCACTTCATGTATGCATTTTTTCAGAGGAAGTTTATAACAAACATGCGATACAGGAAGACGTGAAACCATTGAAGAACACTCCTCAAGTCACAACCGAAAATCCACTAGATAATTTAGACTGTAAGTTGGAAATAATTGTATGTTCGTTTTTCGTTCACGTTTCATTTTAGTCCAGAGTAATGAATTCATGGAGGGAATCAATAAGATTGCGAAAATGTTGAATATTACACCACACCCGGATCCTACGATAACTCTCAAAGCAGTTAGGCATATTATCACTGAGAGATTTACGGAAAATGCCTTGAAGAATCCAGAACAATTCATAGTAAAGGTGAGAAAAGTTCGATTAGTAATTTTCGATATAAGTTTCATAGATGGCAGCATCTGATTCGTTTCTTTTAATTTTTCAGGGTACACCGTTTCCTCTGAACGATGCCGATCTAGGAATCGATCTGGGCGATCCGGTGTTGAAGCATGCGGCCAAAATACTGAGGATGTTGTACATTCAAGATTTGCGGAATCTGCAAACCAAGGCTAACGAATTGATTGTCAAAGCTCAAAATGTCACAGCCAATCCCAAGACTGATACTAAGTTGGGAAAAGTCGGATTTTGAATCTGTGTTAGTGCGATGAGTTTATTTATTTCAATAAAAGAATTTGAAAATATTTGTTTATGTTTTTGGATAGTGTTTATTTTGCCGACGACCTCTGATTTGGATGTTTTTTTTTGGCAAACATACTCTTTAGATCTGGAAGGTATTGAAGTTTGCTTTTCTATCTGAAAAACTATAAAGAAACTTCAGTTCATTGATTATTTTGCAACTAATTCGTGGTATTTCATTTCAAATCAAGATCATTTTTCTTACCTGATTTCCACCAAACTTACACTATTGACTAATTTGAGGGCGCATATCGAGAATATGTAATTAGTGTTCTTCAGAAAAATTTACTTCCCAAATAGCCGAAGAGAACCGTCTTCTTTGAAGCTCGTTGGGGTGATATTCAATGAGAACAGTCCCTTCTCCCCCGCCGGGGGGGGGCAATGAGAACAGTCCCCTTTAAAAATTAATAAAAAGTCTGATGATATCTAGCTGTGGAAAGTAATTAGTGGGAGAGAGATAGGTTAACGGTGCGTTTGCGATAGTTGTCTCCTTGCGACGTAATCCCATCCAGGATTATTGATAACCTATAATGATGAGTTTGAACAGATCTGACATCCGCACACGCCATTTTATGTTGTTATGAGATATAGAAATGACAGAATAAATTTTAACATCATTCGGCCCGACATCTTGTGATTTTTAGCGCCCTCTAGCGAGTCTGGCGTCCGCGCACGCTATTTTTATTATACCGCGCAGGAATCTATCATGTGCTTAGGTAGTAGGTAGAAAGAATAATTCCTCTCTGGTCGCAAGTGTTTTCGTTAAAATTGAATTGAAGACCTGAAGCGAACAAGGTAGGCAAGGCAGTCAGTTCGGTTCCAGATCTTCGAGTCCAAAAGGTGTTCCAGTCTTCAGTGCTTGCGCGAGAATAGGTTATCTTAGTGAATTCGTTACACCAGCTATTGTGCCAAGTGTGAGTACCGTTTTATATTTAAGTATTCTAATACTTTATCATTTTCATAAACGCTTTGGTTATTCTTTTATCTATATTTGATACTTTATAATTTTGTTCACGTCTTATTTAATCGTTCTTTTATTTATTCTAATACTTTATCATTTCCATAAACGCTTTGGTTATTCTTTTATCTATATTTGATACTTTATAATTTTTGTTCACGTCTTGTTTAATCGTTCTTCTATTTATTCTAATATTTTATCAGTTTCATAAACGCTTTGGTTATTCTTTTATCTATATTTGATACTTTATAATTTTGTTCACGTCTTGTTTAATCTTTCGTTTATTTATTTCGATACTTCATCTGGTTTATTAACGCCTTGTTTATTCTTGATTTATTTTGATGTTATCATTTTGAGCCACTACCCATTCATTATTTATATTCTTTATTCAGTCGTATTTGTTCGTATCCACAAGATATTATTTTACTTCTCGTAGTGAGTTAAGTCCATTCAATATTATTTAATGATTTCAACTGACCATGTGTATTAAATTCTTAAGTGCTTCACACGCGTATGTGCTATTATCAATTATCAGTGACCACCGGTAGAGCCTCACCTGGTTGAGAACCTTAGATTAGTTGTACTTTTAACTCATCATTATAGGTTATCAATAATCCTGGATGGGATTACTTCGCAGGGAGGCAACTATCGTAGACGCACCGTTAACTAATCTCTCTTCCACTAATTACGTTCCACAGCTAGGTATCATCTTTATCATCATACTTCTAATTTATTCTTCGAAGGGGACTGTACTCATTGGCTCTCCCCCATCGTGGGAGAAGGGATTGTTCTCTTTGAATATACCCCCAACGTGCTTCAAAGGAGACGGTTCTCTTTGGCCCTCTCCTCACCGCTGGACACCAATCGTCTACTAATAGTTGTCTTCCTGACAAGTTCCCTCACATCACGGGAAAGTCATATCAGCACCATTTAAGGTGAAGGAGTTATTAGTGCAGCATTTAACTTACTCAACCATCTACGAGAGAATTCTCACTAGTCTATCTATTGTGATACATTGTAAAGAATCAGGTTTTCTCGCAGGTCTTTCCTGGTTCTTATTTTTCGACCTGAAGGGGAACCGTCCCCAAAAGCACAAATGAATAAACTTGTTTTCTTGTTTCGAGTGCTAAAAATATGTGTTTTTAAATTTCCTATTTTCCCGTCAATCTCTTCTATTGAATCAAGCGTAATTTGGGTTGCATACTTACATACACAACGTAGAGTCCTTTTAAAACCACTATACGATCACGATCTTGGCCAAAGATTATCTAGAGTAATATTTTCAAGTTAAAAAGAACGCCTGTAAGGTAGAGTTCTAGTTCTTTACGGTTTTCAATAGAAAACTGTAATGTCGGTAAGAGTTAATCATTTCAAAAGTACCAGTACAGTACAAGTTAAGAGTCAGAACAATCTGAAGTTTTACCTTTCAGAAGATGAGATAACCAAGAGAACAGAAACCTCCGAGGCTAGAGATCCTCTTCCACTTTGTCATAAGAGCTTCTGTTTTTCGAAGCAAGACCACAGATCTCTTCTTTTTGGGCGGAATCTGCAATCTTGACTAGGTTACTGTGAACTAGCGTTGCGCAGATGTCAGTTTTGCACAGTACTAATACATCTTTACTCACACGTTGAAATAATTTATCTTACGAATTCACTTCTGGGCACTGTAGAGAAACTATAGAAACAGATCTGGGTTTGCGAGTTGAAGCATACCAGAAAAAGAAGTCGCGGATGGAAGCCGGTTCAAAGTAAGAAAGAAATCCCCACGTGAAAAGCATAAGAATGCCTGAGGGAAATCACTCCACAATGGACGAAACATAGTCGAGATAAATTCAATTTACGATTTTCCACCTGACTTCTAATGAGACGAAACTTTTCACAACCTAAGCCCAGGCACTTCGCCAAAGAAAAAACCAAAGAAACGCATAGTAAGTCGCGAACTTTTCCCGTAAAGTTGTTTCAAACGTCCCTGGGGGAAAATTCGTACATGAATTCTCGATAAAATGTCCTCGATAACGTTTTACATCTCGCGCGCCGCGTCGATTCGGAAATTTACAAATGAAATCTAAAGAGTTACCCATGACTGCTCCGAAGTTCGAGAGACATCATGAATAAAACATCCCGCTCTGTATAATTGAAAATAAAGCTGAGGGGAACTAAAAAGACTAAGTTCGTTAGGAATTACATTATTTTGTTTGCCTCAGTTTCCAACCTGAATATGAATTAATGCGGGGACGAATTTGCAGTCGGGATATTCGTGAATTCACTTTTATATGGCGTTTCATTCTGTTCTCATTGCAGATAGAAGCCCAAAAAGAAGAGATCTGTGGTCTTGCCTCGGAACACAGAAATGACAGAAATGGTAAAGAACTAATCTCTCTCCCACTAATTATTTTCCACAGTTAGATATCATCAGACTTTTTATTTATTCTTCAAGGGAACTGTTCTCATTGGCTCTCTCCCCAGCGTGGGAGAAGGGACTGTTCTCATTGAATATCACCCCATGGTGCTTAAAAGGAAACGTTTCTCTTGGGCCCTCTCCTCACCGCTGGACATCACCGTCTGATGATAGTTAAATTCCTGAGAATTTCCTCCCATTACTGGATTCTCACATCATCACCAATTAAGGTTAAGGAGTTTTTAGTGCAGCAATTAACTTACTCAACCATCTTTAAACATCATATGAGAGTATTTTCACCAGTCGAACTGTTGCCGTCTAAGAATATCCTTTACTTGTGGATTAACGATATTTGAACGAGATAAGGAGGCGGTTTTTGTTTTTGATTGTTTTTTCTTTCTTATTTTTGACACTTTGAAATAAACTTATGATTTTCTTGTTCTGAGTGTTGAAAATATGTGTTTTGAATTTCCTACCTTCCCGTCTATATCTTTTATTGAAACAAGCGCAATTTGGGTTTCATACACAACGTAGAGACCACTATACGATCACCATCTTGGCCAAAGATTATCTAGAGTAATATTTTCACGGTAATTAGAACTCATTTAAGGTAGAGTTCTAGTTCTTTGCAGTTTTCAGTAGAAAACTGTAATGTCAGTAATAGTTATAGTTAAGAATCACGGAGTGGGTGATATCTACTTTTAATCGTTTGAAATACCCGAGAGGTGAACAACAAACTAACGTGTGTGTGTGTTTATATGGGAAAAGTGTGGAATATTTGTATGATTTCAAGTCATTTATGTATCGAAAGTGATATATTTATATGATAATTCATGGACAATTGTTTCAAATGAACTGTTCACGAGCTGAGAATGCAGCGGATTGTAAGAGGTAATGTGGGAATAAATTTTCTATAATATAGTGGTCATTTGCTATCACATTCACGTTCACCCACATAATCAAAAATGTCCGAAGTGGTTATCTCGATTTTCACAGGCATTATGATTAATTCCGCAGTCTTATGAAAAATACTTGATCTACTTGTTTTGAAAGACAGAAATGACAGAATAATTTTGATCCCCTCTCGGCCCGACATCTTGTGATTTTCAGCGCCATCTCGCAGTACGTGATTTTTCCCCCATACAGTACAGAACCTATTCTATTATTGATTGTTTACATTATTTATGTGAGTTAATAATAAAACACTCAGGATGGTGATCTAATAATCAATCTAGCACGTTGCAATATTCATAATCAAAATGTCACGCCTGTTACATTGGAGTTTCAGGTTAAGAAGTGAAGTTCGCTAACCTCTAGGTCGTCCACAGACGTAAGTTGGACCATAGACGGTTCGTCTCAGAGTAGAAAGTAAGATCTATGCTTGACTTTGAAGTACATGGTCTCAGTCTGTTATAATCATAATGTCAATTTCTTACATTTATTTAATGTTTTCTGCTTCATCATGTTACTTGTTTGTATTCACAAGCCCAAAATTGTGGCGTGGTCTGGCTCAGAATGCAACGAATATTTATAGCACAAGAATCCGGAGTCCCGCAAGTAAGTTTCGTAATAAATTAGGAGTCCACCAACACGAGCTGTTGCCGAGCTCATCAATATCTGGTAGATGGCCAGAAATGAATAAGATAATCGATAGCATATTTGCCGAAGTTATCTGCAATGCAGAACGAGTCTCACCTCCGGTCCGTGTTTGGAGTTGACCCCAACCTCTTCTCCAGGACGAAGAGTGCAGTTTGCACGTCTGCATAAATTTAACGAGTCAACCTGTATAAATTCTTCGTTTAATTCGAGGAATCCAACGTGAAATCCGTTCAGATCGTTTCTAATGGAATTATCCTGATGTTGCTCTCCTCCCGAACGGCCATATATCTCGACGAAGGGGGGAGGGGTTTCCGTTCCGACGCATCTTCGAGGGCGCTGACGTTATCCCGAATATGAATCATTGAAATTAAAACGGAATAAACGCTAATTGGGACTCTGGGAACTCATTAAACAAATTCGTTACATAACAGGCTTACTGTTTCCGAGAAAGGCCTGATATTTAGCTTCAACGGATCCGAAATTAATTGCCAGTTTCGCCCGGAAATCAAGGAAAAGATATATGTTTATTCGGTGGAACAAAGGGGAATTACGGCTTGAAAATATTTCCCAACTGTACAAGTCTGACATCTGCGCAACGCTAGTTTGCAGTTACCTACATTTATATAGGTACAGTAATCTACTTACTCAAATTGCAGATTTCGCCGAAAAAGAATAGATCTGTGGTCTGCTATATTGACACTCGATGGTTTTGGACAACTTCGAGGAGGTTAGAACGAGAGCTCTAGAGAGGCTCTCTTGGTTTTGAAGTTCTACAGTCTGGTGGTTATCTGATATCTTATTTTTTTGAAGGTAAAACAGGTTTGGTTTGTGAGTTGGTTGATCTTAAACCCTCAAGGGTGGAAGACATACTTTAGTTTAACACGTGAGTTTCATCATATTTAGTTACTACGTTATCATTATTTATATACATGCTTCTGCTAACTTTCTACGCTCCTATTCTGCTGTTTCCATTACTTATTCCATGCGTTATCTCATGTTATTACTTTTGATCCACAAGACTTTCATTTGCTTTTGTAGTGAGTTATTTCTATTCAACGTTAGATAATGTTCCTAACTGAGGAACTATTGCAATTCATTGGATAATGTATTTTACCATGTTTGTTTGCTTCTTGTTTATTTTTTTTACCCATGTTTCATACTTAATCATCAAGTCTATTCAATATTATTCAATGATTCTAACTGACCATGTGTATTAAATTCTTGAGTGCTTCCCACGAGAACTTCTTGTATTAACGATTGTTTAATCATCACCTTCTCTAATCATAACTGGGCTATGCAATATTCTTCAAATGATACTTGTCGAATAACTCTTTACTATATGTAATCGTTGTAGTTTTCAGCAAATATTGAATAAATTCATAAGCAGCTCAGTGTCATCATTATGTTCATCATCTTCAATAATCAGTGAGCTACTGTATCATGGAATAGAGCCTCATCTGGTTGGGAACTTTAGATCCACTCTTCACTCATTATTATCGGTTATACATAATCCTTTATGGGACATAACTATCTATAAAACTACTCATCCTTCGTGGGAAATATACCAACAAGGAGACTGGTCGCATTCCCCCTCTCCTTGCATCGTGGGAGATCATCGATCGTCTAATGATAGTTGTATTCCTGCAAAGAATACCTCACAGGTTTCTCACATCATCACCTATTAAGGTTAAGGAGTCATTAGTGCAGCATTCAATTTAGTCAATCATCTTTAAACATCATGCAAGAGAATTCTCACCAGTCAACCTGTTGCCGTTTATGAATATCCTTTATATGTGGATCAACGGTATTTGGAGAGATAAAGAAAGAGTCCTCTGGTTTTTAAGTTTCTTATTTTTTGACTCCAAGTTGGGAACTGTTCCCAACAGCACCAATAAACTTGTTATTTTCCTGTTTTGGGTGCTAAAAATATGTGCTTTGAATTTCCTATTTTCCCGTCAATCTCTTATATTGAATCAAGCGTAATTTGGGTTGCATACACAACGTAGAATCCTTGAACCACTATAATATCTGGATCTTGGCCGAAGATTATCTAGAGTAATATTTTCACGTTAAGAAGAACTCATTTAAGGTTGAGTTCTAGTTCTTTGCGGTGTTCAATAGAAAACTGTTATGTCGGTAATAGTTTAACAGCATAACAGTACACCACTGTTCATTGATTTTTATTCGAAGGCGCAGACTTTTTAAGTTCCTACAGAAGGCCAGAGAAATCGCCTAACCTAACCTAACCTTAATATAAATTTATCTGATATCGTTTTCAGGAGACCAAAACACCTAATTGCGTAATTTTTCCAACCCCACGTTCCTCTCCAACTTATAATTTGTCCCTCTAAAGCCCCCCAGCCGCACGACGCCATAAATTAACGTCGGGTCGAATCCGGCAAGAAGACCGTGAAATGGTTTAATTATCAATCTTACGGAGATAAGGCGAGTCGTTTTCCACTTTCCCGAAAGTTTAATTTGTTTTCCCACACTGGGACTCGCGAGTCTGCGTCCCGACGCCCGGCGACGTCACGGACATCTGGCAGGAGGATTTAATACGTCCGGATTTTACACTTTTCGGTTCGGGGGGGAAAAATTCGACGCGAGAACGGTGGAAAGTTTCGGGAAATCAATCAAAAGTTCGAAAGGGACCGAAAGTTTATTCATAACCTTTGAAAATACCTCGATTCGTGTAGTTCCTCGATGAATACAGGAAAAAAGCTCATATAACACTTCACATCTTTAATACAGTTCGTTAAGAGGCCATTTCACGCACCTGAATGTAGCGCGAATATAAAAACAAAGCTTCCAAAGCAGTGACACGGAACTGAAGCTATAATGAACGCGACTAATTAAGTATGAAGTGGGGGGAACCGGCGAAATCGGGTACGTTATTATCTGCAGCGTGATGAAATTAACCGATTCCAACGCAGCCGGTACTGATGGGATGAAATCCTACAGCTGAGGGGCGCAATTCGCGATGCCCAAACGATAACCTTAACGAGCTATCGGAACGTCCGAATTTTCCGCTAAATGAAAGACCTGGAAGGATAATTCAGCATACGATATTATTGTTTCGAATTAGTTGGTAGACGAATTTTCCAAATTCGTATTTCCCATAAAAAAATTCACATAATCATAATTAAATTAGTATATTTGAAAGAAAATTCACTCACTCCGAAAGTGACCTTAACCTTTTTCGCACTCCCGTAACGAATCCGCACGAACCTTATTCAAAACACAATTTCTACGGCACTTTTCTACCACGAGCTACTATCCCAATTTGTCTCTAACACCGGACTCTCAAAACCGAACCGAACCGAAGATATGTACTCTTCTTGGTACCTCCAATTAACCACGAGCTGCTATCCCCAAAGGTGGAGTATTTCCTCTTCCATATATTACAAAGAGATATTCAATGATATGGTTGATCAATAATAATTAAAAATGACCAAAATGCCGACACTGATGATTGCCCTTCTATAACAGTAATATTAGCTAGAGTTTTTCAACAAATATTGTTCGAAGGGTACTGCACAAACCCAGAGATTATTATAAAGAAAATGTGAGTGTTGAAGCAGGTGGCTTTCAATTATCGTTAGTACAAGAAGTCTGAAAAGCAAATGTTGTGGTACAAGCAAGTAAAATGACGAAGCAGAAAGTATTAACCAATAATAGAAACAATCAATAATAGAATAAGTACTAATACACTTTTACTTCACTTGGGAGTTTAGAAATAAGAGAAGAGCAACCCTATAGGTCGCTTCCAAAACAAAGTTAACCCTTTTTAGATATTTTATAAATTCCCCACGAATAGATCACTTCGAACCCAGTTAAGATTCCATCCCAACCACATCGAATACATTTTTTATTTCCCTCCATCCGCTTTCACAAGTTCATAAATCGACGAGAACAAGATGAATCGGGATTGTTATTGCCGGAATTTCCATTTATATCATCTCCACGCCGACCTAGTGACGTACACGATTGAAGACTGATGTAACCTCGAGTTCGAAAACGTTTGATTTCGAAATCTGTAACAAAATAGAAGATTTACGACTGCTAACATAACTCAGAATCTTGCAGAACGTGATTTGAGATTTGAGTTGGAGCAGTTCTTGTTTTATCAGGGAGTGTCGTTCTTGGCAGGAGTCAAACTCATAGATCTATATTCTTCCACCACAGAAATGAATTACTCGGTGGTTGAAATCGGTGGCCTCAGCATTTAACTTTCAAATCTTTTTCATGGAGGACTTCATCGATGAGCTTCCAAACTCCAATGATTTCATCAAGCGGAATTATGGCCCCATCAGACTGATAAGCCATTCGTTGTGTTCAACAGTTATCTCCATAATTCATAAATGCTTATCCAACTGAAATTGGATCGCGTATCTTCCATTAACATCATGCTCGGTATCCCATTATACAGCGAAAATACGTTTCCACCGCCACGGGGGGTACAGGATATTTTTGCTCCACTCCTGACTTTCCACTTACCCCAAACCAAACAATCTGAGAACGCTCGTATCCGAAATAAGGTGTACCATAAATAGTTTTAATTTTGATCCATCCATCCTTCCTTCCCAATTACTTGTTTGGGACCACCAGGTCAGTTTCATGGAGACGTTTTCTGATTTGCGACTCATCTAATCACAATCACAGAAGTGTTGTTTCCATGAATATTGTTGAAATCTGTTGTAATATTTGGGTTATACATCTCGGAGAAGAGTCTGTATATTCGTTCATACATTGTGTTACTTTGTATAATCAACGGATGTCGTTAATTTGGGATCGGGTGACCAACTATACACCTTCAACTCAGATAACAAAATTTAGTAGAGGCAAGTCATTCATCGACTACATTGTAGTCGATGGATGTTGTGACTACAGGGCGAGATAAGTTCGAGAAAGGGGAGAATGTGCAACTACGATTGATTTGTGGGATAATTTCGGAAAAAGAATTTAAGAACGTGGGTGTCCCCGAGCTAAGTGAGAAGCACTGAGAAAAATGTCTACTCAGGAATTAGGTCTTTGAAAGGGGAAAAGTTTACCTTTGGGGGACGAAAGTCAGGGAGTCACCAAGATAAGTGTGGAGACTAAAATTGAGGTAGTAGTCCGTTGTACGCTTTAGAATTTTCAGTCGAGAATTTTTAGAGTCCGGATTGGGGAAACCATCTGTGTCAGATCGTGTAAGTAAGTGTCGAAGAAGTTGCGTTTTGAGTAAGTTAGAAGTCGTATTTGTTAGGGGAGTGCGAACAAAAAGATTAAGGTCACTTTCGGAGTGAGTGAATTTGTTTTCAAGTAGGTACAAAAAAGGAATAGGGGGTTTGTAGATCAAGGTAAGAAAATGCAATTCAAAGTTTTAACCCCTATACATGTAAATGGTGTTATTGAAATCCCCGCACGAACTCAATTCTTTTCGGACAAATTATTATAAATGGTGACAGCGGGTAGAAATATAAAATAATACTAAAATTCCATCTTAATAACTTGTACTATTACTAAAGGTACAAGCAGTATTATTAGAGTGACATTTTCTGATTTTCGACTCCTATTTGCAGTTTCTCTTCGACTTGCTCAATTTAGTGCCACTGTAAGTCCAAAAGGTTCCTATGGCTTAGTTAATTCGGGCTTCACCACTCTAGATGCGATCTAAAGCGTACCATACACGACTATTCCTATTCATAGTACTCACAGATGGAATCCAAATCCTACATTTTTTATTACAATTAATACTTTTGAAGTGACTCGCCCTATATGCAGTTAATATTGAGATAGCATCCCATTAATCATACAGAACGTTAATAATATAGATAGCCGACATAATAAATCAATTTTGGTGGAGATAATGCAACGTTATCGATCGAATTCAGTGACAATTAGCTGCGATAAACGAAATTATTCGTTATGTGAATTATATTTCATTTAATCAAGAAAATTCGTTAATGGACTAAATGATGAATGGACCTCAGTAAATTATATTATCAGGCACCAGGATACGGAAAATCAAAATGAAGGGATATCAAGGTAGATCAACATTATTCTTTTTTGCAACCCATTTCCTTCCAAAATCCTTGAATCTTTCTCGCCCATTTCCGACGACAACTTGCATACCATTGAATTACCGTAGCCGTGCAGAATATTTGAAGGGGCGATTCTGCCACCACTTTCTCGCTGAGCGCATTTAATCACTCCACTTGTATGGAAAAGGAGGATTCGGTTCAAATCGCAGTCCTGATGGAATTTGCATTTCTTTCCTGATTGCGAAAGCCATCAAGATTCTTGTGAACAACTGTCTTTTCGGCACGCTTCAGAGCTCCTTCTCCTCCTCTTAGATCCTCGTTTACTATTGGAATTAGAACTGCGATTATCTCTACAAAGTGTAAGATTCAGTAGAGGAAAAAAAGTTTCTCAATACTTAACTGACTTCTTCTTATTTGATATGTTATTTCAGTTCCTATTATTTATTCATTGTTTTATAAATTATTTCATACCTTCTGTTTTAAAATTTTACTTGTTTGTCTCCAAAAGAGATTCATTTGCCTTTCGTAGTTTATTCAACATCATCGGAGACAACTAACCCATCTTCATTAGAATTATTGCTTCAACATATACTCCGTTTAAGAATTATTGACATCTCGGTTGGCTGTGAAGAATCGAATTTAAGTTGGTAATAGACTATTCAGTAATATTTTGGGTTGCTGAATTCAGGTTGGTACAGGAATAACACAAACATTACCCATAGAAATCTTGCTTTGATAATTTTATCGAAGATATTGGTGAATAATTATAAAAATTAGCTCTGAATTTGAGTATTTTTTGTCTTATGCTATTAAAATGGCTAGAATTGACCAGGATACATCGCGCCTAACAAGAGAACGCCAGGCAGTTTGTCGGTGTTACTTCGAGTTTTTCAAATATTTGGCATATATTTCCGCTAGTGTTTCAGGTAAACTGTTATTCACCGACTCAAAGTGTATTCTGATTGGTCAATGTCTCTTGAATTTTCAAATTTCACCAAGCCCTGTCCGTAGAATATTAGCATGTTATTATTGTTATCACAGCCTGGAATTAGCAGTGGAAGAAAACCTGTGCGATACGATTATTTCTTCAAAGAGACATTGAATGACTTTGTTTTTGCTAGAATTAAAATCAATGAATATATCAGTTTAGATATCCTTTTCGAACTGGCCAAAGAGCACCTAGATTTCAATTGATCGAAGTCAACATTATATTATATCATAAAAAAATTGGATACAAATACAAAAAAGTTGATCGAAGGAAAATTCTTACTGATAAACAGAAAAATATAATAAAAATAGTACGATATTGTGATAAATAACGAGAATACATGGGACAAAACGTAAAATTCATTTATCTAGATGAAATTTGGATATTCGAAAACGGTATTCAAATTCGTCAGTGGACACTAGAAAATAATCCAAAAGGTATGCCAAGTATATTCAAGGGTAAAGGCAGAAGGTGCACTTTTTTGAATGCTGGGACAATGGATGGATTTTTACCTGGATGTGATCCGATTCTTGACAGTGGTATTAATGATAAGGATTACTATGAATGGTGAATTATTTCATAAATGGGTTATTGAAAAATTGAAACCTTCCCTGCAAAAGGATGCCCATCAATAGGATTATGTCAGCTTATTCAATAAACACATCCAAATCACTACACTATGTGGAAACAAAGTTTTCAATGATATTTTTATCTTTGCTCTTGTATCATTCATAGATATTTTAAGTTTATTTATTATACTGTATGGTACCCTGTTCACATTCCCTCTGCTAATACACATGCTATATTGTTCCCAATTCAAAAGTATACTGAATAATTGTAAAATTGCTCATCAATTATAATATTTTCAATAATTCATGGACAGTTTTAATGAATGAAAATAAAAATTGACTTTCTTGAAGTATTCAACACCGAGCAATAAATAATTCACAAATTGGTTCATATATTGATAGTTCGGTACAAATTTCATGTCAAAATTCTTCATGTACTACAAAGATTCCTAATTTTTGTTTCTCTCTTATTTCTTCATACATTATAACGTTTTTTTCAATCCATTCTTTTGGCCCTGTGCTTGCGAAGTATCAAAAATTTTTTTCTGTTGCACCACTAGCTACCTGCTAGAATTCCATTAATTATCCTTCTTGAATCCTGACATAAAATGGTACTCTTATAGTTATATGGTTAGAATTTTGCAAGATTTACAATACCAATAAATATTGCATGGTCCTGAGTAAAAATAAATATTTATTTGAATGATCTTCAATTTTCCATGGTTGACTTTTATATGAGATAATTTCATATGAAACATTCCACGATATTTTTGCGCTTTCAAACCTGAACTCCCATGTAGAAACTGCAATCGAAATATTCCGGCTTAATTATTCGATAATTCATATACTCAACACTTTTCTAGGTTATATTTATGTTTTATTTCTATGATGAAATTGAGTAACTTTTTGTAACCAGAAATAAAGCCTCGACTGGACGTCCATGGCCTGCTTCGATGTCAATAATTCTTAAATGGACTATATATGTAGTTATATCTGAGTGATTCACACACAAATATTATGTAATTATTCACAGAAAATCATAGAGAACTTCTCGTATTAACGATAATTGAAAGCCACGTGTTGAAATACACACATTTTCTTTATAATTATACCTGGGTTCATTCAGTTCCTTTTGAATAACCCTAGTTTAATAACTCTATGTTATATGCAATTTTAATGGCCTTCAGAGTCCAGCTAATATAACTGTTATCGAAGGGCAAACATCAGTGTCGGCATTTTGCTCATACTTAATTATCATTGATCAACTGTTTAATCGAATAGGGCTCTCTTGGTTGAGTTCTATGATTTGTCTCGTACTCTTCACTCATAATTATAAGTTATAAATAATCCTTGATGGAATTTGCATCAGCAGAGGGAAACAGCTATTGTAAACGCAACTTTATTACGTTAATTACTACCGTCCACCACTGGAATTAACTCTGCGAAGAGGACATGTACTCAGGGCTTTCCTCCAACGCTGGAATGGGATTGTTCTCTGTCTCTGTTAGTGTTAGTTAGAATAATGCGAAAAATGCATCTTTCGATAGTCGGATGAACAATATTCATCTCAAAATACTCAGACATAATGATGAACGATGTGCGTCTTACAATAATTCTCAGATCAAGTGTTAAACGATATGCATCTAAATAATATTCAGTCAGTGTCCACACATCGATGCAAAGCGGTTATAGGATTACGGCGTCGATTACAAATGAAAGAAATTTTCGAAATTAAACCGGCGACACTTCACTGTTCCTCCGACAACCCAACAATTAACTTCGGCAACCCCCAAATACCCGCAATCAGGGCGTCGTATTTCGTTAATTCCTCGAACGATCGAGAAACTGGAGTCGTTCTCGACCCAAAAATGGTCCCTCTCCAATCTCGGATTCGAACGGTTGACATTCAATTCGGTTCCACACACATCCGATTCCTTTGGACCCGAATTTGCGCCATTAATTGGATCGGGTTTGTACCAGGCTCTTCCGGTAAACTTTCAGACGAATTCGAATTTAGTCTATGGAAGCGGGAAGGAATTATGTTGCTCTGAATAATTGACGGGGAATTAATATTTAGGTTGGGTTAGGTTAGATTGAGTTGTGACAGTGTTGAAAAAAATCAATCAAATCGATTCTAGCAATTCAATCTCCTCTTGACAAAGTTCAGAATACTATTAACTATACTTTTCTTCTCCCAAACAAATTTTTATGCAAACTTTCTGAAAGAACAAACTCCACACTGACGTTTCTTCATCAATTGTCAACTCGCCTCCTTTTTTCCTTCCAAATTATTTCGTATCGCTTTTCCCTTGGTATGCCAACATTCTTGATACATTTTCCATCTTCACATGCAGATCTTCATTTTGATATACTTCATAAACATAACTAAACTAAATCTAACTATTTGAATTTAACAATTTTAACCAATTCATATTCTTTTTTTCAAATAAAATGAGCCCTCTTTGAAAATATAATGCAATAACTCATAAATTGATCGAATTTCTTAAATTGACTATGAGATGTTTGAAGGTTCTTGAATTTTTTGTGATAAATTTGAATTTATTTTATTCTTAATTTTTGAAACTCTGAGAAATATGACCATGTTTTGATTTCCATAACAATATATTATTCATTTTATATTATCAGAAAATAATGACAAATTATGTATCACTGAGTTTTGTGACTTATCCTTTGAGCAAAATGAAAAGTGACTCATCAATATGGTATTACTTTTTGAGGGCTCTCCAAAAATGTTATCGGAAAAACTATCGAACCAAAGCATGAAAAGACATTGAGGAAAAACCGTTTTTCCAAAAAAAAAAATTTTGGCAAATTTGGCTGGTTTTCAAAATAAGAAAGTCAATAGACCATTTTTCACCAATTGTTCCTTCATTTGAACTTTTTCTTGCAAAATATACTTCATAATATTTTCCCATATTTTTTGAATGCTTAATCGATTCTGAATCTAAATGTTGTCTGTGATTCAATCAATTTTTGATTGTCAAAATTTGATGTTTTTATTCTCGTGAATGATAGAATAGAAAATATTAAGTCTGAATTTTCATTCAATGCTCTCAATATGTTTGCTCCTCAAGAAAATTAGGATTTTTTGAAATTATTCATTGAAAGCAACAAAAATGTTATTCACAGAAAGTGCCTGCCTCTCACTTCTTCGCACTTTCTGAGACAATCCCGAATTTCTTCAAGGACTAAACATGTTGAGTGCTTTGAAAGAAAATTCGGACTTCATATTTTCGCTTCTATTATAATCAAGAATGAAAACTTCAAATTTTGACAATCAAATATTGATTGCACCACAAACATAGATATATTTTCCGAATATGGAATCTGAATTTCCTCAGGTTGATTTTGAATGGAATTGCTTGAAATAAATTTAAAACCACCATTATATTCATATATTGGATTCAGAATCGATTGAGTATTCTGAAATTATGGGAAAATATTATGAAGTATATTTTGCGAGAAAAAATTTTCCGTTTTCTAGAAAACTGGAAGTTCAAATGAAGATACAATTGTTGATGAATTGTCTTTAGAACCTTCTTATTTTGAAAACCAGTTAAATTGACAAAAAAATTTTTTTGGAAAAACTGTTTTTCTTCAATTACTTTTCATGCCTTGGTTCGATAGTTTTTACTATAAAATATTTGGATAGCCCTCAAGAAATACTATCATATTGATGGGTCATTTTTCGATTTTGCTCAAAGGAAAGTCACAAAATACAGTGACCTGAAAATATAAAATGTAATATACATTTATTGCTAAATTTGACGAGTAGCTTCTCAAAAAAATATTCCAATTATTTTTAGAATCAAATCAAAAAAATATCGCGCCTAGTGTCCGTAAACAGAATTCATATATGATATGAAAAAATACTCGAATATCCGTAAATGTTGAATAATTCAACATCTGGCGTTAATTATGACTCAGCTGTAAACTCTCCAGTCTCCAAGTTACCTGATATTTCAAAAACATAAATCTCTAGTTGTTTCACATTCAGGGAAGTTATTGAAGAGGTCCCCACAATAAGGGTGCAAAAAGTAGGGAAAGGGATGCGAGGGGAAATGAAACAGTAAATACATGGATTGGATATCTTCTCAAAATACTTCAATTAACGCTATCTAGGTAATAATAATAATAATAATTCCTCAATTCATTTTTCGAGTTATCATCAGTTTAGAAAAGTATAAAAAAAAAAATGAACGAAGAGAAATAAGAAGTGACAATTCTGAAACAACAATGATATAAGCAAATACAAGTAATTAATTCATCATCATTGTTATTAATATGTACTTAGGTATTAGTATTATAAAAAAGCAATAGACTTCTTCAATCACCAAGTCCGAAATATTCAATGACAAACCCGATAAGAATTACAAGGCGTCAGAAAAACGTATATAGCGATGATGAATCGGCGTAATAACGCGTCGTTCCCGTTAAATGCGTGCGAAATGGAGCTTTCTCTTCCCGTTTATTCTTCTGGCACTCAGGCAATGAATCGGATAACTCCTCGATCCATCAAACGATGGTGCAAGACCTGCTGCCAGTCTGACGCCTACCGCCCTAAATAATATCCACTTAACGGACTCATTCGTCTTTTCCCGCCGATATATCCGCTGAATTTGACTGAAACGGGACAAATCGATCGGAAGAGGATGAACTCGATGGCCGGCAATTAATCCGCGGTTTCGGTTTTTTTCTTTCAAGATCGATTAGTCGGGGGACGGAAAGGAGGCGACGTTACATTAGTGATGTTATTTTCCGACAAAATACGGAAGTGCGTTTGTTTGTCCCTACTTCACGTCCAAACGGATGGACGGATCTATACTCCTTTTAAGAATTATTGAGATCTCGGTAGGCTGTGGAAAATCGAATTTAAGTTGGTAATAATAAGTGATATTTTGGGTTGCTGAATTCAGGTTGGTATAGGAATAAAACTAACATAACCCATAGATAACTCGCTTTGATGATTTTATCGAGATATTGGTGAATAATTATAAAAATTAGCTCTGAATTTGAGTATTTTTTGTCTTGTGCTATTGAAATGGCTGGAATTCACCAGGATACATCGCGCCTAACAACAAGAGAACGCCAGGCAGTTTGTCGGTGTTACTTCGAGTTTTTCAAAGATTTGGCATATATTTCCGCTAGTGTTTCAGGTAAACTGTTATTCACCTACTCAAAGTTTATTCTGATTGATCAACGTCTCTTAAATTTTTGAATTTCTCCGATCCCTGTCTGTAGAATATTAGCATGTTATAACAGCCTGGAATTAGCAGTGGAAGAAAACCTGTGCAATATTATTATTCCTTCAAAGAGATAATGAATGACTTTGTTTTTGCTAGAATTAAAAACAATGAATTAATCAGTTTAAATAAAATACTGAGAATATATGGAACAAAACGTAGAATTCATGTATCTAGATGAAACCTGGATATTCGAAAACGGTATTCAAATCCGTCAGTGGACACTAGAAAGTAATCCATAAGGTATGCCGAGTATATTCAAGGGTAAAGGCAGAAGATACACTATTTTGAATGCTGGAACAATTGATAGATTTTTACCTGGATGTGATCTGATTCTTCACAGTAATATTAATGATAAGGATTACCATATGGTGAAATATTCCATAAATGGGTTATTGAAAAATTGAAACCTTTCCTGCAAAAGGATGCCCATCAATAGTATTATGTCAGCTTATTCAATAAACACATCCAAATCACTACACTTATACGTGGAAAATAAAAATTGACATTCTCGAAGTATTCAACACCGAGAGAACTAAATAATTCACGAATTGGATCATATGTTGATAGTTACAGTACAAATTTCATGTCAAAATTCTTCATGTACTACATAGATTCTTAAATTTTGTTTCTCTCTTATTTCTTAATATATACAGGGTGTCCAGGAAAATGTGGGAAATCTCTCGGATTCAGATAAAAGATAAAAAAATAAGATGACAAGTTCCCATAATTTTTTTTCCTAGCGGCCCTACGGAGATACGGCCTCCTAAATGACGCCAATGGAAATTCATTTTACTGGAATAAATTTCAAACTACTTAATATAATTTAATGAAAATTTGATATGATAAACAGTAGTAAGGACCCCTTAAAATACTGCCCTTAAATTTGAATTAACTCGTTTAGTTTACCAGGGGCGGCCTAGGTTGTACATTTTAATGCCTATATTTTTAACACCCTGTATGATAAGGAGTTAAAAAAAAACAAATTTGGATACCTTGAACATTAAACTAAAGAAAAGGTATTCTTGTTTATTGTCGATAAAATGAACCGTTCTCGAAAAACAAAATAATAAAAGAAGTATCTTTTTTATTTCTTTCGAAAAGAACCATGAATTCTATTTTTTTTTGTCTGCAACAAAGTGTGATACGAAAGTTATTCAAGAAACAAAAAAGTTTAAGTTCATGTTATTGAATACGACAAAATTCGTTTCTTATCACATCACAATGAAATGTATGTATTGTTATGGTTCAATTTTTTTTATATTAATAATTATTAAATTTTGTGAAAGAACCACTAACAATATTCTTATAATTTTGTTTTTCAATTTTTCTTCTATTTTTCCCGTGACTCTTTTTAAGGGGGTTCTCAAGGTGCACAAATGATATAATTTTTGTTTACAAAAACTTATTATTTAAATCAATAAACTAATTCTAATAATTTTATAAATTCCAAAGAATGACTCTTATCGAACAAGATATAAATTAAAAAAAAAACTCACAGAGAACAACTAACTCTAAATACCTAAAGTTCCTCAACTTTCCTTACTGGCTTGTCTATAGTTAATGATACAATCCCTGAACTCCAATATTATTTATCTCAGTTTCTTTCGGCCCTTTTTCCTTCCAATTGTGTTGATACTTCCTTCAAAGTACGTTGACGTCATTGATATTTTCTTTAGTTTCCATTATTTCTGGTTCCATTTAATTTGTTATTAACAAATATCTCGATGATTTTTCGTTTTACAATCTCAATTTGAATAATACTTTTCAAAGATTTATTTCCACTCTTGGATTTCCATGACAGTATTTTTGTTAAGGTGCCTTTCTGGGCCAAAACTGCATTGTTGAGAATCTTTGTAATTTTGTCGTATTCAATAACGTAAACTAAAACTTTTTTGTTCCTTCAATAACTTTTGTATTACACTTAGTTGCAGACAAAAAAAAAAATAGAATTCATGGTTCTTTTTAATAGAAATAAAAAAATTACTTCTTTTATTATTTTTTTTTTCAAAAACGATTCATTTTATCGACAATGAACAAGAGTACCTTTTCTTTAGCTCAATGTTCAAGGTATCCAAATTTGTTTTTTTCAACTCCTTATCATACAGGGTGTTAAAAATGTAAGCATTAAAACGTACAACTTAGTCCGCCCCTGGTAAACTTAACAAGCTAATTCAAATTTAACGGCAGTATTTTAAGAGGTCCTTACTATTGCTTATCATATCAAATTTTCATTATATCAAATAGTTTAAAATTTATTCCAGTAAAATGAATTTTCAGTGGCGTCATTTAGGAGGGCGTATCTCTGTAGGGAGGGCTGATAGGAAAAGAAAATATGGGAACTTGTCATCTTAGTTTTTTATGTTTTATCTGAATCCGAGAGATTTCCTACATTTTCCCGGACACCCTGTATATAATGTTTTTTCCAATCCATTCACTTGGCCCCGTGCTTGCGAAAAATCAAAAATTTTAGTTGTGTTTGTTGCACCACTTCAGCTACCTGCTAGAGTTCCATTAATTATTCTTCTTGAATCTTGACATAAAATGATACTCTTATAGTTATATTGTTAGAATTTTGAAAGATTTCCAATACCAATAAAGATGGCATGGTCTTGAGTGGAAATAAATATTTGGTTGACTTTTAAATGAACGATATCTCAACTCAACGACTTGCTTGGAAGTTCAGATAATTTCATATGAAAGCATTCCACGATATTTTAGCGCTTTTAAACCCGAATTCCCATGTTCAAACTGCTGTCGGAATATTCCGGATTCCGGCTTAATTATTGGATAATTCGTATACTAAACACTTTTGTAGGTTATATTTATGTTTGATGTTTTATTTCTATGATGAAATTGAACAGTAACTTTTTGCAACCAGAAATAAAGCCTCGACTGGACGTTCAAGGCCTGCTTCGATATCAATGATTCTTAAATGAAGTATACGTGATTTTTCACAGACAAAAACCCGGAAAGTGACATAGGCTCATTCAATCGCAATCAACCAACCCGAATCCATCGATAATTCTCAATTCGGCCGACACGAGAGCACTCAATTAATAAGTCTGACCGCCCCACAATCGAGTCGCAGTATTTGTAAACAATTCTTTTCGAGGGGGCCCATAAACAACGTCCGGGTTAAACACCACCGCCCCTGCCCGGAATTTATCGACTGCAAAGACGTGAAATAAGGTTAATGTCGTGCGGGGGAGATTTAAGTGTTGCCGATTCCACGGAGGGGGCCCCGGGATACACGATAACACAATATTTATCTCGGACGGTTCCCCCGTTCCGCGTTTATTCGCTTAATTTGAATTTACCGATGTTTATGGAACGTTCAAACGGGTGGTTGATTTACCGCGCCGGGAATTTATAAGAACCTCCTGGTGTTTTATTGTGGCCCAGGAAGGAGTTTTGGTGGTAGATGGAGCCACCTGCAGCGCGATGTTCAAGCGTGTCCTGCCTACAGTGACTTTATACGAGATAGTGGCGACAATAGGGATGTAAGTTCCGCCCAGCCGCCATGTTGCGTCAAAATTCAAATGAGATAGTACTGGAATAGCAGTTTTTTCAACGAAATATTCAAATATAAACTGAATAGCTTTGAATTTTTTCTGCAACCTGATTTATAATTGGAATGGTTACTCAATCATTGCCTTTTAATAGAAAAACTATTCAAATTGAACTCTTAATATCTGAAATAAATGTGCAACGACCGTCATATTCGCTGATCCTTTGACGAAACTTTTGAATATTGTATGATTATACCATTGTATACAGAATTTATTTAATGATTATACTGAGATTCTTATTGATAATTTGATTCTTCAATTTATGAAAATAAGGTATATTATTGCAAAGACAGGACAATCTTTCAATATTCATATTTTGAGTGGAAATTACTGATTTATATTGTTTTAAGGTAGTTTCAGGTCTGAAAAGTTCCAAAACAATGCCCTATTCCAAAAAAAATAATGAATATCCTCTTAACATTTCAAGTTGGGTAAATTTTGTAGAATTTCTGAACCGGCAGGAACGATGCAATTTTTAAAAGTATAACATCTTGACTGTCAAAGGAAAAATCAAAATTGAAATGGTATATCAAATATCGGTTAATCGAAATTTTCATTATTATAGAAGGAAATGGAATTTTTTTTTTTAGTCAATATTAGATTCTTCGGAACATCAAACTATTTTTAAAATTCTTTTTTTTTCATTGAAAAGTTCGTTTTTTTATATGAATAACAATAAATTCATGAGAGAACAATATACAAATTTATCTATTGTTTAATTGACTTGTACAATTGCAATTTGAAATATAAATATCAGCACCTCAAAGGTAAGGTGTGTTAAGCCACATTTTTTTCTGAAACGAGTTATGTACACTTTTGGATTTATATTATTAATTCTATCTAGTGGAAAACAGATTTAACTCCCTAGAGAGTTAAATCTGTTTTACACTAGGTAGAATTAATAATATATATCCAATAGTGTAGATAACTCGTTTCTGGAAAAAATGTGACTTAACACATCTTACCTTTGAGGTGCTGATATATAATACATATACGAGTAACTAGAAAAATCTGAAAAAAGCAATACTATAAGGATCTTGAGAAGACCGCACTCAAAATGAGTGTCCGGCCACTTTTTTTTACTCGCAAATCGTCTGCATGAACTTTCCTTTTTTTTTATTTATTTTTAACATAATATTATAAATCTATTCATAATTTTATTTTCTATAAATCTCACCAGAAGTGAAAGATTTTGACATTTTAATAATAGTCTGAAGGATATTGAATTATTGCAAATTTTCATTTCAATTCATTTTGATGCATTTTAAACTGTATAATCTGCTGGTTAAAAACTGTCATAAATCGTTTACAATGCTTGTTTTCGACTAAGATATAGTTTTCTTCCATTTTAAGAAGCATAATTTTAATTTCAATAATCCCCTGATAAAAACCAATTTATACGTCTTATATATTTTCACAAAAAAACCGGGATTTTTTTCGCGGCTTAGTTTTATGAGTTTCATTCAAGTCATAGCATATTTCAGCACCTAGCAAAAAATTTCACTCAAACCCAAGAGCTGACCATATTCTACACCTTTTCATTAGATTGCTATAAAAACTGGATATATTTGTTTTTTTTTGCGAGAATGTAAAATTGGATTTTTTTTTTATAAATCCCACAAGAAGTGAAAGATTTTGACATTTTAATAATAGCCTGAAGGATATTGAATAATTTCAAATTTTCATTTCAATTCATTTTGAGGCATTTTAAACTGTATAATTTACTGAGTAAAAAATGTCATGAATCGTTACTAATGCTTGTTTTTGATTCAAATATAGTTTTCGTTCATTTTAAGAAGCAAAATTTTATTGTCAACAATCTCCTGATAAAAACCAATTCATCAGTCTTATATAATTTTTCACAAAAAAAACCGGGATATTTTCGCGACTTAGTTTTATGTGTTTCATTCATTTCATAGCATATTTCAGCACCTGTTAAAATTTACTCAAATCTAACAGCTGACTATATTCTACACCTTTCATTAGATTGCAATGAACACTGGATATATCAGAATTTTTTGCAAGAAGTGTAGAATTGGATTTTTTTTATAAATCTCACAAGAAGTGAAAGATTTTGACATTTTAATGATAGCCTGAAGGAAATTGGATTATTTCAAATTCTCATTTCAATTCATTTTGATGAATTTCAAACTGTATAATTTGAGTGAAAACTTTCCTAAATCGTTTGTAATGCTTGTTTTCGATTTAGATAAAGATTTCGTTCATTTTAAGAAGCAGAATTTTATTCTCTACAATCCCCTAAAAAAAACCAATTTGTACAGTCCTATGACAAATGCCTAATTACAGAATCTTCAGCCATAATTTTAAAATGAATACAAAGATTCAAATATTGTGAATAATAATTACTCCCATTAAAAAAAAAACTAGTCGGCAATATTCAACCTAAAATAATTGAAATACTGAAATCAACGATGTGGTAATATGAACGAGCACTCAGTTATGGAAAAAATATTATTCGAATACATTTTTTTTTAATTCCACACTCCAGTCCCGAATAAATTAAATCCCTAGACCGGAAAATTTCCACTCAGGATAGGAAAATATTCTTCGAATTAACCCATTCCAGGTGAATTTTTTTCATCAAGCAAATGAAAAAACTATGTAGTCTACGGATAACAAAGAAACTCTTCCCGCCACCCACACAGATGGAAAATTAATATTCAACGAGAGTTTTTTATTCGTATTCAGCAATTTTTTGAATCTAGGTATACTCAATCTTGGCCTTAAAGGGGAAGTCACTAATTTCCGGGAAAAAATATCCCAATTAAGGGTTTTTTAGGAAAAAATTCCCAAAGAATAGTTTCTGTTCAAACACTGCGGAATATATCATTCAATAAGCTTATTTATAGGACGAAACTTAGTGATATTATTTCCTCAGAAGTTCCGAAAAATAGTAAAACTGGAAACTCGTTACGTCATAAGAAGCGACAATAACGCTGCTTCCTAAATGTTCCATTAAATTGGAGGGTTTTATAGTGACGTTCTTTTGAATATTACATTATATCTATAAACCTTCTTTGAGATAGAGTCTTGGGCAAATCAATTGAAAAATTGAACAAAATTCTTTAAAATTGTAATTGGATGTAAATTATTTTCAAAATTCAAATAAATTACTTTAATTTCACAATAGAGCCATAACACTATCTACTATTTTTCATGGGTGAAAATTTTTCTGAAAAAAACTATTACAAGGAAGAAATATTGCTGATGAAAATTCAAAATATGGTTCAAAATAGTCCAGTAAAGATGATTTACTTTGAGAGGTTTGATTTTCTCAGGAATTGTCACTTCACTCCGATTAAGGAGTGTTTGTTTTTTGATAATGAAAATATAGTAGGGCATAGCATTGATCTTCAATTTTCGAGTTCCATCCTCTCGAGTTTTCTTCCACATATCAGCAGAAAAGTGAACCTGCAATTGAATTATTCTGTTTATATAACCTCGAATATAAACCATCAATTTTTCTTCAAACATATCTCACATAAATATAAATTGTTTATGGGGGTCCATTTATCCCTCCCAGTTTTAATTTGCCACTGCTTCTTCTTTCAGGATCTACTGGAAAGCGTTTCATAAGGAACCCTTTTGCAGAAGAATTGCTGCACAACATGGTATTCTGCTTCGTTATTAATTTTTCAAATGCAATGAGCTGAGATGGATATTACGTTTCCTGGTTTTTATAGTCAAATAAACGTTTATCTTCGAGAAAACCAAGATAACTGCACAAATCACTAAGCTAACAACAAATATTTTGACGCAACATGGAAATTTATACCACGTGACGGCGACAACCAATCCGAAAGTGGACATCTATTGTCGCCACTGTCCTGTATAAAGTCACCGTAGTCCTGCCTGTCCCTTCGAGCAAAGTGTGGAACGAAAATTCAAGACTTGTTTCTGTTTTTTCAACCATTTCAATATGGCTCGAAGCAAATTTGTGGTAATGGAGGTGAAATAAACCGTGCTTTTTGGTTCGATTACGATAAATCATTCCCAATCAAATGATTCATTCCCCCCATATCCTCCCCTTCCTCCTCTTCATCCAGGAAATGAACTACTGTATCAATGGAGGCTGTTGTGTCGATGCTTCAAATCGGTTTTATCTCAGCAAACCTTCGATTCCATCGACACGCTTGAAACTGCGATAAAAACTTCCCTGAATTGCAACCCCTCCTTTCGATAAACGCAGGTGAATACACGGAAAAAAATTAGTTCCGCAAATGCCACCCTCGAGTGCACCGAAGCTCTGAGACATCCGAGATCGGGTTCAAACCAAAACTACCCTCAATCCGAGCTTACCACGTCGGTTTCCTCTCCTACGAATCTGAGAGATCCGGATGTTCAGGGCTCGATAATCCGCAGACGGTGCCACCCGAATATCGCACAAACATCGCGACTCCCCCCTCGACACTTAATCACTCATAATTACTCCAAAACCGACGTTGAGATGGAGGAGTTGAGTATAACGTTCGTCAAGTGAATTGTCGAGAGCGCCCCACGAATAAATAATTAAGATTCCGGTTAGAATGGAATCATTAGGGAACACGAGAAACTAATCCGTAGAGTGTTCCTTAACCGGATGATCGCCGCGAAAGATTCGGTGACCTCCCTACCCCCCCTCCTTACGAAAGAGTTTGGAGGTTGAACTTGAGGGAGATTTTCTGGAATAATTTGGAGCCCTATCCTTAACATTCTTGAAATGTATCCTGGCGAAGATAGATACATTCATTTTGTTCTTGATCAATTCAGTCGTCTGTTTTGCAGTTGGTGAAAATTGCTTGAGATCATTCCGCCATTTATCGTTGTAGAATATTTCGAATCGAATTTTGTTCAATTTTATGCATTTTGGGTGTTTTGAGCTAAAAATTTCTTTTGTGCAGTTGAAGTGAAATCGATGTGAGTTAGTCATATAAATTTTCACAAAAAAAACGGGGATTTTTTTCGCGGCTTAGTTTTATGTGTTTTATTCATTTCATAGCATATTTCAGCACCTGTAAAAATTTTATTCAAATCCAACAGCTGACTATATTCTACACCTTTTCATTAGATTGCTATAAAAACAGGATATATTTGATTTTTTTTGCGAGAAGTGTAAAATTGGACTTTTTTTCTATGAATCTCACAAGAAGTGAAAGATTTTGACATTTTAATAATAGCCTGAAGGATATTGAATAATTTCAAATTTTCATTTCAATTCATTTTGAGGCATTTTAAACTGTATAATTTACTGAGTAAAACTGTCATGAATCGTTTCTAATGCTTGTTTTCTATTCAAATATAGTTTTCGTTCATTTTAAGAAGCAAAATTTTATTGTCAACCATCCCCTGATAAAAACCAATTCATCAGTCTTATATAATTTTTCACAAAAAAAACTGGGATTTTGTTCGCGACTTAGTTTTATGTGTTTCATTCATTTTATAGCATATTTCAGCACCTGTTAAAATTTTACTCAAATCTAACTGCTGACTATATTCTACACCTTTTCATTAGTATGATATGAAAACTGGATTTATTCGATTTTTTTGCAAGAAGTGTGAAATTGGATTTATTTTTCTTTGAATTTCACAATAAGTGAAAGATATACACATTTTAATAAAAGCCTGAAGCATATTGAATAATTTCAAATTTTCATTTCAATTCATTTTGATGCATTTTTAACTGTATAATTTACTGAGTAAAAACTGTCATAAATCGTTTTTAATTCTTGTTTTCGATTCAAATATAGTTTTCGTTCATTTTAAGAAGCAAAATTTCATTGTCAACAATCCCCTGATAAAAACCAATTCATCAGTCTTATATAATTTTTCACAAAAAAAAACCGGGATTTTTTTCGCGGCTTAGTTTTATGTGTTTCATTCTTTTCATTGCTTATTTCAGCAACTGTGAGAATCTCACTCAAATCCAACAGCTGACCATATTCTACACCTTTTCATTAGTTTGCTATGAAAACTGGATATTTTGGTTTTTTTGAAATTGAATTTTTTTTCTTTGAATCTCACAAGAAGTGAAAGATTTTGACATTTCAATGATAGCCTGAAGGATATTGTTTTCGATTTAGATATAGTTTTCGTTCATTTTAAGGAGCAGAATTTTATTCTCAATGATCCCCTGATGAAAACCAATTTATACGTCTTGAATATTTTCCGAATAAAAATAGGAATTTTTTTCGAGGCGTAGTTTTTTGTGTTTCATTCATTCCATAGCATATTTTAGCACCTGTTAAAAATTTCACTCAAATCTAACAGCAGACCATATTCTACACCTTTCATTTGATTGCTATGAAAACTGGATATATTCGATTTTTTGCAATAGGTGTAAAATTGGATTTTTTTTCTATAAATCTCACAAGAAGTGAAAGATTTTGACATTTCAATAATAGCCTGAAGTATATTGAATTATTTCAAATTTTCATTTCAATTGATTTTGATGCATTTTGAACTGTATAATTTGCTGAGTAAAAATTGTCAGAAATCGTTTTTGATGCTTGTTTTCGATTCAAATATAGTTTTCGTTCATTTTAAGAAGCAAAATTTTATTGTCAACAATCCCCTGATAAAAACCAATTCATCAGTCTTATATAATTTTTCACAAAAAAACGGGATTTTTTTCGCGACTTAGTTTTATGTGTTTCATTCATTTCATAGCATATTTCAGCACCTGTTAAAATTGTACTCAAATCTAACAGCTGACTTTATTCTACACCTTTCATTAGATTGCTATGAAAACTGGATATATTCGATTTTTTTGCAAGAAGTGTGAAATTGGATTTTTTTTTCTTTAAATCTCACAATAAGTGAAAGATTTCGACATTTCAATGATAGCCTGAAGGATATTGTTTTCGATTTGGATATAGTTTTCGTTCATTTTAAGGAGCAGAGTTTCATTCTCAATAATCCCCTGATGAAAACCAATTTATACGTCTTAAATATTTTCACAATAATAACAGGAATTTTTTTCGAGGCGTAGTTTTTTGTGTTTGTGTTTGTGTTTGTGTTTCATTCATTTCATAGCATATTTTAGTACCTGTTAAAAATTCCACTCAAATCCAACAGCAGACCATATTCTACACCTTTTCATTAGATTGCTATGAAAACTGGATATATTCGATTTTTTGCAATAGGTGTGAAATTGGATTTTTGTTCTATAAATCTCACAAGAAGTGAAAGATTTTGACATTTTAATAATAGCCTGAAGTATATTGAATTATTTCAAATTTTCATTTCAATTCATTTTGATGCATTTTGAACTGTATAATTTACTGAGTAAAAAATGTCATGAATCGTTTCTAATGCTTGTTTTCGATTCAAATGTAGTTTTCCTTCATTTTAAGAAGCAAAATTTTATTGTCAACAATCCCCTGATAAAAACCAATTCATCAGTCTTATATAATTTTTCACAAAAAAAACCGGGATTTTTTTCGCGACTTAGTTTTATGTGTTTCATTCATTTCAAAGCATATTTCAGCACCTGTTAAAATTTTATTCAAATACAACAGCTGACTATATTCTATACCTTTCATTAGATTGCTATAAAAACTGGATATATTCGATTTTTTTGCAAGAAGTGTGAAATTAGATTTTTTTTCTTTAAATCACACAATAAGTGAAAGATATCGACATTTTAATAATAGCCTGAAGGATATTGAATAATTTCAAATTTTCATTTCAATTCATTTTGATGCATTTTAAACTGTATAATTTACTGAGTAAAAAATATCATGAATCGTTTCTAATGCTTGTTTTCGATTCAAATGTAGTTTTCCTTCATTTTAAGAAGCAAAATTTTATTGTCAACAATCCCCTGATAAAAACCAATTCATCAGTCTAATACTAATTTATTCACAACACTCAATACTTTATCTCCACGCAAGTCCTATTCTGTACTACTAACTCTCAATCGGGCAGACGGCGTTTTATATCGCCGCTTCATGTTCTCGAAGGGTCTGGAAAGTCGAGAATGGCGTGAAAACATCTAGATGCGACAGGTCCGGCATAAGTTCGTTACATTACTCTTCCATCTGTGTGGGAGATTTAACCTTTCTTCCTTCCTCTGATCTCATCTAACCTGGCTTCAACCTCTGTTTTCCTGTTAAACCCCTATTTTCCTGTCCCTTTTTACACCATTTTTAAATCATATACTAACCCTCTTTTATTTTCTTTTAAATCCTAGAAAAAGTTGTTCGAGAGTAAGTATCAATCTTAGATCGAAAATATTCAATTCTAGTTAGGAGGCCAAAAAATGCTGAAAATTATTGAATCGCTGTTTCATCATGTTCGTTCCTTCGTTGGAAACCGATATTTTATTCCAAAAAACTCTGACCATATGGTAAAACATAGATTAAAATAATGTTGGCTAAACAAGATTAATTCCGGTAGGATAATCTGAATTTCTGTGGGAAATACCAAACATTCCTGTTGAATTGAATGTGTCCATACTGTTAGTCGTACAAATATTGTTGGGTTATACTTATACAAAATTATTATATTTTACTAGATATTCCTGTAACATTTACGGAAATATTCCTTATAAAATAAAAATATCTGACCACTGCTATACTTACCGTTTTTCCTGTTCATAGGATTCAAGTCACTTAAACTGTAATCCGCATGTTAGATTGCAAGTACAGATTATTCTCAGAACGGTCTTTTTTTGTTGTGATAGCAGTAATTGCGATTGAATAACAGGAATTAATTCAATCACGGGATTCGTTTTTTTACAGTGTCGAAAGTACAACCCTTAAATCGACATAGTTCTCATAAACCATCAACTCTCGTATAAATTCTCGATCCCAGGAAACACGGTCGACAAACGGACACATTCGAGCTACCTAATCATATTCATCGGTCAATTAACCCCCCAACTTTTTGCCCCTCGTCGACCGGCCAGGGTAGCGGACGCTTATTAGCGCCCTCGTCCGACAGGCCGCAACTTGTCCATTAGATGGAAAGTTGGCGGGACCTCAAAGGATTACTGGGGATGGACCTGGCCGGACAGATGCATATTCAATAGTTTGCGTTATACCTCCACCGGGTCCGTGGGGGGGGAGGGTGGACGCTTAATGTGTCGACACTACGGGAAATGGAGGAAATCGAATTCGAAGTTTGGACGCACGGGGTTGAGAATGGGATTTTCAATTCAAATTAGGGTGGCGGTCGTGGTCGGTGCGGTAATTGGTAATTAATACTGATCCAGTCGGTCATGATTATGAATTGAACGTCCGATGCAACATTAACAATATCTGAGAGGCTCACAACGTTCATCATCTCACTTATCGACCCAAGATTCAACTGGGAGTGCTTTTCTTCATGTATCTTAGCCGATTCTTAAGTCGTGAATGTTGGGTTGGCTTACTCGAGTTCGTTTTTGTTAATGATCAATCATCGTCGTACGCTCCGAGCAGTTTGGTCGAAGAAACGAATCTTCTGATATATCGCCAGTTATCGCACCATTTTTTCCTCTATATTGTTGAAAGTAAACCAGAGGGATATTGAGCAACTTTGAGTGAACTGCCTTTGTGTAATTTCTCTTCAACCAGGTGATAGCCACAGGAATTGTACAGGAGGAAGGTAAACTCCCTGTTTCCCAATTCCTTCGTGAGTCGTTTCCATTTGTTATTAGCAAGAGGGTGGTTTCAAAGGAAAAAATCATAGGGTTAATAATGGAAGTAATGGTTCCCCAAAGAGTTAAGTTTGGTCACGAGTCGTTTTCTTTTGTTATTAGCAAAAGGGTGGTTCAAAAGGAAAAAATTATAGGGTAAATAATAGAAGTTTAGCGAGGTGTTATCGCTATTTCGAATCGCGCTCCCTGATGGGGAAACGGATGTGTGTTTCGTCCCACAGTTTGCTGGTGGACTCATCAGTAGGGCTGATCCAGCAAACTGTTGCCCTAGACACCTTCACAAGGAAAGTGGTACTCTCCGTTCGTCGAGTGCCTCTAGAAGAGATCCGCGGGAGACAACGCGGAGTGACGTAGCCGACAACGCCATCTTCGAACGACGGCGGAGAGCCGCCACAGAAGTAATGGTTCCCCAAAGAGTAGATCGCAACATTTTTTCCTCTATATTGTTGAAATTAAACAAGAGTGATTTTGACCAACTTTGAGTGAAGTGCCTTGTGTTATTTTCCTTCAACCAGGTGACAGCCACGGGAATTGTACAGAAGGAAGGTTAACTCCCTGTGCCCAATTCCTTCGTGAGTCGTTTCCATCCGTTATACGCAAGAGGGTGGTTCCAAAGGAAAAAATTATAGGGTTAAGAATGAAAGTTATGGTTCCCCAAAGAGTTTTCTTCGATATTCGAAAAGAGTCGGTTACATGGTGAGTGAGTTGAATGTAGAAAAACCGAATCATTCCATCCCCTATTCAGTCAAGAAAACCTGCGAACCTGCGTAGAAATCGATGGCGCATAAATCAAGGTGAGCTACGACGTTATTGGAATTCAGTCTGCATTCGCAGCAAAACGATAGTATAATGTCTAAAAATTGAGATTTTAATGGCTTTTTCAGTACCGAGCGCAATTTATCTCAGGCGACTACATCAGCCCGTCCTCCCAAACGCGTTGCTCTTTTTATAACGGGGGGGGAAGTTAAGCCAAAGTACGAATTTACTCTCCCGAAATTTCGCGTGATAAACAACCCCTCCGGGGATGTTGCGAATGAAGAATAAACGAAATATTTCTCTCCCTGTCTCTGGGTCGTATCCGATAAACGAGTATGTAGGTTGTTGGCTTTTGCTCGAAATAATTGTTGGCAATATTATATCAGCTTAGGGGGGATGTTTCTTCGGAACTTTTAATGTCCAATTTACCCGAACTTTTATGAATTATGCTCGATTAAACCAGTCTGGAGGAATTAAGAAGTCTATAAGTTCTTCTCTGACACCCTTGATTAGGTCTTCGAAGAAAAATTCTGGAGTTTCACATCAGAAGAGCAAATTCCAATCTTGTGAATTTGGTACAAAAACAGATATAATGAACGTCGCTCTAAAACCCTCCTATTCAGTAAAACATTCAGGAAGCAGCGTTATTGCCGCTTTTTATGACGTCACGAGTACCCTGAGTTACCACTTGTACTATTTTCAGAAACTTCTGAGGGAATATCAGCCTGTTTCATCCCTAATTGAAATGGAACTTGTGTCAGCTCATATAATGGTTAACTCCCGTTTTATATTGAGAGTTCGATCTACACCAACGGCCCAACGTTTACCGAACGGCTCAACAGAGGGCGCCACCTAATAGCCAAAACTCAAAAGATACTACCAAAGGATTGAAAAGCGACAGAAAAGGTGTGAGCATTTGAAGACAGTAATTCTGTAATCAAATTCGCTGATACGAGTCCGGAATCCGGGATTCAAATTTCTTACCCAATCGAGGAGAGACCTTGTGAAGATTGAAAATATGAGCAAAAACATATCTGGAACTTTCTTGTCAACAACCAATTTCGTCAACTTTTCGATTGGGGCCGAATCGCATTGGGGTAGAAGAGTTGTTTTGGAGCAAGTTGATCCCATTGCAGCCAAATATAGATATCGATAAAGAATAAAAAGCAGATTGAACCAGTTTCGAAATATCAAGACGCCTGAGGATCGTAGATTACATTCGGCGGGGCCAATATTGATTCGGTGCTGAGGGATTTGATGAATTCAAGAATCAATTCAATCTATGATTATTTGTGAAACATTAACCACAATGAAAATACTCTCTTCTTCGAGTCGATTCACCTATGGCGAAAGGAGCGTGATTGGTTGCGACACACTATGCTTCGCATTGTTATTCGTATGAAAAAGACAGAGTAACGCGATATTGTCTTTTCATGATACTAATGCTACATATCCTGGTGAATAAAATCAGAAAGAATCCAATAAAACTTGGGAGCGATTCTTTCACGTCGTCCTGACGTATCTCTATGTGTTTCGTCCAGATTAAAATTCCTGCCTCGGAAAATAAGTCCTTCTGTTTCTAATAGCGCGATCGTTTTATATTCGAGAGGAATCGCCCTTTTCCAATACCCTACCCGATTCTGTTTGTCTTTTTCGCGATCTTGTTATTCCTGGGGGATAAACTCGATTCCCTTCTATCGTGAGCTAGTTTGTAGGTCGCTACAGAGATTCCTCTCTGGGATATTAAAATGGTCCGCCGATTCTGACCGAGGATTTTCGTAAAGGTTTTGTCACACCTCCCGACTGCCCTACCGAACACTCTTTCTTTCATATCGTCTTATTCTGTTTGGTCAAAGTGGAAGGCTGGGGCCATCGATTTGAACCATGAACTATTTCATTTCTGTTCGTTTTCTGTGGTGGAAGAATTTGTGGTTTAGGAAAAATCGAAGTTCAGTTGAAGGTTTCCAGTGTCCGGATTTTTCTTTATTTCTAAATATTTAATCATTGAAAATAGGGGTTTTCCTCGCAGATCTTTCCCTACTGTCACACCTCGATCGATAACAATGAAAGCCGTTTCCAATGAAAAATACAAATGAATGTTAGTTATTTGAGTTCTGAGCTAGTTGTTTTGATCAATTCAACTTCCCGACCATTTCCTTCAGTACAAGACTAATATCCAAGAAATAAAGAGATCTATGTCTGCCTTAAATAGGTAGCATTCGTTTCAAATGAAAAATACAAATAAATGTTTGTTATTTGAGTTCAAAACTAGTTGTTTCAATCACCTTAACTTCCCAACCATTTCCATTAGTACAAGAGTCATATCCAAGAAAGAAAGAGATCGACGTTGGCCTGAAATAGGTAATATGCTTCTCCAATGAAAAACACCAAAAAAAAAGTTTGTTAAATTTGATTTCTCAACTAGTTGTTTCAATTAGTTCAACTTCCCAACCATATTCATTAGTACGAGAGTAATATCTAAGAAACAAAGAGATCCATGCTGGCGTTCAATAGGTAGCATTCGTTTCCAATGAAAAACACAAATAGATGTTTATTATTTGAGTTCTTAACTAGTTGTTTCAATCATTTTAACTTCCCAACCATTTCCATTAGTACAAGAGTAATATCCAAGAAAGAGAGAGATCGACGTTGGCCTGAAATAGGTAGTATGCTTCTCCAATGAAAAACACAAAAAAATGTTTGTTAAATTTTAGTTCTAAACTAGTTATTTTAATCACTTCAACTTCCCAACCATTCTCATTAGTACAAGAGTAATATCTGAGAAATAAAGAGATCTATGCAGGCCTTAAACATGTAGCATTCGTTTTCAATGAAAAACACAAATAGATGTTTGTAATTTGTGTTCTGAACTAGTTGTTTTAACCACCTTGACTTCCCAACCATTTCCATTAGTACGAGAGTAATATCCAAGGAAGAAAGAGATCGCCGTTGGCCTAAAATGGGTAGTATTCTTCTCCAATGAAGAACACAAAAAAAATGTTTGCTAAATTTGAGTTCTAAACTAATTATTTCAATCACTTCAACTTCCCAACCATTCTCATTAGTACAAGAGTAATATCTAAGAAACAAAGAGATCCATGCTGGCATTCAATAGGTAGCATTCGTTTCCAATGAAAAACACAAATAGATGTTTATTATTTGAGTTCTTAACTAGTTGTTTCAATCATTTCAACTTCCCAACCATTTCCATTAGTACAAGAGTAATATCCAAGAAAGAGGGAGATCGACGTTGGCCTGAAACAGGTAGTATGCTTCTCCAATGAAAAACACAAAAAAAATGTTTGTTAAATTTTAGTTCTGAACTAGTTATTTTAATCACTTCAACTTGCCAACCATTCTCATTAGTACAAGATTAATATCTGAGGAATAAAGAGATCTATGCAGGCCTTAAACATGTAGCATTCGTTTTCAATGAAAAACACAAAAAGATGTTTGTAATTTGTGTTCTGAACTAGTTGTTTTAACCACCTTGACTTCCCAACCATTTCCATTAGTACGAGAGTAATATCCAAGGAAGAAAGAGATCGCCGTTGGCCTAAAATAGGTAGTATGCTTCTCCAATGAAGAACACAAAAAAAATGTTTGTTAAATTTGAGTTCTAAACTAATTATTTCAATCACTTCAACTTCCCAACCATTTTCATTAGTAAAAGAGTAATATCTAAGAAACAAAGAGATCTATGCTGGCATTCAATAGGTAGCATTCGTTTCCAATGAAAAACACAAATAGATGTTTATTATTTGGGTTCTTCACTAGTTGTTTCAATCATTTCAACTTCCCAACCATTTCCATTAGTACAAGAGTAATATCCAAGAAAGAGGGAGATCGACGTTGTCCTGAAACAGGTAGTATGCTTCTCCAATGAAAAACACAAAAAAAATGTTAGTTAAATTTTAGTTCTTAACTAGTTATTTTAATCACTTCAACTTGCCAACCATTCTCATTAGTACAAGATTAATATCTGAGGAATAAAGAGATCTATGCAGGCCTTAAACATGTAGCATTCGTTTTCAATGAAAAACACAAAAAGATGTTTTAAATTTGTGTTCTGAACTAGTTGTTTTAACCACCTTGACTTCCCAACCATTTCCATTAGTACGAGAGTAATATCCAAGGAAGAAAGAGATCGCCGTTGGCCTAAAATAGGTAGTATGCTTCTCCAATGAAGCACACAAAAAAAAAATGTTTGTTAAATTTGAGTTCTAAACTAATTATTTCAATCACTTCAACTTCCCAACCATTCTCATTAGTACAAGAGTAATAACTAAGAAACAAAGAGATCCATGCTGGCATTCAATAGGTAGCATTCGTTTCCAATGAAAAACACAAATAGATGTTTATTATTTGAGTTCTTAACTAGTTGTTTCAATCATTTCAACTTCCCAACCATTTCCATTAGTACAAGAGTAATATCCAAGAAAGAGGGAGATCGACGTTGGCCTGAAACAGGTAGTATGCTTCTCCAATGAAAAACACAAAAAAAATGTTTGTTAAATTTTAGTTCTGAACTAGTTATTTTAATCACTTCAACTTGCCAACCATTCTCATTAGTACAAGAGTAATATCTGAGGAATAAAGAGATCTATGCAGGCCTTAAACATGTAGCATTCGTTTTCAATGAAAAACACAAATAGATGTTTGTAATTTGTGTTCTGAACTAGTTGTTTTAACCACCTTGACTTCCCAACCATTTCCATTAGTACGAGAGTAATATCCAAGGAAGAAAGAGATCGCCGTTGGCCTTAAATAGGTAGTATTCTTCTCCAATGAAGAACACAAAAAAAATGTTTGTTAAGTTTGAGTTCTAAACTAATTATTTCAATCACTTCAACTTCCCAACCATTCTCATTAGTACAAGAGTAATATCTAAGAAACAAAGAGATCCATGCTGGCATTCAATAGGTAGCATTCGTTTCCAATGAAAAACACAAATAGATGTTTATTATTTGAGTTCTTAACTAGTTGTTTCAATCATTTTAACTTCCCAACCATTTCCATTAGTACAAGAGTAATATCCAAGAAAGAGAGAGATCGACGTTGGATTGAAATAGGTAGTATGCTTTTCCTATGAAAAACACATAAAAAATATTTGTTGAATTTGAGTTCCAAACTAGTTGTTTTAATCACTTCAACTTCCCAACCATTTCCATTAGTACTAGAGTAATATCTAAGAAACAAAGAGATCTATCTAGGCCTTAAACATGTAGCATTCGTTTTCAATGAAAAACAAAAATAGATGTTTGTAATTTGTGTTCTGAACTAGTTGTTTTAACTACCTTGACTTCCCAACCATTTCCATTAGTACGAGAGTAATATCCAAGGAAGAAAGAGATCGCCTGAAATCGGTAGTATTCTTCTCCAATGAAGAACACAAAAAAAATGTTTGTTAAATTTGAGTTCTAAACTGATTATTTCAACTATTCTACCTTCCCAACCATTTTCATTAGTACAAGAGTAATATCTAAAAAACAAAGAGATCTATGCAGGCCTTAAATAGGTAGCACTCGTTTCCAATGAAAAACACAGATAGATGTTCGTTATTTGAGTTCTAAACTAGTTGTTTTGATCACCTTAACTTCCCAACCATTTTCATTAGTACAAGAGTAATATCCAAGAAAGAAAGAGATCGACGTTGGCGTGAAATAGGTAGTATGCTTTTCCAATGAAAAACATATTAAAAAAAATATGTTTAATTTGAGATCTAAAATAGCTGTTTTAAGCACTTCAACATCCCAACCTTTTCCATTAGTACAAGAGTAATATCTACGAAACAAAGAGCCTGAAATTTGGTAGTGTGCAAAGCCTTGTGTTGAATTGTTCAGATCATTTCGGGCTTAACACATTTTCGGCGACTCCGTTGTTGTAGTCCCGCCTTTAGCATTGTCCTTCACTTCAATCTCAGAGGACGTTTTCCCTATTTGTCATATCTCCTGAATTTGAATGGAAATTGCCACCTTTCGATAGAGTTTTCACGTTCGCTGGGTTGGGATATGTTTCGCCGAATCAATTTCGTATCGCTTCGAATTTTCTTTCAATACACTCCACATACCTTCTTCTAGTTTTATACACTTCCATTCATAACCATAACCTCAATTAACCGCAAAATGTACTAAGAGAATAATACATAGTTTTATGTATGACTGCGGACGAAACCAGAAGTGTCACTCTTGTGAAAATACTCTCATAACCTCAATCTGCCACAAAACCGAATTCGCCCCTCGATTTCATCGCATGAATCAGGATCGGGGTCCAACTGAATTATTACCACCAATTCGCCATATCTGCCGTCGAATCTCGTTAGGCCCCGAATAAACGAACATCCACCAATTTCTTCGACTCGACGATCGGAAATATTATTCATTCGGCTAGCCGAAATTGCCGCAGCTATTTTCACCCCTGACTTCACCACGTAATCTCGGGGGTAATCAAAATGAAAGGACGCATAAAAAGTGTCATCATGATTCATAACCGTAATTATGGCCGGCTTGGGTAGTGGGTAATTTTTTTTTCGGGGAGAGAATTGGACGCGAGGATGTACAGGGTGGACACTTTATGGAATTGTATCATTTAGGAAGAATGTCACTATGCTTCAAAATCATTATTTCTCTTACCCACTCACTTTCGACGATTTTCGACCCAACCAATTTCGACTGCATTCTCGTTCGGAATGATAATGAATGCACTGAGATGTCATTTCAGACAGAGTTGGGAGAATTACTTCAAATAATGAACATATCCTCTCAGAGTTACCTGGTAGCTATCCAATTCAAATTAATTCGTCAATCGTTGAAAACCTGAAAAAAAAAACATTATGAGACTAGAAAATTGTTAGAAATCATCACTTACCTCTCTTTCTTACAACCAAATCACTTCTTTTGACGATTTTCGACCCAATCAATTTCGACTGCATTCTCGATCGGAATGAAAAGTAGTTGTAGCTGGTTTCAAAAACAATTAAAACTTTATTTATTTTATGTTATACATTTTTCAGCAGCCCCAGTATAACGAGCCTTTGTGTAAACTTCATCTGTATTTAATTGATTTCCAAATGAATTTCGCAATGCATACTAATTCACATTCATCATTCCATAAATTTCAAAATCGCGAGGGGAGTCCCAATTCCGTTGAAATGTCGAATAATATCAATCATTCATGAAAACTCGCACGATCCATTTCAGTTGTACCGAAAATACATAAATCTATGTATTATGCAACAGGTTTTGTTACGAAACGACATTTCCGAACAGGAGGGTGTGATGCATTGTGACGTTCGGAAGTTAATTTGATTTCTTCATATAATAAACTTGAGAATTCTATGCGAGATAACAATATTCAGACGGTTAAGGTATAACTAAACTGTAAAGCTGCCTACTAATACAAACTAACTTATCACTAGGTGGGGGTAATGGTCAATCCTTGTTTTGCCTCTCTTCTGAATTATGAATAAGAAATAAATAAAAAAAATAAAAAAAAAATAAAAAAAATAACTAACTTTTTTTGTCTCTCTTCTCAATTATTGAAAAAAAAATATAAAAATGAAAAATATGAGAATAAAATATAGAAAACAAAAAATAACTTACGTCAACAGATCTCCTCACTCAATGGCGGTAAGATAAGCATATTTTCATCCTTGGAAGTGTCCTTAAGATGTCATTAAATATTCATCCCGCACGAGTAGTTGAGCATTTCAAGGAAGTTGTGAACCAAATTCTACCTGAAAATGAGGGTTATCCGGTTGGAACTAAAGAAGTTTTCACTACTGTTCCCTCGACACCTATAATTTTTTTATTGGTACATTATCGAGTTTTGCAACGCGGACGGAACTCTTCACGTTCAAGGGAGGGTCGCGTTAATTAGAAGTCGACCATTTAGCGCTTTCCCCTGCGAACGGCATCGAGCAAAGTTTATGCCTTGCCGCTAAATCAAGTTCGGTTCGATGATTCCGGGAGTTTCGGCCGTGATAACACTCTTCAGGCCATTAAGCAGACACCATCGTTAAAGATACACGGGCCCCGACAAACCGAGCCCTTTTTCCCATCGTCGTTGATACACTATTTTGGGTGTTTTCGACGAGATACGAGGGACGGTTCGGAAGTATTCGAATATGAGCGATTCTCTATTTCTCAAAACGACAAATTACAAAACTTTGTAAGCAAATCAAATGATTCGACATTCGGTGTTTTCGGTTATAGAGTGTTACGTTCACGACACATTATGCATATTTCACAGTTTCTATGGCAATTTTTTTCAATTCAATTTTTTTCCTAGTGAACAATGACATACTGTTACTTGATACCTACTTCAAGGAACATTACATGAAGCAAGACGCTTTCCTGCACATTCCTGGAAACCGTGCGACTAGCGGAAATCGTGCGAATACTGCAAGCTCGCGTATTCTCTCGCATTGGAACAGTAGTTTACTTTTTAGTGTACTGTACTGGTACTTTTTTAATGATAAACTCTTACCGACATAACAGTTTTCTATTGAAAACAGTAAAGAACTAGAACTCTACCTCACAGGCGTTCTTTTTAACTTGAAAATATTACTCTGAATAATCTTTGGCCAAGATCGTGATCGTATTGTGGTTTTAAAAGGACTCTACGTTGTGTATGTAAGTATGCAACCCAAATTACGCTTGATTCAATAGAAGAGATTGACGGGAAAATAGGAAATTTAAAACACATATTTTTAGCACTCCAAACAAGAAAATATTGAGTTTATTTCAGAGTGCCAAAAGGTAGGGAGTAAAAAAAAAACGACCCAGACGGGGATGTTAAAAAAAAACCTCCCTCCTTTTCTCGTTCATATACCATTAACTCACAAGTAAAAGAATATTCATAAACAGGTTGACCGGTGAGAATTCTCTCAAATGATTGAGTAGATTAAAGGCGGTAAATTGGGAGTTTTACTTCACAGGGGTCAAACTATCATTTGACGATTGATGATCTCCCACGTTGCAAGGAGACGGGAATGCGACAGAGTCCTTGTTATATATATTTCCAAACGTTGGGCGAAGCCTAAGTTAATTTTTAGGTTGCGTCGTCCGATAGTTGTCTCTCTGGTCAATAATCCCATCAAGTATTAGATAAACCATATAAGCAGTAAACGATATAACCAGTAAATGTTATAGACAGTAAACGAAATAAACAATTAACGGTATAAGCAGTGGATGATATAGTTAGTAAACGATATAAGCAGTCAATCATATAAACAATAAACGAGAAGTCATAACGGATAATAATGCATGGAGAGTAGCTTTTTAAAATGCTCAATCAATATAAGATGATGAAATATAATGCCGGCAATGGTGCATATGAATATCCTTGCTATTTGCTGCAAACTACAACGATGACAAATAGTATCATTTGAACAATATTGCAAAACCTTATAATTAAGGTGATTATTAAGCATTCGAACATTCAAACTCTTGTGAGATGCACTTGGGAATTTATTACATATGGTCAGTTAGAATCATTAAATAATATGGAATATACTTGATAATGAAGTATGAAAAATGGATACAAAACAATACACAAGGAGCAAACCAACATGGAAAAAAAATACGTTGGGTAGGAGCAAATTGCCTCATGTGAATTGAGGATAAATGATATGAGATAAACACATGGGGTAAATAATGGACCCTGTTGAAGACAAGTGTAGCAAATTAGGATAAGCCTGTATGATAAAGTTGTAATTATAAAATATTGTTACTCACATGGCACCCTCGAAAGGTTTTAGATATAACTAACTCACAATCCTACCCTCGTTTTTCATGAAAACGAGCAGCCAGAAAAAAAATCAACAACCGTTCAGAGCAAAAACTCCCCAGCAAGCCAGCTAGAATTTTCAGGTTAACATGGTACATCGATTTGTATAAAAAGATTCTTTGGTTATTTTTCCCTCGGACGGACTCAGCAATCCGACTCCCTAATGTTAATGATAATATGGATTTCTGTACGGATAATGAAAATGGCGGGCGCAGACGCCAGATCGGTTCATTAGGAAAGATATTATTACAAGTAGTTACGTATTATAAGCTCTTACCATCAACTAACATTTCTTGTATTCTAATCTGTAGATCAAGTGATCATTTATCCGAGGGTTCTCGAGACCACGAATTTTGCCCACTCTATACATCCAATCATCTTTCGAACAGTGCAACTCTTTAGCATTGGGTTCGGGGGTTAGACAACAAAATCTGATCGCAGGTTACGGCGAGGTCGCGGTGGTTCTATCTGCCCCCTCCGGATAAGGGATGAAGTTGGCGGAAATAGTGCCTGATAAGGATCTTATCAATTTCCAATTTCGTATTGGAGTTCGGTCCGAGATCTGGGCAGAGTTGGGACTCAGTTTATAGACTTTTGACGCAGAATGAGCACAATATTGTAGTATGATTTTCGGGTTGAAACGAGATAAGAATAAAGAAGTCTCACCCCTCCAGTATCCACAGACCCAACTCGCTTCCCCAGACAAGTGTAAACCTGCAACGGCAAACAAAGTTTCACGAAGTTAACCGCAGATGCGGGATAATTTCAGTGCGGCAACCAAAGCAAGATTAATCCCAAGGATCGCGGGTCCTCAAGGTGGCCCGGGACAATTGGATTTCGCGCAATCGGGATCAGCTGTGGTCCACTTCCTCGAGGTGTTCCGTCCAATTACCGGCAACTGCGTCATTGACGTAATCTACTGTTCCCTGGAAGATGGTATTCATTGCATGCCTGGCACATGCGACTGCGAAAGTGTATTAATCGATGGTGGTTGGGTGGGCACTTTCCCTTGTGCCCTTTGGAACCAGCCGTCTCTGAAAATAATTCGAGATCCAGGATTAACCCCACGTCTTTCACGTAACGCCCGAGAAGGATTAGACCGATCGGACTAAGAAAAAAAGCCTACCGTAAAGATGAGATGATAAAGCACTGGGAGGGGTAGGAGGTCGGTCTAATCTCTTTTCGATCGTCGTGTTGGGGTGACAGTGAAAGGCTTTCATGAGGGGTGAGACTGATGAGATACTGGAAAAATTAGGATGTTCCATGTCTTCCTTATCTTCGTTTTCGTGGATCTGGGCAGATTAAGGGTGTAGGTCATTACGAATCATATTTGGATTAGGCGCTCTTCGACTCATTTTTTGCGCTGTTTATTGACTAGATTTATTTTGGAAGAGGTTTATAGGCAGAAGTATGATTATATACTCCGTTTAAGAATTATTGACATCTCGGTTGGCTGTGAAAAATCGAATTTAAGTTGGTAATAGACTATTCAGTAATATTTTGGGTTGCTGAATTCAGGTTGGTATAGGAATAACACTAACATTACCCATAGAAATCTTGCTTTGATGATTTTATCGAAGATATTGGTGAATATGTAATTATAAAAATTTGCTCTGAATTTGAGTATTTTTTGTCTTATGCTATTAAAATGGCTGGAATTGACCAGGATACATCGTGCCTAACAAGAGAACGCCAGGCAATTTGTCGGTGTTACTTCGAGTTTTTCAAAGATTTGGCATATATTTCCGCTAGTGTTTCAGGTAAACTGTTATTCACCGACTCAAAGTGTATTCTGATTGATCAATGTCTCTTAAATTTTCAGATTTCACAAAGCCCTGTCCGTAGAACATTAGCATGTTTTTACAGCCTGGAATTAGCAGTGGAAGAAAACCTGTCCGATACGATTATTCCTTCAAAGAGTCATTGAATGACTTTGTTTTTGCTAGAATTAAAAACAATGAATATATCAGTTTAGATATCCTTTTCGAAATGGCCAAAGAGCACCTAGATTTCAATTGATCAAAGTCAACATTATATTATATCATAAAAAAAATTGGATACAAATACAAAAAAGTTGATTGAAGGAAAATTCTTACTGATAAACAGAAAAATATAATAAAAATAATACGATATTTTGATGAATACCGAGAATACATGGAACAAAACGTAAAATTCATTTATCTAGATGAAACTTAGATATTCGAAAACGGTATTCAAATTCGTCAGAAAATAATCCAAAGGGTATGCCGAGTATATTCAAGGGTAAAGGCAGAAGGTGCACTATTTTGAATGCTGGAACAATTGATGGATTTTTACCTGGATGTGATCCGATTCTTGACAGTGGTATTAATGATAAGGATTACTATGAATGGTGAATTATTTCATAAATGGGTTATTGAAAAATTGAAACCTTCCCTGCAAAAGGATGCCCATCAATAGGATTGTCAGCTTATTCAATAAACACATCCAAATCACTTCACTACGTGGAAACAAAGTTTTCAATGATATTTTTATCTTTGCTCTTGTATCATTCATAGATATTTTAAGTTTATTTATTATACTGTATGGTACCCTGTTCACATTCCCTCTGCTAATACACATGCTATATTGTTCCCAATTCAAAAGTATACTGAATAATTGTAAAATTGCTCATCCATTATAATATTTTTAATAATTCATGGACAGTTTTAATGAATGAAATTAAAAATTGACTTTCTTAAAGTATTCAACACCGAGCAATAAATAATTCACAAATTGGTTCATATATTGATAGTTCGGTACAAATTTCATGTCAAAATTCTTCATGTACTACATAGATTCTTAATTTTTGTTTCTCTCTTATTTCTTTAAACATTATAACGTTTTTTCCAATCCATTCTTTTGGCCCCGTGCTTGCGAAGTATCCAAAAATTTTTTTCTGTTGCACCACTAGCTACCTGCTAGAATTCCATTAATTATCCTTCTTGAATCCTGACATAAAATGGTACTCTCATAGTTATATGGTTAGAATTTTGCAAGATTTCCAATACCAATAAATATTGCATGGTTCTGAGTGAAAATAAATATTTATTTGAATGATCTTCAATTTTTCATGGTTGACTTTTATATGAACGATAAGTTCAGATAATTTCAAATGAAAGCATTCCCCGATATTTTTGCGCTTTCAAACCTGAATTCCCATGTTTGAACTGCAATCGAAATATTCCGGCTTAATTATATCGATAATTCGTATACTCAACACTTTTCTAGGTTATATTTATGTTTTATTTCTATGTGAAATTTAGTAACTTCTTTGTAACCAGAAATAAAGCCTCGACTGGACGTTCATGGCCTGCTTCGATGTCAATAATTCTTAAATGGACTATATATACTTTTTTTATTCAATATATGAGATGAGCAGTGGCGTGGGGTGGAATTTGAAAGAAGGAAAGGAATTTTTGAGGAAATACTTTTTATTTGCTGAAAGGAAGACAGTGGAGTGTCGCTTTTGTCCTATCGAGTTTCGCATGTAAGTTTTTATTCCTTTTAGTTTCGAAAAATTAAGTTCTAGCGAGGTACTATTACTAAGTGTGTTACGTAATGGTTATTTACTATGATATTACCTTCGTTACGAAAGGCATCAACCTTAATGAGCAAAAAACTCCCTGACAGAATTAATAACTCATAACATAACATAACAAATCTACAATTGTTTACAACAAGTTGAGATCGACCTCTGAACAAATGAATTCATACAAAATTAGTGTTACTTAACTTAATTATTTCTCCCAGATCTTTAGGGGTATTTCCTCCATAAAACATCGTCTTTCAATGCTTAAAATATATCTCAGCGGAAGAAAATCTTCAGATCCCAAGGGAACAAATTCTCGGTTCCTAGGGGAACAAACTCCTCCAATCCCAGGAGGAGAGCTTTCAAATCCCAGGGGAAGAGCTGTGAATTGTAAAAAATTCATTAGAGAAAGTTACAGTTTCCCAAGCATTCCTTCAGGTCTTCACGTCATTAAAGGAACCAAAATTTACAGAATAGATAAATTGTAACCTGAAGGAAGCTTTGAAATAATAAAAATACAACTTCAGGCGAAGAAAATGAAAAATATAAGATAGATACTTGGGGTCAGCAATGGATCTAATCTAAAAAAACGTGCACAAGAATATCTGCGGTATCTGTGAACTATTCCAGAGAATATCTTAGTGGACAATAGGGAAGACTTACCGTGAGAGAATTTCACCCCGAGACAAATTTGTATGTATATTGAACAGTTAAACATCCAATGATGGAAAGTAACTGTTGTCTTCAATTCAGGTGCGAATGAAATTACATTCGAAATATATTAAGTACAAATGTCCGAAACGAATCAAATCGCCAACGTTGGTCGTCCGGATTTCCAGTTTACGGAAGTTGTCCCCGATTCCAATACAGCAGAATTTCACACCCCATTACTGACTTTGATTGCGAATTAATACCCGAACGTTTAAACCCTTTGTTGTCTGGCATGGAATTAGCCCCCTCCGATCATTATTACGGTTGTTAATAAGCGGCGAACAATGGAAAACCGAAATCGATCGCTCTAATTGAATCTCCAGTAGTCGTTTCTTCGGCCTCAGTTCATTGAAAATTCCATACAATCCTCCACGAATATCGGAGGGAGGGGTTATTTCTTACGGAGTTGAATTAGAGAGGGAGTAGAGGGTGGTAACTATGATTTTAATCAGAGCTCGCAGTTCGGGTTTTAAAATAGCTCAGATGTTCGAAGACCACTACAGGACCTCAATTATAGGCAATCGTCCACCAAATTAATAAAATTCTTCAGAACCAAATGATCGTGACTGATACTTGAATTGTCAACTTTCCAATGAAATTTCCGATGACAAATTCGCGCGTTGAAGAAACCGAGCGACACCTCATGTTTCGGACAGGGTGGAGCAGGTGCGGACAATAAACGGCGGTGTTACCTATGATTTAAAGCAATCTGTTCGACAATTGATACCGAAATATCCCTCTGATTGTGAGGGAACATTAGCATCGAATCGTAAGCCCCAATTTCTTCGCCATAAAAATGTCTTATCTTATCCAGAAAATCAGTTTTCCAGTCGAATCAGTCGCATTGCATCACGTGTGTATATTCGGGGATGAAATTGTCGAAACGATGATTTTTCGCTTCGCTTCCGGCGAAGGCGCGGGCGCAACGTGTCGAAAGATAACAAAACGCGACCACATAAAGCACCCTTTCGCGGAATCGGGATGCGAATCTACGAGGGGAGGTCCAGAATTTCCAATATTCAAATCCAAATTTAGAGAAAATAGTTTCAGCAACTTTGAGAAATTCCTGTTGAAATACATTTCTTGTGTTGTTCTTTAATTTTGTGAATGGTGTACACTTCCTTTTGGATAATGTTCAGTATGAAAAGATAAAATATAGGAAAAAATGCTATTAAACTTTACGTATTTGATTAAAATATTATGAGTTAGAAATTGTGGAAAATCAGGATGATGAAAGAATTCAGGAAGAAAATAGCAATTTGAAAAGTATTGAACAGTAAGATAGAAGAATGTATTTGTCTTGAAAAACGAATTTTATCAACAAAATGTCCATGCGTAGATATGGAAAATTTGTAGAAAAATTTAAACTTTAAATGATATATTAAAGCAATTTTTGTCCAGATCGCATGACCAGAACCATAGAAACCATAGAAAATTATAACTTCGTAATGGAAAGGCCAAGGGACTTGAGATTTTCAGGATAGGTGTGAATCTCGAATGTCGCAGTCGAATTCATCAATGGGCAAAATTAGACTAGGGGTTCCGTAAATATGGCCGTTTGAAATTCAGTTTTCTTGATTATTTCAAAACTATGGATTTGATCGTGACGAAAATTTGTATTTAAATTGAGAATGATATATTCGAGCTACATTGTTCCAGATCGCATGATCAGGACCATAGAAACCATAGCAAATCAAAACTTTCGAACGGAAAGGCCTAGGGACTTGAGATTTTCAGGATAGGTTTTGATCGCGAATTTCGTGGTTACGTTCATCAATGAGCAAAATTAGACTAGGGGTTCCGTAAATATGGCCGTTCAAACTATTTTTTTCCTAATAATTTCGAAACTACTTATTGGATTGGAATTTCGCACATAGATGAAGAATAATATATTCAAACTACGTGGGAAATTGTGTCCAGATCGCATCACCAAAACCATCGATACCTTAGAAATTCTAGCGAATTATCGAAAAAAAAATTGGTCACCTTAAGCACTGACTTTGAGTCTGGATTTTCGCCTTAGTTTTGCCTAAATTTGTTTGACAGCTGTCAAAAATTTCCTCAATTGGTTTCCAAAACAGGAAAATGCGAATCTACCTACAAGGTGGATGTACGAGCGCTCAAAAGCTCCTGACTTCACGGCAGTGCTTTTCGTAATTTTTTGGATTCGAATGCATTTTATTGACTACCAACGGGAATTATTTCAGAGTTCCTAGGACGTTTTTACAAAATTTTATGTTTTTGAGCGCTCGTACTACTTACACGAGGGCTATATCATTTCGTCACGATGTCTGTATTTTTCGAATTTTGAGCCGAAAATGGTCTCAATCGACTATGTTCGACTCACTGATGACGAATCCGTCGGAAAATTCGAGTCTGTCCGTCCGTCCGTCCGTCCGGCCGTCCGGCCGTCCGGCCGTATACACGATAACTCTCGAACGGAATGTCCTAGAAACTTGAAATTTTCAGGGTAGGTTCAGTTCCCGAATGGCTCGGTTAAGTTCGTTAATGGGCCAAATTCCACCAGGGGTTCCGTAAATATGGCCGTTCAAAGTTTTGTTTCCCTGATTACTTGAAAACTACAGATTTGATCGAGATGAAATTTTGCACTCAAATGGAAAATGAGGTGTTCAAGCTACATGTGAAATTTTGTCCAGATCGCATGACCAGAACCATAGAAACCATAGAAAATTGTAACTTTTGAACGGAAAGGCCTAGGGACTTGAAATTTTCAGGGTGGGTTTGGATCGCAAATTTCACGGTCATGTTCATCAATGAGCAAAATTGGACTAGGGGTTCCGTAAATATGGCCGTTCAAAATATTTTTTTCGTGATAGTTTCGAAACTACCGATCGGATTGGAATGAAATTATGCACCTAGCTCAGGAATAATGTATTCAAACTACGTGCAAAATTTTGTCCAGATCGCATCACCAAGACCATAGATACCGTGGAAAATTCTAGCGAATTATCGGAAAAAAATTGATCAGCTGAAGCACTGACATGAAGTCTGGAGTTTCGCCTAAGTTTCAGAATTTTTTTGACAGCAGTCAAAAATTCCTTCAATTGATTTCTAAAACTGGAAAATGTGAATCTACCTACAAGGTGCATGTACGAGCGCTCAAAAGCTCCTGCCTTCACGGCAGTGCTTTTCGTAATTTTTTTTCCTCCAACAACTCATTTTTCGAGACTTTCGACGTATGCTGCTTCAAAGTGATCAGCTTTATGGAGGAACCGACTTCATATTAGAATTCAGCATGGTCATACTAACTAGGATGAGAAATTCTAAGAAGATTGGGGGAAAAAAAATTATATATGAAAAATTTGTTGAAAAATTTATACTTCGATATAGAAAGAAAACACATGTTATCTCTATGATTCGAGGGTACAGATAACGAATATCTACTTGCTTTTCACGTGAAATGGTTTTTTCGGGGCGCTACAGCAGTTTGAATTTGAAACTTTCAAAGATCCACATTCTTAGATGTCCAAAGTTGAGATTTTCCTGTGTGCAAATGGGTCGACCCTGGTGAATGTGAATTTTTTTCTAATCGTATGAATTTCTTGGCTATCGACAAGAAATACCTTGGAGTTCCTATAACGTTCTTACAAAGTTTTATGATTTTTTTCCTGAAACAACTCATTTTTCGAGACTTTCGACGTATGCTGCTTCAAAGTGATCAGCTTTATGGAGGAACCGACTTCATATTAGAATTCAGCATGGTCATACTAACTAAGATGAGAAATTCTAAAAAGATTGGGGGGAAAAAAAATTATATATGAAAAATTTGTTGAAAAATTTATACTTTGATATAGGAGGAAAATACATGTTATTTCTATGATTCGAGGGTACAGATTACGAATTTCTACTTGCTTTTCACGTGAAATGATTTTTTTTGGGCGCTACAGCAGTTTGAATTTGAAACTTTCAAAGATCCACATTCTTAGATGTCCAAAGTTGAGATTTTCCTGTGTGCAAATGGATCGACCCTGGTGAATGTGAATTTTTTCCTAATCGTATGAATTTCTTGTCTATCGACAGGAAATACCTTAGAGTTCCCATAACGTTTTTACAAAGTTTTATGATTTTTTTCATGAAACAACTCATTTTTCGAGACTTTCGACGTATGCTGCTTCAAAGTGATCAGCTTTATGGAGGAACCGACTTCATATTAGAATTCAGCATGGTCATACTAACTAAGATGAGAAATTCTAAAAAGATTGGGGGGAAAAGAATTATATATGAAAAATTTGTTGAAAAATTTATACTTTGATATAGGAGGAAAATACATGTTATTTCTATGATTCGAGGGTACAGATTACGAATTTCTACTTGCTTTTCACGTGAAATGATTTTTTTGGGCGCTACAGCAGTTTGCATTCGAAACTTTCAAAGATCCACATTCTTAGATGTCCAAAGTTGAGATTTTCCTGTGTGCAAATGGATCGACCCAGGTGAATGTGAATTTTTTCCTAATTGTAAGAATTTCTTGGCTATCGACAGAAAATACCTCAGAGTTCTTATAACGTTTTTACAAAGTTTTATGATTTTTTTCGTGAAACAACTCATTTTTCGAGACTTTCGACGTATGCTGCCCCGAAGAGATCAGATCTATGGGGAAAGCGATTGCATATTAGAATTTCAAGAATATTAGTGAAAAACAAAATTTCACCAAAAAATTTTCTTTATGAAAAATTTGTTAAAAAATTTATGTTTTTTTATAGGAGGAAAATACATGTTATCACTGAGATTCGAAGGTACAGATTCCCTCACTTACTTTTTATGCGAAATGATTTTTTTTGGGCGCTACAGCAGTTTGAATTTGAAACTTTCAAAGATCCACATTCTTAGATGTCCAAAGTTGAGATTTTCCTGTGTGCAAATGGATCGACCCTGGTGAATGTGAATTTTTTCCTAATCGTATGAATTTCTTGTCTATCGACAGGAAATACCTTAGAGTTCCCATAACGTTTTTACAAAGTTTTATGATTTTTTTCATGAAACAACTCATTTTTCGAGACTTTCGACGTATGCTGCTTCAAAGTGATCAGCTTTATGGAGGAACCGACTTCATATTAGAATTCAGCATGGTCATACTAACTGAGATGAGAAATTCTAAAAAGATTGGGGGGAAAAAAATTATATATGAAAAATTTGTTGAAAAATGTATACTTTGGTATAGGAGGAAAATACATGTTATTTCTATGATTCGAGGGTACAGATTACGAATTTCTACTCGTTTTTCACGTGAAATGATTTTTTTGGGGCGATACAGATGTTTGAATTTGAAACTTTCAAAGATCCACATTCTTAGATGTCCAAAGTTGAGATTTTCCTGTGTGCAAATGGATGGACCCTGGTGAATGTGAATTTTTTCCTAATTGTATGAATTTCTTGGCTATCGACAGAAAATACCTCAGAGTTCCTATAACGTTTTTACAAAGTTTTATGATTTTTTTCATGAAACAACTCATTTTTCGAGACTTTCGACGTATGCTGCTTCAAAGTGATCAGCTTTATGGAGGAACCGACTTCATATTAGAATTCAGCATGGTCATACTAACTAAGATGAGAAATTCTAAAAAGATTGGGAGGAAAAAAATTATATATGAAAAATTTATACTTTGATATAGGAGGAAAATACATGTTATTTCTATGATTCGAGGGTACAGATTACGAATTTCTACTTGCTTTTCACGTGAAATGATTTTTTTGGGCGATGCAGCAGTTTGAATTTGAAACTTTCAAAGATCCACATTCTTAGATGTCCAAAGTTGAGATTTTCCTGTGTGCAAATGGGTCGACCCTGGTGAATGTGAATTTTTTTCTAATCGTATGAATTTCTTGGCTATCGACAGAAGATACCTCAGAGTTCCTATAACGTTTTTACAAAGTTTTATGATTTTTTTCGTGAAACAACTCATTTTTCGAGACTTTCGACGTATGCTGCTTCAAAGTGATCAGCTTTATGGAGGAACCGACTTCATATTAGAATTCAGCATGGTCATACTAACTAAGATGGGAAATTCTAAAAAGATTGGGGGGAAAAAAATTATATATGAAAAATTTGTTGAAAAATTTATACTTTGATATAGGAGGAAAATACATGTTATCTCTATGATTTGAGGGTACAAATTACGAATTTTTACTTGCTTTTCACGTGAAATGATTTTTTTGGTGTGCTACAGCAGTTTGAATTTGAAACTTTCAAAGATCCACATTCTTAGATGTCCAAAGTTGAGATTTTCCTGTGTGCAAATGGATCGACCCTGGTGAATGTGGATTTTTTTCTGATCGTATGAATTTCTTGGCTATCGACAAGAAATACCTTAGAGCTCCTATAACGTTTTTACAAAGTTTTATGATTTTTTTCATGAAACAACTCATTTTTCGAGACTTTAGACGTATACTGCTTCAAAGTGATCAGCTTTATGGAGGAACCGACTTCATATTAAAATTCAGCATGGTCATACTAATTAAGATGAGAAATTCTAAAAAGATTGGGGGGAAAAAAATTATATATGAAAAATTTGTTGAAAAATTTATACTTTGATATAGAAGGAGAATACATGTTATCTTTATGATTCGAGGGTACAGATTACGAATATCTACTTGCTTCTCACGTGAAATGATTTTTTTTGGGCGCTACAGCAGTTTGAATTTGAAACTTTTAAAGATCCACATTCTTAGATGTCCAAAGTTGAGATTTTCCTGTGTGCAAATGGATGGACCCTGGTGAATGTGAATTTTTTCCTAATTGTATGAATTTCTTGGCTATCGACAGAAAATACCTCAGAGTTCCTATAACGTTTTTACAAAGTTTTATGATTTTTTTCATGAAACAACTCATTTTTCGAGACTTTCGACGTATGCTGCTTCAAAGTGATCAGCTTTATGGAGAAACCGACTTCATATTAGAATTCAGCATGGTCATACTAACTAAGATGAGATATTCTAAAAAGATTGGGGGGAAAAAAATTATATATGAAAAATTTGTTGAAAAATTTATACTTTGATATATGAGGAAAATACATGTTATTTCTATGATTCGAGGGTACAGATTACGAATTTCTACTTGCTTTTCACGTGAAATGATTTTTTTGGGGCGCTACTGCAGTTTGAATTTGAAACTTTCAATGATCCACATTCTTAGATGTACAAAGTTGAGATTTTCCTGTGTGCAAATGGGTCGACCCTGGTGAATGTGAATTTTTTTCTAATCGTATGAATTTCTTGGCTATCGACAAGAAATACCTTAGAGTTCCTATAACGTTTTTACAAAGTTTTATGATTTTGTTCATGAAACAACTCATTTTTCGAGACTTTCGACGTATGCTGCTTCAAAGTGATCAGCTTTATGGAGGAACCGACTTCATATTAGAATTCAGCATGGTCATACTAACTAAGATGAGAAATTCTAAAAAGATTGGGGGGAAAAGAATTATATATGAAAAATTTGTTGAAAAATTTATACTTTGATATAGGAGGAAAATACATGTTATTTCTATGATTCGAGGGTACAGATTACGAATTTCTACTTGCTTTTCACGTGAAATGATTTTTTTGGGCGCTACAGCAGTTTGAATTTGAAACTTTCAAAGATCCACATTCTTAGATGTCCAAAGTTGAGATTTTCCTGTGTGCAAATGGATCGACCCAGGTGAATGTGAATTTTTTCCTAATTGTAAGAATTTCTTGGCTATCGACAGAAAATACCTCAGAGTTCTTATAACGTTTTTACAAAGTTTTATGATTTTTTTCGTGAAACAACTCATTTTTCGAGACTTTCGACGTATGCTGCCCCGAAGAGATCAGATCTATGGGGAAAGCGATTGCATATTAGAATTTCAAGAATATTAGTGAAAAACAAAATTTCACCAAAAAATTTTCTTTATGAAAAATTTGTTAAAAAATTTATGTTTTTTTATAGGAGGAAAATACATGTTATCACTGAGATTCGAAGGTACAGATTCCCTCACTTACTTTTTATGCGAAATGATTTTTTTGGGCGCTACAGTAGTTTGAATTTGAAACTTTTAAAGATCTACAAGATGTCCAAAGTTGATATTTTCCTGTACGTGAATTGATCGACTGTGGTAAGTGTTAATATTTTTCTTTTGAGTGCAATCTTCGGGGTACTGAAAGAAAAATGTGAATTAGTTTCATTTAGATAGTAAAAGATTAAATAATTCAATTTAAATTATGTAATTATATTGATCCGATTCAATTTCTCATTTGGAATAGTTTTGAAGCCTGAATTGTGAAAGAGTCTGGGCAAATTTCATTCGAATACTATTTCAGGGAAATTTTCAGAATATGAATCTCTCAAGAACGAATGTTTTTTATTCATCAACTAAATAGACCATCATACTATATATGTATAACTTTGTAATAGTATATGAAAACCCAAATATCCAGCAGGCGTCGGCCTTCTCCTGCGTCGTCAGATCGGGTTTCAGGCTTTCTCTACAAAGGGCGTTACCACGAACCTCATACATGCAAATGTAACCTAGGATCTTCTAGAATTTGATTCATGTTCAACCGAACGCAATTTCCTTCCATCTGGCATTCTTCACCCGCATGAAATATTGATAACATATGGCCTTATGCTCTCAGTCTTAAAACCAGCCAAACGAAAACAGGTCGCCAATTCTCCTGGCGCCGGATCGAGGTGCACTTGCATATTCGTGGTAAGGGCTCATGAAAATAAAGATTGAATATCGATCAGTCGGTTTATTTATTCGACGATGGAAAACTTTTCGAAATAATTCATTTCGAGGTTTTAACAACCTAACCTAACCTAAATGACTCTGTCCCTGGGGACAGAGAAAGAGAGGTCGTATCCAATCTGGATAAGATTCCTGTCCTTCAATCAGCTCGGAACGTGTGCGGTCCTCTCCCATTTCCAAGGGGTCGATTACGTTACAAAGGTACAATTAGAGCAGGGATATGTCCGGACATATTAACGGAATGTGGAGGTACTTCATGATTTATTGTTATCCCGCACAAAGGCCCGGTCTAATTGCCGTGAATTTTGACGTCAGCGGTTTTAACTCGATCCATATCCGAAGGTGCTATTCGGAATGGAACAAAGACGAAGACATGAAAAAAAAATATTTAGGCAGCCATGGTGGATAACTCGTCAGATTTCGTGCGAATCAGGGAGATGTCTCGAAGAATTCACGATCCGAAAGAGAGGAATATACTCCAGGAGGATGAACTATGAGGACCATAAATTATTTTAATTCGCATAATAACTCACTCTCTGCGCGTATATTCCTCCGGAACAAAACCCCAAAGTGTGTTGCGTCTGATGAACATGGTGGAACTATGTAAAATTGTACATAAATCACCTCGATCTACGCATGTACGCACGTTCGAGATGATATTAAACTGAGGTTATTAGAGGAAGGTGGATGGTGGAAAGAGCACTGAAAAAATACACTGTGAATTTTGACAGACGAAAGTTCACCAGTTTTGAAAAAATTGAAGAAATTCCAGAGAGATTGGTGAATAAAATAGATGGGGAATTGAAGGAAATTAGAAATAGAATTGATATATGAGGGAAAACAGACTTGATAAGAAAATTGGAGAAAAAATGATTGATTTCGAAAAAGATAAAGACCTTACAGTAATAATAGAAAATTCAGAAGTAAATATAAAATAAAATAGATCAATATGCAGAAATTACAAGACCAATCATCTAAGAAAAAAGGAGAAAGGGTTTCAAATCTAATGATGACAAGAAAGAATCTGAAGAGGATAGTTCTGAAACAAAAATAGAGACATATTGTGTTGGAAATATTCCTTATCCAGATTCAAGAAGGGGGATATCAAGTTAAAATATAAAAAGTTAGGCAAAATTGAGCTAATACAGAAAGAAATTCATAAATTTGATAGATTCAACTATACAATGGACTCTGATAAGTATCATAAAAAATTACAAAAAGCACTGCCGTGAAGGCAGGAGCTTTTGAGCGCCCGTACATGCACCTTGTAGGTAGATTCGCATTTTCCAGTTTTAGAAATCAATTGAAGGAATTTTCGACAGCTGTCACAAAAATTCTGAAACTTAGGCCAAACTCCAGACTTCATGTCAGTGCTTTAGGTGACCAATTTTTTTTTCGATAATTCGCTAGAATTTTCTACGGTATCTATGGTCTTGGTGATGCGGTCTGGACAAAATTTTGCACGTACTTTGAATACATTATTCCTCAGCTAGATGCATAATTTCATTCCAATCCGATCAGTAGTTCCCAAACTATCTGGAAAAAAATATTTTGAACGGCCATATTTACGGAGCCCCTAGTCTCATTTTGCTTATTTATGAACGTGACCGCGATATTCGCGATCCAAACTCACCCTGAAAATTTCAAGTTTTTAGGCCTTTCCGTTCAAAAGTTACAATTTTCTATGGTTTCTATGGTTCTGGTCATGCGATCTGGACAAAATATTGCTTCAATATATCATTCTCGATTCAAATACAAAATTTCATCTCGATCGAATCCGAAGTTTCGAATTTATCGAGAAAACAAAATTTCAAACGGCCGTATTTACGGAACCCCTTGTATAATGTTGCTCATAGATGAACGTGATCACGACATTCGAGATCCACACCTATCCTGAAAATTTCAAGTCCCTAGGCATTTCCGTTCGAAAGTTACAATTTTCTATGGTTTCTATGGTTCTGGTCATGCGATCTGGACAAAATTTCGCATGTAGCTAAAACACTTCATTTTCCATCTGAGTGCAAAATTTCATCTCGATCGAAACTGTAGTTTTCAAGTAATCAGGGAAACAAAACTTTGAACGGCCATATTTACGGAACCCCTGGTGGAATTTGGCCCATTAACGAACTTAACCGAGGCATTCGGGATCTGAACCTACACTGAAAATTTCAAGTCTCTAAGTTGATCCGTTCGAGAGTTATCGTGCTGACGGCCGGCCGGACGGCCAGACGGACGGACAGACTCGAATTTTTCGACGGATTCGTCATCAGTGAGTCGAACATAGTCGATTGAGATCATTTTCGGCTCAAAATTCGAAAAATACAGACATCGTGACGAAATGATATAGCCCTCGTGTAAGTAGTACGAGCGCTCAAAAAACAAGGATATACTCAAATTTGAAAATAAACAATTGAAAGAGATTCATAAAATGCTATATTAGCCTGAAGAGAAAAATGAAAAATTTCAGCCGTCTGATGAAGACTGTCCACTCACTAAGTTAAGACGAAGAGGTGTCAAACGCAAAAAGTCTGATGACAGTGAAGAAGATCTGATTACCTTAATTAATTTATGATGAAAGTAATAATGAATCACAGAAGCAGAAACGAGAGTATAAGTTGAATAATACAAAAAAAAAATTCGTAAGAGGTCATAAACTTGCGCCAAAGAAGACTCCCATCAGAAAAGACAGAAGAAAGTAAAAAAGGAGAGGAGAAATATCTGAAAACGAGGAATAAGAGGAAATATGTGAATCAAAAATAAAAAGCAAAAAATTAGAAATTCCAATTGAAACACCATACATAAAAGATAATGAAAAGGATTCATCTAAATTCAATCAAGAAACAAACAATGGTTACCAAGAAAATTTTTGTCATTATTCAAGTTAGAAATTACAAATCATTCAAGAAATTTCGATATTTAAAATAAAAAAAAAAAAATTTATTAAATATTTGATTTGGAAAATTGTTATGGAAATCGAAAAATGGTCATATTCCTCGAAGTTTCAAGAATTTAGAATAAAATAAATTCAAATATATCACCAAAAAATTTCGGAAATACGATCAAGTCATAAATTATTGAATTATTATATTTTCAAAGAGGGTTCATATCATTCGAAATGAATTTGTTAAAATTATTAATTTTAGTTAGTTATGTTTATGGTGTATAACGAATTGAATGGAACCTTTAGAAAAAAAACCGATTAACATGTAAATATCAAAGAACTTCGATGGAAGTATTAACTTTATTGGAAGGAAAAGAGAAAGCTGAAAGAAATTGAGCTTATCATAACATTGGAGTTCAGGAATTGTATCATCAAGTACAGACAAGCCAGGAAAAATTGAGTAAACTTACAATAGAATAACAAGTATGATTTCCACTACATTGTAGTGGAAATCATACTAGTTATGTATGAACGATAGTTTTTCAATTCAACGGAAAATTCCTGTTCATTCGATACTACAGTTCCGTTATAAGTAAAGTAATTTCTGTTTTAGTTTAGTGTTCATAACTGGAAATTCTTGAAGAAACTGAAGTTTGAAGCTTGGAATATCTAGTTTGTTTATTAAACAGGAAATTCCTGTAAGTAGTCACGCATATTCCGGTTTTCGTCACAGTATTATTTTCCAGTTGAAATGACAAACTGCAGTTTGGTCGCATCAACTAATGTAAAACTGGTTATTTCTAGAGGACTTAAACGACCGGAATTGCACGTAAAATCAACATATATTCCTGCTGTCGCTTATATAGGGGGAATTTTCTGTAGAAGTAACTCAATTCCTGTCGCATATCCTCGAAAATTTCTTCGAGTGTATATCGAATTATACAATGAATCAGATATAATCTCCGCAATCTGGGTCACGTAAAGTCGATGATGAGAAAATCAATTATTCGCTGGTGAAATTAGTGAAACATCTCACAAAGTTAGCTGGGCAAGTGCTAATATACCACCGAAGTTTGTAATGCGGTCTGCCTCTTTGCGCATCCTTGAAACTCAATTTGTCCGAAGTTTCAATCTGTAATTCTCTGTGTGCATCCATAGAATACCAACAAGATGCTTGGAGGGGTCAGCGTGTTAGATAATGTTGCAAGATTCAGAAACTATGAAATTATCGATTATTTTTCAAATAAATATGGGACAAGAATTATTTTTGGTTTTTGATCCATTGTAATCAGATGAAAATTTTTTTTTAAAGCACACAACTTGACAGCGATGTCAAATGGTACGGTTCGGTAAATGTTGGGTCGTCGGTGTTTTCCTTTTCTATAGGCTCTCGATCCGCGACGTCTCGGAGATCGAAAGCAGTCGAATTTTCATCCCAAAGGACGCGAGGTCTCCCAAAAGAAAATACAGCCCGAACCCACTACCGGTGACATCCCCAGAAAGCCCGAAACAAATTACGTCGATCATATTCATTACGTGAGGTTTCTCCCGGAATTAAATGAATCGTCTTTTGACACGATGGCGAAATTTCTCAAAATTTGAACATTTCGAGATGAATTCGAATGAATAGTATGAGAAATTGATGCTGGCGGAAAAATTTGAAGGCATATTCGAATCACCGAATGTATCCGAAAAGACGAACGTAAATTCGATCATCATCGGTTAATGTTTACATTCTGAAAGGAATGAAATAGAAGGTACATGAAAATGAAACACTAAACAAGATTTATTCCGGTAGAATAATCTGAATTTCTGTGAGAAATACCAAACATTCCTGTTGAATTTAACGTGTCGATACTGTTAGTCGTACAAATATTGTTGGGTTATACTTACAAAATTATTATATTTCACTAGATATTCCTGTAACATTAACGGAAATATTCCTAGCAAAATACAAGTACCTGATCACTGCTATACTTACCGTTTTTCCTGTTCATAGGACCCAAGTTACCCAAACCGGAGTCGGCATGTTAGAGTGCAAATACAGATTGTTCTCAGAACTGTCTTTTTGTTGTTGTAATAACAATAGTTGCGTTTAAACAACAGGAATTCATTTAATCGGAAATTCCCAGGATTCGTTTTCTTCAGTATATAAGTATCTGAGATTATAGAATATTACAAGCCCACATTCAAGTGATCTTCAATTAGGATAAAAAAAAAACATTCCCGAACACCATAATATCCATAGTTCCCGAACATATCAACGAAAACAAAACTCGAATACGACCCGTTATCAGCTCCACCTGGTGGCGACGTGGAATTCCCACACTATCCCAGTCACGTTATCCATCATCTATTAATTCGATATTTTCACTTCATTTCCACGCTTTTCATTGCTATGAACTGCGCGTGGTTAGACCCAATAAACACAGAAGTCTATAATTATTCCTGTCCCCTAAAGATTTACGTTACCCCTGAATTCACATCGGTCGTACGGTAGATAATTGTAATTATATGGACTTTAATGAATTTGTGACATGCAAATGAGGCGGATTTCGAGCTGGTTTGTTCTTTTCGATCACCTCTCGATTTCAATTCAGTTTATTATAATATTATTATGTGTTTTCTTCTCTTGGTGCAGACCAAAGCTCCAATTACTGTAAAGGTGTGAAATATGGTCACCTCTCGGATTTTGATGAAAGTTTCAGAGGAGGTTAAATATACTACCATACATACAATTTAACGAAAAACTGCTCAAAAAACTTTTTTCTTGACTAAGTTCCATGGTATTTATTCATCCCATACAATATTTCAGCTGCTGTTGAAATTTCATCAAAATCCGAGAGGTTACTATATTCTACACCTTTCCCGCTTTCGAGCGGGACGGTCTCAATATTTAATCATCTCGAGGGATGAGAGGGGCGTTGGAAAACTTCAAACAGACTACCATGTTATAAATGTGGATTCCTCTCGATATTGCCCGGATTTTCGGGTTATTAAAATCACCATGAATGCAGATATTCTTTGAAATTTCAAGCATTACTACACTCGCAACTACCAACTCTCATTTCATGTTTCAAATTTCCACTTCGTGAAGCCTATGAACTATATGAGAAAATAACGTCATCAATTCTTCCCGAACGACGCCGGCTCGTAACTAATTATAATATACGTTCTCGTCATGAACTTCGTGCCCGCCATTAAAGAAAGAAAAGAGGCTGGGAAACCGAGGAATCTTCTCCAGTTTGTTGCCGCCGCCTCCTTTCATCATATTCAGAATCACAGTTTAATAAGATTTATACCCTGGAATGGGGCCGTTTTACATTCTGCCCGCCCGGAGAATAAGGCGGTCTATGTTAATTACCAACACATTTTTCAACCGCGCTTCATTCACAGGATCTTCGAGGGGGTCCCGCCTGCGAATTCTCCCATTCAGAAGTTGGAGATAATTGGGGTTTTCGAAGGATTCCAAGCAAATTGGCAACATGGGATGAGGGTCCAATAGCGATGAAAGAATTCAAAAGTTAGTACGACGTCGTCTTGATGAATCGATGGTTAAGTTCATGAATCTCGGACTTCATTCTTGCCTTGGCCAAATTCCATGAGAATATCTAGGATATCAGAAGCCAGGAGCTTTTGGGTGCTTGTTTCTGTGTACCAAAATAGTCTTCAGAGTTCATTGTCGCACTGAAATAAAGAATCTCGGGAATTCCTGGTTAAATGAATTCTTGTTGTTTAAACGCAACTATTGTTATTACAACAAGTAAAAACCGGTCTGAGAATAATCTGTACTTGCAATCTAACATGCCGATTCCGGTTTAAGTGACTTGGATCCTATGAACTGAATAAACGGGAAGTATAGCAGTGATCAGGTACTTTTATTTAAAAAGGAATATTTCCATAAATGTTACAGGAATATCTAGTAAAATATAATAATTTTCTAAGTATATCCCAACAATATTGTACGACTAACAGTATGGACACATTGAATTCAACAGAAATTCAGATTATTCTACCGGAATGAATCTTGTTTAGCTAACATTATTTTAATTCTGGTTGTACCATATGGTTGAAGTTGTTTGGAATAAAATATCGATTGAAAAGCGACAGAAAAGGGGTTATCATTTGTTGACAGTAATTCCGCGATCGAATTCGCTGAAATGTGCCAGGGAAAATATTCCTTTATATTCATTATGGAGTCTCTCATTACTCTCATCACAGAAAATATATTGAGAAATTTTTCAAAACCTGGAAAGAAACGTAACGTGGGGTTAGGAAATTTTTAAAAAAATATTTTTCAATTGAAAATTTCCCTATTATTCCTCTAAATCCGTTTCACTGTCCAAAATTTATCCATAACCTCTATGGTATCAGGGTAGAAATTTTGCTTGTAAGAACCTGAAAATATGAAACAAAACATATTATGAGGCTAGAAAATTGTGAGAAATCCTTACTTACCTCTATTTCTCAATCCAATTCACTCCTTTCTATTTTCGATATCATCAATTTCGACAGCATTCTAGACGGAATGAAGATTATGAAAGCACTACATTGAAATAACACACGCACAATTTCACAAAAGTGATCAGAAATTTTTGGAAAATGCATGTGGGTATCGAGTTAATCAGAAAATCCCTATTTTATTTTCACATGGAACTGCTAAAACGACGAATTTCTACATAATCCATTTTATCCACAACAAAGCCAATATCTTAACAATGGCTACTCGACCTCAGCAAGACTCAGAATCATAGGGAGCAATAAAAATATAATTCTCGGTTCCTCTGGTTTGGGACCCAGGGGTCCATCGAGGTTCTACATATTGATATTGGACATACTGAACTTAATAATTTATTTCGGATCTTCTCGAGGTGTCAAAAATCGACCTTTTCCAAATCGAGTTTTTGCGTAAGCCGTCCATGGGATCGGATTTACTTGTAAGGGTCCTTTGGTTCTTTGGGATGATGATTCGACACCCCTCAACTCCGAGACGCCGCGGATCAAAAGCCTATTCGAAAGGAAAAAGGCAACTTTTTGCGTTTTCGTCGTTTTTCGACCTTTTCCGAATGTTATTTTCGTACGTTTGGTATTCGAAATAGGGAACGTTTCGGGTACCGTCGGAAAGCCCGTTTCTCCTTCTCGAAAACGCGCGACGAAGATGGTACAAGTTTTTTTGGTTTTTTTAGGTGTTGAAACGATTCTTAAAATCCTTAATATTAAGATTAGGTTAGGTTAAGCTAGGACAGTGTTGAAACGATTCTTAAAATGGATTAATACTCAGGTTAGATAAGGTTAGGACAGCGTTGAAACGATTCTCAAAATGAATTAATAGTCAGTTTAGGTTAGGCTAAGTTAGGACAGTGCTGAAACGATTCTTGAAATGAATTAATATTCAGGCTAGGTTAGGTCAGGACAGTGTTGAAACAATTCTTAAAATGCATTAATATTCAGGTTAGTATAGATCAGGACAGTGTTGAAACGATTCTTAAAATGAATCAATATTCAGTTCAGGTTAGGTTAAGTTAGGAAAGTGTTGAAAAGATTCGTGAAATGAATTAATATTCAGGTTAGGGTAGGTTAGGTTGAGTTAGGACAGTGTTGAAACGATTCTTGAAATGAATTGATATTCAGGCTAGGTTAGGTTAGGGCAGTGTTGAAACGATTCTTGAGATGAATTAATATTCAGTTCAGGAGAGGTTAAGTGTTAAGTTAGGACAGTGTTGAAATGATTCGTAAAATGAATTAATATTCAGGTAAGGGTAGGTTAGGTTTAGTTAGGACTGTGTTGAAACTATTCTTGAAATGAATTAATATTCAGGTTGAGTTAGGTTGAGTTAGGACAGTGTTGAAACGATTCTTGAAATGAATTGATATTCAGGCTAGGCTAGGTTAGGGCAGTGTTGAAACGATTCTTGAGATGAATTAATATTCAGTTCAGGAGAGGTTAAGTGTTAAGTTAGGACAGTGTTGAAATGATTCGTAAAATGAATTAATATTCAGGTAAGGGTAGGTTAGGTTTAGTTAGGACAGTGTTGAAACTATTCTTGAAATGAATTAATATTCAGGTTGAGTTAGGTTGAGTTAGGACAGTGTTGAAACGATTCTTGAATTGAATTAATATTCAGGTTGGGTTATATTAGGTTGAGTTAGGACAGTGTTGAAACGATTCTTGAAATGAATTAATATTCAGGCAAGGTTAGGTTAGGACAGTGTTGAAACAATTCTTAAAATGCATTCATATTCAGGTTAGTATAGATTAGGACAGTGTTGCAACGATTCTCAAAATGAATCAATATTCAGTTCAGGTTAGGTTGAGTTAGGACAGTGTTGAAATGATTCGTGAAATGAATTAATATTCAGGTTAGGGTAGGTTAGGTTGAGTTAGGACAGTGTTGAAACGATTCTTGAAATGAATTGATATTCAGGCTAGGTTGAGTTAGGACAGTGTTGAAACGATTCTTGAATTGAATTAATATTCAGGTTGGGTTAGATTAGGTTGAGTTAGGACAGTGTTGAAACGATTCTTGAAATGAATTAAAATTCAGGCTAGGTTAGGTTAGGACAGTGTTGAAACAATTCTTAAAATGCATTAATATTCAGGTTAGTATAGATTAGGACAGTGTTGTAACGATTCTCAAAATGAATCAATATTCAGTTCAGGTTAGGTTGAGTTAGGACAGTGTTGAAATGATTCGTGAAATGAATTAATATTCAGGTTAGGGTAGGTTAGGTTGAGTTAGGACAGTGTTGAAACGATTCTTGAAATGAATTGATATTCAGGCTAGGTTGAGTTAGGACAGTGTTGAAACGATTCGTGAAATGAATTAATATTCAGGTAAGGGTAGGTTAGGTTGAGTTAGGACAGTGTTGAAACGATTCTTGAAATGAATTGATATTCAGGTTAGGTTTAGTTAGGACAGTGCTGAAACGATTCTTGAATTGAATTAATATTCAGGTTGAGTTAGGATAGTGTCGAAACGATTCTTGAAATGAATTAATATTCAGGCTAGGTTCGGTTAGGACAGTGTTGAAATGATTCGTAAAATGAATTAATATTCAGGTTGGGTTAGGTTGAGTTAGGAGTGTTAGGACAGTGTTGAAACTATTCTCGAAATGAATTAATATTCAGGTTGGGTTAGGTTGAGTTAGGAGTGTGTTGAAACGATTCTTGAACAGAATTAATATTCAGGTTGGTTAGGTTACACCAATATAAAGTCTTCCGAACAACAATTCTCGAATCGAATAAAGAATGTGAAACCAATTGTGCAATAATTTCGAGTAAACCTTGTTCAGATGTCTTTTTTCCCTTTTTCCTGGCGTAATAAAACAGTCAACAATTCGAAATAAACTCACCGCTTTTAGAGCCCATAACGCAGAAAATATTGTGATGAATATAGTCCAAATTATTCTCAAAATAAGATATTTACAGTTCACTAATACTAATTTATTTACACCACTCAATAATTTATCTTCACGCTATTAAGTCCCATACTGTACTGTCTACTCGCTTCGGGCCGATGTCGTTTTTATATCCGCTTCATAGTTTCTCGGCCTGGAACGGTCGTGGTCTGTCGAGAATGGCTTGGACGCATCTAGAAGGCCCGAGAGCGACAGATCCGGAATAAGTACGTTACAATATATTATAAATCACAAATTCCCAATACTTTTGGCGACCACCACGTCAGGTGGCCTCGAGCAGAAAGAACGCGTGCTTATAGAGAATCGCGAATTGCTCGGTCGTCAGCATCGTCAAACTGAAAACTCCATAATTCGGAATTCAAAAGATGTTCATACCCTGAAGGCCAATTAAACCGTTGCCAACCAGAAAGAGCTGAGCGAATTATTCTCCCCCTACCTTTCGGCGTGAGCGCAAATTCGAATGGGGGTCCCGCAGGCGTCCCCCTGAAATACGTATCGACCCTCAGATTACGGAATCCGAAATTGCAGATGTTGACAAATTATTAAGACCGACTTACATCTCGCCGGGGGGTTCCGTGTCGCTCCCGTCCGAAATGCAGCAGGAGGCGGGACGCACGCGCGGCCGCCGCGCTCCTCGGGACCGGCCGTTAGTCAGCGTCGCGACACCGGTTTAACGCGTCCTGCGGGTTTTGAAAAGTGCGGAATGCGAATGATCGCGATCAATTGGGAGGCGCGCTGCCGTGTCTTGTGCGGTCGCGAGGAAGTTCCGTTAGAGTGCTGAGACTGAGGACTTCCGGCAGTTATTTTGAGGTATACGGCTGTTAAGATCGCATTAGGGGGTTTTACGACCCCCGGAATTAATTCAGGCGACCATTAAGCGAATAACAACGATCGTGAAGTTTTCTTTGTGTTTGAACTTGGTGGAGCGACGTTTTCTGTTTTGACATCGGAGATTGCGTTTATATGGATGATGATTTGGAAGTTTTCCAAATGGGCTTTCCCTGATTGATTTTTGGAGAGGGTGGTTTCATTTCTTCTCTTCTGTGGTTTCTGTAAACAAAATTACATACTTCTCTCATTATGTTTGATGGTTATTGATGTTTTGAGGGTTGTCAGTCTCGTTGTTTCAACTTAATCTACTAGTCAAACTTTTTATTTTTTTATCATTAACATTCTAATACCTAAATATCAGTTCTGACTTCTTCGTGCTGTACGAAATTGTATTTTCAAACTCGGACTATCAGGAGTTCTCGAACTACGGTCAGACGAATCGTCGCTTTATTGATATTACCATCCCTTGTCTGCATAATGTCGGTTGGATATTTCGGAATTGACGGGTTTGTTTTGATGAGAATTCTGATGGCATGGGGAATTTTGTGCTCATTTCAGAACGTCGTTAGTGATATGAAACTATAAACTAGGTCGAGAAGTGAATGAGTTTTTTTTTCATCGCTGCAGCAAGAATAAAATAAAAATGGATAATCGATAATTTTCCGATTTTGATATCTAATACATCATTATTCATGTCAATTACTCCGACATTCAATGATAGACGATCAGGCAGAATATGATGTTTTCACCAGGAAAAATTAATAATAAAAAAAATTTATTTCGATATGAAAAATATTGATCATTTCATTACTCAACCTTCGATTCAAAAAAAAAATTGATAAGCTCTGACATGACATTCAAATTCATTTGAAGAACGGCCACCCGTCCAGGTATTGAACCTAACCTAACGTAACCTGAATATTAATCCATTTCAAGAATCGTTTCAAAACGGTTCTAACTCTACCTTACCAAACCTAACCATTTCAAGAATAGTTTCAACTCTGTCCAAATTTAATCTAACCTGAATGTTAATTCATTTCAAAAATCGTTTCAACAATGTTCCAACCTAACCTAACCTAACCTGAATATCGATTCATTTCAAGAATAGTTTCAACCCCGCCTAACATAACCTTACCTGAATATCAATTCATTTCAAGAATAGTTTCAACTCTGTCCTAACCTAACCTAACCTGAATATTAATTCATTTCAAAAATCGTTTCAACAATGTCCTAACCTAACCCAACCTGAATATTAATTCATTCTAAAAATCGTTTCAGAACGGTTCTAACTCTACCTTACCAAACCTAACCTGAATATTAATTCATTTCAAGAATCGTTTCAACACACTCCTAATCTCACCTAGTCTGAATATGAATTCATATTAAGAATCGTCTCAACATTGTCCTAACTCATCCTAACCTAACTTGAATATTAATTCTTTTTTTTTGAGAACTTTCCTAACTCAACCTAACCTGAAAATAACTTCATTTCAAGAATAGTTTCAAAACTGTTCTAACTCTACCTTACCAAACCTAACCATTTCAAGAATAGTTTCAACTCTGTCCAAATCTAATATAACCTGAATATTAATTCATTTCAAAAATCGTTTCAACAATGTCCCAACCTAACCTAACCTGAATATAACTTCATTTCAAGAATCGTTTCAAAACTGTTCTAACTCTACCTTACCAAACCTAACGTGAATATTAATTTATTTCAAGAATCGTTTCAATACTGTCTTAACCTAAACTAACCTGAATATCAATTCATTTCAAGAATAGTTTCAACCCCGCCTAACATAACCTTACCTGAATATTAATTCATTTCACGAATAGTTTCAACTCTGTCCTAACCTAATCTAACCTGAATATTAATTCATTTCAAAAATCGTTTCAACAATGTCTTAACCTAACCTAACCTGAATATTAATTCATTTCAAGAATCGTTTCAAAACAGTTCTAACTCTACCTTATCAAACCTTACCTGAATATTAATTCATTTCAAGAATCGTTTCAACACACTCCTAATCTTACCTAACCTGAATATCAATTCATCTTAAGAATCGTTTCAACACTGTCCTAACTCATCCTAACCTAACCTGGATATTAATTCTTTTTTTTTGAGGACTTTCCTAACTCAACCTAACCTGAAAATAACTTCATTTCAAGAATAGTTTCAAAACTGTTCTAACTCTACCTTACCAAACCTAACCATTTCAATAATAGTTTCAACTCTGTCCAAATCTAATCTAACCTGAATATTAATTCATTTCAAAAATCGTTTCAACAATGTCCCAACCTAACCTAACCTGAATATAACTTCATTTCAAGAATCGTTTCAAAACTGTTCTAACTCTACCTTACCAAACCTAACGTGAATATTCATTTATTTCAAGAATCGTTTCAATACTGTCCTAACCTAAACTAACCTGAATATTAATTCATTTCAAGAATAGTTTCAACCCCGCCTAACCTAACCTTACCTGAATATTAATTCATTTCAAGAATCGTCTCAACAATGTCTAACTTAAAATAACCCAACCTGAATATTGATTCCTTTTAAGAAACGTTTCAACACTGTGCTAACCAAAAAAATCCAGAAAACTGGTACCATCATAAATTTGCAAGTTTAATGAAAGTGTAACCTATATAGAAATCAATGAAATCTATCAATTCTACTTAGAAATAAAATTAACTCAATTGGATTCGCTTCGACTTAGTGGACTGTAGAATTTATTTAATCCTGCACAAGTTTCGAAGCTAAATGCAAACCAGAAAAAGTCGCTGTAAATATTTTTTATTGGATAAAACGAAAAAATGTCTCAGTGGTCTATAAGTGGAATGAGGTGTTCTTAAATCATGAAAGACAACAATTGTTGATCTATTTTAATCGGTCTATCGAAATTTCTCGAGAAGTTCATTTGAAAAAACTTGTAACATGTTTTATTTAGACGTCAACGTACATAACGCATTTCTTCTTCCAAGGTTCCCTCTCCAGATCGATTTCAAAGACAAGATTCCGGAATAACTCACGCCCAACCGCCCTATTTTTTTCGACTCTGGCATACATAATTCGAGAGTCCGGTGAAATCGACCATGATCACGACAGAAAGAAGGACACCGATATCCTTCCGGAATGTGCCGGAGAATAACGGCCGAAATCCTTCGAGGAAGAGATACGATTCTATCGGAGTTAAAACGTTGGAAAAGTCCCTCTGTTCTTCTCGACTTTTTTTATTTCGCCCCCCTCGTCGTTTCCACTCCAGACGTCGCAGAGGCACTGGCTGGAAGCCAATCATTTGATTTAGATCCTTGTATTCACACTGGCGCGCTGTTCTGGTGATCAGATACGGGGGGATTAATTAACGGAGGCTGCGAAAGATGAGCTCTTTCGATGATGAAAGGAAGCGGGATAAGGTTTGTCTAAGAAAAAAATAACGCTATAGGATGTAACATGAGAAGGAACTTTGGCATTATTCTCGACAAATGAAACGTTCATCAAACGGTTGATTAAATATATTTTTTTTGAGCTAAACTTTCATAAAACTCGCAAATTTATGATGGTACAATTTTGTTTTGTTTTTATAGGTTAGGACAGTGTTGAAACGATTCTTAAAATAAATTACTATTCAGGTTAGGTTAGGTTAAGTTAGGACAGTGTTGGAACGATTCTTAGATTGAATTGATATTCAGGTTAGGTTGGGTTAGGTTAGGAAAGTGTTGAAACGATTCTTAGATTGAATTGATATTCAGGTTAGGTTGGGTTAGGTTAGGAAAGTGTTGAAACGATTCTTAAAATGAATTAATATTCAGGTTAGGTTTGGTTCGGTTGAGTTAAGATGATGAAAGGAAGCGAGAGAAAAAAATGAGGTTATAGGATGTAACATAAGAAGGAACTTTTTATCATTAAACAGTTGATTTCAGTTAAACTTTCATCAAAGTACCTACAGAATTTCGATAAATGATGATATGGTGGTATATACTAGTTTTTTTGGGATTTAAATAGATAAGTCCTTGTCGATATGAAATTGCAAAGATGAGCATAACATGAGAATATTCGGCTGGATGAAACAAAACTCAAATGAAAATAGTAAAAATGTAGTCGACTCATTTGGTAAACTGATGAAGAGGAGTTTGAAGTTTTGGACGATATCTTGATTTCATTCTGCGAAAACAATTCAATTCATAAAAAAAATTATTAGAAATGCAAAAAAAGTTTTCAAGTATTATTAGAAAAATTAGAATTATTAGAAAAAAGTTCTTAAATTTAACTTTTTTATATTCCATTTTTGTACGATAACTCACGCATTATTTCGGTCGTGAGTTGAATCAAATTCCTCCTCACCCTTTCAATTCACGAATTGGGAAACGAACGAAGGGAGGAAGATACCAATCCGACAAGATCGAGGAAAAAATATCCAACGAGTCGACTTCATTTCATGAATGCCACGAATAATTATTTCGTCTCTGTTATATTTCGTCTTATTCAATTTTCGTCGACATCCTCGATGGTAAGAAATAATGAGGCGCCTGTTCGGATGACAACGGTAGAAAATGTCTGTCTTTGAAATGAATACACAAAAGATCATTCATCCACCCTCAAAGCAGGAATATGCTTTCGTGATTGAATCTAATGGGGGATGAAAGGGCGCCGGACGTAGGAAAAAACACGAAATTGGGACAAAAGAAAGATGCTGTTTAGGGATACTCGGAGAAGAGATCGAATATAGTCTCAGCTTTCATCACGAAATATGATTCAATTCATAACTCGGCGATCCAACACTCAAAGAAATTTTCCCGGATATACAACAGGAATTCGGTACCTGATCACTTCTATACTCGCCGTTTTTTTCTTAATAGAACTCAAGTCACTTAAATCTTTTTCTTGTTGTGATAACAATAGTTGCGTTCAAGTAACAGGAATTCATTTAACCGGAAATTCCTGGGATTGGTTTTTTGTCAGTGAAATTCTAAACGGTAGAAAAGTAGGAGACGCCACATAGTTATTTGAGACCTCACGTCCTTCGAGCTGGAAATTCGTATCGACAAAATTCCAAAAGATCTACCATGTCTTCATCAAAATGTAATCAAAATACAGAGCGATAATCCAGTTCGATGAACGTACCGGATCTAACAACAAACATGGAGATTCGAATTTCGAAACTAAACCTCCCCCAACTTCGCCAGGATCACGGTACAACAAACATAATCGAACACACGGAGTTTCGAAGTTGAACAGCAAACTTCATACCGCCGCTATATCTGGAAACATCGTTTGTCGTGATTTCAAAGGACTTATACAATCAATTACATGTCCATCTAGGGGCTAGACCTAGTTTTTAGGGGTAGTTTTCTCATTAGAATCGTTCTGAGGGGCAGAGGGAAGGACGTCACGAGATGTGCGACTTTTTCTGCTTTGCACCAAAAACTCCTGGAGTTGCCCAGATCGCATCTATAAAATGTTTATAGGTTATGAATGTAATGGACTGTATTAAAAATTAGAATACAATTAAAATGCATAAGCTCAAACACAATATTTCGAAGAAAACATTTTTCCTCTCTCATTAAATAGTTCAAAACTTATACTATTCTCGAAACCATCTTGATGAAACCTTCTTCTTCTAGGCTCACGTCGCATGAACGCCAGACAGTGAGTAATTGCAGAGGAAAGGCGCCCTCCACCCCCTTCTTAAGTTACATAGACGATGGAAAATCGTGCGACGTCGATCATCTTGGGCGTGCATTAAAGCTGGGAAATGGCGAGGCAGGTGGAAAATAGAATCTGAATTCTGGTGCTGGAAAAGGCGGAGAATGGCATTTAATCTCCGCGGGTTACTCATGTGGTGTGTCGTTCTCGCGTGTGTGTCTTACTTCGGTGATGGATACGTCGCTGGAGGTGGTGAGTTTCCCTCTCTTCTATTCATCTATTTTTTTCGAGAGTTTTATATTTATTTCTTCGCTGTCATTTTGTTCGAATTACGGACGGCCGGACGGTAACATTCCAAAAAATTATAAAAAGCATTGCTGTGAAGTCAGGAGCTTTTGAGCGCTCGTTCATCCACTTTATAGGTAGATTCGTATTTTCCAGTTTTAGAAACAAATTGAAGAAATTCTTGGCAAAAAAAATTTCAAACTAAGGCGAAACTAAAATTTCATTCCAATCCAATCACTTGTTTCGAAATTATCAAAAAAAAGAAATTTTTAACGGCCATATTTACGGAACCCCTAGTCTAATTTTGCTCATTGATAAACGTGACCGCGACGTTCGAGACTCACAACTATCCTAAAAATTTCAAGTCCCTAGGCTATCCGTTCGAAAGTTATAATTTTCTATGGTTTCTATGGTTCTAGTCATGCAATCTGGACAAAATTCTTTAATACCCACGTTCAGTTTTCAGGAATTGGTCGTTGGGACAAAGTTCTTGGGAAAAAGTATCGCACGCACGGCCAGTTGTTCCAGTTCATTCATTTTCATTCCAAACGAGAATGCAGTCGAAATTGATTGGGTCGAAAAAAGTGATTTGGTGTAAGAAATACCTATCTATCTTACCAAATCACTTCTTTCGTTAAGATTTCTGACGATTTCCTAGCCTCATAATATTATTTTTCTCAAATTTTCAACCATTTTCAAGGTACTTCGAATTTGATAGCTACCAGAAAACATTGAAAATATAAGTTCATAAATTGAATGAAATATCTGATCTGGATCAGAAACGAGGTAAATACGATTAGATAGATCTTTTTGCAACTCTTTTACATCACTCTTATAGGTCTTCGACGTTTTTGAGAAAGTTAAAAGCAAAGTTCTAGCTCTTCAATTAGTGGTTATGAGATGAAATTCTAGAAACATTCCTTCTAAGCATAACGAAAGGCCCCGATGGGCTCTGAAATGAGGTGAATTTCGGATGAAATATCGTGAAATATACCAATTTGGAAAAATAAAAAAAAAATATTTTTTGAATTTCGGTATCTCAGAAAAATTATCTGATTTTATATCTTGAAGAGTAGTACTCACAAAATGACATCATTTGTCAAGCTGAGTTCGATGAGACTCAAAGCCGAACGCGTTTACTTTACTCCATTTCTCGAAAAACCTGCCGATTCGATGCATATGAAAACTGTTGGAAACTTCATTTAATTGAGATGGATCGATCGATTCAGGCAAATCGAAGATATTGGGAGTTGAAAAAGAGTTACTCCATTTCTGGAAGAACGGCAGATTCGGTGCGTATGGAATACATATATTGAAACTTCATTTAGTTGAGTCTGAAATGAGGTAAACACAATGAGATAGATCTTTTTGCATTTTTTCCACATCACTCTTGTAAGTTTTCGACGTTTTTAAGAATGTTACGAGCAGAGTTCAATTAATGGTTATGAAATGAGCTTCTAGAAACATACGTTCTTAGTATAATGAAAGGGCTCTGAAATGAGGTGAATACGACTGAATATATTGTCTTTCAACTTCACCACTCCATTTTCGAAGGTTTCGAACGATCTTTAGAGAGTTATGTTATGAAAGTAACTGCATTAACCTGTAGTGATTTTTATTATATTTCTCATTCATTCTGGCCAGTGAAACGGATTTGAAGGAAAAATAGAGTTATTCACAGTTGAAAATGGGGGTGAGTGAGTAGTATCAAAGATTTCCCAGCCTCACAATACTTTTTTTCAGATTTTCAGAATATTTTTGGAAGTTGAAAAAAAAGTTAGGTACTCCATTTCTGGAAAAACGTCTGATTCGGTGCATATGGAATATGTTAAAAACTTCGTTTAATTGAGATGAATCGATCGATTCAGGCAAATCGAGGATATTGGAAGTTGAAAAAAAGTTACACCATTTCTGGAAAAACAGCAGATTCGTTGCGTATGGAATATAAAAAAAAAATGTTTATTGGTGATGAGTTCAAAAAACCGCATTGGTATCGCCTTTCAATCGAATCGATTCCCGAATTTTTTCCCGACAAAAATTCCAACAGATAATTTCATTTGGAAATTCGAACCGCAAGCGGAAATTGCGGGTTGTTTTGAATCATCGAGGGTCATCAAACCGGCGTCAAACGGCCAAGGGGGGTTCGCCCCCGTCAATCACGAACCGCCCCCTGAATTCGGGGGCGATTACAAAACGACCAAAATGAAAACCGATAAAACGCGAGATTGTGCGCCATATTTCAGCGGTCGAGGGGGGAGGCAATCCCATCGAATGCCGATGACACTTTATTGCCGAATTCATGACTCGCGTGGAATGAATTTTCCGGATTTCCACGGGTAATCAATGGAAATTATCCGAAATTTGACAGAATCTCTAGTAATATCGTGATGCAAGAGGGATTATTCGAGTCCTTGAACTTTAAATTCGAGCCTGACGTCGCATAGAATTAATTTAAAAAATTTTCAATATCAACCCTGATCCTTCGTACGCGATATATTAATAAATCTACCCACTGACGTATCTCCAGCAGATCTTGAATATATTTCACGCGAAGAATTCAATGCACGTTCAATCAACCTACACGTTCTTTAATAGTGAGTTGACAACTTTCTGGTTCGTCCTGATTAATATTCGGTCGGTATAAAGGAAGAGATCCCACGTGTAAAAGAAATCATCGTGGTTAATTGCCGAACGTTATTCATTCGAATATAATGGGGGCATTTAATGAAAGCTTTTATCGCGAATAATTAAAGCGTCGCCGTTTAAGACGGAGTCACGCACGTTGGCGTTCATGAACGGGGCTTTAGGGCGCCGCATACGAATATTAATATTCGATTACATCGAATATAACGTCGACAACGGATTAATTTGTTCGATGCGGAAAATCGGCTCGAAAACTCAGGTCTTGATGAAATTGTTAAGTGATGAAGGAAATCTCTGGAGAGAAGAAACATGGGGACACTCGATAAAAGTGGAAATTTTCGAATGAATTATAGTATGAAAAATTGATATTCAATATCAACATTCATCTGCTGGCACTCCGAGCAATAATATTCTAATATATCCATTTCGATATAGTTTATTTATCAATCAAAATAAATATGAATCTTCATTTTTTTTCACGTATGATCGAATTTCTGGAAAAATATAAAAAAAATATAGAAACTGAATATATTATAATACTTTTTCGCGAAGATGTAACGGTGAAATCGAATCATATACTTAATTTCATAAATAATTATTCCTCGAAATATATCAAAACACATATTTTATTTCTGACAATTCAAAGCAATAAATTTTGGAGAATTCAATTTATGAGAATTTTATATAGAATTTTGAATTTTATCGAGGATTTGAAAAAGTATAAAAAATATTTAGAAACTAATTATATTATAATACGTTTTCGCGAAGATGTAACGATGAAATTGAACCATATAATTCGAAAAAAAATTGTTTCTCGAAATATAACCAAACAGATATTTTATGTCTGGCAATTTAAAGCAATGAATTTTGGGGAATTCAATTTATGAAAAATTTTATAGAATTTTAAATTCCATCGAGGATGTAGAAAAATATGAAAAATATTAGGAAACTAATAATATTATAATACTTTTTCGCGAAGATGTAACGGTGATATTGAATCATATAGTTTTATGAATAATTATTCCTCGAATTATAACAAAACACATATTTTATTTCTGACAATTCAAAGCAATGTATTTTGGGGAACTTAATTCATAAAAAATTTTGTATAGAATATTAAATTTCATCGAGGATTCGTCGAAATATGAAAAATATTTAGAAACTAATAATATTATAATAATTTTTCGCGGAGATGTAACGGTGAAATTGAATAATAAAATTCAATAAATGATTATTTCTCGAGATATAACAGAACACATATTTTATTTCTGACAATTCAAAACAATGCGTTTCGGGGAAATCAATTTATAAAATAAAATTTCAAATTTTACCGAGGGTCTGAAAAAATATGAAAAAAATTTAGAAACTAATTATATTATAATACTTTTTCGCGAAGATGTAACGGGTGAAATTGAAACATATAATTTTATGAATAATTATTTCTCGAAATTTAACAAAACACATATTTAATTCCTGAAAATTTAAAGCAATGAATTTTGGGGTTTTCAATTTATGAAAAATTTTGTAGAATTTTAAATTTCATCGAGGATCTGAAAAAATATGAAAAATATTTAGAAGCTAATAATATTATAATACTTTTTCGCGACGATGTAATGGTGAAATTGAATCATATAATTTTATGAATAATTATTTCTCAAAATATAAGAAAGCATATATTTTATTTCTGACAATTTAAAGCAATAAATTTTGGGAAATTCAATAGAATTTTAAACTTTATCGAGGATCTGAAAGAATATAAAAAAATTTAGAAACCAATTATATTATAATACTTTTCTGCGAGGATGTAACGGCGAAATTGAATCATATAATTTTATAAATAATTATTTCTCGATATATAACAAAACGCATATTTTATTTCTGACAGTTCAAAGCAATACATTTTGGGGAAGTCAATTTATAAAAAAATTTATAGAATTTTAAATTTTATCGAGGATGGAAAAAATATAAAAAATATTTAGAAACCAATTATATTAAAATACTTTTTCGCGAGGATGTAACGGCGAAATTAAATCATATCATTTTATAAATAATTATTTCTCGAAATATAACAAAACGCATATTTTATTTCTGATAGTTCAAAGCAATACATTTTAGGCAAATCAATATATAAAAAAATTTATAGAATTTTGAATTTTATCGAGGATCTGAAAGAATATAAAAAAATTTAGAAACCAATTATATTATAATACTTTTCTGCGAGGATGTAACGGCGAAATTGAATCATATAATTTTATAAATAATTATTTCTCGATATATAACAAAACGCATATTTTATTTCTGACAGTTCAAAGCAATACATTTCGGGGAATTCAATTTATAAAAAATTTAAAGAATTTCCAATTTTAAATTTCGCGACAATAACATTATCGAACAATTAGAAATCTATTTTTCACGCTACTGAAATAATTCCTTAGCCACTATGAATATTTCATGAAGGGATCAAATATAAGATAAATAAGTAGACTTTCTGGGAGAAAAAAAAATTAAATCGAATTCCTGGTATTACTCTGGAATGAATATGCTTATTTTATCCAAAAATAAATTTCCATTTGAATTCGGAAAAAATATTGAGGAACCACCAAATTCATTTCCTCAATGAAACTGAATTTTTTCAAAAATCGATATTATTCTTGCAAAAATGAAAGAACTTGACTATTATTAATCTATTCCAATGGAATTTCAAAAAATTTATCGATTCACTCCAGATAAGCTGAAATCGATTCGACAGCTTTCAAAGGAATTTCAGATTTTGCTACTGAACATAAAATGGGATTATTCCATATTGTCCCAGAAAAATTCATAAATTTCTGAAATTTTCTGAAAACCTACAGAATTGGCATAAAAGTATTGCAAGAAGATTTATTTTGATCGTATTCACCTCATTTCAGAGAATTGGTCTTTTCTTCGATTTCTAAACCAATGTTTCCTTTCATTCCTTCCTGCATATATCGAGGTAGAATTTGATTCATAACTTCCTCAAATTCGACGAAAACCTAGAAAAGTGGCGTGAAGAAGTTGCAAGAGCATTTATCTGATCGTTTTCATCTCATTTCGGACCCCGATGGGAGGTTTTCTTTGAATTAGAAACGAATAAATTGTGAGGAATTACGAAATTACCTGGTAAATCGCTAAAAAAGTGAGAAATACTTATTGCTCCCCTGAATTTCCTTCTTCGATTGCTTCTTTTTTGTCGATTTTTATATTTATCAGGGTTTGTTTACATTCGTGGCGAAAATTGGCGCTTTTATTTCGCGAAAATGGGAAATGGGATCGAGGAAAAATCTTCGAGGAAGCATTATGAAATCAGCTTAATTGAGGGCGACTTCCTCCATTGATTCCTCTTCAACCGCGACGCTCGGCAGGGATTCCCTATGAGAACCCTCTGAATATCAATCAGCTCTCCATCATAATTGGACGGTCGCAAACATTTTTCAAGACGATTATGGAGGTGAAGGGGGGATTACGCGACGAACAGCCCTATGAAGTTTCTTGTTCCAACAAGAACAGGAAATTCCGTTGGGAATGGGGTACACTTGAAGAGGAGAAGCCACTAAAACGATCTCGACTTGCACCGTAAGCTGCCCCACTTCGAAACCGGAAAAGTCGGGAGATTTTGCTCTAAATAGCTGCAAGTTTAAATTTTCTCCTAAATCGTTGAAAATCCTATAATGAGGTTAGACAATATTACTCACTTTTATTTCCACACCAAATTTCTTTTTCGACGATTTTCGTCCCAATCAATTTCGACTGCATTCTCGCTGTGTAAGTGTAATTTTTTGAACCAAAACAGAAAACTGAAATATTCAAATTTATTTCCACGTGGAACAGCTGAAAGGTGGAGTTTCTACATAATTATTTCATTCATGGCTTTCGCAAAAATTCCACAGGTTATAGGACTAATTTTTGAGAAACCTAAATAAAAAAAAATTTTTTATTTCTACTTTTTACTTGAATCTGAATCGATCGAATCAGGCAAATCGGAGATATTGGAAGTTGAAGACAAAATTTACTCCATTTCTCGTGAAACGGCCGATTTCATGCATCAGGTGAATATTGAAAAATTCATTAGGTTGAATGAACCTTGTACTAAAATTAGAAAAAAATTATCTGCCTCAACTTTCTTGAGTGTCCATTCTTCGTTTATCACAGAAATCTACTTTTTTACTTCTGAAGAGCCGTTAAAACGTTAAGGGACCCTTTCGTCGTTAATGTGCCGAATCCCGAAGAGAACCAGAGGCCGTAATCCTCGGGAAATCACTGGAAAAACTGCTCTACTACCAACTGTTAGATCCTAAATGTAACTGAAAGAGGAATAACCGGTGTGGGGGTAAATATATTCCCGGACCAAATGGAGGGTGAAAAAGTTTGTTCAGATCCCTCAGGATAAGTTTGGAAAACTTATCGATCGGACTGGGGAGAAAATGCAGACTTTTAACGGGACTTCGAGAGAACTGCCGGCCATGTGACACCTCACCAACAAAAACTGATAAATTATTCAGAATGCACAGATTTCGCAGCGACGAAATTATTTAAAGATTAGGATGGGGAAAAAATTTCAAGAAAAACGACGGAATTTTAGACCACCCCCACCAACAAGACAGAGTTTCGAAAAGTCCCAATTTTGCGGGGAGTTTTTGTCGGGATTCCTGCGTAACTCGACAATTTATTAGGCTGACTGAGGGGAAAGTTTGAGGGTCCGTCCAAACGACCCTTCCGCGCGTTAAAAATACATGGCTGAAAATAGGATAACTGATGAGGGTGGACCGCATTCTCGGCCGACCGAGGGAGAAGAACATTAACATCGAATTTGTATTCCTCGGACATGAGATTCGCCTTTCTTGAATATGCAGAACTTCACTCCATATGGGGAAATTGAATTTTCTTTTTATTGTGAATTTTCCTAATTCTTAACAGAAAAATAAGTCATAATAGTCGTGGAAATATCAGAAAAAAACGTAAACAAAAGTGTGGGTCAGTACAGTACTATAACTCCGAACCGTGCACGAAAAAATTGCACTTTTTCGGATTTGCATATATCTTCAAACAAAGATTCCAATAATAATAAATTTTCTATTCTGTCTCATTCTCACTCATAAACTTCTGAGAAATTTTTTCGTTTTACCCCATAAAAAATATTCACAGCGACTTTTTCGGATTTGCATATATCTTCAAACAAAGATTCCAATAATAATGAATTTTCTATTTTTTCTCATTCTCACTTATAAACTTCTGAGAAATTTTTTCGTTTTACCCCATAAAAAATATTCACAGCGACTTTTTCTGATTTGCATATATCTTCAAACAAAGATTCCAATAATAATAAATTTTTTATTGTTCCTCATTCTCACTCATAAACTTCTTAGAAATTTTTTTTGTTTTACCCCATAAAAGATATTCACAGCGACTTTTTCTGATTTACATATATCTTCAAACAAAGATTCCAATAACAATAAATTTTCTATTTTTACTCATTCTCACTTATAAACTTCTGACAAATTTTTTCGTTTTACCTTATAAAAGATATTCACAGCGACGTTTTCTGATTTGCATATATCTTCAAACAAAGATTCCAATAATAATGAATTTTCTATTTTTCCTCATTCTCACTTATAAACTTCTGAGAAATTTTTTCGTTTTTCCCCATAAAAAATATTCACAGCGACTTTTTCTGATTTGCATATATCTTCAAACAAAGATTCCAATCATAATAAATTTTCTATTTTTTCTCATTTTCACTCATAAACTTCTGAGAAATTTTTTCGTTTTACCCTATGAAAGATTTTCACAGCGACTTTTTCTGATTTGCATATATCTTCAAACAAAGATTCCAAAAATAATAAATTTTTTATTTTTTCTCATTCTCACTTATAAACTTCTGAGAAATTTTTTCGTTTAACCCAATAAAAGATACTTACAGCGACTTTTTCTGATTTGCATATATCTTCAAACAAAGATTCCAATAATAATAAATTTTCTATTTTTTCTCATTCTCACTAATAAACTTCTGAGGAATTTTCTCGTTTTACCCTATAAAGAATGTTCACAGCGACTATTCCGATTTTCATATATCTTCAAACAAAGATTCCAATAATAATAAATTTTCTATTTTTTCTCATTCTCACTTATAAACTTTTGAGGAATTTTTTCGTTTTACCCCATAAAAAATATTCACAGTGACTTTTTCTGATTTTCAAATATCTTCAAACAAAGATTCCAATATCAATAAATTTTCTATTTTTTCTCATTCTCACTTATAAACTTCTGTGAAATTTTTTCGTTTTACCCCATAAAAAATATCCACAGCGACTTTTTCTGATTTGCATATATCTTCAAACAAAGATTCCAATAATGATAAATTTTCCATTTTTTCTCATTCTCACTTATAAACTTCTGAGAAATTTTTTCGTTTCACCTTATGAAAAATATTCACAGTGACTTTTTCTGATTTTCAAATATCTTCAAACGAAGATTCCAATAACAATAAATTTTCTATTTTTTCTCATTCTCACTTATAAACTTCTGTGAAATTTTTTCGTTTTACCCCATAAAAAATATTCACAGTGACTTTTTCTGATTTTCAAATATCTTCAAACAAAGATTCCAATATCAATAAATTTTCTATTTTTTCTCATTCTCACTTATAAACTTCTGTGAAATTTTTTCGTTTTACCCCATAAAAAATATCCACAGCGACTTTTTCTGATTTGCATATATCTTCAAACAAAGATTCCAATAATGATAAATTTTCCATTTTTTCTCATTCTCACTTATAAACTTCTGAGAAATTTTTTCGTTTCACCTTATAAAAAATATTCACAGTGACTTTTTCTGATTTTCAAATATCTTCAAACGAAGATTCCAATAACAATAAATTTTCTATTTTTTCTCATTCTCACTTATAAACTTCTGTGAAATTTTTTCGTTTTACCCCATAAAAAATATTCACAGCGACTTTTTCTGATTTGCATATATCTTCAAACAAAGAGTCCAATAATAATGAATTTTCTATTTTTTCTCATTCTCACTTATAAACTTCTGAGAAATTTATTCATTTTACCTTATAAAAGATATTCACAGCGACTTTTTCTGATTTGCATATATCTTCAAACAAAGATTCCAATAATAATTAATTTTCTATTTTTTCTCATTCTCACTTATAAACTTCTGAGAAATTTTTTCGTTTTACCCCATGAAAGATATCCACAGCCACTTTTTCTGATTTGCATATATCTTCAAACAAAGATTCCAATAACAATAAATTTTCTATTTTTTCTCATTCTCACTTATAAACTTCTGTGAAATTTTTTCGTTTTACCCCATAAAAAATATTCACAGCCACTTTTTCTGATTTGCATATATCTTCAAACAAAGATCCCAATAATAATAATTTTCTATTATTTCTTCCAGAACCCCTGGTCATCCGCCACAGACGCAGCTACCAGCTGAAGAACAAGACCATCCCCAACCAGAACCACCAGGACAAGGACAGGAACCCCGTCTTCGCCACGGAGAACTGCACGGTGGTGGTGGCGCAGGTCGGGGGAACGGCCACCCTTCCGTGCGTCGTGAGGAAGTTCAACAACGGGGTGGTAAGTGTGGATTATTGCGGGGCCGTTTCGCGAAAGGCCTTCGACTCGCGATGAGGGTTAATTACGGCGGTCTTTGTATTCATTAAAACGCCATTACCGAGCTTTTGGCATGTTGCACGGTAACTTTTACACCGGTTTCGGGGCGAGGAACGTACGAAGGGTATGTTTGAGTGAGGACACGGGTAGTTTTGTGTGTTGATTTTCTTTGATGTTACATTCGTTTTTGTTTTGAATGGGGGGAGGGGGAATGTACATGTTGATTATTTAACTTCAACAGTCAATGAATAATGAAACTCTCCATAACCGAGGTACAGGGAGTTCAAGTTCCAATTTTTTTTTTGTAAAAAGTTAATCGTTGAAGATCCGAAAAAAAATACTTAGGCTAGAAAATTGTAATAAATCATTACTTTCCTATATTTTTACACCGAATCACTTCTCTCGACGATTTTCGACCCAATCAATTTCGGCTGCATTCTCGTTCGGAATAAAAATGAATATACCAGAACAACTGGCCGTGCATGCGATACTTTGTACCAAGAACGACCATTTGATTCTTTGTGAGATTCAGAAGCACAGATAAAAACCCCAGCAGAAACTCTGTCACCCTGTATGAATGTAGGGATATATACGTTTTGAATGGATCTGAGATAAATAGTTCATCTGAGGAATATGGGGTTTGGATTATGTAATTATATATTTTTTTCGAAAGAATATTATTGAAGTTTTATAACTTCAATTTACGGCCTAGCTGCCTCCCTAACACCGGAACAACTGGCCGTGCGTGCGATACTTTTTTCCCAAGAACGACCATTGAGTTCTTTGTGAGATTCAGGAGCACAGATAAAAACACTAGCAAAAACTCTGTCACCCTGTATGAATGTAGGGATTGGTCAATACGTTTCAAATGGATCTGAGATAAATAGTTCATGTGAGGAATATATATGTATTTTTTCCGAAAGAATGTTATTTATTATTGAAGCTTCATAACCGTTATTTACCCCAATTTGTTTCATTATATTCAGTTCTTCATTGGAATTCACATACGAAAGAGGAATATCATAAACTGTATTTTTATGCTGATAAGGATGTGACGACGTTTTGTGTTTTGTCAAATCTCTTCAAGACGGTTTGCGGAAGATAGAAAAGAATTTATTCGAAAAACGAAAACTCTCGTTTGGAAAAAGAATGCTTGATTTTGTGTCTGGAGTAACTCCATGTAATAAACTTTATTTCCACTTTTCCCCGAATAAAATTCAATATAACTTCCCCCATCTAACTCCGAATCGTGATGGTAATATCAACCAACTTTTCATTGCACCTTCACCCCCTCCCTCCAGAAAACACGAAAATGCATTTATACGCGACTCCTAATTTCCCCCCCCCTAACCTTCCTCCAAACATTAGCAGGTGCTCCGTTACACTTAATCCCACCAAAGCCAGATAACAAGTTGGGGGCACACGCTGACAAAATGGTTTCAGGATTAGGGGGGGTTTCCTGGAAAACAATTCCAGAGAACCCACCCCAAGTCCGGCAGTAAATTTCACCGCGAAATGCATAGCTTTGCGACGTTATGAACTTTGGGAGGAGTTCATGAAAAAAAATGGGAATTAAGACGACGTATATCTTCCCGGGAGGGCGTGGAGGGTGCCGCGTTCCACGTGGAAAAATTAAGCGCAGTCGACACTTTTCATTACAGGTCAAATGAGGGTGAGATTGATTTTGGAATAAAGGGTGTGTTATGTTGATTATTCGACGACAACCGCGAGATTTTCAGTCGGAAGAGGGAACTTTCGCCATTGTTCTTACATTTTCAAAAGTACGTGAGAGACACGCCCTGTTTATACATACATTACATCCGGTCGATTTTCCTTCATTATCACTCTGTTCCATTGAAAAAAAAAAAATTCGTGATACGTCGTCGTGAATGAGGATGAAAAAGTGGTCGCTTTTCGCGAATAATCCGGTTGTGGCCGCAGGTGTGGGGTGGTGGATCCACCCCTCGAGCCGGAATCGGGCGCAAAAACGAAATATCCCGTCGGTCCGGAAATATAATCTTCCGGAAAGCAAAACCGCGAACGAAAAGGCATTTTGTCACATACGGTTATTCACGGCGAGAAAACCCGTACATAGGTAGAATAGGAGAAGTAATTTTTTCGGAATTTGCATCGAAATGAATTCTACGGCCTTTTGTTGCCGTTGGTTACGCGCCATTTTTTGGGATGGAAGGGTTTGGTAATAAATATTCACAAACATGATACAAAACTGGTTGCTTTGTGACAGGGATTTGGAACTTCAGATCTTCGAGGTCCACTACCAAACCTTAATTAAAGGCAAACAGCTTCCAAAGATGAAACAGAAAGTATCAGTCTTATATAAATTCGAACTATCGTAACCGATTCTTGATGTTAGCTCAAGATAAAATGAAGGCACTCGATTTTTCATGAAAAAAAAACGTTCTATTTTTATCTCCCGAAACCTCCCGAGCTATAAAAAAAACGAGGATAAACTGTCAAATATCGCGCCACAAGCGAGCGATATATACGTCTGTCTGAGGATGAATTTAATATCTTCCTGGACCACGACACGCATCCAGCTCAACATCGGGCATTCTTGCCGCGAAACTTCTTCACAGGAATGATATAAAACCCAACGGATCATCCAATATTTATCATTCGGGAACTGCACGGGGGAAGGCAGACACTGACACGTGCCTCCTAACCCCCGTCTGGAAAGAAAAATTACGAAAAGGTTGGGAGGATGTGGGGGGCGTTAATTTGGAGGGGCTTTGTTATGAATCCATTTGGGAGGACGCCAGAGATGATTAATTTGGGGTTTGGAGAAGTTCTGTTTCGTTTTGTTTTTGCAGGGGAGATATTGGGGTGTTTTATTAGGGGTTTCGTGTTTGTAATTCGTTGAGTACAGTGGATCTCCATTGGATTTTTGCTGCACCAGATACGACATTTCGAGTTGAGTTTGTGGTAGAGGTAACGTTTTCAATTCAACACTGGAACAACTGGCAGTGCGTGCGACACTTTGTCCCAAGAATGACCGTTGCAATCTGTTGAACTAAATGATCTTTGATTCGTTCCCTGTTACTGGATCCCAGAAGAGAAGGAGGATTCTTGTTGGGAAAAATTGAAAGAGGGACTGAGATAACAATAAGTAGTTAAGTTCTTTGTATGATTCAGAAGCACAGATCAAAACATCTGCTGAAACTCTGTCACCCTGTATGAATGTAGTGATTGGTTTTCTATTTGTTCGAAGAATAAGCTGATATATTCTCATTGAAGGGCTTCAATTCATTAACAAGAAACGTTTCCAAAGTACTACAGTACCTCAATTGAAGGCAATCGAAAGATTCGATCTTGAATAAATTTTCGTGACTGGTTCTTAATATCAACTTGACATTGATTGTTAAGAATTCCCAATGCGGCACAGAATGGCCAGTTTCGAACCATACAACATGTTGACTCAATTTGAAAACTAAACTAAATCAGGTTTAGTTTCTTCGCCGACTAGGACCCCTTCCATATTACGCTTCATTTCCCGGGGGATGTCGTTCCTCCACCACTTACGGGGAACATCTCCTTACACTCCCCGCAGTGCTGTTCGCATGAAATATGAATCAATTCCATGGTCATACACGTAAATGAACTTTCCGCAATAACGGGGCGGGACGCGCCTAATAAATACCACTTCATGTGTGTAAAGTCGGCGAACTTACGACGCTAATAAAGCGCGGGGTTATCAAGGGAGACGACGACGAGGACTTCCATTTTCGCACTCGTTGTCTGGCACGCAGAAGATTCCCCGCCAGAAATAATAATAGGGGTTCCCCGGACGGCTGTCCCCCCATGCAAATTCGAACCTCGTGGCGGAATTTTTATGAGACGCCTCCGCCGAGGATGCGCCATTCGAATTTTCAATTGGGGGGATGAAGGAATTTGGGGTATTTTCCTAGAACGGAGCGATGTTCAGTTTGAGAATATCGTGGAGACGTCGCAAAAATAGTGGGTAATTTGAAGGCCTAGACTACTACTATACCTTAATTAAAGGCAGAAATCTAACATAGATGAAACATAAGGCTGTATTCTTGAATAAATTATCGTGACTGATTCTTAATGTGTACTTGACATTGGGTCAAAAGACTTCCCAAATGCTCCTCAGACTTGCCAGTTTCGAAAGAAGTTTGGGAAACATCGAATGTCACGATTCTTCTGAAAAATATCAACTTTTTTGTTTTTTTTTCTATTTTCATTCCCTTTTTTCTGTGAATAAGACAAATTGCTGTTTTCAACACAATTTTGAATTTATTTACCGTTCTTCAAATTTTGATGAAGAATTTCATAGTAAATTTCTGATAAAACTAAAGAAAAATCTGACAATAGAGATATATATATAAGAACATTAGACTCAAATGCTACGACTTGTCGAACTGAAGAGTTTTTTTGAACAAGAACTACAATCCAGTAAAATAAACATCATTAAGATACAGTGAATTAATTTTTTTGATGAAATAAACAATATATTAAAAATCAAAGTTTTTATTTTCTCTCAATTACAACAAAAATTTTGATTTCAATCATAATTTTCTGAAAATGATCTAAAAATGTTCAAATAGTGTAACAATGTTAAAGCTTCGAAAGTGCAAAAAAAAAGTTATCAGGAAGAATTTCATAGAAAATTTCGGATAAAACTGAAGAAAAATTTGGCAATAGAGATGTATACAAAAATATTAGACTTAAATGCAACGACTTGTCGAATTGAAGAGTTTTTTTGAACAAGAACAACAATTCAGTAAAATGAACATCATTAAGATACAGTAAATTGATTTTTTTGATGAAATAAACAATATATTAAAAATCAAAGTTTTTATTTTCTCTCAATTACAACAAAAATTTTGATTTCAATCATAATTTTCTGAAAATGATCTAAAAATGTACAAATAGTGTAACAATGTTAACGCTTCGAAAGTGCAAGAGAAAAGAAGCTATCTGGAAGAATTTCATAGAAAATTTCTGATGAAACTAAAGAAAAATCTGGCAATAGAGATATATACAAAAAAATATTAGACTTAAATGCAACGACTTGTCGAACTGAAGAGTTTTTTGAACAAGAACTACAATTCAGTAAAATAAACATCATTAAGATACAGTGAATTAATTTTTTTGATACAATGAACAATATATTCATACTGAAAGTTTTTATTTTCTCTTTATTACAACAAAAATTTTGATTTCAATCATAATTTTCTGAAGAAGATCTAAAAATTCATAAATAGTGTAACACTGTTAACGCTTCAAAAGTGCAAGAAAAAAGAAGCTATCTGGAAGAATTTCATAGAAAATTTCTGATTAAACTAAAGAAAAATCTGGCAATAGAGATATATACGAAAATATCAGATTTAAATGCAACGATTTGTCTAACTGAACAATTTTTTTGAACAAGAACTACAATTCAGTAAAATAAACATCATTAAGATACAGTGAATTATTTTTTTTGATAAAATGAACAATATATTCAAACTCAAAGTTTTTATTTTCTCTCAATTACAACAAAAATTTCGATTTCAATCATAATTTTCTGAAAATGATCTAAAAATGTAACAATAGTGTAACAATGTTAACGCTTCGAAAGTGCAAAAAAAAAGAAGCTATCTGGAAGAATTTCATAGAAAATTTCTGATGAAACTAAAGAAAACTCTGGCAATAGAGATATAAACAAAAATATTTGTCTTAAATGCAACGCTTTTTCGAACGGATGAGTTTTTTCGAACGAAAACTATAATTCACTAAAACAAACATTATTAAATACAATGAATTAATTTTCTGATAAAATGAACAATATATTCAAACTCAAAGTTTTTATTTTCTCTCAATTACAACAAAAATTTCGATTTCAATCATAATTTTCTGAAAATGATCTAAAAATGTAACAATAGTGTAACAATGTTAACGCTTCGAAAGTGCAAGAAAATAGAAGCTATCTGGAAGAATTTCATAGAAAATTTTTGATGAAACTAAAGAAAAATCTGGCAATAGAGATATAAACAAAAATATTTGTCTTAAATGCAACGCTTTTTCGAACGGATGAGTTTTTTCGAACGAAAACTATAATTCACTAAAACAAACATTATTAAATACAATGAATTAATTTTCTGATGAAATAAACAATAAATTCAAACTCGAAGTTTTTTTTTCTCTTAATTACAACAAACATTTTGATTTCAATTATGAATTTCTGAAAAGGATCTAAAAATGTACAAATAGTGTAACAAAGTTAATGCTTCGAAAGTGCAAGAAAAAAGAAGCTATCTGGAAGAATTTCATAGAAAATTTCTGATGAAACTAAAGAAAAATCTGGCAATAGAGATATAAACAAAAATATTTGTCTTAAATGCAACGCTTTTTCGAACGGATGAGTTTTTTCGAACGAAAACTATAATTCACTAAAACAAACATTATTAAATACAATGAATTAATTTTCTGATGAAATAAACAATAAATTCAAACTCGAAGTTTTTTTTTCTCTTAATTACAACAAACATTTTGATTTCAATTATGAATTTCTGAAAGGGATCTAAAAATGTACAAATAGTGTAACAAAGTTAATGCTTCGAAAGTGCAAGAAAAAAGAAGCTATCTGGAAGAATTTCATAGAAAATTTCTGATGAAACTAAAGAAAAATCTGGCAATAGAGATATAAACAAAAATATTTGTCTTAAATGCAACGCTTTTTCGAACGGATGAGTTTTTTCGAACGAAAACTATAATTCACTAAAACAAACATTATTGAATTACAATGAATTGATTCTCTGATGAAATAAACAATAAATTCAAACTCGAAGTTTTTTTTTCTGTCAATTACAACAAACATTTTGATTTCAATTATGATTTTCTGAAAGGGATCTAAAAATGTACAAAACGTGTAACAAAGTTAATGCTTCAAAAGTGCAAGAAAAAAAAAGCTATCTGGAAAAATTTTAAAAAAAATTTCTAATAAAACTGAAGGAAATTCTGGCAATAGGGATATATACAAAAATATTAGACTCAAATTCAACATCTTGTTGAACGGATGAGTTTTTCGAACAAAAACTACAATTCACTGAAATAAACATTATTAAGGAACAGTGAATTAATTTTTTTGATAAAATGCACAATAAATTCAAACTCAAAGTTTTTATTTTCTCTTAATTACAACAGAAATGTTGATTTCAATCATAATTTTTTGAAAATTTATAAATAGTGTAACACTATTAACGCTTCAAAATTGCTAGGAAAAAGAAGGTATCTGGAAGAATTCGATATAAAATTTCTGATCAAACTAAAGCAAAATCTAGCAATAGAGATATATACAAAATATTAGACTTAAATGTAACGTCTTGTCAAACTAGGAAGTAATAGGTGAAAACAATGAGGAAGAATTATCATTCAGTAATAATTTTTGCGAATAGAGGATACGACAGAAAAGAAATAGAACTTACTCGAAGTGATCGTCCAATAACTAGGATGGAAGTTTTATTTTCTTCAACAGCCAATGATAATATAAAAATAGAATTTTATAGAAAGTAATAGATGGAAACGATGACATAAAATTCAACTTCGTGTTAAATTTTCGGAATACTCTTGTTTTCGATGCCCAAAAACTTTAACTGCGACAAACCTCTCATATAAAGCCCTATGCTAATTGGTCATCTGTAGGCAGAACGACGCAATATACGAAGAACTGAACAACCCTTACGCCCTCCTCAAGGTCGTTGGCGGTTATGAATAATGGCTGGTGAAACAATTATTACGGACCCAGGACAATAATGGGATCCGATGTTGGAGCTCATCTAATTATTCTCTCGGAATGAGAACGGGAGGGACGCCGGAGACATATCCGAAATCTCACGTCTCCCACATTCCATGAATATCTAATTCCCGCGAGTAACCGGCGCAAGCCCGTCCCGCCCAGGACCCTCGGCAGACAATCGGTTCGAGTTTTATGGCACGTAAGTATACCTGATGGAAATTTTGTCGCAATTTCATACGGCCCGTCTCGAAAAGTGGTATCGATTTCGGGGTATTCGTTTTCACTTGGCGAAGAACTGGTAGTCGGATCTCGCGGAGCGCGGAAAAAATTGATCGTAAATTCGGGATATTGCGACTTTTATGGGGTGCCTAGTGAATTCCAGAGCCTTTACGGTATCGATTGGGGGACCGAATGAATCTCGGGATCCTCTTCGTAACTGGAGCATCCTAGAGGCTGCCATTCTTTCGAAGAGTTATCCCTTTTTAAACATTCATCCAGAATTTTTGAATGTGTATCGTCGTTGGTGACACCTTCAGTACCTTTTAAGCATTTAATTTACTCAATCATCTCTAAACATCATATGAAAGAATTCTTACCAGTCAACCTGTTGCTGTTTATGAATATCAATTACTTGTGGATCAATGGTATTTGAACGAGATAAGGAGAGAGGCCTCTGGGTTTTAAGTTTTACACGATTGTAAAACACCTATTGCTTTTAATTGTTCATAACGGGTTTTCTCGAAGGTCTTTCCCGATTCTTATTATTTGACCTGAAGTTGGGGAACCGTCCCCAACAGCACCAATAAACTTGTTATTTTCCTGTTTTCGGTGCTAATAGTTATTTAATCAACTATGTTATTAATGACAGCGATCAATGGTCGACATATTTTAACGCGTGAGCGGAGCGAGCGAAACAAATTTTTATTTTGCATGATATACAAATTTGACGTAATACAAATTTTCGATGTTCATTTCGATATATTAATATTTATGCTTCCTATAGAAAAATTCGAAAAATTCATAAAGGGAATATTGGAATATGTTGTGACATTCTGCATAGTTAACATTTTTTTCATTTCCTATAATGTCCGATAAGGAACGTGTGGATGAAGTGGAGGTTGAAGCATTATTCACTTTGGAACTATTATGACATAAAATGTTTTCTGCAGTTTCTATTTTATTCTGAATGGAGTTTTCAATATACCCTTCTGCAACAGAAGTTGATTTCCAACCACCAAGTCTTTTGATGGCTGAAAAATCTGCACCACTGTTAGAAAGAATAGACGCAGAAGAACGCGGAAAACAGTGACCTGTATACAAATGTGGTTGCTCTAATTTAAGAAAGTTTGCAATCATTGACGGTAATTTGGAAAATGTATTAATTCCAACTGGTTGTGTTGAGCATTTATAGTTCTCTTAAAAAACGAAAAATCTTTCGTGTGGAGTGTGAGCTGGCCTCAAGGATATATATATATATATATCTCTTTATTATGTTTGAAAGTGTATGCTCATCATTATCCACCACAGTGAATATCCTGATCGAATGTGTTTTCGATGAATTCACTGTCACCAAAAATTTCGATCCCATATCTTGTACATCCTTTCTCTGCAACCTTAACAATTCATCTTTTCTCAATGCACCCGCTACTCCGAATATCAAAGCGACCTACAAATCAAACAATGATAGTTATTTCACTATAACGAGATAATGAGAATAAGTTCGAATAACGATTCAATTGAGTTTTATTTTTACCTTCGACATCAAGAAAACACTATCAGGAGCATTAGCTATGAACTCTCTCACATGTTCTTTTTCGAGAACTTTTGATTTTTTTGGGATATATCCCTCTCTTTTCCGTTTGATAAACATCACCAGTTTGTGGTATCTGCTTATATCAGTATTGTCTTTCACATTTAGTGTTGATTTCAGCATCGAATATTTTGGCCATAAACTTGCTAGATGCCCCTTTTCTGCAATACCCGTGAAGTATGCCAACAAAACCGTTTCCGTAAAGTTCCGAACCTTCTTGTCCTTGCACCAAGATCTGAATTCAACATAGGTTTTCTCATATAAATGACCGCTCTTTTCAGGAAGCAGACTCAAAGTTGCTGCTTCAGCAGTTTTTGTCACATCTGGCGGTGTCAAAGGGATATTTTCTTCGTTATTCATTGTGTAGTAGCGTAACGGATAAAATCAGATTCTGATCGAAACGGAATAAATAAATTTGACAGCTCGATCCTGCTCCGACATAGATGCATCTATGCTCCGACTGAATATTTTATAATCGGTTGCCATGATAATCATGCATTAATACAAGAAATCATGCATTAATATAGGTCATTAATGGATGATTTCGAGTGCGTTAAAATGTGCTTTTATTCTATGGTCGACAAAAAAAATATTTTCCCGGCAATCTCTTCTATTAAATCAAGCGTAATTTGGGTTGCATACACAACGTAAAGTCCTTCAACCACTATACGATCACGATCTTGGCCATTACCCAGAGTAATATTTTCACGTTAGAAAGAACTCATTTAAGGTAGAATTCTAGTTCTTTGCGGTTTTCAATAGAAAACTGTGATGTCGGTTATAGTTTTACCGCATGAAAGTACCATTACAGTACAATGAAATGGATATCAAAAAATAAAACATGGTTTTATGAACAGAAAAATATAAATGAACAAACAAAATGATGAAATCCAGGGAAAAGTTCCAGTCCCAATCGGATTGCGGGAAAAAGAAAACTCGCGAATCGATCAAGTGAATAAATCCGCACAAATGAAGCAATTATTAAACGTAACCGAAAAATGGAGTGGGAGCCCTCCCGTGTTTCCCGGGACAAATGATTCCCCAAGTTTTCCCATTCGTTTCGAAAACCGTAGGTTCGACAAAAAGTAATCTGAAGGGAAAACGGGAGGCCGGTAAGACAAAAGAAACGGCGCGCTATCGATATCGACCCCTGCTTTTCGTCGACTTTGCGAAAAAGGGAGACACCGGTAAGCCCCTCGACGTCTGATCACTTTCTGCTTATCGCGTCGGGGCCTCTGAAGAAGCGAAAAATTTGGATTTTTGCACACCTTCATTTATAAAAAATTAATTCGTCCTGGTATTTCCCATGGTTCATCCTGGCGGTCGGGGGGGCACGCATCCTTGTGCCCTTCAGTACCAGGTAAATACGGACGTGGAACGTGATATCGGATGGGACACGATTCGGGACACCCAACAGCACGCATCATGCAAGAAAAAAGATCGATCGATGTACTGATTAGAATAAACATAGCGTCCGTATGCTTCGAAACACGAAACATATTAATGTTATACCGGCAATGATATCATCATAGGCCCACTATTCGGACATAATCTGGTCGGCTGAAATATTCATGGCATGTCTGTAACAACAAACAGCAGTAGGCTCGCTGGTTTTGGGGTGATTCGTTTCATATGGGAGGTTGGGGGATGTGCTTCCGAAATTCATACCCGCCTTCGCGCGCTGTTACTGGATGTAGAACACGAAACTTGTCGCCGAAAGTTCGTTGGGCTGATGCTTTGTTATTAACTTTAGTTGGTGGAGTATTTTAAAATTCATTATCGAAATTCATAATTATTATCATTTGGAAGAATCTTGAAATAATGTTCAAAAATGGGATAAGGCTTTTTTCCGTCGCATCTTGAGGGCTGCCGCAAGTTTGGATCGATTCTCGAAGAACCACCTGCTTTCGACCCCACTCCACCTGACCAATCTACAAGCCCAATCTGAAAAAAAAAATACTCCTCTCCACCCCATCAAATTTCCATCCCTCATTTCGGCCGCTCACGTGCAAATCCGCCAGATTGACTCTCGGTCATAATGACGAAGATGAAATGCCCTCGGCTCGGCGCACTTTCATCAAGATGATTGGAACAGAAAGTTTCCGAGGAATTCTTGGATCCGCCGGAATACTTGAACAAGCTCTCAGTTCGATGGATTTGGCCGCAAAATCGCGAAAGCAAATGAGAAATTCCCGACCGAGGGGACTACAAGAGCCGAACTGGAGGTCAGGGTTTCACGGAATCCGCGTTTTCACGCAGCAATGAGCAATGGGATGGAAAATGAGTCGCCGTTGACGGGGCTTTTCCGAGTTCGTGCCGAGTTTTCCTATTTTCATGATTGGGCAGAGGATTAGTGTCAGAGGCAGCTTTGGAGTTGTAGAACACGAGAAGGATGTGAAAAGCGATATTTCGCATGGAAATCGATAGTTCAATGTAGGAGAAGTGAGTGCAAAATGGATAGTGCAAAGTGGGTGCAAAATGGCCTACGCTAACAGGGATCACATTGGTATAAAATGACCGATGCGTTTGGTGACAAATGGATTATGCGAAGTGGGTGCAAAATGGCGAATGCTTAGTGGGTGCAAAATGGCGAACGCATGGATGGTTCACAATGGAAAATGCGAAGTTGGTGCAAAATGACAAATGTCAAATGGTCGCAAACTTCGTATGGAATAGCGAATGCCAGTGGGTGCTGAATTTGAGTGAGTTTCTCCATTTTCATGATTCTCATAATTAGACAGAGGATTAATGCCTGGGGCAGCTTTGCAGTTGAAGAACTCGAAAAAGATGTAAAAAGCGATTTTTCGCATGGGAATCGATAGTTATCCATGTGGGAGAAGTGAGTGCAAAATGGATATTGCAAAGTGGGTGCAAAATGGCGAACGCCAACATTGCTACAAAATCGTTGATGCGAAGCTGGTGAAAAATGGATTGTACGAAGTTGCTTCAAAATGACGAATGCTAACTGGGTGCAAAAAGGCCAACGCAAAGATTTAGGTTACATTAGTACAACATTGAAAATGCGAAGTTGGTGCAAAACAGTCAAAATGGCGAAGGAACAAGTGTTGTAAATACTCGAAGAAAAATGTCTAAAAAGGAACAGAAGGTTTAATGCCATTTCTAAACCTTGGTTAATTACCTCTCTCCTCTCGAACCTATTTTCCCTCCTCCCAATAGGACGGACGGAATTGAATCGAGCCCAATTATTCAAATCGACGGAAGTGTCGACGACCACCCCTCGTTTTGGGAAAACGCCACCAGCACCCCCGACGTTATTCAAGTCGGTCGAGCGTGACGCTCTTGATTAATTAGCTCGGGCGATCAGTCAGACGGTCGGCGAATAGATTTCCCGCAGCGAAATAGAACGCCTCGCATCGACAGTTCTTTTGTGGATCGAACATTTCAATATTCTAGTACCCCCAGACTAGATTGAATGACGGGCGAACGCCTCGATTATTCTCGTTTTTGCGCGCTTATTTTCTATGGGAAGTTTTGAAATTTTAAGGGTAGGTTCGAGGCCTGAATGCGCCGGATACGTTCGCAAAAATAATTATCCGATTTTCTTCTTAATTATTCGAAAAAGGCCGCATATATACATCCGGAAATCCTCACTAATTGGAATAAATATTGGTGTTGTCTATCTGAAGTTTCCAAAGCACAATAAAGGAACACTAAAATATGTTTTCTGTCGACCATAGAATAAAAGATCATTTTAACGCACTCGAAATCATCCATTAATGACCCCTATTAATGCATGATTTCTTGTATTAATGCATGATTATCATAGCAACCGATTATAAAATATTCAGTCGGAGCATAGATGCATCTATGTCGGAGCACGATCGAGCTGTCAAATTTATTTATTCCGTTTCGATCAGAATCTGATTTTATCCGTTACGCTACTACACAATGAATAACGAAGAAAATATCCCTTTGACACCGCCAGATGTGACAAAAACTGCTGAAGCAGCAACTTTGAGACTGCTTCCTGAAAAGAACTTTACGGAAACGGTTTTGATGGCATACTTTACGGGTATTGCAGAAAAGGGGCATCTTGCAAGTTTATGGCCAAAATATTCGATGCTGAAATTAACACTAAATGTGGAAGACAATACTGATATAAGCAGAAACCACAAACTGGTGATGTTTATTAAACGGAAAAGAGAGGGATATATCCCAAAAAAATCAAAAGTTGTCGAAAAAGAACATGTGAGAGAGTTCATAGCGAATGCTCCTGATAGTGTTTTCTTGATGTCGAAGGTAAAAATAAAACTCAATTGAATCGTTATTCCAACTTATTCCCATTATCTCGTTATAGTGAAATAACTATCATTGTTTGATTTGTAGGTCGCTTTTATATTCGGAGTAGTGGGTGCATTGAGAAAAGATGATTTGTTAAGGTTGCAGAGAAAGGATGTACAAGATATGGAATCGAAATTTTTGGTGACAGTGAATTCATCGAAAACACATTCGAACAGGATATTCACAGTGGTGGATAATGATGAGCATACACTTTTGAACATACTAAAGAGATATATATATATATATACTTGAGGCCAGCTTACACTCCACACGAAAGATTTTTCGTTTTTTATAAGAACTATGAATGCCCAACACAACCAGTTGGAATTAATACATTTTCTAAATTACCGTCAATGATTGCAAACTTTCTTAAATTAGAACAACCACATTTGTATACAGGTCACTGTTTTCGGCGTTCTTCTGCGTCTATTCTTTCTGACAGTGGTGCAGATTTTTCAGCCATCAAAAGACTTGGTGGTTGGAAATCAACTTCTGTTGCAGAAGGGTATATTGAAAACTCCATTCAGAATAAAATAGAAACTGCAGAAAAAAATTTATGTCATAATAGTTTCAAAGTGAATAATGCTTCAACCTCCACTTCATCCACACGTTCCTTATCGGACATTATAGGAAATGAAATAAATGTAAACTATGCAGAATGTCACAACATATTCCAATATTCCCTTTATGGATTTTTCGAATTGTTCTATAGGAAGCATACATATTAATATATCGAAATGAACATAGAAATTTGTATTACGTCAAATTTGTATATCATGCAAAATAAAATTTGGTTTCGATCCAGAATTTATATTCAATTCCTGATGAGGTCGACGGAAAAATCTTGTAATCAACTCGTTTATTAATTCAGCGATTAATGGTCTCAAACATTAACGCGCTCGCTCCGCTCACCCGTTAAAATATTTCGACCATTAATCGCTGTCATTAATAAACTAGTTGATTAAATAACTATTAAGATAGACTGATAAAGCAAGCCAACAAATCGTAACCCCATGGAACATCGAAATTTATCCTTTGAATCTGTAGACCGGTTTTGCCGTTTACTGCTCGTCAGTACAGCTAGCTCAGGATAAACTCGATGTGGCAAACAAGCTACCCAAACAACCGAACGCGATGATGATCAGAGAATATTTCTCTACTCACGCCACCTGTCCGCCGCAAGGGCAACTGAATGCAATCCATGATGGTCCGTGTAAAGATTTCTTGGCTCCCCTGACAAAAACCAAACAAGTAACCAAACCGTAAACATTACGGCCTAGTGGTCACACGTGGAAATACGTGTTTAAGCTACAACCTTATTCGACTGGAATAAATATTGGTTGTCTATCTGAAGTTTTCAAATTACAATACAGGAACAAGAATATATGTTTTAGATATACTAATAAAGCAATAAAGCGGCGGACAGGTGGCGCGAGTAGAGAAATATTCTCTGATCGTCATCGCGTTCGGTTGTTTGGGCAGCTTGTTTGCCACATCGAGTTTATCCTGAGCTAGCTGTACCGACGAGCCGTAAACGGCGATACCGGTCTACAGTACACAATACAATGTATTGGTTTATTGGCTTGCTTTATTAGTCTATCTGACACATATTTTCTTGTTCTTTTATTGTAATTCTCACTAATTGATGAAATCTATCTGACATAAATGGGAGGTCGTTAAACGTTCCAACAGCCATGAAGAACGGTTATTTTCCCGCCCGTTCAACAAATTGAATTCGATTTTCGCAACATTCCCCACGTTTTTGCGTGCCGTCCCGAACCAGAAATCGAATTTTCCAGCGATGAATTGCGGAGTAAGCACCCCTAATAGACTCGTAATAGCCGTAGTTAACCTCCACCCACTATTGTTGCTAATTTGGCGTTATTTTCGTCGATATCAGACCGGGTCGTTATGACGGCGTTTAGTTGGCGGCATACACAACGCTTCGAATTAATGTCAGATCGGCTCTAATCTGGGGTCAGAAATGGGTCAGCGAAGCAAACAGCTTTCGACGTCGAGTCAGCTGAGATATTCCGAAATTGATTGTCGATATGTTGACACATATGCGGTTTAACTGATTGACGGCGGTTTGCACCACTCAAGTTTTGCACCGTCATCATTTCTAAGTGTCGCATAAAATGGAATTACTTGATATTGCATTTCGATTATGATTTCATTTTTTGTTTACCATCACCATTTTTCAACCCCGAAGACCCATGTTGGGTCCCCCGTCAGTCGGCGTTGATTTTCAGAGACGCCCGTTATCGATCGATCGGGCTTAATTATGCCTGAAATACCGCCCACCAAGGAGCGAAATCTAATTTCATATGTAAAACGCCCATAAATCACTTCTAACGTGTTCATTTCGGCGGGACGTCTGGAAATATTCCCACCCCCGATTGCACCCCGCCGGTGCAATCGTTCGATACAGTTGGAACTCATATAAATTTCCAAAAATTGTAACGTTTAATATGCTTACTAAACAGCAATTCTTGAAATATTTGAAAAAAACTGCTTTAATATTTTTCGTATTGAAAGCCAAGTTAAAAAAAAAAACTTTGATCTTACAACGGACGATTATCCGACCTATGTAACATACAGTTGGAAAGAAAATCACTAAATTATTGACGACTGATTCGTCTTTAGAGGTATTTATAATATTATCTCATCTATAACTTCCAGAAGGAATGTGACAAACAATAACACCTGCAACTATGGCGTCATTGAAGATTCAATGAGTAATAATAACAATACATAGTTATATTCAATATCAAATGGAAACAGATAAGCAATTCATCTAAGGTATACACATTATGTAATTATATAAATGGGACACCCTATATATTATAACATTTTTGAAATCTTCGTGATTATCTGGATCCAATGATTTCTTATAATTTATTTTTCGTTTGTCGCCCCATTTCATTTTCTATGGTGATTAAAAAAACAAACCTTGGGTTTGAATTTATGGTTTATTTTATCAAAAAAATTCATTCACTGTATCTTAATAATGTTTATTTTAGTGAATTATTGTAGTTCTTGTTCAAAAAACTTCATCCGTTCGAAAAAACGTTGTTAATCAGCAATTCTCTATGAAATTCTTCCAGATAGCTTCTTTATTCTTGCACTTTTGAAGCGTTAACATTGTTACACTTTTTGTCCATTTTTAGATCATTTTCAGAAAATGATGATTGAAATCAAAATTTTTGTTGTAATTGATAGGAAAAAAAACTTCGAGTTCGAATTCATTGTTTATTTTATCAGAAAATTAATTCATTGTAATTTAATAATGTTTGTTTTAGTGAATTATAGTTTTCGTTCGAAAAAACTCATCCGTTCGAAAAAGCGTTGCATTTAAGACAAATATTTTTGTTTATATCTCTATTGCCAGATTTTTCTTTAATTTCATCAGACATTTCCTATGAAATTCTTCCAGATAACTTCTTTTTTCTTGCACTTTCGAAGCGTTAGCATTGTTAGAATATTTGTACATTTTTAGATCATTTTCAGAAAATTATGATTGAAATCAAAATTTTTGTTGTAATTGAGAGAAAATAAAAACTTTGAGTTCGAATATATTGTTCATTTTATCGAAAAAATAATTCACTGTATCTTAATGATGTTTATTTCACTGAATTGTAGTTCTTGTTCAACAAAACTCTTCAGTTTGACAAGTCGTTGCATTAAAGTCTAATATTTTTGTATATATCTCTATTGCCAGATTTTTCTTCAGTTTTATCAGAAATTTTTTATGAAATTCTTCCAGATAGCTTTTTTTTTGCACTTTCGAAGCGTTAACATTGTTAGACTATTTGTACATTTTTAGATCATTTTCAGAAAATTATGATTTAAATCAAAATTTTTGTTGTAATTGAGAGAAAATAAATACTTTGAGTTTGAATATATTGTTCATTTTATCGAGAAAATGAATTCACTGTATCTTAATGATGTTTATTTTACTGAATTGTAGTTCTTGTTCAACAAAACTCTTCAGTTCGACAAGTGGTTGCATTAAAGTCTAATATTTTTGTATATATCTCTATTGCCAGATTTTTCTTCAGTTTTATCAGAAATTGTTTATGAAATTCTTCCAGATAGCTTTTTTTTTGCACTTTCGAAGCGTTAACATTGTTAGACTATTTGTACATTTTTAGATCATTTTCAGAAAATTATGATTTAAATCCAAATTTTTGTTGTAATTGAAAGAAAATAAAAACTTTGAGTTTGAATATATTGTTCATTTTATCAAAAAAATTTATTCACTGTATCTTATTGATGTTTGTCTTACTGAATTGCAGTTCTTGTTCAAAAAAACTCTTCAGATCGACCAGTCGTTGCATTTAAGTCTAATATTTTTGTATATATCTCTATTGCAAGATTTTTCTTTAGTTTCATCAGAAATTTTCTATGAAATTCTTCCAGATAGCTTCTTTTTTCTTGCACTTTCGAAACGTTAACATTGTTACACTATTTTTACATTTTTATATCATTTTCAGGAAATTATGATTAAAATCGAAATTTTTGTTGTAATTGAGAGAAAATAAAAACTTTGAGTTTGAATTCATTTTTTATTTAATCTTAAAAATTTATTCTCTGTATCTTGATAATGTTTATTTTGGCGAATTGTAGTTCTTGTACGAAAAAACTCATCTGTTCGCCAAGATATTGTATTTATATCTAATATTTTTGTATATATCTCCATTGCCAGATTTTTCTTTAGTTTTATCAGACATTTTCTATGAAATTCTTCCAGATAGCTTCTTTTTTCTTGGAATTTCGAAGCGTTTGCATTGTCACACTTTTGTACATTTTTAGATTATTTTCAGGATATTATGATTCAAATCGAAATTTTTGGTGTAATTAAAAGAAAAAAAAACTTCGAGTTTGAATTTATTGTTTATTTTATCGAAAAAAATTGATTCACTGTATCTTAATAAAATTTGTTTTAGTGAATTGAAGTTCTTGTACAGAAAAACTGATCCGTTTGACAAGACGTTGTATTTGAGTCAAATATTTTTGTATATATCCATTGTCAGATTTTTCTTTTTTTACATCAGAAATTTTGTATGAAATTCTTCAAGATAGCTTCCTTTTTCTCTCACTTCTGAAGCGTTTACATTGCTACACTATTTCTACATTTTCAGGAAATTATGATTGAAATCAAAATTGTTGTAATTAAGGGAAAAGAAACACTTTGAGTTTGAATTTATTGTTTATTTTATCATAAAAATCAATTATCTTTATCTGAATAATGTTTATTTCAGTGAATTTCAGTTTTTGTTCAAAAAAACTACAAACGTCATTTTGATCATATATCATCAAAAAATATTATTCTTCCTCGTTGTTTTCTCCTGTGACTTCCCACAAACTCCTATTCTCATATTGTCATTGGCAGTTGGAAAAAATTGAACTTTCACTTAGGGTTCATTATTTGTTCTCTCAAAATTTCGTCAAAAATGATTATCAAAAAATATTATATACTCCCTCTTCGTTTCTACCTGTTATTGAAACAAACTCCAATTGTCATTGGCCGTTGAGAAAAGAACCAAATTTTCACTAAGTGGTCGATCTAGTTAGTGGACGATCCCTTGGGGTTTTTTTTTTCATCCTACCCAGATATATATTATCAAAAACAATAAAAAAAAATTGTTCCTTCTCGTTTTTCCCACCTGTAACACCCGACAAACTTCCTCCAGTCGAAATTCCTCGAAAACATCCAATCCCAAGGGCAGCATCGCTTTGAGTTTGAGTTTCAGATTGTCGACTCGAAAGTCGAACGAGATTATCCTGAAAAGTTGAACTTTACGATCGTCAAATAGTTCGCCTCTGCACTCAGCGAATCTTGGGACTTTCTATTTAAAACGTCTCAGAAGTCCAAATTACGTACACGAAAACAAGAGACCTAATCCATCGTTGCCCGAGAAAGAGGAACGTGAGAAAAATTGTTTTCAGAAAACTATTTGTTCCGATAGAAAACAGTGTTTATTTTATGATTAGCTTTCGAGAAAAGACTAGGTCGGGACATGTTTCGACCAGTCGCTCTGCTTCATCTGGAAATGTCCTGGAGGGTGGTGGTGAATTTTTTTTCGATTTACATCTTTCTACGTTCACATTTTTTCATGACTCAATGAATCAATTGTTTTAGCATGAATACAGATTCTTTTGCTAATACCAACCTGATATCTGCGACATGCGTGGGACTAGTTGCTGGTCTCTCCTGGAACTTGGTAAATCCTCATATTTCCGATTCATCCCTTTAACAAAAAATCTGAATGCGGACCTCCCCACTCTCATAAAGGCCTTTTCATCCCAGCAACAAGTGTTCCAACCCTAGAAAATCTTTGTTTTCTCCGCCTTTGCCCCGTTTTTTCTCCGCTGAACAAGATTCCCTTCCACCTATTACCAAAATAACTTCCACATGTTTTATTCATGCATCTTTGCTATTGGAACGGCCAATCTCGAGATGCTGCGAAGGAGATGAATCGAGGCGCAATTTTTTTTTATTATCTCGGCGCCGAACGACAAAGGGCGTCTGTCCCTTTTTGAAACATCAGTTGAAAAGATTGAAGTTGGTTGTTCATATTCAAGCGTAAGATGACTCGATTTTTTTTAGGCACGAAAATAGAAAAATCTCAACTCTATTTTCCTTTCTTACATAATACAAATAATGAATTTAGTCTTGAGCTGGCTCAGTCAAATAACAGAGCATGAAACTATTTCTGGAAGGAAAACACAAAATATATGATTCACCTTCGAATCTACACCATTTACTTAGTATAAGTTATCAAAATGTTGAAAATTTAATTAAAGAGAATAGAACTGTGAATCTAGTGGTTATCTCGTCTCCTTAGATCGATGCTTTGGACAGTGGACAAGTTTCTGTTTTGCTCCCTCTAACAGGCGCCTTTGGCGCCAATAACGAAGACAATAAGGCATAAATCACTCAACAACTCATGAATTACAAATTTACAATTTCAATCAAATTCTGAGAATATAATTTTTGTTTTGTTTCAGGTTTCCTGGATAAGAAAGCAAGACTACCACTTGCTGACCGTCGGACTTGCAACCTACAACACCGACGACCGTTTCTTGGTGGAGCACGTTCGCCACCTGCAGAACTGGGGTCTGCTCATCAGAAACGTCCAAACCACCGACGAGGGTCTGTACGAGTGCCAAATATCATCCCATCCACCCACCAGCATCATCATCGTGCTCAAAGTGACCAGTAAGTTAAATCCTCTTATTCCAAAGTCCCAAGATAATTTTTGCTCCAGGTTGGATGAACTCCACTAAGCCAACTCAGAGATAAAGAGTTATTAAGAATTGAAGCATCCACATTGTAGCTAGTTTTACGACCGGCTCATCACACCCCCAGGTCCAAATTGCGCCATCCCCGTCGAATATCTCGTTTTATGCACGGAGACAGCCTGGTGATGCAAATATCCACGAGCATTGTTCGGATCTTGCGGACATGGACTCTTGAAATTGGGAGTCATCTGCAGCGACCATGAAAACACGAGGGGTTCGAGCTTTAATCCCTTAACGGGTGCGCCGTTTGCGGCCGGGAGTATTGGGGGGATTGGCGGTGACGCCGTGAATGAGATCAATTTTGACGGGTTCAACAGCCGGTGTAGGTTGAAGAAATCATAACATCGAAGAGGTAGAATATTTTTGAAATCGAAAGCCTTGTTTTAAAAAAACTCTTTATTTACAACGGACGATTATCCGACCTATCTAGCATACAGTTAGAAAGAACTTTTAATTACTGACGATTGATCGTCTTCAGATGTATTTATAACATTATCTTATCTGAATGTTCTAGAAGGAAAACAACAAACAATGAACACCTGCACTTGTTCGTCATTGAAAATTAAAAGCTAATCAAAACAGTACATAGTCATATCAATATCAAATGAATAATAGATAAATGGTTCATCTGAAATATTCAGGGTTGGGATTATGTAATTATATGTCTTATTTTCGAGCAGTTCGGATTGGAATAAATCAACAGGACGTTGAGACATCACTTTCTCCGATCGGAGATTATGTTGAGCTCGAGTTTCGATGCGGATATCGGATATGAATGTCTTCTGCTCGGACTTCTCGAGTATCCCTGCAGGCTGGAGAGGCGATCTTGAAGACGAATAGGAATTAGTTTGGAGTTGTTCGCCAACTCTAGGGATTGCCGGTCCCTCTTTATTTCCTCCGTGGGATACATTTGTTATCGATTAATCGCATCCTTTGCCAGATATAAATCATTCATTTCTTCGAGGAAAAAAGAGAATCCATATAAAAGGATTCTTGCGTTCAGAAGGACTGCAGTATTCGTATGATGGCGCTAAAAGTTCCATCTTCGATATATTTAGAAAAGAAATACGAGTTGTCCATTTAATTCGCAGGTGTGGATTTCGAGTATGTACTTGCTTTTCACCACAAATTATAGTTTTGGTCACTTCTGTGATTTGGAGTTGAAGTTTTTAGAGATACAAACTTTAAGATGTCCAAATTTGGGGTTTTCCTAAGTGCAATCGGATGGACTTTGAGGAGTGTGGATTTTTTTCCGATTGAGTGCATCGATGAGCTACCGAAAGAAATAATCTGAGAGTATATTGATAGTTCCTACAAAATTCTATAATTTTTGTCATCAAATAACTAATTTCTTCAAGACTTTCAACGTATGCTTCGAAAAAACGATGGAGTTTATGGAGAAACTTATTGCATATTTGAGATGACTTGGGTCGAAATAGCCCATATGAAAATTTCCAAGAAGATTGGCGAACAAAAATTTTTTCATAAAAAAATTTTACAAGCAAATACAAGGAAAATTTAGCAAAAAATTAATTCCTCCATATTGAAAGGGAATAAATGTTTTCTATATGATTCGAAGGTGAATATTCCGAATCTGTACTTGATTTTCACGAGAACTGATTTTTCTTGTCGTTACTGCAATTTGAAGTAGAACATTTTGAAGATCCACATTTTTAGATTTCCAAATTGGAGGTTTTCCCAAATCGAAATGGATTGACTCTGGCAAGTGTGGATTTTTTTTCCGTATTACTGCATCGATTAACTACCGAACGAAATAGTCTGAGAGTATATAAATAGTTCCTACAAAATTCTATAATTTTTGTCATCAAATAACTAATTTCTTCGTGAATTTCAACGTATGCTTCGAAAAAACGATGAGGTTTATGGAGAAACTAATTGCATATTTGAGACGAGTTGGGTCGAAATAGCCCATATGAAAATTTCCAAGAAGATTGGGGAACAAAAATTTTTTCACAAAAAAATTTTACATGCAAAGTACAAGGAAAATTTAGCAAAAAATGAATTCCTCCATATTGAAAAGAAATATATGTTTTCTATATAATTCGAAGTTGAATATTCCGAATCTCTACTTGGTTTTCACGAGAACTGATTTTTATTGTCGTTACTGCAGTTTGAAGTAGAACATTTTGAAGATCCACATTTTTAGATTTCCAAATTGGAGGTTTTCCCAAATCGAAATGGATTGACTCTGGCAAGTGTGGATTTTTTTTTCCGTATAACTGCATCGATTAACTACCGAACGAAATAGTCTGAGAGTATATAAATAGTTCCTACAGAATTCTCTAATTTTTGTCATCAAATAACTAATTTCTTCGAGATTTTCAACGTATGCTTCGAAAAAACGATGGGGTTTATGGAGAAACTGATTGCATTTTCGGAATGAGTTGGATCAAAATAGCCCATATAAAAATTTCCAAGAAGATTGGGGAACAAAATTTTTTTCACAAAAAAATTCTACATGCAAGTACAAAGGAAAATTTAGCAAAAAATTTATTCCTCCATATTAGAAAGAAATACATGTTTTTCATATAATTCGAAGGTGAATATTCCGAACCTGTACTTGGTTTTCACGAGAACTGATTTTTCTTGTCGTTACTGCAATTTGAAGTAGAAGTTTTTGAAGATCCACATTTTTAGATTTCCAAATTGGAGGTTTTCCCAAATGGAAATGGATCGACTCTGGCGAGTGTGGATATTTTTCCGTATTACTGCATCGACTAACTACCGAACGAAATAGTCTGAGAGTATATAAATAGTTCCTACAAAATTCTATAATTTTTGTCATCAAATAACTAATTTCTTCGAGACTTCAACGTATGCTTCGAAAAAACGATGGGGTTTATTGAGAAACTGATTGCATATTTGAGATGACTTGGGTCGAAATAGCCCATATAAAAATTTCCAAGAAGATTGGAAAACAAAAATTTTTTCACAAAAAAATTTTACATGCAAGTACAGAGGAAAATTTAGCAAAAAATTTATTCCTCCATGTTAGAAAGAAATACATGTTTTCTATATGACTCGGAGGTGAATATTCCGAATCTGTACTTGGTTTTTACGAGAACTGATTTTTCTTGTCGTTACTGCAATTTGAAGTAGAAGTTTTTGAAGATCCACATTTTTAGATTTCCAAATTGGAGGTTTTCCCAAATGAAAATGGATCGACTCTGGGAAGTGTGGATTTTTTTCCGTATTACTGCATCGATTAACTATCGAACGAAATAGTCTGAAAGTATATAAATAGTTCCTACAAAATTCTATAATTTTTGTCATCAAATAACTAATTTCTTCGATACTTTCAACGTATGCTTCGAAAAAACGATGGGGTTTATGGAGAAACTGATTGCATTTTCGAGATGAGTTGGATCAAAATAGCCCATATAAAAATTTCCAAGAAGATTGGGGAACAAAATTTTTTTCACAAAAAAATTTTACATGCAAGTACAAAGGAAAATTTAGCAAAAAATTTATTCCTTCATATTAGAAAGAAATACATGTTTTTTATATAACTTGAAGGTGAATATTCCGAATCTGTACTTGGTTTTCACGAGAACTGATTTTTCTTGTCGTTACTGCAATTTGAAGTAGAAGTTTTTGAAGATCCACATTTTTAGTTTTCCAAATTGGAGGTTTTCCCAAATGGAAATGGATCGACTCTGGTGAGTGTGGATTTTTTTCCGTATTACTGCATCGACTAACTACCGAACGAAATAGTCTGAGAGTATATAAATAGTTCCTACAAAATTCTATACTTTTTGTCATCAAATAACTAATTTCTTCGAGACTTCAACGTATGCTTCGAAAAAACGATGGGGTTTATTGAAAAACTGATTGCATATTTGAGATGACTTGGGTCGAAATAGCCCATATAAGAATTTCCAAGAAGATTGGAAAACAAAAATTTTTTCACAAAAAATTTTTACATGCAAGTTACAAAGGAAAATTTAGCAAAAAATTTATTCCTTCATATTAGAAAGAAATACATGTTTTTTATATAACTCGAAGGTGAATATTCCGAATCTGTACTTGGTTTTCACGAGAACTGATTTTTCTTGTCGTTACTGCAATTTGAAGTAGAAGTTTTTGAAGATCCACATTTTTAGATTTCCAAATTGGAGGTTTTCCCAAATGAAAATGGATCGACTCTGGCAAGTGTGGATTTTTTTCCGTATTACTGCATCGATTAACTATCGAACGAAATAGTCTGAGAGTATATAAATAGTTCCTACAAAATTCTATAATTTTTGTCATCGAATAACTAATTTCTTCGAGACTTTCAACGTATGTTTTGAAAAAACGATGAGGTTTATGGAGAAACTAATTGCATATTTGAGATGACTTGGGTCGAAATAGCCCATATAAAAATTTCCAAGAAGATTGGAAAACAAAAATTTTTTCACAAAAAAATTTAACATGCAAGGAAAATTTAGCAAAAAATTAATTCCTCCATATTGGAAAGGAATACATTTCTTCTATATAATTCGAAGGTGAATATTCCGAATATGTACTTGGTTTTGACGAAAACTGATTTTTTTTGTCGTTACTGCAATTTGAATTAGAAGTTTTTGAAGATCCACATTTTTAGATTTCCAAATTTGAGGTTTTTCCAAATGAAAATGGATGGACCCTGGCGAGTGTCGATTTTTTTCGATTGACTGTATCAATGAACTACCAAACAAAATAGTCTAAGAGTCTATAAACCACTCAGTCCGTTCTCGTTGGAATTTTCTACCCTATATCAGAGTGTTTTTCCCTGGAATCAAAGCTTTTTTAATAGTATCATAATGAAAAATTGAATCGTCGAAAATCCTGAGCTCATTATATTAGCTGAACGAAGTAATCCTCTTGAAACGATGTCTTTTTATTTGGGTTGATACACGACAAAAGCGTAATAGCTAATGTCGTTACAGAAATGTACCCCTCTCTCTTTGTGCCTTTTCGCAAATCGGATGAAATTACGTATTCATTCCATCCCATTCAGGGACCACTTTCTGGAAGATTGTCATCCCCTTCTAATTTTCCCTCCGGAGTTTGCCCACTTTTCTCGGACTTGGAGACAACAGCGAAAATAGATGAAGCCAATCTGAAGTCGCTCCATTCGCCAAATAAACGTTTTAAAAATTCCTTCAATTCGTTCTACGATCTCGATAGACAAAATTAATGAGCAGGAAAACACACTTTCCAATTGGCATCAACTCAACCGAACAAAAAAGAATATTCATCGAAAAAAACACCCTTAAGCCCATCGTTGCCGGATGGCCTGATGCCCGATAATCCGTGATAAAATTCCATTCCGGAGGATGGTCGCAGGACGGAGCCCCGAGAAATATCGCAATAATATTTAGGATGAAGTGTTATTTCTCCGAATGCACGGCGAAGCCGAAGACCTCATTTCTGGGGGCTTAACCGCGAGAGGGGAATTATTTTTCACGAGAATCGTATACGTATGGAGGAGATTTTCCGAGACGGCGGCGTCGGGGTTTTCCGAGAGAAAAAGGTGTTTTCATATTCATGTTATAATGGAATTTCGACTGGGATAATATTTTTTCATTGGAAGCTTTCGCCCCGTGACGACCTGGGGGATGTGGGAGGCGCGGAGGTCGATGCTGAGGGGTAGAATGAAAATAACGGAATTGTAGGCTCTTTATTGGTTGTCAGAACATTTCTTCCTGATATTTTTTAATTTTTTTTTTTAATTTTGTAGAATTATTCTGAAAACTATATGATGACTTTTCTTAAATGGGTGAAAGACAAGAACAATCGATAAAAAATAGACATTCGCCATGGTCGATCCATTTTCATATAGAAAATCCTCAAATTTGGATCTGGAGTGTGGATCTTTGAAAAGTTCAGCTCCAAATTGCAGTAGCGACGAAAAAAATTATTTTTCGTGAAAAGAAAGTACATATTACGAAAGAACACTCTCGAATTGTATAGAAAACATGAAATTCTTCCCCGTATGGACGAATTAATTTTCTGCCAAATTTTCCTTATAATATGAAATTATTTAGTGAAATAATTTCAGTTCACCAATCTTCTTGAAATATTCCATATGGGCTTTTTCGACTCAATGTATTTCAAATATGCAATCACTTTCTCCATAAAACTCATCGCTTCTTCGAAGCATACGTCGAAAGTCTCGAATAAATGAGTTATTTGATGACAAAAATCATAGAATTTTATAGGAATCATTTATATACCCTCAAACTATTCTATTCGGTAGTTAATTGATGCAATCAATTGGAAAAAAATCCACACTCGCCAGGGTCGATCCATTTCCATTTAGAAAAACCTCAAATTCGAACATCTCGAAATGTGGATCTTTAAAAACTTCTAATTCGAATTGCAGTAACGACAAGAAAAATCAGTTACCGTGAAAACCAAGTACATATTCGGAATGAACACGTTCGAATTATATGGAAAACATGTAATTCTTCCCAATATAGAGGAATTGATTTTCTGCCAAATTTTCTTTGTACTTGCATGTACAATTTTTTGGTGGAAAAATGTTTGTTCCCCAATCTTCTCGAAATTTCGCATATGAGTTATTCCGACCCAACTCATCTCGGATATGTAATCAGTTTCCCCATAAATCTCATCGTTTCTTCGAAGCATGCGTCGAAAGTCTCGAAAAAATAAGTTATATGACGACAAAAGTCATAGAATTTTGTAGGAACTTTTTATATACTCTCAGATTATTCTGTTCGGTAGTTAATTGATGAACCCAATTGGAAAAAAAACCAAACTCGTCAGGGTCGATCCATATCCATTTAGGAAAACCTCAAATTTGGACCTCTGAAAATGTGGATCTTTAAAAACTTCTACTTCACATTGCTGTAACGACAAGAAAAATCAGTTCTCGTGTAAACCAAGTACGTATTTGGAATAAACACCTTCGAATTATATGGAAAACATGTATTTTATCCCAATATACAGGAATTAATTTTCTGCCAAATTTTCTTTACTTGCATGTACAATTTTTTGGTGAAAAAATGTTTGTTCCCCAATCTTCTTGAAATTTCTCATATGAGTTATTCCGACCCAACTCATCTCAAATATCTAATCAGTTTCCCGTTTTTCCGAAGCATGCATCGAAAGTCTCGAAAAAATGAGTTATTTGATGACAAAAATCATAGAATTTTGTAGGAACTTTTTATATACCCTCAGATTATTCCATTCGGTAGTTATTTGATGCTCTCAATCGGAAAAAAATCAACACTCGCCAAGGTCGATCCATTTTCATTTAAGAAAACCTCAAATTCGAACATCTCAAAATGTGGATCTTTAAAAACTTCTAATTCAAATTGCAGTAACGACAAGAAAAATCAGTTCTCGTGAAAACCAAGTACATTTTGTAGGAACTATTTATATACTCTCAGATTATTCTGTTCGTTAGTTAATTGATGCACTAAATCGAAAAAAAATCCACACTCACCACTGTTGAACCATTGATATCTTAAAATGTGGATCTTTAAAAACTTCTACTTCACATTGTAGTAACGACACGAAAAATCAGTTCTGAAGAAAACCAAGTACATATTCGGAATATGCACCTCCGAAATATATAAAAAACCTGTATTTCTTTCCTATATGGCGGAATGAATTTTTCGCCAAATTTTCCTTAGCATGTGAAAATTTTTTGGAAAAAAATTTCTTGTTACTCAATCTTCTTGAAATTTTTCATATGGGCTATTTCGATCCAACTCATCTCAAATATGCAATCAGTTTCCCCATAATCCTCATCGTTTCTTCGAAGCATGCGTCGAAAAACTCGAAAAAATGAGTTATTTGATTACAAAAATCATAGAATTTTGTAGGAACTATTTATATACTCCCAGATTTTTCTATTCGGTAGTTAATTGTTGCAGTCAATTGGAGAAGAATCCACTTTCGCCAGGGTCGAACCAATTCCATTTAGGAAAACCTCAAATTGTCAGATCTAAAAATGTGGATCTTTAAAAACTTTTACTTCAAATTGCAGTAACGACACAAAAAATCAGTTCTCGTGAAAACTAAGTGAATATTCGGATTGAAAACTTACGAATTAAATAGAAAACATGTATTCCTTTCCAATATGGAGGAATTAAGTTTTTTGTCAAATTTTCCTTATACTTGCATGTAAAAATTTTTTGGAGAAAAATATTTTGTTACTCAATCATTTTGAAATTTTTCTAATGGGCCATTTCGATCCAACCCATCTCAAATATGCAATCAGTTTCTCCATAATACCCATCGTTTTTTCGGAGCATGCGTCGAAAAACTCGAAAAAATGAGTTATTTGATTACAAAAATCATAGAATTTTGTAGGAACTATTTATATACTCCCGGATTTTTCTATTCGGTATTTAATTGATGCAGTCAATTGGAGAAAAATCCACACTCGCCAGGGGCGATCCAATTCCAGTTAGGAAAACCTCAAATTGTCAGATCTAAAAATGTGGATCTTTAAAAACTTTTACTTCAAATTGCAGTAACGACAAAAAAAAACAGTTCTCGTGAAAACCAAGTGAATATTCGGAATAAAAACCTACGAATTAAATAGAAAACATGTATTCCTTTCCAATATGGAGGAATTAATTTTTTTGTCAAATTTTCCTTATACTTGCATGTAAAATTTTTTGGTGAGGAAATTTTTGTTCCCCAATTTTTTTGAAATTTTCTATATAGGCTTTTTCGACCTAACTCATCTCAAATATGCAATCAGTTTCTCCATATTCCTCTTCGTTTCTTCGAAGCATGCGTCGAAAGTCTCGAAGAAATGAGTTATTTGATGACAAAAATCATCAAATTTTGTAGGAACTATTTATATACTCTCAGATTATTCTGTTCGTTAGTTGATTGATGCACTAAATCGAAAAAAAATTCACACTCACCAGGGTTGAACCATTTCCATTTAGGAAAACCTCAAATTTTGATATCTAAAAATGTGGATCCTTAAAAACTTCCACTTCACATTGCAGTAACGACAAGAACAATCAGTTCTGAAGAAAACCAAGTACATATTCGAAATATATAGAAAACCTGTATTTCTTTCATATATGGGGGAATAAATTTTTCGCCAAATTTTCCTTATACTTGCATGTTACTCAATCATCTTGAAATTTTCCTAATGGGCTATTTCGATCCAACTCATCTCAAATATGCAATCAGTTTCTCCATAATCCTCATCGTTTCTTCGAAGCATGCGTCGAAAATCTCGAAAAAATGAGTTATTTGATTACAAAAATCATAGAATTTTGTAGGAACTATTTATATACTCCAAGATTATTCTATTCGGTAGTTAATTGATGCAGTCGATTGGAGAAAAATCCACACTCGCCAGGGTCGATCCAATTCCATTTGGGAAAACCTCAAATTGTCAGATCTAAAAATGTGGATCTTTAAAAACTTTCACTTCAAATTGCAGTAACGACAAAAAAACAGTTCTCATGAAAACCAAGTGAATATTCGGAATAAAAACTCACGAATTGAATAGAAAACATGTATTTCTTTCCAATATGGAGGAATTGATTTTTTTGTCAAATTTTTACTTGTACTTCATGTGAATTTTTTGGTGGATTTAGACCCAACTCATGTCGAATATGCAATCAGTTTTTTCATAAACCTCAACGTTTCTTCGAAGAATACGTCGAAAGTTTCGAAAAAATGAGTTATTTGATGACAAAAATCATAGCAATTTGTAGGAACCATTTATATACTCTCAGATCAGTCTAAACTACAGTAAATTGATGCACTCAATCGAAAAAAATCCACACTTGCCAGGGTCGATCCATTTCCATTTAGATTAACCTCGAATTTGGACATGGAAAAGTGTGAATCTTCAAAAGCTTCAACAAACATCCCACTTTCGTAGGTTTGCAACTATCTCAAGAAAATTGTGAACGTAATTCCATCAACCTGTCAAAAAGTTATTTTTCTGATATTTTTCACTAATTCTAGAGAGTGAAACGGATTCGAAGGAAAAATATAGTTAATGATGATTTTCGAAGATTTTTCAGTCATTCGATACTTTTTTCCCCAGATTGTCAGAATTTTTCATCGAATTTGTCGAAATTGGACATCTCTCTAAAAGAGGTTGATATTTGTCAGTTTCCCATCGAAAAAATCAGTTGCAATTCAGCATCTTTTTTCATAGCTATTATATAAAGGTTTTGAGAGTTGGAAATAAAGTTGGACCAATAAGAATGCAATCTTCGAGTTTTTTCTATTCATATATTCCGCTCGACAGTGTATCCCTTCGTAAATCCCTCGGTTTGTCCTAGTTCTGCTCCCCCGAATCCCTCAACCGGGCCTACTAAACACCCTCGTTCTCTCGACCCAGAAATCGAACAGATCCGACACGCAGCTTCCGCACGGCGTCCGCCTCAATTCATACGCGTAAATCCCGATATTTCCGAGTGGAAATCTGGCACCCGAATTTTCCGACGGGATACTTTTTCCGGACGCTGACCGCAAAAAGCGATATCGTTACGGATTCAATTTTCCCGGAGATCGGTCCGGCGATGCGAGTCGGATAAAATAAAAGATGAAATCGCATCAAAATGGGGACTTTTGGAATGCGAATATTTGTTTCGTTTATTCCCGTTCCACCACAGAAAATTCCATCTGTTGTATAACTTATTGGGAGGAAGGGGTTGGGGGAAGGGTTCTGTTTTTTTTTGGGGTAGAGAACGACAAGAAATTTAAACGGGGTTTCGTGATGATCCGGCGCATTCGCCAGTTTGTTAATGGAACCATTCTATTTAAGGAAGCTAGTGAAAATCAATCCGATACTTCGATAAATCGACTTATTTCGAAAGTTTTCTTTGTGTATTTACTATTTTTCATGATTTTATCACATAAAAACACTGAACACATCACGTATTCCTAACTCCCGTGTGTCACACTCAATGTCTCATCACTGACGCACTCATGTCACACCCGCGAAATCGATTCCTGATTTTTTCACGAAAAACATCACGTATTCCTAACTCCCTATTGTCACCACACAATGTATTAACACTAACGGTCCCATTTCAAAACTTAACGTATCACTAGAAGAATACTCGAAAACTCCGGTATATAAATTCGCCAATGATTATAACGATTTGTTATTCGAATTCGATGCACTGTGAGCATAAGCCGCGTTCCGATAGTAGAACACGCTCCGCTCAACTCAAAGAATCCGATATTTCCATAACCTGCACCGATAAAGAGAGGAATCATTCATTATGCTGGATCTGGAAAGCGCCAACTCCTCGGAGGATCGTTACTCCCTTTCTTTTCCGCCCTTTCCAGTTCACCTGCAACGGGAACTGAATCAGCAACGATCGGATATCGAGGGTCTCTCATTTCAAGTTCAATCCATACGGAAATTTGCGTTTCGAATCGCAGATTATGTTTGGAGTTCGGGTTTTTTCTGGTCGATTGCTCTATTGCGTCTAATTGGGAAATTTGCGCCAGTTTACGATGTCCAATCTGAACTGAACTGATGCTCTTACCGGACCTACCGACGTTATTCCGAAAAGATTCTAATATTTCATGGAATTTCTTTCGTTTTATCAATTTATGAAGGAAATCGTTTATTGTTCAATTATAATGTTTACTTTCCAGTTTATCGTATTTTTTTATTTTTTGTTGTTTTTTATGACTCACATATTCATTCTGTTGTCCAGTGGTGATATTTCCTCTCTTCCTCGAAAAGCAGTTTCACAGTCAAGGACATCGTAGTTTTTTATTTTCTGTACTTTTTCATGACTCCCATATTTATTCTGTTGTCGAAAAATAGTTATGTATTTTTTTTCTTCGTCAAAAAGTAGTTTTATTTTCAAGGTAATCGTAGTTTTTTATTTTTTTCCTTTTTTCATGACTCACATACTTTTTGTGTTGTCTAAAATCAATTTTTTTTTAGTCAAAAAACATTTTCATTTCCGATTTAATCATAGTTTTTTATTTTTTTTCACTTTTTCATTACTCGCATATTTATTCTGTTGTCGAGTAGTAATATTCTCTATGTTCGTAAAAAAAATTCCACTTTCGTGGTTTTTTATTTTTGTGCCTTTATATTTCATTTTTTTTTTCAGTTTTCTAGGAGTAATTTCTTCTTTCTCCGTTACAAGCAGTTTTACTCTTCAGTTCATTGTATTATTATATTTTTTTTTGTTCTTTATGATTCACATATTCATTCTGTTGTCTAGAGATGATATTTCCTCTCTTCTTCAAAAAGCAGTTTCATATTCAAGGTTATTGTAGTTTTTTATTTTCTGCCCATTTTCATGACTCACATATTTATTCTGTTGTCGAGAAATAATTCTTTTTTTCTTTGCCAAAAAGTAGTTTTACTTTCAAGGTAATTGTAGTTTTTTATTTTTTCCTTTTTTATGACTGGCATACTTTTTGTGTTGTCTAGAATCAGTTTTTTTTCTCAAAAAGCAGTTTCATTTTCAATTCAATCATAGTTTTATATTTCTTCTACTTTTTCAAGACTCACATATTTATTCTCATTATATGAAACTAATATTATCTTTGTTCGTTAAAAAAGTTTCACTTTCGTGCTTTTTTATTTTTGTATTTTTATGTTTCACTTTCTGTTCTGTTTTCTAGAAGTAATTTCATCTTTCTTCATTAGAAATCAGTTTTACTCTCAAGTTTATCTTGTTTTTGAATTTGTTGTTGTTTTTTATGACTTACATATTCATTCTGTTGTCTAGAGGTGATATTTTCTCTCTTCCTCAAAAAGCAGTTTCATATTCAAGGTTATTGTAGTTTTTTATTTTCTGCCCATTTTCATGACTCACATATTTATTCTGTTGTCGAAAAATAATTATTTTTTCCTTACTTTCTTCTTTACTTTCAAGGTAATCGTAGTTTTTCTTTTTTTGCCTTTTTTATGACTCGCATACTTTTTGTATTGTCTAGAATCAATTCTCTTATTCTTCGTCAGAAAGCTGATTCATTTTCGATTTATTCATAGTTTTTCATTTTTTTCACTTTTTTATGACCACATATTCATTCTGTTGTCAGGAAGTAATATTCTCTTTGTTCGTCAAAAAAAAAGTTTCTCTTTTGTGGTTTTTATTTATGTACCATTATGTTTCATTTTTTTTCTGTTTTCTTCTTTTTTCATCAGAAAGCAGTTTTACTTTCAAGTTTATCGTATTTTTTAATTTTTTGGTGTGTTTTATGAGTCACATATTCATTCTGTTGTCTAGAGGTGATATTTTCTCTCTTGCTCAAAAAGCAGTTTCACATTCAAGATTATTGTAGTTTTTTATTTCCTGTCCTTTCTCATGACTCACATATTTATTCTGTTATCAAGAAATAGTTACATATTTTTTTCTTCGCCTAAAAGTAGTTTTCCTTTTTTATGACTCGCATACTTTTTGTGTTGTCTAGAATCCATATTTTTTTCTTCGTCAAAAAGCAGTTTCATTTTCAATTTAATCATAGTTCTTTATTTATTCACTTTTTCATGAATCGCATATTTATTCTGTTGTCGATAAGTAATATTCTCTTTGTCCGTCAAAAAAATGTTTCACTTTCGTGGCTTTTTATTTTAGTACTTTTGTATCACTTTTTTCTTCTGTTTTCTAGAAAGCAGTTTCCATTTTAAGTTTATCGTATTCCAAAAAGCAGTTTCACATTCAAGGTTATCGTAGTTTTTCATTTTCTGTACTTTTTCATGATTCACATATTTATTCTGTTGTCGAGAAATATTTATTTTTTTCTTCTCCAAAAAGTAGTTTTTCTTTAAAGGTAATCGTAGTTTCTTTATTTTTTTCCTTTTTTATGACTGGCATACTTTTTGTGTTGTCTACAATCAATATTCTTTCCTCTTCGTCAAAAAGCAGTTTCATTTTCAATTCAATTATAGTTTTTCATTTTTTTCACTTTTTCATTACTCTCATATTTTATCTGTTGTCGAGAAGTAATATTCTCTTTGTTCGTCAAAAAAAAGTTTCACTTTTGTTGTTGTTATTTTTGTACTTTTATTCTACTTTTTTTTCTGTTTTCTATAAGTAATTTTCTCTTTCTTTGTTAGAAAGAAGTTTTACTTTCAAGTTAATCGTAGTTTTTTATTTTTTGTTGTTTTCAATGACTTACATATTTATTCTATTGTCGAGAAATAGTTATTTTTTTCATTGTCAAAAAGTAGTTTTACTTTCAACGAAATCGTAGTTTTTATTTTTTGTACTTTTCTATGACTCGCAAACTAATGTGTCTAGATATAATATGATATTCTCAGTGTTATTCAAAAAAAAGTTTCACTTTCAACTTAATCGTAGTTTTTTATTTTTGTACTTTTATATGTTTCGCATAATTTTTCTGTTTTGTCTAGAAGTAATTGTTTCTTTCTTAGTTAGAAAGCAGTTTTACTTTCAAGTTATCGTAGTTTTTCATTTTTAATTGTTTTTTATGACTCACATATTTCTTCTAGAGTTGTCTAGAGGTGATATTTTCTCTGTTCCTCGAAAATCGGTTTCACTTTCAAGGTTATAGTAGATTTTTCTATTCCGATAGTTTTTCATGACTCATATATTCATTCTTTTGTCGAAAAATGGTTATTTTTTTCTTCGCAAAAAAGGAGTTTTATTTTCAAGGAAATCGTAGTTTTTAATTACTTTTTCATGACTCGCATAATTATTGTGTTCTCTAGAAGTAATATTTTTTTTCTTCGTCAATAATCCTTAAGATTCTCACCATCGAAGAAAAATCGTGAAAATTCCGATGGAACAAGTCCGGATCTTATTTCTCGAATCTCTCTTAATGCGAATTAATCCAGAGCCCACTCCGAAATTCAACTTTCCCATTAAGAAATTACGTGAGTTCCAACTTTTGTGTCGGAAGAACGGCATAATTTCCGAATCCTTTGTATTAAAGTACGCGTCATCGTTCGCAAACAGGATAATAAAACTTTCGGACGGGGAAGAATCGGTAGCGCCGCCTTTCCAGGGAACATTTGCATGTAATTAGCCAGAAGTATAATCTGGTGTTTAATTGTGGGTACTCTGGCACAGACGGAACCCCCTCGACAAATAATATACGAAACCGCCCCTCCTTTTGTTTACCCTTCCTAGGGGCGCCACTCAAAATCGGCGACGGTCTTTGATCCCGAGATCAAAGGGACAGAAAATTTGATACCATAGGCTCGGGTCTATAATCATGTCGTAGGGAGAAACGCAGAAAACCTTTCCACCTGAAATCTTCACGTCGAAAACTTCTTCCGATGCTCCATCACCTCCCATACATGTCCTGGAATTCATAATTCAGGAAAAACCGAAGGTCCTGCCAGGAAGCTGCAGATGAAAAGAGATTAAACACCCCCAGGCTTGTTGCAGCAGCTGAACCAACAGTGGGAGACGACATGTTATTCGAAACATAAACATAAGAGTGGAAACGTTTCAGTCTGGAGTTTTGTACGTGAGAAAACAGTGACGAGTCTGTTTTTATGAATACTGGAGGTGTCACGTATGGGGGAGAGATGGTGGTGGCGTTTATTGAATACGAGGGTTGACAGGGGTCGATACAGGAAGTTGTCTTTGGTTCTGGTATGCAAGGATCCTGGACATGTTTAACTTCCCATCCTGTTTTCACTTGAAATATTTATCTTTGTACTTTGCGACGCTGATTCCAGGACAGAAATTTCAACTTGAAAGGGATTCGGGCAAAGTTGTAGGCAGCACCACCCGCTTATATCAGAACCTACGTTGAACACTCTAGTTTTATAGTCCTTTTTTGTATCTACTCGAAAACAAATTCACTCACTCCGAAAGTGACCTCGTAACAAATACGACTTCTAACCTTACTCAAAACGCAACTTCTTCGACACTTACTTCCACGATCTAACACAGATTGTTTCCCTACTCCGGATTCTAGACTAAAAATACTAAAGCTATTTTCCTACAACGGACTACTACCTCAATTTGAGTCCCTACACCGGCCTCGAAACGAAACTTGAAATTCTGTACCTATCTTGGTACCTACCTGTTTTTCAACTACACCGGCCTCTAACCGGAAAACCGACCTCGTCCAACTAACTCTTAGTGAGTTCTCTACCCGCGAGCAACTGCCTCAACTCTTCTAGAGTCCCCCAAAGGTAAACTTTTCCCCCTTCAAAGTCCTAATTCCTGAGTGGACATTTTTCTCAGTTTCTCACTTAGCTTGGGGACACCCACGTTCTTAAATTCTTTCGCTGAAATTTTCTCACAAATCAATCGTATTTGCACATTCTCCCCTTTTGTCGACCTTATCTCGCCCTGTAGTCACAACATCCATCGACTACAATGTAGTCGATGAATGACTTGCCTCTTATAATTTTGTTATCTGAGTTGCTGGTTTCCTGTTGATCACCCGATCCCAAATTAACGACATCCGTTGATTATACAAAGTAACACAATGTATGTGAGAATATACAGACTCTTGTGATGTGTAACCGAATTTGAAATTAAATATTCATATTCCCAAATATTACAGGTCCATAGAGGCGTATCAGGTAAAATAAGACTAGCAATTCCATTAGCAATATCAGAGACTTATCTTTGAATGATGAAAACGAAAGTTTATATCGATCGATAAACGACTCTGACTCTCCAATCTAGAGTTCCGTAGTTTCCGAAACTTCCCTAATGAACGTCTCGAAATTCGGAACTGTAATAATCAAAAGTCATGAACGTTTATGTTCTAATCAAACTTGGTAATTGGAGGACTTTGATAAATTCCCTATTATTTCCTGCGAGGGCTGGGTCAAATCTGTTCTGTTTCATAATTCATTGTTGGGTATGTTGGAGATGCTTTCGTTGCCCGAAGAGATTTGGACGTTCGGGAACTCTGGTTTTCTTTGTTATGGATATTGACTCGAAGAAGCGACGTTTATGGTTTATAATTTTTTTCAACTTTAGATCCAGGAGATAACCAACCCTAATTAAATTACAGCAATACAGTCGTCCTAACTCCCTGGGTTTATTGCAGAAGAAAATGGATAATAATCTCGCAGCTGAGCTGAATATAACTTCTGACCCTCCGGGAATTGAACACCGAGTTGCATTTTACATTCTCGCCGCTTCTTTCTCCATTCCCTACAGGGTGTTACGGCGTCGAAACTTTGATGCGAATTCATAAGAATACCAATTACGAGGATACGAAGATCCGTAAAATGTACAGATTATTTTGTCTTTTGGCGGCTGCAGCAGCTATCTTAAATAATTCAGATGAAATCTGGAATTGGGTTCTTCTTTGCCACCTATACTTGTGGGTGATGCCATCCGCTTTTATCGGCGTTCCATCAAGCGGGGATTTCGTTGGCTTAAGTCAGGCGAAACATGTTGTACAGATCAAGATGACACCAGACTTATTTGGTGGTTGCATTAACCTTGATTCCACTACGCACAGACAACCCAGAAATAATGAAAAACATTTATTTATTACATTTAAACGAACCCTGTGTATCAAAACACAACGACAAATATTCACGTTTCTAACGAAGAAAATCAAGTCAAGTCTATGAATCAGTCACAATCGAGACGCCACACAATCTAGTCGATGTAAGATGTGCAGTTGAATTATTGTACAAATTCATTCTGTGAAATGGGATCGTTGTGTTGTGGCAATAGGGCATTAAGAATACGTAATGAACTGAGTGTTTTGTTATGAAATAAATTGAAAAATATAGAAAACTTTTGGAATAAGTCAGTTTATCAAAGTATCCGATTGAATCTTGAATTTCATTTTATTTTTTTCGGTCATATCGATACAATAAGATAATAATTTTTTGGGAATATTTATTTCAAAAAGTTACTTTATCATCGATATTCATCCAAATCTATTTAAACTTTGCTTTTAAATTATTGAAAATTCATTTTGATGCTGTGAAATGGGATCGTTAGTGATAAATAAATTATGTTGCGACAATAGGTTATTAGGAATGCCTGATGGATTTGGTGTTATCTTATGAAAAAAATTAGGAACCATAGAAAACTTTCTAAATAAGTCAATTTATCAGAATATCAGATTGAACCTTGAATTTCATTCAATTTTTTTCGGTTAAATCGATACGATAACCTAAGGAAATGCAGTTTTATGATAATATTGAAAACCTTTCGGGACTCTTTACTAATTTTTCGAAAATATTTATATCAGAAAGTGACTTTATCATCGATGTTCATCCAAATCCATTTAAACTTTGCTCTTAAATTATTACAAATTCATTTTGATACTGTGAAATGGGATCGCTAGTGATAAATAAATTATGTTGCGACAAAAGGTTATCAGGAATGCGTGGTGGATTGGGTGGTTCGTTATGAAAAAAATGAGAAAACATGAAAAACTTACTAAATGAGTCAATTCATCAGAGTGTCCCATTGAATCTTGAATTTCATTCAATTTTTTTCGGTTATATCGATACAATAACGTAAGGAAATGCAGTTTTATGATAATATTGAATAGCTTTCGGGACTCTTTACTAATTTTTTGAGAATATTTATATCAGATAGTGACTTTATCATTGATGTTCATCCAAATCCATTTAAACTTTGCTCTTAAATTATTACTAATTCATTTTGATACTGTGGAATGGGATCGTTAGTGATAAATAAATTATGTTGCGACAAAAGGTTATCAAGAATGCGTGATGGATTGGGTGCTACGTTATGAAAAAAATGAGAAAACATAGAAAATTTACTAAATGAGTCAATTCATCAGAGTGTCCCAATGAATCTTGAATTTCAATTAATTTTTTTCGGTTATATCGATACAATAACGTAAGGAAATGCAGTTTTATGATAATATTGAAGAGCTTTCGGGACTCTTTACAAATTTTTTGGGAATTTTTATATCAGAAAGTGACTTTATCATTGATATTCATCCAAATCCATTTGAACTTGGCTGTTAAATTATTACAAATTCATTTTGATGCTGTGAAATGGGATCGTTAGTGATAAATAAATTATGTTGCGAAAATAGGTTATCAGGAATGCGTGATGGATTGGGTGCTTCGTTATGAAAAAAATGAGAAAACATAGAAAACTTACTAAATGAGTCAATTCATCAGAGTGGCCCATTGAATCTTGAATTTCATTTAATTTTTTTCGGTTATATCGATACAATAACGTAAGGAAATGCAGTTTTATGATAATATTGAAGAGCTTCTGGAATTCTGAACAAATTTTTTGAGAATATTTTTATCAGAAAGTGACTTTATCATCGATGTTCATCCAAATCCATTTAAACTTTGCTGTAAAATTATTACAAATCCATTTTGATGCTGTGAAATGGGATCGTTGGTGATGAATAAATTATGTTGCGACAAAAGGTTATCAGGAATGCGTGATGGATTGGGTGCTTCGTTATGAAAAAAATGAGAAAACATAGAAAACTTTCTAAATGAGTCAATTCATCAGAGTGTCCCATTGAATCTTGAATTTCATTTAATTTTTTTCGGTTATATTGATACAATAACTTAAGGGAATGTAGTTTTATGATAATATTGAAGAGCTTTTGGGAGTCTGAACAAATTTTAGAAAATCTTTTATATCAGAAAGTTACTTCATCATCGATTTTTATCCTAGTCTATACACACTTTGTTGTTAAATTATAGTAAAAATTTATTTTGATGCTGTGTAAAAGGATAGTTTGTGATAAATAGGGACAATAGGGTATTAGGAATATGCGATGGATTGACTGTTTTGTTAAGAAAAAGTGTTTCAAGTGGGAAAAAGAGTGTTAAATCAAAATTGATTGGAAACTTTTCACGTTCCACCACTACGCAACTACGTTTTAATGGGTTGGTATTAGGGCGATTGAGTAGGAAATTGCTGATGCAATAAATTCAAAAGAGGCAATAAAGAAGTTTGCAGATATGAAAATAATAGACAAAAGTTTCTTGTGACTCTGTTGATGTTACTTTTCTTTAGTTTGTATACAATTTAAATTTTGTTTCTGTGATCGTGCAATAGGTACCACATTTCGGTTTTACCATTAAAATTGCACCTGAATTTGTAATTATGTGAAGAGGGACTTTTCAATTCTACTGTACTGTCTTACTCGAATGTGAATTATGCTATTTCTTTCTGAATATACGTTTTCCTTTCAATTTGAAACCATCTGAGTTTTAGATATAATTTATATTCATGAATTCTAAAGAGAGGTTTACTGTACATATACTTTAGACAATCATGCACCTCCTTCGCTAACATGAATCTCCGTAAAAAACATCAGCATCCCGCCTCTAAGATCATAGTTGCGTACGTATCAACCGCAGTTTAATTACCCTGGATGATTGTCCCGGAGGAAAACCAGGGAATTCCGCGATACGGATCAGGCAAATGGGGATTAACTGTTTCGAGGTCTATGAGAGGCGCATTTAGGATTTGAATTCAGCTGGTGGATTAATCCATCTCCGCCGTCTTGAAGATGTATGTGCATAATACCTTAATTCAATACCCGCAAATGAGTCGGGGTAGTTTTTATAACTCATCCGCAATTTTCTCGACGCCTGCGACATTTAATGTACCGGTTAAAACGCGAAACAACAAGTTATTGTCCGGATAAAACCGGTGGACCATCGCGCGGAGAAGAATGTTACAAAATGCATTAGCAGAAAGCGGCGGTGACGCGAAAGCCACCACTGAAAAACAATTTCTGCATGATATTATAAAACGAAGTACTTTCCGGTTATCGTTAAAGCCGCACAGTGTGACAGGCACGGTAGGGAAATTTGTTGGGACGTAACGCCTCGCTTTCTTGGAAATTATCCGTTGGCTTAATGTGGTCGAGAATTCTGCATGAAATACCTCCGGATGTTTAGTTGAGAAGCTGCAAATTTCACACAAAGATTTATATTTCCGTATTTCCCAAAAATCCACACGAGAAGCATAATCTCAAATGTTCTTGCAATGTTGAGCGAAACGCATGAATGAGCGGGAGAAACCAATGAGTGTCGCTGCGAGCAACGCCATCTCCCGGACGTGAAGGGACTTGCTGCAGATAATTCATATCGAAGTCCATTCTACGCTGCCAAATCATAACTCCGATAATATCCACCCCCATCGATTCCCACGGCCGAATTGATACCCCCAGCAACGGCTTGAAAAACGCAAAATAATTCCACGAAAAGCCCATTATCCTGCCTGCGATCCAGATAAGGCAGATAGGCAATTCCTTGGAGCGAAGACGTTCGCCGGCTTATCTGCTGCATGCAAAACAGAGGGTAGTCCCGCGAAACGGCGCGCGTTCGCACGGGGGTAGCGGACTGTACGGGTAAAAGTTATAAATAAAGGGCGTGCAACACGGGGGCCGTTCGAACCTGCGATAACGGGAATAGGAACGAGCCATAATTTTCGAAACAAACATCGCCGTGAAATAGCTTCGTATGTGCACAATGGATGGGGGGGTGGATCGATGACGGTTTCGGTGCTCGATTCCGAGGTGGGAACCTATATTCGCAACGCTCCTGATCGGGGATGTTTGGGCTCGCTTGAAAAAGAAACCCGCATAGCTTAAATTTGCTTAATTTATATTTAGGCTAGGTTAGGTTAGATTTAGTTAGGACAGCAGGGCCGTATCTAGGGCGTGGCAAGGGTGGCACTTGCCACGGGCGCAAGGTCCGAAGGGGCGCCAAAAAATATCGAAAATAAAAAAATAGAAGCGCCAAGAAAAAAATATTAATTCGAAAGATGACAACACGGTTACGTAAGTAACTAATTCGGTCACAACATTTCGAAACATTGACATTCAAAAAACAGAATGAGAATGCAGTTAGGTCAGGTCCAGTTGTGATAAAAAATTTTCAAAGATGCCGCACTCTGATCATAAATATTACAATCGGCAATATCGTCATGCGATTCCAAGCACAGCCCTTTTATGAGTTGCTTACACAACATCCTTTATCGCATCCAGCTTGTTTTGAAGGCCGGCTTCTTTGATGATGATGGTTCCTAATGATCGATTTGTTGAGATTTTTTGGCCACATCTGTGGTATTTTAAAAACGAGTTGTATTGCCAAAAACTCACCAATCAGAGTTTTGAGCTCAAGAAGTGAGAGAAAAATTGGGGAATCTTATTCTATTCTACATAAATATTGATTTCTTTCAATTGTGAAGGGAAGAGCAAAAAATTTAAATTTCAATGTTCGTTTAGTGTGTATCCAGATTCAAAGTTGTATAAGTTTCGAGTTTTTTTTTATATTCTGACTTCTTTGTTTCGTTGTGCTTTTGGATTCGAGCATTATAAATTGTGCTATTTAAGGTGAGTTGTACTAAGTATTTGTTTTTTTTTATGACATTATTCTGGCATCGGATATATTCAATTATTCGTATTTTAACATAATAATACTGTTCCTTTAAATTCAAGAAGAAATATGTTCGGTTCATTGCGGAAAATATGGATTTTCAAACTTGAGTTCTCACTTCTCAGAGCGTCTTTTTTCGAAATCTAATAAAACTCAAATTTTAGTGTTACTTTCCATTGAATCTTCAATCTCATCTGGCAAAGATTATTCTAGTGATTTTTTTATACTTAACGAATGGACTTCTTGAATATTGTGTTTCGAATGGTTATAAAATAGTATTTGTATGCTAAGTTTGCGGTTTTTTCTGCAGAGATTGTGATTATCTATTATTGTTGTCAACTTACCAAAAAATTTTTTTACGTTTGCAGTATGTATTTTCAAATTTTAAGTTGAAGAATTTATATTTTTTAAGATAAATGTTCGTATTTATTACATAAATATGAATATTTCATTTTGTTTTTTCAGAGTTTGTTTTATTTTTATGCATTTCATTTAAAATGTGTATTTCAATGTTTTTAATGAAAAAAAAATTCCATAAAAATGTGTATTATTTTGAAACTCTTACGGAAATATATGACTAGCATTATCAAAAAAAAATACTATAAGAAAATATGATGGATGAAAAAAATTCTACGCAAATGGGGAGGGCGCTGTCTAATATATTGCCACAGGCGCAATAGTACCTAGATACGGCCCTGTAGAACAGTGTTGAAAATCATTCAAAAAATGAATTGATATTTGAGTTAGGTTAGGTTAAGTAAGGACAGTGTTGAAAATCATTCTAAAAATGAATTTATATTCAGATAAGATTGGCTTTAATTGGGGTAGTGTTCGAAATCATTCTTAAAATGAATATATTGTTATGGAAATTGAATATTCCTCAAAAGTTCCAAAAATTTAAAATAAAAAAATAAATTCAAATAATATCACCCAAAGTCAAGAACCTTCAAACATCTTAATCAATTCAGTAAATTTGATCAACGTATAAATTATTGTAATATTATATTTTCAAGAGGCTTCAAATGATTCATTGTAAATAGTTAAGCTTAGTTAGGTATGTTTAGATTATAGAAAAAATTGTATTAAGAATGTTACCTAGGAAACGAGACTTTAAAATAATATGGATAGAAAAAGCAGGCGAATGAATAGTTCAGGAATAAACGTCAAGCGAAAAAAAAGATAATTTCGAAAAAGTTGGCAGAAAGATAGGTTTTGTAAGAAAGAAGATATAATGAATGGTATTTGGAAGTTGGTCATGAGTGGATTTTCGTAGATTGAGTTGTTGGAGTGAAATTGGCTAGTAAAGGAGAGAAGGAGAAGTTGGGAACGGCGTGCTGTTTAGAAGAGGAAAAGTTGAAAATTTCATATAGTGAGTGCACTCGCCAATCGAACATTATTATAGAGTTTAGAAATATTAGTTAGGTTTATTTTGATAGTTGGGTTCGGTTTTTTAAAATAAGATTATTTATTATATGTTGTTGTGAAAGAATTTCTTTGTTTATTCACCTTAAGAATCCTCCTTGAAATTGAGTCTCGTGAAAAATAAAAGTATATTGAAACAAAATTCTTTAAATATTGTTAGTGGTTTTTATAAATTTCAAAATTTAATATTTATATCTGGAACGAACCATAACAATATATTTAGATTGAGTTAGGTTACATTGAGTTAGGACAGGTTTGAACATTATTCTCAAAATTAATTCATATTAAGGTTGGGTAAGCTTAAGTTAGGACAGTGTTGAACATCATTCCTAAAATTAATTTAAAAGCTACGTTAGGCTGAGTAAGGACATTGATAAAAATCATTCCCAAAATTTATATTTAGAGAAGGTTAGCCTAAGTTAGGGCATTGTTGAAAATCATTTTTGAATCGAATTAATAGGTTAGGGCCTAGTCTATACAAGAAAAAATCGAAGTCGAGGGAAAGCCTAGAAAGGTGGAGAATTATCGTATTAGTTTAAGTATTTCTTTAGTTTACTCACCCAGCGTTGAAATGATATCCAAAAGTCAAGAGTTTTCAAGGACCCATAAATATAGTGCCTAACGCGCGTTCAATGACCAAAAAATGAAGCGTTGTGAGATTTATAATTTCCCTTCGTCGATTTGACAAATTAAGCACTTAATTAAGTGTTGAGATAGAAAAGTCACATCCTACCACCACTATCGGAAATGTGAGAGGTGATTGGTTTCAGACCAATAATTGCCGATGTTTGGTTCACGAACCACCTTAAAAAAAATAATAAAAGGGGGTGATTGGTTTAACGAAAACGTCATTTGGGACACAAATGAATGGTAGGGTTGAAAATTTTGTTGAGACGAAATAAATATCGGAGAAGGCAGTGGTTATTCGGGACTCGGTCAAAAAAGTTTTTGGGAACTCTATCAGGAGTGGTTTGCGGGACAAGGACGGAAAGAGTTCTTTCGAGAGGAAAGAACACGCAATTCGGGAACTTGTTCGAGTTGATAATGAATTTTCGAGGATCAGTCAGAAAATAGTTTTCAAGAAGTAGGCACGAATAGTTCTTTCAGAAAAATAACACAGAATCTATATGGAATTTAGTTTAGTTAAGGAGTACACAAAGTTATATCGAAACGCCCAAAGAAAGTACGGGTGTTTTCTGTGTCGCAGTGAACTCGCGGCTTCATTAAGTGTGAACAACACGATTTCGACAAGGGCAAGATTTTTTTTTACTGTCTGTGTATAACAACAGCCGTCTAGAAAGAAAGCTTGAAATGGTGTTTTTGATTTCTTTCTTTTCGGGGAAAGGATAGTATCACCCTCTCTCAGTGCATTTTCCTATATTGCACCTACCAAAGAGTGACAATTTTCCTCGACGTCGGGGCGACACACACACACACACCACCCGTGATCGTTAATGGCATCGATTTGTCCGTTTTCCCACTTCGTCCGAACGAACGATTTCCCGTTTACATAAACAAACGGAACCCATTTCACGCTCCAACAAAAATTTCCGGTACGGCAATACGCGAAACTTTGAACGTTACCGTTCGTAGCTAGCTGACCGTCCGGTAGGAAAACAACGACCACTACACGGACCAGAGGAGCGAATTAAGCCTGGACCACACGCATAATTGACCAGAGTGGAGGGAGACCGAAAACGATGGAATAATGGGAAAATTGGGCGTCATGGTCAACAGCGAGCACAAAAGTCTGTGAATTTGAACTTTACCTACCCTAACCCAAAAGTTAATTTATTTTGAGAATGATTCTCAACACTGTCCTAGCTTAACCTATCATAACCCAAATATTAATTTATTTCTAGAATGATTTTCAACACTGTCCTAACTTAACCTAACCTAACCTAAATATTATTTCATTTTTAGAATTATTTCCAACGAATTCCTAACTTAACCTAATCTAACCTAAATATTAAAATATTAATACATTTTGAGAATGATTTTCAACACTGTCCTAACTTGAGCTATCCTAACCTAACCTAAATATGAATTCAGCAATTCAGCAAATTTTTTTTAATGATTTGCAATTTTCTCTTCGTTCCAGCAACTTCTGCTCCCTCAAATAGGGAGAAGAATCAATTTGGGAATTCCCTAAATCAGATTCGAACTTTGCCACATCGTCGTTATTAATTGGGGACGACGCCCTGATTGTACCTCTACGTGACAGTTACATTCTCCGTCGTTCTTCGGGCAGCTCGGTAATCTTTGTTGTGCGACGCCGAATGAGCTTCGAAAGCCACAGCGAAAACGAGCTTCTCCCCTTCATATTTTTATGGGTTTATATTTATTTGAGAGGGTGCATACGGGGTTTTCTCTGAGTCAATTTGAGGAAAAATCTGCGCATCGGCTGTCGTGTTCAGTTTAGTGCCCACCTTAGATTTTTTCGACGATTTTTTCTAAGATGTAATTCTTGGAGAAAAATCGAATAGTACCAGTCTCTACTTCAGGAAACTTCTAGTTTAGGAGATATGATTTTTCGAAAGTTGCAATAAATGACATTTTCAACCATTTTGTAGACACATGACAGTTTACCAGGTTAACCAATATTTAAGGCAGTACTACCAATATAAGGCAGTGAAAGATCTCAGTGATCAGTTAGAGATTATGGTGAGGTTAGCTTGAGTTGAAACAATTCAAGTTACAAATCCCAAAAAATTATTAAAATAAGAGCAGTTAAAGCTTTGTCAGGTGAGGTTAGGTTAAGTAAGGAGTAAGGAGATTCTAAAAAAAACTTGCTTTGAGTCAGTTAGTTTTTCTAGTCAACTGATGAAGCCATGCTATGGCGAAACACGTGCAGTGGTTTCGTTAAACTCTCAATCAGTGAAAATCGTAGACTAAGTTAATTAGTGAATACTAAGGTTTAGTGGACTGTAGAATTTATTTAATCTTGCACATCACATCTTATTCCCGTGCGTCGAATTTCTTCCTCTTCCACATCTCGGAGCAGTCACACTAAGGAAAACATCAAAGGGAAATCGTAACGCGGTATCGATTTCCCAACATACTTCCCAAAAATGGGAAAATTCCGGACACAAACCGCTGGGGAAAATGAGAGATGACGGGACGTGAATAACGATTTGTTTTCGCACGGCGAGTGGAAAAATGAAGAGCTCGAAGCCACAATATCGCGAATTAGAGCACGGCTTGACTTTTCGCACGTCTCATTCATCCCATGTGCCAGCGTGGAATGTGAGGTGATCAATACCTGATTTTTTTTTCTGAACGAAAGGAACCATCTGGAGATTTCCAATGTATGATGGAAGTGGAGGTGATTGTTCTGTTTAGTTTGTATAGCGAGAGACATTTTTCATTTTGATGAGACTTGAGTTTATTACCTGGAGGAATGGGTCCCATTACATGCAGATGGTTGTTTGGGATGATGGCTTCGAAGAAGTTTTCGGCATAATTTAATTCTGGCAGTGGGGATTGCCTGGGATTTAGGTACACAGTAATTTCTGCCAGACATTTCCAAATAAGTACTTTTTGAAGGAGTTGTAATGGCGATGGAATAAATTGTAGAGGTTCTTTGAACTCTGTTACCCATTGAACCTTTCGCCTATCATTATAACATCAAGTCGAAGTGTGGATGAAGTAAGTCATAGCACCGTGTAATCAATTGGAAAAGACTCAATAAGATTTCGGTAAATGCAGAATTAATTCAAATAGTCGGAAATAGAGATAATTTCCTTTGGCCTAGTCATTAGGTGATAAAGCTAACTCATTGTTACAATCGATAAGAAATGTTTTTCAATAATTTACATTTTCACAAAAAGACTACTATAATGAACAAAATGAAGCAACTTTAACTGAATAAAGAAAAAGTGATAGCAAAGAAACAACAAACAGAGCAAGTTATAATTCTTTATGGTTACACATCAGACTATGTTCTAAACGAAAATAAGATATTGTAAAGTTGATATATCGAATAAACAGTATTGAAAATCATGCTGAAATTGAATTTATAGGGGTGATAAAGCTAGGTCATTGTTGAAAACAATAAGATTTTTTTCTCATTATTTTACATTTCCACAAAAGTTCTAATATAATAAACCAAATGAAGCAGCCTATACTCAATAAAAAAAGAAGTGGTTGCAAAAAAAACAACAAACAGAGCAAATTATAATCCTTTATGGTTAACACATCAGACTATGTTCTAAATGAAAATAAGATATTGTAAAGTTGATATATCGAATAAACTGTATTGGAAATCATGCTGAAATTGAATTTATTGGTTGGGTGATAAAGCTAGGTCATTGTTGAAAACAATAAGAATTTTTTCTCATTATCCTACATTTCCACAAAAGTACTGATATAATAAACGAAACGAAGCAGCCTATACTTAATAAAAACAGAAGTGGTTGCAAAAAAAACAACAAACAGAGCAAATTATAATCCTTTATGGTTAACACATCAGACTATGTTCTAAACGAAAATAAGATATTGTAAAGTTGATTTATCGAATGAACAGTATTGGAAATCATGCTGAAATTGAATTTATTGGTTGGGTGATAAAGCTAGGTCATTGTTGAGAACAATAAGAATTTTTTCTCATTATTTTACATTTCCACAAAAGTACTAATATAATAAACGAAACGAAGGAGCCTATACTTAATAAAAAAAGAAGTGGTTGCAAAAAAAACAACAAACAGAGCAAATTATAATCCTTTATGGTTAACACATCAGACTATGTTCTAAACGAAAATAAGATATTGTAAAGTTGATATATCGAATAAACAGTATTGAAAATCTTGCTGAAATTGAATTTATAGGGGTGATAAAGCTAGGTCATTGTTGAAAACAATAAGATTTTTTTCTCATTATTTTACATTTCCACAAAAGTTCTAATATAATAAACCAAATGAAGCAGCCTATACTCAATAAAAAAAGAAGTGGTTGCAAAAAAAACAACAAACAGAGCAAATTATAATTCTTTATGGTTAACACATCAGACTATGTTCTAAACGAAAATAAGATATTGTAAAGTTGATATATCGAATAAACTGTATTGGAAATCATGCTGAAATTGAATTTATTGGTTGGGTGATAAAGCTAGGTCATTGTTGAAAACAATAAGAATTTTTTCTCATTATCCTACATTTCCACAAAAGTACTGATATAATAAACGAAACGAAGCAGCCTATACTTAATAAAAAAAGAAGTGGTTGCAAAAAAAACAACAAACAGAGCAGATTATAATCCTTTATGGTTAACACATCAGACTATGTTCTGAACGAAAATAAGATATTGTAAAGTTGATTTACCGAATAAACAGTATTGGAAATCATGCTGAAATTGAATTTATTGGTTGGGTGATAAAGCTAGGTCATTGTTGAGAACAATAAGAATTTTTTCTCATTATTTTACATTTCCACAAAAGTACTAATACAATAAACGAAACGAAGGAGCCTATACTTAATAAAAAAAGAAGTGGTTGCAAAAAAAACAACAAACAGAGCAAATTATAATCCTTTATGGTTAACACATCAGACTATGTTCTAAACGAAAATAAGATATTGTAAAGTTGATATATCGAATAAACAGTATTGAAAATCATGCTGAAATTGAATTTATAGGTTGGGTGATAAAGCTAGGTCATTGTTGAAAACAATAAGAATTTCTTCTCATTATTTTACATTTCCACAAAAGTACTAATATAATGAACGAAACGAAGCAGCCTATACTTAATAAAAAAAGGAGTGGTTGCAAAAAAAACAACAAACAGAGCAAATTATAATCCTTTATGGTTAACACATCAGACTATGTTCTAAACGAAAATAAGATATTGTAAAGTTGATATATCGAATAAATAGTATTGGAAATCATGCTGAAATTGAATTTATTGGTTGGGTGATAAAGCTAGGTCATTGTTGAAAACAAAAAGAATTTTTCTCATTATTTTACATTTCCACAAAAGTACTGATATAATAAACGAAGCGAAGCAGCCTATACTAAATAAAAAAAGAAGTGGTTGCAAAAAAACAACAAACAGAGCAAATTATAATCCTTTATGGTTAACACATCAGACTATGTTCTAAACGAAAATAAGATATTGTAAAGTTGATATATCGAATAAAAAGTATTGGAAATCATGCTGAAATTGAATTTATAGGTTGGGTGATAAAGCTAGGTCATTGTTGAAAACAATAAGAATTTCTTCTCATTATTTTACATTTCCACAAAAGTACTAATATAATGAACAAAACGAAGCAGCCTATACTTAATAAAAAAAGAAGTGGTTGCAAAAAAAACAACAAACAGAGTTAACCTTTATGGTTAACACATCAGACTATGTTCTAAACGAAAATAAGATATTGTAAAGTTGATATATCGAATAAATAGTATTGGAAGTCATGCTGAAATTGAATTTATTGGTTGGGTGATAAAGCTAGGTCATTGTTGAAAACAATAAGAATTTTTCTCATTATTTTACATTTCCACAAAAGTACTAATATAATAAACGAAACGAAGCAGCCTATACTTAATAAAAAAAGAAGTGGTTGCAAAAAAAACAACAAACAGAGCAAATCAAAATCCTTTATGGTTAACACATCAGACTATGTTCTAAACGAAAATAAGATAATGTAAAGTTGATATATCGAATAAAACGTATTGAAAATCATGCTGAAATTGAATTTATAAAAACAACAAACAGAGCAAATTATATTCCTTTATGGTTAACACATCAGACTATGATCTAAACGAAAATAAGATAAAGTAAAAGTTTAAACATGAAAACACAATCTGAAAAAACTATCCGGTAACAATCAAAACAAATAAGAAATGTTAGGAGTTGGAGTTTCGAAAATTTAGAGGTCATATTCAAAACATGAAATGTCATCGGTTGACACTTAAATCGAATTTAGTAGTATGTAGTTCTTTTTGTCTTACAAATTTGTCATGTTTCAACACCCTCTTTCCGGTTTTATATCTTCAGTTGATCTTCTTCCTGAAATCTGAGGTGTTATTTTTGTTGTTGCAGAAGCTCTGGCGACGATCCAAGGCTCCCCCGACCTGTACATCCGTGCGGGTTCCGTACTCCGTCTGGTCTGCGCCCTTCAACACTCCACGGAGCCGCCCGCCTACGTCTTCTGGTATCACGAGCAACGGATGATAAACTACGACCCGGGGGTCGAGGTCAAGGAGGGTCGAGCCTCCAGCGTCCTCCAGGTGCAGGGGGCGGACAAGAGCCACGACGGCAACTACACCTGCTGCCCCTCCAACGCCGTGCCGGCCTACATCATGGTGCACGTGCTGAACGCGACAGCAGGTGAGCCAAAAAAAAAATTTATATTTTTTTTTAGAGTCAATGAAAACCCAGTACGAGTTGGAGTTATAAATAAACACTGGCTGGAAAAATATAGTCCTGCGTGAGGGTTAATCACCGTCCCCAGTGGCGAAGTTGGGGATGAAACGGGGATTTTCACGGAATTATATTTCATTTTCTTCAGTTTCGGACGTCGGAAGCGTGATCACGTGAACGTCACCTGGTTTTGTTTGCTCTCACGAGAGAATTTTCACGTCGTTTGCCAAACTTTGTTCCGATGAACTGACGGGAAGTTTGTTCGTTTTATTCACCCCGATTTCCGGAGAATTTGTGTTAATGATAGAGGTAGGAGCCAACTAAATCCGAAAAAAGTTGCGAGAAACTTTAAACTTATTTTTTTTTCAACTTATATACTGAATTCGATTCGTAACATCTTGAATACTACACTTGAATAAATTTTCTAGAATATACAACAGGAATTAGGTTACTTCTACAGGAAATTCCCCCTTTATAAGCGACCGTATCATATTTGTTGATTCTACGTGAAAATTCTGGTCGTTTAATTCCTCTAGAAATAACGACATCAGTTGCAAACAAACTGCAGTTTGTCATTTCGACAGGAAAATAATACTGTGACGAAAACCGAAATATGCGTGACTATTTACAGGAATTTCCTGTTTGACAAACAAACTAGATATTTGTATTCCAAGCTTCAAACTTCAGTTTCTACAAGAATTTCCAGTAATCAACACTAAACTAAAACAGGAATTACTTTACTTATAACGAAACTATAGTATCGATTTAACAGGAATTTTCCGTTAAATTAAAGAACTATCGTTTATATATTACAGTACGAGTTGGTTGTATTCGAAGCTTATAACCTGAGATTTCACAGGAATTTTCTGTATTCTTCGCGAATAGGTCTGGAATGCGGAGGATTCATTTTATATTATAATCATTATAGAATTTTTTTACATTATTCTAACGAATTAGAAAGACATTCGTTGAAAACTAGTATTGAGTGACTCCATAATGAATATAAAGAAATTTTTTTCCCTGATTCCAGACTCATATTAGCGAATTTGATTACAGAATTACTGTCTTCAAATGCTCACACCTTTTCTGTAGCTTTTCAATCCTTTGGGTAATATCTTTTGAGTTTATCTATTCGGTGGCGCCTTCTGTTGAGCGGTACGGTAAATGTTGGGCCGTCGGTGCAGATCGCTACAGACCTAATCTTTCTTCCTTCCTCTGATCTGATCTAATCTGACTTCAACCTTTGTTTTCCTGTTAAACCCCTATTTTCTTGTTCTTTCCTACACTACGCTTCTTAATCATTTATTTTATTTATTGAATTATTTATTGTATAAGGAACACAAACATCTTTCAACTTAGCCTCTTTTCTTTTTTTTGTGTTTCCTTGGAAAAGGACAAAAAAAATGATGAAAAGCACTGCCGTGAAGTCAGGAGCTTTTGAGCGCTCGTTTATCCACCTTGTAGGTTGATTCACATTCTCCAGTTTTAGAAACCAATTGGAAAGATTTTGACAGCTGTCAAAGAAAATTTCAAACTAAAGCGAAAATTCAGACTTCACGTTAGTGCTTTAGGCGTTTTCGATAATTCGCTAGAATTTTCTACGGTTTCTATGGTCTTGGTGCGATCTGGACAAAATTTTCCATGTAGTTTGAATACATTATTCTTCATTCATGTGCGAAATTTCATTTCAATCCAATAAATTGTTTCGAAATTATCAGGAAGAAAATAGTTTGAAAGGCTATATTTACGGAACCCCTAGTCTAATTTTGCTCATTGAAGAACATGACCGCGATCCAAACCTATCCTGAAAATTTCAATCCCTAGGCCTTTCCGTTCGAGAGTTATGATTTTCTATGGTTTCTATGGTTCTTATCATGCGATCTGGAAAAGATGTAGCTCGAATATATCATTCTCAATTTATATACAAAATTTCGTCACGATCAAATCCATAGTTTTGAAATTATCAAGAAAACTGTTTTTCAAACGACCATATTTACGAAACCCATAGTCTGATTTTGCTCATAGATGAAAGTGATTACGACAATCGAGATCCACACCTTTCCTGAAAATTTCAAGTCCCTAGGCCTTTCCTTTACAAAATTATAATTTTCTATGGTTTCTATGGTTCTGATCATGCAAGCTGGACAAAATTCCGCATGTAGCTTGAATACGTAATTCTCCATCTGAGTGCAAAATTTCACCTCGATTAAATCTGTAGTTTCGAAGTAATCAAGAAAACAAAGTTTCGAGCGGGCATATTCACGGAACCCCTTGGCGAATTTTGCCCAATAACGAACTCAACCGCGGCATTCGAGATTTGAATCTACCCTGAAAATTTCAAGTTTCTAGGACATTCCGTTCGAGAGTTATCGTGTATACGGACGGACAGACTCGAATTTTTCAACGGATTCGTTTATTTTAAATTACCCCTAACTGAAAAACTGACACCCCATGTAATATTCTGATTGGCTAAAATTATTCACTTTAGTATATTTCTTAGTAAATAAATTATTATTATTACTATTATTTTTGAAGCCCGTTTCGGCTAGTGAAAAAGTTGGGCTTTTGGAAATTGCCTCGCTTCTTTCAAATCCCTTCAGTTTACTCCGTATTTTTTCTATCAATTAATTTCATTTTCAATTTAGCTCATCGAACAAAAATAACATAGATTACAGAAAAAACGCTCATATTCGCAGATTTCAATACCTCTTTTCTAATCAATTTCACGATCGAACATGAACAACCCTCTCCCTGATGCCTCAATTAATCCACACAAAACGAAATAATAAAGCTGTAACGCAAACATTTCAACCCCAACTTTCTTCCCTATCGGAAATTTCCACGAAAGTTGGAGAGTATTTACGCAATGTTCATAATTAATTGCGGTTTTGCCTAAATATTGAAACTTTGAAGGGTAAAATTTCATCAATGAAACTCGTTCAACTATTTACAGCTGTTCATTAGTTTTCCAACGAACTCGAGGGATGATCCCTCTTCTGCGTAGTCCATCATTCAGCGAACTTGATGATTTAATTCAACAAACGGTCCAAACCCCAAACTCCGGTGTTAGTACGTTATTCATCAGAACAGTATTTCACAGCCGATGACCGTTGAATAATAGGTCTTCTGCGTGTCCGTCAATTAAACGTATGACTGATTGCGTGTTTGTTCAAGCCATTAGGAATTTTTTGGGAATGCGTTTAAATTGTGTACGTAGAGTTATCCCTAAAAAGGCATCCTTTATGACTGTATTGCATGCGAACATGTTTGTTTCAGTAAAGTAACAAGCGTTGTAAACACATTAAAATAGGGGAGGTCGATAATTTCTGGAAAAAACACCACAACCTCCAGAGCGACGAAAAAAGTGCTCGGATTGCCAAAAGAAAGTTTCCCATTTCCCATAGACATGTTTCTGTTTGAACACTGCACAAAGCAGGGAAGTGTCGTATCAAGTCCTGGCCAATCGTCGAGAGCGCTGAAGAAAAGAGTTTCACAGCGTTGCCAAGCGTTATTAGAATATTATATAATATCTGATTTGAATCAAATTTACGCGATTTTGATCTTTCCCAAACTCTGGAAACTTTCCAGAAATCAATTCACTCCGAAAATTCCTCGTCTGTGATCGACGTAATTCATTTCGGACTTTCTCGAGGTGTCAAAAATCGGACCTTTTCAAATCGATTTCTTGCGTTAACCGGCGGTGGGATCGGGCTGGATTTACAATTAAGAAGACCTCGCGTCCTTTGGAATGAAAATTCGACCCCCGAGACGACGCGAATCAAAAGCCTATAGAAAAGGAAAAAGGCAACTTTTTTCTTTTTCGTCGTTTTTTCGACCTTTTCTGAACGCTTTTTTCGTACGTTTGGAATTCTGAATAGGGAACTTTTCGGTACCTTCGGAGATCCCGTTTCTTCTCCATTTCATTGAAATGAATAATTCGAATTTATAAGCTATTCGTATATATGTACGTGTATTGAAATCTGTGTCATTATAATGTAATAAATTGGAAGACTCAATAAAATTTCGGTACATGCAGAATTAATTCAAATAGTCGGGAATAGAGATCATTTCTTTTGGCCTAGTCAATACAAGAAAAAATCGAAGTCGTCAGAACGCCTAGAAATGGGAAGAATTAATGTATTAATTTGAGTATTTGTTTATTCTATTGGACCAGCGTTGAAATGTTGATAACCCAAACTCAAGAGTGTCAAAGGACCCATGAATATAGTGCCTAACGGGCCTTTAATGGCCAAAAAAATCATTTAATTTTTTTAATATATATTTTTCGAAACGACACATCCCTGCTCTGTACAGTGTTCAAACAGGAACATATCTCTGGGAATTTATTTTGGAAAAACTTTTCTTATCGTTTGATGGTATTTTTTTCCAGGCATTAGATACCTTTCCTATCAAAAGTATAATTTTTTTCATCGATTCTCATTAGAATAACTTCTGTATGCCACTGTACTGACACCTGGGGGTTAATCCCTTATTAATCGTATTCTGCTGTCACCATATTTCATCTATTTTCCGAAAAGGTTTAGGTTCGTGCTCTCTGCACGAAGAGAGAGTCTTTCGTCTTATAATTTCTGAGGAAGAGGCATTCAAGAAAAAAAACCTCGAAAATTTAGAAGAACTTATTATATTTACGAAAAATGATGGTAAAATGCGTACATAAAATCGAAATTTTCACAGACATCAAAAAGAACATCCAAATAAAGCATCTATCGTTCACTTAATTTCTCATAATCGTAATTAAATCAAACAATTCAACTGTTACATCTTATCAACATACTAATCGAAATGTACGAGGGGTCAGATAATCAACTACAACTAATATTCAAATTTCGTACGTAAAACCGAACATACATCGAATCAACTTCGGATCGAGATATCAATGATATTGGGGATTACAATAACACCATTCACATTCATAGGGGTTAAAGCTTTGAACTGAATTTTCCTACCTTGGTCTGCAAACTACCAAATTTTCCTTTCGTACCTATTTGGAAACAAAACCACCCACACACGATATTGGCTTTTATTTCTATTCGCACTCGAAAGACAAAATACGGCTTTTAACTCTACTCAAAATAAAACTTCTTGAACACTTCTTTCCACGCTCTTACACAATTACTCCCTTAATCCGAAATCTAATAGAATTCTCGACTGCAAATTTACAACACTAGTTTCCTACACCGCCCTCGAAACCGTCGTCCGATTTTACCCTTCGTGGGTCCCATTCTCGCCGAGCAACTGCCTATTCGCCAAGTAACTGACTCTAATTTTTCCTCCTTCTCCAAAGGTAAACTCTACCCCCCTTTCAAAAAAAATCCACAACTCCAGAGTGGGTGTCCAGACGCTTACTCAGCAAAAATGCTTGCTTCAAAAATTTCCCGTGAGACCGATATTCGTAATCTACGGTAGACATAAACAATTTCAACCACTACAATGTTGCAAATGAATGGCTCACTTGAAACTTTGTTATCGGAATCTGCAGGTGGTCCAAATTATCCTCCGCTGGAAATTAACGACATCCGCCGACTCAAAATAATGCAGATACGAAGATCTGGATTCTTTTTCATTCGAGAAATGCATTTGAATTTAAATAGTCCATTTAATTTTGAATAAGTATGTCCCAATTATTACACCACCAGCCCTCATGAATATCCTCGATTTCACGGTGTCATTCGTCTTTCGCGTGTGGGAATTCCTGCTAACGTCCTCGACGACTGGAAATGAACAAATCGTTGACATTCCCCTATACCTTCCCCCATTCTCGTTTAAAATTCACGGATATTTATCCGATTCGAAGGCCTCACTCCTGCAAACGCCTGAAATTCTCGAGCAGAAAAATTTTCGTACGATATGAAACAAATCAACCGCGTCCTCGCAGGAATACGACGATTTACCTCCTCCGCGACGGAGACGTTGAAGAATGGTTTCTCGAAGATTAATCTTGCCGGTATACGGTGGGCTATTTGTGTTATGCCCCGTTAAGGCACTTGGAGGTCAAGAGCGAGCTCTTAGAGGTAAAAAGTGGAAAAATAAGTCCTGAAAGTTTCCCCCCCTTGTTTGCCCAAAATCCAACCGAATTTGATCAGTTATTAAATGGGGGCACATCAAGGGCATTCCCGAATCCTGCTTTCCAGCAGGATCAATTATTTTTGCGCACATCCATTAATCTTTAATTAGCCTCTTTGCCCCGATCCGTTCAATGATTCAGGACGATTTCGGTGTTCATCACTGGACTTTTGAACTCGGTTCATTATTTACTTTGTCGGTTCGAATTGATGAATTCTTCATTATGTTGGGCATCACCTAATCGAAAATGTTTATTCGAACGCCCATTCGTTTCATTATGAATTTGTACGAATCTGAGCAATGTCCATTAGGTGAGTCCTACTCTCACCTCCGGAAATCCTTAAACGTGCAAGTTCGAATTGGAGGGAGGATGAAGCCAGTATGATACCGGCAATACGTTTTTGGGGCTCGCATCCCTCTCACCCTTTTTTTTATTGTTCATAAGGCGCACATTCGTATGTGGATGCGGCTTGTTTCGGGTTTGGCAGGGGATCGAAATCAATTATTCATGATGAGAACTGGAAAAAAAAGATTGAATAGGAATATGGGGTGGATATTGAATAATCTGCTGGGATGTTCTGAATGGAAACGGGAGCTTTCGAATATAATTTGAAAAGAATTTTGTATTCGATGAATGGATTAGATAACTCGAAGGAATATTGGCATAAAGTTCATAAATAATCATTCTACAACAAATTACAATTCAAACCAATAAACAATAATTTCGAGGAACCCCTATTTTCTTCCTGGGGGGGATCGGTCCCTGGGGGGGAAGGTTTGTTTTACGCCTCCTCATCCTTCCTTAATAACCCAGGAATTCCCTGTTCCTGCGATGAAACATATCAGGATTTCCAGGGGTTCCATAGGGGTCGTCGAAAAGTTGAGTCAACCAACACCGGGGTCAACGTGGCATATCGGGAACTTACAAAAGAGCAGGAGATTGTATAAAAAGGACGAGGGGAGCCTTGAAGGCTCCAGAAAAATATATGGTTTTCCCTGGAAGGGTAATTAATCTGCCTGGGCGAGCATATGTATTGTTAGAAGAGGAGGAAATCTATCTATGTAGGTCGTGCGTTGAAATCCTTTCGGAAACTGATGAAGTTTTATTTATCAAGATATTTTAAGGAAATTCATGGGATGGAAATAATAATTTCGCTTTCGGACGAGATCCGATTCCAGGATTTGAGGTACTGTAAAGGAATTATTTCCTTTGAAATGTCCGAATTCATCTCGGAGAAATCCCAGCTAATCCGCCCACTTCCCTTCTACTCCCAAATTCGGATTGATAAGAGTAGAAACAGACGCAACGGAGAAAATTCATTAAACCCTCGGGGGAAAGAAAAGTAGATCACGTGACGGGCAGATCTTATATTTCCGCTTTTATACGCCACCTCGAAGAGTTTCGAATTAATTTTTCACACAATCAAATTCTAATCTCTCAATTCCGAACCTGTCTCGTGATGGAAATTAGAAAAAACGGAAAAATAAAAGGGATTTCTTTGTTTTAAAAAAAATTTTTTGGATAATTTGGGAGATGTTTTTCTACAGGAACTCCTTTAAATTTGGAAGAACGGTGAAAAAAATTAGAATGAAAAAAGCAACTCATCCATTCATACCAAAGAAGGAATAAAAACTAAAAACAAAAGGAAGAAAAATGAACACAATCGTGATGAAAATAAAATAAAAAAGAAAAACTAAACGAAATCGTGATTTTTCTGGATTTATGAAAATTTTTAGGTGATTTGCAGAACTGAGCGTTTTTCGAAAAATACATCAAAATTTAGAGGACGGTGGAAAAAAATCAAAATCGTATTGAAAAAATCAACTTGTCTCATTCATAGACAAAAAGCGATGAAAATTGAAAAAACGCACAAAAAAATAAAAAACGAAAAAAATAAAGAAATCGTGATTTTTCATAGTTTGGAAAGAATTAAGGTAATTTTCAGACCCGAGCGTTTTTCGACAAGAACTCAATCAAAGTTTGAAAAACGGTGAATAAAAACCAGAATCGTGTTGAAAAAAGCAACTTGTCTCATTAATATACGAAAAGCGATGAAAATTAAAAAAAAACACGCGAAAAAATAATGAAAAACGAAAAAATAAGCAAAATCGTGATGAAAATTGAAAAAAACCGGAAAATTTGAAAAATTGAGATTTCTACGTTTTTCAAAAAATTTCTTAGGTAATTTAGAAGACTGAGCGTTTTTGGACAGGAACTTCGAACGTAAAAAAATCAGAATCGTGTTGAAGAAGCAACTTGTCGCATTCATAACAAAGAAGGAATGGAAATTAAAGAAAAAGAAAAAATAAACGAAATCGAGACTTTTCATGATTTAATAAAAATTTTTTTGGGTAATTTCCAGGACTGAGCGTTTTTCGGTAAAAACATCAAATTTTGAAGGACGGTGGAAAAAATCAAAATCGTATTGGAAATAGCAACTTGTCTCATTCATACACAAAAAGCGATGACAATTGAAAAAAAAACGAAAAAATAATAAACGAAAAAAATAAAGAAATAAAAGAAATCGTGACTTTTCATAGTTTGAAAAGAATCAAGGTAATTTTCAGACCCGAGCGTTTTTCGACAAGAACTCAATCAAAGTTTGAAAAACGGTGAATAAAAACCAGAATCGTGTTGAAAATAGCAACTTGTCTCATTAATATACAAAAAGCGATGAAAATAAAAAAAAAACACGCGAAAAAATAATAAAAAACGAAAAAATAAGCAAAATCGTGATGAAAATTGAAAAAAACCGGAAAAGTTGAAAAATTGAGATTTCTACGTTTCTCAAAAAATTTCTTAGGTAATTTAGAAGACTGAGCGTTTTTGGACAGGAACTTCGAACGTAAAAAAAATCAGAATCGTGTTGAAGAAGCAACTTGTCGCATTCATAACAAAGAAGGAATGGAAATTAAAGAAAAAGAAAAAATAAACGAGATCGAGACTTTTCATGATTTAATAAAAATTTTCTTGGGTAATTTCCAGGACTGAGCGTTTTTCGGTAAAAACATCAAATTTTGAAGGACGGTGGAAAAAATCAAAATCGTATTGGAAATAGCAACTTGTCTCATTCATACACAAAAAGCAATGACAATTGAAAAAACGCACAAAAAAATAAAAAACGAAAAAAATAAAGAAATAAAAGAAATCGTGATTTTTCATAGTTTGAAAAGAATTAAGGTAATTTTCAGACCCGAGCGTTTTTCGACAAGAACTCAATCAAAGTTTGAAAAACGGTGAATAAAAACCAGAATCGTGTTGAAAATAGCAACTTGTCTCATTAATATACAAAAAGCGATGAAAATTAAAAAAAAACACGCGAAAAAATAATAAAAAACGAAAAAATAAGCAAAATCGTGATGAAAATTGAAAAAAACCGGAAAAGTTGAAAAATTGAGATTTCTACGTTTTTCAAAACGTTTCTTAGGTAATTTAGAAAACTGAGCGTTTTTCGACAGGAACGTCAAACGTAAAAAAAATCAGAATCGTGTTCGAAGGCAACTTGTCGCATTCATAAAAAAGAAGGAATAAAATTAAAAAAAAAGAAAAAATGAACGAAATCGTGAGGAAAATTGAAAAAAACGGAAAAATAAAAAATTTGTTATTTCCTTGTTTTCAGAAATTTTTTGAGATAATGTGGAAGACTGAGCTCTTATTGACAGGAACTTCATTGAATTCATCACAAAGAAGAAATGAAAATAAAAAAAAAGAGAAAGAATAAACGCAATCGTTTTGGAAATTGAAAAAAAAATTTACGAAAAAAATAACGAAATCGTGATTTTTATGGTTTTGAAAAAATTTTTGAGGTAATTTGCAGGACGGAGCGTTTTTCGAAAGAAACATTAGATTTTGAAGAACGGTGTAAAAAATCAAAATCGTATCGAAAATAGTAACATTACAAAAAACGATGAAAATCAAAAAAAACGAAAAACTAATTAAAAATGATATTATGATTTTGAAAAAAATTGTAGGTAATTTGAGCGGTCTTCGACAGGAACTCCATCAAATTTTGGAGAACGGTGGGAAAAAATCAAAATCGTGTTGAAAATAGAAACTGGTCTCATTCATATAAAAAAACACGAAAAAATAATAAAAAACGAAAAGAAAAAGAAATCGTGGTTTTTCATGGTTGAAAAAAAACCGTCTGAAATATTTTCTTTTAGGTTTGTTTTTCACGGACGTTTTCATAATATTCTAGGGGTGAAATGTTTCTCAGTGAAGCCAGAAGACGGCGTTGCCTACTGCCATACAGAAAGTTGTCCTCCGCTTATGGATAAGCTGACGTGCTGACGAGTCCAACCAGTAGCTCTGGGATGAGACACATCTCCGTTTTTCCCAACCCCTCAAATCCACCATTATCAATGATGAAACTTTATTGGGTAAAACAAACAAAAAAGTTTCGAAATATTGTTTCAAGTCGAATAAGGTTGACACATTCACCAAAACGTCCGGCGTGTCGCGTGGAAACAAGAAAAATACCAAACTTCCTGTCTACAAATTGGATATTTTCATAAGGAGCGTTAATCAAGCCTGTCGTCATGCAAAGGACCGCCGAAGCATGAACTGGGGCCTCATTAAAACGAGAAAATGACAAACTACCGCCCTTAATCAAACTCAATTTGTAACTTTCAAGAAAAGTTCTCTGGGTGTCGTAAATTCCGGAATGTCGCCCGTGGCGTTTTCATGTTCTCAGTTAAATGAATGTACAAACATCCGTTAATTGTTCGAAAAATAATTCCATTAATTCGGGCCCACGTTCCGAACGTTCCGGAAACCCACCCCTCCAGATGACGGAGGAGGATAAAGCGGGGAGTCGTCGTATCTCGTTGAACTTATGCGAACCGATATTCATTAGGGGAAATCTCAAGAATTGTTTGGAAGCCACATTCAAGGCGAAGCCATATTTCCTGAAAAAATGGATCCATATTTAGGTTAGGTTAGGTTTGGTTAGGTTACCATGAAAACATCCCCATTTTTATACATTTTGAGGTGGAATTCTTGATGAGATTGACTTTGCAATGAGAATTTATTTTGTGAAGCTAATTGGCTTGCTAGTAAACAGAGTTATTGTAACGAACTTACGCCGGACCTGTCGCTGACGAGCCTTCTAGATGCATCCGCGCCATTCTCGATAGACCTCGACCCTTCGAGAACTATGAAGCGGATATAAAACTAGAGCAGTCAGTATTCGACTTGATAGCGCGTGTAGATGAATTATTGAGTGGTGTGAATAAATTAGTATTAGTGAACTGTAAATAAAATGTTTTAAGAAGAATTTGGACTATATTCATTACATTATAATAGTTATTTAATCAACTAGTTTATTAATGACAGCGATTAATGGTCGAAATATTTTAACGCGTGAGCGGAGCGAGCGCGTTAATGTTTGAGACTGAATTAATAAACGAGTTGATTACAAGATTTTTCCGTCGATCTCATCAGGAATTGAATATAAATCCTGGATCGAAACCAATTTTTATTTTGCATGATATACAAATTTGACGTAATACAAATTTCTTATGTTCATTTCGATATATTAATATTTATGCTTCCTATAGAACAATTCGAAAAATTCATAGAGGGAATATTGGACATGTTGTGACATTCTGAATAGTTTACATTTATTTCAGTTTTTATAATGTCCGATAAGGAACGTGTGGATGAAGTGGAGGTTGAAGCATTATTTACTTTGGAACTGTTATGACATAAAAAATTTTCTGCAGTTTCTATTTTATTCTGAATGGAGTTTTCAATATACCCTTCTGCAACAGAAGTTGATTTCCAACCGCCAAGTCTTTTGATGGCTGAAAAATCTGCACCACTGTCAGAAAGAATAGAAGCAGAAGAACGCCGAAAACAGTGCCCTGTATACAAATGTGGTTGCTCTAATTTAAGAAAGTTTGCAATCATTGACGGTAATTTAGAAAATGTTTTAATTTCAACTGGTTGTGTTGAGCATTTATAGTTCTTATAAAAAACGAAAAATCTTTCGTGTGGAGTGTGAGCTGGCCTCAAGGATTTATATCTCTTTATTATGTTTAAAAGTGTATGCTCATCATTATCCACCACAGTGAATATCCTGTTCGAATGTGTTTTCGATGAATTCACTGTCACCAAAAATTTCGATCCCATATCTTGTACATCCTTTCTTTGCAACCTTAACAATTCATCTTTTCTCAATGCACCCGCTACTCCGAATATCGAAGCGACCTACAAATCAAACAACGATGGTTATTTCACTATAACGAGATAATGAGAATAAGTTGGAATAACGATTCAATTGAGTTTTATTTTTACCTTCGACATCAAGAAAACACTATCAGGAGCATTCGCTATGAACTCTCTCACATGTTCATCTTCGAAAACTTTTGATTTTTTTGGGATATATCCCTCTCTTTTCCGTTTAATAAACATCACCAGTTTGTGGTATCTGCTTATATCAGTATTGTCTTTCACATTTAGTGTTGATTTCAGCATCGAATATTTTGGCCATAAACTTGCTAGATGCCCCTTTTCTGCAATACCCGTAAAGTATGCCAACAAAACCGTTTCCGTAAAGTTCCGAACCTTCTTGTCCTTGCACCAAGATCTGAATTCAGCATAGGTTTTCTCATATAAATGGCGGCTCTTTTCAGGAAGCAGACTCAAAGTTGCTGCTTCAGCAGTTTTTGTCACGTCTGGCGTTTTCAAAGGGATTTTTTCTTCGTTATTCATTATGTAGTAGCGTAACGGATAAAATCTGATTCTGATCGAAAGCGAATAAATAAATTTGACAGCTCGATCGTGCTCCGACTGAATATTTTATAATCGGTTGCCATGATAATCATGCATTAATACAAGAAATCATGCATTGATAGGGGTCATCAATGGATTATTTCGAGTGCGTTAAAATGAGCTTTTATTCTATGGTCGACGGAAAATAGTTTTTAAAGTTTGATTTATTGATCAATTTTCAGTTGTGGCAGTTTCCCCCCCCCCCCCCCCCCTATACTCTCCCATCTTCTCCCCCCTGCCCGTTTTAATCGCCGCTCAAACTGAAACACCTTAATTCATAACCAGTTCGAACTTGCGAGCGCCTTCCATGCCCTCCTCCGGGTTAAATCAGGACCCTTCGCTCTGGATGGATTTCGGATTAACAGGCACTCCGCGTTGCGATTTTGGTCCATTATCTCAGACCCCCTATTTTATTTACTTAACCTTGGACGTGCCACTGATTAGCTGCGTATTCATTTCATCATAATAGAAGGGGGGGGGCGAGAACTTGAGATATCATTAGAACTTTGTAACTTTGAACACATCATGTGTACTCGCAACGAATAAACATCGTTGAAATTTCGCGGAAAGTTTGCCGAGAACTTTGGAGGATCTTGAGGGAAAGTTACGACGAGGAACTTTGGATGAAATCAGGGTCCATAAATCCGATGAAGTTATTAATCGAAACAAGCGCTCGTTTGAAGAATTCAGATTTTGCTCACGAATCATGAGACTACGATAACCCATCTTCTGGTAACTCAAAAAACTATTATTCCAGCATCGAGTCCCACGCTTGTCGCAGACATCATGTTGGTTGGGCATTATACCTCAATATCCAGAAAAATTCCATGAAACCGTACCTTCCCAATTCCCAAAATAACAAATATTACCTTCCATTTCTTCCGGTACTCCGGGAGATAAGTCGACCGCTTCTTGGGCCATTCGAGGGTATTCGTGGAGGAATCGTTATCTCCCCGTGTACGGAGGCTGAGAGCTCGTTACAATCAACAAACCAGAAACCAACAACGTTCCTTTCTCCATGAATATTTCGCTCCAAACTCCTCGTTATCTCCGATTCTCTGCTCTTCGAAATTTCCTCAAAGTGTTCCGACATCTAGCCGGAGGGTTCGGCAGTTCAGAAATCTGAATCGATTGGGGTATCTTTGTTGGAGGAATCATATTTTATGCATCTGTTGGATGATTATACATATTTCAATTTTCTTTCAAAATTTTCATCACTTTTTTGTTATGTTGCTATTTTCAATACGATTTTGATTTTTTTTCACCATTCTTCAAAATTTGATGGAGTTCCTGTCGGAGTACGCTCATGTCTGAAAACTACCTGAATTTTTTTTTCAAACATAAAATCACGATTTCACTTATTTTTATGTTTTTTTTTTTATTTTCATCGCTGTTTTGTTATGAATGAGACAAATTGTTATTTTCAACACAATTTCGATTTTTTCCACCGTTCTTCAGAGTTTAATGAAGTTCCTTTCGAAAAACGTTCATTCCCGCAAATTACTTTGAAAATTTTTTAGAAAACAAAGAATCTCGATTTCATTTATTTTTCCTTTTTCTTTAATTTTCTTTCCTTCTTTGTTATAAATCAGACAAGTTGCTCCTTTCAACACGATTCACGATTTTTGACAAGCACAAAAATCACGATTTCTTGAATTTTTTCATTTTTTTTTTACTTTATTAGTGTTTTTCGAAGAATTTGGGTAATTCGCAGACCTGAGCATTTTTTGACAGGAACCAATTTTTGAAGAAAAGTGGAAAAAAATTAAAATTGTGTTGAAAATAGCAACTTTTCTCATTCATAATATAAAAGCGATGAAAATGAAAAAAAAAATAAAAGAAATCGTGATTCCTCATGTTGTTTCAACAAATTTAGGCATTTGCAGACCTGGGCGTTTTTCAACAGGAACTCCATTAAATTTTGAAGAACGGTGGAAAAAAATCAAAATTATGTCAAAAATTGCAACTTGTCTCATTCATAACAAAAAAGCGATGATAATTAAAAAAGAACGAAAAAATAAAGGAAAAGATGATTCTTTGTTTTTCAAAAAATTCACGTAATTCGCAGACCTGAGCGTTTTTTGACAGGAAATCATCAAATTTTGAAGAACGGTGGAAAAAAATTTAAATTGTGTTGAAAATAGCAACTTGTCTCATTCATAACAAAAAAGCGATGATAATTGAAAAAGAACGAAAAAATAAAGGAAAAGATGATTCTTTGCTTTTCAAAAAATTCACGTAATTCGCAGACCTGAGCGTTTTTTGACAGGAACTCATCAAATTTTGAAGAACGGTGGAAAAAAATTTAAATTGTGTTGAAAATAGCAACTCTCATTCATAACAAAAAAGCGATGATAATTAAAAAAGAACGAAAAAATAAAAGAAAAGATTATTCTTTGTTTTTCAAAAAATTCACGTAATTCGCAGACCTGAGCGTTTTTTGACAGGAAATCATCAAATTTTGAAGAACGGTGGAAATGAATTAAAATTGTGTTTAAAATAGCAACTTGTCTCATTCATAACAAAAAAGCGATGATAATTAAAAAAGAACGAAAAAATAAAGGAAAAGATGATTCTTTGTTTTTCAAAAAATTCACGTAATTCGCAGACCTGAGCGTTTTTTGACAGGAAATCATCAAATTTTGAAGAACGGTGGAAAAAAATTAAAATTATGTTAAAAATAGCAACTTGTCTCATTCATAACAAAAAAGCGATGATAGTTGAAAAATAACGAAAAAATAAAGGAAAAGATGATTCTTTGTTTTTCGAAAAATTCACGTAATTCGCAGACCTGAGCGTTTTTTGACAGGAACTCATCAAATTTTGAAGAACGGTGGAAAAAAATTTAAATTGTGTTGAAAATAGCAACTTGTTTCATTCATAACAAAAAAGCGATGATAATTAAAAAAGAACGAAAAAATAAGAGAAAAGATGATTCTTTGTTTTTCAAAAAATTCACGTAATTCGCAGACCTGAGCGTTTTTTGACAGGAACTCATCAAATTTTGAAGAACGGTGGAAAAAAATTAAAATTGTGTTGAAAATAGCAACTCTCATTCATAACAAAAAAGCGATGATAATTAAAAAAGAACGAAAAAATAAAAGAAAAGATTATTCTTTGTTTTTCAAAAAATTCACGTAATTCACAGACCTGAGCGTTTTTTGACAGGAAATCATCAAATTTTGAAGAACGGTGGAAATGAATTAAAATTGTGTTTTAAATAGCAACTTGTCTCATTCATAACAAAAAAGCGATGATAATTAAAAAAGAACAAAAAAATAAAGGAAAAGATGATTCTTTGTTTTTCAAAAAATTCACGTAATTCGCAGACCTGAGCGTTTTTTGACAGGAACTCATCAAATTTTGAAGAACGGTGGAAAAAAATTAAAATTGTGTTGAAAATAGCAACTCTCATTCATAACAAAAAAGCGATGATAGTTGAAAAAGAACGAAAAAATAAAGGAAAAGATGATTCTTTGTTTTTCGAAAAATTCACGTAATTCGCAGACCTGAGCGTTTTTTGACAGGAACTCATCAAATTTTGAAGAACGGTGGAAAAAAAAATAAATTGTGTTGAAAATAGCAACTTGTTTCATTCATAACAAAAAAGCGATGATAATTAAAAAAGAACGAAAAAATAAGAGAAAAGATGATTCTTTGTTTTTCAAAAAATTCACATAATTCGCAGACCTGAGCGTTTTTTGACAGGAAATCATCAAATTTTGAAGAACGGTGGAAAAAAATTAAAATTGTGTTGAAAATAGCAACTCGTCTCATTCATAACAAAAAAGCAATGGAAATAAAAAAAAAACGAAAAAATAAAAGAAATCATGATTCTTTATGTTTTTCAAGAAATTTAGGTAATTCGCAGACCTGAGCGTTTTTCGACAGGAACTCCAGCAAATTTTGAAAAATGTTGGAAAAAAATCAAAATCGTGTTGAAAATAGCAACTTGCCTCATTCATAACAAAAAAAGCGATGAAAATTCAAAAAGAAACAAAAAAATAAAAGAAATAGTGATTCTTCACGTTGTTTCAACAAATTTAGGTGATTTGCAGACCTGAGCGTTTTTCGACCAGAACTCCATCAAATTTTGAAGAACGGTGAAAAAAATCAAAATTATCTCAAAAATAGCAACTTGTCTCATTCATAACAAAAAAGCGATGAAAATTAAAAAAAAAAACGAAAAAAAAATCGTGATTCTTCACGTTGTTTCAACAAATTTAGGTAATTTGCAGACCTTAGCGTTTTTTGACAGGAACTCCATCGAATTTTGAAGAACGGTGGAAAAAAATTCGAATTGTGTTGAAAATAGCAACTTGTCTCATTCATAACAAAAAAGCAATGAAAATTGAAAAAAAAAACGAAAAAATAAAAGGAATCGTGATTCCTTACGTTTTTAAAAAAATTGAATAGAATGGATAAATAAATCCTGAAGGATAGCATAATGAATATAGATTCCACGAAGTATTCATTTTTATGATTCGAGGATTTCATCGAAACTCTCCTCGAAAATCCCAATATTCCTATGAAAAATTCAAAAGGTACAATTCACGGGTCATACTAAAATCGATGAAAGCAGTTCACCAGACTGTAAAATCCGTCCTTTCTACACGACGCAAATTAATGGCCACATAAAAACCGACAATCTCATGCTGGCGTTACTTTAGCCTGATGAAAAATATAAACAATGGCTTGTAAAATCGCCGTTTCATCAGCGAGGTTTCTCGTTTCTCGTCATCCCCCAATTTTCTGATCAAAGGGGACCGAGCGACATTGATTAATTGATTAGATCTCGACGTACCACAGGCGGCGCCGAAACTCGGAAAAAGATCGCGATATTAATTTCCAAGAAACAGGAAACGAAGCAATCTGAATTGTCGCCGTCGAAAAAAAAAAAACACTTTTTCGCGGATGCAGATGCTGGTGACGTTCTCGACGAAGCCGATTCATTTCGATCCCAACGATGGATTTAATTCATTTTCAGCTGTCGAATATTCGAGTGACTGAGGGGAAATTTTCCGGTTCAAGAATTCGGCATAAAACATAATCCTACGCTGATTGAAACATCGCTTGATGAAATTGAGAAAGCAACGGTATAGTTCGTATATGAAAAAACATTCACTCGACTGAAAAACAACAAAAGATAATTCACAGAAAATGAGTTGGCATCCATGACTATCTGTCATTATCGTCAGTTGTCATTCATTCATTGTTAATCTCACCACAGAATTCTATCAAATATCGAGTATTCAAAGATCACACTCAGGGATGCCAACTGTTTGAAATATCGTTACTCACTATCGATTTCGTTTCTTCTTTCTGAATAATTCACCCACACGATTCCGATAGTGATCTAGCATGCAGCATCCGTTATTGCATTCTCATCGGATCCCGATCCGAACGCAGATGGAATTACAACCGGGATATTCGCCGGAATGAGGATATTTCGTCGGTCTAATTAATGACACACCTAATCATCATTGTGTCAAGCATGTTTACCAACGCAACGAAATTAACGTTCGGCTTTCAGTATATCATGTTTTCAGACAGAAAATGGCGGTCGTCCACTCTTTGAATGCTGATTGCCTGTGGTAAATCTGGGATGCGACCACTCAACTGCGTGCTGATTAGAATCGCATTGTTATGGAAATATCGAGTGTGCGAATTCAATAACCTGACTCGATATATTTTTTGAAGGAGAAATGGTAACGCCTCTTTTTGTTCGAGAACACAGAGCACGAAAATTACAATTGTTGTCGTTTGATATTCTGTGGTGAGACTATCAATGAATGAATGACAACTGACTCTAATGACAGATATTCATGGTTGCCAACACAAAAAATTCAACATTTTACCAAACGATGCCTATTGGATATGGTTCATTACAACGGGATTTCCAACACGATTCTGATTTTTTACACTGTTCTTCCAAATTCAATGAAGTTCCTGTCGAAAAACGCTCAGTCCTGATTTCTTCTATTTTTTGCTTTTTTTTTTAATTTTCATCCCTTTTTCGTTTTGAATGAGACAAGTTGCTTTTTTCAACACGATTCTGATTTTCTTACCGTTTCTCCAAATTTGATGAGGTTCCTCTCGAAAAACGCTCAGTCCTGCAAAATACCTATAAAATTTTCTGAAAAACATAAAAATCGCGATTTCTTTTTTGTTTTGATCGCTTTTCCGTTTTCAATGTGACAATACCTCAAAAAAATCTAGATCACTATCGAAATCGTGTGTGTAAATTATTCAGAAATAAAAAACGAAATTTCTTTGATTTTTCGATTTTTTTTAATTTTCATCGCTTTTTCGTTTTGAATGAGACAAATTGCTTTTCTCAACAAGATTCTGATTTTTTTACTTCTTCCTCAAATTGTATGAAGTTCCTGTCGAAAAACGCTCATTCCTGCAAATTACCTATAACATATTCTGTAAAACATAAAAACCACGATTTCTTTCATTTTTTCGTTTTTTTTTAATTTTTATCGCCTTTCCGTGTTCAATTTGACAATACATTAAAAAATTCTAGATCACTATCGAAATCGTGTGTGTGAATTATTCAGAAAAAAAAACAAAATCGATAGTCAGTAAAGATATTTTATACAGTTGGCATCCCTGCGTGTCATCTTTGTATACTCGACATTTGATAGAATTCTGTGGTGAGACTATCAATGAATGAATGACAACTGACGCTAATGACAGATATTCATGGATGCCCACACAAAGAAATTTAACATTCTACCAAACGATACCTACTTGATATGGTCCATTACAACGGGATCCCCAATAAGATTCTGATTTTTTACACTGTTCTTCTAAATTTAATGAAGTTCCCGTCGAAAAACCCTCAGTCCTGATTTCTTTCATTTTTTGTTTTTTTTTTTAATTTTCATCGCTTTTTTGTTTTGAATGAGACAAATGGCTTTTCTCCACACGATTCTGATTTTTTTACCGTTTCTTCAAATTTGATGAAGTTCCTGTCGAAAAACGCTCATTCCTGCAAATTACCTATGAAATTTTCTGTTAAACATAAAAACCACGATTTCTTTCATTTTTTCGTTTTTTTTTAATTTTTATCGCCTTCCCGTGTTCAATTTGACAATACATTAAAAAATTCTAGATCACTATCGAAATCGTGTGTGTGAATTATTCAGAAAAAAAAACGAAATCGATAGTCAGTAATGATATTTTATACAGTTGGCATCCCTGCGTGTCATCTTTGTATACTCGACATTTGATAGAATTCTGTGGTGAGACTATCAATGAATGAATGACAACTGACGCTAATGACAGATATTCATGGATGCCAACACAAAGAAATTTAACATTCTACCAAACGACCTACTTGATATGGTCCATTACAACGGGATCCCCAATAAGATTCTGATTTTTTACACTGTTCTTCTAAATTTAATGAAGTTCCCGTCGAAAAACGCCTCAGTCCTGACTTCTTTCATTTTTTGTTATTTTTTTTATTTTCATCGCTTTTTCGTTTTGAATGAGACAAATTGCTTTTCTCAACACGATTCTGATTTTTTTAGCGTTTCTTCATATTTGATGAAGTTCCTGTCGAAAAACGCTCATTCGTGCAAATTAACTATAAAATTTTCTGTAAAATATAAAAACCACGATTTCTTTCATTTTTTCGTTTTTTTTTAAATTTTTATCGCCTTTCCGTGTTCAATTTGACAATACCTTAAGAAATTCTAGATCACTATCGGAATCGTGTGTGTGAATTATTCAGAAAAGAAAACCGAAATCGATAGTCAGTAACGATATTTTATACAGTTGGCATCCCTGAGTGTCATCTTTGAATACCCGATATTTGATAAAATTCTGTGGTTAGACTATCAATGAATGAATGACAACTGACGCTAATGACAGATATTCATGGATGCCAACACAAAGAAATTTAACATTCTACCAAACGATGTTTATTCGATATGGTCCATTACAACGGGATTTCCAACTAAATTTTGTTTTTTTACACTGTTCTTCCAAATTTTCCCCTCGAAAAACGCTTAGTCCTGATTTCTTTTATTTTTGTTTTTTTTTTAATTTTCATCGCTTTTTCTTTTTGAATGAGACAAGCTTTTTTGAACACGATTCTGATTTTTTTTACCATTTCTCCGAATTTGATGGAGTTCCTGTCGAAAAACGCTCAGTCCTGCAAATTACCTAAAAATTTTTCTGAAAAACATAAAAATCACGATTTCTTTTATTTTTTCGTTTTTTTTCAGATTTTGATCGCTTTTCCGTTTTCAATGTGACAATACCTTAAAATATTCTAGATCACTATCGGAATCGTGTGTGTGAATTATTCAGAAAGAAAAAACGAAATCGATAGTGTGTAACGATATTTCAAACAGTTGGCATCCCTGAGTGTCATTTTTGAAAATTCTATATTTGATAGAATTCTGTGGTGAGACTATCAATGAATGAATGACAACTGACGCCAATGACAGATATTCATGGATTCCAGCATAAAGAAATTTAACATTCTACCAAAGGATGCCTATTCTAAATGGTCCATTACAACGGGATTTCCAACACAATTCTGATTTTTTACACTGTTTTTTCCAAATTTAATGAAGTTCCTCTTGGTCAGTCTTGATATCTTTTTTTTTGTTTTTTTTATTTTCATCGCTTTTTCGTTTTGAACGAGACAAGTTGCTTTTTTCAACACGATTCTGATTTTCTTACCGTTTCTCCAAATTTGATGAGGTTCCTCTCGAAAAACGCTCAGTCCTGCAAAATACCTATAAAATTTTCTGAAAAACATAAAAATCGCGATTTCTTTTTTGTTTTGATCGCTTTTCCGTTTTCAATGTGACAATACCTCAAAAAAATCTAGATCACTATCGAAATCGTGTGTGTAAATTATTCAGAAATAAAAAACGAAATTTCTTTGATTTTTCGATTTTTTTTAATTTTCATCGCTTTTTCGTTTTGAATGAGACAAATTGCTTTTCTCAACAAGATTCTGATTTTTTTACCTTTTCCTCAAATTGGATGAAGTTCCCGTCGAAAATGCTCAGTCTAGCAAATTACCTGAAAAATTTTCTGAAAAAACATAAAAATCACGATTTCTTCTATTTTTTCGTTTTTTTTTTATTTTAATCGCTTTTCCGTTTTCAATGTGACAATACACAATCGTGTGTGTGAATTATTCAGAAAGAAAAAACGAAATCGATAGTGTGTAACGATATTTCAAACAGTTGGCATCCCTGAGTGTCATCTTTGAATACTCGATATTTGATAGAATTCTGTGGTAAGACTATCGATGAATGAATGTCAACTGACGCTAATGACAGATTTTCACGGATGCCAACACAAAGAAATTTAACATTCCACCAAACGGTCCCTATTCGATATGGTTCATTACAACGGGATTTCCAGACGAAAAACCCCTGTTCATCAAAGCCCATTGTACGTCGGAAAATTCATTCGTTTCGCTTTTACCCACAGAAATAAAAAATGCGGTGACATACTATCAAGGCGGCAGACTTCGTTATTTATTTTTCTTCAAGTTCACCGTTCTCCTAATAACAAGGGGCTCTTTCGAGATTACACGCTTTCCTTTTTAGAATTCGTTACGCTGTCAGTCCCAACTTTCGCAGACGTGGAATTTTCCGAGTAGAGTTTTAAGTGCAGTCGGAATTTTTTATGGTCCCATGTAATCGAATGGATCGAACGAAATATTCGTTTATTTTTGCGCGCTTGTTATCTGAAAAATATCACGACAAACAGAAAACCGATACACTCCGAAATGAACACCACAAAAATACCTTACCCCGGAAAATGGCACACGGATCGAAACGCGACGCCGAACAACAAATTTTCCGGTTTGAAGATCCGGATTTGTGTCCGGAAGCCACGTACCTACCGGAATTCCCATCCGCAGTCATGTTTGATGGCCCCCCCTTGGCGTTGTATTGAGTCGCATATATCTCCTTAACTGCCACCCATTTGCATATCAAAATATGAAAGGGTACGGGTACATAATGGAACGAGCCGTTCGTGAAATGGTCGAACCCCATCGTGTCGAGTGGCCTCGATGCTCTTTTATGTGCACACATCCAGGTGGATTATCGTCGTATCCTTCTATGTAACCTTCAGTGGCTGCTTGAATTCGTCGAATATTATTTTATTTCATCATTGCTTTTTCTCCGCTTCATTGTACAATTATAAAATACGGCTCTCTCTGGCTTTCTATCGTGCTCTATTTTAAAAATGAGGAAACCACAGAAAAGTTAAGACAAAAACTATTTTAAAACGAGAGGCCGAAGGCCTCGAGCAATTTTGAAATTGCGAAAAAAGAAAGAAACCGGGGGCGCAAAGCGCCCCCGCGTTTTCGAGAGGAAGAAACGGGCTTTCCGACGGTACCCGAAAAGTTCCCTAATTCAAATTCCAAACGTACGAAAATAACGTTCGGAAAGTTTGAAAAAACGACGAAAACTCAAACCACCTCATAGGTAGATCCACCTTATAGGTAGATCTGCCTCATAGGTAGATCCACCTTATAGGTAGATCCACCTTATAGGCAGATCCACCTTTTCGGGTAGATCCACATAATAGAATTATGATTGCTGCCTTATGCCATAATTTCACTTCTGATCGAATCTCCAAACCATTCATATCATGCTATTCGTATAAAGTTCTGATCGTATCTGCTAACCATATTCATATTCTTTTCGGTGACGGGAAAAACGATGATCTATTATTGAGAAATTATATCATTACAATATACGTAATTAAATTCAGAAAATCATCGATGTCAAATATACATTTTGAAATTATAAAAAGCACTGACGTGTAGTCAGGAGCTTTTGAGCGTTGGTTCATCCACCTTCAATTGAAAAAATTTTTGACGGCTGTCAGAAAAATGACAGCAGCTCTTTGTCAATTATGCCGAATCAGCTGTTACAGGAATATGAGGATTTTTATTCGATAATTCGCTAGAATTTTCTGCGGTTTCTATGGTCTTGGTTGGTCTTGGTCTTGATTTGGACACGTAGTTTGAATACATTATTCTTCATCTATGTGCGAAATTTCATTCCGATCGAATCAGTAGATCCGAAATTATCAGGAAAAAAATATTTCGAACGGCCTTATTTACAGAACCCCTAGTTCAACTCTGCTCATTGATGAACGTGACCGTGACTTCCGAGATTCAAACCTACCCTGAAAATTTCAAGTCCCTAGGCCTTTTCGTTCGAAAGTTATGATTTTCTATGGTTCTGGTCATGTGGTCTGCACAAAATTTCGTTTGTAGCTTGAACACGTCATTCTCCATCAAAGTGTAAAAATTCATCATCATCGAATCAGTAGTTTCGAAGTAATCAGGGGCATCCGATGACGACATGCTTATGTAATCTATTAATCATCTTTTGTGACATAGGATTTCATGAATCAGTTGTATTTGGGAAGCGAGACGAGATAGTCGGTATATGGAGCGCGAATAAATCACAGTAATAATCGATTTTGCGGGTGTGAAATGAGTGCATGAGTGATGAGACATTGGGCGTGACACACAGGAGTAAGGAATACGTGATTTTCTATGGTTCTGGTCATGCGATCTGGACTCATTCTTCATCTGAGTGCGAAATCATCAAATACAGACATCGTGACGAAATGATATAGCCCTCGTGTAAGTAGAACGAGCGCTCAGAACAGTGCTAAACTAATCAAAACAGTGGGAAATTAAGGTTATGAGTAAAATAATTCCGACAATCCTGTCACACAGAAGACCTAATAATATTTGTCCGACGTTGCCAGATCTACGTTACACCCAGATGAGTCGAACTGGTGCATAGGTAAAGATTGTGCAAACTGGCGTAACACGAGGTGGCAAGGCGAGGACTGATCGGATATAACCTGTCAACAGGTGGAAATAATAGCCTAATTTCCCGAATGTACCAGGTGACAGAACCCCCGGCTATCAGATGGATCTTCGGCAATTTGGCCGACAGACGGAGAATGAAATATGCAGTTTGGAAGTCATTCCTGTCGGGAATTATCGATGAGGAGTTGCCAGGAGATTGAACTGTCTTCTGGATGGATAAACTATCTTTTTTATATTGTGTCGTTAGATCCTTCTTCGGTTTCAATGCTTACTAGATTCCATTTTGTTGAGGAAAACCTACTGGTTGGACTCGCCAGGAAGGCATACCCAGTAGCTCCAGCCTTAGACACCCCTATTGGTAAACCTGGTCAACTGTCATGTGTTTGACATATTGGAAATCGTCAATATTAACGTATTTTGAAGGTTCAAAGATCCATCTTCAACCTCATCATCCCCCCAGTGTGTTCCCCAGAACTGCATATCTCCAATAATCACTCGGCACGTTCGAGTGCTAGTTTGTTACGTTACAGAGCGTCGACAAGTTGAGCCTTTGAGAAGTGTACACTCCTGAGTGTGATGGGGGTTTCGGGGGATCCAAATCTAATCCATTACGATAGTGAGTTATGGAGATTTAGGGGCGGGCACGGCTTAAGTTCTGAAAGCAATCGGGAACGGTTTCCGCCTGGGTTGGCAGATTGGGGGGCTGCGATCGGCAAAATATAGGGATAATTGGGAACTTTCAAGTTATAATTTTCTATGATTTCTATGGTTCTGCGATCTGGTCAAAATTTTGCATGTAGCTTGAACACGTCATTCTCCATCTGAGTGCAGAATTTATCTCGATCGAATTAGTAGTTTTCAGGTAATCAGGGGCATCCGATGACGACATGCTCATGTAATCTATTAATCATCTTTTGGGACAAAGGATTTCATGAATCAGTTGTAGGTATTTGGGAAGTGTTACGAGTAAGTCGATATGCGGACGCGAATAAATTACAGTAAAAATAGATTTTGAGGGTGTGAAATGAGTGCGTCAGTGATGAGACATTGGGTAGACATGTTACTGATATACCGCTATTGGGAATTGAAGTTTCCACATTGCGGTGCAGACGATGGTCTGTTTAACAGTCATAATTCCTCGATTTCACTTCTTACGTCAAATGTAAACGATCCATCGTAAGACGTCACTGTAAAAACTCCTCGGAGGATGGTTGTCGCCATAATAACTTCCCGCGGGGATGACGGGATAAGCGCCGCCGGCTGGAAATTCCGCAAAACGTTCGAATCCTTCTTCGAGGAACGGATTGAACTCGTGTAATCCCGTCTTAATGCCGCGGACGGGCCGATACGTCACGGGCCACCGGTTTCGCTCAATGGGATGTCGTGCCTGATTTTCCTCTCTTTGATCATCTTACGCTGATGCAAATTTCGGGAGGATCGGCATCGATTCGACGGGAAGAATGTTTTTATGAGAAGATACTCGTCAAATTCAGATATAAATTTTATATATTCAGAATTATAATGAAAAATTATGTACAGGGTGTTTCACGTAAGTGGGTCACTGGATTTTGTGACTTTTCCTTTGAGCAATATTGAAACATGACCCATCAATATGATAGAATTTCTGAAGGGTTATCCAAATATTTTGTAGGAAAAACTATCGAACCAAGGCATGAAAAGCAATTGAAAAAAAACCTTTTGTCCAAAAAAATGTTTTGCAAATTTGACTGGTTTTCAAAATACGAAGGTCTACAGACAATTTATCACCAATTGTTTTTTCATTTGAACTTCCGGTTTTCTAAAAAACTCTAAAAAATTTTTCTTGCAAAATATACTTCATGATATTTTCCCATATTTTCTGAATGCTCAATCGATTCTGAATCCGAATATGTAAATATAATGGTGATTCTATATTTATTTCTAGCAATTCCATTCAAAATCAACATGAGGAAATTCAGATTCCATATTCGGAAAATATATCCATGTTGCCGGTGGTTCAATCAATTGATTGTCGAAATTTGAAGTTTTCATTCTCGATTATAGTAGAAGCGAACATATGAAGACAGAATTTTCATTCGAAGCTCTCAAGATGTTTAGTACTTGAAGAAAGTTGGGACTGTCTCAGAAAGTGCGAAGAAGTGAGAGGCAGGCACTTTCAACAGTTTCTATGAATAGCGTTTTTGTTGCTTTTGATGAATAATTTCAAAAAATCCTAACTTTCTGGAAGAGTAAACATATTGAGAGCATTGAATGAAATTTCAGGCTTCATATTTTCGCTTCTATTATACATGAGAATAAAAATTTCAAATTTTGACAATCAAATATTGATTGAACCAAAGACAACATGGATATATTTTCCGAATATGGAATCTGAATTTCCTCTCAGGTTGATTTTGAATGGAATTGCTGGAAATAAATATAAAATCAACATTATATTTACATATTCAGATACAGAATTGATTGAGCCTTCGAAAAATATGGGAAAATATTATGAAGTATATTTGGCAAGAAAAAATTTTCCTTTTTCTAGAAAATCGGAAGTTCAAATGAAGGAACAATTGGTGAGAAATGGTCTATTGACTTTCTTATTTTGAAAACCAGCCAGATTTAGCGAAAAATTTTTTTTTGGAAAAACGGGTTTTCCTCAATAACTTTTCATGCTTTGGTTCGATAGTTTTTCCGATAACATATTTGGATAGCCCTTAAAGAATACTGTCATTTTGATGAGTCACTCTTCAATTCTGCTCAAATAATAAGTCACAAAATTCAGTGACCTGCTTACGTGAAACACCCTGTACATTATTTTCTGAGAATAAGGAATAAATAATATACATTTATTGCTAAATTTGAAAAGTAGCTCCTCATGAAAATATTCCAATCATTTTTAGAATCAAATCAACAAAATATCGCGCCTAGTGTCCGTAAACAGAGTTCATGTATAATATGAAAAAATACTCGAATATTCCCTAAATAATTTAAGGACAGATCAAAGATCCACTTCAATCAACGATCATATGCCTCTTACAACTTAGACAGTATAAACAAATTTTAAGTTTCCTTTCTTCACGGACATTATTCTCATTATCAACCTTGAGAATATTGCAGATATCGTCACGGAAATTTCCACGTAAAGTTTCATAGAAATCTCCTCAGCCCTTACCGAGTTACAGTTATCTGTATCTACTGAAATGAAAAATCGACGAGAACCACGACCCCTGAGTTTGACCTGCTCGAACTATAATTTCGATCCTAGCGCCATCTAATTCTCATTCCAATTTTTGGTCCCGTTAAGTCTCGTATATTTGGATATCTTTTCGAAAAACTTCAATCAACGATCTAGGCATTTGTTTCGTCCCGGAGCTGCCACCAAAAAATGGGAATAATATTCTTCCATCAGAAATTTATCGAGCCGCCTCTGCCCTGCCACCCCAAAAATGGGAATATTATTCTTCCATCAGAAGATGGAAATTTATCGAGCCGCCTCTGCCTTTCCGGGATGCGAAAGACAGAACACGTTTTTCGGTTTGTTTATTCCGACGGAAGTTGCGATTCGTCATATGGCAGCCCGTTGAAAATTAATCCCGAAGTCGGACACACGTGCCGCGTGGAAAGTTATACGTTATGACCGGCGAATATTTCCATATTGTTGGGAAAATTTTTCTTTTTTGTTTCGGCGGCTGGCCGAAACCCAGACGAGGCGCCCCCGAAAAGTTGCCCTTCTCGGTTTGATTACTTTTTTTTTCGACGACTGGCTCGAGAGGTAACATATATTTCGAGGTTTCCTCCGGCTTTTGATATGAATATTCATCGCGATCTATTCGACTCGAAATGAAAAATGCGGGCTCGGTATTGAAATATTTATTCGCATCGTGGCGCTGAATGCAATGTTGAATCTATTTGCAGCAGCGCTTTTATTTTTACTGGGTATTTCAAACTATACGGTTGATTCCCGAAGAATGCCCTCTGGCATTTGCCGGGTTACTTGTACCATTGTTTATAGACAGATAGTGAGCCAAAGTGAAGACTTTTCGTTGGAAGAAATTTTATGTAACATGGGCAACGCATCCTCTAATTGTCGTACTGCAGATAACCTGTTCTGAGCTTGCTGAAGTCTTTCACAGTCAAGAACATCACTCCTATCACTCCTTACAATAAAATTTTGTAGTAGAATCCAAACTGTAACAAAATCAATTTCTCACTTTGATCTTCGAACTAACAAAACAAATAACAAATCTTTTGAAAATTTAGAGGTAATTTCCACGCCCACCACCAAGAAACTTCATCGGAACGAGCTCCCAAATCAAAATAAACAAAACTTAACCTAATAATAATGATCATGATAATTTCGAAATCCTGCACTTGTCGAAATCATGTTGTTCACACTTAATAAAGCCGAGAGTTCACTGCGACACATAACACACCTGTACTGATAGAGTCCCAAAAACCTTTTTGAAAAAGAAGAAGAAGAAAATTTTCAACCCTACCATTCTGGGTGGTTCTAAATGATGTTTTCGTTAAACACATCACCCCCTTCTATTATCTTTTTAAAGCGGTTCGTGAACTAAATATCGGCAATTATTGGTCTGAAACCAATCACCTCTCACATTTCCGAGAGTGGTGGGTAAGTTGTGAAATTTGTGGACAAAACCAAGTCCAACAAAATGATACAATCATCTTCATCGTATAAGATTCAGCTAAATATTCCTCGCTCGATATAATTTCCAATCCTTTGGCTCTGTCCCAAGGCGCCCCCACCCCATAACGTCCGGGGTTCCTCTTCTTGCCAAGACATAAAAATATAATTTCCCGGGAATAATCTCCTCGAAACAGGATGCCCCGCTTGGGAAATGTGGACCAATAGGCGCACTTAATAATACGACGTTAAACTGGGAAATTTCATGGCGTTGCATAGAAATCGACCTATTAAATGTCGTATCCGGGTCGGGAAAACTCCTTTCCCTTCTAGGCTTTTGGAGAAGGTCAAGGATGTCGTTTAGATTGTGTTCACTTTCGCAAATATGTAGTATACTAATATTTCTCGCATAGTTATTGGTTGGACTCGTCAGTAAGGTTTATTCTGGAGAAACTTGTCGTGTCGCTGCGGGTAACGCCATCTCCCGGACGTGCGAAGAACCGCCAAAGCTCCAACTGTGAATCTTTCCTTCTTCCTGTTGTTTCCCGACGTGCTCTCCTGAATATTAATTCCAAATTTTTTTCAGAAGAGAAGCCAGCAGCCATGCAACACGCGAATGCCAGTTCTTCTTTTTCCACGACAGTGATTAAATACGGCCTTTTGATAATGGTGATGGTATGCAGCCTTCCAATAACGTGATTACAACAGCTGTAAAGATCCCTCCTCAAGTTCTTCAATGAAGAGTTTCGAAACTTTCAAGTGTGCAATGACTAAAACGGGGTATGAAAGTGCGACACATTCTGGTTGGTCAGCACTCTAGCTTAAGAACAACCACATTTTTAAGAAGGATATAATTCGCAGCATCTTTGGAAAGATCCCATAGTTTCATCATTGACTTCCTAAAAAGTGTTGTGAAAAGAAAATTTGAATAATATTATAAATTTCTGGATTATTCCTGGATTAAGAAATTGAAAACTGTTGAATGTATATTATATTTTGAAGAGTGTTAAGGGTGCAACTGGGCGAAATTATTTATGAACCTGTATATTTGTACATACAGCATGTGAGATAAATTCATTGAATATGTGATAACGTTGGAAAAAATCGCTTGCCAAATTGTATCCGAAATTTCATTTATTTTTACTCGATAAAATGTATTTGGAAGTGATTATATTTTTTCTTCCGTAAACCACCGAAACTCCACGAGATCTTTGGGTCCACCTGTTCAAACTGAAACACACCCTTCTCATGTTGTCGAATAAATACCTACCCCCTGAAAAAATGGTCCATGTTGGGGACGTGAACGCTCTCGATCAATTAGGACCTTTCTTGTTCGTCGCCTGTCGTTTAGAAAGTAGCGGATATTCCCCCATTGATTTTCCATTTCGTTTCCAGTTTCGTTAACTCCTTTTTAATGTTTTCGAGAGTTCGATGCTGATTACATCCGGAAGATCCCGCCAATTCGGAAACTTTGTACGCGGTGCGAATGGGATATTGGCCATAATTATGGCAGAAATGATTCCACGGAAAAGTTTCGTCAATCGTGACCCCGGGGTTATTTGGGGAACTTTTCGACAATTTCAGGTGGAAGGAACAGGCTGTGATATTTGAGTCGAGCTACTAACGAGTCCAACTCTTGGACGAAACAATAATCGGGTGGCGTGTTATTTCATAACATTATTTTATATTGAAATGAATTTATGGAAGATGATTTTTTTTTTTGAGGGAGCATCATTCGAAAAACGCCTTTCATCCCTTATTATAATTAATCTTCCATGTTCATAAAATTCAGGAAATGAAGTTAATCAACAAAGATCAAAAGGGAGGAGAAATGAATTTTACGCGTCAAAGAATGACTGAATCGTTTTTTTAACGACACTAATTAAGCGTCCCTTAAGGGTTGTGAATTTAAAGTAGAATAATAGGGGGGAATTCGATTTTTATTGGATATTCTGAGCGAAATTATTTTCATAGAAATGAATTGGTGGCAGGGAATTTTGTAATAAAATGGAAATGCTGAAAAACTCATAAAATGTCGTTAAATTTCCTTTTTTTCCATAATACGTGTTCCTTCATTGCAGGTACAAACGAAAAGAGGTGCATGATTGGATGATATCAATTAGGAAAGTCTCATAAACATGGATTCCCTTACGTTTCGTTTTCGAAATAAAAAAATCAAAAAAAAAAGGATAAAAAAAATCATCCAAGGCTACTGAATTTGTTCGAATTTTCTTTCTCGATAGGAGTAGCAAATACGAAAAAATTTCAGAAAATCTAAAATTTTCCGAATGAAACGGAGCACCTTCCCCATATTTTTGAATTACCAGTGGCGCACCACAAAAAGATCGGGAGGGGGAAAAGGAAAAATTACACCCTGCAGATTTTCACGAGCAGTTGATACGTCCAGCCTGTATATTAATGAATCTACTGACAATATCTAAACCTCCTAGGTGTTTGCCAAATAAACGTTCCAAGTACATGAAATATCTCAATATTTTGGCACGGCCCGGTCGTGTTGAATGAAACATTATCAGTGAACCCATTGAAGATATGAATTATTGAGCAATATATTGCCAGGAAAAATTGCAACAATGTTAAAGTATACCCGCTAGGCAATGAGGCAGGAATAATAAATATAGGCATAGATAGAAGGATCCAGGGTTCAAACAATGTATTATTCATTTAAATCGGGATTTGAATTAATAAAATGTAGCTATAACCCATTTTCAGTATATTGGTTGACATGTTAATTTTATATGTGGATAATAAATTAATATGGAGCTGTGTGGATTACCGGCAGAATACGCGGGAAATCATAACATAACATTTATATATCAATAAAAAATGTGGAGCTACTTGTATGCATTCAAACCGTAAGAAACAGAAAACGAATTATGTAATTCTACAGATAAGCAATTTCCATTTAAATAAGATGAATAAACCTGGAGAACAAATAACAATTTCTTTTAGAGAATTATTTAAAAAGCAATAAGTGAAGTCAGGAGCTTTTGAGCGCTTGTTCGTCCACCTTGTAATTGATATCATTTTTACGCTGAGCCTTGTGTACCTGTTTTCGCTCATCATTCTCTTTGTTCTCATTTTGGTCGAAGGATTAACCTACTATAACAGAAACGTTTTCGACTATATTTACGGAGCCTCTGGTCGAATTTTTCCCAATAACGAACTAAACCGCGGCAACGAGCGCTCAAAAAAATGATTGAACAATAGCAAAAACACCACCCTTTTTCCCTCACGTTCATCCCAAAGGAATAATAAAAACCGAACAATTGGAAACTGTGGAGGAAAACTCTTCGCGCAATCAATATTATCCTTTTTCGAGGAACTAATTAGCGGTTTTCTTCGCCATCCTCAATTTGTCGGCCAACGAACGATCTCGTTTTTGCTTCCGCCCAACAAACAAAAATTTTCGCCGGGTTTCGTGAGCCATGAGCATCTTACTCCAGCGCCCCGCTGAGATATCGGATTATATGGGAAGATTGGAAAATTGCTAGACGCCATGTGGAGCGAGGAACGTCTTATTGAAATACTGTTTGATCATAAGCAGGGAAATAATTTTCAGAGGAAATTTCGTCAAGTGGAGGTTCTAGAACTGCAAATATTCGAATATATGTACAGGCAAAGGGAAATGCTGATAACGACAGAGCCATTTGCTATTAAGGTTTCAATCGAAGTGCATTTACCCAGGTTAGCTCCTAATCCAACCACAAATTAGGTGATGGTTCTTCACATTAACATCCATACATACAGATTGAATAGAATCAAATCGAGGTAAGATCTTCCGTGTAGCAAACAAAGAGCATTCGCCATATAGCACTAAAGACGGGGATCTATATACAGGGTGTCTCAGAAGTCGACGCCAAGCCGCAATCGGGTAATATGCTAAGTCGTAAAAGTCATCAGGAAAATATTCAAAAAAATATAAGTACAATTATTTTTCAGTACAGTCAGTTGAAGTTGAGCGAAATATCAATTTTGAGTCCTCAGTTCGGCAAACAGTGACATTATATTCCAAGCTGGAGTAGTTGGCTTAGAATCAAAGATAACAAGTTACAGATGCTCCATTCAGGATAACATAGAAAAAATAAAATTGGAAAAAAGTAAAGATTTGTAACAACAGCATTTCAAAAATCATCACATGGTCACATTTTCTCGAAAAGAAGTAAATGCAATATAATTTTAAAAATACACGACTTAGATTTTTTTTTATATTCTTCTGATGACCATTATAACTTAGCCTATTACTCGATTCCGGCTTGACGTCAATCAGATTTCAATGAATTTTTCACAGGAGACAAAATATGCTGAGAAATGAATGAAATATTACACAAATAATATAAAATAAACCTCTAACTTCGTCTATTCTTTGTTTTCCCGTCGTTGTTTCCCAACTTACACTTCTTGTATTTCAAGAAGATTGTGCTCCATTCCTTCTCTTACCTACATTTGTGTACACTTACCAAAGAAAAAATTCTATTCACGTTCATTTGCCAAGTACTTTCTTCCTGTCGAAAAGCCCCAAGTGGCTCAGCTTCCAAATAAGTTATCATCGCACTCGGAAAGGCACGCTCCCGAGTTTTTTTTTCTGTATTCAGAGGCAGCGAAAGCAGAACGCGTCGTTTATTCAATTCATTATTCACAAGTGCCTGTCGCATCCGAATTGAGTGGATGGGAATTGCCTTTTTTCAGGGAGTCATATATAGAGGTACGTTTTCTTTGTTAAAAATAATTAATGGTTAATTAATTCATGTTTGAACATTTCCAGTTCATTTCATCATACATATGTGAAAGACTGTAATCCTACAGTTCTGAAGACATATAAAATTAAATCATTCAAAATTTCCAGTAATCTCAATTCAAAAAACGGTTTATTTGCATATTTAAGTTATTGTTTATTATGAATTCGTAATCATATTTTATTATGGAATGAATTCCTATCAATGGAATCATTCTACAACTATGTCGTTGCACAAAGATAGAGAAGAGAACTGGCAAACTGGAAAGTCTCGGATCCTCCCAACTTCGATTCAATCTTATAAGAAATCACAAGTTCTTTTGAATATCTTATCCGCTTATCAAAAAATTAATGTAACATTTGGAGGTTATGTTGACATTTATAACTGTCATCGTCACCAAGGGATGGCCAATACAAAAACGATATCATTACGCATAATCACATAGCTTCAATTCAAACTATTAGATAATCTAGAAATTATAGCTGGTCGCTGGTCCCGAGATCTAATATTATAACGAACTTATTATTCAATTTTCGCAAATTACTCGTACTCTTAAATTTGAATTGTCATCATCGCCATCTAGTTTCGAATTTCCAAACGATATAGGAATTACTGAAGAAATCTGACAATTGTATTACAATTACCGATGAGGGCGCTCCGAAATGTAAACAAACATGGAGGAAAACGAGTACCTTTTCGGGATTTATTGTGGTGAAACTGATTATTTTGATGTTTTTCAGGTTTTCCCTTCGATTTTGTGAGTTTTATGTGAAAACTTTTGAATGAATGATTAGATTATTGATAATGTAGTATCGAGTTCATTGATTTTAGGTAAAAAAAATTGTTTCTCAATTCAAAAAACATTTTATTTGCATATTAAAATTATTATTCATAATAAATTCGTAATCATATTTTATTGTGGAATGAATTTCAATTAATTCGTCATTCTTCAACTATGTCGTTGCAAAAAGATAGAGAAGAGAACTGGCAAACTGGAAAATCTCGGACCCTCCCAACTTTGATTCCCCATAAACTCTATCAACGAAAGTGATCGGTACCTCTCCTACCGTATACCCGAACTGTCTAGCCCTTATGATCATTTCCATCTGGAAAACGTAACCTTTGGACACGCAACTGCCCACTAGTTTTTCCAGTACCGGCTTTTTGTATAGCCTGAAGGATCCTGTCAAATCAGAGGCTCTGGGTCTTAGTAGAAGTTGAGTAAGGAAATTGGCGCCTCTGGAGATGAGTTTCCTCTTAAAATCCCAACCGTGCACCCCACCGGTTTCAATATAGCGACTTCCCGATACGAGATCGAAATCTTTCTCTTTCTGTTTTTCGATGAATTCTGGGATGAATTTGGGCTGTAAAAATGTTTGAATCAGCAATTTATCCTTCAAAATATCCTAAATATAACATACGTGATGACTCAAATCAGCGTCCATGATGATTATGAAATTTCCTGTTGCATGTTTCAAACCATGAATATATGCGGTTCCAAGGCCTAGCTTTTTCGCTCGAGGACGTAAAACTATTTTCTCTTCACCGTAAATTTTCTGTAGCTGTTTTCCAGCTTCCAATGTACCATCGGGGCTTCCATCGTCAATTACAATTATTTCAAAATTGTATCCACTGTAATTCAAACAATTAAGCTGAATCTGGAAAATTGATTCTAAATAGGTACCTTTTTTCCATATATTTGTTTATCAAATATATTACAATGGGAAGGTTATCAATTTCGTTATAAGTTGGTAATAGAATTGAGTATTTATTCGATTCGCTGGGTTTTCCCATTTTAAGTTCAAAGGAGGACGGTTTTTCTTCTAAATAAATTATAGCACAATATGCTAACAAGATTATACTTAGGCTCACAGTGAAACGGACTGAAAAATCGGTGAAAATTTTCCTCATGCAATCTTATGAGTAATCACAAGTTCTCTTGAATATCTTATCAGAAAATTAATATAACATTTAGTTTAGAGGTTATGTTGACATGTATAACTGTCATCGTCACCAAGGGGTGGCCAATACAAAAATAATATCGTCACATTCGTCACGCATAATCGCTTAGCTTCAAAACTTTGACTATTAAATAATCTAGAGATTATAGCTGGTTCCTAAATCTAATATTATAACGAACCAATTTAATTCAATTTTCGCGAATTACTTGAATTGTCATCACGGCCATCTAGTTTCGAATTTCTGAACCATATAGGAATTACTGTATAAATCTGACAATTCGCGATTCCAACTACCGATGAGGGCGCTGTGAATTGTAAACAAACATGGAGGAAAACGAGTACTTTTTCGTGTTTTTCAGGGTTTTCTTCGATTTTGTGTGTTTTATGTGAAGACTTTTTAGTGTAGGATTGGATTATTGATAGTGTAGTTTAAAGTTGATTTTAGGTGAACAAATTGTTTTCTTCAATTTTACTTATATCGAAATTGATAATGATTCAACGGGAAAAATTGTGCACTATTTCAGTTGGACGACAGTGTCCAATTATTTGGAATTTATGGTATTTATGTTTTGCTTTTTCTTCGAGGAGCAATTGAAGATAACAGGTTCAATTAATTGTAAAATGTTTTTTTTTCTAGTACTAGAACTTTGTTCACTTTTTGTTATATAATCCAATATCCTTAAATTTATGTACATATCCAGGGTGTTCCTAAATTGGAGGTACAAATGAAGAGGGGAGATTCCTTAAGTAATTTCAAGAAAAAAGAGTCCCACAAACATGGGATTGCAAACGTTTCTTTTTCGAGATATAGGGTGTTGAGGTTTGAATTTTATTCAAGTTTTTTCCTCATGGTATCTACACTTCACAAAATATTGAACTGAAATTTGGCACAAATATTACAATTGAGAGTATACACCATGTGACATGCCAATTTCGATAGCAGATCTTTAGGGTGTTTTTTTTTTGGAACACTGTCCCCTGTTTTCTCCCAGAACTTTTTTTTGGTGAGCCACTGTTTATTCAAAAAAATATGAAAAGTAGCTTTGTAACACCCTCGTTGATAATTATTGAATTACCTTCCTAAATCATCCCTCAAACCTGTCCAAGAAATGGACTCAAACTTGTAACCTAAAATTCAATAACTTCGTCAACGTATTTCTACTGAAGAACACTGATATAAATACCTTATCGACTATTTTTTTTCAATACCAATTACTCTGAGAAAACGATGAAAATTTCTAAATAAACCTCACGAATACCTGGTTCCTGGATTTAAATAAAAATATATGGCTCAAAAGCATGTGAAATATGAAAACAATACTCGTTTTCTAGGTTCGGAATTCAACCGACAGGGGGCGTTTTACCTTTGGGAATCGCGAATAATCAATTATTCACCTCAAATTAAAAATACATAAGTACACCACCTGAGAATATCAATACCAAAATTCTTGAAAATTTTCTAAATTTCGGACTTCGCGACCATAGAACAGAACGATGACCTGTTTCTGATTTCTTCGTCGCAGAATTGACAAGTATCATATGACCTGTACAACTCCGATCGCTACTTTGTTAATTTACTCAATTCTGATAAGTTAGTTTTGTTGTGAACAGAGATTGTGAGGGGTGAAAAATAATGGCTAGTCAAACTCAAGGAATTCAACAACTCTTAGCAGCAGAGAAACGGGCTGCTGAAAAGGTTTCGGAAGCAAGAAAACGTAAGAAGACAAAAAATCGATCAACATTGTGTATATGGGTGTAGTTACGAGTCACGAGTTTTGAATATGGACTAGGAATTATTCAGTTTTTGGGGATTTTTGTTCACAATAACTCAATATTTCGCCTTAATGTTATCCATTTTTTCATTAGGAAAAGCCAGAAGGTTGAAGCAGGCAAAAGAAGAAGCACAAGACGAAATCGAGAAATATCGCAAAGAACGTGAACGTCAGTTCAAAGAATTCGAAGCTAAACATATGGGATCAAGGGAAGATGTTGCCTCTAAAATAGATCAAGACACCAAGCTTCGTGTCGACGACATGAATAGGGCTGTTTCGTCTAAGAAAGACCCTGTAAGTGGATATTAATTCAGGTTCTTATTTATCTAACTAATATATCTTTACAGGTCATTCAAGGAGTTTTGGACCTCGTTTATGCAATCAAGCCAGAGTTGCACAAGAACTACCGTGCTTAATTATATTTGTTTGTTAATTGAAGTTATACTTCTAGTACCGTGAAGATAAAGTATTTACTTAATAGTTGAGAAGGCATTCCTTTTTGTATTATATGTTAAAACGTACTAAAATTTAGAAAAACTTGTATACTGGAAAATAATGTGAATTGTTGTACATTGTAACTGTGTTACAAAACTTAAAAACTTTATGTTGAAATGAAAAAACCATTCATAAAAAATATCGTTTTTTATTTTTTATGTATAAATATTGTACCCTATACGTAAATTACCAAAAATATTCACAGCCCTGCACGAAGCATTAATACATCCCCCTAATTGTCACGATCCAATTTGCACAACTGTTCCTGGAGTAACGCAATCTGCTTCTTCAACCTCAAATTTTCCTCCATCAAATAATTATCGGACATCGGCGAATTCAACGCGAAATCCTCCCTCATACCGTTCATATTGTTCTCCATCTTGATGAAATCTTTCATCATCGCCATCATCAAATCCAGGTGCATCCTCCTCATCTGCGCGTTCGCGCTGGAAAACTGATACTTCATCTCTTTGGCGAACGAGGTGAATTTTTCCGATAACTCTTTTTGCACGGTTTCCTCCACCATTTTCGTAATGCGATCCAGGGAAACCTGAACTTCGTTTTCTTTATTGTTTTCGATCAAGTTATTCGGTATAGGCGACATGACTGCTTCCATATTGGATACCACGATTTGGGGGCATGTCGGTGTAGATGTAGATACTATATAAGTGCTTAGGGAGCGTCTTTTATACAAACTTAGTCTTTCCGGTTCCTCGTTACTGTTCTCGCATTGTTGTTTATTGTACGAATTACAATCGCCCCAGTTGTCGCCTATAAAAGATTGTTAAAAGACGTTTGAACTACTAAAATTGATATCTTACCGTCTCCAGTCATCGAATGGTCGTATTTGCTATTCATTCCTCCACCTAACCCCAAACCGGCCATGAAAGAATCTACAGCGTTAGGCGATCCCGATACTTTCTCGCAATCCGGTAAATCCCCCGATTCGAGCCCATTCGGCAGGAGGTTCCCGAAGGAGGTATTCTGGACCGCCTCCTCTTCGTTCCTCGAATTCTCCTCGCAAACGGCAAACTCCAACAGACTGCTATTAGAATTGACCATCTCTTGCTTTTGAAAGGCGACATTCTTTATGGTACTTTTGTGAGCCTCAAAGACAAGAACTGGTTCTAAAATCCTCCTCGAATCGTACAGACTGATGTTCCCTTCTTGGGAGGCCAGGACGAAGTGGGTGCCGTCGTGAGAGAAATCAACCGCTGTCATATTGTTGGTCACTGGTACGTTGGCGATGCATTTATTCGAGATTATGTCGTAGCAGAAGAACTGCCTGTCGGCACCTACGAATTTGTCGGTTATTATTCATATTACTCGAAACGAATCTATTACCTGTGGAAATTATCAAGTCTGCATTATTAGGACAGAATGCGACACCAGTAACCGGAGCCTTATGCGACTCGATGAAGAATTTATGCTTATTCACGTTGGAATCCCAAACGACAACCACTCCCTCGTTACTTCCACCAATAATAAAATTCCTCTTCAACGGATTCGTCCTCAAAGCGCTGACACTCTCAGACCTCGGAACCTTCAAAGTGCTGGACAACGCGTGTGTTAAGTAACTATACAAATGTACTTCCCCGTTTAGGCAACCGGCCACGAGATGGGTATCTCTAGCCGTAAACTCTACGTGAGAAATCATGGACGAAGCTGGTGGGAATCTAAAACATAACGTTAAACTAATCGAAATCAAAATACCTCAACACCCACCTGCTTTTAATCTTCTTCTGTTTGACATCGTAGATCTGGACCTGGCCTTTCTTCGTGCCGAAAGCGATGAATTTCTTGGTGGTGTTTTGAAAGGCGGTGCAGGAGGGATCTTCGACGTCAACGATGGTGTGTATCAGTTTGAGTTGGTTTCGGACACTGATAATTTCTGGTGGACCTGATTTTGGAACGACTGATAGCCAGCTTCCGTCCTTACTCCACGAGATGCTCCTCACCGGTCCATCTACTTTGGAGCCGGGTTGGTAGTTGTATACCGGGTCTCCCTCTGGGAAGGAGTGGAATTTGACTGAGGTGGAGGAAGACGCTATGTACATTTTGACTTTGGACAATATTGTAGTAGCCTGTAAAAAATGCAGGGAATCAAATCTTTATGAACATAAAATTGGAATATGCGACTTCGAGAGTGAGGTTAGTTCTTGTCTTGGATCTTGGAATTTTTCATGAAAATTAATGCCTAGTTCCATAACACGTCAGAATAATACAATCAAGCTATACTTATTCACAGGAGTTAATATTCATGCACAAAACTTCTCCTTTTCCATAATTCTCAATCGTGAAATTAATCCTTCGCTCTTCTATTTATGAGTACCTTATCTTGTTGTTCCACTATCTCCTTTGTTTATATTTATCCTAACGCATGAAAAAAACGAAAATAGGTAACAATTTCGAACAAAACTACATGAAAACTACGAGAAACTGTAAACCGTTTTCATTTGAATTGTCAAATTTTGGAAATGGATAAGCGCGTCATCTGTCGGGAAGTTGGGATATTTGAGTGACATAATAACAGTTAACTGTGATATGAATATAAAATAGCAATTCCAAATAATAAAAGGCATTGAATTTCGAAATGAAAACATAATTCCTTGGATATTTATGAAATTGTTATTTTTTTAAGTGGGATTCCCATCTCATTATCGAGAAATGAATACATCCATAGAAAATCAGTATTTCCGATTCTGAAAGTTTGAACGCCCCCTGCCAGGTAACACCCGAACCTAGAAAACGAGTATTGTTTTTATATTTCATTTGCTTTTAATCCAGATTTTTTTATTTTATATCCAGGAACCATGTATTTAGAGGTATAATTAGAAATTTTCATCGTTTTCTAAGCAGAGTAATTGGTATTGGAAATAAATAGTCGGTAAGGTATTTATATCAGTGTTATTCAGTTGAAATCAGGAAGTTATTGAATTTCAGGTTACAAGTTTGAATCCAATTTTCTGGGGCAGGTTTGAGTGGTGATTTAGAAAGGTAATTCAATAATTATCAACATGCAAGAGTGTAATGGAATTGATCTTCGTATTTCAAATGACTTTGCTCCAATCTTTCTGTAAGGAAGAAATTAGAATCATATTTGAGGTGAAGTCTGAATAAAACGATTTTATGTTTAAATAATATATGTACATGAATTTCAGGACATTGAATTATATAACAATGAGCGAACAAAGTTCTAGTACTAGGTAAAAAAACAGATTACAATTGTAATTATTGTCTTCGATTGCTCCTCGAAGAAAAATCAAAACAGGGCTATATATTTTCATAAATTTCATAAAAAAGATGCCTCAGCACTGTGTGACTAATGCCTTTGACATGGTGGAAAAAACGGACCGAAGAAAAGCACAAATGATCGACTTTTTGGTGTAGCCTCCAAATAATTCAACACTGTCGTCGAATTCAAATAGTGCTCCATTTTTCCTGTCGAATTATTATCAATTTCGATGTAATTAGAATTGAAAAAACCAACTTGTCCTCTCAAAATCAATAAACATGACACTACACTATCAATAATCCAATCATTCCCTAAAACATCTTCACATGAAACTCACAAAATCTAAGAAAAAACCTGAAAAACACCTAAAATAATCCGTTTCACCAAAATAAATCCCGAAAAGGTACTGGTTTTCCTCCGTGTTTGTTTACATTTCGCAGCGCCCTCATCGGTAGTTGGAATCGCGATTAGAAATCCGAAAAAAATGGGCAATATTTCATCGGTTTTCGAAATAAAAACATAATTCCTTAGATATTTACAAAATTGTTAATTTTCCAAGTGAGATTCCCATCTCATTATCGAGAAATGGATACTTTCATAGAAAATCAGTATTACATTACAATCCTGATAGTTCCCAAATGGGAATAAAAACCTTATTTGAATCTCGCGAATTCCCAAGTTGAATAAACCCATCTCGTGGTTCCGTTGACCTGAATGCAAACAGAAATTCAACACTAAATGAGATGCAGATATTCGATTTCGTTCAGAATCAGGTGAAACATGTGCCAAGCCAGCGACGACTAGCTCTCTTCCAGTTTCCCAATCCCTTCGATCGTCCAATTTCGCTTAGAGTGAACCTCGAAATTAATATCCCACAAGAGGTCTTCTCCCTCTTCTACTGTCTTATTTCATTCGAAAAAATGACTTTTCAGTGAAAATCTATGATTTGGTATAGTGCAGTAGCGCTGTGGTAGCGCGGTCAAATCGTGAACGATACATTCCGGGTTCGAATCTTTCGGTCGGGTAAGAAATTTTTTGAGCAGGAGTAATTAACTGGTGGCGTATGGCCTAAAAGAAACCTAGGAAAGCCGGGATAAAAAAGATTGAGATATTTTTCTACTTCATTCATTGCAGTTGAAGCCCTAGTTCAAAAACGAGGAGGAAGGTTGTCCACATCTCTTTTAATTTCGCTGGGAGCTGCAGGTGTTCTCAGCGAAGATCAAACAAATTAACTTTTATTGCCTCATTCTTTTATTCCAGTAGGCGACACGAATGTTCAACTCTGTTTCGCAGGATTAGGAATAATGAAAATGGAATGCCTTTCGATCCTGATTAAAATTGGATGTCGTATGGTTCTTACTTGCGGGAAAAATACTTAAAATGATTCAAAAATAGATTTGCCACAATTGCCTTGATTATCCGAGAGCTTCACTATGGAAACAGGAAGAAAACATCTGGAAAATTAGCATTTATTGTCATGAATTCCACTTTCCACTAGTGCTTGGTACGAGGTGCCACAAGCAGACATGGACCATAACATTTTGTCGATGGCAAGATGTGTACTGGTAGCTAAACATTAATTTTTTTCTCGAATTACATGTTGATGAAATTACTTGCAAATGTTGCCAAATATCCAGTAGAGAAATTATTCCTCTTGACTATAATTCAAGGTAATTAGTGATGCGTCCAAATTGCAATATGCTAATGGTGGAATATTTCCAAATCTACCTGAAAGTTTCTGTTGAAGTTAGAAGAGACAATCGATAAAGTTAATTGATGAAAAACATGAACTAACCGCCAACCATATGGCTTGATTAATTCGGTCATTTAGTGTGTAACGAAACAGTCAATCATCCTGATTATTATCGCATTTAACACTTCAAACACACCTCACCGTTCACCATTAGTCTATTATCAATAATTCCTAGTGGTTTTCTTCAATATATTGGGGCGAATAAACATAAACATGTCGAATTGCTCTTCATATTGGGAAAATACAAAATTGTGTTAAGATTATATTTGCCAATTTTTTTGCAGTTTGAGAAAATGCTAATTTCATGACAATAAAATTAATTTCTGCCACCTCAGCGTCTGTCCCCGAAAAATACCCCGAGGGCGGTTTGTCAACTACCTTCCCAGTAATTTGTTTTGCATATTCCAGAATGAATGATACAGAAATAGAATCAGACGTGGAATAAAAATAAATGGACCTTTCATGATAATTCAGATGGTGAAAATGGATATGTTCATCACGCATGACCACTTCTGATGCTAGAATGAAAAGCGGAAAATTCGTAATGGCAGTTAGGATCAACTGTTAACATGAATCGGTTGACTGAATGGTGTTTTTCTCTGATTGTTTTCACGGTGGTTTTTGATTGTCGAAACTGTACTAGTGTGGACGTCCTGAAAAAGGGTTAGTACGTTATTGATGACATAATTTCAGAAAATTCGCATCATACCGATTTCAGGGAAAAGCTATATTGTTTGATCACTTAATTTGCATTTATGCTGAAAAATTCAATAATAACTCTGTAAGTTAGATACCGAATACAAAATTCAAAATTGTGTACTAAAATATATTAGATAATATAAATTTTTTCTTTCTGAATTGATATTAGTTAATGAGGATCATGGAATTTCAGTGATGGTATGGGCTTTACGAAAAAAAAATGCCTCAGAAAATTTCTTTAGGAATTGATAAATGAAAAAAAAGTTTCAACATTTAAGTTCTGGAGTAATACTTAATTTGAATGCATTTCCCTTCATTCTCAATAAGGAAATCTTGGAATCGTTCGAGGAAAAGCCGAAAGATAACATGTATTTTCCCTCTATTTTAAAGAATGAAGTTTTCCACAAAATTTCCGCATGGAAAATTTTTTCGTGAAACTTTTTTTCGACAAAAATCTCCTTGAAATTATTCATATGAGCTGATACGAGCACGCTGATTTCAAATATGCAGGCTGTTTTCCTATAGACCCTATCACTTCGAGGCAGCGTATGTCGATGGTTGTGTTTTTTGAGAAAAAAATCATAAAATTTTGTAAAAAATTTTAGGAACACTTAGGTAACTCTTTTCGGTAGCCCGAAGTATGCACTAAAATAAAAAAAATTCACATTTTCCAGAGTCGGTTCATTTAGATACAGAAAAATCTGGAAAATCTCAACTTTGGACATCTAAAAATGTGGATCTTTGAAAGTCTCGAATTCAAACTGATGTAGCGCCCCAAAAAATCAGTTCACGTGAAAATTGAGTGAAAATTCGTAATCTGTACCCTCGAATCATAGAGATAACATGTATTTTCCTCTCATTCCAAGGTATAAATTTTTTTACGAATTTCCAATATCACATGGAAAATTTTTTTATGAAATTCTTTTTTCACCAATTTCCCTGAAATTTCTCATACGAGCTAAAATGACCATGCTGCTTTCTAATATGCAGTCAGTTCCTCCATAGATCTGATTTTGTTTGTGGCAGCATACGTCGAAATTGACGAAAAATGAGTTGTTTCAGGAAAAAAATTATAAAATTTTGTAAAAACGTTTTAGAAACTCTGAGGTAATTCTTTTCGGTAACCAATAGATGCGTACGTATAGAAAAAAATTCACACTCACCAGGGTCGATCCATTTGCACACAGAAAAATATCAACTTTGGACATCTAAAAATGTGGATTTTTAAAATTTTCAACTTCAAACTGCTGTAGCGCCCCAAAAAACTATTTAACGTAAAAAGCAAGTAGATATTCGTAATATGCACCCTCGAATTATGAAGATAACATGTATTTTCCTCCTATATCAGTTCAATTTTTTTCACAAATTTTCCATATATGGAAACCTTTTTGATGAAATTTTTTTTCACCAATTTTCTCGAAATTTCTCATATGAGCTAATATGACCTTGCTTAAATCTAATATGCAGTCGGTTCCTCCATAGAGCTGACCTCTTTGTGACAGCTTGAGTTGAAAGTCTCGGAAAATGGGTCGTTTGAGGAAAAAAATCATAAAATTTTGTAAAAACGTTCTAGAAACTCTAAGGTAATTCCTTTCGGTAACCATTAGATGCGTACGAATAGCAAAAAATCCACACTCATCAGGGTCGATCCATTTGTACACAATAAAATCTCAACTTCGGACATCTAAAAATGTGGATCTTTAAAGTTTCAACTTCAAATTGCTGTAGCTCCCCGAAAAATCATTTCACGCATGAAGTAATTGATTATTCGTAATCTGTACCCTCGAATCATAGAGAAAACATGTGGTTTACTCCCATATAAAGTTATAAATTTTTTTACAGATTATCCATACATATATGGAAAATTTTTTGATAAAATAAGTTTCAACTTCCAACTGCTTTAGCGACTCGAAAAAATATTTTACGTGAGAAACAATTTTATATTCGAAATTCGCATAGTTTCGTCTAACAAAAAATGAATTTTCCACCAAATTTTCCATACACCCAAAAAAGTTTTGAGAATTTTAGAATTTCGAGCGAACAAACAGATTTCATAGGGGTTTAAATATTTTTTTAATGAAAATGATATACGACTCCTTCACACTTCATTTTGTAATATCTTGTTGCTATTTCCACTTCAATTTCCATTAAGGATACCTGAAGACCGCTGATGAAAGCTCGACCTAATCGATACAGGTTGTACACAAAGCCCCTATCGACATCAAAGAAGATCATAATTAATTAGACAACCACTCTTCTAATTACAGAAGAATATCGATACGAAATAGAAAAGTGGCTGAAACACATCGACGACAACTTCCTTAAGTTCAACTCCCTCTCCAGCCGTCTTACCTGGGAACTCAGCGTCGATCCGGAAAACGGCAAGTTTTCGGAATATGGCAAAGAACTGACGTTGCTGAAGAACAGGTGGAGAAATGCCGTATGCGGTAACGATATCCACACAGGATGGCTGTCAGGGAAACAGCGGAGGAAAATGTTTTTACTGTGTAGGGGTGGAAAGTTCACCGATCAAGGAATTCTGTGAGTATCAAGAGTTGAACAATATTGAATAAATGTCAGTTCGATGGGAAAGATGCTTTCTCTTCTCCATCATATCAAAGTGAGAAAAATCTTTGAAAATTGAAATTTTTTTCGCAAGAGGTTTCCTGTGGCTTATATAACTAATTTTCCATATATCTACGCATAGAATATTTTTTGATAAATTTTTTACCAATCTTCTTGAAATTTCTCATATAAGCTAATATGACAATGCTGAAGTCTAAGAAGCAGTCGGTTCCTCCACAGGGCTGATCTTTTTGTGGCAGCTTGAGTCGAAATTCTCGAAAAAATTGTAGTTTGAGGAAAAAATTCATGAAATTTTGTGAAAACATTCTAGGAACTCTAAGGTAATTTATTTCGGTAGCCAAGAGATGCATACGAATAGAAAAAAATCCACACTGACCAGGGTTGATCCATATGCACACAGGAAAATCTCAACTTTGGACAGCTGAAAATGTGGATCTTTAAACTTTCTACTTCAAACGTCTGTAGCGCCCCAAAAAATCAATTCACGTGAAAAGCAAGTAGAAATTCGTAATTTTCATCCTCGAATTATGAAGATAACATGTATTTTCCTCCTATATAAAAGTTTTTTTTTTCACAAATTTTCCATATGGAAAATTTTTTGATAAATTTTTTTTTCACCAATCTTCTTGAAATTTTTCATATCAGCTAATATGACCTTGCTGAATTATACTATGCAGTCGGTTTCTCCATAGACCTTATTTCTTTGAGGCAGCATACGTCGAAAGTCTCGAAAAATTTGTAGTTTGAGGAAAAAATTCATAAAATTTTGTGGAAACGTTATAGGAACTCTAAGGTAATTTCTTTCGGTAGCCAAAAGATGCATACGAATAAAAAAAAATCCACACCCCCCAGGGTCGATCCATTTGCACACAGAAAAATCTCAACTTTGGACAGCTAAAAATGTGGATCTTTTAACTTTCTACTTCAAACTGCTGTTGTGCCCCAAAAAATGAATTTACGTGGAAAGCAAGTAAATATTCGTTATTTTCATCCTCGAATTATCAAGAAAACGTGTATTTTCCTATATCAAAGTTTATTTTTTTTTACAAATTTTTCATATTGGAAAATTTTTTGATAACATTTTTTTTTCACCAATCTTCTTGAAATTCCTCATATGAGCTAATATGACCATGCTGAATTTCAATATGCAGTCGGTTCCTCCATAGAGCTGATCTCTTTGTGCCAGCATACGTCGAAAGTTTCGAAAAATGAGTTCTTCGATGAAAAAAATCATAAAATGTTGTACAAACGTTCTAGGAACTCTGAGGTAATTCTTTTCGGTAGCCAATAGATGCATACGAATATATAAAAATCCACACTCACTAAGATTGACTCATTCGCACACAGGAAAATCTCAACTTTGGACATATAAAATGTGGATCTTTAAAGTTTCAACTTCAAATTGCTGTAGCTCCCCAAAAAATTATTTCACGCGTGGAGTAATTGATTATTCGTAATCTGTACCCTCGAAACATAGAGAAAACATGTGGTGTACTTCCATATAAAGTTATACATTTTTTTACAGATTATCCATACATATATGGAAAATTTTTTGATAAATTTTTTTTTCTCAAAAATCCTCTTGAAATTCCTCATATGCTGAATTCCAATATGCAGTCGGTTTCTCTATAGATCTGATGTCTTTGTGGCAGCATACGTCGAAAGTCTCGAAAAATTAGTTGTTTTAGGAAAAAAATCATAAAATTTTGTAAAAACGTTCTAGGAACAGTAAAGTACTTCCTTTCTTCTTATAAATATAACTAATGCACTTTCCAAAGAAGCTTTTTTCTTTTACGAAGCCCTCAGATGTATCGGAAATGGTTTTTTCCCCTCAGACAATTCATTTCCTGATGTGGATTAGACGGAACTTTGTCGGGAATCGGGAATTGTAATGGTCTTCTTGTTTTGTTCCCAACTTCCACCATACTGGGTGTTTTCGGAAGCAACTTTGAGTAGATATTCGTAATATGGAAAGAATTGTGAATCATCGACATGGCCATGGATTCGGGCTTATTTACCCATCCCCAGTACAGTGTAACGACATAAATATCTCCCCAACTCTCGACAAATTATTCAAAAGAATAATTGCCCTTCAACTAAGCTTGTATATTTTTTTCTAGGAAATATATAGAAACTATGGGGACCTTAGCCGAGTCTTATGGCAAAGAAATATGCCTTCCTCTAACCGAAGACTTCACCGAATTCTACCACCTGTTATTCCCGAATATCTCAATTCGATCAACCCTTCCAAAACCTGGAGACTGCCTGACTGGAGAACCAGACCTGGAGACTCTGATGAAGAGGCAGGACTTGAATGCCGATCAGCTGAGATGGACTTGGAACCTCTGGCACAATTCGGTGGGACCCAGGGTGAAAAAACCTTTTCTCAGAGTGGTGGACGTTTTGAATGAAGCAGCTAGAGCTAATGGTAGGAGAAGAATCTATTCCAAATCTATCTCTCGATATGAATTAAAATTCTACTTTTAACTTCAGGTTATTTGGACAACGGGGAGGTATGGAGGGAAGAGTTGGAGATGCAGAACCTGGAAGAAGTTGCAGATCAGTTGTATGCAGAAATAGAACCCTTATATAAGATGCTTCATTCGGTGGTAAGGTATTCACTCTACCAAAAATATGGACCTTCAGAAATAGATTTGAGAGGACCGATACCTGTACATTTATTAGGTGAGAAAATTGAGGACCTGGAAGGGAACCATGTGGTGTTCCACTTCAACTAATTCGTTTGATTCTCCAGGAAATATGTGGGGTCAAGATTGGTCCTACCTACTGGGACTTCTCATACCTAAAAACTACAAGGTGGTATTGAACGAAAGATTGCAGTCGAAGAACCAGACGATAAAGCACATGGCTTCAGAAGCTGAGGATTTCTACGTATCCATGGGGATGCCTAGGATGACCAGGAAGTTCTGGAAGTATTCGATTTTTCAGAAAAAAGACAACGCATCAATTTGTCATGGAACTGCTGCTAATTTATATAATAATGGTGATTTCAGGTGAGATGTGTGTTCATATAGAGAAGTTATTTCTGAAGAAGTTTCATTTCAAGAATCATGATGTGTGGTCAGCCCAACATAGATGATTTCTACGTGATCCACCATGAGATGGGACATATTGAATACTACATGGCGTATGAAAAGCAACCAGCGCTATTTCAGGTGATTTTCTTTCTAAATGTATATTGGTGAATACAATCTTACTTTTTTTTAAGGAGGGTACGAACACGGCCTTCCACGAGAGTATAGGAGACGCCATAATGCATGGGGTGATGACTCCTCAACACCTGCACCGTATAAGCCTGCTCAAGGATGAGGAGCTCTTCGATACCAACACCGATTTCGCTCTGAATTTACTGCAAGCACTGGAGAAAATACCGGAGATACCGTTCGCCCTCCTCGTCGATAAATACAGGTGGAAAATTTTCAGGGGAGAAATCCCCAAGGATAGACTGAACGAAGCTTACTGGAAAATGAACAGGGTTTACCGAGGGGTGGTACCACCTGAAGGCAGAAACGAGAACTATTTTGATGCTGGAGCAAAGTTTCATATACCAGATGGAACCCCTTACATAAGGTAAAGCGTGGTTTAGTAATTATAGAAAAAAAAATAATTTTATGAAATTTTTAGGTATTTTCTCGGAGGTATCCTTCAAATGGATCTCTTCAAAAGTTTGTGTGAGATTACTCTCTTGGGTAGAAATTCGATGAATGAAGATGAGGAGAAAATACTTCCCCTGCAAAGATGTGATATTTACGGTTCTAAGAAGGCTGGAAAACATTTGAGGTATCCTTCCTTTAAATATATAGAATAAGCTGACATATCCATACTAAAGGTCTTCTTTTTTAACAGAAACAAAATTTATTATTCCTTTTCAAATTCATTAACGAGAGATATCTGAGAATGAAAAAGGCGAGACAAGACCGATCTTCGCCCTTTTAACAATATTCAAAAATTTTTCTCTTTCTTCACCGATCTAATCGAAAAGGTGGATCTGCCTATTATGTGGATCTACCAGAAAAGGTGGATCTGCCTATTATGTGGATCTACACGTAGAGATGGATTTACCCGTGAAGGTGGATTCAACCGTGAAGGTGGATTAACCCGTGAATTATTTATAATATGTTGAATCGATTCAAAATTGACCGCCCATTGCAGAAATGTACAGAATATTTTCCTCTGTTTCTGTATGGGTCTCTTTACTCCATGCTCGTTTGCTAATATTGAGAAATAATCACTTTTGTCCTTCGAAATTCATTCAATTTTTAAATTTAAATTACAAAACTACCTCATCTTTGACCGAGAGGGTTTTTCCCTGCAACTTCAGCCATTCAAGCCTTGATTTTCAGAACTTCAGGAATTCGAAGTCCACTACATGACCTCATCTCCTATAGATAAAACAGAAATCAGTCTCAAATAAATGAGAAAATCCTTTCAATTGAATTATCGCGACTGTTAAATTGTCAACTTGACAAAACCTTTTCTAATATGCAGTCGGTTCCTCCATAGAGCTGATCTCTTTGTAGCAGCATGAGTCGAAAAATCTGTAGTTTTGGGAAAAAATTCATAATATTTTCTGAAAAGTTTCTAGGAACTCTCAGGTAATTTCTTTCGGTAGCCAGGAGATGCATACGAATAGAAAAAAATCCAAACTTACCAGGTTCGATCCATTTGCACACAGGAAAATCTCAACTTTGGAAGCAAAAAATGTGGACCTTTAAACTTTATACTTCAAACTTCTGTAGCGACCCAAAAAATCAATTCACGTGAAAAGCAAGTAGATATTCGTAATTTTCATTCTCGAATTATGGATATAACATATGTTTTCCTCCTATATCGAAGTTTTTTTTCAAATTTTCTATCTGAAAATTATGTGGATCTACCAGAAAAGGTGGATCTACCCATTATGTGGATATACACGTAAAGGTGGATTCTCCCGTGAAGGTGGATTTACCGGTGAATTATTTATTATATGTTAAATCGATTTAAAATTGACGACCCATTGCAAAAATGTACAGAATATTTTCCTCTGTTACTGTATGGGTCTCTTTACTCCATGCTTGTTTGCTAATATTGAGAAATAATCACTTTTGTCCTTCGAAATTCCTTCAATTTTTAAATTTAAAATACCGAACTACTTGATCATTGAGCGAGAGGGTTTTTTCCTGCAGTTTCAGCCCTTCAAGCTTTGATTGTCAGAAATTCAAATATTCGAGGTCCACTTCATGACCTCATCTCCCATAGATAAAACAGAAATCAGTCTCAAATAAATAAAAAAATTCTTTGGATTAAATTAGCGCGACTGATAAATTGTCAACTTGACAAAACCTATTCTAATATGCAGTCGGTTCCTCCATAGAGCTGATCTCTTTGTGGCAGCATGAGTCGAAACTATCGAAGTTTGTAGTTTGAGGAAAAAATTCATAATATTTTGTGAAAACGTTCTAGGAACTCTAAGGTGATTTCTTTCGGTAGCCAGAAGATGCATACGAATGAAAAAAATCCAAACTCATCAGGGTCGATCCATTTGCTCACAGGAAAATCTTAACTTTGGATAGCTAAAAATGTGAATCTTTGAACTTTATTCTTCAAATTGCTGTAGCGCCCCAAAAAATCAATTTACGTGAAAAGCAAGTAGATATTCGTAATTTTCATCCTTGAATCATGAAGGAAACATGTATTTCCCTCCTATATCAAATTTTTTTTTTTTAATTTTCCATCTACGCATGGAAAAATTTTCGATAAAAATTATGTGGATCTGCCCATCATGTGGATCTACACGTGAAGGTGAATTCACCCGTGAAGGTGGATTTACCCGTAAATTATTTATAATATGTTGCAAAAATGGACAGAATATTTTCCTGTTTCTATATGGAGGACTCTTTACTCTATGCTCGTTTGCTAATATTGAAGGAAACATGTATTTCCCTCCTATATCAAATTTTTTTTCTTAATTAAAATTTTCGATAAAAATTATGTGGATCTACCAGAAAAGGTGGATCTGCCCATTATGTGGATCTACACGTAAAGGTGAATTCACCCGTGAAGGTGGATTTACCCGTAAATTATTTATAATATGTTGCAAAAATGTACAGAATATTTTCCTCTGTTTCTGTATGGGGGTCTCTTTACTCTATGCTCGTTTGCTAATATTAAAAATAATACCTTTTGTCCTTCAATTTTTGAATTTAAAATATAAAACTTCTTGATCTTCGATCGAGAGGGTTTTTTCCTGCAGTTTCAGCCATTCAAGCCATGATTTCTAGAACTTCAGATGTTCGAGGACCACTACATGACCTTAATGAAAGGCAATCATCTTCCACAGATAAAACAGAAATCACTCTCAAATAAATAAAACAATTCTTCGAATTGAATTATCGCGACTGATGAATTGTTAACTTGACAACACCATATTGACAACTATAAATTTATGTTTCCAGGCGAGTTCTATCACTTGGCTCAAGTGTCCATTGGAGTGAAGTGTTAAACCTTCTGACTGGCCATAGTGAGATAACAACAAGACCCTTCCTCCAATACTACGAACCTGTACATAAATGGCTCAAGAACTTCATCAGAGCTCATAACCTTTATGTAGGTTGGTGAATTTGAATTTCATTTTTGAACCATTAAATGATGCATTTCAACTGCTTTCATTACGGTTTCCTTATAACGCCGCAAATACGATAAACCACATCCTGCGCATCACTATCGGACCCCATCCCATGTTGCCAATTTTCTTGTGCACGACTAGGAGTTATAGAAGGCCGTGGATAAAAAAACCTTGATTACAATTAGTATTTTTTATTGTACATTTTTTAAAAATTACATAAAGGTAGAACAAAATTCATAGATATAAGTAGAATATTCCAAATATCTATATTAAAACAATCTATGCAAGTTAGCATTTTTTTTGTAGGCACCACGCATCAATGTAAAATATTAAAAAGGCTCCGATAAAAGAGTTTTGATTTCATTAAGATTTTTAGGCACTCGTGAAATTTTCAAAGAGTCAATTATAATCAGTTAAAACGATATTATATAAGTACAATATATAAATAAAATGAGTTTATACAATAGAGATAAAATATTCGAGAAGCTATCATAAAATGAATTGGCACAAAAATTATATTTCCATACACTTGGATTAAAGTACAAAAATAAAGCTGTACTAGCAAAGCTTCCAGGGGAACTGTACAATTTTAACGAATAACTCAGTTCAACTATACAAGTATTTACAGTTTCAGCTCGTTCAAATTCTAGCACCATATACAAATTAAGGTCACTTTATGGAAGCAACAAGATTAAATTTTTTCAAGGTGATTCAAGTATGGCAAGTACGTAGGTTGATATTAATGCAGTCTCGAAGCGTTTCGGTTAAGCCCACTTGGTAATGTAAAAATACAAAAAAGCTTCTATAATCTTCAAATCTTTGTTTCTTTTTTTTCACTTGAAACCGAAAGTTTTTGTTGAACTTTCCTGTTTACTAGTTCTCATAGTAGAAATAGTTTTCTTCTCGACTACTTGCTGGGTAACAGATTTCTTCAACATTTTCTGCTCGAGAGTATCGCTGTCTTTCAAAACGGGAGGTTCGTTTATGTACTCAACATTGGAAGAAAAAGAGGACTGGTACTGAGAATCCACGCCGTTCTTAACGCTCTCAAATGTTGCTTTCGACTGGTCTTTGCTCGGTGTACTCGTGTAGTATTTTTCTTCGATTGTCTGATAAATTGGGTCACCCGATTTGTACGTTTCGTGTTTGTAAGATTCTGTTTTGTAACCCGTTGGTGTTTTGTATGTGTTTGCGCTATATTCTGAACTCGAGTAACCGTCAGTTGAAGACTGTGGTTTCAGTTCGAAAGAACGATATTTTTGGTCGTAGTTCGGCGAGGGACTGCTGGTGTAATCGAAGGTTCTTGTAGGTTGACTACTGAATAATTTCGGGGAATTTAGGTTATGCCCAGGACTCACAGGGGGCGCTGGAGATTTGTTCACAGAACTATATATGGCACCGTCAAATGTTTTCGTAGCCGGTAAAAAAGCGTAGCTTGGCGAAGTAGGCTGGTTATACGACGAATACGTATTGGAACTATACAAAGGTTCGCTATAATTTCTATCATAACTCGAAGTCGTGGGGTGATGTTGAGATTTATTAGTGTACGAACTGTACTTCTGATCGTCGTAGGCATTCTGACCGTAAACTTTACTCCCATACACGTCGCCGTCTAATTCGTTTATGTGCGATTGAAGGAGATTATTGTTTTTCTTGTGACGTTCCAAGGAACTTACTTTCTCGGGACTCTCTAAATGGCTGTAGGTATTCGTGTAGGGCGTTTGATTGTGCTTGAAGGCGTTGTGAAGAGAGTCGGACTGGTACAATCTGGAAGAGAAGTAGGAGTGATGACAAAAAAAAATAATGAAAAGCCATGCCGTGGAGTCAGGAGCTTTTGAGCACTCGTTCATTGATTTTTGAGCGCTCTTACTACTTACATTTCGTCACGATGTTTGTATTTTTCGAATTTTGAGCCGAAAATGGTCTCAATCGACTATGTTCGACTCACTGATGACGAATCCGTCGGAAAATTCGAGTCTGACCGTCCGTCCGTATACACGATAACTCTCGAACGGAATGTCCTAGAAAATTGAAATTTTCAGGGTAGGTTCGATTCTCGAATGCCGAGGTTAAGTTCGTTATTGGGCAAAATCCGCCTGAGGGTTCCGTAAATATGGCCGCTCGAAATTTTGTTTTCCTGATTACTTTGAAACTACAGATTCGATCGAGATAAAATTTTGCACTCTAATGGAAAATGAGGTATTCAAGCTACATGCAAAATTTTCAGCTCGCATCACCAGAACCATAGAAACCATAAAAAATTGTAACTTTTGAACGGAAACGCCTAGGGACTTGAAATTTTCAGGATAGGTGTGGATCTCGATTGTCGTGATCACTTTCATCTATGAGCAAAATTGTACTAGGGGTTCCGTAAATATGGTCGTTTGAAATTTAGTTTTCTTGATAATTTCCAAACTACAGATTCGATCGTTACGAAATTTTGTACACTTATGGAGAATGATATATTCAAGCTACATTTCTCTAGATCGCATGACCAGAACCATAGAAACCATAGAAAATCATAACTTTCGAACGGAAAGGCCTTAGGACTTGAAATTTTCAGGACAGGTGTAGATCTGAAATGTGGCGTTCACGTTTATCAATGAGCAGAATTATACTAGGGGTTCCGTGAATAAGGTCGTTTGAAATCTTGTTTTTTCGATAATTTCGAAACTACGGATTCGATCGAGATAAAATTTTGTATTTTGAACGAGAATGACATATTGAAGCAACATTTTGTCCAGATCGCATGACCAGAACCATAGAAAATTATAACTTCCGAAGGAAAAGGCCTAGGAACTTGAAATTTTCAGGGTGAGTTTGGATCGCGAATTTCACGGTCACGTTTATCAATGAGCAAAATTAGACTAGGGGTTCCGTAAATATGGCCGTTCAAAATATTTTTTCCTGATAGTTTCGAAAATACTGGACGGATTGGAATGAAATTTTGCACCTAGCTGAGGAATAATCTATTCAAACTGCGTGCGGAATTTCGTCCAGATCGCATCACCAAGACCATAGATACCGTAGAAAATTTTAGCGAATTATCGAAAAAAAAATTGGTCACCTAAAGCACCGTCTGGATTATCGCCTTAGTTTGAAAATTTGTTTGACAGCTGTCAAAAATTTCCACAATTGGTTTCCAAAACTGGAAAATGCGAATCTACCTAACAGGTGCATGTACGAGCGCTCAAAAGCTCCTGCCTTCACGGCAGTGCTTTTCGTAATTTTTAAGTAGATTTGCATTTTCCTATTTCAGAAATTTTTAATAGCTGTCAAAAAAATGACAGCAGCTCTTTGTCAATTATTCTGAATCAGCTGTTACAGAAATATGAGGATTTTTTATTCAATTAATATGGTTCTGGTTATGCGATCTAGAAAAATTGTGGCTTGAATATATCATTTTCTAATACAAAATTTCGATCGAATCCGTAGTTTTGAAATTATCAAGAAAACCAAATTTCGAACGACCATATTAACGGAAACCCTGGTCGAATTGTGCCCAATAACGAACTCAACCGCGGCATTCGAGATTCGAACCCTCCCTGAAAATTTAAAGTTTCTAGGTCGTTTCATTCGAGAGTTATCGTGTATAAGAACGGACAGACTTGAATTAGTTTGAATAAATTATTCTTCATCTATGTGCAAAATTTCAATCCAATCCAATCAATAGTTTCGAAATAATCAGGCAAAAAATATTTTGAGCGAATTTTTGAGAGCTGTCAAGAAAATAACAGCAGCATGAATCAGTTGTCTTTGGGAAGCGATACGAGATAGTCGATATGCGGAGCGCGAATAAATTACAGTAAAAAAAAAAAAAAACGATTTTGCGGGTGTGGAATGAGTGCGTCAGTGATGAGACATTGAGTGTGACACACGGAAGTTCTATGGTTTCTATGATTCTGGTCATGCGATCTGGACAAGATATAGCTTTCATATATCATTCTCCATTAAAATACGAAATTTCGTCAAGATCGAATCCGTAGTTTTGAAATTATCAAGAAAACTGAATTTCAAACGACCATATTTATGGAACCCCTAGTCTCATTGATGAACGTGCCCGCGACATTCGAGATCCACACCTATCCCGAAATTTTCAAGTACCTAGGCCCTTTCCGTTCGAAAGTTACATTTTTCTATGGTTCTGGTCATGCGATTTGGACAAAATTTCGCATGTAGTTTGAATACGTCATTCTCCAGAATTTCATCCCGATAGAATCAGTGGTTTCGGAGTAATGAGGAGCACCCGATGACGACATGCTTATGTTATCTATTAATTATATTTTGTGAGAAAGGATTTCATGAATCAGTTGTATTTGGGAAGCGATACGATATATTCGATATGCTGAGCGTGAATAAATTACAGTAAAAATCGATTTTTTGGGTGTGAAATGAGTGCGTCAGTGATGAGACATTGAGTGTGACACACGGGAGTTTGGAATACGTGATGTGTTCAGTGTTTTGATGTGATGAAAGCAGAAAAATTCGTAAGTACAGATAGAAAACTTTTGAGATGAGTCGATTTTTCGAAATATCCAATTGATTCTCGAGTTGTTCATTACGTATTTTGGATATATCGATACAATAACGTCGGGCAATGTTATTTTAAATAGATATTGGATATTTTTCGGGACATTGAACTGATTTTTTGAAAATATTTCACATCCGAAAGTGACGCTATTATCGAGTTCCTAGGCCTTTTCGTTCGAAAGTTATAATTTTCTATGGTTCTGGTCATGCGATCTGGACAAGCATGTAGCTTGAACACGTCATTTTCCATCTCGATCGAATCAGTAGTTTCGGAGTAATCGGGATTTCGCGGGTGTGAAATGAGTGCGTCAGTGATGAGACATTGAGTGTGACACACGGGAGTTGGGAATACGTGATGTGTTCAGTGTTTTGATGAGATAAAATCAGAAAAAATCGTGAGTATAAATAGAAAACTTTCGAAATAAGTCGATTTTTCGAAATAACCAATTGATTCTCGAGTTGTTTATTACGTATTTTGGATAACTTCGGGCAATGTTATTTCAAATCAATATTGAATATTTCTTGGGACATTGAACTAATTTTTTGAGAATATTTTACACCCGAAAGTGACGTTATTATTGATTTTTATCTTGGATAAATTCATTTCGTTTTTAATGTGTGTAGAACGAGCGCTCAGCGATGGTAAATTCAGCGGGCAAAAGCTCCTGCTTTCACATCATTGCTTTTAAAATTTGATTATTCTCTATTCATGCCAAATGTCAATTTTTTTCTAGTGCAACTCACATAGTATTATATTATTTCATCTTCAAGAAGTTTTATGAAAGCGAAGTGTGAGATATTGCCATCCATTGATCAACGAAAAATATCGAAAGGAAAAGAAAACACCATGCTTGAAAAAATCATGCCATTCCAAACTACCAACATTTTATGCAATATTCTTTATTAATAAGTACAATATTAGTATACAAACAAGTGCAAAGATAAAAGAATAAAATCTGTACAAAACTCGATTGAAAAATATTTATTTTGACGCTAACTCTAAATACTTATATCATTAATCTTTGGAGAGGATATTTCGTCCATTGAACTCTATAAACGGAGTCTTACGAATGATAGAAAATATTGACAAGACACTTGCTGAAGTTTGCCACATTTCTGGACTTCATCAATCTGATTTTGCCGGGAAAGTGAAATTAGTATTGTTAACCACACACCTTTGACTCACCGCGAAGTCTCCCCATCTTGCGTGGAACTGATGTAGCCATCCGTGTCTTCCCCGGACGTATCGCAAGTCTTCAACTTATACTTCGCTTGACGAATCGCCGTGAGTTTGTTCCTAGCCTCCTCCAGTTCTTTCTCAATCCTGAACACTTCGCTCCTCGCGTCTATTTCTTGCGCGATACCGCCCACCATCCTCTTGTTGAGAACCAAGCTCCTCTCTTCCTCCACGCTCTTGGCCCTTTGCGCCGCGCGAACTAGATTGTCGGTAGATCGGATCACTGCTGTTCCAGCCTGTTGAAGTCTTCGAGTGGCTTCTGTGTCACCTTCCGCTTTCACCTTACACGCCACCAGGAGTTGCGCCGTTGAGCTTGCTACCTGTTTCGCGGAAGAAATCAGTTTGTCCTCACTTCCAAGTCCTAGAAGCCAAAAGGGTTAATTTGTTTAAATTTTTTTCAGGTTTAGATTACCTTTAACAAGAGCGTTTGCACTTTCCACCAGACTGTGCGTCGCGGCGGCGACCAATCTCGCGGCAGAAATCAAACCTTCGGACCATTGACCATCGTCCGATGAGGAAACCGGGGTTCTGGACACTTTACCGCTGTCGATAAGTTCTCTTTGTGCGGCACTCGCTGCTTTAACAAGCGCTGACGTGGCTGCAGCGATCGATTTCGCAGCTTCCAAGATCATTTCATCGAAGTTGAGGGAGTCGTCTAAATCTTGAGTCTGAGAAAAGGAAATGGGATAAAATAAACATTCTAATAGAATTAGCCGATACTGGATGGAAATCCATAATCAAACTTACAATAGAATAACTAATATGATTTCCACTACATTAAATCAGTTGTATTTGTGAAGCGATACGAGGCAGTCGATATGCGGAGCGCGAATAAATCACAGTAAGAATCGATTTTGCAGGTGTGAAATGAGTGCGTCAGTGATGAGACATTGAGGACACACAGGAATTGGGAATTCGTGATGTGTTCAGTGTTTTGATGTGATAAAATCAGAAAAAATCGTCGATTTTTTGAAATATCCATTTATTCTCGAAATGTTTATTACGTATTTTGGATATATCGATACAATAACGACAGGCAATGTTATTTCAAATCAATATTGAATATTTCTTAGGACATTGAAATAATTTTTGGAAATATTTTACACCCGAAAGTAACTAGTTACTATCGATTTTTATCCTGGATGAATTCATTTTGTTATAAAAGTACGTAGAACGAGCGCTCAACAACAGTAAATTCAGCGCGCAAAAGCTCCTTCTTTTCAACACAAATAATATTATATTATTTTATCTTCAAGAAACTTTATGAAAGCGAAGTGTGAGATATTGCCATCCATTAGTCAACGGAAAATACATTAAATTAGATAAAAAAAATTAAGAAGAATAATAAAATTGAAAAGAAAAAAAAAATTTGAAGAAAATATTGAATTAAAAAAAAAACAAGAGAAATGTGAAAAAAATAATTTCAAGAACACTTTGAAGGAAGTATACCCAACGCAACTTGAAAAAAAATGATGAAAAGCACTGCCGTGAAGTCAGTAGCTTTTGAGCGCTCGTTCACCCACCTTTTAGGTAGATTCGCATTTTCAAGCTTTAGAAACCAATTGAAAAAAATTTGACAGCTGTCGAAAAAAATTCAAACTGAGGCGAAAATCCACACGTCATTGCCTTGGGTGACAAATTTTTTACTCGATAATTCGCTAGAATTTTTTATCTATGGTCTTGGTGATGCGATCTGAACGAAATACGTAGTTTGAACACATTATTCTTCATCTGTTTGCAAAATTTCATTCCGATCCAATGGGTAGATTCGAAATTAGAAAAAAATATTTTGGACGGCCATATTTACAGAACCCCTTGTCTAATTTTGCTATTGATGAACGTGACCGCGAAATTCGTGATCCGAACCTATCCTGAAAATTTAAAGTCCCTAGGCCTTTCCGTTCGAAAGTTATGATTTTCTATGGTTTCTATGGTTCTGGTCATGCGATCTGGAAAAAATGTAGCTTGAATATATCATTCTCCATTAAAATACAAAATTTCGTCACGATCAAATCCGTAGTTTTGAAATTATCAAGAAAACTAAATTTCAAACGACCATATTTACGGAACCCCTAGTCTTATTTTGCCCATTTATGAAAGTGACCGCGACATTTGAGATCCACACCTATCCTGAAAATTTCTAGTCCCTAGGCCTTTCCATTACAAAGTTATAATTTTTATGGTTTCTATGGTTTTGGTCATGCGATCTTAACAACATTTTGCATGTATCTTGAACGCGTCGTCCTCCATGTGAGTACAAAATTTCACCATGATCGAATCAGTAGTTTTCAAGTAATCAGGAGAACAAAATTTCAAGCGGCCATAATTACGGAACCCTCGGTCGAATTTTGCCCAATAACGAACTTGAACGCGGCATTCAAGATTTGAACCTACCCTGAAAATTTCAAGTTTCTAGGACGTTCCGTTCGAGTTTTCGTTTCTACGTACGACAAAATTCGAAAAATACAGACATCGTGACGAAATGATATAGCCCTCGTGTAAGTAGTACGAGCGCTAAAAAAAAAAGAAAAAAAAAAACAAAAAGGATTTTTTTTTAAAATAAAGAATTAATTTTCAAGAACACTTTGAAGGAAGTACACCCAACGCAACTTTAAAAAGACCGACATAATAAAGTTTCAAATTATTCGGAAAGAATTTCTCATTTTTTAAAAACAAAGGATATTTCAGTTGTAAATAAGACCAAGAACAATTTAGGCAGATAAATTAAAAACAATTTGGGCAGATATATTCAAAACAATATAAAGATAAAACAGATAAATCAAATAAATGTGGTGTATATAAATTAGCTTGCGGAGATTGCTCATGTTTTTACATAGGACAAAAAAGGAGGAATTTCTAAACAAGAGTACTAGAACATAGAAATTGTTTCATTAAAGGTAGAGGACTTTCGGCATACGCGTATCATTTGAAATTAATAATCATGCTTTCAAAGAAGACTTCGAAATTTTGCATACGGAAAATAAAAGTAGAAAATTGAAACTTTTGGAGAGCCTCCAGATAAATAAACAAAAATTGTCTGTTTTCCTACTAAACGATCAAATAGACTTGAACAATCACCATTATTAAATCTTTTTGAGGTAAAAAAACTTCAGTCTTTCTTCTAAATTATGTAAAAAAAAACTAACGTCAACAGATCTTAAGGCGGTAAGATAAGTATAATTTCATCCTTGGAAGCGTCATTAAGATATCATTAAAAATTCATCCCACACAAGTAGTTGCGCATACGATTAACCATTAAACCCCACACCCATATCCAATTATATTAGTTATTCTATTGTTGATGTGTCCATCGAAACTATTCAAGAGTTTTCATTTCATTTGAAGTTTTACCTGTACAAACGTAGATTATGCCAACCTCCATAATAATATGTTTGATTCCTGGGTGAATTAAAACATCAACCAAGAATATCAAACATATCTCACGGAAATCAGCTCAACACCATTAAAAAGTCACACAAGTGTAGTCAGGGCCCCGATCCTCCTGGGGGCACTGACCCCTAGGGGGGGGAAAATTCTCATTTCAGTTCCAACTTACCGTTATAGCTTTCCTAGGTCTCAAATTGGCGAGCTTCTTAGCCGCCGCATCGATGGACGCCGCGGCTCCCAGCAGCTCGTTCTCCGCTATCACAGTCGGATCATCGGGATCTACCCAGTCGGAACCTTTGAGGAGTTCAGCGACGCTCACGAGTTCCGTAACACACTGAGCTATCTTTCTGGAGATCGGCGGAAGGACGTGTTTGGCGTCCGCGCTGTTTCCTTGAAGAATTGCCAGGAGGAGTTCCCTGAATTGTTGCGCGCAATCGTTACCGGCATTTAGGGTTCTGTTTTTCAGTTCTGGCGACTCGGCTATGAACTGAGCGGCGCTCTGGAAAAAAAGTATGAAACATATTTCATTAATTTAATACGAGGTTTCTTACCTTGCAAATAACAAGCATATCCGAAATGGATTTTCTAGCCAAATTAGCCACAGCAATAATGTCTTCTTGTCTATTACTGATCCCAGCTGAAACTGCTTTAGCAGTAGCTCTAGTTATAGCCTTCGTACTCCTGATGATATCTTCCGCAGTAACTTCCTTTTTAAGACCATCCGTAGAATATAAAGCCTGAATAAACAAAAAAAAAGAAAGTCATAAGTGAAGATACAAACAAAACTAAAACGAATCTCTTCAAACATCACAACTTACTCTCATTTCTTGACCGATCACTTCAACAGTAGATTCCAAGGCTCTTGTACCGCGGGTGTGTTCATCCTCTACTGCTTTAACAGTCTTCAATAACGAAGTCACATTAGTAACCATCACCTGCAAGAAAATGATAGTAACAACACAATCACAGAAGCCCCTTGTCGATGTACAAACATGCGTTTAGATATCCATAATGAGATAAAAAGAAAATATAAGATAAAGAAATGAAAAACAAATTAACTGCTTGTATGAGAAAATTTTCTTTATCTTAAACCTTCTCCAAAAACCCATACATAGCTGAAATGGAAGAAATGAGTTAGTGAGAGATACACAACAGCAAGGATGACAATGACTGAAAAGGCACCCCATTCTAAACCACCAGGTATATAACATACCCTAAAACAAAACTAATAATACATACCAACAATCTCTTTGCAGTAGTGGTACCTCTCAAATTACAATGCATTCATTACACCAAACCACGAATTTTATTGACACATCAAAAGGGTGAACTTACACAAAGATTACAAAAATAAAGTAAGTAGGTATAGGAAATTAGAAAAAATAAAATTTAACATATATGTGTATGAATGAAGGGGAAGTCGAGCAAACAAGAAATTAAAAATTTATCAAGAATATTTCAAACATGACTTTCTCCTTTGCTCGATGAAAATACAAACACAAAACTGATCGATCAAGCAGTAGAAATTAAACATTGTGTGATGTCAGTTTGCAATCCACTGTCAGAATTCAAGTTCTCTTTGCTGTCACTTAAAAGTCTGATGAGCTCCTCCTCTTGGTCGGAGATCCACCAGTCGGTGTCTGAATCACCTGGCATCTGCCGAATTCCACCAAAAACATATCGTTTAAAATCCACCTCATAAATTTCTCGACCATGGTTAATCAATCATTCTCACTTCAAAACTGAGGTAGATAAGAAAATAAAAGAAAAGGACAAAATTCGACACGTTTATGTTTTGACAAAACAGATAGGTGTCTAACTTACCTTTCAAGATCAACCAATTTTTATGTCATGTTTTCGACCCTTCCTTCTTTATTTTCTCCTCTAAATTATTAATGAGAAAAACAATGATTGAAGCCATTCCAAGAATAAAGGTGGACTTTATACCGATACCGAATCCAGTGACCACATAGAGTCCTTGTCGAATTGTAACACATTTCCATGTGTTTGGTACTTGTTCAAGCCAATGAACATCATTATTTTTATTAACTTTTTCGTTATTAAATTAAAGTCCACCCAACTTCACCAAAAACATCGAACAAAAACAAGCACAAAACACATGCAAAATGTTAAAACATAAAAACGAAAAAGTACAATGATATGCAAGTTAGGTTTGGTTTGATTATACAATCTCTAAGGGAAATGCGAGGAATAATTATACTACAGTTTGAATTATATACATTTTTCTATATAATTTTTTTATAAACCAAAATTTCTAACTCAAACTCAATCTAAAAATATTAGACGTAATATTAAGAGGAATCATTCGAGCAATGCAATTTAAAATGTAAGAAAATAAATCGAAACTGATAGTAAAATTCGAGAAGTAAAACACATTCAATGAAAAACACGAATCATTGATCGTACCTTTGCGCTTTCCTTCAAATGGGCCATGGCGGGATCGTTGATTGGCTTGCCACTGGCCGCTTTCGTTGCGTGGATCAGATCTCCAAGAGCACTGGCCACATCTTTGACGGCATTGATCAACATTACTTGGGAATCAGGATTGTCAGAGCCCAGACTCGAGGCTCCAAACTTGACCACTTCGGCCAATTGGACTGAAAAAAAAGTTTTTGAAGTGATAACTTTTATGGGCGCGTTGGGCGCTTTCTGAGATGGGAATAAAACGGCAAACTCGCGTTACGCAACCACGGTCATCATAGAAAGCTTTTGAAATCGAGAGGCCGAAGGCCTCGAGTAGTTCCGAAAAATAAGACCGCGTAGCGGTCGTCTTATAGTATGCGACGTTTCTCGAATTAAATTATTTTCCTATTGACAATTCGTCAATTCTTTCGAAATTCGAACTTTTTAAGATTAATTGCGAAAAATACGACCGGTCATCTGGGCCACCACAGACGTTTCTCGAATTGAATTATTCGCCTATTGCAAATTCGTCAATTCTTTCGAAATTGGATCTCTTCAAAAATAATTTGGGAAAATACGACCGCATAGCGGTCGTCTTGGCCACCACAGATATTATGTGACGTTTCTCGAATTAAATTATTCGCCTATTGATAATTCGTCAATTTTTGCAGAATTCGATATTTTTAAGATTCATTTCGGAAAATACGACCGCGTAGCGGTCATCTGGGCCATCACAAATATTGTGTGATGTTTCCCGAACTAAATTATTCGCCTATTGACAATTCGTCCATTCTTTCGAAATTCGATCTTTTCAATATAAATTCAGTAAATTACGACCGCGTAGCGATCGTCGGGTCCACCACAGATAAAATGTGTCGTTTCTTGAATTAAATTATTCGCCCATCGACAATTCCTCAATTCTTTCGAAATTCGATCTGTTCTAGATTAATTTCGAAATACGACCGCGTAGCGGTCGTCAGGGGCTCCACTATCTTGAGTTTTCCACTTCGCTTCTAGTGAGTTGAGGACGATTTTCATTTTGAGCAGTTTCATTACTTATCGATAATTTTCAGTAATTTACGAAAAAAAAAAAAAAACAACCACCGAATAAGTGAAATAAAGGTAGTTGAGGATGAAAATGGGGTTAATAAGATCGAACATCGTCTCTGGCAACTATTGCACACTTATTTTGTGGGTTAACCATAATTTTTCGTAATTTTTTGAAAAAAAAAAACATTCCTCGACATCACAATCGAGGAAAATATGGTATTTCAAAAATAAACTTTTTGGGGCTTTCAAGTAAGATGAATAAGATCGAATATCGTCTCTGGCGAGTATTCCACACCTATTTTGTTGGTTTAAAATGATTTTATGTGAGTTTTTTGAAAAAAAAAAACATTCCTCGACATCACAATCGAGGAAAATATGGTATTTCAAAAATAATTTTTTTGGGGATGGGAAATGGGATGAATAAGAGCGAATATTTTCTCCGGCAACTATTCCACACCTATTTTGTGGGTTAACAATGTTTTTATGTGATTTTTTTTGAAAAAAAAAGCATTCTTCGACATTACTATCGAGGAAAATATGGTATTTCAAAAATAAACTTTTTGGGGCTTTCAAGTATGGTGAATTAGATCGAATATAACCTTTTGCAACTATTCGCCAACTATTTGGTACGCTAACGATGATTTTTCGTGATTTTCGAAAAAAAAATAATGGTCAAAAAAAAAAAACAACCACCGAGTAAGTGGAAATAAAAATTTCGAGGATACAGGTTTTTATGGATGGAAATGGGGTGAATTAGATCGAATATCGTCTCTGGCAACTTTTCCACACCTATTTTGTAGGTTTACAATAATTTTTCGTAATTTTTTCGAAAAAAAAACATTCTTCGACATCACTATCGAGGAAAATATGGTATGTTTTTCAAAAATAAACTTTTTGGGGCTTTCAGGTAACTATTTTGAAGGTTGACGATGATTTCTTGTGATTAAAAAAAAAAAAAAATTAATGGTCACCATAATTATAAGTGAGTTTCCACATGTTCTGAATACGAATGTGTGCAATATGCAAATATGCAACATATTAATATAATTTATTATTGCAGAATAATACACATTTTCGAATAAAGTTTCATCTTATTGTAATATTCAGTAACAATAATAAAATCATTTAGTATACTCGTAGCAAAGTTTTTCTGAAGCATATCCCTCCGTATTGTCCAAAAGATATCGAAAATACTGACCGGCAATAAAAGTTATCAACCATGCTACGCACACCAGTTTTTTGACTGACATGATTATTGGTGTAACTAACGACGGAAAAATAATCGAGATCGTGAATCGGTTTGAATCATAACCTGTCGAGGATGCCAGTTTTCGGTTAAATAAAGGGATATCTATAAATGAAGCTTATTCCCAGTTACTCACCAATGGTAGAGACAGAATTCTGGGCGGCAACCGCCAATTGCTCCTGGGTGGAAGCGGCGCCCGCCACCAAAGTCTTGGTATCCTCCACCAAAGCCTTCGCAGTCTTCAGGATATTCTCCCGGTGATCCGCGAAACTCTCATGCTCGTTCTCCGGGTTCAAATTACCAGCAGTGGCGAACATAATCGTAGTTTCCAGATCGCCTATGATGCCCGACACCGTGGAGGCGGCGTTGATGCAAGCCTGGGTACCTCTGGATCCCGACTGCAGGGTGGCGAGAACCCTCGCGACCTTCTCCGTGACGTTCCTGGAATAGTCTCCCAATTCCCTCAAAACTATGTCGTCCTTCTGGATGAGGCAATGACCTCCGGCTTGCACCAAGTCCACGCAGGCCCCGCCGAGCTGTTGCACGACTTCCTTGAGGCGCAGCCCCACCTCGCCGTTGGTAGCCGCCGCGGCCGCGCCGATGCTGTCGTTGGCCAACTGGGTGTACTTGCGGGATAGATCTGCAGAGAGCGGAGCCAAGTTTTGGGTGTCGGTGGAAGCTTTGGATGCCTAAGAAATAAAGACCTAGAACGAACAAATTTTTCGAAGCAGGAGCACTCACCATTTCTCCTGCAATCTTGGCTATATCTTTGGCGCATTCTACCATTCGCGTCTGGTAGTCGACGTAGTTGTCGTCGTCCGATATGATCAGGGACGCTCTGTTGTCGGAGAGGCGGGTCATGGCCCTCGTGAGGTTCTCCACCACGCCGGATACTATGCCGCTCTGGGTGGAGATGGCCTCTATGCTGCCCATCAGCTCTTGCAGGGCCTCTTTGGTGCAATTGGCGAATTCGTCGATGTCCGGATGGATCTGTATGGCCTAGAAAAATTTCAGGTATCGATAATTAATTTTACTCGCCCTGTCCCCAATTTCAAAAATATTTCGCATAGAGGTTCGTTATGGTCCATCATAGATATTATGTGATGTTTCTCGAAATAAATTCTTTCGAAATTCATCTTTTCAAGTGTAATTTCGAAAAATACGACCGCGTAGCGGTCGTCTGGGCCCTCATAGATTATATGTGACGTTTCTCGAATCAAATTATTCGCCCATTGAGAATTCGTCAATTTTTTTGAAATTCGAGCTTGTCAAGATTAATTTCTAAAAGTACGACCGCGTAGCGGTCGTCTGTGCCACTACAGATATTATGTGACGTTTCTAGAATTAAATTATTCGCCTAGTGACAATTCGTCACTTCGTTTGAAATCAATCTTTTCAAGATTAATTTCGAAAAAACGACTGCGTAGCGGTCGTTTGAGCCACCACAGATATTAAGTGACGTTTCTCGAATTAAATTATTATAATCTTTTCGAGATTAATTTAGGTAGGTAGGTATCAATAATTAATTTGTACCTTAACGCCCTCTTACCAATTTCAAAAATATTTCGCATAGAGATTCGTTATGACGTTTTCATGCTACAGTTTCAATAAGAGCACTAGCAAATCACTCGGAAAATATTCCGAGAAAATCTAAACAGAAAATTGGTATTTCAAGAACACCTTGCCTGATATTCAAGGAATACCACCGTAGGAGAAGTACAATGTTGCCACGTATATTTAGGTTAGGTTAGGTTAAGTTAGGACAGTGTTGAAACAATTCTTGAAATGAATCAATATTTAGGTTAAGTTAGGACAGTGTTGGAAAATTCTTGGAATCATTCGTGATGTTTCGAAAAAAAAATGAATGAAAAAATTCATCGACATCACTATCCAGGAAAATGATATTTCAAAAATAAATTTTTTGGGGCTTTCAAGTAAGGTGAATTAGATCGAATAAAATCTCTTGCAACTATTACCCAACTATTCTGTAGGCTTACGACGATTTTTCGTGATTTTTGAAAAAATAATAATGGTCCCATTTTCGATAATTCTCAGGAATTTACGAAAAAAAGACAACCACAGAATAAGTGAAAATGGAAATTTCCAGAATACAGGTTTTTATGGATGGAAATGGGGTGAATAAGATCGAATATCGTCTCTGACAACTTTTCCACACCTATTTTGTTGGTTTATTTAAAATGATTTTTTGTGATTTTTTCGAAAGGAAAAACATTCCTCGACATCACAATCGAGGAAAATATGGTATTTCAAAAATAAATTTTTTGGGGCTTTCAAGTAAGGTGAATTAAATCGAATATAATCTCTTGGAACTATTCCCCAACTATTCTGTAGGCTAACGATGATTTTTCGTGATTTTTGAAAAGAAAATAATGTTCCCATTCTCGATCATTTTCAGGAATTTACGAACAAAAGACAACCACAGAGTAAGTGAAAATGGAAATTTCAAGAAAACAGGTTTTTATGGATGGAAATGGGGTGAATAAGATCGAATATCGTCTCTGGCAACTATTCCACACCTATTTTATGGGTTAACAATGATTTTGCGTGATTTTTTTGAGAGAAAAAAAAAATTCCTCGACATCAATATCGAGGAAAATATGATATTTCGAAAATAAATTTTTTGGGGCTTTCAAGTAAGGTGAATTAGATCGAATATAATCTCTTTGAACTATTCCCCAACTATTCTGTAGGCTCGCGATGATTTTTCGTGATTTTTGAAAAGAAAATAATGTTCCCATTCTCGATAATTTTCAGGAATTTACGAAAAAAAGACAACCACAGAGTAAGTGAAAATGGAAATTTCAAGAAAACAGGTTTTTATGGATGGAAATGGGGTGAATAAGATCGAATATCGTCTCTGGCAACTATTCCACACCTATTCTGTGGGTTAACAATGATTTTGCGTGATTTTTTTGAAAGAAAAAAAAAATCCTCGATATCACTATCTAGGAAAATATGATATTCCGAAAATAAATTTTTTGTGGCTTTCAAGTAAGGTGAATTAGATCGAATATAATCTCTTTGAACTATTCCTCAACTATTCTGTAGGCTCACGATGATTTTTCGTGATTTTTGAAAAGAAAATAATGTTCCCATTCTCGATAATTTTCAGGAATTTACGAAAAAAAGACAACCACAGAGTAAGTGAAAATGGAAATTTCAAGAAAACAGGTTTTTATGGATGGAAATGGGGTGAATAAGATCGAATATCGTCTCTGGCAACTATTCCACACCTATTCTGTGGGTTAACAATGATTTTGCGTGATTTTTTTGAAAAAAAAAAAAATCCTCGACATCACTATCTAGGAAAATATGATATTCCGAAAATAAACTTTTTGTGACTTTCAAGTAAGGTGAATTAGATCGAATATAATCTCTTTGAACTATTCCTCAACTATTCTGTAGGCTCACGATGATTTTTCGTGATTTTTGAAAAGAAAATAATGTTCCCATTCTCGATAATTTTCAGGAATTTACGAAAAAAAGACAACCACAGAGTAAGTGAAAATGGAAATTTCAAGAAAACAGGTTTTTATGGATGGAAATGGGGTGAATAAGATCGAATATCGTCTCTGGCAACTATTCCACACCTATTCTGTGGGTTAACAATGATTTTGAGTGATTTTTTTGAAAGAAAAAAAAAATCCTCGACATCACTATCTAGGAAAATATGATATTCCGAAAATAAATTTTTTGTGGCTTTCAAGTAAGGTGAATTAGATCGAATATAATCTCTTTGAACTATTCCTCAACTATTCTGTAGGCTCACGATGATTTTTCGTGATTTTTGAAAAGAAAATAATGTTCCCATTATCGATAATTTTCAGGAATTCACGAAAAAAGGAGAACCACAGAGTAAGTGAAAATGGAAATTTCAAGAAAACATGTTTTTATGGATGGAAATGGGGCGAATAAGATCGAATATCGTCTCTGGCAACTATTCCACACCTAATTTCATGGGTTAACAATGATTTTGAGTGATTTTTCTGAAAGAAAAAAAAAATTCCTCGACATCACTATCGAGGAACATTTCGAAAATAAATTTTTTGGGGCTTTCAAATAAGGTGAATTAGATCGAATATAATCTCTCGCAACTATTCCCCAACTATTTTGCAGGTTTACAATGATTTTCCATGATTTTTTTTTTTCGAAAAAAAAAAAAACATTCCTCGACATCACTATCGAGGAAAATATGGTACTTCAAAAATAAAGTTCTTGGGGCTTTCAAGTAAGGTGAGTTAGATCGAATATAATCTCTTGCAACAATTCCCCAACTATTTTGTAGGTTGACGATGATTTTTCGTGATTTTTTCACATGTTCTGAATACGAATAATATTTTTTTAACTTGAAAAAAAAAAAAACATTCTTGAATGATTCGCTATGGTTTTCACTGATGGCAAATTATTTTTGATGCAGATTTCCAGGTTAATTTTCAAAACTTTCGGAAGTTATAATTTTCTATGGTTTCTATGATTCTGGTCATGCGATCTGGACAAAATTTCGCATGTAGCTTGAACACGTCATTTTTCCATCTGAGTGCAAAATTCCACCTCGATCAGTAGTTTCGCAGTAATTAGGAGAATAAGGAAAATTTTCAAATTTTTTTCAATTGTTTTGGAGAGTGACATTATCGATCTTTATATTTTTGCTATTTCCACGAGTGAACTCGGATAAAATCACTATTTCCCTGAAGTTTTTCTAAATTCTCACCCACCCAGCACCTCTGTTCACTCCCGTTCCCGTTTGAAAAATCTGCATAAATACTAGTGTGCCATCATTGAAAACCATCAAGAATCATTCAAGAATGCTCATTTTCAATGGAAAATATTTGAAAATGGAAGCGAGCGTTGAAGTAAAAATTAATGAGGGTTTTATTACTCACTTTGGGGTTACCGCCACTGTCCTTGGTAGAGTAGATGAGCTGAAGCGCCGACTCCGTCACCGACTTGACCTGATCCAGAATCTGTTCCTGCTGCTTCGAGTTGTTCAGGTTGGAGGCGGCCCCGATGGTGCCCTGGATCAACGGCTCGAAGTACTGCACCATCTGGTTGACGGCGTGTCCGATGTTCTCCGCCTCGGACTTCGAGGCGTACCTCAAGGGTTCGATGGTGTCGTACAAACCGGCGGCGGCTCTTTCCACCTGCTGGCTGTAAACCGGCAACGTCGCCCCCCTCCTCGGGGCCAAGGACTGAGAAACGGCGTCCATGCAGGCCGCGTCGATGCTCCTCAGGTGGTTGTTCAGGGTGTTGGCGGCGATCTCGCATTCGTTCCTTCCAGGAGCGTTGTTACTGTGAGATAATAGTTATTTATGTCATAAGGGTCATAAAGACGATAATTATGGTACAAGTCGTGAATGTTATCCGATAACACGACGTGTGCCATAATGATTGTTTATGATTCGTATTACATGAAATTTTTTATCTGATGGCATTTATATCAATACATTTTCGAAAAATTGAAAACTGCATTTTTGACAAGTCACAATGACGATTACTTTTAAAGAAGTAAGTATATGTGTAGTTTCAAATAGTAGTACGTTTGTGAGCTGTGCTTTGCCATTTCCTTGACAACGTCAGGTTGTAACGGCAATATTTCTTCATCTGCTGTCAAACAATTGTCACATAGAATTGAATATAATTTGAATAATAATGAGTGATTCTAAAACTGGTAGTTTGCCTTCTGATTTGGAAGAAATGACGCGAAATATCGTGGACTCCGTTTTGCCGGAAAAATCACGGAGTGTATATGAAATAGCGTTTAATCGATACGAAGAATGGTGTTCTATTGAAAATCAAGAATATCACTCATGAAAAAGTATGGTTGGCTTACTTTGAATGCTTATCTAAGGAAAGAAAACCATCTTCTCTCTGGTCGTATTATTCGATGATAAGAAGTATTTTATTAACAAGAAAAAACGTCGATATTAGCAAGTACCTACAGCTGGTTGCATTACTAAAACGTAAATCAGAAGGTTACAGAGCTAAAGAATCCAAAGTTTTTACTAAACAAGATGTCACAAAGTTTTTAACGGAAACATCAGATGATATTATGATGACTATGATGATACCATATTTATTTCAAAAAGTTGCTATGATAATTGGACTAAGTTGAGCAAGCAGAAGAGAGGAACTGACAGATATGAATGTTGAAAATATGATAGATGAAGGATCCGTTTTTAGAATAATTTTACCGAATACAAAAACAAAGGTAATGCGAAAGTTTTTGTAACAACAGGAAATATCCCAGGATTGAATATGGTAGAACTTGTCAGACGATATGTGAAAATACGACCTTGCAACACAAACCATCGACGTTTTTTGTCACTTGTAAAAATAAGAAATGCACGAAACAACCCGTTGGAATTCACACCTTTGGTAGAATGCCAAAAGTTTTTGCCACTTTTTTTAATTAATCTCATCCTGAAGAATATACCGAACATTGTTTTCGGCGATCGTCTGCTTCATTTTTTGCCGATTTTGGAGCTGATCTGTGTGAAACCGTGAAACGCCATGGCGGATGGAAAAGCAATACTGTTGCTGAAGGTTACATCGAAAATTCGAAAGATCAAAAGAAAAAAATATCAGAAGCAATTTTTGATGCCAACAACCGAACAGAATTACAAGTTTACAGAAAAGCATCAACCACTGATGTGAAAACTCTAGAATCCATTGGAATTGATATTGCAAATCGTAGAAATTGAGCTTGAACCATTTATAATAAATAGTTTTGTACATAGTTATGCATTTTGAATAAACTTTTTGAGCGCTCGTACAACTTACACGAGGGCTATATCATTTCGTCACGATGTCTGTGTTTTTCGATTTTTGAGCCGAAAATGATCGTCAAACGATAGAGTTCAACTCACTGATGACGAATCCGTCGGAAAATTTGAGTCTGTCCGTCCGGCCGTAAGCACGATAACTCTCGAACGGATCAACCTAGAGACATGAAATTTTCAGAGTAGGTTCAGATCCCAAATGCCTCGGTTAAGTTCGTTAATGGGCAGAATTCCACCGGGGGTTCCGTAAATATCGCCGTTCAAATTTTTCGTCTCCTGATTACTTTGAAACTACAGATTCGATCAAGATGAAACATTGCACTCAAATGGAGAATGAGGTGTTCAAGCTACATGTGAAATTTTGTCCAGATCACATGACCAGAACCATAGAAATCATAGAAAATTGTAACTTTTGAACGGAAACGCCTAGGGACTTGAAATTTGCAGGATAGGTGTGCATCTTGATTGTCGTGATCACTTTCATCTATGAGCAAAATCATACTAGGGGTTCCGTAAATATGGTCGTTTGAAATTTGGTTTTCTTGATCATTTCAAAACTACAGATTCGATCGTGACGAAATTTTGTATACTAATGAAGAATGATATATTCAAGCTACACTTCTCCAGATCACATGACCAGAACCATAGAAACCATAGAAAATCATAACTTTCGAACGGAAAGGCCTAGGGACTTGAAATTTTCAGGATAGGTGTGGATCTGAAATGTCGCGTTCACGTTTATCAATGAGCAGAATCATACTAGGGGTTCCGTAAATACGGTCGTTTGAAATTTTGGTTTCTCGATAATTTCGAAACTACGGATTCGATCGAGATAAAATGTTATATTTTAATCGAGAATGATATATTAAAGCAATATTTTGTCCAGATCGCATGACCAGAACCATAGAAACCATAGAAAATTGTAACTTCTGAACGGAAAGGCCTAGGAAGTTGAAATTTTCAGGGTGGGTTTGGATCGCGAATTTCACGGTCGAGTTCATCAATGAGCAAAATTAGACTAGGGGTTCCGTAAATATGGTCGTTTGAAATTTGGTTTTCTTGATCATTTCAAAACTACAGATTCGATCGTGACGAAATTTTGTATACTAATGAAGAATGATATATTCAAGCTACACTTCTCCAGATCACATGACCAGAACCATAGAAACCATAGAAAATCATAACTTTCGAACGGAAAGGCCTAGGGACTTGAAATTTCCAGGATAGGTGTGGATCTGAAATGTCGCGTTCACGTTTATCAATGAGCAGAATTATACTAGGGGTTCCGTAAATACGGTCGTTTGAAATTTTGGTTTCTCGATAATTTCGAAACTACGGATTCGATCGAGATAAAATGTTATATTTTAATCGAGAATGATATATTAAAGCAATATTTTGTCCAGATCGCATGACCAGAACCATAGAAACCATAGAAAATTGTAACTTTTGAACGGAAAGGCCTAGGAAGTTGAAATTTTCAGGGTGGGTTTGGATCGCAAATTTCACGGTCGAGTTCATCAATGAGCAAAATTAGACTAGGGGTTCCGTAAATATGGCCGTTCAAAATATTCTTCTCCTGATAATTTCGAGACTACCGATTTGATTGGAATGAAATTTTGCACCTAGCTGGGGAATAATGTATTCAAACTACGTGCGAAATTTTGTCCAGATCGCATGACCAAGACCATAGATACCGTATAAAATTCTAGCGAATTATCGAAAGAAAATTGGTCAGCTGAAGCACTGACATGAAGTCTGGAGTTTCGCCATAAGTTAGGATATATTAGGAAAATGCGAATCTAACTACCAGGTGCATGTACGAGCGCTCAAAAGCTCCTGACTTCACGGCAGTGCTTTTCGTAATTTTTTTTGATCACACCATCGCATGTTTTTTATATAGAATTTCATTACGGTAAGTATTGTGCAGATTACAACCATGAGGTTGGCCACGATCTGCGAGTCGTCCACCAACATTGTTTTCACGGATTCTGGCAAGAAAGATATTAGTAGAGATCGATTTTTGATAAAAGGTGTAGAATATGGATTTTGATGAAATTTTCACAGGAGCCAAAATATTTCATGAAATGAATGAAAAAAATTGAAACACAGGCGTGTACATTTTTTTTACTTCGAGAGACATTGTTAGAACGGATTTTTCACATGTTTTCATCATATAACAGCACTGTATCATAAAGATTTTTCAAAACAAAAAGGAATGAAATAATGTGAAATTTCATGCATTTGGAGTGTTTAAATCCGAAAAATGTCTCCTTTGAAGCAATTAAATATTAAAAAAATCCGTTCCGCGGCTATATTTTATGTTTTTCATTTCAGCTCCTGTAGAAAAGAAATATAAATCAAAGAGGTGACCATGTTCCACAACTTTTCTTTCTTCTTGCTTACCATCCAACATTTTGACCCTCAGAGTTCTCAGTTTTTTTTCTGTATTCTAAGAGGTCCCCGTTCCTGAGTTGATAACGGTACTTAGTACTATAATGAATTCATTATGATACTTAGTACCATAATGAGCTTCCTTATGTCACCAAAATTGAGTAACATAACGTTGTCATCATGACATACCATCAGATGAATAAATTAAGAACGACAAATTAAATCGACAATAATTCCAACTTACCGAATATTTGTAACCAGCAGCTTCATCGAATCCGAAACCTGTTTGGACGTGCTGGCGAACTGTTGCCAAGTCGAGGGATCTTTGGGCATCACGATGAGGTTCTTGGCGGTGTTGATGACGGAACTGGAACTGTCGATGAGTCTATTCGCCGGGTCCAAGATCGGCTGCTGGGACTGACGTGCTTGATGGGAAATCTTGGCGGGGATGCTGGCGAACTCGCTGGAACTCGCGTAGATACACAAACTGTTCACCGCGTCTGGAGAATATTGGAGGTAAGATACAAAAAATTAGAACCAAATTAATAAGTACCTAGAAGAGGCCCAGTTGCCTCAGCGCAGTTCCTCCTGTTCTCCTCCGAGTAGGCGAGGTCCAAAGCTTTGATCTGTTTAACCAAAGCTGACGTGGAGTTGGCAACAGCCTTGGCACTTTGCACGAATTGACGTTTCGCCACAGGGTTCGACGTTTTGGCGCTGGCCACTCTGCAGGAGTTACAAAGGGCACTTGTGTGTTTAGCGATGAGGGTCGCGGCGTCCAAAACTTGCTTTTGTGGACTCGAAGGAGAAGCAAGTGCTGCGCAACCTTGATGGATGGCTTGGGAAGCCCTAGCGAATTGTGCTTGGTCCACCAGACCTGGACGTCCTGCCATACTGGTAGGATCGGATATGGCAATCTAAAAGGAGAGAAGTAAGCGTTTGGATTGTCATCGAATGTTGTCTACTCACTAAGTAGGCACTCTGAGCTGAAGCTTCCACCAGATTACATATGGCACCACTGAATATCTTGATGTTATCGCAGAACTTCTCATGTTCCGACATTTTGGCACTGCTTGTGATTCCAGTCATGGCGTCACCTTGGGATAAGAATATTATAAAAAAAAAACTATAAAAAGCACTGCCGTGAAAACAGGAGCTTTTGAGCGCTCGTTCATGCACCTTGTGGATAGATTCGCATTTTCCAATTTTAGAAACTAATTGATGAAATTTTTAACAGCTATCCAAAGAATGACAGCAGCATAAATCAGTTGTATTTGGGAGGTGATATGAGATAGTCGTTATGGGGTGCGCGAATAAATTACAGTAAAAAAAATAAATCGATTTTGCGGGTGTGAAATGAGTGCGTCAGTGATGAGACATTGAGTGTGACACACGGGAGTTAGTAATACGTGATGTGTTCAGTGTTTTGATGTGATAAAATCAGAAAAAAATCGTAAGTACTGTTATGGAAATTAAAACATGATCATATTTCTCAAAGTTTCAAAAATTTATTTCAATCTAAATTTTTGAAACTTGAAACGAGAAATATGATCATGTTTTATTTCCATAACAATTCCCCTAATTCAATATTTTCAAATTTTTGTTGAAGAAAAAAATTATCGGATATTAAATTTGAGGAAATGTTATGGAAATTAAAACATGATCATATGTATTTCTCAAAGTTTCAAAAATTTAGATCAAAATAAATTCAAATATATCACCGAAAATTCAAGAACTTTCAAACATCTCTTACTTCATTCAGTGAATCTGATCAACTCATAAATTATTGTAATATTATATTTTCAAAAAGGGTTCATTATATTTGAAAAGAAGAATATGAATTGGTTAAAATTATTAATTTTAAATAGTTGAGTTCAGTTAAGTTATGTTTATGAAGTATATTAAAATAATGATGTATATGAAATGAAAAGTGGAAAGAATCTATCAAGAATGTTGGAATACCTAGGAAATGCGATATAAAATAATATGGACGAAATAAAGGAGGCCAGATGACAATCGAGGAAAAAACGTCAAGGTGGAAATTGATCTTTCAAAAGGGTTCTTGAATTGAAAAGACTTCGAAATATGTATATTTTTATAACGAGTTGGATGGAACCTGATTAACAAGTAGATATCAACGAACAGTGATGGAAGGAAAAGAGAAACCTTAAAGGAGTTGACCTTATCGTAATATTGGAGTTTAGGAATTTTATTGTCAACTACAGACTACAGACAAGCCAGGGATAGTTGAGGAACTTTATTTATACTAATCTTTTCACTGTGAGTGTGTTCATTTATATGTACATAGTTCAAAAGGATTTATAATTTAGAATTTCCATTTTATTAGAATTAGTCTATTAAGTTGTTTGTGTTTGGTTTTGAGAAATAATATAATTTGTATAGATATTATTGATTGTTCACCTCTTTGAGATAGAGTCTTGGGCAAATCAATTGGAAAATTGAACAAAATTCTTTAATATTGTTATTGGATATAAATTATTTTCAAAATTTAAATAAATTTCTTTAATTTCACAGTAGAGCCAAAAAGTACACATAAAAAACTTTTGAAACAAGTTGACTTTTCGGAATGTCCGATCAATTCTCAAATCTTATTTTGTGGCAAAGGTTTTCATGAATCAGTTGTATTTGAGAAGCGATACGAGATGGTCGATTTGCGAAGCGTGAATGAATTAAAGTAAAAATCGATTTGGCGGGTGTGAAATGAGTGCGTCAGTGATGAGACATTGAGTGTGACACACGGGAGTTGGGGAAACGTGATGTGTTCAGTGTTTTGATGTGATAAAATGATTTTTCGAAATAACCGGTTAATTCTCGAATTGTTTATTACGTATTTTGGGTATATCGATACAATAACGTCCGGCAATGTTATTAGAAATCAATATTGGATATTTCTTGGGACATGGAACTGATTTTTTGAAAAAATTTTACACCCGAAAATGAGGTTATTATCGATTTTCATCCTAGTCGATATACAGTTCGCGGTTTAATTATGGAACAAATTCGTTTTGTTGTTATTAAATCGTTTTTGTGACATTGAACTAATTTTTCGAGTATTTTGCCCATATTTCGATTAAAATTAGGCATATGGAGGAAAAAGTTCAAATTCGGCATGTTCTCCATTAGTATACAAAATTTCGTCACGATCGAATCCGTAGTTTTGAAATTATCAAGAAAACAAAATTACAAACGACCATATTTACGTGGAAGTAGAACGAGCGCTGAAAAAAAATTCTCACTCACCCAATACTTTGCTCTTATCGATAACACTATCCAACGACTCGTAATACGAAAATTCGTTAACAGGTTCAGCAGGATTCTCCAGAAGATGCCTGGTCGCTTGAATCTTCCTCATGGCGTTATCGCATTCGTTCTGTCCAGGCGCAGCGGACGTGCAAACGTTAACCAAGAAGTTGATGCTGTCCGTAACCGCCCTCGCGGCCGCCGCCAATTGATTCTTCCCGTTCGGCAAGTTGGGATCGGCCGATAGGGATTTGGCCGTCGTCAACAGCGTGCTCGAACTCGTCGAAACGCTCTTCAAAGAATGGACCATGTGGCCCTTAACCTCCACGTCCGACGTCTGACCGGCCATCTCGAGGGAAACGCTCAACAGGTCGTGGAAGGCGGCGGAGAAGTCTTTGGAACTGGAGGCCAACTGGGTTGGGCTCCTCACGGATACCACAACGCTAGAACTGGCTTCGTTAAGATTTGCTGCGGCTGTGTTTAGTTCTTGTTGTAGCTCTCCGTAACTCTTCGAAGTTGGTGGTAAGTTATTAAGACTTATTATTGAAGTCCACTCGATAATGTTAGTAATGGCATTGTCAACGTCTTTTTGACCTGGAAGACAGCCGACTGTTCTATTTAAAGAGTCAGCAATGTCTGAAAGGAAAAAACTAACGATAAAGATATCTGAAACAGAGAAATTAAATGTGAGACATGGAGGAAAGCAGAGCAGAAACCAACTATCTACAATGGAACTAACGAAATTGAGGTAAACTAGTGGAAATAGACGAAAATTTTCAACCCTACCATTCTAAGTGGTTCCAAATGATGTTTTCGGTTTCTTTAAACCAATCATCCCCTTTTATCATCTCTTCAAGGCCGTTTGTGAACCAAACATCGGCAATTATTGGTCTGAAACCAATCACCTCTCACATTTCCGACAGTGGTTGGTAGGATGTGAAATTTACCATCTGAACACTTAATTAAGTACTTAATTCGTGAAATCAACGAAGGGAAATCATTAATCTCACAACGCTTCATTTTTCGGTCAGTAAACACGAGTTAGGCACTTTATTCTTCACATTTCTAGGCGTTCTCACGACTTCGATTTTTTCTGGTATCGACTAGGCCAAAAGAGTAATCTCTATTCCCGTCTATTCGAATTATTGCATGTACCGAAATGTCTTCCAATTTATTACATAGTGAATAAAAATTATGGCTTTTTATCAAGGATCCGAAACATCTGTTGTGGTTTTTCAAAACTCTTAACATAACGAAAATGAGGTAAACTAGTGGAAATAGACGAAAGAGCAAAAGTTCAAAGATGATGCAAATGTAAAATTAAAAATAGATAAGAAACATGCAAGAATGAAGAAGGCAAAGCGAGTTTCAATTTAAAGAATTTTCTCACCTCTCGCAGCAGTTTGGAGGCCATTCGTGACGCCCACAGTATGCAGACTCCTTTGTGCCTCCTCGATCAACCTGGCTGAATGGCTCAGAACTTCTTTGTTGGAACCGATCAACTTTCTCTGAACATCGATATTATTGGTAGTCGCAGCTACAGTTCTGACCGAACTGGTCAAAGCCCTCAAACTCTCGGCCGTATCCCTCGCGGCTTGAGAAGTGTATGGTTCATTTCCTTGAGCGGCGGCGCTCATCAGCTGAGCGACCCCTTGGTTCACGGCCTTGCTGCTGGCGGACATCAGTTGCGCCCCCTTTTCGTTGCTGTCTCCCGGAAGCGGTCTCAGAGAGTGCATCTGGACCGCTCTCTCGAACTCCTCGAGTTCCTCCTGTAAGCTGTCGATGAGCTGGGAGGCTGCTTGGAAGCCGAGGCCTTGACAGGCCGGTTTGGCGCGGGTCAAGGCGTTCCTCAGCTCGCTGAGGTCAGAGTTGAATTGTTGGCTGGTTATGGATAGTCTTTCGGTGATTGCTTGGTTCGATAGGGTTGGTAGTACCGAACGAGATGACTGGACGAACCTTACGGCGGGCTGCGGAAGAAATTGGATGAGTATCTGATTCCAAGTTAGATATTTCGCGAGCTCGAAAAGATATTCGGGTTTTCGAGGTGAAGAAGCAGGCTTTCCAACGGTAACCGAAACGTCCCCTATTTCGAATTCCAAACGTATGAAAAAAGCTGATCAACTAGACTACGATTTTTATTACTTACGAGTTTTACAAAACCACGACACGTCGTAGTTGTAATGAAAATCGTAAACAAGTTGATAAGTAAATACTAAGTTGATTATGGATTTTCATCACGAGTCAGAAATACCTGTTATAAAAGTCTCAAGTAATGAAAATCGTAGTCTAGTTGATTAGTAGTAATAAATTGAAAGACTTAATAACATTTCATTTTATGCAGAATTAATTCAAATAGTGAGGAATAGAGATTATTTCTTTTGCCTGGTCGATACAAGAAAAATCGAAGTAGTGAGAACGCCTAGAAATTGTAAACATTAATATATTAATTTAAATATTTGTTAAGTCTACTTGCTTAGCGTTGAAATGTTGAAAACCGAAACTCAAGAGTTTTGAAGGACCCACGAATAAAGTGCCTAACGTGCGTTTAATGATAAAAAAATGAAGCGTTATGAGATTTATAATTTCCATTCGTCGATTTCACGAATTTAGCACTTAATTTTGTTTAGTTTAGATGGAAAATTTCACATTCTACCACCGCTGTCGGAAATGTGAGAGGTGATTGGTTTCAGACCAATAATTGGCGATGTTTGGTTCACGAACCGCTTCCAAAAGATAATAGGAGGGGGTGATTGGTCATTTGGAACAACCTAGAATGATTGGGTTGAAAATTTTCTTGAGACGAAATGAAGATCGGGGAAAGGCAGTGGTTTTTGGGGACTCTGTCGAAAGAGTGGTTTTTGGGTTATCAACATTTGGGCTGGGCGAGTAGACTAAACAAATACTTGAATTAATACATTAATTCTTCACATTTCTAGGCGTTCTCACGACTTCGATTTTTTCTTGTATCGACTATGCCAAAAGGAATAATCTCTATTTTATTGTATCGAAATGTTGTTAAGTCTTCCAATTTATCACACAGTAAATACAAGGTAAATTATGGATTTCCATCAAGAAAATTTCTACTCACATGTACGAACACTTCGGCAACATACATAAGCTCGCTCTGGTTGAAGGCATCTTGAGGACTAGCAGCATTGGCCTTTATGGAATCCACCAACGGAGGGATGTGCTCAGCGAATTCTTGGGTATCGCTGATCAAAGTCTCCCTCGTCGCGGAATTGGAGTTATACTGATTACTGGACTGGGCGGCTGTGATACACTGGGTGGCCGACGACACAGCTTTCCTCGCGCAGACCTGCACCGTTTCGACCATCTTCGCCCTAAACGCCGGCGTGGTGGCCGCCACGATCGTGATATCCCTCAACTCTTCCGCCGTACGTCTCAGAGCGTCCTGACATCCGACGTCTTGCGGATAGTTGGCGCATTGCCTCGCAGCTTCGACCATCTTCGCGGTCGCGTCCGCCAGAGTCTTGGCCGCGCCAAGAAGACGCCTCTGGATGTCCGAATCCGGCAACCTTTCAGCCTCCCCTTTGATGCTCTGGATGAGCTGGGCGGTGGCCTGCCCCAGACGCCTCGCTTGACGCACCATCTCGTTGGGATCCCCGGAGGCGGCGGACAGCTTATCGGTGGCGGTGTAAATCTGCTCCACGCTGTATTCTTGAACGCTCTCCCTCGCCCTCTCCCTGGAAGCGTGCTTGATGTGGGTCAGGAGATCGTTCAGGGTCCTGGACACTTCGGAAGCGGCCAGTCTCAACTGGCCGTTCAACTCTTCGTCCCTCGAAGTCTCGTTGCAGACCGCCACCAGATTCTCGACGGCTTTGGCCACTTCCCTCACCGCCATGGTGAGCTGTTCTTGGCACGCGGTGGAGGTGAGGGTGGGCGCCACGACCTTCGCGCACGCCACGAGTTGGGAGGTGGCGAGGGCGCATTGGGTGGCGGCTCCGATGACCCTGTTTTGGGTCTGTTGGTCTTCGCAGGTGGAGGCTATGTTCTTGGCTTTGAGGACCAAGGCGGCTGTGGTGTTGGCCACGGCTTTAGCCAGTGATAACAGCATGTCTTGTAGTTCTTTGTTTTCGATTGTGTCTTCCCCGATTGTCGCCAAGACTTGGGTGCTGGCTTCGCCGACCCTCGTGGCGGCGTTGAGAAGAGATTGTCTCGTCTGGAATTCGAAAAAAACCTGTAAATAAAATTTGAGTTTACATAAAGGATATCCTACCTCCTTAGACTCAGGTTCGGCGGCTTTCAACAGATCGCTGAAGGCGAAGCACATCTTCCTCGTAGCATCCAACAGTTTCTCCCCCATATTCCTATCCTCCATAAGAGCTGCTATCATCTTAACATCTTTGGTAACTTCCGGCAAATTACTTCCAATAGTCGTTATAGCAGCGCCAACAGCTGTATGATCAACTTCGTCCTGGTTTCCTCCAGTTAACGTCACCACCTGAGCGGTGGCGGCGTTCATGGCCGCTATGGAGGATCCGACGTTCTGCTTTCTGGTGTCGAGGGTGACTTGTTTCCATTTCATGGAGGAGGCGTCGGTTCCGAGTTCTGGTATTTGAGCTCTGGTTTCCAGTTCGTACTCGGATTCTTTTATTCTCGTTTGGGTTTGGGTGATGGTGGAAACGAGGGCTCTTTGTGGTTCGGTGAGAACTGATGTTACCTTCGTCTGTTGCGCCTAGAAGTCGATATTCGTGAGGACGTTGCGGAGTGAGGTGCTTCTTGATTTTATATCGAAATATGTAAACAGTTTTCGCACAAACTATAATTGTTACGATGGTTTTGAAAATTCGGCAGAGGATATACTTTGGAAGAAATAAATTTGTTTGTTACATGTATCCATGCTTCTTTCGATATGTGCAAGTTACAAACACATCAAAAAAGTCTGAGGATATTTAGAGAAAGTATTGCCATGGCCAGCGCAATATCCAGACCTGAATACAATCGAGCATGATTAGAACATTATGTGATTAATCCACATGGTGGCATTACTTTGATTGTTGTTTTCAAAATTTTTCGTATTTTGTTTCTTTATGGTTTTTTTTTGGTATTTCAGCAAGTTGTCACATTATTTTTTTCACTATGGAACATTCAATTATGAAATATATGTTTTTTTTTATTGTCTGAAATACCTTCTATTTGAGAGAATATCCCTAGACTTTTTCCATGAATTCATTTATTTACAGATTTTAGTTGTGTTAGCTAGATCTAAGTATGTACAAATCTCTATGTACCTACTCTGCCTGAAGTTCCGTGTTAAATGCATGAAATAAACATAAAAAATCAATGATGTCTTGAACTTTTCGTTTAGATCATTTGAGAAGAAAATGCGGCAAAAGTGTAGAATATGGTCACCGATCGGATTTTGATAAAATTATTACAGGAGCTTCATAAAATGAATAGAAATCATCAAAGTAAAAAAATTTTGAGCTGAAATCACTCTGAACGCATGAAATTTTACATTATTCGGTTCGAAATATTCTAACACGACAAATGGCAGAAAATAACTGAGATGACAAGCAGTTAATACCAACTGCACAACAGACAACTGAATTGAAGGATTGCGACGTTGCCAATTCTATAAAATGTAATATTATATTTCATATTCCATCACGTGAAATATTCTCTTTTCCCAATCGTACTCATAATTCAAAGAAAGAATTAGCAAAAAATTATGAAACGTCGTGAAGAAATAATACCTTGCAATCCGGATAACCTAGGTTACGTAGCCCTCATATTTTTCATTTTCCTTTCAATCGATTTATATTTCGGTAGAATTAGGTACCTTAAGGATAGTTTTAAATAAATAATCAAAAAAACAACAATTTCGAAAATAGGAAAAAATGTCGTCTGTTGTGCAGTTGGTATAAATTGATTGTCATTTTGGTCATTTGTCTTTGGAGAATATTCCAAATCAAATAATATTGACTTTCATGCATTTAGAGTTTTTTTAGCTCAAAAATTGTTTTTTTTTGTGTAATAAAAGTGAAAAATTGTTTCACGAAAAAAACAGTTCAGTTTGATGTTTTTCATTCATTAATTAGAAGATTTTTAGCTCCTATGAAAATTTCATCAAAATCTGAGTGGTAAAAAATGTTCATTTTCACTACACAAAAAAAAAACAATTTGAAACACTCGAAATGCATGAAATTATACATTATTCGGTTCGAAATACTTTAACACGACAAATGGCAGGAAATAACTGAGATGACAAGCAGTTTATACCAACTGCACAACGAACTATGAAATGTAATATTATATTCCATTACGAGATATATTTTTTTAATCATGCTCATAAATCGAAGAAAGAATTACTGAAAAATTATAAAAAGCACTACCGTGAAGTCAGCAGCTTTTGAGCGCCCGTTCATCCACCTTTTGGTAAATTCGCATTTTCCAGTTTCAGAAAGCAATTTTTGAAACCTGTCAAAAAAAATGACAGCAGCTTTTTGTGAATTATGCCTAATCAGCTGATTTTTTATTCAATAATTCGTTGGAATTTAAAATGGTTCTGGTTATGCGATCTGGAAAAAATTTAGCTTGAATAAATCATTCTCCATTAAAATACAAAATTTCGTCACGATCGAATCCGTAGTTTTGAAATGATCGAGAAAACTAAATTTTAAACGACCATATTTACGAGATAGTCGATATGCGGAGCGCGAATAAATCGCAGTAAAAATAGATTTTGCGGGTGTGAAATGAGTGCGTCAGTGATGAGACATTGAGTGTGACACACAGAAGTAGGGAATACGTAATGTGTTCAGTGTTTTGATGTGATAAAATCAGAAAAAATCGTGAGTAGGTATAGAAAACTTTCGAAATAAGTCGATTTTTCGAAATATCCGATTAACTAGAATGGTTCATCAAGTATTTTGGATATCGACTTGAAATTCTCGTCGGATTCTTCATCAGTGTGTCGAACTTAGCGTTTGAGAGCATTTTCGGCTCAAAATTAAAAAAAATTCAGAAATTGTGACAAAATAATATAGCCCTCCGTTTTTTCTGAAACACTGTCCCCTGTTTTCCTCCAGAACTTTTTTTTGGTGAGCTACTGTTAATTTGAAAAAAATATAGAAAGTAGCGTTGTTATTAAGCAAAACTTTATGGTCTCTAGTAGTTTCGACGTATCTGCTAACGATTTCGAGAAAAAAATTTCGAACAATTCTCTCGAAATCCTCAGAAAAATCCAAATTGTCAAAAAAATTCACCTTGTATATATGCTATCCTAATTGGCATGTCACATGTTGTAAACTCTCAATTGTAATATCTATGCCAAATTTCAGTTGAATATCTTACGAAGTGTAGATACTATGAGAAAAAAACTTCAACACCCTGTATCTCGAAAACGAAGCGAGTTTATGGGACTTTTTTTTTTCTTAAAATTACTCAAGGAGTCTCCCCTCTCCGTTTCTACTTCCAATTTAGGAACACCCTGTATTAAATGTAATTTTATATTTCATATTATGTTACGTGAAATATTCTCTATCAATCACACTCATAATTCAAAGAAAGAATTAGTAAAAAAATCATAAAACCTTTTATGGTCGTGAAAAGAAGAAGAAAAATAAAACCTTGCCATCCAGATAACCAATATCACTAAGCCAACATATTTTTTTCATCTCATCAACTGATTAATATTTAGGTTAGGTCAGTTAGGACAGTATTGAATAAACAATAAAAAAAAATCGAAAATACGAAAAATTTTCTAGACTGAATATGAAGCTATCCGTCTAAACTCGGCTTCACGATAGGGGAGGACCTGGCAATGTCACAATCATTCAATTCAGTTGTCTGTTGTGCAGTTGGTAGACATTCCTTGTAATCTCAGTCATTTTTTTGCCAATTTCTGTGTACATTTCATGCATGTCGAACTTTTTCAGCTTAAAAAATGTTTTTTTCTGAAGTAGAAGTGAAACCTATGCGATAAAGTGCTCTCAAATGATAGAAATATGTAAAAAAATTCTTTTTACAATTTGTGAATAACATTATATATTCCTTTTTATTCATTTCTTAGCATATATTTGGCTCCTTTAAAAATTTCATCAAAATCCAAGAGGTGACCATATTCTTCACCTTTTCCGAAATTACTTGGTTTTGACGAAAGGGTAATTTTGAGGCAGTGAATTTAAAACATACGATAATAATGTAAGTCTTAATAGCTTTTGTATACCAAACAGAATCATCAATTCCTGGTCAAATTTAACGTTTCCTAAAGTTATGGAATGTTAAATTTTGAGGCAGCACCTTGTTATAATACTTGAATTTCACAATTTATGTTAATTCACAATTGATGTTAACTTCATATAGGTATCAGTATTGTATTAGTTTACCTTTGTGAGGTTATTGTTGGGAGAAAAAGTTAAAAAAGGTTAATATTCGAGATTTATGTTTTGAAAATTAATTTTTAGTCATTTTAGGAGGAATTATTCGTTTTATATGTTAGTGAATATAATATAGTTCTCCTTACCGTTGATGGGGCATGTCCTAAATTCACTTGTCCCCCCACTGTCGGTATTTGCGGACTACTCATAACCCCAGTAACAAAAGTTTTCTCCCCTATTCAATACAAATAAAATAAATAAAAACAAAATAATAACAATAATCGAGAATAATATTCACAATCTCGAGGAATACTAACCATTGGTTCCAGCCCTGATGATCGCAGGCTTCGCAAGAGATGCCATATTGATCCTACCAACTTTCGTAGTTTCGTTTTGTACGATTGTAGCCCTGTGATATGACAGATTTAAGCACTGTGGAAAAAATATTCATCAAGTTGGCTTACCTATGTGGCGCTACACTTTCTTCGAACATTGTTGAACCTTCATCGCCTTCGATGCCAAAATGATCTTTGGCTTGTTTCTATGAAGGAAATATTAGAACACACCCTTTTTCAGACGTAAAAAAAATTCTTACCTTCTTCAAGATGATGTCGATGTAACCCGAGATGATCTGCTGGATCTGCTCCCCCTCAGTCGTCTGCACGGAGTAATACTGATCCGAATAGTCCCCGAAATCCAACGTGAAAGTGTTGGGACTGGCGCCCCAACGTCTCACCGTCGTCAACGGCCAAGTCTGCAAGATCTCCTTGGTCTTCTCGTCCAGCCTCAACACCGACTCCTTGGTCACGCCCAACAGTCGAGGCACCAACTTGTTTTTCCCCTTCATCTTCTCCTTCACCAGGAAGAAGGTCACCCCGTAGGTCTTCAAGGCCCTCGCGTTCTTCGTGTAGAGCACCTTGGCCTCCAGTTCGTCCAGACCTTGGTGCTTCTTGTGCTCGGCGAAGATCTTCTTTTCGATCCCTTTGACTTTGACGTAGGATTGCGGCAGGAATTCCTTCGGTCTAAAATTTAGAAATTCATCAAGACGATTATGAGAAAGGAAGGGAAGGACCTACTCAATAAAACCTGGTTTGTGTTTGTTCTCCACGAAATCCCCGAACTGGATCTGGCATTGGATACCCGCGAACTCGCAGGCTTTGGGCTCTATAATTGGATGGGTTCCGTTCAGTATGGCGTCTCTGGCTTGCACGTAGAGCAGATTGAGCTGGACGGGATCGTGCGAATCGATGTTTTGGTCGGAGAAGAAGAACTTCCTCCTCAATATGACCGTTTCGTTCTCGTCTATGCCTTGCTCCCTCAACGTTTTGGCGGGATCCAACCAGGGAACCTCGTCGTCCGTGTGCAGCTTCCTCCTGAGCTGTTCCATCTTCGCGTCCCTCTCGATCTTCTCGTCTTTCTTCCGTTTCAAGGTCAGGGTGCCGTAGTTTCGATTGTCCAAATTCTCCTGGTTGTCCGGCACCTCTTGCAGGACCAGGGAGTACTCGTCGTGGTTCGTGATGCCCAGTTTCGTGCAGATCACGACCATGAGGTTGGCCACGATCTGGGAGTCGTCCACCAACATTGTTTTCACGGATTCTGAAGGGATTGGATATTAGTAGGGGTCGATTTTTGGTGTTTTTGGTGAAGGTGTAGAATATGGTCACCGCTCGGATTTTGATACAAATTTTATAGGAGCTGGAATATGTCATGAAATAAACGAATAACATAAAACTCATTCTTGGACACATTGTTAAAACGGATTAACAGCAATGTATAGTGGAGATTTCTTACAATACAAAATAACTGAGATGACAAGCAATTTCTACCAACTGCACAACAGACAACTGAATTGAAGGTTGGCGACGTTGCCAATTCTATAAAATGTAATATTTATATTTCACATTCCATGACGTGAAATATTTTTTTTTTGCTCAATCTTGCTTATAAATCAAAGAAACAGTCAGCAAAAAATTATGAAACCTCGTGAAAAAATAATACCGTGCAATCCGGATAACCTGCACTACGTAGCTCTCAAATATTTTATTTTCCTTTCAATATTTCGGTAAAGTTAGGTACGTTAAGGATAGTTTCAAATAAATAATCGAAAAAACAAAAAGTTCGAAAATAGGAAAAAATGTCAACTTCACAATTATTCGATACAGTCGTCTGTTGTGCAGTTGGTAGAAAGCCCTCATATATTTCATTTTTCTTTCAATCTATTCATATTTCGGAAAAGTTAGGTATAGTTAAGGATAGTTTCCACTAAATAATCTAAAAAGCAAAAATTTCGAAAATGGGAAAAAATGTCAACGTCACAATTATTCGATTCAGTCGTCTGTTTTGCAGTTGGTAGAAGTTGCGTGTCATCCTGGTCATTTGTAGTTGTAGAATATTCCGAATCAAATAATACCGAATTTCATGCATTTCGAGTGTTTTCAGCTCAAAAATTGTTTTTTTTTTTTGGGTAGTGGAAGTGAAAAATTTTTTCACGAAAAAAAAACAGCTCAGTTTTATGTTTTTCATCCATCTCACAGCAGATTTCAGCTCCTGGGAGAATTTCATCAGAATCTGAGTGGTGAAAAATTTTCACTTTTACTACACAAAAAAAGACAATTTTTGAGCTAAAAACACTCAAAATGCATGAAATTTTACATAATTCGGTTCGAAATATTTTTACACGACAAATGTCAGAAAATAACTGAGACGACAAGCAGTTTATACCAACTGCACTACAGACAACTGAATTGGAGGATGGCGACGTTGCCAATTCTATAAAATGTCATATTATATTTCATTACGTGAAATATTTTTTTTTCTCAATGTTGCTCATAATCATAATCAAAGAAAGAATTAGCAAAAAATTATGAAACCTCGTGAAAAAATAATACCTTGCAATCCGGATAACCTAGGTTAAGTAGCCCTCATGTCATATATTTCATTTTCCTTCCAATCGATTCATATTTCGGTAAAGTTAGGTACGTTAAGGATAGTTTCAGACAAATAATCGAAAAAACAAAAATTTCGAAGATACAAAAAAATGTCGACGTCACAATTATTCGATTCAGTCGTCTGTTGTGCAGTTGGTAGAAATTGCCTTGTCATCCTGGTCATTTTTCGTTGTTTTCAGCTCAAAAATGTTTTTTTTGTGTAGTAATAGTGAAAAATTTTTTCTCGAAAAAACAGCTCAGTTTGATGTTTTTCATTCATTTCATAGCAGATCTTAGGTCCTGTGAAAATTTCATCAAAATCTGAGCAGTGAAAAATTTTTACTTTTACTACACAAAAAAAAAACAATTTTCGACCTGAAAACACTCCAAATGCATGAAATTTTACATAATTCGGTTCGAAATATTTTTACACGACAAATGTCAGAAAATAACTGAGATGACAAGCAGTTTATACCAACTGCACAAAAGACAACTGAATTGAAGGATGGCGACGTTGCCAATTCTATAAAATGTAATATTATATTTCATATTCCATTACGTGAAATATTTTCTCTTCCCAATCGTACTCATAATTCGAAGAAATTTGTCGTTGGACAATGAAATAATGTTAAATTGTATGCATTTCGAGGGTGTCAATCCTGAAAATGTTTTTTTTTTGCATTCAAAAGAAAAAAAATTGAACTATCTATTCCGCGGCAAAATTTTATGTTTTTCATTCATTTCATGGCATATTCCAGCTTCTGTAAAAAAAATTTCAAAATCCAAGAGGTGACCATATTCTACAACTTTTTTTTTTCTCGCTTACCATCCAACATTTTGACCCTCAGAGTCCTGAGTTTCTTCCTGTATTCCAAGAGGTCCCCGTTCCTGAGTAGATAATATTCGAGTTGTCGAGCCGGCTCTAACCATACTCCAGTTTTGCTGTCTTCATCGGTGAGGAACAAGCCGTAGTCTTTCGCTGGGAGAATATGTGATTTTAGTTAGTTCAAATGTGTAACTCTAAATTAAGCTGGATAATCCAAATTGGTAGCGAAAACCGAACTGGCGGAGATAAAAGTGACCAAGATCTTGAAACAATGAAAGCACAGTCTCCGGATATCTATTCTAGACGCCCGTAAAGGTTATTTATCGACGCTGGGGGTGGTTTAGAAGGAATGGCTCCCAGAGATGTGGAGAAATTCGAATTTCCTTCCGGGGAAGTCTCTCAACGGATGGAGGAATTTGGGGTTGTTTATTGAATTTTCTCTCGTCTTAAGTGATGCTGCTAAAAACTGTTGGATCTTCTCAGGAATGTAATTTAGATCATGTATTTCCTATTTTGTTGACTGAATTTTTTGTTTATATACACCAAGAATTCGGATAAATGAATTAATGTGTGGAGACTTACGTTGTCCCATGTTGGCCTCTGTACATTTTTCTCTGATGATCCTGCAGGCATCGTAGACCGTCGTTGAAGAGTCGAAGACGATGGTTTTGGTGACGTTCCCATCGATGAGATTGATACGCAGCGATAGGGACATGTTGAAGCTAGTTTCGGTTCACTGTAACAAAAAAGAAATAAAATTATTTGGTGAAGTTAATTGTGAATACAAATTAATTTACCAAGAGAAATTGGAAGAGATTCTTGACAACATTTTCTCAAGAAAAATTTTAAAAAGCATTCCCTTTACTTCAAATGTCGAAGGTTGGTCAGTAAAGCTGAATGTATCTCAACATGGAATCTTTACTGCTCGAAATATTGGATAGAGTAGTTTCTTCGTGATAGTTCATGTTGAATAGGATGAGGGATAGAAAATTATTTTTAAATTCCATAAAAAAAAGGAAAAAAATATTTTTGAACCGAGGTTCGAACCCGCTCTGCCAAATCCTAAATGTTTAATGTTTTATACCGGTCGATATTCAAAATGCCATAACTCATGATCTACCAGGGTTAGAACTTTGCGGTAAAAAAATTCGACGGGGTAACATTATACTAACACATATTTCGAATTTCAGGATTCTACATGGGATAGATTCACAGCAATAAATTTTTATGAATTTATCCCTAGTTTTTTTGCCTTTTAAATTAATGGATTGTATTCTAGAACTGGGATGGATAAATGGCAAAGAATTGTTCATCAAATATCATAGAATTGTATTTTATAGTTTTCGGGATAATCAAGAGGATAATACTCCAGTAAACAATCATAAAAAAATCGAAAAGACTGAAGTAAGAACACACAAGACGTAAAAAAAAAATATTATTTTTTTTCACGAAGACGCCGTTATTAATTGCCCCAATCCATAAAAGTAACCGATATCTTATTTGATCAACAACCACGAAACTCCCTGATACGAATAATTCAATTTCCCCCCGAAATCGCGGTTCATGAGCGCGGCACAAGACTCCAATTCAATTATTTTTCTTCTCCCCAACCAACATCTCGCCACCCCTCCCCCTCCTCCCACCCGGAATGAATGAATAAATCGACGGATACGAAATTCATGAGAATAAACCCCTACGACGGCGTCGCGACGCCGAAATGCCCCAGTAGAACGATCCCAGTCGGCGCGTCGAACACCTGCGTGAAAAAAATCTGAACGAAGTATCATCGAAGAGTGAAAATTTAAAAATATACTTAGAAGCTGGTTTTTCTATTTTCTATCGATTTCTGGATTCTGCAAATCCCCTGAAATGTTTTTTCCGATCAAATCCGATAGTCCGTCGCGTCTTGAGGTACGCGAGAAGACACAATCGAATAAAGGAGGCAACCCGTTCGCGTGCGAGCCGGCGAGTCGATAAACTGATAAATCCACACACAGAGAGAACTCTCTACGTGTCACATAATTCAATCAAGTACCGTTCCGCAAGGGGGTGGAGGAGATGGGGTGAGTTCGAAACGCTGGGGAGCAGGGCTGGCTCAGGGGTAATCAGGTTAATCGTGCCTGAATAATATATCACTAGAACCCGGCTACGATGCGGGGGTAGTTCTCAATCGTCCCAAGTGTGGAATCGGTTGGGATATACAGGGTGAATTTTCGATATCCTTGAAGTTGAACCGATCTGGCGTCTGCGCCCGCCATTTTCATTATCCGTACAGAAATCCATATTATCATTGATGTTAGGGAGTCGGATTGCTGAGTCCGTCCGAGAGAAAAATAACCACAGAATCTTTTTATACAAATCGATGTACCATGTTAACCTGAAAATTCTAGAGCTCTTGCTGGGGAGTTTTTGCTCTGAACGGTTGTTGATTTTTTTTCTGGCTGCTCGTTTTCATGAAAAACGAGGGTAGGATTGTGAGTGATATCAAAAACCTTTCGAGGGTGCCATGTGAGTAACAATATTTTATAATTACAACTTTATCATACAGGCTTATCCTAATTTGCTACACTTGTCTTCAACAGGGTCCATTATTTAACCCATGTGTTTATCTCATATCATTTATCCTCAATTCACATGGGGCCATTTGCTCCTACTCAGCGTATTTTTTTTCCATGTTGGTTTGCTCCTTGTGTATTGTTTTGTATCCATTTTTCATACTTCATTATCAAGTCTATTCCATATTATTTAATGATTCTAACTGACCATATGTATTAAATTCCTAAGTGCATCTCACAAGAGTTTGAATGTTCGAATGCTTAATAATCACCTTAATTATAAGGTTTTGCAATATTCTTCAAATGATACTATATGTCATCGTTGTAGTTTGCAGCAAATAGCAAGGATATTCATATGCACCATTGCCGGCATTATGTTTCATCATCTTATATTGATTGAGCATTTTAAAAAGCTACTCTACATGCATTATTATCCGTTATGACTTCTCGTTTATTGTTTATATGATTGACTGCTTATATCGTTTACTATCTCTATCATCCACTGCTTATACCGTTTATTGTTTATTTCGTTTACTGTCTATAACATTTACTGGTTCTATCGTTTAATGCTTATATGGTTTATCTAATACTTGATGGGATTATTGATCAGGGAGACAACTATCGGACGACGCAACCTAAAAATTAACTTAGGCTTCACCCAACGTTTGGAAATATATATAACAAGGACTCTGTCGCATTCCCGTCTCCTTGCAACGTGGGAGATCATCAATCGTCAAATGATAGTTTGACCCCTGCGAAGTAAAACTCCCAATGTATCGCCTTTAATCTACTCAATCATTTTTAAACACCATTTGAGAGAATTCTCACCGGTCAGCCTGTTTATGAATATTCTTTTACTTGTGAGTTAATGGTATATGAACGAGAAAAGGAGGGAGGTTTTTTTTTTTAGCATCCCCGTCTGGGTTGTTTTTTTTTTACTCCCCACCTTTTGGCACTCTGAAATAAATTTAATATTTTCTTGTTCCGAGTGCTAAAAATATGTGTTTTAAATTTCCTATTTTCCCGTCAATCTCTTCTATTGAATCGAGCGTAATTTGGGTTACATACTTACATACACAACGTAGAGTCCTTTAAAAACCAGTGTACGATCACGATCTTGGCCAAAGATTATCTAGAGTAATATTTTCAAGTTAAAAAGAACGCCTGTAAGGTAGAGTTCTAGTTCTTTACGGTTTTCAATAGAAAACTGTAATGTCGGTAAGAGTTTATTATTTCAAAAGTACCAGTACAGTACAAAGTTACGGAAAGAAAAAATTTGTGAGTTGAAACCATCAAGAGTTATATATTTTATTGTATTAATTTGTTTATTTGTTCTCATTTTGAAACTCCTCCTAGGTTCTATCTGATTTTTGTAGGGTTCTCTTTTTCGACTTTTGGTTTACACAACACAGAAAAATCATTTGATAATTCGTTTATTCTGTAGTTCTACAACTCCAGAGTTGTTGATAAATAACCGAGTAGTAATCCATGAACCATATACCATATAAACATAAAAATCTCATTTTATTTTCGAATCTCAACTCTCTATGGTCAAACCGGAGTATGTTCTCGCATGGAACATAGATGGTGGTCAGTATGGTTTTCTGAGTTATGAATGGTATAGTCCATTCGTTTCGATTTAACCTGAATTATAACGGGATTTTTTAGGAGTTATGGCTACCATGCCATTTGACATATGTCAATAAACAATGTCAAATATTAATTATTGCGAAATAAATAATATCTAAACTTCTGGATTGAATGTGAGATTGGTCGATACTGAATTTTTTCCTAAATAAAACTGGACGTTCCCAACGATTATTTTATTCAACATTGTGGAATTTTTTTTTGGGGTTGTGTTGAGAGCTGGGAACTTATATCCGAAGAAATCCACGTTATTAACGAATAAATTATTGAAAATCACCTGCGAATATGAAAAAAAAACCTCCCGTCAAAACAGTGACGAGTCTTCCCAATGAACCGACCCTGGTAGATCCAATTCAAATATATTTACAAGGCTGCTGAATACTGAATCCTAGTTCCTAGATGGCGCCCATCCTCCAAATAAACTCACCTCCCAACACCCTCACACAACATGTCAACGTCGAATCAAAAACCTCCACAGGATCGCCCAAAAAGTCTTTCAGCCTCAGTGAATAACTAACACACATATCATCCGATACGGGGACAAACACCAAGATTGGCTTTTAGCCATCGGAAAGACACAACTTCGGTTACACGCGACGAAATATCGAGTTACACTGGGGATGAAATCACTCAATGGCGCACCCCGTTCCGTACAGCCATCTGAGATGATGTCCGTGGGACGCCCGACGGCGGCGTCGCCTGGCAACCGGAGCGTCCGACGTCGCGGCGCGGCCAATCGATACGCCACGAGGTCTGGCACGTGCTGGGCACGCGCATTCGGCGGTTGTCCGAGTGAACTACTTCCGGACCTACTGGCTCTCGAGCGAAACTCAAAATCCAAGTCAAGATTCAGTAATGCACCTCCGAATTCGGCAACACTGTATCTTTCATATTGGCGACCTTGAGGAATATCGGATAAAATTCGTTACAATAAACAGCAAGTTTGATATGAAGAATCGGGAATCGCCGAGGGCAATTAAAACTTCATCAATTGGGTCGTCCCGAAAATTATTCGAGCCTACGGAATCGGATTCGTTACTCGAATTACGGCGTGTATAGCGGCCAGGAAAACTCGGTTAATGATAATATAGGGTTCGACCCGAGAGACTTGAGGTCGTAAATAAAACGGAATCCTTTTGTAAACCTCAAATAGACCCCCGAAAACCCTCAATCCCCGTCCCGAAGCCGGGTCTCGTAAATTCCCAAACGCTCATCTGGGATATAAAGTATCGTTGATGTTGAACGTTTGGCGGTAGAGGACACCGTTATAAATCTATCGTCGAAAATCACGAGTACAGAGATTTTTAGGGTCCTACTATAATTGAAATTTTTTCGTAATTTTCCATAACACTGTTTATTCCCCACGCACCACATTGGATTAACAAATAATAAATAAATTTATATAAGGAATACTGAAGTATAAATAAGAAGAAGAGTAAATGGCAACATGGTATGTAAACAGCGCGCAGACTCCACTGCATCGCTGGAGTTAGTTATTACGAGTTGTGAAGATGCGTACTGCGTACGATCGTTGATGGTTGTTATTGAAGTGAATGTTAGTGAAGAATATAGTGTTTATCTGTAAATCCACAACAATTGGGATATTATTCATAACAAAGATAACAGTGAAGCAACCGAGATCGTCCATAGACGAAAGAAATGAAATTTCGAACTAAAATTAAACCTCTGTGACCAAACGTCAGTTGCGCGAGAAATTCGATCGACAATGAAGATCCGAATCGTTTTCTACTTGTTTCTAGGTCTGGCCGATTCGTTAAACGTGGATTATTGCAAATTGCCTTGCCGGACGAACAACAAAACGGTGGAGCATGTGATGTGCACTTTGAAACACGTGAAATTTTCCCAGGAATAAAGTGTACATCGGCTTCACGCTTCATTTTCAGGATTGCAGCGTCGGTCCGGAATGTAAAGTGAAGACGAGATTCGATTTCGGGGAGGAATTGGAGAGATTCACTCTGGACACGCACAATTACTACAGAAATAAAGTGGCAGTAGGTGAGGCGTTGGGGCAAGGGAAGGGTAACTTGCCCCAGGCTGCAGATATGTTGGAAATGGTAACTTTTGTTACTCCACAAGTTCAAGGTTATGTACTCGAATTCTATGAAATTTAGCATCCAATTTTTTTTACCGGAATTGCCGGACCAGGTTCGAATCTCGCGGGTCATAAATATTTTTTTATTTTCATTCATATATCTATTGAGATATTTTATTGAATCTGGAAAAGAATCAGAAAGATGTGGATATAATGATTTTTTTTCACCATACATTTTTTCGAATGATACAAAAGCATAGATAAAAACCTCAGCAGAAACCCTTCTCCCTGAAAAAAAAAAGTGAGAGGAAAAAAATTATATATATATGAATTCTGTTTACGGACACTAGGCGCGATATTTTTTTTTATTTGATTCTAAAAATAATTGGAATATTTCTGTGAGAAGCTACTCGTCACATTCAGCAATAAATGTATATTATTCATTTTATATAATCAGAAAATAATGGAAATTATGTACAGGGTGTGTCACGAAAGCGGGTCACTGAATTTTGTGACTCAACCTTTGAGCAAAGTGACTCATCAATATCATAGTATTTTTTTAAGGGCTATCCAAATATGTTATCGGAAAAACTATCGAACGAAAGCATGAAAAATAATACAACAAAAATCCTGTTTCCCTGAAAAAAAAGGGGAGAGGAAAAAAAATTAACAAAAATAAAAATTATAAATATTTCAGTAGCATTTCAGACAGTAAGATTGGATGAATTCCTTATGTTTTAAGGTTTTCTGTTTCACACATCGAATATGTCATTTTGCTAATTGTACTGAGGAGATCTGATATGGATTGAAACTGCAAATGATGGATTCGTTGGTATCTGGGATACATGAATTGTTTTGTTGGCTCGATATTTGTTGATCTAGTGTAATTTTTCTATTTTCAACCCTGAATTCGATAATTTCAGATAAACAGTCGTATATTATTCGAGTCAAATAAGGTTGAAGCTTCAACCTGTAAATTCCATGTGTGACCATATTTGCTCGTAATGTTTACGTCGCGTCAAACATGTGTTCTTGTTTGAGGAGTTGATAAAACAGTTCATGATCTACAGATATTTGATACAGTTGCTTTTGGAACGGACAGGTGGCGTGATTTGGGAAATTTTCTCAGATCCACGTTGCCTTATGTTTTAAGGTTTTCTGTTTCACACATCGAATTTGTCATTTTGCTTATCGTACTGACGAGATCTGATATGGATCGAAACTGCAAATGATGGATTCGTTGGTATCTGGGATACATGAATTGTTTTGCTGGCTTCGATATTAGTTAATTTAGTGTAATTTGTCTATTTTCATCCCTGAATTCGATAATTTCAGATAAACAGCCGTATATTATTCGAGTCGAATAAGGTTGAAGCTTTAACCTATAAATTCCATGTGTGACCATATTAGCTCGTAATGTTTATGGCGCGTCGAACATGTGTTCTTGTTTGGGGAGTTGATAAAACAGTTCATGATCTACATATATTTGAGACAATTGCTTTTGGAACCGACAGGTGGCGTGATTTGGGAAATTTTCTCAGATCCACGTTGCTTATCGTACTGACGAGAACTGATATGGATCGAAACCGGCCTACGACTGCATATGATAAATTCGTTGGTCTCTGGGATACATGAATTGTTTTGTTGGCTTGCTATTAGTTTATCTAGTATAATTTTTCCTTTTCATTCCTGAGTTCGAAGACCACTACACTACCCTTATTATAGGCAATCATCATGAAAATTGTATATGCAAATGACCTAATTGTTTGATTACTTCACACAAACACCACCGGCGTCGATCACCAGAACCGAGGGCGGAAAATTAATCGACCCCCGATCTCATTTTCCAGGTCTGGGATGAGGAATTGGCCCATTTCGCGCAGTGCTACGCGAATAAATGCATACTTCAATATGACAAGTGCAGGCAGAGCTCCGGTAAGGTATAACAATAAAATACACCGGCCCGGATCGGCGAAGGCGGCGTCGGGATCATAACTCATCGAGAGGACGACGACGACGTGACACACTCATTGATTTTCCGATCGTCCGCTTTTTGCCCGCCGCGTTCGATTCCGCGATTTATCGGCGGTCCGAATCCTCCCTCTGGTTCACCTCAGGGGACACGTCCAGAAGGTTTCCTTCCAAAAAACCCAGAAGTTTCCCTAAGGAACCCCCATCAAGAAGATAACCTCCAAATACCGAGACACAGCTTGATTATGACAAAAACCTATTCAACTATCTGATTATACGAAACTAAACGAAACTAAAAATTGGAATGAGAATTAGATGGCGCTGGGATCGAAATTGTAGTTCGAGACGGTCAAATTCAGGGGTCGTGGTCTCGTCGATTTTTCATTTCAGTAGATACAGATAACTGTAACTCGGTAGGGGCTGAGGAGATTTCTAGAAAACTTTACGTCGAAATCTCGTGACGATATCTGCAATATTCTCAAGGTTGAGGTGGATAATGAAAATAATGTCCCTGAAGAAAGGAAACTTAAAATTTGTTTCTACTGTCCAAGTAGTAATAGACATATGACCGTTGATTGAAGCGGAGCTTTGATCTGACCTTAAATTATTGAGGGCATATCTGAGTATTTTTTCATATTATATCGATACATTTTTGCCAAAGTATCGATATATGAATTATGTTTACGGACACTAGGAGCGATATTTTGTTGATTTGATTCTAAAAATAATTGGGATATTTTTATGATTAGCTTCTCGTCAAATTTAGCAATAAATGTATATCATTCATTTTATATTTCCAGAAAATAATGAAAAATGATGTACAGGGTGTTTCACGTAAGCGGGTCACTGAATTTCGTGACTTATCCTTTGAGCAAAATTGAAGAGTGACTCATCAACATGATAGTATTTTTTAAGGGCTATCCAAATATGTTATCGGAAAAACTATCGAACCAAAGCATAAAAAGTTATTGAGGAAAACCCGTTTTTCCAAAAAAAAAAATTTGGCAAATTTGGCTGGTTTTCATAATGAGGAGATCAACAGACCATTTCTCACCAATTGCTCCTTCATTTGAACTTCCGGTTTTCTAGAAAACGGAAAATTTTTTCTTACAAAATATACTTCATAATATTTTCCCATATTTTTGAGCGCTCGTACTACTTACACGGGGGCTATATCATTTCGTCACGATGTCTGTATTTTTCGAATTTTGAGCCGAAAATGGTCTCAATCGACTATGTTCGACTCTCTGATGACGAATCCGTCGGAAAATTCGAGTCTGTCCGTCCGTCCGGCCGTCCGTCCGTCAATCAGCACGATAACTCTCGAACGGATCAACCTAGAGACTTGAAATTTTCAGTGTAGGTTCAGATCCCGAATGCCTCGGTTAAGTTCGTTAATGGGCCAAATTCCACCAGGGGTTCCGTAAATATGGCCGTTCAAAGTTTTGTTTCCCTGATTACTTGAAAACTACAGATTCGATCGAGATGAAATTTTGCACTCAGATGGAAAATGAGGTGTTTCAGCTACATGCGAAATTTTGTCCAGATCGCATGACCAGAACCATAGAAACCATAGAAAATTGTAACTTTTGAACGGAAATGCCTAGGGACTTGAAATTTTCAGGATAGGTGTGGATCTCGAATGTCGTGATCACGTTCATCTATGAGCAACATTATACAAGGGGTTCCGCAAATACGGTCGTTTGAAATTTTGTTTTCTCGATAAATTCGAAACTTCGGATTCGATCGAGATGAAATTTTGTATTTTAATCGATAATGATATATTGAAGCAATATTTTGTCTAGATCGCATGACCAGAACCATAGAAACCATAGAAAATTGTAACTTTTGAACGAAAAGGCCTAGGAACTTGAAATTTTCAGGGTGGGTTTGGATCGCGAATATCGCGGTCACGTTCATCAATAAGCAAAATGAGACTAGGGGTTCCGTAAATATGGCCGTTCAAAATATTTTCTTCCAGATAATTTCGGAACTACTGATCGGATTGGAATGAAATTATGCATCTAGCTGAGGAATAATGTATTCAAAGTACGTGCAAAAGGTTGTCCAGACCGCATCACCAATACCATAGATACCGTAGAAAATTCTAGCGAATTATCGAAACAAAATTGATCAGCTGAAGCAGCGACATGAAGTCTGGAGTTTCGCCTAAGTTTCAGAATTTTTTTGACAGCTGTCAAAAATTCCTTCAATTGGTTTGTAAAACTGGAAAATGCGAATCTATCTACAAGGTGCATGTACGAGCGCTCAAAAGCTCCTGCCTTCACGGCAGTGCTTTTCGTAATTTTTTGAATGCTCAATCAATTCTGTATCTGAGTATGTAAATATAATGGTGATTTGATATTTATTTCCAGCAATTCCATTCAAAATAAACCTGAGGAAATTCAGATTCCATATTCGGAAAATACAGGGTTTTCCTTTTAACTTGGCCTATTAGAAGTATTTATAGAACAAGTGGATATTTCGTTCTGAAATTTTAGGTGGAGCCTTGAGGATGAGGGAACTCTTCACCTAAAATATTTTCAAGTCGACAGTGTTGCCACATCTATCTTAAACGCATATCTACTTCCTTATTTCAAATGGAACTACCTATATTTTTATTAAGGTATCGATACAATACCGAATTCCAAGTACAACCTACTAAAAAAAATTTATCTGCCATGCACTGTTGCCAAGTTATGCACTAATCCTTGAAATTCTTGACATATGCATTGCCAGTTTGAAAATGCAATATCTCGATTATTTCGAATGCAAACAAAACCAAACTCAGCAATTTTATAGTAAATAATCCCAGCATTCATGTGGTACATTCGGTATTTTGATGAATCGAAAGGTTTTTCGAAGATTTTGCTCCGAAAATGTGGAACTTAAAATGGAAATATTTCGAGATTTTCAAATGGCAATCCCATATTTGATTTACACCATTCGATTCAAAATAAAAAATGATTGGTAGTCTTCTTTTAAATCAATCAATTATTTTGGATAGGTTTCGAATGAGATGAAAAATACTGAATTATTTCAGTATTTATAGTCATGATCTATGGTCCTGTCATCATAGAAAAAAATGTTAATTGTTAATCAAACCTCGATTCAGGTGGTTTAGTTTGTAGCATTTTCTGATTCATCGGTTGCAAGTATTGTATCGATACCTTAATAAAAATATAGGTAGTTCCATTTGAAATAAGAAAGTAGATATGCTTTTAAGATAGATTTGGCAACACTGTCGACTTGAAAATATTTTAGGCGAAGAGTTCCCTCATCCCCAAGGCTCCACCTAAAATTTCAAAACGAAATATTCACTTGTTCTCTAAATACTTCTAACAGGCCAAGTTAAAAGGAAAACCCTGTATATCCATGTTGTCTGTGGTTCAATCAATATTTGATTGCCAAAATTTTAATTTTTTTTTCTCGTGTAAAATAGAAGCGAAAATATAAAGCCTGAATTTTCATTCAATGCTATCAATCTGTTTACTCTTCAAGAAAGTTAGGATTTTTTGAAACAAAAATGTTGAAAGTGCCTGCCTCTCACTTTTTCGCACTTTCTGAAACAATCCCAACTGACCCAACTTTCTTCAAGGACTAAACATCTTGAGAGCTTCGAATGAGAATTCAGGCTTCATATTTTCGCTTCTATTATAATCGAGAATGAAAACCTAAAATTTCGACAATCAATCGATTGAACCACCGGCAACATGAATATATTTTCCGAATATGGAATCTGAATTTCCTCAGGTTGATTTTGAATGGAATTGCTTAAAATAAATATAAAATCACCGTTATATTTACATATTCGGATTCAGAATCGACTATTCAGAAAATATGGGAAAATATTATGAAGTATATTTTACAAGAAGAAATTTTTCATCTTTCTAGAAGAAGTTCAAATGATAAAACAACTGTTGATTTGTTGTCTTAAGATTTTCTTATTTTGAAAACCAGTCAAATTCCAAAAAAAAAAAGGTTTTTCTTCAATTACTTTTCATGCCTTGGTTCGATAGTTTTTCCTATAAAATATTTGGATAGCCCCTAAGAAATACAATCATATTGAAGGGTCATTTTCCAATTTTTCAACGCCCTAACCTTGTTCCTTCCTGTAAGAGCCACCTGTCCAATCCTTTTCAGCCGGGGAGAACATCGGCCAGCTGATCTTCATCAGGGTCTCCGTGGATTCGAAATCCGCACAGGAGATAATCGCCGAGATACTGGAATCCGCGTATAACAGCTCCAAGGAGATGTCTTCGGAAGACGTGGAGAACCACAAGGAGAACAGATAGTAAGCTCGGTCATCCATTGGATCCTCATGTCAATCAAATTTTTTTCAGCACCAAGCAGTTCACGCAGCTGGCTTGGGCCAAGACCGAGAGGGTCGGATGCGGGATCACCAAACGTAAAAAACATCTCATTTTCACTTGTAAGATCTCCAGAGAACCCTTTGGTTTCAGTGTTGGAAGATCTGTACGCGTTCTTCATGGTATGCAACTACGGACGCGCGGGGAACGTCGAGGGTGGAGAGGTCTACGCCGTCGGGCCGACGTGTTCGAACTGCCCCGAAGGGAGGAGATGCGGGACCAAGTTCTCCGGCTTGTGCGCGGCCACGCAGGACGAGAGCAGCTCTTTGCGGGGGAAGGAGACTCTCTTGGATCTCCCCTTTTCAGAGGAGGACAATCCTTCGGAAACCTCTACCACCGTAAGGGTGGAGATGCCAACATTAGAACAGTCTTATCTTCCTCACGTCACGACAGATGAGGGTCGTCAAATGGTAGAGGATCTCTCGAAGGTCCAGAAGGTTATGTTCGAGAGATTGGTCGTAGCAAAGTCTTCGACGGAGGTGCCGCTGAGGAAATGTTTGGTGAAACGTAAAACGCTCACGTTTCGGAAATCTTCGAGTGAATGACATCTGTCACATTTCCAGGAAGGAACAACTGGCCCGACCTTGAGAACCAGCAGAACGGGAGGCAAACCGAACGAAAGTCGTTTTGTTTGAGCAGCATGTATATCACCCTAATACTTCTCGAAAATGTTTCGATATGATTGTATTCGAAGGGAAATTCTTACTGTACGCTCCTGCGAGGAGGATTCCCCCGAATATACAAGGGGTGGTCGAAAATTTCCAAAATATTTACAGATAAATAGGAGAGTAAGTTTTGATTCTAGAGGAAGTTATTCAAACTCTTTTATTTTTTCCATTATGTTATTTTTGATTCTTGACTCTGTTGACTTTTTTCTTCAATAAACCATGAGAAATCTTTAATCGTCTCTATCTGATACGCCGCTATATCGTTAAATGATCACCAATTCAAGGCTCAACACGAGGCAAAGCCTGTATAGGGCGATGCTTTTTTGCATTTTCTAGTACTGAATTCTGAATTCCCATTAAAAATACTTCATATTCGCCCAATTAAACGTTTTTGTATGACCAATATTTACTGAGATAGCTATTGAGTAAAATATAAACAATCACCCCGTACATTCCTACTTCTCGAAAAGCTCAGTACATTTCTAGACATACCAAGAATTACCGTCTAACCACCGGAAACAGTAGGAAGAAGTGCAATTTCGCGTTTTCCATGAGACTTGTGAAACTCGTGCCTAAAGTGCAAGTGCGCGAGTTCCCCCACATAGTTAACTTTTCAAAAAAGACATTTTTTTAAAGACCTACTCCTATTGAATAATATATCCATTATTCAACTACTTTTGAGCAATTGATAGTATCTGTAAACATACACCGTGCTCACTACTATAACTCCCTGTCTCTGTGCTTCTGAACAAGCCTATTGGCCGAAAGGGAACAGTCCATTATCGGTATTGAGGGGAGGTCACTTGAAGAATTTTGACGTTTTCTCAAATTAAGTTGATACCTAATTATTATTGTGAATGTTTCGCTGAAAAAGATGAATTCAGATAGTGGGGATGAATTATAAAGTACACCTTCAGAAATGAGACAATCAGCCAATGTTACCATACAGAATTTATTGCACGAAAATCCCAAAACGAATATAAAGGCGTGTATACAACAATTTTCAAGATTGGTGTAGCAGTAAGAATATTAAGTCATCGTGTACAGAGAATTTTCTTTCGGCATATTTTAGTGAACTTAGCACTAAATATAAAGCATCGCCCCTATGGACTTTCTACTTCATGCTAAGAAGACAATCAACATAAATAATGCATTGTTATAGGTAACTACTAAGATTTGTAAATAAAGTTCTTTCTTTGTACTTGTTTCTTAGTATTTATTGTTATAGTCGTAGATAAAGTATAGTACTCAACTTGCGGTAATGGTCATAACTCACTTGATGAATTAGAGTACTCGCCTTCGGCTCGTGCTGCAATCTTCTTCTGCTTGTGTTATGACCTACATTACCGCTCGTTAAATAATATACTATCAACATTCACTTGTAATCAATTCACGTTTTTCTGTATTATTTTAATCTGTAGATCTAGTAACCCTTTATCTCATAGTTGTGATTATTATTTCGGGAAGAAATGAAGTTTCTTTTGAAAAATCAGTCGAATTCAAGAACGAAAATTGAAAAATTAGATAAACTAATAAGCAAGCCAACAAAACAATTCATGTATCCCAAGGAATCTATCATTTGCAGTCGTAGACCGGTTTCGATCTATATCAGATCTCATCAGTACGATTAGCAAAATGATAAATTCGATGTGAGAAACAGAAGACCTTAAAACATAAGGCAACGTAGACCTGAGAAAATTTCCCAAATCACGCCACCTGTCCGTTCCAAGCAACTGTCTCAAATATGTGTAGATCATAAACTGCTTTATCGGCTCTGCAAAAAGTTGGCTTGCTTATTAGTTTATCTAGTATAATTTTTCAATTTTCATAAATTCAGATAAACAGCGGTATATTATTCTCCTTAAAAAATCAGACTTTTGAAACTGAGAAATTTAATTATATGAACCAACTACGTCATCAATCCGGTGCAGCTCTATCTTGCTGACATGTTTGACCTTGAGCCGACCAATGGCAATTGAGAATTATCTCAGGGAACACAGAGCTAGATTGTTTCAAGGTGGGTTCTGACAAAAGCTGGTGGTGCTGCAGAAAAAATTGCCCGAACTCGTTTGTGAGAGACACGCTTCGCTTTGTTAGGAAAAATAAAATTGTGATTTGATTTACAAAATTTAAGAATCAGTAACTTGAAGAGGCAACCACTGTTTCCTAAGAGACCCCAAAACCAACCAAGGCCTTCAAAGCGACACAACCTGATTACGACCTCAGAGAAAAAACACACACACCATGCAACGAAAATACTTACGGGAACGTCATCGCGCGTACGGGGGGCGCCCAAGAAGGCGCCGACTCCCTTCAAGGTGAAGTCGCAACCTCTTCTCGCCCTCGGTCGGAGCCGGGGGTGCACACCACAGGGTTCACCATGAGAATGATGCAATTCCGAGACTACAACGAACTATCAAGACTATCTCCGTCGTCCGGAACCCTCTGGATATGGGGTAAAAATACGGACCGTCCCCATTGGCGGCGGCGTCGAGCGGTGGGGGACGGTCCGGGCCAATGGGGCGGTTGGCGCCAAAGCGGCGCCAAGCTCAAACCGAAGTGGGGCTCCGTTGCAAAACAACAAATAGAACTTGGGGGGGTCATAATTCGATTTTGAAAAGTTTTAGCGTGTTTATGTAGCGGCGAAGGATAACAAACGCCCTCGGGGGTTGTGTAGGGCCGATATTTTTCGGTAATGGGACGGCGGGGGGGGTGGCGGCAATAATTGATACGTACGAATTGTATGTCATCCGGTGGATGCTGCTGCTGTCCCTCGCCCGAGACGCGCGTGCAGGGGTATAAATAGATGCGTATCGATTCGGTTTCACCCCCTTTGTCGTACGCGCGGTCATTAGAGGTTACGTAATGAAGCGGATTTGGCGAGTCCGATTTTATGGATTCTTTCTTTGGAAATTTCGCTTTTTCTTCGGAATGGCGGAATGGTTGACGAAGACGCCGAATTGTCTTGGGGTCGGAGGGGGGTTTGGAATTTGGGGTTGAAGTTCGTGAATATTTGTTAGCAATGAATAAAGTTATCAGAATCGTCTTCTTTCGACTGCCCCTCAGACTTATATGGTCAGCGTGTAGGACAAAATATGGAAATTCCGAAAAAAGTCCGCACGGAAGACAAATTCTGCTAAAAAATGGAAATTCTGAACTAAGTCCTAGAAGTCCAGCAAAACAGAAATTTTGTACAAATTTGGAAAAAAGATGGTGAGTCTGAACAAAGTCCACACAGGAGATGGAAAGTCCGGATGGAAGACGGAAATTCTAAATGGAAAATGGATATTTTGTAGAGGAGTTTGAGCGAAATATGAAAATTCCGAAGAAAGTCTTCACAGAAAAACCAAAATTCCGGGAAAACTTGAATGGAAAACGGAAATTTTGTACAATTTTGGATAAAAGATGGAAATTACGAACAAAGTCCACAGAGGAGATGGAAAGTCCGGATGGAAGACGGGAATTCTAGATGGAAAATGGAAATTCCGTAGAAAAATTTGAGCGAAATATAAAAATTCCGAACAAAGTCTTCACAGAAAAACAAAAATTCCGGGAAAACTTGAATGGAAAACAGAAATTTTGTACAAATTTGAAAAAAAGATGGTGAGTCTGGACAAAGTCCACACAGGAGATGGAAAGTCCGGATGGAAGACGGAAATTCTAGATGAAAAATGGAGATTCCGTAGGAAAATTTGGGCTAAATATGGAAATTCCGAACTGAGTCCTCCTAGAAAAACCAAAATTCCGGAAAAACTTGAATGGAAAACGACAATTTTGGATAAAAGATGGAAAGTCCGACAAAGTCCACACAGGAGATGGAAAGTCGAAATGGAAGACAGTAATTCTAGATGGAAAATGGAAATTTTGTAGAAGAATTTGATCGAAATATGGAAATTCCGAACAAAGTCCTCACAGAAAAACAAAAATTCTGGACAAACTTGAATGGAAAACGGAAATTTTTCAGAAATTCTGATGAACGATGGAAAATCCGAACAAAGTCCATACAGGAGATGGAAAGTCCGAATGGAGGACGGAAATTCTAGATGGAAAATGGATATTTTGTAGGAGAATTTGAGCGAAATATGGAAATTCTGGACAAAGTCCTCACACGAAAACCAAAATTTCGGAAAAACTTTAATGGAAAACGGAAATTTTATACAATTTAGGATAAAAGAAGGAAAGACCCAGCAAAGTCCACACAGGAGATGGAAAGTCCGAATGGAAGACGGAAATTCTAGATGGAAAATGGGAATTTTGTAGAAGAATTTGAGCGAAATATGGAAAGTCCGAACAAAGTCCTCACAGAAAAACATAAATTCTGGACAAACTTGAATGGAAAACAAAAATTTCGTACAATTTTGGCTGAAAAATGGAAAGTCCGAGCAAAATCCACACAGGAGATGGAAAGTCCGAATGGCAGACGGAAGTTCTAGATGGAAAATGGAAATTCTGTAGAGGAGTTTGAGCGAAATATGGAAATTCCGAACAGTCTTCACAGAAAAACCAAAATTCCGGAAAAACTTGAATGGAAAACGGAAATTTTGTTTAATTTTGTATAAAAGATGGAAAGTCCGAGCAAAGTCCACACAAGAGATTGAAAGTCCAAATGGAAGACGGAAATTCGAGATGGAAAATGGAAATTTTGTAGAAGAATTTGAGCGAAATATGGAAATTCCGAACGAAGTCCACACAGAAAAACAAAAATTCTGAACAAACTTGAATGGAAAACGGAAATTTTGTACAATTTTGGATGAAGGATGGAAAAGCCGAGCAAAATCCACACAGGAGATGGAAAGTCTGAATGGAAAACGGAAATTCTAGATGGAAAATGGATATTTTGTAGAGGAGTTTGAGCGAAATATGGAAATTCCGAACAAAGTCCTCACAGAAAAACAAAAATTCTGGACAAACTTGAATGGAAAACAGAAATTTTGTACAATTTTGGCTGAACAATGGAAAGTCCGAGCAAAATCCACACAGGAGATGGAAAGTCTGAATGGAAGACGGAAATTCTAGATGGAAAATAGATTTTTTGTAGAGGAGTTTGAGCGAAATATAGAAATTCCGAACAAAGTCTTCACAGAAAAACCAAAATTCCGGGAAAACTTGAATGAAAAACGGAAATTTTGTACGATTTTGGATAAAAGATGGAAAGTCCGAGCAAAATTCACACAGGAGATGGAAAGTCTGAATGGTAGACGGAAGTTCTAGATAGAAAATGGAAATTCTGTAGAGGAGTTTGAGCGAAATATGGAAATTCCGAACAGTCTTCAGAGAAAAACCAAAATTCCGGAAAAACTTGAATGGAAAACGGAAATTTTGTTTAATTTTGGATAAAAGATGGAAAGTCCGAGCAACGTCCACACAGGAGATTGAAAGTCCAAATGGAAGACGGAAATTCGAGATGGAAAATGGAAATTTTGTAGAAGAATTTGAGCGAAATATGGAAATTCCGAACGAAGTCCTCAGAGAAAAACAAAAATTCTGAACAAACTTGAATGGAAAACGGAAATTTTGTACAATTTTGGATGAAAGATGGAAAAGCCGAGCAAAATCCACACAGGAGATGGAAAGTCTGAATGGAAGACGGAAATTCTAGATGGAAAATGGATATTTTGTAGCGGAGTTTGAGCGAAATATAGAAATTCCGAACAAAGTCTTCACAAAAAACAAAAATTCCGGGAAAACTTGAATGGAAAACGGAAATTTTGTACAATTTTGGATAAAAGATAGAAAGTCCGAGCAAAATCCACACAGGAGATGGAAAGTCTGAATGGAAAACGGAAATTCTAGATGGAAAATGGATATTTTGTAGAGGAGTTTGAGCGAAATATGGAAATTCCGAACAAAGTCCTCACAGAAAAACAAAAATTCTGGACAAACTTGAATGGAAAACAGAAATTTTGTACAATTTTGGCTGAAAAATGGAAAGTCCGAGCAAAATCCGCACAGGAGATGGAAAGTCTGAATGGAAGACGGAAATTCTAGATGGAAAATGGATATTTTGTAGAGGAGTTTGAGCGAAATATAGAAATTCCGAACAAAGTCTTCACAGAAAAACCAAAATTCCGGGAAAACTTGAATGAAAAACGGAAATTTTGTACGATTTCGGATAAAAGATGAAAGTCCGAACAAAAGCCACACAGGAGATGGAAAGTCCGGATGGAATACGGGAATTCTAAATGGAAAATGGAAATTCCGTAGAAAATTTTGAGCGAAATATGGAAAGTCCGAACAAAGTCCTCACAGAAAAACCAAAATTCCGGAAAAACTTGAATGGAAAACGGAAATTTTGTTTAATTTTGTATAAAAGATGGAAAGTCCGAGCAAAGTCCACACAAGAGATTGAAAGTCCAAATGGAAGACGGAAATTCGAGATGGAAAATGGAAATTTTGTAGAAGAATTTGAGCGAAATATGGAAATTCCGAACGAAGTCCACACAGAAAAACAAAAATTCTGAACAAACTTGAATGGAAAAGGGAAATTTTGTACAATTTTGGATGAAGGATGGAAAAGCCGAGCAAAATCCATACAGGAGATGGAAAGTCTGAATGGAAGACGGAAATTCTAGATGGAAAATGGATATTTTGTAGCGGAATTAGAGCGAAATATGGAAATTCCGAACAAAGTCTTCATAAAAAACAAAAATTCCGGGAAAACTTGAATGGAAAACGGAAATTTTGTACAATTTTGGATGAAAGATAGAAAGTCCGAGCAAAATCCACACAGGAGATGGAAAGTCTGAATGGAAAACGGAAATTCTAGATGGAAAATGGATATTTTGTAGAGGAGTTTGAGCGAAATATGGAAATTCCGAACAAAGTCCTCACAGAAAAACAAAAATTCTGGACAAACTTGAATGGAAAACAGAAATTTTGTACAATTTTGGCTGAACAATGGAAAGTCCGAGCAAAATCCACACAGGAGATGGAAAGTCTGAATGGAAGACGGAAATTCTAGATGGAAAATAGATTTTTTGTAGAGGAGTTTGAGCGAAATATAGAAATTCCGAACAAAGTCTTCACAGAAAAACCAAAATTCCGGGAAAACTTGAATGAAAAACGGAAATTTTGTACGATTTTGGATAAAAGATGGAAAGTCCGAGCAAAATTCACACAGGGGATGGAAAGTCTGAATGGTAGACGGAAGTTCTAGATAGAAAATGGAAATTCTGTAGAGGAGTTTGAGCGAAATATGGAAATTCCGAACAGTCTTCACAGAAAAACCAAAATTCCGGAAAAACTTGAATGGAAAACGGAAATTTTGTTTAATTTTGGATAAAAGATGGAAAGTCCGAGCAACGTCCACACAGGAGATTGAAAGTCCAAATGGAAGACGGAAATTCGAGATGGAAAATGGAAATTTTGTAGAAGAATTTGAGCGAAATATGGAAATTCCGAACGAAGTCCTCACAGAAAAACAAAAATTCTGAACAAACTTGAATGGAAAACGGAAATTTTGTACAATTTTGGATGAAAGATGGAAAAGCCGAGCAAAATCCACACAGGAGATGGAAAGTCTGAATGGAAGACGGAAATTCTAGATGGAAAATGGATATTTTGTAGCGGAGTTTGAGCGAAATATAGAAATTCCGAACAAAGTCTTCACAAAAAACAAAAATTCCGGGAAAACTTGAATGGAAAACGGAAATTTTGTACAATTTTGGATAAAAGATAGAAAGTCCGAGCAAAATCCACACAGGAGATGGAAAGTCTGAATGGAAAACGGAAATTCTAGATGGAAAATGGATATTTTGTAGAGGAGTTTGAGCGAAATATGGAAATTCCGAACAAAGTCCTCACAGAAAAACAAAAATTCTGGACAAACTTGAATGGAAAACAGAAATTTTGTACAATTTTGGCTGAAAAATGGAAAGTCCGAGCAAAATCCACACAGGAGATGGAAAGTCTGAATGGAAGACGGAAATTCTAGATGGAAAATGGATATTTTGTAGAGGAGTTTGAGCGAAATATAGAAATTCCGAACAAAGTCTTCACAGAAAAACCAAAATTCCGGGAAAACTTGAATGAAAAACGGAAATTTTGTACGATTTCGGATAAAAGATGAAAGTCCGAACAAAGGCCACACAGGAGATGGAAAGTCCGGATGGAATACGGGAATTCTAAATGGAAAATGGAAATTCCGTAGAAAATTTTGAGCGAAATATGGAAAGTCCGAACAAAGTCCTCACAGAAAAACCAAAATTCCGGAAAAACTTGAATGGAAAACGGAAATTTTTCAGAAATTTAGATAAATGATGGAAAATCTGAACAAAGTCCACACAGGAAATGGAAAGTCCGAATGGAAGACGGAAATTCTAGATGGAACATGGAAATTTTGTAGAAAATTTGAGCGAAATATAGAAATTCCGAAGAAAGTCCTCACAGAAAAACAAAAATTCCGGAAAATCTTGAATGGAAAACGGAAATTTTATACAAATTTCAATAAAAGATGGAATGTCCGAACAAATTCCACACATGAGATGGAAAAGCCGGATGGAAGACGGGAATTCTGGATAAGAAGCGGAAATTCCCTACAAACAAAGTATTATTAATTCGCAGCAAGGTTTGAGATAACTATAAACTCATGTAACAATTCATTGTTATATAAACAAAAAGAGAACAAAACTAAAACATGTAACACTGTGGAAAATGTGGTTCATGTGAAATTTTGTGAGCATCGAATTTTTCGGAAATTCGATATATTTCATTGGATTCTGTGATTCCTGAAATTATTTGTTAAACTGAGTTTGATGAAATTTGAAGCCTAACAGTGTTGCAAGGGTTCAGTACCCGGATGGGTGCCTGCTCTTGCTATGAATTCAAACAAGCGCTTAAAATCTCCCGACTCCTTTCATAGCTCTTCCCATTTTTCAAAAACGATGTTCCGAAAATATCATTTTCCACCCGACTAACACAAATATATCTCCGCCCCTCCCCATTTCCCGAGCTCCGGGACGCTGTAAAAACGGAACGTATAAAGCTGGCGCTCCGGATTGTTACGCCCGACGACCGGGACGCCCGTCAGACGGGCGCCGTCTTCGGCCGATTTTTTCCCGAGGAATCTCCATGTGGTGGAGCGCCAACGGAGGGGGCGGCGGTGGCGCCCCGTCGACGTGGGCGGAGGACGCCACCCCGACGCTTATCTCGTCTCCGCCGTTCCCGATTATCCCGCGGGAAATATACTGATACTGCAGGAAATTTATCTCATTACATCTATCTAAATTGTATAATTTTGGTCGATATGAAGAATCAATTGCCATCCGACATTGATTATTGTATATTGTTTAGAAAAAAAAAAGATAGAATTTGTATATTTAATCAACTTGTGATGTTTATCTCTACCTGATACGCCACTGAATGAACCTACTTCGTTAGCGACCCGGCACAGCTCTGTCTTCCTGAAGCGTTTGACCTTGGGCCGACCAATGGCAATTGAGAATTATCTACAGATATTACACAGCTAGATAGTTTCAACGTAGGTTCTGACGTAAGCTGGTGGTGCTGCATTCGAATTTGCCCGAATTGTTGTTACAAGTAGTGAATATTATGATTTGATTAACAAAAAAATTCCGAGCAAATTTGAATGAAAAACGGAAATTCTGTAAAAATTTGGATGAAAGATGGAAAGTCCGAACGAAGTCCACAAAGGAGATGGAAAGTCCGGATGGAAGACGGAAATTCCAGACGAAAGAAGGAAATTCTAGATGAAAAATGGAGATTCCGTGGAAAAATTCGGACGAAATATGGAAAACCCGAAAAAGGTCCTCACAGAAAAACAAAAATTCCGAACAAATTCGGATGGAAAACGGAAATTCTGTAAAAATTTGGATGGAAGATGGAAACTCCGAACGAAGTCCACACAGGAGATGGAAAGTCCGGATGGAAGACAGAAATTCCAGACGACAGAAGGAAATTCTAGATGAAAAATGAAAATTCCGTGGAAAAATTCGGACGAAATATGGAAAACCCGAAAAAGGTCCCGACAGAAAAACAAAAATTCTGAACAAATTTGGATGGAAAACGGAAATTCTGTAAAAATTTGGATGAAAGATGGAAAGTCCGAACGAAGTCCACACAGGAGATGGAAAGTCCGGATGGAAGACGAAAATTCCAGACGAAAGAAGGAAATTCTAGATGAAAAGTTGAGATTCCGTGAAAAATTTGGACGAAATATGGAAAACCCGAAAAAGGTCCCGACAGAAAAACAAAAATTCTGAACAAATTTGGATGGAAAACGGAAATTCTGTAAAAATTTGGATGAAAGATGGAAAGTCCGAACGAAGTCCACACAGGAGATGGAAAGTCCGGATGGAAGACGAAAATTTCAGACGAAAAAAGGAAACTCTAGATGAAAAGTTGAGATTCCGTGAAAAATTTGGACGAAATATGGAAAACCCGAAAAAGGTCCTCACAGAAAAACAAAAATTCCGAACAAATTTGGATGGAAAACGAAAATTCTGTAAAAATTCGGATGGAAAACGGAAATTCTGTAAAAATTTGGATGAAAGATGGAAAGTCCGAACGAAGTCCCCACAGGAGATGGAAAGTCCGGATGGAAGACGAAAATTCCAGACGAAAGAAGGAAATTCTAGATGAAAAGTTGAGATTCCGTGAAAAATTTGGACGAAATATGGAAAACCCGAAAAAGGTCCTCACAGAAAAACAAAAATTCCGAACAAATTTGAATGGATAACGGAAATTCTGTAAAAATTTGGATGGAAAACGGAAATTCTGTAAAAATTTGGATGAAAGATGGAAAGTCCGAACGAAGTCCACACAGGAGATGGAAAGTCCGGATGGAAGACGAAATTTCCTGACGAAAGAAGGAAATTCTAGATGAAAAGTTGAGATTCCGTGGAAAAATTTGGACGAAATATGGAAAACCCGAAAAAGGTCCTCACAGAAAAACAGAAATTCCGAACAAATTTGGATGGAAAACGAAAATTCTGTAAAAATTCGGATGGAAGACGAAAATTCTGTAAAAATTTGGATGAAAGATGGAAAGTCCGAAGGAAGTCCACACAGGAGATGGAAAGTCCGGATGGAAGACGAAAATTCCAGACGAAAGAAGGAAATTCTAGATGAAAAGTTGAGATTCCGTGAAAAATTTGGACGAAATATGGAAAACCCGAAAAAGGTCCTCACAGAAAAACAAAAATTCCGAACAAATTTGAATGGAAAACGGAAATTCTGTAAAAATTTGGATGGAAAACGGAAATTCTGTAAAAATTTGGATGAAAGATGGGAAGTCCGAACGAAGTCCACACAGGAGATGGAAAGTTCGGATGGAAGACGGAATTTCCTGACGAAAGAAGGAAATTCTAGATGAAAAGTTGAGATTCCGTGAAAAAATTTGGACAAAATATGGAAAACCCGAAAAAGGTCCTCACAGAAAAACAAAAATTCCGAACAAATTTGGATGGAAAACGGAAATTCTGTAAAAATTTGGATGGAAAACGGAAATTCTGTAAAAATTTGGATGAAAGATGGAAAGTCCGAACGAAGTCCACACAGGAGATGGAAAGTCTGGATGGAAAACGAAAATTCCAGACGAAAGAAGGAAATTCTAGATGAAAAGTTGAGATTCCGTGGAAAAATTTGGACGAAATATGGAAAACCCGAAAAAGGTTCTTACAGAAAAACAAAAATTCCGAACAAATTTGGATGGAAAACGGAAATTCTGTAAAAATTTGGATGGAAAACGGAAATTCTTTAAAAATTTGGATGAAAGATGGAAAGTCCGAACGAAGTCCACAAAGGAGATGGAAAGTCCGGATGGAAGACGAAAATTCCAGACGAAAGAAGGAAGTTCTAGATGAAAAATGGAAATTCTGGAGGAAAAACAGTGTTCCAGAAAAAATATCACCCTGTGAGATTTGCTATCGGAATTGGCATGTCACAAGGTGTAAATTCTGAATTGTAATATCTATGCCAAATTTCAGTTGAATATTTTGGAAGTTTAGATACTATGAGGAAAAACCTTGAAAGAAATTCAAATTTTACCAACCTGTATCTCGAAAACGAATCGTTTGCTCCTATGTTTATGAGACTTTTTTTCTTGAAATTACTTAAGGAATCTCCCCTTGTCGCTTGTATCTCCAATTAAGGAACACCCTGTATAAAAACATCTCAAGATTGAGCATCGACAAAAGAACTGGAAATACCTAAGACGAAATCGTGGAAATAATATACAAAAAAAATCAATGAAAATATTTGCAAATTACGGGTGAAATAAGAAATGGATTCAATTCGTTTCACGCTATAACTACGGAACCCTCCATTGAGCGATTGACGAAAAACTGGAAATAAAACGAAATCGTGAAAAAAATATACCAAAAAAATTGACTAAAATACACTTTTTTCCTATATTTCGATATATCGCCCCAAAAAAATTCGCCACTCATTCCCCACAAAGATTCATATCTCACGGGGATCGAAATTTAAGATATTCCACCCCCGTCATCCCCGAAGAAGTAATTACAGACCGCACCAGAAGCGTCCAGAATCGAAGATAATTGGCGGTCTGGATGTCGACCGACGAGGGACACGTTCCGTACCCGGAAACGCACGTTCGAATAGCATTTAATTAGCTGCGAGCCCCCGAAAACCGCCCCCGCCCCGATGATAATTTAAGGGCGCGCTCGTAATCACGGCGTAAATATAACCCCGCGAGATCAATCGCGGGCACAATGTCGCCTAGTAGATGAGTAACGTGCAGTATGATCTGCAATATGATAATGAAAGGGGTGGGGGGTGGTTCATAGTATCGAAAATTAATGCTCCGGTTGCGGGAGGCTGGAGCGTCGCGACGCTGATGACGAGATGTTTTCGGACCGGATAGACAATAGCCGATTAATTCGTTTCGTTGCGAGTTTTGAAGGGGGTCTGAGATAATGGTCCAGAGATGCGTTGATGTCTTTATCGATGTAAGGGTTAATGAAGCGCCCCTTTGGTGATTCGGGGTGGTTCGAACAGATGGAGGGCTATTACATTTTTCATAAATTTTATGTGTTCCCGAATGTTAAATTACGGCGGAAACGAAACTCAAAAATATTATGTTCATAACCTCAATTTTTTTCCCAAAGTGAATATAAGATAATTGACAAAAAAAAGAGACAAAACAGAAGATCAAAAAGGGAAAGGGGAAGAACTGCCTTGAGTGCATTTTGTAAAACTATATTGGATATAGAATTGAAGGAAAAAGAATGAGAGAAAAATGAATGTTTTTCATGAATTAAGTTTTTCGGGGTGGTTCAAACAGATGAGGGATATTACAATTTTCATACATTTTTTGTGTTCCCGAATGTTAATTAACGTCTGGCAACGAAACTCAAAAATATTACGCTCATAACCTCAACTTTTTTCCCAAAGTGAATATAAGATAATTGAGAAAGAAAAGGAGAAAAAACAGAAGATCAAAAAGGGAAAGAGGAAGAACTACCTTGAGTGCATTTTGAAAAAACTCTATTGGATATAGAATTGAAGAAAAAAGAATGAGAGGGAAATTAATGATCTTTATGAATAAATTTTTTCGGGGTGGTTAGAACAAATGGAGGGCTATTTCATTTTTCATACATTTTTTGTGTTTCCGAATGTTAATTTACGTCTGGCAACGAAACCCAAAAATATTATGCTCATAACCTCAATTTTTTTCCCAGAGTGAATATAAGATAATTGAGAAAAAAAGGAGAAAAACATAAGATCAAAAAGGAAAAGAGGAAGAACTACCTTAAGTGCATTTTGAAAAAACTCTATTGGATATAGAATTGAAGAAAAAAGAATGAGAGGGAAATTAATGATTTTCATGAATTAATTTTTTCGGGGTGGTTAGAACAGATGGAGGGCTATTTCATTTTCCATACATTTTTTGTGTTCCCGAATGTTATTTTAACGTTTGGCAACGAAACCCAAAAATACTACGCTCATAACCTCAACTTTATTCCCGAAGTGAATATAAGATAATTGAGAAAGAAAAGGAGAAAAAACAGAAGATCTAAAAGGGAAAGAGGAAGAACTACCTTAAGTGCATTTTGAAAAAACTCTATTGGATATAGAATTGAAGAAAAAAGAATGAGAGAGAAATTAATGATTTTCATGAATCAATTTTTTCGGGGTGGTTAGAACAGATGGAGGGCTATTTCATTTTTCATACATTTTTTGTGTTTCCGAATGTTAATTTACGTCTGGCAACGAAACCCAAAAATATTATGCTCATAAACTCAACTGTTTTCCCAAAGTGAATATAAGATAATTGAGGAAGAAAAGGAGAAAAAACAGAAGATCAAAAAAGGAGAGAGGAAGAACTGCCTTATGTGCATTTTGAAAAAACTCTATTGGATATAGAATTGAAGAAAAAAGAATGAAAGAAATGAATGATTTTCATGAATTAATTTTTTCGGGATGGTTCAAACAGATGGAGGGCTATTACAATTTTCATACATTTTTTGTGTTCCCGAATGTTAATTAACGTCTGGCAACGAAACTCAAAAATATTACGCTCATAACCTCAACTTTTTTCCCAAAGTGAATATAAGATAATTGAGAAAGAAAAGGAGAAAAAACAGAAGATCAAAAAGGGAAAGAGGAAGAACTACCTTGAGTGCATTTTGAAAAAACTCTATTGGATATAGAATTGAAGAAAAAAGAATGAGAGAGAAATTAATGATTTTTATGAATAAATTTTTTCGGGGTGGTTAGAACAGATGGAGGGCTATTTCATTTTTCATACATTTTTTGTGTTTCCGAATGTTAATTTACGTCTGGCAACGAAACCCAAAAATATTATGCTCATAACCTCAATTTTTTTCCCAAAGTGAATATAAGATAATTGAGAAAAAAAGGAGAAAAAACCGAAGATCGAAAAGGGAAAGAGGAAGAACTGCCTTGAGAGCATTTTGAAAAAAAACTCTATTGGATATAGAATTGAAGGAAAAAGAATGAGAGAGAAATGAATGGTTTTCATGAATTAATTTTATTACCAACATAAGCAATGAAATACGTGAAAATTGGTTTTGTCATTGAAAATTTTTGAGGTGTTTTTCTGAATTTGATATCAGAGAATTTCAATATTTTCGAATCAATAAAATTTTCATCTAAAATAAACAAAATGAAGCAAATAACACTGCACCCAAAAAGAAATTGTTACAAAAATTAGAAAAAAAAACAAATTATAATGAATTATGGTGAATTATGGACTATATAAAAAACACAAATGAGATATACTGAAAAATTAATACGTGGATTACACAAGCTGAAAGAGATATCCTGTCCTGAAGTTGCTCAGATCTGCCACAGTCTTGGTCATAATTTTCATTCCTCAAAATAACCCTAAACAAACCTAATTTGTCACTTTTCTCTTCAAACTATCGAAACAAACAACGAATGTTCTAAAAACTTAGTGGTTAGTTCACACGTCAACCATCAAGAAATGTCATCGGGTGCCACTTCAATCGAGTTCAAGCATTAGATTTCGTCTGTATCTTCAACACTGGTGACTTTTATTGAGAGAGAATATTTTGCATTGTAATACATCTAGGTACATCTGGTGTACATATTTGCGAGTTCCCAGAAGGGTCAGCCGTTGTAGTATTAAAACAAATTCTTGAGTTTTACAGGTAAAAGAGTCGCACTAAACCACCAAAAATCGCATAGCCCTTCCAAGAGCTACGCTAAAGGCCAATAATCCCATTTGACGAAACAGAAAACGTCTCAATTAAATTTTAGGATTTCAGCTCATGTGAAATAAACGTGACGAGTCGTTCTCTCAATTTATAGTTTCATAGCTTTGGCACCGATTCTTTGTTTGTGCGGTCGTAGAGATATACATTGAAGCAGGACCTCTTCAATGACTCACGTTCCGAAATAGTCCAATCAGTTAAGAGAGAACAATTTCGACTCACTATTTTCGGATATCGGATTTATTAATAAGCACCTTGTCTCTCATCCGCTTCCAAGTGTTTCCTGTTGGAAGTCGACTTCGATAAGTAGACAGAAAATGGAAGAAACGAGCCTTCTCACGTCGAAATCGGGCGAAAGCGTCTCGCAGGATCGCGGCCGAAGGCCGCGCGCGAATCTCAAAGTAATTTTTCCTACGAATGTAAACAAACCTTGATAAATGTCAAAATAGTTATTTTCATTCATTTCGTCGAGAACTCTTTCGAGAATCGTCAAAAAATAAGCAATAAGAATAAGAAATCCGGTACCGATTTCAAAATCTCATAATATGTATTTTATCTTTTTCAGCGATTTCGTAATTCGTCAAAATTGGCAGATTCCTGGAACTATTCGAAACATTCGTTCGTAATTCGAAGAAAATAGCCTATCAGGTTCCAAAATGAGGTAAATATGTATACCGTGATTTTATTTGAGAAACATAAAAAGTCGCGATTTCCGCCAAAAACGTCAAAAATCATGATTCAAATTTTTTGAGAAACATCAAAAGTCGCGATTGTCGCGAAAAACGCCAAGAATCACGATTTTTTCGAAAATATGAAAAATCACATACATATTTAAAAAAAAAACAAAAATAATTTTTTTTATTTTTACTGTTTTTTTCATTCTTTTTTTCATAAATAAGACAAATGGCTATTATCAACACGTTTTTAGTTTTTTTCATCTGATGAATAGCATTGAATAGATCCTCTTGCAACTTCCCACACGACTTTTATAGGTTTTCGACGGTTTGAAGAAAGTTATAAATCAAATTTTTTGAGATTTTCGCGGGAAACGTCAAGAATTACAATTTTTTCGAAGAACATTAAAAACCACATATCTATGTATTTAAAAAAACCCCAAAATAATTTATTTTATTATTGCTGTTTTTTTCATTGTTTTTTTTACTATAAATGAAACAAATTGCTATTATCAACACGTTTTTAATATTTTCCATCTGTTGAATAGGATTGAAACGATCCTCTTGCAAATTGTACACCACTTTTATAGGTTTTCGGCGTTTTGAAGAGAGTTTAATAAAATTTCTTGAGATTTTCGCGAAAAACGTCAAGAATTACAATTTTTTCGAAGAACATTAAAAATCACATATTATGTATTGAAAAAATTTCAAAAATAATTTATTTTATTTTTGCTGTTGATTTCATTGTTTTTTTCCCATAAATAAGACAACAAGTTTTTAATATTTTTTATCTGTTGAATAGGATTGAAAGATCTAGCAACTTTCCACACCACTTTTATAGGTCTTCGACGATTTGAAGAAAAATATGAATCACATTTTTTGAAAAACATCAAAAGTCGCGATTTTGGCGAAAAACGTCAAGAATCACGATTTTTTCGAAAAACATAAAAAATCACATATGTATATATTATTTGAAAAAAAAATCAAAAATGATTTTTTTTTTATATTTGCTGTTTTTTTCATTGTTTTTTGCCAGACAAATTGCTATTATACACACGTTTTTAATTTTTTCCATCTGTTGAATAGGATTGAATAGATCCTCTTGCAACTTTCCACACCACTTTTATAGGTTTTTGACGATTTGAAGAAAGTTATGAAGCAAATTTTTTGAGAAACATTAAAAGTCGCGATTTTTGCGAAAAACGCAAAGAATCACAATTTCTTCGAAAAACATGAAGAACCACATATTCAAAAAAAAATCAAAAGTAATTTTATTTTGTTTTTGCTGTTTTTTTCTATAAACAAGAAAAATTGCTATTACCAACGCGTTTTTAGGTTTTTTCATCTCTCGAATAGGATTGAATAGATCCTCTAGCAGCTTTGCACACCACTTTTATAGGTTTTCGACGATTTGAGGAAAGTCATGAATCAATTCAGACATCGAAGAGAAATAGTATGGTAGGGTTGGAAAAATTAGGTTGAACATTTTAATTAAAAGATTCATGATAACCTCCTTAAATTAATATTATGAAATGGTCCAATATTCAAGGGAAGAAAAATAGATGACAGGAAATATTCTAATCTTTTACGGAATTATGTTTGTAGGTCCGACATGAGCTGTCAAGTTTCAATCGAACCGTCACTGAAATGTCAAAATTTCATCAATTCGAAGCAATTGAGAAAAATTATATCTCCCGATTCCCGAACTATAAATTTCCTGGTATTGAGATTGGTCGAAAAAGTGTGTTCACAAAAAAAAGTCATCAAAATTAGAGGTGGGCACTAAAGTGAACTTAAAATAAACTGGGTTTTTCCAAAAATTTCATCAACAAATAATCCAGTTATTGCAAATACACATTCCAACAATGTGTCGAAATTCAACCACGACATTTCCTCCAGTTTTCCCCACAACCATCCAGACTTCCAAGAGAGTTGGTTGAACTTGAAATTGATATATCCTTCGAGGAGAATGAGGTTTTTTTTTGCGTCGATGTTTATGAACAGTGTTGATAGAAGAAGTATATTCAAGACGCAATGTGTTTACTTCGGGTATTTACACTAGAATACAAGAACCGGCATGCAGATGACTAAAGAGTGGTCCACACGACCCGATTTGCCTGATTCAATTTTCTTTTTACGAAAAAGGGATCAAATAAGAAAACATTGCATAAGATCGATAAGTGTTCATATAAAACAAAGATTTCTTGTCATATTTTCCAATTACCAATGGCACACCCAAAAAAGTTCTGGAGGGGAAAAGTGACATTGCTCCAGAAAATGTAGCACCCTGTATATTTCCACAAACAATTGACATGTCACATGATGTAAACTTCAAAGTGTAATATGTGTGCCAAATAACAGCTGAATATCTCGAAAAATGCAGATGCTATAAGGAAAAAACTTTGAAAAAATTCAAACTTTCGCCCCTCTTCATTTATGCCCCCAATTTAGAAACACCCTGTATAAAAAAAACAGTTGAATTTCGCATAAGTAAATCGTAGTTTAAAAAGCCAAATTTAGCATCTAGTGTGTAGGCGCCTTTAGGCAAGCCGATGTGTTCAGTTCTGTACTAGGTATGTACATTAATGTATCATGTGTTGGTTTTTGTGTTATCTCGATAAGGGTCTATTTCCTTTCTGCCGCGTGAGTAAACCGGAACAGATAAACCCGCGGTGGTCTTATCAGGATTCTGAAGTAAGAAATAAAAAATAAAAAATTACTCACGGAATTAATTTATCAACATGAAAACAAAATTCTTAACCCAAAAACTTAAAAATAAATTCATTGTTAAAAGCGTGAAATATTACGATGGTCTGAGTCGTAATTTCAATTACGTAAATGTACTTCATATTGGAGGCGTCTGGTGTATGTTGGCAGATCACCAAAAGCTCCTGCAATTTCTGTTGACGTTCAGAATATCCAACAGGAATTCCGGGAAGATTTATTCCTATAGGAAGTCGACCGATGTTAACTAATTAGCTATAGTCTTTTTTTCGGTTAATTTTTGTGTCAATTTTCACTGACCTTCCGTTACTATTTTGGTTCCTTATTTTCAGTATGTAGTTGAATTGTGATTCTCATTTTATCCGTTGAGGAGAAGCTTTCTCCACCGTCGGACAAGAATTCCTCAACAACCTACATCTTTTCCAATCTCCAATAACCGATTTAACGCTTGATAACTGGAATCACATAAACACTTTGAATAATTCACTTCCATATTATTCAGCCCACGAGTATCAGAAACACATGAGTGGTACCTGTCCGTTCAAACATAACCTATATCACCTACGCGTATCGCTTCTTTTTTTGGATTTACACTTCTTGCAATCCCTCTCATCGGCCTACGTGGAAAATACCTATGGGTAATATAAACTCGATAGCCGTACAAGGATATTCTGGTTGCAAATCGATAAACGTGATATTCGCTTAGGAAAAGGGGTAACTAACCTGTGAAACAACAACAGTTGATGAATGTTTATTGAATCTCCTGCAAAAACGCATTTTATCATCAATCATTCTCACATACAAAATATAAACATTTCCAACCCTTCCTACGCCACTGCGTCATCTGAAAACCTCCCCAGCGTTCAGCGACGGAATATAGAAGTTGAAGTAACACAGAATTGCCTGAAATGAATTAGGGCCCAACCAGTCCGTATTGATTATTACACAAATTCCCAACAGAACACTTTATCGTCCAATTTAACCACGAGTTAATCAACGAACAGACACAAACCATTAAAATTAGAATATTTAACAGGATTGATATGAGACATTCGAATCATTCGATAAATAAACACAGAAATCTATGAGCTGTCAGCTGTTTTGTTAATTCTTGCAACCAAAAAAGGACATAAACACATTCGATATTTTAGGATGACTTAAATGAATTCCTTTCGGAAATTCATGTGGATATACGAAATATTGGCGATTTCCAAGGTTCGCAGGCACACACTGTTATTGACAAAATTAGAAGTGAAGTAACCCAGCACAGATGCAATTTAAAAACACCATTATCTCGGATACGGGGCATCGCACTGGGGAAAATTCTGGTAGGAAATGTAGATACGAACAACAAAAATTCTTTGACTTACCTCTAATTATTAAACTAGCACATTATCATAAAAATACACATAAATGTTCGATTATTCGTGAAAACCAACACGCCCAGTTCACGGAGGATCTTTTACTAGATTATACGGCGACGTTGTCACGTTTCGTCGCGATGCGGTGTAGAAGAGTGACTAACCAGCTAATTTCGGACGTTCGAAGCGATGTTTCTACATCGGATGGAGGAGTCTTATCGAGTTTGTGGTTCCAATGAAGGTCATTCATTGCAATTATTATTATTTTCAATGATAATAAACTGATAGTACGTTGTTAATTGTTGCCATAGGTCCTCTTCGGTGGTAGATTTGGCAAGTCGAGATTCGCACTTTGTATCGAGAGTGGCGCCCTTGGTAGGGAATGCCTTGAACTAAATTAGGTGGGAGCAGTGGCGTAGCTTGGGTGAGTTATGGAAATAAGGGTGTGAGATTCGAAAAACCAAAGATTTAAGTTGCTTGGAGTATAACCTCGATGATTCTTGGTGGTGTTCATGTTTGATTGAGAGGAAAAGTTTCGGGTGACGTTTTCGAAGAATTTCCATAGAACTTTCACTTCAATATAAAATAGGGGTCATTTAAAACATCGAGGCCAGTAGATAATGTCAAATATCGAGAAACATACCCTCAGCGATCCTTTCCAAGAATCATTTCGTGGATTTGGATAATATGGAAGGAAACTTCTTTTCGCTGAGAATCCAATGGGTAGCGCATCCACCAGAATATCCAAAATAATTAAATTAATTTTTGGAACCCCCTTCAGATCATAAAGTCGAACGAAAATCTTTAGATAAATTGTAGTTCTGTAATTCCTTTCATACATCACCTTGAATGAACTTTCATTTGAGTAACATTATACTGAAATAGTGTATGATAAAAATTATTATTGAAAAATCGATTGTTGAAAACTTGTACCAGGTCTTGTTTTATTTGAGGTAGAGATAAATGATGATAAAACTAGATAGTAGGAGTACTGATGGACATATAATGAGGATTCTTCGAGATTACAAGATCTCTAAGCTTATCTACCTCTTATGGGATAGTTATCTGGTTGGGTAATTATCCTGTTGTGATTGTCTTAATGACATAGTTATCTCTGGAAGAATAAGAATGCTTTTGTGGTTATTTCATACTCAAATGTCAGTTTGTTAGAACCATAAATCAATAATTGGGATGCTAGTAGTTTGTCTTCTATGAAGCGCTATAGTTTGATGGAATAAAATTATGGAAGAAAAAGTAGGAAAGGGGAGGGGGGAATTAGTGATATGAAAAAAAAGAACGTGGGCGTGTAGGGAATCGCTAAAATGGTCTTCGAAAATTATATAGAAGCTTCGAATTTTTTTTTTATTTCAACTTTCGTCGGAGAGTATTTAATAATTTACTTATTTTCAGAATATTTCTAACAATTACATAAACAGTTCGAACTAACGAAAACCTACAATGGGAATGGGAAAGTGTTGAAACAATATCTGTTTGATTGTATTCGCCTCATTTCTGACCCTAATGGCATCTTTTCTTCCAATTATTCACGTTTCCAGAGGTTTCAGGTATGAATATGTGAAATTCTGACGAATAAAGAATATCGTTTAGAATTTTAGTGAAATGTAGTATAGAAAATCGTTAGGAATCACTCACCTCAATTTTTACTCCAACTCACTTTTTTCGACAATTTCAAAAACAGGACTGCCACCATAAGAAAGGCGAACTCTTCGATTCCACTATCGACTATACATCATACACGTAAATGCGACGCTTCGCATCGAAATCTTGACATTCCAAAACCCATTTTTGAAAATTTGAGGACGGTCTTCACTTTATGGAGTATTTTTAAAAAACTTCCGAGGGGGCTGTAGAAACAGGACTGCCACCATTAAAGATGCAAATTCTTTTACTCGACCATTAATTATCCACCGGATACCTAAATGCGACGCTTCGCGTCGAAATCTCGGCATTCCTAAACCCAATTTGCAAATTTTATGACGAGCTATGGTCTTCACCATATGAAATTTTTTTCAAATACTTCCGAGGTGGCTGCAGAAACAGGATTGCCACCATCAGAAAGGCAGATTCTTCGACTCGACCATCGACTAACCATCGGACACGTAAATGCGACGCTTCGCGTCGAAATCTCGACATTCCTAAACCCATTTTCGAAAATTTGAGGACGGTCTTCACTTTATGGAATATTTTTAAAAAATTTCCGAGGGGGCTGTAGAAACAGGGCGGCCACCATTACAGACGCAGATTCTTCTACTCGACCATTAACTATCCACCGGACACGTAAATGCGACGCTTCGCGTCGAAATCTCGGCATTCCTAAACCCAATTTGAAAATTTTATGACGATCTATGGTCTTCATCCTATGAAATTTTTTTCAAATACTTCCGAGGGGGCTGCAGAAACAGGATTGCCACCATCAGAAAGGCAGATTCTTCGACTCGACCGTCGACTATCTATCGGACACGTGAATGCGACGCTTCGCGTCGAAATCTCGACATTTCTGAACCCATTTTCGAAAATTTGAGGACGGTCTTCACTTTTTGGAATTTCTTTGAAATACTTCTGAGACGGCTGCAGAAACAAGACTACCACCATAAGAAAGGCAAATTATTCGACTCCACTATCGACTTTCCATCATACACGTAAATGCGACGCTTCGCGTCGAAATCTCGACAATCTTAAACCCATATTTGAAAATTTTAAGACGACCTATGGTCTTCATTCTATGAAATTTTTTTTCAATTACTTCCTAGGCTGCAGAAACAGGTCTGCCACCATAAGAAAGGCAGATTCTTCGACTCGACCATGGGCTATCCTCTGGACACGTAAATGCGACGCTTCGCGTCGAAATCTCGACATTCCTGAACCCAATTTGAAAATTTTATGACGATCTATGGTCTTCATCCTATGAAATTTTTTTCAAATACTTCCGAGGGGGCTGCAGAAACAGGATTGCCACCATAAGAAAGGCAGATTCTTCGACTCGACCATGGGCTATCCTCTGGACACGTAAATGCGACGCTTCGCGTCGAAATCTCGACATTCCTAAACCCATTTTCGAAAATTTGAGGACGGTCTTCACTTTTTGGAATTTCTTTGAAATACTTCTGAGAGGGCTGCAGAAGCAGGACTACCACCATAAGAAAGGCAAATTATTCGACTCCACTATCGACTTTCCATCATACACGTAAATGCGACGCTTCGCGTCGAAATCTCGACAATCTTAAACCCATATTTGAAAATTTTAAGACGACCTATGGTCTTCATTCTATGAAATTTTTTTTCGATTACTTCCTAGGCTGCAGAAACAGGTCTGCCACCATAAGAAAGGCAGATTCTTCGACTCGACCATGGGCTATCCTCTGGACACGTAAATGCGACGCTTCGCGTCGAAATCTCGACATTCCTGAACCCAATTTGAAAATTTTATGACGATCTATGGTCTTCATCCTATGAAATTTTTTTCAAATACTTCCGAGGGGGCTGCAGAAACAGGATTGCCACCATCAGAAAGGCAGATTCTTCGACTCGACCATCGACTAACCATCGGACACGTAAATGCGACGCTTCGCGTCGAAATCTCGACATTCCTAAACCCATTTTCGAAAATTTGAGGACGGTCTTCACTTTATGGAATATTTTTAAAAAATTTCCGAGGGGGCTGTAGAAACAGGGCGGCCACCATTACAGACGCAGATTCTTCTACTCGACCATTAACTATCCACCGGACACGTAAATGCGACGCTTCGCGTCGAAATCTCGGCATTCCTAAACCCAATTTGAAAATTTTATGACGATCTATGGTCTTCATCCTATGAAATTTTTTTCAAATACTTCCGAGGGGGCTGCAGAAACAGGATTGCCACCATCAGAAAGGCAGATTCTTCGACTCGACCGTCGACTATCTATCGGACACGTGAATGCGACGCTTCGCGTCGAAATCTCGACATTTCTGAACCCATTTTCGAAAATTTGAGGACGGTCTTCACTTTTTGGAATTTCTTTGAAATACTTCTGAGACGGCTGCAGAAACAAGACTACCACCATAAGAAAGGCAAATTATTCGACTCCACTATCGACTTTCCATCATACACGTAAATGCGACGCTTCGCGTCGAAATCTCGACAATCTTAAACCCATATTTGAAAATTTTAAGACGACCTATGGTCTTCATTCTATGAAATTTTTTTTCAATTACTTCCTAGGCTGCAGAAACAGGTCTGCCACCATAAGAAAGGCAGATTCTTCGACTCGACCATGGGCTATCCTCTGGACACGTAAATGCGACGCTTCGCGTCGAAATCTCGACATTCCTGAACCCAATTTGAAAATTTTATGACGATCTATGGTCTTCATCCTATGAAATTTTTTTCAAATACTTCCGAGGGGGCTGCAGAAACAGGATTGCCACCATAAGAAAGGCAGATTCTTCGACTCGACCATGGGCTATCCTCTGGACACGTAAATGCGACGCTTCGCGTCGAAATCTCGACATTCCTAAACCCATTTTCGAAAATTTGAGGACGGTCTTCACTTTTTGGAATTTCTTTGAAATACTTCTGAGAGGGCTGCAGAAGCAGGACTACCACCATAAGAAAGGCAAATTATTCGACTCCACTATCGACTTTCCATCATACACGTAAATGCGACGCTTCGCGTCGAAATCTCGACAATCTTAAACCCATATTTGAAAATTTTAAGACGACCTATGGTCTTCATTCTATGAAATTTTTTTTCGATTACTTCCTAGGCTGCAGAAACAGGTCTGCCACCATAAGAAAGGCAGATTCTTCGACTCGACCATGGGCTATCCTCTGGACACGTAAATGCGACGCTTCGCGTCGAAATCTCGACATTCCTGAACCCAATTTGAAAATTTTATGACGATCTATGGTCTTCATCCTATGAAATTTTTTTCAAATACTTCCGAGGGGGCTGCAGAAACAGGATTGCCACCATAAGAAAGGCAGATTCTTCGACACGACCATGGGCTATCCTCTGGACACGTAAATGCGACGCTTCGCGTCGAAATCTCGACATTCCTAAACCCATTTTCGAAAATTTGAGGAAGGTCTTCACTTTTTGGAATTTCTTTGAAATACTTCTGAGAGGGCTGCAGAAGCAGGACTACCACCATAAGAAAGGCAAATTATTCGACTCCACTATCGACTTTCCATCATACACGTAAATGCGACGCTTCGCGTCGAAATCTCGACAATCTTAAACCCATATTTGAAAATTTTAAGACGACCTATGGTCTTCATTCTATGAAATTTTTTTTCGATTACTTCCTAGGCTGCAGAAACAGGTCTGCCACCATAAGAAAGGCAGATTCTTCGACTCGACCATGGGCTATCCTCTGGACACGTAAATGCGACGCTTCGCGTCGAAATCTCGACATTGCTGAACCCAATTTGAAAATTTTATGACGATCTATGGTCTTCATCCTATGAAATTTTTTTCAAATACTTCCGAGGGGGCTGCAGAAACAGGATTGCCACCATCAGAAAGGCAGATTCTTCGACTCGACCGTCGACTATCCATCGGACACGTAAATGCGACGCTTCGCGTCAAAATCTCGACATTCCTAAACCCAATTTGAAAATATTATGACGATCTATGGTCTTCATCCTATGAAATTTTTTTCAAATACTTCCGAGGGGGCTGCAGAAACAGGATTGCCACCATCAGAAAGGCAGATTCTTCGACTCGACCGTCGACTATCCATCGGACACGTAAATGCGACGCTTCGCCTCAAAATCTCGACATTCCTAAACCCAATTTGAAAATTTTATGACGATCTATGGTCTTCATCCTATGAAATTTTTTTCAAATACTTCCGAGGGGGCTGCAGAAACAGGATTGCCACCATCAGAAAGGCAGATTCTTCGACTCGACCGTCGACTATCCATCGGACACGTAAATGCGACGCTTCGCCTCAAAATCTCGACATTCCTAAACCCAATTTGAAAATTTTATGACGATCTATGGTCTTCATCCTATGAAATTTTTTTCAAATACTTCCGAGGGGGCTGCAGAAACAGGATTGCCACCATCAGAAAGGCAGATTCTTCGACTCGACCGTCGACTATCCATCGGACACGTAAATGCGACGCTTCGCGTCAAAATCTCGACATTCCTAAACCCAATTTGAAAATATTATGACGATCTATGGTCTTCATCCTATGAAATTTTTTTCAAATACTTCCGAGGGGGCTGCAGAAACAGGATTGCCACCATCAGAAAGGCAGATTCTTCGACTCGACCGTCGACTATCCATCGGACACGTAAATGCGACGCTTCGCGTCAAAATCTCGACATTCCTAAACCCAATTTGAAAATTTTATGACGATCTATGGTCTTCATCCTATGAAATTTTTTTCAAATACTTCCGAGGGGGCTGCAGAAACAGGATTGCCACCATCAGAAAGGCAGATTCTTCGACTCGACCGTCGACTATCCATCGGACACGTAAATGCGACGCTTCGCCTCAAAATCTCGACATTCCTAAACCCAATTTGAAAATTTTATGACGATCTATGGTCTTCATCCTATGAAATTTTTTTCAAATACTTCCGAGGGGGCTGCAGAAACAGGATTGCCACCATCAGAAAGGCAGATTCTTCGACTCGACCGTCGACTATCCATCGGACACGTAAATGCGACGCTTCGCCTCAAAATCTCGACATTCCTAAACCCAATTTGAAAATTTTATGACGATCTATGGTCTTCATCCTATGAAATTTTTTTCAAATACTTCCGAGGGGGCTGCAGAAACAGGATTGCCACCATCAGAAAGGCAGATTCTTCGACTCGACCGTCGACTATCCATCGGACACGTAAATGCGACGCTTCGCGTCAAAATCTCGACATTCCTAAACCCAATTTGAAAATATTATGACGATCTATGGTCTTCATCCTATGAAATTTTTTTCAAATACTTCCGAGGGGGCTGCAGAAACAGGATTGCCACCATCAGAAAGGCAGATTCTTCGACTCGACCGTCGACTATCCATCGGACACGTAAATGCGACGCTTCGCCTCAAAATCTCGACATTCCTAAACCCAATTTGAAAATTTTATGACGATCTATGGTCTTCATCCTATGAAATTTTTTTCAAATACTTCCGAGGGGGCTGCAGAAACAGGATTGCCACCATCAGAAAGGCAGATTCTTCGACTCGACCGTCGACTATCCATCGGACACGTAAATGCGACGCTTCGCGTCAAAATCTCGACATTCCTAAACCCAATTTGAAAATATTATGACGATCTATGGTCTTCATCCTATGAAATTTTTTTCAAATACTTCCGAGGGGGCTGCAGAAACAGGATTGCCACCATCAGAAAGGCAGATTCTTCGACTCGACCGTCGACTATCCATCGGACACGTAAATGCGACGCTTCGCGTCAAAATCTCGACATTCCTAAACCCAATTTGAAAATTTTATGACGATCTATGGTCTTCATCCTATGAAATTTTTTTCAAATACTTCCGAGGGGGCTGCAGAAACAGGATTGCCACCATCAGAAAGGCAGATTCTTCGACTCGACCGTCGACTATCCATCGGACACGTAAATGCGACGCTTCGCCTCAAAATCTCGACATTCCTAAACCCAATTTGAAAATTTTATGACGATCTATGGTCTTCATCCTATGAAATTTTTTTCAAATACTTCCGAGGGGGCTGCAGAAACAGGATTGCCACCATCAGAAAGGCAGACTCTTCGACTCGACCGTCGACCATCCATCGGACACGTAAATGCGACGCTTCGCGTCGAAATCTCGACATTCCTAAACCCATTTTCGAAAATTTGAGGACGGTCTTCACTTTATGGAATTTCTTTGAAATACTTCTGAGAGGGCTGCAAAAACAGGATTGCCACCATAAGAAAGGCAGATTCTTCGACTCAACCGTCGACTATCCACCAGATACATAAATGTGACGCTTCGCGTCGAAATATCGACATTCCTAAACCCATTTTTGAACATTTGAGGACGGTCTTCACTTTAGGAAATTTTTTTTAAATACTTCCGAGGTGGCTGCAGAAACAGGACTGCCACCATAAGAGATGCAGATTCTTTTACTCGACCATCGACTTTTCTCGGGATACGTAAATGCGACGCTTCGCGTCGAAATCTCGACATTCCTAACCCATCCTCGAAAATTTGAGGACGATCTATGGTCTTCACTCTATGGTTTTTCTTTATTACTCCCAGTTCAAAAAGTTTAACTTTTAGCACTTTTCCAAAAGTAAATCTTCGCAAGCAATAGATAAAAACGGCCGATAATCAAGATCCCAACGAAATTTCCATCTTCTCCGAGATAACGATCGGGGATGGAAACTCGACATAAAAACAAATCGGTCGGGGCTAGCGATCAAGATAGCGATAACAATAATTTACGGCACGGGGCCCGCATCCATTCCGGGAGCGACGTCGCTGACAACCCGGGACACCCCCTGTTTCCGCACGGACGCACCCGGAGGGCGCTAGTTTGTCAAAATAAGGCTCGATGACTGAAGACGTCGTCGTCGGGATGCCGAAACGGGTCCGGATCCCAGTTTTCCCAGGAAATCTGGCCGTGTATTGAATTAGGGTTGGAACAACCCTTCAGCATCAATGATGTATCTTTATCTCAAGAATAGGTACCACTGGTCCAATCTTAACTATCGTAGTTTTTCATGACACTAAAGGGGGCTTTTTAATGACTGCACTTTTTCAGCATAAGCAGAAAAAGTCTCATCCATTCTTTCGGTTCCAAAGAATCCTCAACAGATTCTTCATGAAGACATAAAATCCAAAGTCGACGTTCTCTTAATTGGAGTTAAATCCGATCTGTACGGTCCTGACCGGAGGAGAGTCGTAACGCATCCCTTAATGGGTTATTTATGGTTGCCATTCGTTCGAAACTTGACGACATGATTCTTTATTGCTCATCGTGGTGCAGTTAGAAGCGTCCATACTATAGCATCTATATGGTGGAGAGGGAGAGGGCGGTTGTGGAGATCGAAATTGTTTTATAATACGTGCCAAAACTTCATTCCCGACAGATATTTATCTCAATTATGTTCTGAATCATGCAGATTCTTTTCGACGATTAAACGACGCATGATTCGAAGGGAGAGGATGCTGCGAGGATGGGTTCGGTGGACCGTGAGGGAGGAACAACTGTTTGATTTCTTCCTTTCAAACTAGGGGAAATTTTTCCGAAAATTATCTCTATGTTTTCTAAACCCCGCAAATATCACCCAAAATTTATTGTTATTGCTTCTTACTTATTTGGTAAAAAAATATTTTTTTATATATAGAAGAAATACATATATGTTATCTATATAGTTTGGGAGTGTTGATTCCAAATATGTTCTTGCTTTTCACGAGAAATATTTTTTCTGGTTGCTATTGCACTTTGAAATTTATGTTTATAGAGATCCATATTTTTGGAAGTATAAATGTGACATTTTCTTATATGGAAGTAGATCGACCCTGATGGGTGTGGATTTTTTTCTCAAATGTCTGCTACCTTTGGCTAAAAAAGCAATTATCGTAGTTTCACTAGAACGTTCCTATAAATTTTAAAAATTTTTTTGCCAAAACACTAATTTTTTTCGGGATTTCGAAATATCCTGGGACGAAATGATGAGGTTTGTGGTGAAAACCGATCGCAAATTCGAATTCAGTGTGGTAGTATTAGCTCAAATAAAAATTTTCCAGAAGTTACGGAACAAAAATTTTATATGGAAAATTTATTCCATATAGAAAAAAAACATGTTATTTATTTAGTTTGTGGATTTGGAATTCAAGTATATACTTGATTTTTACGGAAAATTATTTTTCTGGTAGCTATTGCTGTTTGAAGTTGATATTTATAGAGATCCACATTTTTGGAAGTATAAATTCGAAACCAACCGCATATTCGAAATCAGTGTGGTCGAATTAGATTATTTGAGGAATTTATAGAAGATAATGGAAAAAAAATTTGGTAGGTACCCAAAAATATTATATGTTCGGAAAATTCGGAAAAAAAAATGTATTCGACAAAGAGTCGAAATATATGTAGATTCCAAATAAAAACTTGATTTTCACGAGAAATAATTTTTCTGGTTGCTATTACACTTTGAAGTTGATATTTATAGAGATCCACATTTTTGAAAGTATAAATGTGATATTTTCTTATATGAAAATAGAAAGATCCTGATGGGGTGTGGATTTTTTATTAAATTTCTGCTTCCATTGGCTACCAAAAGCAATTATCGCAGTGTTCCTAGAACGATGCTATGAAATTTGATGATTTTTTTACCAAAAAACTAATTTTTTCGAGAATTTCGAAATATGCTGGGAAGAAATGATGAGGTATATGATGACACCGAACGCATATTCGAAATAAGTTTGGTCGAATTAGATCATTCGAAAAATTAATAGAAGATAATGAAAAAAAAATTTTGTACCCAATAATATAATTTTCATATTAAATTTGGAAAACAGAATTTCTTCTACATAGAGTAAAAAAATATGTTATTCATTTAGTTCGAAGATGTAGATTCCAAATATATTCTTGATTTTTACGAGAAATAATTTTTCTGGTTGCTAATGCACTTTGAAGTTGATATTTATAGAGATCCACATTTTTGGAAGTATAAATGGGACATTTTCTTATATGGAAATAAATAGACTCTGATGGGTGTGGATTTTTTATTATATGTCTGCTTCCATTGGCTACAGAAAGCATTTATCGCAATATTCCTAGAACATTCCTATAAAATTTTATGATTTTTTTACCAAAAAACTGATTTTTTCGAGAATTTCGAAATATGCTGGGACGAAATGATGAGGTATGTGATAAAACCGACATAATCGAAATCAATGTGGTCGAATTAGATTATTCGAGAAATTAATAGGAGATAATGGAAAAAAAAAATTTGTACCCAAATATATAATTTTCATATTAAAATTGGAAAACAGAATTTCTTCGACATAGAGTAGAAATATATGTTTTTTATTTAGTTCGAAGATGTAGATTCCAAATATATACTTGATTTTCACGAGAAATAATTTTTCTGGTTGCTATTGCACTTTGAAGTTGATATTTATAGGGAAACACATTTTTGGAAGTATAAATGTGACATTTTCTTATATGGAAATAGATAGACTCTGATGCGTGTGGATTTTTATTATATGTCTGCTTTCATTGGCTACAGAAAGCATTTAACGCAATATTCCTAGAACGTTTCTATAAAATTTTATGATTTTTTTACCAAAAAACTGATTTTTTCGAGAATTTCGGAATATGCTGGGACGAAATAATGAGGTATGTGATAAAACCGACCGCATATTCGAAATCAGTGTGGTCGAATTAGATTATTTGAGAAATTAGAGAAATTAATAGAAGATAATGGAAAAAAAATTTGTACCCAAATATATAATTGTCATATTAAATTTGGAAAAGAGAATTTCTTCGATATAGAGTAGAAATATATGTTATTCATTTAGTTCGAAGATGTAGATTCCAAATATATACTTGATTTTCACGAGAAATAATTTTTCTGGTTGCTAATGCACTTTGCAGTTGATATTTATAGGGATCCACATTTTTGGAAGTATAAATGTAACATTTTCTTATATGGAAATGGATAGACTCTGATGGGTGTGGATTTTTTATTATACGTCTGCTTCCATTGGCTACCAAAAGCAATTATTGCAATATTCCTAGAACTTTCCTATAAAATTTTATGATTTTTTTACCAAAAAACTGATTTTTTCGAGAATTTCGAAATATGCTGGGACGAAATGATGAGGTATGTGATAAAACCGACATAATCGAAATCAATGTGGTCGAATTAGATTATTTGAGAAATAAATAGGAGATAATGGAAAAAAAAAATTTGTACCCAAATATATAATTTTCATATTAAAATTGGAAAACAGAATTTCTTCGACATAGAGTAGAAATATATGTTATTCATTTAGTTCGAAGATGTAGATTCCAAATATATACTTGATTTTCACGAGAAATAATTTTTCTGGTTGCTATTGCACTTTGAAGTTGATATTTATAGGGAAACACATTTTTGGAAGTATAAATGTGACATTTTCTTATATGGAAATAGATAGACTCTGATGCGTGTGGATTTTTATTATATGTCTGCTTTCATTGGCTACAGAAAGCATTTAACGCAATATTCCTAGAACGTTTCTATAAAATTTTATGATTTTTTTACCAAAAAACTGATTTTTTCGAGAATTTCGGAATATGCTGGGACGAAATAATGAGGTATGTGATAAAACCGACCGCATATTCGAAATCAGTGTGGTCGAATTAGATTATTTGAGAAATTAGAGAAATTAATAGAAGATAATGGAAAAAAAATTTGTACCCAAATATATAATTGTCATATTAAATTTGGAAAAGAGAATTTCTTCGATATAGAGTAGAAATATATGTTATTCATTTAGTTCGAAGATGTAGATTCCAAATATATACTTGATTTTCACGAGAAATAATTTTTCTGGTTGCTAATGCACTTTGCAGTTGATATTTATAGGGATCCACATTTTTGGAAGTATAAATGTAACATTTTCTTATATGGAAATGGATAGACTCTGATGGGTGTGGATTTTTTATTATACGTCTGCTTCCATTGGCTACCAAAAGCAATTATTGCAATATTCCTAGAACTTTCCTATAAAATTTTATGATTTTTTTACCAAAAAACTGATTTTTTCGAGAATTTCGAAATATGCTGGGACGAAATGATGAGGTATGTGATAAAACCGACATAATCGAAATCAATGTGGTCGAATTAGATTATTTGAGAAATAAATAGGAGATAATGGAAAAAAAAAATTTGTACCCAAATATATAATTTTCATATTAAAATTGGAAAACAGAATTTCTTCGACATAGAGTAGAAATATATGTTATTCATTTAGTTCGAAGATGTAGATTCCAAATATATACTTGATTTTCACGAGAAATAATTTTTCTGGTTGCTATTGCACTTTGAAGTTGATATTTATAGGGAAACACATTTTTGGAAGTATAAATGTGACATTTTCTTATATGGAAATAGATAGACTCTGATGCGTGTGGATTTTTATTATATGTCTGCTTCCATTGGCTACCAAAAGCAATTATTGCAATATTCCTAGAACTTTCCTATAAAATTTTATGATTTTTTTACCAAAAAACTGATTTTTTCGAGAATTTCGAAATATGCTGGGACGAAATGATGAGGTATGTGATCAAACTGACCTCATATTCGAAATCAGTGTGGTCGAATTAGATTATTTAAGAAATTAATAGAAGATAATGAAAAAAAATTTTGCACTCAATAATATAATTTTCACATTAAATTCGGAAAAAAGAATTTCTTCGACATAGAGTAGAAATATAAGTTATTCATTTAGTTCGAAGATGTAGTTTCCAAATATATACTTGATTTTCACGAGAAATAATTTTTCAGGTTGCTATTGCACTTAGAACTTGACATTTATAGAAATACACAATTTTGGAAGTATACATTTATTTGTGGTTTTCTTTCATGGAAATAGACAGACCATGATGAGTGTGAATTTTCCCACATTTTATGGTTCCTGTAATGCTCATTTTCGAAAATGACTTTAGGTATCCACATTCCACATCCAAAAAATTTGAGATTAACAAGAATCGAAGAAATATCTTCATTCTTATTATTTTCTTACTTTAAATTTAGACAAACCTTTTCCTTATTTATTTCGAACAATAACTGAAAATGACAGTAATTGAATAATTATCATGCGAAACTTCAATGGACCAGAAATATTACCTGTGGGAAGGGGTAGGTCATTGAATATTTCTTGGAAAAACAAATGACCCGAAGAATGGATAGAGTCAGCATTATATTTGTTATGGTACTTGACCTTTTGAATACACAAAAGATTTCTCTCCACTGGAGAATAATATTTCTTCAACAAAATAGATAAGTGAAATAATAACTGAAAAAAACATTTTTCTGAAATAAGTTGTAATCCAAAATGAATTATAAATTAATAATGTTTTTCTTTGTTCAATATATTCATTATAAATGAATGAATATCTTGCACATATTTTTTTCCCCCGAAAAAATATTCCTACAAAAAGAAATCAATCAAAAAACGAAATTTCATCATCAGAACGAGATGCACAAAAACGGGTAGCGACCCCATGCATCATCCCGCTGTATCAGAACGTTGATAAATAGCCAAAATATGAAAATTCGTTATTCACGGACCACTAGGTCGTCCCGACGCCGGAAGTGCGTCAGCACCGGAAACATCGATGACTCCGCCGCCGAAGAAACGAACAAAAGTTTCCTTTTTCTCTTTCGGGGGTGGAGGTCTAGGATAGATTGATATTAGACGATTTCTTTTATGGACTTGTTTACTGTTCTGAAAGAGAAACTGCCGCCGCTCGTGGGGGATTTTCGGGAGACTTTCCGGCTTTCCCTACTCTTCCCCGGGATAATTGTCAGTTATTGGTAAGAATAGCTGAGCGAGAACTTGTTTGAAATTTTTTATACAATTTTTATGGGAGTCCAACGAGAAATATTTGGAGAATGAATGATGCTCAATAGGAGAATTTCCCAAGTTTTCCTCCTGGATCCGACCCTTGGGGTTACGGAACCCCGCTCGAAGTGCGGACGTATTAAAATCATAAGGGTTTACTACTTAACGATATTGCTGGGGTCGGCCTGTTTATTACATTAACTATTCCACTCGTTATAATTACGTGTGAGTCGTGGGGCCGACGCTTAACGCCGTCGCGACGCTCCAGCTTCGGAATGCCGGAGCGGAGGATGGCCTTTCCGGTTTCCCGATGTTTGTGCCGCAATTATTCGCTCTCGTCCCCTCGAATTCAGCCCATTGACTTACTGAAGGTTCGAGTGCACTCACGCGATGTTGTTCTATGTTATGTTATTGTTGTGTATAGAGATATTGGATATTATGATCGAATAGTTAGGTTTTGAGATTACAGTTGTGCAGAATGGCGAAGGAGCTGGTTCTTCAAAATTAAGTTTATAAGCGGTGGAGCCAAACACGAGATTCATTAAATTTTTGCGCGAAATATTTTCCTAGGACCGAGTAAACTTCATACAATCTGAATCAAAAGTATCTGTCGTATATGCTATAAATTACCTTCAGGAATATTGAAAATGTCATTAACTTTAATTGCAATTTGAAGTTGACTTATCGCAGAGTCGAAAAATAATTCATTGAAAATGATAAAACAAAGATGATAAAAGAAAAGAAATCAAATTCTAGAATAAAGGAGAATCATGAAACAAAGAATCAATAAAAACGAAAATAAACAATTTGTAAATTATTATCGACCAATCTCAATAGGAATAAAAAAAATTAATGAATAAATATAAAAACAATCAAATTAGGAAACGACAACTTTCAATCAACAAATACGCCAATTTATAGAAAATAAATTTTCATGAATATTGGAAAACGAAGATTTCCGAGTTATTGAAAATTTGACAAATTTTTACTTAGATATGAAAAGAAATATAATTCGAGAATGAAGATTCCAAATATATCCTTCTTTTCAACACACAACATTTTTCAGTTCGCTACAGCACTTTGAAGTTGAAAATTTATATATCCACATTTTTAGATGTCGAAACTGAAATTACTTACAGGAATATTGAAAGTGCCATCAACTTAATTGCAATTCGAAGTTGACTTATCGCAGAGTCGAAGAATAATTCACTAACAATGAAAAAACAAAGATGATGAAAAAATAAAGAAATCAAATTTATGAATGAAGGAGAATCATGAAACAAAGAATCAATGAAAACGAAAATAAACAATTCGTAAATTTATTATCGACCAATCCCAATAGGAATAACAAAAAAAATTAATGAATAAATATAAATATAAAAAAAATAATCAATTTAAGAAACGACAACTTTCAATCAACAAATACGCCAATTTATTGGAAATACTTCGTCATGAATATTGGAAAACAAAAATTATAACGGAAAAATTTATGTACTTTATTTGATGAACCAATAATTTTTTCGAAGATATCCGAGTTATTGAAAATTTGACAAATTTCGTCTTCGATATAGAAAAGAAATATAAGGAATCTATATAATTCGAGGATGTTGATTCCAAATATATCCTTGCTTTTCATTAGACAAAATTTTTCAGGTCGCTACAGCACTTTGGAATTTGAAGACATTTTTGAATGTCCAAACTAAACTGAGAAATATTTTTCTGGAAAAACTTTGCTAAGAAATATTTTTCTGGAAAAACTAATCTAAGAAATATTTACCTGGAAAAACTAATCTAAGAAATAATTTTCTGGAAAAACTAATCTGAAAAATATTTCTCTGGAAAAACGAATCTGAGAAATCTTCCTCTGGAAAACTAATCTGAGAAATATTTTTCTGGAAAAATTATCTGCGAAATATTCTTCTAGAAAAACTAATCTGAGAAATATTTTTGTGGAAAAGCCAATCTGAGAAATATTTTTCTGGAAAAACTAATTTGAGAAATATTTTTGTGGAAAAGCTTATTCAAGAAACATTTTTCTGGAAAGACTATTCTAAGAAATATTTTTCTGGAAAAACTTATCTGATAAATATTCTTCTGGAAAAACTTATCTGAGGAATATTCTTCTGGAAAAAATAATCCCAGAAATATTTCTCTGGAAAAACTAATCTAGGAAATATTTTTCTGGACAAACTAATCTGAGAAATATTTTTCTGGAAAAACTAATCTGAGAAATATTTTTCTGAAAAACTCATCTAAGAAGAATTTTTCTGGAAAAACTCATATGAGAAATATTTTTCCTTGAAAATTATCTGAGGAATATTTTACTGGAAAAGCAAATCTGAGAAATCTTCCTCTGGAAAACTAATCTGAGAAATATTTTTCTGGAAAAATAATCTGCGAAATATTTCTCTAGAAAAACTAATCTGAAAAATATTTTTGTGAAAAAGCCAATCTGAGAAATATTTTTCTGGGAAAACCAATCTGAGAAATATTTTTCTGGAATGGCTTATTTAAGAAACAATTTTCTGGAAAAACTCTTCTAAGAAATATTTTTCTGGAAAAACTAATCTGATAAATATTCTTCTGGAAAAACTTATCTGAGGAATATTCTTCTGGAAAAACTAATCCAAGAAATATTTCTCTGGAAGAACTAATCTAGGAAATATTTTTTTGGACAAACTAATCTGAGAAATTTGTTTCTGGACAAATTAATCTGAGAAATATTTTTCTGAAAAAGTGATCTGAGAAATATTTTTCTGAAAAACTCATCTAAGAAGAATTTTTCTGGAAAAACTCATCTATGAAGAATTTTTCTGGAAAAACTCATCTAAGAAATATTTTTCCTGGAAAATTATCTGAGGAATATTTGTCTGGAAAAACGAATCTGAGAAATCTTCCTCTGGAAAACTAATCTGAGAAATATTTTACTGAAAAAGCTTATTTGAGAAACATTTTTCCGGCAAAACTCATCCAAGAAATATTTTTCCTGGAAAATTATCTGAGGAATATTTTACTGGAAAAACGAATCTGAGAAATCTTCCTCTGGAAAACTAATCTGCGAAATATTTTTCTAGAAAAACTAATCTGAGAAATATTTTTGTGGAAAAGCCAATCTGAGAAATATTTTTCTGGAAAAACTATTCTAAGAAATAATTTTCTGGAAAAACTAACCTGATAAATATTCTTCTGGAAAAACTTATCTGAGGAATATTCTTCTGGAAAAACTAATCCAAGAAATATTCCTCTGGAAAAACTAATCTAGGAAATATTTTTCTGGACAAACTAATCTGAGAAATATGTTTCTGGACAAACTAATCTGAGAAATATTTTTCTGAAAAAAACTAATCTGAGAACTATTTTTCTGGAAAACTCATCTAAGAAAAATTTTCCTGGAAAAACTCATCTAAGAAATATTTTTCCTGGACAATTATCTGAGGAATATTTTACTGGAAAAGCAAATCTGAGAAATTTTTTTCTGGAAAAACTGATCTAAGAAATATTCTTCTGGAAAAACTAATCTGAGAAATATTTCTCCGGAAAAATCAATCTAAGATATATTTTTCTGGAAAAACTAATCTGAGAAATATTTTTCTGGAAAAACTTATCTAAGAAATATCTTTTTGGAAAAACTGATCTTAGAAATATTTTTCTGGAAAAACCAATCTGAGAAATATTTTCCTGGAAAAACTGATCTAGGAAATATTTATTTGGAAAAACTTATCTGAGAAATATTTTGCTCGAAAAGCCAATCTAACAAATATTTTACAGCATTTTACAGAAAACATAATTCGAATTGATAAAATTCGAGCGCAACTCCATCCTCCCTCTCCCCTTTCCCAAGATCGTCGCGCGCCATCGACTCCAGCCATCTCTGCGAGTATAATAGTTTCATTTACTTTATTTATGGATGTTTTCGACTGCTCTCAGAAAATGACATTTGTCAAAATAACAAAGCGCCGAAGAGTGAAGCGTGGGAATCTCCGGAGCAACGTCATTGTCTTACACTGCCCCCTTGGATCTCGCAGAATAGAAGAAGAAAGACTGTTTCTTGCCAGGGGGTTGGTTGTTTACATGGCCGTTTTTACGCGACGATAGGGAAAAACCGGGATGTTATTTTTGTCGCCCTGACGTTGGAGTTTGATGGACACAAATATGGAATATCGATGTCGTTGTTAGTGGAGAATCTCTTAGTTACTTTTTATACCAACGTGCATTCACTGTGGTGAAGTCGGGGGCTTGTTTGAATCAGCCTCATCAGAATAAAAACCCATACCCAAAGTTTTCCTTGTACAGTTGGCAACCCGGCAATTTTGACATCGGTCGTTTGAGCTTCAAATTTCGAGGTTATCTTCAACATTGAAGGAACTCCACCCCTGTACTAGTGTAAGTGCATTTTCCGTACGCATTCGGATGCGAAGTTATTCCCATCTCCAAATATCGCATTGTTATTCATAATTCACTGACATTCATGGCTTGGCACTTAAAGGACTCCGTCGAAATTACATAGTCGATCGAGTCCTACCCCCGCTTTCTCCACCCCTGACATTCCGACATCTCGCGATATTATATATCATTTTTATTGTAGTTGTTTATGCGAGGAGAGGCCCGCTTCAAGTTTTATCGTCCCCCTAGTTCGAAATATTGAAGATGGGATCCGTTGATTGAGTTGATGTCACAATTCATTAATTTTGTCGTTAGGGTTGATCTGCGTACTATAGCTTAGTTCGAGAAGTTTCTGTTCATTCCAGCCTTGTAACCCGAATGATTAAATGACTAAAATTCAGTACACAATTGTCTGAATATTAACATATTTTCGCTAGATGCTTCCAATAGTTTCTGAGTTATGGAATTTCGAATAACGCTACAAAGTTCAATGGTGTTTTCAAATATTCTGCTGAAATTTGGCAAAGATATTACAATTTAAGGTTCAAATCATATGAAATGTAAATTCCCCGTGGATAATATTCTCATCTGGTGCAATATCTCATTTTTTTAGAAATTTTTGTGGTGCGCCACTCGTAGTTTCAAAATAATGAAAAAGAATCTTTGGTTCATATGAAAACTTTCGATTTCCTGCAATTTTCTTCTGCGACCTTTTCCTGGTGCGCCACTGGTTTTTAAAAAAATATTAAAAATGATCTTCGTTTCATTTGAGAACTCTGTACCGATTCATCTGGAAAAACTACTCTAAGAAACAATCTTCTGGGAAAACTAATCTGGGAAATATGTATTTTTCTGGCAGAACCAATCTGAGATACATATATTCTTCTGAAAAAACTCTGAGAAATTTTTTTCTGGAAAGTATTGCTTAGATTTGTTTTTCCAGAAAAATATTTTTTAGATTAGTTTTTCCAGAAGAATAGTTTCACAGATAAGTGTTTCCAGAAGAATATTTCTTGGATTACTTTCTCTAGAAATATATTTTTCACATAAGTTTTTCCCGAAAAATATTCCTCAGATCAGTTTGTCCAGAAAAATATTTCTCAGCAGAAAATTATTTCTTAGATTATTTTTTCCAGAAAAATATTTCTTTGAATAGTTTTTCCAGAAAGATGTTTTTGACTAGTTTTTCCAGAAATATATTTCTCAGACTATTTTCTCCATTGAAATTTTTCTTAGATTTGTTTTTCTAGAAAAATATTTCTCAGATTGGTTTTTCCGAAAAAATATTCCTAGAGTAGTTTTTCCAGAAAAATATTTATCAGATAAGTTTTTCCAGGAAAATATTTCTTGGATTAGTTTTTCTAGAAGAATATTTCCCAGATTATTTTTTCTAGAAAAATATTTCTCAGATTGGTTTTTCCGAAAAAATATTACTTAGATTAGTTTTTCCAGAAAAATATTTCTTAGATCAGTTTTCCCGGAAAATATTACTAGAGTAGTTTTTCCAGAAAAATATTTATCAGATAAGTTTTTCCTGGAAAATATTTCTTGGATTAGTTTTTCTAGAAGAATATTTCCCAGATTAGTTTTTCCAGAAGAATATTCCTCGAATAAGTTTTTCCAGAAATATTATTCTCAGACTAGTTTTTCCAGAAATATATTTCTCAGATCAGTTTCTCCATCAAAATATTTCTTAGATTAGTTTTCCCAGAAAAATATTTCTGGATTAGTTTTTCCAGAAAAATATTCCTCGGATTAGTTTTTCCAGAAGAAAATTTCTCAGATAAGTTTTTCCAGAAAGATATTCCCCAGATTAGTTTTTTCAGAAAGATATTTCTCAGACTAGTTTTTCCAGAAAAATATTTCTAAGATTAGTTTTTCCAGAAAATATCTCTCAGGTAAGTTTTTCCAGAAAACTATATCTCAGATTGGTTTTTTTCCAGAAAAATATTTCTCAGATAAGTTCCTCCAGAAAAATATTTCTAAGATTAGTTTTTCCAGAAAATATCTCTCAGGTAAGTTTTTCCAGAAAACTATATCTCAGATTGGTTTTTTTCCAGAAAAATATTTCTCAGATTGGTTTTTCCAGAAAAATATTTCTCAGATTAGTTTTTCAGAAAAATTTTTCTCAGATAATTTTTCCAGAAAAATATTTCTTAGATTAGTTTTTCCAGAAAAATATTTTTTAGATAGGTTTTTCCATAAAAAAATTTCTCAGACTAGTTTCTTCAGAAAAATATTTCTCACATCAGTTTTTACATCAAAATATTTCTCAGATTTGTTTTTCCAGAAAAATATTTCTCTGATTAGTTTTTCCAGAAGAATATTTCCCAGATTAGTTTTTCCAGAAAACCATATTTCTATGATTTGTTTTTCCAGAAAAATATTTCTTAGAATAGTTAGAATATAGATTAACGCGATGAATGTTTCAAGATGTTTCTCCTCAAAAATTCATGCATTGGATTTTCGACCTGGGAGGACCAATGCCGGATAGCAACTGATTTTTGTAGCAAATTCGAATTGAATTCCGATACATCAGAGCGACCATCTCCAATATAATCATCCTCGAGTCGAGATTTCTCCACTAATACTCCCTCCTTCGGACAAAGTGGCAAGACCCTCAGTGTCCCAATATTCCACCCCCATTTCCCTTGCCCCGAAAAAAAACACAGTGCCCCATAAATCATCACATTTTTTCCACTCTCCTCTAACCGGTACGCCAAAACAATTATCTGCCCAGCAAACAGAGAAGTTCCCACAAAAAGTAAATGTCTTTTTGCGCCATCCCGATTATAACAATTTGTTATTTCAATGCCGGGAATGGACGGGGAGGGCGATGCATTTGGGAGCGGGGCAGGGGAGGGGGACGGCGCCGCTTTGGTCCCGAAAAATGGCGCCAGTCTTGGTTCGATCGGGAAAACCGAAAAAATAAAAAGTTTGCTGCCAACTCGAGAGGGTTTTCGGTTCGAAAGGAATACTAACAACTTTCCTCTGGAGTGTATTTCCTGGGAAAAATAAATGAGATATTTATACCAAAATAAGGATTTCTTTATCAAATCTGCATCAAAATCATTGTCCTATGAGCTGCAAAAAGCGTTTGAAATCTCGAAATTCGATTGAGACACTCCGTGCTTTGACGGTTTCTAGCTAATATTCAACATAATTAGGTAATTCCATCTTTTGAAGTTTATAAAATTATATTGACGTTTTGTCATACTTTTTTTTCAGAAATTCAACACCCTTTAGCTCAAAATTAGTTCATGACAGTTTTTTATATGAATCACATACCCGAATATCTATCTCAAACCTCAAAACAAAGCAACCCCCGTTAGGGATTTCCCCAACATCCAAATCCCCAATCCTGCTCTTTCGCACTGTCGATAAAACCGAAAATGAATTGATTGAACCCGTGCAGACTCGAATTTCACAGTCCATCTAGATAATCCCGCAATATCTGGGGGTGTCTGGTAAGAAACCGCGTTCCGCCAGGGGTTGGGACAAAAACCTCGACGAAAGAGTACATAAAATAATTTGTATCATAACCATCTCGAAGATATATGGCCAGTTGGTAAAGATATAAACTAGAAACGTTTCCCTCGCCTTCAGATTGATTGAAAGTATTTCCCATTCTTCCCGACCCCAACCCCTATCGCAGTTTATGTTGTTTTTCAGAATAACAAGCTAAGTAGATAAAAGCAATTGCAATTTCGGATATTTCGTTCGGTGCATGCTATGGACAAATCTGGGGAAATTGCGTATGATAAGGAATATTTATGGATTGGTTGCGGACGTGGAATCGCGATGGGGGGTTTTGAGGGGATTCGATGGTGAAAATCTGGTAGTTGTCAGATACACAAAGAAAAATTTCTCGATTAACTTTTTGCAGAAAAATATTTCAAAGATTATTTTTTGCCAGAAAATATTTCTCAGATTATATTTCCAGAAAAATATTCCTCAGATTAGTTTATTCAGATAAATATTTCTTAGAGTAGTTTTTCCAGAAAAATATCTCTTAGGTAAGTTTTTCCAGAAAACTATATCTCAGATTGGTTTTTCCAGAAAAATATTTCTCAGATGGGTTTTTCCAGAAAAATATTTCTCAGATTGGTTTTTCCAGAAAAATATTTCCCAGATTAGTTTATTCAGAAAAATTGTTCTTAGGTTAGTTTTTCCAGAAAATACATCTTAGATTGGTTTTTCCAGAAAAATATTTCTCAGATTAGTATATTCAGAAAAATATTTCTTAGATTCGTATTTCTAGAAAAATATTCCTTAGGTGAGTCTTCCCAGAAAATATATCTTAGATTGGTTTTTCCAGAAAAATATTTCTCAGATTAGATTTTCCAGAAAAATTTTTCTCAGATTAGTTTTACCAGAAAAATATTTCTCAGATTAGTTTATTCAGAAAAATTGTTCTTAGGTTAGTTTTTCCAGAAAATACATCTCAGATTGGTTTTTCCCGAAAAATATTTCTCAGATTAGTATATTCAGAAAAATATTTCTTAGATTCGTTTTTCCAGAAAAATATTCCTTAGGTAAGTCTTTCCAGAAAATTATCTTGGATTGGTTTTTCCAGAAAAATATTTCTCAGTTTAGTTTTTCTAGAAAAATATTTCTCAGATTAGTTTTTCCAGAAAAATATTTCTCAGATTAGTTTTTCCAGAAAAAAATTTCTAAGATTAGTTTTTCCAGAAAAAACTTTTTTAGATTACCCAGTTTTTCTCAGATTAGTTTTCTCAGAAAAATATTTCTTAGATTAGATCTTCCAGAAAAATATCTCTCAGGTAGGTTTTTCCAGAAAACTATATCTCAGATTGGTTTTTCCAGAAAAATATTTCTCAGATTAGTTTTTCAGGAAAATATTTCTTAGATAATTTTTCCAGAAAACTATATCTCAGATTGGTTTTTCCAGAAAAATATTTCTCAGATTATTTTTTCCAGAAGAATATTTCTAAGATTAGTTTTTCCAGAAAAAACTTTTTTAGATTACCTAGTTTTTCTCAGATTAGTTTTCTCAGAAAAATATTTCTTAGATTAGATCTTCCAGAAAAATATCTCTCAGGTAGGTTTTTCCAGAAAACCATATCTCAGATTGGTTTTTCCAGAAAAATATTTCTCAGATTGCTTTTTCCAGAAAAATATTTCTCGGATTAGTTTTCTCAGAAAAATATTTCTTAGATTAGATCTTCCAGAAAAATATCTCTCAGGTAGGTTTTTCCAGAAAACTATATCTCAGATTGGTTTGTCCAAAAAAATATTTCTCAGATTGGTTTTTCCAGAAAAATATTCCCCAGATTAGTTTATTCAGAAAAATACATCTTAGATTGGTTTTTCCAGAAAAATATTTCTCAGATTAGTATATTCAGAAAAATATTTCTTAGATTCGTTTTTCCAGAAAAATATTCCTTAGGTAAGTCTTTCCAGAAAATATATCTTGAATTGGTTTTTCCAGAAGAATATTTCCCAGATTAGATTTTCCAGAAAACTATATCTCAGATTGGTTTTTCCAGAAAAATATTTCTCAGATTGGTTTTTCCAGCAAAATATTTCTCAGATTAGTTCTTTAGAAAAATATTCCTTAGATAATTTTTCCAGAAAAATATTTCTAAGATTAGTTTTTCCAGAAATATAATTCACAGACTAGTTTATCCAGAAAAATATCTCTGAGATAAGTTTCTCCAGAAAAATATAATTCAGATTGGTTTTTCCAGAAAAATATTTCTCAGATTAGTATATTCAGAAAAATATTTCTTCTCAGATTATTCTTAGGTAAGTCTTTCCAGAAAATATATCTAAGATTGGTTTTTCCAGAAAAATACTTCTCAGATTAGTTTTTTCAGGAAAATATTTCTCAGCAGAATAATATTTCTTACATTTTTTTTTCCAGAAAAAATTTCTTAGATTAGTTGTTCCAGAAAAAAATTTCTTGGATTACCTAGTTTTCTTTGGATGTCTCTTCTGTCTCCAGAAAAATATTTCTAAGATTAGTTTTTCCAGAAATATAATTCACAGATTAGTTTATCCAGAAAAATATTTCTTAGATAAGTTTCTCCAGAAAAATATAATTCAGATTGGTTTTTCCAGAAAAATATTTCTCAGATTATTATATTCAGAAAAATATTTCTTCTCAGATTATTTTTAGGTAAGTCTTTCCAGAAAATATATCTAAGATTGGTTTTTCCAGAAAAATACTTCTCAGATTAGTTTTTTCAGGAAAATATTTCTCAGCAGAATAATATTTCTTACATTTTTTTTTCCAGAAAAAATTTCTTAGATTAGTTGTTCCAGAAAAAAATTTTTTGGATTACCTAGTTTTCTTTGGATTAGTTTATTCAAAAAAATATTTTTCAGATTAGTTTTTCCAGAAAATTATATCTCAGATTGGTTTTTCCAGAAAAAATTTTCTCAGATTAGTTTTTCCAGAAAAAAATGTCTCAGATTATTTTTTCCAGAAAAATATTTCACAGAAAAATTCCGGAGGAAAGAATTTTTTTTGGAATTTAATTGAAGTTGTGAACATACTGAAAGTCTTGGGACCAAACTCTGCAGTGTAAGTAAGGGGAGGGACAATAAGGCCATTTTTTTTTTGTTTTTCGCTGATATCTTTCAAACGATGGGTCATAAGGAAAAATTGATTTCATATAGAGTGAAAGCTTTTTCAATTCCCTACTAGATTGTTTCAATCACTTTTCCTGTAATTTAAGCAGTTTCTGAGAAAAATCCACAGTCAAGAGTCCCTAATTAACGAAAATTGTATCTACACTCCACGTTTTTTGAGAAATATTGCCTCAGCCTTCAAATTTTCTGACTTACCTCTCAGGAAAGAAGTTGAAAAACATTAAATTTTCTTCTTAAAGAGTTCTCACTTAATTCTGTATAATTAACGGGTCCAAACTTACTCAGTTATTCAGATTTACTGTTAACTTTTGAATAAAATCCCCTACCAGTTTTTTAAGACCTTATGTAGTGCATCTGTCCAATTTTTTTTAACAAACGTTAATATATAAACTGGGATAAAACCACGTGCATTTTTTCGAATTTTTTTCGATGAATTGGATTATTTCATGAAATCTAGTGAGGAATCAAGATATTTCCCATCCTGTCCGTTTTTTCGATCAAAAAAATCGAGGAACTCGTCGAAATAAATAAGTAATACATAAATTAAAATCCAACAGACTTACTTCATGTCGAAACACAAAACTTCCCGATACGAATAAAATCGTTATTTTTAGGTCCCATTGATGAAAAGAAACCGCTGCTCAAATTAGGGGGAATCAATTTTTCCTCAAGCCCTAAAACGACAAGATTAAGGGGAGAGGAACCCCTAATGTTTGCCATGTGCATAACAAGGGTAGAACGCGCAGGCGTCGGTCATGTACTTCCCCCAACGTGCTGCAGGAAAGCACAGTATTCACTATTCAGTATGTCACTGAACTTGTTTGATGCAGGACTGCATGAGCCGACGACCTGCCAGCACGTGGTGGACGTTCCTGCTGAGAAGTATACAACTTGAGAACTTGAGGTTTCAGATTATTACCGGAAATCCTGCGGTTAGCTGCAGGATACGAATGAAGGTAAAAGTTTTTTTTTGATTCGTTGTGTCACTTCAGCAGGATTTTGGAAGTTGATCTCCGTCAGATATGTTTGATATTCTTGGTTGTTTGTTTATGTTCAGCCAGGAATCAAACGTATTACTATGGAGATTGACTAGTACATCGTTGAACAACACGTGATGAGATATTTCGAATGTGCCATGTTATTGCTATTGTTATTTTTGAATTTATAACTATTTTTAAGCTTGTTTTGATATCATTTCAAGAACTGTCAGATTCCACGTTAACTTATTTCTAACTAGCTAGAATATAGAAGTGGACATGTTTCTGTTCGGTATATTTTAGTTATGTATTGTTTTATATACAGGGAGGTCCACCGTTTCGTAAAATAACTTCAATATTTGAAAACAATTTTAATTTTGAATCAAAAAAATTGTATAAATATGGTCCGCGAAGGCCTCATAATCAAGCTACAGGGTGTTCAGATTTCCAAATTTTATTTTCTCATAACTCTTGTAGTTTCAAAAATAAAACTTGAGGTTTAAATGGAATAATTAAATTTCAGAATTATTGTGAGAATTCTTTGGGTCATATTTTTTCGAGGTTACTCCCCCTTTTGAACGCCTGTCGTATGCCACTGACTATTTTCTTATGTATGATTTTATCTCTCGTTTCTTTTGAAAACTTGAAAAAAATTTATTCACTCAGTTCTTCATTTAGTTCGATTTTTTCGTTGCAAGGGGTACCTATGTTAATAAATTTGAATTTTTGAATTTCCTCAATAATTCTGACCCATTACCAAATTATTTTCCGATTTTTTATCGTGAATAGTCGCTGGTACGAAAAAATGCAGATTACAGAAAAGTTTTCGAAAGAAACGAAAAATAAATTCATACTATGGAAAATGCTCAGTGGCGTACGGAAAAGAAGTTAGGTGGTCATAAAGGGAGTGTCAATCAGAAAAAAGTATCACCCAGCAGATTTTCAAAACATCTCCTAAATTTGATCAGAATATCTGAGAAACTACAATAATTATTAAAAAAAAACGAAAAAAATCTGGAATTTCGAACACACTGTAGCTTGGTTATAAGGCGTTCACGGAGATAGGTTTATAGGACATTTTTGTCTTAAAATTGAATATTCTATCGACTGTCGAGCTGATACCACAAAAAAGTTGGCCACCCTGTATATACTGAAGTTTTTAATACTCCTATGACGTTTTTTATCCAATAATCTCGAAGAAATTCTAAGAAAATCTGTATATTACTGTATTATTAATGTGTTTTTTTTTCAGATTTACAAAAATCCTTAGCAAGATCCGAAGAAGAAGATTCAGAGAGCCTTCCAAAATCTGTACAGAAATGATGGCATGCGAAATTTGAATCCATCAGAAATCATTAAAAAAAAAGATCTTACAAGAGCTCAAAATATTTCAGGAAATTTTTGTAAGGTTGCTGTATAATTATTATTTTTTAATTTCTTGTTTTGAGCTTTACAGATGTTCCACGAGAATAGAAAATTTAGTTTTTCTGATCTGGTGTTCAGAAATATTCCATTCAACTCTGGGGTTCCACCTCTTCGAGTTACGATTCAATAAAATGACATTATTTGTCACACTGAAGGCTTGCTTCGGTTCACAGAATCTGTAGTTCGTTCAGAATGATCATGGATTAGTTAATTTTCAGAATAATTCAAGTTGAATGTACGGTTTTATCAGTCTTGCAGAAACCCGTTGTGAATTTGATAATAATTGTAACCAAGCAGCGTTGTGCAGCCACAGTACCTGGATGGGTGATCGCTGTGAGTGGAGAAAATCGATGTTCGAAGACAGTGATCTTTCACCATTTTTTCTGTAACGTTCTTCATTAGTATACTATGTGTTCAAATATAAATAAATAAAATATTGATTTCATTGATTTTTTTTTTCAATTGGTCACATGACCATCAACCAAATTTTAGTAAGAAAATTAAAAAATTGCAATATGTCACTTACTCTCCAGAGAAATTCTCATGAGACACTATTTAAGATTTTCCTAGAAGAATACATCACAAAAAAAAATTAAATATCAACATCTTGGGATGAAAATGACACAATAGAATCCGAAGAGAAATAAGAAAAATATTTCATTCCACCAAATTGGGACACGAAAGTCGTCTTCGTGCGAAGTAGAAATCAGCCCAATATCGACCTTCTTCACAATCTGAGTAAAAGTGTCCTGTCACCTGCCAAATACGATCTTATCAATGGCCAGGACACTTCCTGCTGGGACAGGACGTCGCGGCGCCTGCAGATCGGCGCCGGCTAGTTGTTGTATCCGCAGCGATGCTGCGAGGCGTCGGAGTGGCTGGTCCCGAGCTATCGACGATTTTTCCCCATATCCTGGAATATGCTCGTATTCGTATCCCGGAATCGATGGAAAATAGGACGAATAAAAATGATACAGATTAGCATAATGATTAATAAAATTTTTTTAAAAGCACTGCCAAGAAGTCAGGAGCTTTTGAGCGCTCGTTTATTCTCCTTGTAGGTAGATCCACCTTGTAGGTAGATCCATCTTGTAGGTAGATCCATCTTGTAGGTAGATCCAACTTGTAGGTAGATCCATCTTGTAATTGAATGATCCAATGAATTTCGACTGAATTCTCGTTCGGAATGGAAGTGAATGCACTAAAATGTCATTCGATTTATGTTTACGTCTTACCAAAATCGAACGAAAATGGGAATATATCGAATTGTAATTTTTTGAACCAAACCAGAAAATTGAAAAACTTGAGATTTCCCCAACAAGCTTTTCACATAAACCTTCAATTCGATTAGATCGACCTTTTTTGAATTATTGAGCGAAAAAAAATATCTACGAAACCCTCGATCGTACCCTGAAACTTCCAAAATTCTAGGACTCTTTATCGTACTCACAGACGAAATTGCTCATAAAAAATGAGTCACGTGCTAGAAATCACACATTCATGATGTTCTAGATTCAAATATTTTCCGATATTCATTCTAGATCTGCCATGAAAACAACGAAACTTTGATTCATAATTCTGCAGTATGAGCAATCAAGGTCAAACCTCATTCTATTATTGAAAATAAAAAACTTGGGGACAATAGAAAAGTACAATTAGAATATTCAATCAGCTAGGTGTCTGAATTTTAATTTTCAAAATAGTTGTTCGCAAGGCTGAACAATCAGATCCACACATAGAACACAAATGAAAGGTTATATCTTCTTCTCGATTTTTTGTGCCTCTTTAGGGGTGGCCGTTTCCCAGGGTGAGTCAAAAATATTGTTGGTTTCCTAATTGTACCAATTTTTTTCCCCCCAGAAAATGACCCGAGGTTTCGTCTCCCAAACAACGCGATCCCAAACTCCTACGACATCAAAATCCAACCCAACATCACCAACGGCAGCTTCCGCGGCGAGGTCCTCATCTACGTGGAGTTACAGCATTCGCTCAAATTCATAACGCTCAACATCAAAGATTTGGTGGTGGAGAGCCTGGTTTTGGACAGCTATATGGACCAGACGAAATACAGAATCCAGAAGGAGTTCGAACTGATTCATATTTATCATGCGGATGTGCCTTATATTGATCCTGGAGAACATATGATCTACGTGAAATATACTGGAGTTATGAGGTCGGACAGTACTGGGTTTTTCAAGAGCATTGTTCAATCTGAAGGGAAAAAATTGTATGTAATGTTTTAAGTCCATGAATTTATCTCAATATATCCAATAATCCTCATATCCCCCCGTTTCCATTGGTCGCATTCCTTCCGAGACACACCCTGTTTTTTTTTGGGACTGGGGTCGGGAAAATAGTGTACATTCCTTGGTAGAAACTGTCGTTTAATTCTCCCATTTTTTCAGTTTGTCTGCAGCGACAATGTTTTCTGCTCCTTACGCCAGAACGACGTTTCCCTGTTTCGACGAGCCTTCCTACAAATCAAGATTCAATATTCGTCTCATCGAACCTGATGCCACCTTCACTGCTCTTTCTAATATGGAGAAAATTGTAAGATGATCTGCAAGAGTACTTTGCTTTTTCATCATTGGCTAATTGAAAAAAGTTGAAAAACCTTGATGTGAAGTTAGGAGCTTCTGTGCTCTCGTTAATCCGTTGTAGGTAGATCTACCTTGTAGTTAGATCCATCTTTTAGGTGAATGAACGAGCGCTCAAAAGCTTCTGACTTTACTTCAGTGCTTAAGGTGACCATTTTTTTCATTTATTCGTTTCGAAACTAGATATCATTTTTACGCCTTGAGTCTTGAGTACCTTTTTTCGCTCAACATTTTCTTTGTTTTTATTTTGGTCGAAGCATTAATCTACTATCACAGAAACGTTTTCATGTCACGCCTTCAGAGATTGGATTTGAAATGAGCAAAAAAAAATTTAAAATCTTCTTCATCAAAAAATTATAAATAACTCTGTATGAATTTCATTTATTTATTCCTCAGGGATCATTCGAGGTGAAAGAGGGCACAGCTGTGGACTTCCAAACAACTCCTTCAATTTCACCTTATATAGTATGTTTCGTGTTCACCCAATACAGATATAAATCTTCTGAATACGTGAGTAGAGATGGTAGAGTGATACCTCTCAGGTTTTTCTTGTTGGACGAGTATTTGGACCAAGCACCATTTATGCTGGAGGTGGCTAGACATGCCTTGCAGTTCTTCGAAGAGTACACCAACGTGACATATCCCATCTCGAAATTAGGTGAGCATTAGATACAAATTCAACATGAAATAATCTTTTTTTTTCAGATTTCATAGAAGTACCGCACTTCATCTTTGAAGGGATGGAAAACATTGGACTGGTGATTTTGACCCACAATGCAATCTCTTACAATGCTTCGTCCGACATTTCGAAGGTTGAGCATCTTAGGTATGCTGCACAGTTGGTAGTTCATGAAATATCTCACATGTGGTTCGGCAATATTGGTATGAGCGATCACTCAGGATTTAATTCATCCTGGTCGAAATTTTGTATTTTTTTTCAGTCACTCCAAAGTGGTACAATGATTTGTGGTTAGCTGAAGGATTCGCACAGCTTATGCAGACGAAGGGACTTGTTCCACAGTATCCTCAGTGGCAATTGGTGAGATACCTTTTTTCTGCATGTGTTTAAATTTTGTCTTTGAATTCTTATTTTTTTCTTTATTCAGGTGGCAATGGAAGGACCTCTGCGCAGTGAATCCATCTTCTATAACGACAATGCCCAAATTGTCAAGTTTCCAGAAAACCACGACCAAGTTGAAGACCAGTTTAGTGATATCATCTATGTCAAAGTAAGTGCTCTTAAGGGCTATTCAATTTTTTTTTAACGATACCTTCTCGAAATTAGGGCTGTGCCGTTCTTAGAATGCTGGAGATGGCGATGGGTGAAAACGAATTCAAAATCGGCGTGAGACGTTTGATGAAAACATTCTACATGGATTCTGCAACAACTGGAGATTTGATCGGTGCGATGCAATCTGTCACACCTCTCCTCAACCTCAGAGGATTCTTGGAGTCTTGGTTGCATCAAGACAGGTTCCCGCTTGTGACAGTTTCTAGGGACGATAACACCAAGGGGTACATCTTGCGTCAAAGAAGCCTCGTGGTGGAACCAAACACCAGCTCAATTTTTGGGTAGGATTGTCTCTTAGATACTGGAAGGAGTTTATTTGTTTTTGGATATTTCAGGAGGAAATGGACCATTCCAGTCACGTTCATAAGCAGCTGTAATAAGAGTCTGGGTGTTAATTGGTTCGATAGAGACGCCAAGGAACGTGAGTGAATTTACAGAATCAGAACTTCTCAAACATATTCAATTTTTTTTCTCTAGTGAAAATTCCTAGCTGTGGTGAAAAATGGATAAAATTCAATCATCGAGACAGGGGCTACTACAGGGTGTTGTACACCAAAGAACAATATGAACAACTCATCAACAATTTCGATGTAAGAACATTAATCTTAATTTTAACGTTGATCATTGCTTAGGTCACGTATTCTTCTCCAGGATCTGGAGGAAGCTGATCAGGCCAACTTGCTGGAGGAGAGTTATCACCTGGTCTCCGCGCAACTGATCTCCTGCGATATACCCTTGAAATTCATGGGAAAACTGAGGAATAAAGAGGGTTTATCGCCTTCTTTGACTTCTTTCAGGGTTATCCAGAGGATAATTACTATCTTCCAGAGAAACCGATCTGCATATGAGAAACTGAGGGTATGGATTCGAACACTCGGAATTTGATTATCAATCATTCAATTATTGTTTGTAGAAATATTTCATAGACATTTTCAAAGGTCTGTATGAGAAGTTGAAGTGGAAAGTGAGTGTAGACGATGGACACACCGTAAGGTAATTTTTCTTTTTTTTTTTTTGGCTCAACCAGAAACATAGTGATGTTTCTGAAATTATTCTAATATTGGTTCTTTTCAGGCTACTGCGTTCTAAATTGATAGCGGCTATGTGTCTACCCCCTATAAGTTATGAGAAATGCTTGGGGGATGCTGAGAAGGCGAATGGAGAAGACGGAAAAATTCACCCGGACGTCTCCTACGTGTGGAAAAGTGAGCGACTCTCATTCACTTCGATGTTGAGTATGTGAGAAATTCTTTATTTTTATTTTTTCAGGATTGGTGAATGCTGAAACGCGAAAAACTAAACAGGTTGCTGGTGGAATGATTCTTGGAAATAATTCGACATCTTCTCCTGGAGTGAACAAGTCATCCACTGAGTTATACGTAGAGAAATGTATGTCTTGGATAAAGTTGAATCTTTAATGTGTTTTATGGACGATGTACCTTATATTTTTGATAATAATGAAAAAAATTTCCTTTTATTTTTTTTGAACTGGCATTCATCAAAACAAATAAAGATTGAAGATCAATGGTGTTTTTGTTCGCAGATGGGGCTCGAAATTGCACAATAACTACGATAGCTCCGGTGAAACAGAAAAAGAACATTAAAATCTAAAATACCAAATTACCCAGAGTTCATTTTCTCAAAATTTCCAGAAAATTCTGAAAGTTTCATAATGGACATATTATAATACTACATTTTTGACAAACTGTCAATTTCTGATGGTGCAAATACGGATAAAAAATTTTTCAGTATTTTATAGCACATATTTTGAGCTATGAAAAACATTGGTATGTAAGGGGTTTTTGATCTGCTGTTTCGAAGATACATTTTTTTTTCGAAATATCACATGACAATTTTTTTTATATTTGTGTTCTATTTCTGAGAAATCAAGATAACTACGGTAAAACAGAAAACGACATTATAATAGGATAAACGAAACTCATGATCCAATTTTTTTTCGCAATTAGCTTGAAAACAGTTTCGGGATGAAAAATTACAAAAATTACAGTGTGTCATGAAAAAATTCGAAAAATTTTAGTCAATTTTGAAAAACTGTCGATTTTTTGTGGGGCAGACTAAGGAAATAAAATTTCAGTATTTTATTGAACAACATTTAAGCTACAAAAAACACTGGTATTTGAGTGGTCTGTGATCTGCTGTTCCGAAGATACATATTTCTTCGAGATAAAAATAAAAAAAATTTTTTTTTCAATATTTTGTGTTTCATTTCTGAAAAAAGTGGGATAGCTACGATAAAACGAAAAACGACTTATAATAGGATTTTGAATTTTGAAAAACTGTCAATTTCCGAGGGGCAATATAAGGATGTAATATTTGTCTGTCGATTTTTTGTGGGACAAAATAAGGAAATTAAATTTCAGTATTTTATAGAACAACACTCAAGCTACAATAAACATTTGTATTTGAGGAGTCTGTCATCTGCTGTTCCGGAGATCTAATAGTTTTTTGAAATAAAAATAAATTTTTTTTTTTTTCAATATTTTCTGTTTTATTCCAGAAAAAAGTGAGATAGCTACAGTGAAACGAAAAACGACTTATAATAGGATTTTGAATTTTGAAAAACTGTCAATTTCCGGAGAGCAATAAAAGGATGTAATAGTTCAGTATGTAATAGAACAACTCTATAACAACAACAAAAATTGAACTACGATAGCTACGGTAAAATGGAAAACAGCTTCCAGCAGAATCATCCCAGCTACGCATTGACACAAAAATTCAAGTCCTAAAATTTTTTTTACAACTTGCTCGAGAAAAATTTTCAAACGAGAAATTTCAAATTTCCAGAATGGACATCATATACCACTTGATTCACTAATTCCATGTCATAGATTACGGAAGTGCAATCATTTGAGAGATCAGAAAAATATTGTGAAAGTTGCAGGTTGTGGAAAAAAATTCGAAAATTTTTTATCAATTTTGAAAAACTCTGAATTTCCGGTATAATAAGGACATACAATTTCAGTATGTTATGTAACAACTCTATAGCTACAAGAATAATGGGTATTTGAGGGGTCTGTGATTTGTAGTTTTGCAGATACAAATTTTAGAATTTTCAACCATTTTTTGGTTATTGAATTTCCATAAACCAGAACCTTCCAAGATACGAATTGGCACAAAAATTCATGTTTAATTTTTTTTTCCACAATTGGCTCAAAAAGGGGGCTTTGATCTAAAGTTCTGGAAACACAAATTTTTTTCGAATCATGAAATTCTCAACAATTTTTTGGTTTCTGATATCTCAGAAACTACGAAAGCTACGATAAAACGGAGGAAGGCTTCTCAATGAACACTCCTCGATTATGCAAGCTTCGAATTTGCACAAAAATTTAGGTTTCTAAAATTGTTCTCATGAAAGTTACAGCCTGTGAGAAAAAAATTTCGAAAATTTCATTCCATTTTGACAAACCCCTCCCCTTCCCTTCAAAGAAATGGATTAATTCAAATCATTTACGGATGAATTGAACGAAAATGGACCGGAATGATCTAATATACAAACGCACAGTGATAATATTCTGCCGATCGATCATCATACTAAATTTCTCAGAAAAAACCTTTCCAATCAATTAAAATTCGCCATCGTAGTTTTTCACCAGTACCTGGAAAAATCGTTAGGAATTATTCCTACCATATCTCTTATCTATTCGAAATCCAATTCCCACACCGCCTACTGTATTCAAATGAAACAGAACGATTTGAAATTTCCAGACATCGAATGACCGTTAAGAACTGCTTATGCATTAAGCAAATCCTGCGAATTTACATAGAAAAGGAAGTTTGAAACTAGCCCGATTCGATTTGAATAAAAAATTTCACTTTTGTCGTTATAGATCGAGTCACCCGGTCAAGGGTGTTCGTGGAAAGATGGGATCGGGAATATACTTTTGTGTCGTCTTTGTGTTTTGTCTTATTGGTGGTGAGTAAAATGCTTTACTACTAAGATATGAGTCTACTATTGGGTATAAATTCAAAATTTTTGAAAATTCCAAAGAATTTCTGGTGAAGAAAACCGTGTCTTGCATTGTCACATTTCAAAGGCTGGTGTGCCATCACGTTAATCAACATGACAGTCGAATGAGTTCGAATCGTAATCTTCCCTTTCTGTCCGTCTTAACCTCGACACGTTGCTCGACGAGCCACGAGTAAGAGCACGCCACGCTCCTTTTGCTCACGTGACAATTACGCTTTTTCATTTTTTTGCGCGAAAAATTTGCGAGAACGTCTTGATCGTCCCACGGTTTTTCTCTATCAGATGCTGCAACGGACGTTTCGAGATAAGATAATAGGTTCAGGAAAAGGTCAGCGGTTTAGGTATCCCCATTCGTCGTGACGAAGTTTTGGGATTGACAGGTTTTCGATAAATTCGAGAAAAGTGAAAGTGATACAATAGGTTTTAGAAAGATATCGGAAAATTCGCCCCACATACAAGAAATCAACTTCGAGAATAACATCCCCATCCTCTTCCAGCAAATGAAACCTCGCAATCCTTCCGGCTCCAGAGAGACGTCGTCCCCACCTCTTATTCCCTCAGGTTAGAACCCGATCTGGACGGCGAAACTTTCGAAGGGGACGTCACGGTGTTTCTGAAGGTCGATCGGCCCATCGGCAACGTGACCTTGAACTGCAAGAACTTGGTGATCCACGAGATCACCCTGGACCAGGCCTACGGGACCACCAGGTACGTCTTGGATGCCGAGAATGAAGTCATCGAAGTCTTTTACGACGGGGGAGACTACATAGACCCGGGGGAGCACGTCCTCAACATCAAGTATACTGGGAGGTTCGGTTATTTCTACGGGTTTTACAAGATCGAATCTGTGCAAGATGAAGCCAAGTGAGTTATTCTATCAAAAACACTACTCTACATCTACAGGGAGGATATTTCCGAATTGATTCAATTCTCTTTCAGGGTCATGCTGGCCACCAAGTTCTCGTCAAACCATGCAAGAACAGCGTTCCCTTGTTTTGACGAACCGTTTTTCAAATCGACATTCAATATCCGCTTGGTGAAGCCTAATGATACCTGGGATGTGCTTTCTAATATGAGGGAAATAGTGAGTATCATTTAAGGTAGTTCAAACTGCGATATGGAACCGTTCGGAACAGCAGCAAAACAGAAAAAGTCGCTAAAACACGGAATCGAAATCTGCGGACCAACTTTTACAATATTTATGACAAATTATTTGCACTATTTCTATCATTTATGAATATGACTATTTCCATCGTCTATGGAATTCTCACGTTTCTGTTTGGAATATTTTTTCAGTCTATAGAATTCCCACATTCTAGCTTAGGCTATTTCCATCGTTTATGGAATTCTCATATTTTTAATTGGATTATTTCCATCTTCAATGGAATTATCACTTTTCTACTTAGACTATTTCCATCGGATATGGAATTCCCACGTTTTTTTTGGACTATTTCCATCGTCAATGGAATTCCCAGGTTATAATTTGGACTTTTTCTATCGCCTATGGAATCTCCATGTTTTTATTTGGACTATATTTCCATCTTTTATAAAAATACAAAGTTTTTATTTCAAGTATTTCCGTTGTCTATGGAATTCCCACGTTTTTTTATTGCTACGATCGTCAATAGAATTCCTACGTTTGTATTCGGACTATTTCCATCATCTATGGAATTTTCTATCGAAATTCAGACTGTTTCTATCATCAAAAGAAGTCCCACGTTTCTATTTGGACTATTTTCACTTCTTATTTGGACTGTTTCCATCGTCTATGCAATTTTCACATTTCTACTTGGAATATTTCTTCAGTCTATAGAATTCCCACATTCTATTTTTGGCTTTATCCATAGTTTAAGGAATTCTCACATTTTTATTTGGATTATTTCTATCTTCAATAGAATTCTCACTTTTCTACTTGGACTATTTCCATCGGGCTTGGAATTCCTACGTTTTTATTTGGATTTTTTCCATTTTCAATGGAAGTCTCATGTTTTTACTCAGACTATTTCCATCTTCAATGAAATTTCCACTTTTATTTGGACTATTTTCATCGTCAATGGAATTCCTACGTTTTTATTTGGACTATTCCCATCGCCTATGGAATTTCCACTTTTTCCATCGTCTATGGAATTCTTACGCTTCTATTTGGAATATTTCTTCAGTCTATAGAATTTCCACATTCTATTTTAGGCTATTTACAACGTTTATGGAATTCCCACATTTTCATTTGGATTATTTCCATCTTCAATGGCATTCTCACTTTTCTACTTGGACTATTTCTATCAGGTTTGGAATTCCCACGATTTTATTTGGATTATTTCCATCTTCAATGAGATTTTCACTTTTCTACTTGGACTATTTCCATCGGGCTTGAAATTCCTACGTTTTTATTTGGATTTTTTCCATTTTCAATGGAAGTCTCATGTTTTTACTCAGACTATTTCCATCTTCAATGAAATTTCCACTTTTATTTGGACTATTTTCATCGTCAATGGAATTCCTACGTTTTTATTTGGACTATTCCCATCGCCTATGGAATTTCAACTTTTTCCATCGTCTATGGAATTCTTACGCTTCTATTTGGAATATTTCTTCAGTCTATAGAATTTCCACATTCTATTTTAGGCTATTTACAACGTTTATGGAATTCCCACATTTTCATTTGGATTATTTCCATCTTCAATGGCATTCTCACTTTTCTACTTGGACTATTTCTATCAGGTTTGGAATTCCCACGATTTTATTTGGATTATTTCCATCTTCAATGAGATTTTTACTTTTCTACTTGGACTATTTCCATCGGGCTTGAAATTCCTACGTTTTTATTTGGATTTTTTCCATTTTCAATGGAAGTCTCATGTTTTTACTCAGACTATTTCCATCTTCAATGAAATTTCCACTTTTATTTGGACTATTTTCATCGTCAATGGAATTCCTACGTTTTTATTTGGACTATTCCCATCGCCTATGGAATTTCCACTTTTTCCATCGTCTATGGAATTCTTACGCTTCTATTTGGAATATTTCTTCAGTCTATAGAATTTCCACATTCTATTTTAGGCTATTTACAACGTTTATGGAATTCCCACATTTTCATTTGGATTATTTCCATCTTCAATGGCATTCTCACTTTTCTACTTGGACTATTTCTATCAGGTTTGGAATTCCCACGATTTTATTTGGATTATTTCCATCTTCAATGAGATTTTCACTTTTCTACTTGGACTATTTCCATCGGGCTTGAAATTCCTACGTTTTTATTTGGATTTTTTCCATTTTCAATGGAAGTCTCATGTTTTTACTCAGACTATTTCCATCTTCAATGAAATTTCCACTTTTATTTGGACTATTTTCATCGTCAATGGAATTCCTACGTTTTTATTTGGACTATTCCCATCGCCTATGGAATTTCCACTTTTTCCATCGTCTATGGAATTCTTACGCTTCTATTTGGAATATTTCTTCAGTCTATAGAATTTCCACATTCTATTTTAGGCTATTTACAACGTTTATGGAATTCCCACATTTTCATTTGGATTATTTCCATCTTCAATGGCATTCTCACTTTTCTACTTGTACTGTTTCTAACGGGTTTGGAATTCCCACGATTTTATTTGGATTATTTCCATCTTCAATGAGATTTTCACTTTTCTACTTGGACTATTTCCATCGGGCTTGAAATTTCTACTTTTATCTGGACTATTTTCATCGTCAATGGAATTCCTACGTTTTTATTTGGACTATTCCCATCGCCTATGGAATTTCCACTATTTCCATCGTCTATGGAATTCTTACGCTTCTATTTGGAATATTTCTTCAGTCTATAGAATTTCCACATTCCATTTTAGGCTATTTACAACGTTTATGGAATTCCCACATTTTCATTTGGATTACTTCTATCTTCAATGACATTCTCACTTTTCTACTTGTACTGTTTCTAACGGGTTTGGAATTTCCACGATTTTATCTGGATTATTTCCATCTTCAATGAGATTCTCATGTTTCTACTCGGACTATTTCCATTGGCAATGAAATTTCCACTTTTATTTGGACTATTTCCATCGTCTTTGGAATTCACACGCTTCTATTTGGAATATTTCTTTAGTCTATAGAATGCCCACATTCTTTTTCAGGCTTTTTTCATCGTTTATGGAATTCCCACACTTTTATTTGGATTATTTCCATCTTCGATAGAATTCTCAATTTTTTACTGGGACTATCTCTATCGGGTATGAATTCCCACGTTTTTATTTGGACTATTTCCATCGTCTACAGAATTCCCACGCTTCCATTTGGAATATTTATTCAGTCTATAGAATTCTCAAATTCTTTTTTAGGCTTTTTCCATCGTTTATGGAATTCCCACACTTTTAATTGGATTATTTCCATCTTCAATGGAATTCTCACTTTTCTACTTGAACTATTTCCATCGGGTATGAATTCCCACGTTTTAATTAGGACTATCTTGATCGTCTATGAATTCTCACGTTAATATTCGGTTTATTTCCTTCGTCTATGGAATTCCTACGTTTTTATTCAGATTTTTTCCATCGGGAAATTCCAAGGTTTTTATTTGAATTATTTCCATCTTCAATGGGATTCTCTGTTTCTACTTGGACTACTTCCATCGTCAATGAAATTTCCACTTTCATTTGGACTATTTCCATCGTCAGTGGAATTCCTACGTTTTTGTTTGCACTATTTCTATCGCCTATGGAATTTCCACACTTTCATTTGGATTATTTCCACCTTCAATGGAATACCCATGTTTTTATTTGGAGTATTTCCATCGTCTCTGGAATTCCCACTTTTTTTTAAAGATTTTCATCGTCCATGAAATTCCCACGATTTTATTTGGAATATTTTTATCGCCTCGGGAATTACCACATTTTTTTTTTGGATTTTTTCATCGTCTATGAAATTTCCATGTTTTTATTTGGACTTTTTCCATTTCTATGGAATTCCCACATTTTTTTGGAATATATTCATCGTCTATGGAATTCCCACGTTTTCATTCGGAATATTTCCATTGCCTTGGAAATTCCCACATTTTTTTGGCTATTTCCATCGTCTATGAAATTGCCATACTTTTATTTGGATCATTTCCATCTTGTATGGAATTCCCACATTTTTTTTGCTATTTTCATCGTCTATGGAATTCCCATATTTTTTTTGCTATTTTCATCGTCTATGGAATTCCCACGTTTTTTTTAGGACTATTTGCATCGTCCCTGGAATTCACATATTTTTTTTGACTATTTCCATCGTCTATGAAATTGCCATGTTTTTATTTGGACTATTTTCATCGTCTATGGAATTCTTACATTTTCAAAAATTCTAATAGAATTAGACGATACTTGATGAAATAATCAAACTTCTATTTTGAGTTCCTACGTTTTTATTTGAAATATTTCCATCGTCAATGGAATTTTCACCTTTTTATTTGGATTATTTCTATTTTCAATGGAAATTCCACGCTTTTATTTGGAGTATTCGCTTCTTTTATGGAATTACCACGTTTAAATTCGTTTTCCATCGATTTCATCGTCTATGGAATTCACACGTTTCTATTTGGAATATGTCTTCAGACTATGGAATTCTTTTTCAGGCTTTTTCCATCGTGTATGGAATTCCCATATTTTAATTTGGTTTATTTCCATCTTCTGGAATTCTCACTTTTCTAATTGGACTATTTCCATTGGGTATGAATTTCCACGTTTTTATTTTGACTATTTCGATCCTCTATGAATTCTCACGTTAATATTCGGTTAATTTCCATCGTCTATGGAATTCCCACGTTTTCATTCAGACTTTTCCCATCGTCTATGGAATTCCAAGGTTTTCATTTGGATTATTTCCATCATCAATGAGATCCTCATGTTTGTACTTGTACTACTTCTATCGTCGATGAAATTTCCACTTTTATTTGGACTATTTCCATCGTCAATGGAATTCCTACGTTTTTGTTTGGACTATTTCCATCGCCTATGAAAATCTCACATTTTTATTTGGATTATTTCCATCTCCAATGGAATTCTCACGTTTCTAATTAGATTATTTCTATCGGGTATGGAATTCCTACGTTTTTATTAAGACCATTTCTATCATCAATGGATTTCTTTCGTTTTTATTTGGACTATTTCCATCGTCTATGGAATTCATACATTTTTATTTGACCTATTTCTATTGTCATTGGAATTTCCACGTTCCTATTTCCTATAAGAAAAATTGAAAAGATAATATTAAACGATGTTGATGATAATAATGTAGTGAGAATGATTTCGCAGAAAGTTAATTTTTTGTTAATTTAATTTTGTGCTGGGAGTATAGCCTTCTTCTTACAGGAAAGATTTGAAACTCCCAAAGGAATAGCGGTTGATTTCGAGAGCACAGTTCCCATGTCCACGTACTTATTGGCCTGGGTGTACACAGATTACATCTACGACGAAATTAATTACATGTCAAATGCTAGGAGCATACCACTAAGATTCTACAATAAAGAAAGAAAAGGTACAGAATTACTCGAAGCACTCGACATCACCAAGGGTGCTTTGAAGTTCTTTGAAAATTACACCGAAATACCGTTCCCATTGGCTAAACTGGGTAAGTCTCCAGGAATGCGCTGACGAATCGATGTGAGCATTTCGATTCTTCTAGATTCTATATCGGTTCCGTACTATAGAAGTAGAGGAATGGAGCACTTCGGTTTGATTATGTACACGGACTATGCCATGTTCAAACCCATCCCATTAACCTCCAAATTGCAGTATTCAATAGAAGCTGCGTTGTTGATGTGCCATGAGATATCGCACATGTGGTTTGGGAATCTAGGTATGGGACATTAGGATGAGTTGAAAAAAAAATTCAAGAATTTTTTCCAGTGACTCACCCGTGGTACAACGACATCTGGTTAACTGAAGGATTCGCCAGATTCATGCAGTATAAGGCAGGAGTGGCAGTACTAGGACAGCCATTTGTGGTATGCAATTATTTTTTGATAGTAGAAAAACTCTTAAAAACGTTTTTGGAATTGTAGAAATATATGTTTCAAAAGAGCAAATTCCTTTCGCTTTTCCAAATGAAATGCTTTGGCGACATAACCACGGAGACTGCCAGCTACCCAAGGAAACTGAATAAAATCTGGACGAAATATGGGGCAAACACCTACGACCAGGTGAGATAAACTAAAACCAAGATCTCATCGAAGATGGCCAACACCAAAATTATTCTTTAGGGAGGCGGCCTCTTATTGATGTTGGAGGATTTCATGGGCGAAGATAAATTCAGGAACGTCGTCAAAGACCATCTCAAGAAACACCAGTACGGCTGCTCCACCACTGGAGAATTTATAAGCTTGGTGGACGATGCTGTACCTACCGCCAACATGCGAGACGTCATGGAGTCTTTTCTTTTCCAGAACAAGTTGCCGCTGGTTAACGTTACCATCGAAGGCGATTTCTTCGTTTTGAGGCAAGCACCGGTGTGTGATGGAGGGTACAAATCGATCTTTGGGTGAGGAAAAACCTCATAAGTTAAGATTAAAAAATTAATATTGTTGAACGTTTTACAGGGACAAATGGACTATTCCAGTCAGGTATATAACAAGTAGTAACCTGACTTCAAAAGTTGTTTGGTTCGATAGACAAATGAGTCGAGGTAAGCTTATAGATTTTTTTGAAAACTTTAAAATTGGAAACATCAGATTTGAACCGAATTCTTCCAGTGAAAATACCGAGAATGAAGGAAGATAAATGGATTCAAATAAACCACTTAAACAATGGTTTATATCGTGCGATGTATTCCGGGGAAATATATAAAGCTATCAGCTCTGACTTCGAGGTGAGATTTGAAAGGTTAAACGTAAAAGGAATAATTTTATCAACTCGATTATTTGACAACATAATAACTCAATATACATGTTTTCATTTTGACTATTTCCATCGTCTCTGGAATTCTCATGTTTTTATTTGGAATATTTCTATCTTCTATGGAATTTCCATGTTTTTATTTGGACTATTTCCATCGTCTCTGGATTTCCCATATTTTTTTGGACTATTTTCATCGTCTATGGAATTCCTACGTGTTTAATTAGAATATTTCCATCGTCTCAGGAATTTCAACATTTTTTTGGCATTTATTCGTCTATGAAATTGCCATGTTTTTATTAGGATCTTTTCCTTCTTTTATGGAATTCCCACATTTTTTTGGATTATTTTTATCGTCTTTGGAATTCCTACGTTTTCATTTGGAATATTTCCATCGGTTCTGGAATTTCCACTTTTTTTTTGCTATTCCCATCGTTTATGAAATTGCCATGTTTTTATTCGAATCTTTTCCATTTTTTATGGAATTCCCACGTTTTTCTTGACTATTTTCCCCGTCTATGGAATTCCCACCTTTTTATTTGAAATATTTTCATCGTCTCTGAAATTCTCATATTTTTTTCGCTATTTCCATCATCTATGAAATGGCCAAATTTTTATTTGGATCTTTTCCATTTTTCATAGAATCCTTATGTTTTTATTTGGACTTTTTACATTGTCTTCGGAATTTCCATATTTTTTTTTGGTATTTCCATCGTCTATGAAATTGCCATGTTTTTATTTGGCTCTTTTCCTTTTTCTATGGAATTCCCACAATTTTTTTAGGACTATTTTCATCGTCTATACTCTATGGAATTTCCACCTTTTTATTTGGACTATTTTCATCGTCTCTGGAATTTCCATATTTTTTTCGCCATTTCCATCGTCTATGAAATGGCCATATTTTCATTCGTATTTTTTCTCTCTTTTATGGAATTTCCACATTTTTTTGGATTATTTTCATCGTCTATAAATTTCCACGTTTTTATTTGGACAATTTCCATTGTCTCTGGAATTTCCACATTTTTTTTACTATTTCTATCGTCCATGACATTGCCATGTTCTCATTTTGATCTTTTCTTTTTTTTATAAAATTCCGAAATTTTTTTGGACTATTTTCATCGTCTAGTAAATCGCCATGTTTTTATTCGATAATATCCCATTTTTTTGGAATTTCCACATTTTTTTTTGCTATTTCCATCCTCCATGACATGACCATTGCCATGTTTTTATCTCGATCTTTTCCTCTTTTATATAATTCCGACATTTTTTTGGACTATTTTCATCGTCTATGGAATTCCCACGTTTTAATTTGGAATATTTCTATCGTCTCGGGAATTTCCCCATTTTTTTTTGTATTTTCTGGGAAATTGCCACGTTTCATTTGAAACTTCCTCATTTTTTATGGAACTCCCACATTTTCTGGACTATTTTCATCATCTATGAGATTCCCACGTTTTAATTTTGACTTTTTTCATCGTCCCTGGAATTCCCAAAATTTTTTTGGCTATTTCCATCGTCCATAAAATGGCCATATTTTTATTTGGATCTTTTCCATCTTCTATGGAATTCCCAAACTTTTTTGGACTATTTTCATCATATTTGGAATTTCCACGTTTTCAGAATAGAATAAAATAGAAAAGGTTTTTATTTTCCAACATATCGATACATAAATCATACATCAACAGAGAGAAAACAACAAAAAAATAAACAGAATACAATTTCTGTTTTTGTTTCTTTTATTTGGACCGTTTCTATCGTCTCTGGAATTCCCACATTTTTTGAACTTTTTTCATCGTCTATGGAATTTCCATGTTTTTATTTGGTCTGTTTCCATAGTTTATGGAATTTCCACGTTTTTTTGGACTATTTTTATCATCTGCGGAATTCACATGTTTTTATTCGAACTATTTTCCCTGTTTTTTTGACATTTTCCAACGTCTTTCGAATTCACACGTTTTTTTCGAACTATTCCCATGGTCTATGGAATTCCCATCTTTTTTCGGACTATTTCTATCGTCTATGAAATTCCTACGTTTTTATTTCTTCAGACTTTTTTCGTGGTGCGTCAGTGGCAGTTTGAAAAATCTGGAAAATAATCTTCGTTCGTTTGGAAACCTTTCGACGTCGCGCCTTATTATTTTATCTGCTACCCTTCAAGGAGAAAAATGTTGAACAATTCTCTCATTTTGTCGATGTCTTTACTCAGCCAAACACATCAAATATCATTGAGAAAATTATTCGATTTGGATTAAATTGACTTAATCCTTCATTCATTCATAGAAATTGAACGAGAACGACCAGGGACCTTTCATCGAAGACGTTTTCTTCATGTCAGCCCTTGGCAAAATACCATGTGACACTCCCCTGAAGTTGATAGGAGCCTTGAGAGAGTCAAAAAAAATTGATTTCAACACTTACACATATGCCAGTAGATCATTTTCTTTGTTCTCAGAAAATTTCGAGAACAACCCCACTGTTTCGAAGATTTTGAGGGTAAGAAAAAAAAATGCTTCCACTAGAATTTATTTTTCATCTTTTAACTATCGTCTCTTGAGGAGGCTGGAGAATTTCCATACCACGACTGACTGGAGGCACATTTTAAAATCGATTTTTTTCTAGGCATATTTCATCGACCTCTTCGAAGAACAATATGACAAACTTTCTTGGGAGGTGAAGGAAGGAGAATCTATGAATGACAGGTAAGGAAAATGAAGAAAATTATCACAAGTCACAACGTTGGAGCCAAAATCAGGGATATACAGTATGTCCAAGATCTCATTCTGAATTGAAGAAGATTTTTTTATAAAAAGACCCATTTCATTCATTTGTTTGTAATTGAAATCGAATAAAAATTTTTTGTTCTCAGGTTGTTCAGGATGGTACTTCTTGAATCGTTCTGCATGAAAAACCCAAAGTATTTCAAATGCTATGAAGATATCAATTCCTTTCGCCGTAGAAATAAGGGTGTCCACAAGGATGTGGAGTACATATACAAAGGTAGTTATTTCTTTGTGAAGAAGAAATGCGTGTCTCAAACTAACTATAAGAGTTTGAAAAATGAAATATTATTTTTTCACAGCTGTTCTCAGAGATTCGACGAAATTGAACTCAACAATGCTCAAGGGGGCAATGGAACGAAACGCAAATTCCTTAATCGAAGAAAAAGCATCCGAAGATTCATGTGCTTCCTGGATAATACAGAACGTTCCGAAATTCATTCGTAAAAAAGGGTAGCTGACAATGAGTATTTTTCATATAGGTATCTCACGAATGTTGCGTTGTATCATTTCTCATAATATCGCATAACAGAACAAAAATATATTATTTGTGCTGAAGCAATACATAAATAAATGTTCTATTTTGTTGTATTCTTTCTCAATTTTCCCCGAGCTGAATATAGATGTCGCAAGTAGGAGGCCATCTAACGACTTCCTTATCAACTGAAGACTGCAGTATTCTGTTTTATTTTATTCGTGCAGGTAATTTCGATTTGTGCCAAAATTAGGGATGAACAAAAACTATGAAATAATATGTACTCATGCCTTTCTCTGAGCCAGAATGTGACATTAGGGTAATGATTGATATGAATTTTGCCATCTAGTGGTGCTCGAAGCAAGTTACGGAAAGATTCCTGCTCGGTTCATACGCAGTTTCAGGTAACGTCCCATAGATGGAACTCAAGTTCATTGTGGATATTTAAATTCAAGGTATTGCTGATTGTGTCTCCTTGATACTAATGATACTGAAGAACGTTCTTCATGAATGTTATATATTTTATTATCAGCAAATTCTGGAAAAAATCTTCGCATAACCATTCATGTTAAGTGTCAAGCTTTACCTCAAGGTCGTATACTCCACCAGGAAACCATATTCAATCAATTATCAGTCGTAAAACCAGATATTCAATTCTGGTATAATAGGAAACAAAACAGACAAACGATTTCGACTCATGCACTAATTATACGAAAAAATCAATATGCTAATTAAACCAACGTAATAATCCAGGAAGAACTTTAATGTTAAAATGATTCTCAATTCACTTCTGCAGCACACGTCTGTTCAACCTCCAGAAGCACGTTCTACTGAAGAGAAAGCAAGTACCACCTATTCCTGCTGTCTCGAACCAGAGTCATTTGCCTTGGCGAAGTAAAAATAACAGTTTGGTTGAATTAACCTATCGTTCATTGTCGAATTTAACAATAATATCGCAATGGTTTCTAGTGAAAAATGTGTGCAGACACTTTGAGTGTGAATTGACGTGTTTGAGTAGGTTTATGTTACGAAAATGTGGATAAAATTGAGTGAATTCGAAGTGTATTTACTCTAGGAAACATTGAAGACAATGTGAGTTGATTATTTCGATACTTTTTATTTGTTTATATCCTGCTGAAATTTTGTGTGTGCAAATGAGGCATCGATAAAATGAGTCATATGGAAATTCAGCTTTGAAATAGTTTCACGTGGAAGGATAACTGACTTTTTCTGATCTAGTGTTGAGAAATTTCATATATACTGTGATTCTATTTCTTGAAGTCTATAAAAATAATATGACATTATGTGTCACACTGACAGCCGGTTGTTCGTTTCGTAATATTTCGTTCGATAGTCTCGCTACATGTTCCATCATATGGAATCGGAATGATCATATAGATTGGTCAACATTTCAGTCATTTAAAGTAAGAAATGGGGATAAGTGATGTTTTTCAGAAATTTTCCAGTCTCTCAATACACTTTTTTCCAGGTTTCCAAAACTTCACGTGAAATTGGTCGAAATCTGACATTTACAATTTCGTATAGAAATAAAGTGAAATATACCAATTTGGAGTTAGAAACTAGGCGAAAACGGTTAAATACGCCTCCTTTCGATAACTACATAGCATTTACCAGGATTTCATTGCTTTTTCAACATTTTGAATTTTAACTGTAATATTTGAATTGAAGAAGCGAATTTAATTCATTCATTCATCTCGGGAAGTCAAAAAACGATTTTATTATATTATTTTATTTCGAACAGAATAATTCTATATTGATGAAACAGTGCCATGTCTTCAACAGAATAGTTTTTAATCAGTTGGCTTCTTCGTTGGACATTTGGGGTTGGATCCCCACTGTTTTTTTGCGGCATCTTCCACTGTCGGGGTATCTTGAGCGCTGTAAAAAAATTTAAAATAAGTTACATATTCGTTTTACTAGGCTTTGTGGAAAATATGATTTTTTTTGGATCATTTGTTCCAATTTTACGTGGAATCATATTTTTATAAATTATTTATTTCACTAAATGTAATTCTTTTCAAACTATAAAACCAATAATTATTTTTTGTGGAAAGGTCGGCAGATATTGGCGAGTTTGGTATGGAAATGAAGGTTTTCGAGGTCGCTCAATTCGATGGAAATAAAATCACAGGCCTTTCTGCAAATTTGAATTTTTTCAACTGGAAAATGGAATTTTTCCAACTTTCAATCCTTCATTTCTCGACTTGTACTTGTCAGAATAGTTCGAGGTTTTCAGATTATTAACCAAAAACATCCCATTCGAAAATTTTGATTTGCCTCCAAAAACGCTATTTTGCTTCTCTCAGAGAAAATATAGGGAATCTATGATAATTTTTTTATATAGAGGTTATGAAACCAATTGAGTTAATTCCACTAAATCACTCAGTAGACTTTTCATAGTGATATTTGCTTCAGTACAGTCTTTCAAACGCAGCTCGAAAATTAAAGTTGGAAAAACTAAAAAATTTTTTTTAGGGAAAACAACGGTAACGATCTGCAAGTTTAAAACTAGAAAAATCTAACAAGAATATTTTTTAAAACTTCTCCCTATCCTGCTGAAATTCTGTGTCTACATATGGGGTTTAAATAAAATTCAGCTTCACGTGAAAAGAAATTCTAGTTTTCCGTGTTTCCATCTCTTGAAGTGTCGGTTATATAATTATTTGTCACACTGACTGTCAGTTTGGTTCACAGAATCTGTCCTTCGTTTTATAATCTCATGTCATAATCATAGTCTCACTACATATCCATTCAAAATGATCAAAGATTGAGTTAATTTGTGACTATACATCATTTAAAGACCCAAATTGATTTGAAATCGCTCTCAAATTGAATAACGCATAGCAAAGAACTTTTTCTGCGTAATCAGAAAAAGTCCTTTTTTTCTGATTACTCAGTAAGAATACACCTCTTAAGACTGACAACAGCTTTTAATGTCATTTGGAGAAAAAAATTATTTTTGCTTCATTCATGCATAGTAAATTAATGAATAATCTTTTATTAAATATCGGAAAATGAATATAAATAATAACTTTTACTCACATAACTCCCATGAGGGACAAACAGAACACCACGAGAAAAACGTACAATAAACACTTCATGATTTCGATAATACCTAATGGACTGAATTCAGATCATCGAAAATATCCTTTAAATATTTTTAGCTCGACTAACTTCAGATGAAAACCTTTATGGTCAATTTAAATAAAACATTACACAATTTCGCGACAGTGTAAACATTATCGCCCATTTGAATTTGGTCCTTAAATCTCCAATTTCATGTACATTTCTCAGATCGATTAGGTTATTATCTTCGTTCACTCGAGTATATTGTTAATGTGCAGAACATGAGCATTTCGAAGATTTGAATGAGGGAATTTGCGACACACACACACTAGAATTTGACGTGAACCTTGAAGGACGTGTTAGTATGACTCATTTGCGGTCATTTGAGCCATATTTATTGATATTCAAGAATCAACAGTTTACGAGTTATTTGAGTTTTTGTGTTTTTGGAAAAATTACTCACCTTACTCCATTTTTCGTCAATTTTTTCTACGTTGAGCAAGTTTGATTATAGTTTTGGATTTTTTTTATCAGAGAAGGATATGATATGTATAAAAAAAGTGAAAATATGCAGTAATAGATGTTGAAAAAGAATTCGTATGGTATGAAAGTTGGTATATGAAGAAGAGAATAGTCAATTTCTAATATCAATTCGCCTGCAGCTTTCGAACTCCAAAATTTATGTATGACAAAAGTATTTCAAAAACTTCAGAAAATCTTTCTTTATTTCCTAAAAAAGTTTTCGTTAGAATGCAGGCACTAGTTTCGTTACAGCAGATTTGTATTTGAAAGAGAATATAAGCGAAAAAAGAAAATTGACGAATTAAATATTTTTTTATTGCAATTTAACCCAAAATTTCATCAAGAAATGTATGCATAATTTATGTTCGAAATGTCCCCCACCATTCCTTATACAACCATGTGCCCTCTTTCTTATTTCTTCAGTTTTGAAATTTACTCACAATCTTCTCACTGCTCCGTCTATTCTCTATAAAAAAATCTGCTGAAACGAAACTGGTTACTACATTCTTACCAAAACTTCTTAAGAAATAAAGAAAGAATTTGGCAAGTTTTCAAAATACTTGACAAACATAAATTGTGGAATTCGAAAGTTGCAGGCGAATTGATATTAGAAATTGACTATTTTTTTCTTCAATATACCAACTCTCAAATCATACTCATTCTTTTTCAACCTCTATTACAGCATTATTTAGTTTTTTATACATATCATATTCCTCTCTGATAAACATAATCCGAAATTATAATCAAACTTGCTCGACGTGAAAAAAAATATACGAAAAATGGAGTAAGGTGAGTAATTTTTCAAAAACAACAAAAACTCAAATAACTCGTTAACTGTTGATTTTTGGATATCAAGAAATATTGCTCAAATGACACCAAATGACTCATACTAACACGTCCTTCAAGGTTCACGTCGTATTTGGAATCACCCTGTATAACTCTACAACTGTTCCACGTGCAAAGAAAATTGAGTTTTACTGTTCTGGTGTTGAGAAATTTGATCACAAATCACCAAATCATGGTAAAACAAATTTCAACCCTGTGGCGCCATCTGAAATAAATAACGGGAAGTTATAAATCTTCCGGAGGAAATACCCGGGAAAACTTTTCCCAGATACCAAATCCGGCTTTGCGAGAATCCACGACCGATTTGATACCATTTCCTTTTCCATTCCCGAACGTCCATCTCGGATTTTCCTAATAAACCCAATCAGCCGGAAAATTCCTTCTCCCGGACCGCCCGGGGCGAAACTAATTTCGACAAATATCGCGCTAATGAAGAAATACCGTGTGTGAATGGCCCGCTTCGTCCTATTCCCATTCCGGCTGTTTTTTTTCGGAACTCCGGCCGGCGCGATTGTAAATTACCTGTCGGGGGAAAACTGCGAATGGAAAACACGCTACGTGCAGCGCCCGCGAACACACGGCCGAGTTTATCCGGGAAATTTACGGTTCACAGTTGCGGCTAAAAGACCCGGGAGGGTAGTCGAATTTGGAGGGGTCGGAGATGGGCTATGCATATTCAACGCTGCGGGGGGTTGCGACCAACGAGGGGTTCCTTCGGCCCCGTTTGGGGACGATTGAATTTCGACAATTTGCGAGGTGCGGGGTGTCGGTAAATCGTCCTGCTAGGTTATCTAATTTTGGGTCGAATTTCGAAGTTAGGTTAACTTCGTTGGCTGCACGACCCTTACCCATTTGGTATGTTAAAGGAGACGGTCAATTCTGTGCTGCATGTATTTCCACTTGAATATCACAGGAGCTTGGAATATTATTGAACAAGAGAAATTTTCAGGAATGATTGTGATATTCGTTGAGAAAATGACACTCCAAATATAAATCAAAACTATCATCTGGTAGCGAATGTAACGACACATATTGATTTGTCATTTTTGTCGAAAACACCCAAAAGTGTTGTTGAAAAGTTGGGAGAGGACCTTTTTGATCGTTTTCACCTCATTTCTGTCTCGTATTGAAGGAAATCGTTGGAAAACTGAAAAAAAAAACTCATCATCATAGCATCAATTCATATTGAATTTTTTTTCAGTGGATTAAATGGTCATTTCTCATCGAAAACCCTCAAAAGTGGTGTTGAAAAGTTCCGATAGGATCTATTCGATCGTTTTCACCTCTTTTCTGACCCTTATTAACGGAAATCGTTGAAAAACTGAAGAAAACTAATGCACTTTTTTCAACGGTTTTCTGCCGCATCAATTTATATTGTATTTTCTCTCAGTCCGTTGGGTAAAATGGAAACTGTGAATGTAACGACACATATTGATTTGTCATTTTTGTCGAAAACCCCAAAAGTGGTGTGGAAAAGTTGCGACAGAATCTATTCTATCGTTTTCACCATATTTCTGCCCTTCATTAACAGAAATCGTTGGAAAACTGAAAAAAAATATTTCACTTTTTTCAGCGATTTTCTGCCGCATCAATTTATATTGTATTTTCTTACAGTCCGCTGGGTAAAATGGAAACTGTGAATGTAACGACACATATTGATTTGTCATTTTTGTCGAAAACCCCAAAAGTGGTGTGGAAAAGTTGCGACAGAATCTATTCTATCGTTTTCACCATATTTCTGCCCTTCATTAACAGAAATCGTTGGAAAACTGAAAAAAAATATTTCACTTTTTTCAGCGATTTTCTGCCGCATCAATTTATATTGTATTTTCTTACAGTCCGCTTGATTGAATGGAAATTGCGAATGTAACGACACATATTGATTTGTCATTTATGTCGAAAGCCCCAAAAGTGGTGTTGAAAAGTTGCGGGAGAATCTTTTCTATCGTTTTCACCCCATTTCTGACCATTTTCAACGGAAATCGTTGGAAAACTGAAAAAAAATATTCCACTTTTTTCTGCGATCTTCTGCCGCATCAATTTATATTGTATTTTCTTTCACTCCGCTTGATTGAATGGAAACTGCAAATGTATCGACACATATTGATTTGTCATTTATGTCGAAAACCCCCGAAAGTGGTGTTGAAAAGTTGCGAGAGAATCTGTTCTATCGTTTTCACTCCATTTCTGACCCTTATCAACGGAAATCGTTGGAAAACTGAAAAAAAATTATTTCACTTTTTTCAGCGTTTTCCTGCCGCATCAATTTATATTGTATTTCCTTTCAGTCCGCTTGATTGAATGGAAACTGCGAATGTAACGACACATATTGATTTGTCATTTTTGTGGAAAACCCCCAAAAATGGGGTTGAAAAATTGAATTGAAATTGAAAAAAAATCTATTCTATCGTTTTCACTCCATTTCTGACCCTTATCAACGGAAATCGTTGGAAAACTGAAAAAAATTATTTCACTTTTTTCAGCGTTTTCCTGCCGCATCAATCTTGTATTTCCTTTCAGTCCGCTCGAATGAATGGAAACTGCGAATGTAACGACACATATTGATTTGTCATTTTTGTCGAAAACCCCCAAAACTGGGGTTGAAAAATTGCGAGAGAATCTATTTTATTGTTTTCACCCCATTTCTGACCCTTTCAAAGAAAATAGTTGGAATATTGAAAAAAAATTATTCCACTTTCTTCAACGATATTTTGCCGCATCAATTTATATTGTATTTTCTTTCAGTCCGCTTGATTTAATGGAAACTGCAAATGTATCGACACATATTGATTTGTCAATTTTGTAGGAAATGTCAAAATTTAAAAAATTTATTTCACTTTTTTCAGCGTTTTCCTTCCGCATCAATTTATATTGTATTTCCTTTCAGTCCGCTTGATTGAATGGAAACTGCGAATGTAACGACACATATTGATTTGTCATTTTTGTCGAAAACCTTAAAGATGGTGTTGAAAAGTTGCGAGAGAATCTATTCTATCGTTTTCACTCCATTTCTGACCCTTTTAACGAAAATAGTTGGAAAACTGAAAAAAAATTATTCCACTTTCTTCAAAAATTTTTTGCCGTATCAATTTATATTGTATTTTCTTTCAGTCCGCTTGATTGAATGGAAACTGCAAATGTATCGACACATATTGATTTGTCATTTATGTCGAAAACCCCCAAAAGTGGTGTTGAAAAGTTGCGAGAGAATCTATTCTATCGTTTTCACTCCATTTCTGACCCTTATCAACGGAAATCGTTGGAAACTTGAAAAAAAATTATTTCACTTTTTTCAGCGTTTTCCTGCCGCATCAATTTATATTGTATTTCCTTTCAGTCCGCTTGATTGAATGGAAACTGCGAATGTAACGACACATATTGATTTGTCACTTTTGTGGAAAACCCCCAAAAGTGGGGTGGAAAAGTTGCGAGAGAATCTATTCTATCGTTTTCACCCCATTTATGACCCTTTTAATGAAAATAGTTGGAAAACTGAAAAAAAATAATTCCCCTTTCTTCAACGATTTTTTGCCGCATCAATTTTATTATATTTCCTTTCAGTCCGCTTGATTGAAAGGAAACTGCGAATGTAACGACACATTTATTTGTCATTTTTGTCGAACACCCCCAAAAATGGGGGGAAAAATTTGAGAAAACTGAAAAAAAAATTATTTCACTTTTTCAACGATTTTTGCCGCATCAATTTATATTGTATTTTCTTCCAGTCCGCTGGGTGAATGGAAACTGAACAAACTGACATGTCATCATGATTCTTCTCGAAACTCATAGAAATCGCTAGAAAACTCGGAAAAACTGCTCGAGGTAGTTGAAGAATCTCAAAACAACCGTTTTTTGCTCGAATCGGCCCATTGCTCGAAAATATAACCAAGCATCAATTTCTTCGAATTGATTTGACACCAGAAACGTCAGACTAATTCTGTTACATTGAAACTTTTCATTGATCTACCAGCTTCACCATACGTATTTTTCACATTTTCGGATTTTTGAGAGCAAAATCAGATTTTTATGAGCAAATATCGATATATTGTCAGAATTGACAAATATCTTCAACAATAGAAATAAGGTTAATACGATCGGATAAATCTTTTTTCAATTTTTCCACACCTTTTTTAGATATCTGGACACTATTTTGAGAGAAAATAGCCCATCGAAGTCAAAAATGAATTGAATATACAAGGAACATTATGGAGAATTATATCATTAATTTAATTTTTGAAGTGAAAAATTTTGTTGTCTCTCTTCTAAATTACTGAAAAAAAAAATTAAAAATATCAATAATAATAAAAAAAAATTAACTAACATCAACAGTTCTTCTCACTTAATGGCGGTAAGATGAGCATAATTGCATGTCAACAATATACCATTAAAAATTTACTAGAAAAATCAATTTTCATTTTCGAATTTCTCGGGAAATATTGAACTGCCAGAGCTTTAATTCAAACTGTGGTTTGAAAACATCATAACGAATCACTCTGCAAAATATTTTTAAGATTGACGAGGGGGCGCTAAAGTAAAAATTAACCCTCATCAGGGGTTTGCGCATAGGATTGACCATTATCCCCACCTAGTGATAAGATTAGTTTGTATTAGTAGGTAGCTTAACAGTTTAGAGAAGTAATTTAGTTAAGATGATGCTTGTTATTTATTAACATCATATACCATCAGAATTCATTACAACTGTGATATGTGTAATTTTGTCAAAACAGAACGTGTCATACCTTATTACTTCCAGGAAATTACGATCGAATTTATCGACCCGAATACGAATCGCCGAATTGGTAGGTATAATCGAATACCGCCTCCCATATCTATTCGCTATTGGTAAAATACAGCTGAATAACTCTGCAGATATTTCAATTTGTATCAACCGTAATCAAAACTATTCAGCTGGTATGGTCTTTTGTGACCGATAAATAAAACAAATTGTTTTTATTGTCTATCGAATACAGGATTTCGTCGAATTCGGAACATACCATCCGACATTCCTTTATGGGAGTGCAGAGCGAATATTATTTACCTACTCGAATTGAATTTGTCGTGTTTTGATTGTTGTTGTTAATGGGGCGAAGTGGTACGAGGTGAGTTCAGTGGATTTTCGGGCTGTTTCACCGTTTCTGTTGTTCTCAGTAAATGTAGCGTTATTGACATATGCATAAGGATTCAGAGTTCGATTATATACAGGGTCTTTCACGAGGAACCTCATCCATATTTATACGGGAAACTACTGAACGTATTTTCATGAAATTCAGCACTTATAAGTATTTCACGATGCTGATGAAATCTAAAATATTTTCAAGGCATGAGCACCTCCGGTTTTTCCGGAAATAACGTCAACTTCCGTTTTTCAAATAAGAACACCATTTTTTTATTGCAGAAATAGATTCCTTAGAAAATTTCAAGTTATTTTGATGTAACATTTTTCAGTTTTGGTTGGAAAATTCTCTCTGAGCGGGAAAATTCGAAAAAAAAAATCGAAAATAGAGCTCCGCTGAAACAAGAATAACTTCGAGGTTTTTGGATGGAAAATTTTCATTTTTGGGATTTTTCAAGATGTAAGATTGTTGTATCCACTTTGAAAATCGAAATCGCGATTCATGATACAGGGGGTGAAAAAATCGCTTTCAAAGTTAGGGATGACAAAATCGTGAAAAATCAATTTTTTCAAATTAGAACCCCATTTTTTTTATGGCAGATATTGAATCTACGTTGAAAAATAATGTGAGTGTATGCATCACACCCTTGCCCTAAAATGGATATTTTCTGAGTTATTCACAAAAAACTGTTTTTCGTCTTGAATTTTCAGCTATTTCTTTTCCCTTCACGCCAAAAAGATGAAATTTTCAGGAACTGTTATTTGAACCATGCTGTAGATTTTTCACCCCTTCTTGAAACCGACTTCAAGTTACTATTAGGAGAACCATGGCAAACTCTCGCAGTTATAACTAGAGAAGATGCTCAAAGTTTTGACCGTTAATTTCTAGACATTTATTTATACGTCTATTATGTTTGGGGTAGGATAAAAAATATTGTCTACTCAACTCCCCTGACTGATAAAGAGGACTGCATAGAACGAGGCAGAAATGCGTTCAGGTTTGTTTAGATTTTTAGATTCATAGTTTTGAAACTCAATTTGGTTTTTAAACACTTTTGCAGATCTCTTCCTCCCGATGAAATAAGAAGAGCAACGCACGAAGCATTCCTGAGACGTATAAATAAATGTCTAGAAATTAACGGTCAAAACTTTGAGCATCTTCTCTAGTTATAACTGCGAGAGTTTGCCATGGTTCTCCTAATAGTAACTTGAAGTCGGTTTCAAGAAGGGGTGAAAAATCTACAGCATGGTTCAAATAACAGTTCCTGAAAATTTCATCTTTTTGGCGTGAAGGGAAAAGAAATAGCTGAAAATTCAAGACGAAAAACAGTTTTTTGTGAATAACTCAGAAAATATCCATTTTAGGGCAAGGGTGTGATGCATACACTCACATTATTTTTTAACGTAGATTCAATATCTGCCATAAAAAAATGGGGTTCTAATCTGAAAAAATTGATTTTTCACGATTTTGTCATCCCTGAATTTGAAAGCGATTTTTTCACCCCCTGTATCATGTATCGCGATTTCGATTTTTAAAGTGGATACATCAATCTTACATCTTGAAAAATCCCAAAAATGAAAATTTTCCAAACAAAATCCTCGAAGTTATTCTTGTTTCAGCGGAGCTCTATTTTCGATTTTTTTTTCGAATTTTCCCGCTCAGAGAGAATTTTCAAACCAAAACTGAAAAATGTTACATCAAAATAACTTGAAATTTTCTAAGGAATCTATTTCTGCAATAAAAAAATGGTGTTCTAATTTGAAAAACGGAAGTTGACGTCATTTCCGGAAAAACCGGAGGTGCTCATGCCTTGAAAATATTTTAGATTTCATCAGCATCGTGAAATACTTATAAGTGCTGAATTTCATGAAAATACGTTCAGTAGTTTCCCGTATAAATATGGGTGAGGTTCCTCGTGAAAGACCCTGTATATCCATCGTAGTGTGGGTTCTCGCCTTTAGATCACATTTTTCATACAATTCTTGAAGAAAAAGCGAATGGCACTAGTCTCTTCTTGAGGAAACTTCTAGTTAAGCAGATGTGATTTTTGAAGAATGCATTAATTTTGACATTTCCAACAAAAATGACAAATCATTATGTGTCGTTACATTCAAAGTTTCCATTTCCCAGTCGACTGTAAAAAGAATACAATATGAATTGATGCGGCAGAAAATCGTTGAAAAAAGTGAAATAATTTTTTTCAGTTTTCCAGCGATTTTCGTTAATGAGGGTCAGAAATGAGGTGGAAACAATAGAATAGATTCGCTGGCAACTTTTCAACACCACTTTTGGGGGTTCTCAATAAAAATGACCAATCAATATGTGTCGTTACATTCGCAGTTTCCATTTATCCTAGCGGATTGAATGAAAATACATTATAAATTGATGCGGCAGAAAATTGGTGAAAAAAGTGAAATAATTTTTTTTCAGTTTTTCAACGATTTCCGTTAAAAAGAGTCAGAAATGAGGTGAAAACGATAGAATAGATTCTCTTGTAACTTTTCAACACTACTTTTGGGGGTTTTCAATAAAAATAACAAATCAACATGTGTCGTTACATTCGCAGTTTCCCTTTAACCCAGCGGACAGAATGAAAATACATTAGAAATTGATGCGGCAGAAAATTGTTGAAAAAAGTGAAATAATTTTTTTTCATATTTTCAACGATTTCAATTAATAAGGGTCAGAAATGAGGTGAAAACGATAGAATAGATTCTCTCGCAACTTTTCAACACCACTTTTGGGGGTTTTCTATAAAAATGACCAATCAATATGTGTCGTTACATTCGCAGATTCCATTTAACCCAGCGGACTGAATGAAAATACATTATAAATTGATGCGGCAGAAAATTGGTGAAAAAAGTGAAATAATTTTTTTTCAGTTTTTCAAAGATTGAGTGAAAAAGATAGAATAGATTCTCTTGTAACTTTTCAACACTACTTTTGGGGGTTTTCAATATAAATGACAAATCAACATGTGTCGTTACATTCGCACTTTCCCTTCAACCCAGCGGACTGAATGAGAATACATTATAAATTGATGCAGCAGAAAATTTTTGAAAAAAGTGAAATAATTTTTTTTCATATTTTCAACGATTTAAATTGAACAGGACCAGAAGTGAGGTGAAAACGATAGAATAGATTCTCTCGCAACTTTTCAACGCCATTTTTGAGGGTTTTCGACAAAAATGACAAATCAATATGTGTCGTTACATTCGCAGTTTCCATTCAACCCAGCGGACAGAAAGCATTAATGCATTAATTTTGACATTTCCAACTATATTGCAGACACATGACAGTTAACCACGTTTACCAATTTATAAGGCAGTACAACCAATATAAGGAACTGAAAGATCCTTTCTTATGTCAATAATTTAATATAAAAGTTGGTAATGCTGAGATAGAGCTTTGTAAGGTTAGGTTAATTGAGGATAGTTCAAGGTACAAAATCCCAAAATATCCCTGAGTTGGAGTAAATTAGGTTGGGTCGAATGATCAAAAATTTGTAAAATTTATGTTGGTAGTCCTATAAAAGCTGTCAATCTGACATTGAAATGTCAAAATTTTCCAAACAATTTGAAATAAATCATAACTCCTGAACCATAAGTTTCCTGACATCGAAACTGGTACCATTCGATTTCTTACAAAAAAGCGTGTCCACAAAAAAAAATCCATCAAGATCAGAGGTGGGCACTAAAGTAAACTTGATTCCGGAAATGGCGACCATAAAAGTTGAAAAACTTTCTAATCTATATTATTTTCTTCCAGAAAGATGAACACGACATTTTATGCAGTGGCGATGTTCTTCCTGCTTCAAGTCTATGGAGGTTATATCGCACCAGGTCCGAAGTACCGATGCCCAAAAGAAGAGCTCCTCCTCCATCCTTGCTGGTGCACAAAGGAGTCAGATGAGGGCTTGGAGGTGGCCTGTAACAACACGAATCTGGCCAGCATGAGCGTAGCTTTGAACAACTTGGCCACCTACGATATTCCCATAGAGAGGTTGAGCATTTACAAATGTCATATCAGTAAGTGTCAAACGTCAAAGTACTGTCAAACGGTTTGACAGCTTACTAACCCTTTTCTATGATTCCAAAACTGCAATATTGTGAATTTGACTCTCTCCGAAGAAAGGAGAAGATTTAATCGCGGATTAATCCCTGATGACGACGGTCGATAATCAACGAAACGGGCCGGTTTACGATGAAGCCTGATAATCTCCGTACTTGCAGGGCGCTTATTCGGAAGTCTGCTGTACAAGCTGCAATTGCGAGTGCTGGAGATTAAGGACACGCCGATAGAGACGATAGAGGAGCACACTTTCCTCGGAGTTAATGGCTCCTTGAAGGAGCTGCATCTGATCAACACGAGCCTGGTCGAGTTCCCGAAATTGGCATTCAAAGTAAGTAGCTATCGATTTCCTGGAGCGGCAGGGCCGCTCCAAGGGGGGACTAGAAAATTCTCTCACTGAATTAATATCTCTTCAAATTCCCTTGGTGTGTGTCACCCATTATTCTGTTTCAATTCAATTCAGCCTGGATGTAGTTGAACATTTCCATTCCCAATGATAATATTGTTTGGTGTTTGTTTACGAGCTCTATCTCTGGAAGCCTCATTCGACCCTGTGTCAGAAGCCGAACGACACATTATGCACTGAAATGTGAATTATCCCGTCGAGCGCGACAAACTGTTATACACTATTTCAGATATCTTATCTATTCCGGGACTCCAATTTCGGCATAATGCCGCTTTCAGAAATTATTGAATTCCCATGCATACACAGGTTCACTCCGATTGATTGTCGATTACTGCATGCAAATCGACGGGCATTTCGCTCTGCGCCCCATTTGCATAACTCGCAAACGGCAGCGGATTCCTCTTGTAATTTGAATAGTAGATACTAGAACATTTCTTATTCAATTCGTCGTGATGAATTCTCCCCCATTCAGAAGTGGAAATGAATAAATAGTTAGAGTATCCTGAAGAGTTATTGGTGCTTGGGGTTGATTTAGGTTAAATGGTCGGGAATAGAGATAATTTCCTTTGGCCTAGAAAAAATCGAAGTCGTGAGAACGCCTAGAAATGTGAAGAATCAATATATTAATTCAAGTATTAGTTTAGTCTACTCGCTCAGCGTTGAAATGTTGATGACCCAAATTCAAGAGTTTTAAAGGACCCATAAATATAGTTCCCAACGCTCGTTTGATGACCAAAAAAATGAAGCGTTGTGAGATTTATAATTTCCCTTCATCGATTTCACGAATTAAGCACTTAATTGAGTGTTTAGATGGAAAATTTCACATCCAACCACCACTGTCGGAAATGTGAGAGGTGATTGGTTTCAGACCAATAATTGCCAATGTTTGTTTCACGAACCGTCTTGAAAGGATAATTAAAGGAGGTGACTGGTTCAACGAAAACATCATTTGGAACCAACTAGAATGGTAGAATTGAAAATTTTCTTGAGACGAAATAAAGATCGGAAAAAGGCAGTGGTTTTTGGCGACTGTGTCAAAAAAGTTTTTGGGACTCCATCAAGAGTGGTTTGCCGGAAAAAATTCTTTCGAGGGAAAAAAACATTTGATTCAGGAACTTGTTCGAGTGGATAATAAATTTTCGGGAATCAGTCAAAAAGTAGTTTTTGAGGAGTAGACACGAATAGCTCTTTCAGAAAAATAACACGGTATCTATCGGGAATTTAGTTGAGTTAAGAAATGAACAAAATTATATCGAAACGTCGAAAGAAAGTACGGATGTGTTCTGTGTCGCAGTGAACTCTCGGCTTTATTAAGTGTGAAAAACACGATTTCGACAAGGACAGGATTTCCTTCTCCATAGTGGCGGAGCATAAGAAAAGGTAATTCTAAAATCACGCATGGCATTTGGGTTTGAGTATTACTGGTCCCGAGTCTCGAAATCTCTCACTCAAGATTGCATTACTCTTGAAATTCAAAGTTATTTGGATAATTATTATTCTGAGATTACAAACCAAACCTTGTATTTGACATTGGATAAATTTGTCGAGGTTTATTCGTTCTGGTGAAGGTAGAATTCGTGTCTTTGATGCATTAGTGTATAGTTTGTAAAGAATCATTTAATTTTTTTTAAAATATACTTTTTGAATGTTTATCTCTGTTTTATTTCTATTCACCTGTCGGAGTTTTCTGGGAAAGTAATCTGTAGTCCTTACTATGCTCAAAGCTTGAGTCCAAGGCCCTATCCAATTACCCGCTCGATTGGTTTGGTTTTAATATCCCACAAAAAAATTATCAAAAACCTTCTTCCAATTCTGGTTGTTTTCTTGAAGCCCTCTTTCCTCTTCTACCATTCGTACATTACCAAAAGTCTCTGACCACCCACAAATGCCTTTTCTGTAATTTTCTCTATTCATTACCATCTTCGAGACCATTTGGTTCCTATGAATGCCCCAAACCTGTTATTGAAAAATTTTGAGACATGGTTCATTTTCAGATCTTGAGTCAACTGACCATACTAAACGTAGACCGCCACAACATGACCAATCTCCCGAAAGACATCCTCTCGGACAGCGCCATGACCGGCACCCTCCTGAGGCTCCACCTGAGCAACGGCCAGCTCGAGACTCCACCCGTGGAGGCGCTCCAACCTCTGAGGAAGCTGAAGACGTTGGATCTCCACGGGAACAACATGACGACCCTCCTCAGGAACCAGTTCAAGGGTCTCAGGGACGTGGAGAGCTTGGATCTGAGTTTCAACAAGATCAAGAAGATCGACGGGTCCCACATGGCGGACCTGACGAAGCTGGGATGGTTGAATGTTTCCCATAATGCGCTCACGGAGATCACGAGGTTGGGATCAATTTTTTCTTGTGGTACTTCTTGACGATTAATAAATTTTCAGGGGTGCTTTCGCGAGGAATACGGTCTTGAAGGTCCTCAACATGTCCCACAATGGGATAAGAAGGTTGGATACGAACACTTTCAGGGGAATGAGGTTCTTGAGGAGGATCTATCTGTCGGACAATAAGATCGCTGACGTTTCTAGAGGAACCTTCGGGTCTTTAACAAGGGTCGGTACCATCGACTTGGCCAGGAATTTGCTGACGAAGGTTGACTACCAGATGTTCTACCAACTGAATTACTTGGAGGTGAGTAGGAACTTTTGTTCAGTATGGATCAACATCGATTTCTCTAATGAGTGCTTCCACAAGTGGATAAAGCAGAAACCAGTCGCGAGACTTACGTCTATCGCAGACATCAAGTGGGTTGAGCTATTCTTGTGGTATTTGATCTCGTTGTTGTATTCGATTTGCTACGAGCAGAAGAACCGTCACAAATCTCAACACAACCATTATTCATCCATAGAAATACATTTCGAATAAAATTGTCCAAATGTGCATTGCTTCCTGGATGTGCATTCATCAGGATTCATCTCTTCACACGACAGTGAATCTACTTCGAAGCGAAGGGAAGTTCCGAGCGATTTATTGAAGATGCAGAACGTGTAATATACTAATGGACCATCCAAACAAAAGCCATTTGTCAAAAGTGCATGCAACTTTGCGGAAATGACATCTCCTGGAGACATCCCTACGTGATGTGCTTAAATAAGACTTTTTCAGCATCGAGTTGAGCAGAGGGGATATTAAAATTGGGGTAAACTGGACATTGACAGATTAATGTTATATTTATGCTGGAGAGTATTCCAACAAAGAAATACAAGGAAATTGGAGTTCTCGAGAATGTTGCATGACACAAAGTGGTTCATATGAACCAAGAGGTGAACTGTTGTGGCGAAGGCCAAGAGAGCGTTTCTGTCTGAAAAATTCTCCATGAGAGAATATTACCTTCGAACGAATGAGCTGAATAAATTTCTTCTTTGTTACAGATCATCGATCTCTCCCAGAATAACATCACCGAGGTCCAGAAGCTGGCGTTCAAGGATGTTTATTTTGCGAAAATCGATCTCTCGAGGAATAATATCAGCGTGATTGAGAACGGTGCGTTCGAGAACTGTGCAAATATGTCCGTTCTGGACCTCTCGCACAATTCGATAGGCACCTTCGCCAGGAAGGTCTTCGACGAGACCACTTACGCGGCGGAGCTGAGGTTGGAGTACAACAAACTGACGTCGCTGAACGAGGTGAGTGGACGATCTGATTTTTAATGTTGACTAGTGGCGACCTGTCGAAAAATATGAAAAAATTTTATGAAAAAAATTTTGTTTTTCAATCAATTTTTCAGATAAGTTATTTTGAGCAAGGTGATTTCGAATATGAAATAGGTTTCCTCATAAAACTGATCGTTTCATCGAAGCAAACAAATTTTCAAATTTGGTACGAACCTTTCAGCGACTCTGCAATAATTTGTTTCGGTATTGAAAATGTGCAGCTATATTGAAAAAAAAAACGACACTTCCTAGAGCCGATTCATTTCCATGTGGTAAAACCTCAAATTGGGTCATCTAAAAAGGTGGATAATTAAAAGTGGCAACTTTTAAGTGCAGTAGCGATCAGAAAAATTCTTCTTTGCGAAAAACGAATACATATCCAGAATTTGAACCCTTGAATTATATAGATAACATAAATTTCTTCGATATATTGAAGATTGAGAATTTTTGCCGAATTTTCCTTGTACTCATACCTACATATAAAATTTTTTGATAAAAAAATTTGTGTTCTTCAATCTTCTTGGAATTTTTTACATGAGCTATTTCGAGCAAGGTTATTTCAAATGTGCTGTCGGTTTCGTCATTGGATTGATCGATTCATCGTAGCATAGGTAGAAGTTCTTCAAGAAATTAATTGTTCAACAAAAAAATTATAAAATTTGGTAACAACGTTCCACCTGCTCTGCAGTATTTTTTTCTGTTATTCAAAAGATGCAGCTATATTGAAAGAAAATGGACTCTTTCTAGAGCCGATTCATTTCCATGTGGTAAATCCTCAAATTTGGCCATCCTAAAAGGTGGATAATCAAAAGTTGCAACTTCAAAATGCAGTAGCGATCAGAAAAAAATGTTTTCGTAATAAGCAAATGCATTTTCAGAATTCACACCCTCGTTATATATAGAAAACATTCATTTTTCTTCTTAATCGAAGAAATAATTTTTTTCCGAATTTTCCTTGTACATATTTTTTGTACAATTTTTTTATGAAAAAATTTTTATTTGTCAATCTTCTTGAAATTTCTCACATGAGTTATTTTGAGCAAGGTTATTTTTAATATGCAGTCGGTTTCCTCATAGAACTGATCGTTTCGTCTCAGCATTTGTAAAAGTTCTTGAAAAAATTAATTCCTTGACAAAAATATTATAAAATTTGGTAGAAACCTTTCAGCGAGTCTATGATGATTTTTTCTGGTAGTCAAAAGGTGCAACTATATTGAAAAAAATCGACACTTTCTAGAGCCGATTCATTTCCATGTGGTTCATCCTCAATATCGATCATCTAAAAAGGTGGATAATTAAAAATTGCAACTTCAGAGTGCAGTAGCGATCCGAAAATTTTTGTTCGTAATAAGCAAATGCCTTTTCAGAATTCACACACTCGTATTATATAGATACCATTCATTCTTTCTTCTTCATCGAAGAAATAATTTTTTTCCGAATTTTCCTTGTACATATTTTTCGTACAATTTTTTTATGAAAAATTTTTTATTTGTCAATCTTCTTGAAATTTCTCACAAGAGTTATTTCGAGCAAGGTTATTTCAAATATGCAGTCGGTTTCCTCATAGAACTGATCGTTTCGTCTCGGAATTTGTAAAAGTTCCTGAAAAAATTAATTCCTTGACAAGAAAATTATAAAATTTGGTAGAAACCTTTCAGCGAGTCTATGATGTTTTTTTCTGGTAGTCAAAAGATGCAACTATATTGAAAAAAATCGATACTTTCTAGAGCCGATCCATTTCCATGTGGTTCATCCTCAATATCGATCATCTATAAAGGTGGATAATTAAAAATTGCAACTTCAGAGTGCAGTAGCGATCCGAAAATTTTTGTTCGTAATAAGCGAATGCCTTTTCAGAATTCACACACTCGTATTATATAGATACCATTCATTCTTTCTTTTTCATCGAAGAAATAATTTTTTTTCCAAATTTTCCTTGTACTGGTATATAAAATTTTTATTTTTCAATCTTTTTGAAATTTCACACATGAGTTATTTTGAGCGAGGTTATTTCAAATATGCAGTCGGTTTCCTCAAAGAACTGATCGTTTAGTCTCAGCATTTGTAAAAGTTCTTGAAAAAATTAATTGTTCGACAAAAAAATTATTAAATTTGGTAAAAACCTTTCACCCAGTCTACGATGTTTCTTTCTGGTAGTCAAATGATGCAACTATATTGAAAAAAATCAACACTTTCTAGAGCCGATCCATTTCTATGTGGAACATCCTCAATATTGATCATCGAAAAAGGTGGATAATTGAAAGTTTCAACTTCAAAGTGCAGTAGCGATCAGAAAATGTTTTTTTATTAATGAACGAATGCCTTTTCAGAATTCACACACTTGTATTATATAGATACCATTCATTCTTTCTTTGTCATCGAAGAAATACATTTTTCCAAATTTTCCATGTACTGGTATATAAAATTTTTATTTTTCAATATTTTTGAAATTTCACAAATGAGTTATTTTGAGCGAGGTTATTTCAAATATGCAGTCGGTTTCCTCAAAGAACTGATCGTTTAGTCTCAGCATTTGTAAAAGTTCTTGAAAAAATTAATTTTTCGACAAAAAAATTATTAAATTTGGTAAAAACCTTTCACCCAGTCTACGCTGTTTCTTTCTGGTAGTCAAAAGATGCAACTATATTGAAAAAATCAACACTTTCTAGAGCCGATCCATTTCTACGTGGTTCATCCCTAATATTGATCATCTAAAAAGGTGGATAATTAAAAATTGCAACTTCAGAGTGCAGTAGCGATCAGAAAATTTTTTTTTAGTAATAAGCGAAGGCCTTTTCAGAATTCACACACTCGTATTATATAGATACCATTCATTCTTTCTTTTTCATCGAAGAAATAATTTTTTTCCAAATTTTCCTTGTACTGGTATATAAAATTTTTTGATGAAAAAATTTTTATTTTTCAATCTTTTTGAAATTTCACACATGAGTTATTTTGAGCGAGGTAATTTCAAATATGCAGTCGGTTTCCTCAAAGAACTGATCGTTTCGTCTCAGAATTTTTAAAAGTTCTTGTAAAAATTAATTGTTTGACAAAAAAATTATAAAATTTGGTAAAAACCTTTCACCCAGTCTACGATGTTTCTTTCTGTTAGTCAAATGATGCCACTATATTGAAAAAAATCAACACTTTCTAGAGCCGATCCATTTTTACGTGGTTCATCCCTAATATTGATCATCTAAAAAGGTGGATAATTAAAAATTGCAACTTCAGAGTGCAGTAGCGAACAGAAAAATTTTTTTTAGTGATAAGCGAATGCCTTTTCAGAATTCACACACTCGTATTATATAGATTCTTTCTTTTTCATCGAAGAAATAATTTTTTTCCAAATTTTCCTTGTACTGGTATATAAAATTTTTGGATGAAAAAATTTTTATTTTTCAATCTTTTTGAAATTTCACACGTGAGTTATTTTGAGCGAGGTTATTTTAAATATGCAGTCGGTTTCCTCAAAGAACTGATCGTTTCGTCTCAGCATTTGTAAAAGTTCTTGAAAAAATTAATTGTTTGGCAAAAAAATTATAAAATTTGGTAAAAACCTTTCACCCAGTCTAAGATGTTTCTTTCTGGTGGTCAAATGATGCAACTATATTGAAAAAAATCAACACTTTCTAGAGCCGATCCATTTCTACGTGGTTCATCCCCAATATTGATCATCTAAAAAGGTGGATAATTAAATATTGCAACTTCAGAGTGCAGTAGCGATCAGAAAAATTTTTTTTAGTAATAAGCGTATGCCTTTTCAGAATTCACACACTCGTATTTATTATATAGATACCATTCATTCTTTATTTTTCATCGAAGAAATAATTTTTTTCCAAATTGTCCTTGTACTGGTATATGAAATTTTTTGATGGAAAAATTTTTATATTTCAATCTTTTTGAAATTTCACACATGAGTTATTTTGAGCGAGGTCATTTCAAATATGCAGTCGGTTTCCTCAAAGAACTGATTGTTTAGTCTCAGCATTTGTAAAAGTTCTTGAAAAAATCAATTGTTTGACAAAAAAATTATAAAATTTGGTAACTTTCACCCAGTCTACAATGTTTCTTTCTGGTAGTAAAATGATGCAACTATATTGAAAAAAATCAGCACTTTTTAGAGCCGATCCATTTCTATGTGGAACATCCTCAATATTGATCATCGAAAAAGGTGGATAATTGAAAGTTTCAACTTCAAAGTGCAGTAGCGATCAGAAAATTTTTTTTTATAAATAAGCGAATGCCTTTTCAGAATTCACACACTCGTATTATATAGATACCATTCTTTCTTTCTTTTTCATCGAAGAAATAATTTTTCTCCAAATTTTCCTTGTACTGGTATATAAAATTTTTTGATGAAGAAATTTTTATTTTTCAATCTTTTTGAAATTTCACACGTGAGTTATTTTGAGTGAGGTTATTTCAAATATGCAGTCGGTTTCCTCAAAGAACTGATCGTTTCGTCTCAGCATTTGTGAAAGTTCTTGAAAAAATTAATTGTTTGACAAAAAAATTATAAAATTTGGTGAAAACCTTCCACTCAGTCTACGATGATTCTTTCTGGTAGTCAAATGATGCAACTTTATTGAAAAAAATCCACACTTTCTAGAGCCGATCCATTTCTATGTGGAACATCCTCAATATTGATCATCGAAAAAGGTGGATAATTAAAAGTTTCAACTACAAAGTGCAGTAGCGAAGAAGGAAATTATTTTTCCGCAAAAAGCGAATACATATCCCGAATTTGAACTCCTGAATTTATTGATAACATTCATTTCGTACCCATACTGAAGAAAATTATTTTTCCTGATTTTCCTTCTAGTTGTATTATTTTTTATTGGTAGTCAAAAGATGCAGCTATATACAAAAAATCTAGTGAAAAAGAGGAATTCATAGATATATTCGGGAAAAAAATATAAAAATGCATATTCTCATGTCCGTAACAAAATGAAAACCCTGAAAAATCATCGAATGTCTTTTGAAGCGGAATGTCCAATTGATCGACCCCGATACTGACCCCATCAACGACATACATAAAACATCGCGGAATTCCCATCATCAAACATCAAACGAAACCGTTTCGGGGATAAAAAACGAGTGCGCATCGGAGACTATTAAAGAATGGCAGGCTCCGGATGAAAGAGTTTCGGTCTCCATTAAACAAAAAAAAAACGCGCCATTTCACACACAAAGCCCAATCGAACACGGAGATCCAAATGAAAGATCGTCCGTTTCCAGGGAATTGAATTATTTTTCAGGCTATCGCATCTGATTTTCCGTTCGATGGAAAACCGTTCGGACGAGGTTACAGAGTTGGTATTCCGGTGAACAGGAATTGAAGGCAGTGAACTTTTCTGGTACATTGGGCTCGTGGAAATTCGACATTTGATTGGGTCAAAAGGAAAAAGGGTTTTGGAAATTGTTGGATGTCTATATTGGCTCGATTTGTCCCATCAAACCATAGACGTATCGAAAGGAACCTGTTTGTTCACAATTTGAATTGACGCCAACATTATTCAGTATTTATTGCAGTCGATGCAGTTAAATTTGTCAAACACTCGAAGAAAGAAGTAATTTCGCATACTCTCGAAAATCGTTAGGTTTTTATCTGAAAATTTGTTAATATGGTTGAATCAAAGTATCATATTGTTATTAAAAAGATTCTTAAATAATTTGGTTGAGACAAGTTTATGATTTCTATGATGAATACTGACGATTTATTTTTCCAGGTGCCTCTGGCCTTCATGTCGGGGCTCAAGATTCTCAACGTGTCCCACAACGAACTCATAAAAATTCCTAAAGCCACCTTCCCAAAGTTATACGAACTTCACACCATCGATTTATCCTATAACAACCTGACGGAAATATTCAACGCCGTGTTCCAGACTTTGTTCTCCCTCAGGATTCTGAACTTGAGTCACAATCACATGGTAACCATCAAGCCGAGTACATTCGGTCCTTTGCCCACCTTGCTGGAGTTGGATATGAGCTATAATCTCTTGAAGAAAATTGGTGAATATTTTATTTTTATCTCCCTTTTCTGACCGAATCGGGATTTGGTAAGGAAATCCCCAACAAAATGTGGATCATTAAAAGTTTCAACTTCAAAGTGCAGTAGCGACCAGTGAAATTTTTTTCATGAAAATAATCATAATTTACACCCTAGAATTATTCAGACAGCATATTTTTTTTCCAATATTGAAGAATAAACTTTTGGAAAAATTTAATATATGGACAGAAACTTTTTTGAGCAAAAAAAAAGATGTTTGCTCAACTTCTTCAAATTTTTTGTATTAGCTAATTCGACCACGTTGATTTCAAATGTGCAGTCTGTTTATCCCTAGAACAGGTCGTGTCGTCCGTAGCATAATATAAATCAAAATTCTTGAAATGTGGATCATTTAAATTTTCATCTTCAAAGTGCTGTAGCGACCAGAAAAATCATTTTTCTTGATGAGCGAATGCATATTCAGAATTCACACCCACGTTTTATATAGAAAACTTCTATTTTTTTAGAATATAAATTTTTTTGATGAGGAAATTTTTGTTCTTTAATCTCCTGGAAATTTCTTATATGGGCTATTTTGAGCAAACTGATTTCGAATATGCAGTTTACTCATGAACCTATTGTTTTGTAGCATATTTGGGAATTCCTGAAAAAATTACTTGTCTGCCGAAAAAATTATAGAATTTTGCACGGAACTTCTATGAACTCTGTTGTAGGTTTTTCTAGTAGTCGAAAGATGCCGTCATGAAGAAAAAAATCGACAACCAGTAAAGTCGATCCATTTTCATGTAAAAAATCCTCAAATTTCGACACCTTAAAATGTGGATCATTTAAATTTTCAACTTCAAAGTGCTGTTGCGACCAGAAAAATTATTTTTCTTGATAAGCGGATGCATATTCAGAATTCACACCAATGTTTTATATAAAAAACCTATATTTTTCCCTCATATTGAAGAATTAATATTTTGACAAATTTTTCTAAACTAGCATAGGTATAAAATTTTTTGGTAAACAAATTTTTGTTCTCCAATCTTCTGGAAATTTTTTATATGAGCTATTACAAGCAAGCTGATTTCAAATATGCAATTGGTTTCATCATAGAACCTATTGTTTCATCGAAGCATAATTCGGAATTTTTGAAAAAAGGACTTGTCTGCCAAAAAAAATTATAGAATTTTGTACGGAACTTCTATGAACCCAGCAGTAGGTTTTTCTGTGTAGCCGAAAGATGCCGTCATATAGAAAAAAATCAACAACCAGTAGAGTCGATTCATTTCCATTCAAAAAATCTTCAAATTTCGACACCTCAAAATGTGGATCATTTAAATTTTCCACTTCAAAGAGCTGTAGCGAGCTGAAAAATTATATTTTTTGATGAGCGAATGCATATTCAGATATCACACCCATGTTCCATATAGAAAACCGTTATTTTTCCCCCATATTGAAGAATTAATTTTTTGACAAATTTTCCTTATAACTAACATATGAGATTTTTTGGTGGAAAAACTTTTCTTCTCCAATCTTCTGGAAATTTTTTATATGAACTATTATGAGCAAGTTGATTTCAATCATGCAATTGGTTTTATCATAGAACCTATTGTTTCGTCGTAGCATATTTGGGAATTCATGAAAAAATTATGGAATTTTGCACGGAACTTCTATGAACCCTGCAGTAGGTTTTTCTGGTATCCGAAAGATGCCGTCATATAGAAAAAAATCAACAACCAGTAGAGTCGATTCATTGTCATGGAAAAAATTCTCAAATTTTGACACCTTAAAATGTGGATCATTTAAATTTTCAACTTCAAAGTGCTGTAGTGACCAGAAAAAATTTTTTTCCTGATAAGCGAATGCATATTCAGAATTCACATCAATGTTTTATATAGAAAATCTTTATTTTTTCCTCATATTGAAGAATTAATTTTTGACAAATTTTCCTAAACTAGCATAGGTATAACATTTTTTGGTGAAAAAATTTTTGTTCTCCAATCTTCTGGGAATTATTTATATGAGCTATTACAAGCAAGCTGATTTCAAATATGCAATTGGTTTCATCATAGAACCTATTGTTTCATCGTGGCATAATTCGGAATTCTTGAAGAAATATCTTGTCTGCCAAAAAAAATTATAGAATTTTGCACGGAACTTCTATGAACCCTGCAGTAGGTTTTTCTGGTATCCAAAAGATGCCGTCATATGGAAAAAAATCAACAACCAGTAGAGTCGATTCATTTCCATTCAAAAAATCTTCAAATTTCGACATCTTAAAATGTGGATCATTTAAATTTTCCATTTCAAACTGCTGTAGCGACCAAAAAAATTATATTTTCTGACAAGCGAATGCATATTCAGATATCACACCCATGATCTATATAGAAAACCTTTATTTTTCCCCTATATTGAAGAATTCATTTTTTGACAAATTTTCCTTATAACTAGCATATGAGATTATTTGGTGAAAAACTTTTCTTCTCTAATCTTCTTGAAATTTTTAATATAAGCTATTATGAGCAAGTTGATTCCAAACATGCAATTGGTTTCATCGTAGAACTTATTGTTTCGTCGTAGCATATTTGGGAATTCATGAAAAAATTACTTGTCTGCCGAAAAAGTTATAGAATTTTGCACGGAACTTCTATGAACTCTGCTGTAGGTTTTTCTGATAGCCGAAAGATGCTGTCATATAGAAAAAAATCGACAACCACTAAAGTCGATCCATTTTCATGTAAAAAATCCTCAAATTTCGACACCTTAAAATGTGGATCATTTAAATTTTCAACTTCAAAGTGCTGTAGCGACCAGAAAAAAAATTTTTCTTGATAAGCGAATGCATATTCAGAATTCACACCAATGTATTATATAGAAAACCTTTATTTTTCCCTCATATTGAAGAATTAATTTTTTGACAAATTTTCCTAAAGTAGCATAGGTATAAAATTTTTTGGTGAAAAAATTTTTGTTCTCCAATCTTCTGGAAATTATTTATATGAGCTATTACAAGCTAGCTGATTTCAAATATGCAATAGGTTTCATCATAGAACCTATTGTTTCATCGTAGCATAATTCGGAATTCTTGAAAAAATGACTTGTCTGCCAAAAAAAATTATAGAATATTACACGGAACTTCTATGATCCCTGCAGTGGGTTTTTCTGTGTAGCCGAAAGATGCCGTCATATAGAAAAAAATCAACAACCAGTAGAGTCGATTCATTTCCATTCAAAAAATCTTCAAATTTCGACACCTTGAAATGTGGATCATTTAAATTTTCCACTTCAAAGTGCTGTAGCTATATTGAAGAATTCATTTTTTGACAAATTTTCCTTATAGCATATAAGATTTTTTGGTGAAAAAACTTTTCTTCTCCAATCTTCTGGAAATTTTTCATATGAGCTATCATGAGCGAGTTGATTTCAAACATGCAATTGGTTTCATCATAGAACCTATTGTTTCGTCGTAGCATTTTTGGGAATTCATGAAAAAATTACTTGTCTGCCGAAAAAATTATAGAATTTTGCACGGAACTTCTATGAACTCTGCAGGAGGTTTTTCTGGTAGCCGAAAGATGCCGTCATATAGAAAAGAATCGACAACCAGTAAAGTCGATCCATTTTCATGTAAAAAATCCTCAAATTTCGACACCTTAAAATGTGGATTTTTTGAATTTTCAACTTCAAAGTGCTGTAGCGACCAGAAAAATAATTTTTCTTGATAAGCGAATGCATATTCAGAATTCACACCAATGTTTCATATAGAAAACCTTTATTTTTTCCTCATATTGAAGAATTAATTTTTTGACAAATGTTCCTAATCTAGCATATGAGATTTTTTGGCCAAAAAATTTTTCTTCTCCAATCTTCTGGAAATTTTTTATATAAGCTATTACAAGCAAGCTGATTTCAAATATGCAATTGGTTTCATCATAGAACCTATTGTTTCATCGTAGCGTGATTCGGAATTCTTGAAAAAATGACTTGTCTGCAAAAAAAATTATAGAATTTTGCACGGAACTTCTATAAACCCTGCAGTAGGTTTTTCTGATAGCCGAAAGATGCCGTCATATAGAAAAAAATCAACAACCAGTAGAGTCTATTCATTTCCATTCAGAAAATCTTCAAATTTCGACACCTTAAAATGTGGATCATTTAAATTTTCCACTTCAAAGTGCTGTAGCGACCAGAAAAATTATTTTTTTTGATAAGCGAATGCATATTCAGATAACACACCCATGTTCTATAAATAAAAAACCTTCATTTTTTTCCTATATTGAAGAATTCATTCTTTGACAAATTTTCCTTATAACTAGCATATGAGATTTTTTGGTGAAAAAACTTTTATTCTCCAATCTTCTGGAAATTTTTCATATGAGCTATTTTGAACAAGCTGATTTCAAATATGCGGCCGGTTTAATCAAAAAACCTATTGTTTTCTTGTAGTAAATTTCGGAAATCTCAAAAAAATGATTTGTCTGAGAAAAAAATTATAAAATTTTGTATGATACTTTTATGGACCCTGCAGTTAGTTTTTATGGTAGTCAAAATATGCTGCCATAAGGAAAAAAATCGACGATCAATTCAGTCGATCCATTTTCATGTAAAATATCTTCGAATTTGGACACCTTAAAATGTGGATCATTTAAATTTTCAACTTCAAAGTGCAGTAGCGACCAAAACATTTTTTTCTCGTTTGAAGCAAATACATATTCAAAACTCAAATCATGGATAACATAAATTTTTTCAATATTGAAGAATTTATTTTTGGAAATAAGAAAATTGGGATTTTACCCAGTAGGCTGTTATGTACCTATTAAATATCAGATTTTAATTCCTTCCTCAAGCTAGGGGAGCTTTCACGCGTTTGGACGGCATGAGGAGACTCCTGATGAGGCAAAATCTGTTGGAAGAGCTCTTCACCATCCCCCAGTCGGTGTCCTACCTGGACTTCTCCCATAACCAGCTGACACACCTACCAGATAGACTCTGGCCATCCATGAACTCCCTGCTGGAGCTCGATCTGGGCAGCAACAATCTAGGCGATAACTTGACCAGCGAAAGCTTCATCGGACTGTTGACAGTGCAACGTCTTCATTTGAACAATAACAGGATCCAGAAGCCACCTTACGATGCCCTCAGATCCTTGAGTTCGTTGCAGTATCTCTATTTGCAGGTGAGTTTTTTTCAAATTGAAATTGAAAATTTCTTTATCACGGAGCAAACCCACTCATCTCCCCCAAAGACTAAGAAATCATCGAATTACACCTCAAAGCAGCCGACGTCTCCCATCTGTAGGCCCTTAACACACTTCCATCCGTCCATTAAATAATCATTACCCCACTCTTTGTCGCGAGCATTATGTTAATTCCCAGGAAGAACACCGAATTTTCGAGACGCCCAAATATATAAATTAGCTTCCTCCACCTGAGAGCCGACGCGGAAGAGCTCCCCGAAGGCAATTTTCCGTGATGAACGCATCTGAAGGTGGCTGCCGGGGCGGGCGTCTCCCACGCCCGGTCCATGCTGATGAGCATCCGCCGAAGTGGGAAAGAGTCTAGCCCAATTTGAATTTAAATTGAGCATCAAATTTATGTACACTATTATATTAATATTGAGATTCGGGCGTAAAATCCGGTTTCTGGGCCACGAGAAGGGGCACTTGACGCGCCAAATGAAGAACATGTTCACCCCGAAATGATCGGAGGGTTTCAACAAGACGGGGGACGTTGAAACGTTGAAGTTCAACCAATCTGGGATGAAAAAGTGAACTCTGATCTATCTGAACCTGACTAACTGGAACTTCCTTCTAGTTTAACAAGAACTAGGTAAGCCGAGATATGGACATAAAATATAAAACCTAAAACATGAAACATTAAACAAAAAATGAAAATTAAAGAATAAAATAAAAATGAAAAAAAAATAAAAATGAAACCTGAATGAATAAAAAATGAAAAATAGAAAATTGAAAATTAAAAATAGAAAATTGAAAATAAAAAATTTGAATAAAAATAAAAAATAAAAATGAGGATAAAAATAAAAAATGGAGAATAAGAATGAAAATAAAAGATTAAAATGAAAATACGAAATTGAAAGGAAAAATTTAAAATAAAGAATAAAAGAAAAAATTTGAAAAATATAAAATAAAAATAAAATTCAACATAGAACATAAAACATAAGAGATGAAAAAATAAAAATGAAAACTGAAAAAATAAAAAATGAAAAATAGAAAATTACAATAGAAAATTGAAAATAAAAAATTTGAATAGAAATAAAAAAAAAATGAGGATAAAAATAAAAATTACGAAAAGCACTGCCGTGAAGTCAGGAGCTTTTGAGCGCTCGTACATCCACCTTGTAGGTAGATTCGCATTTTCCAGTTTTAGAAATCAATAGAAAGAATTTTAGACAGCTGTCAAAAAAATTCTGAAACTTAGGCGAAACTCCAGACTTCATGTCAGTGCTTTAGGCGATCAATTTTTTTTCGATAATTCGTTAGAATTTTCTACGGTATCTATGGTCTTGGTGATGCGGTCTGTATAAAATTTCGCATGTAGTTTGAGTACATTATTCCTCAGCTAGGTGCAGAATTTCATTCCAATCAAATCAGTAGTTTCGGAACTATCAGTAGAAAAATATTTTGAACGGCCATATTTACGGAACCCCTAGTCTAATTTTGCTCATTGATGAACATGGCCGCGATATTCGCGATCCAAACCCACCCTGAAAATTTCAAGATCCTAGGCCTTTCCGTTGAAAAGTTACAATTTTCTATGGTTTCTATAGTTCTGGTCATGTGATCTGGAGAAATGTAGCTTGAATATATCATTCTCCATTTGAATACAAAATTTCGTGACGATCGAATCCGTCGTTTTGAAATTATCAAGAAAACTAAATTTCAAACGACCATATTTACGGAACCCCTAGAATAATTTTGCTCATAGATGAACGTCATCACGACATTCCAGAACCTCACCTATCCTGAAAATTTCAAGTCCCTAGGCATTTCCGTTCAAAAGTTACAATTTTCTATGGTTTCTATGGTTCTGGTCATGCGATCTGGACAAAATTTCACATGTAGCTTGAACACCTCATTCTCCATTTGAGTGCAAAGTTTCATCTCGATCGAATCTGTAGTTTCGAAGTAATCAGGAGAACAAAATTTTGAACGGACACATTTACGGAACCCCTGCTGGAAATCTGCCCATTAAAGAACTTAGCCGAGCCATTTGGGATCTTAACCTACACTGGAAATTTCAAGTCTCTAGGTTGATCCGTTCGAGAGTTATCGTGCTTACGGCCGGACGGACGGACAGACTCGAATTTTTCGACGGATTCGTCATCAGTGAGTCGAACATAGTCGATTGACACCATTTTCGGCTCAAAATTCGAAAAATACAGACATCGTGACGAAATGATATAGCCCTCTTGTAAGTAGTACGAGCGCTCAAAAATGAAAAATAAGAATGAAGTAAAAAATAAAAATGAAAATAGGAAATTGAAAGATGAAGAGAAAAATATTAGAAAATAAGTAATACGAAACAAATTTAGTAGATACAGAGAAGATAATAAAGATCAAAATGAAAATAAAATGAAGAATGAAAAATCAAAATAAAAAAATTGAACAATAAAAATTAAAAATTAAAAATAAAATTCAGAATGAAGAATAAAAATGAAAATTAAAAGATAAAAAATAAAAAATAAAATTCAACATAAAACATAAAACATGAAACATAATAAAAAACGTTAAATGTAATAGCGTAAAACGTATACATGAAAAAGAACGAAAGTTTCGGAAACTCTAACCAACAGTCAGTTGTCAAAACCCTTCACGCCTACTTTGACTAATTACATCACGAGAGGGTGGATTTCCAATGGACCAGAATAATATTCAACGCTCGAAATCCCCGTCAGATTCCCCTGTGTATTGAACGACTGACTGAATACGGCCATTTCCACGGCCCCTCAATAATAATTCGAATGAAACGCATTATGTTCGGTAGAACGCTCACAAAGCTGTTTGAATTTCAGGACAATAACATCACGATGTTGGGAAAAGCTGCTTTCGGAAATTTACCTGTAGTTTTCGAACTCAATTTGGCGAACAATAGCATCCGCAATGTGAGCGTCAGGGCGTTCGATGGACTCCTGCAGCTGCTGACGCTCAATCTGACCAGCAACAATATTTCCCACATACCGAACGGTGCATTTCATGGTAAGTTTTCGAAGAAATACTTTTATCGTCTTGTTCAGTTGAATTGTATGGCCTTCTATAACTCCGAGACGAGCACATTCTAACTTTTTTTTTACAGTATAAAATATGATTATGTTTTTCAGTTTCAAAAGTCTGTTTAAAAAAAAACTTTATTTCTTCCCGAAATAATAATCACAACTATGAGATAAAGGATTAAAATACAGAAAAACGAGAGTTGATTACAAGTGGATGTTAAAACCTTATAATATGAACTGTCTTCGAAACAATGTCTTTCTGTAGAAGTAAACAACGGTTTCTACTCGCGAACTTGCACTTCAGGCACGAGTTTCACTAGTCTTTTTTTTCAATGGAATCGCTCAGAGTTGTTTTGAACTCTCTTTGATGCTTTATCCTATCTTTAATTCATTATTTTTTCAACCTGTCCACTGTCGAGATTGCCGGAAAATTCCGAGACCACCCCCGGGAATAATCAAACGTCGTTCGAGGAAACCTCCTTCGTCCTTAATTCCGCGGACGAAAACACCGCTGGGAAATGCGAAAGGAAAATAACAATTGCCACGGTCGGCTGCCCATTGAGGAAAAATTATATCCCGGGTTTATTGGGGCGAAAAACGAGGTCCTCCCCCGCTTTAGGAACGGGGCGTTACACCCCCGGAATGACCGACTAATGTCTTGATTTACTGGTATTATGTCCGATTTGGAGAAGGAAGGAGAAAAGGGGGGTAGACTGATGGTCCGAAATTAAGGAACGGGGGAGGAACGTAATTAACATGCCGTTTCGGCAGATGGTACGTGATTTATCGTGGAAAACGCAGTTTGAAAATCGTGGGGATTTTATTGAAGGAAACTTTTATTTTTTATTCTTTAATATATACCGGGTGTCCGGTTTCAACGTTAATGTATTTCAAGACGTGATTCTGAAGGTCGAATATGGAGGATACTTCACTTTCTAAATTGAAAATATGGCAACCCTTTCATCATATCCCCAAAAAGCTGTATTGTGTCATTTTTTTTAATTAATTTTAATTTTATTTTTTTTTTAATTTTTTTTTATTTTTGTTTAAATGAAATTCAGTTTGCGGGAGTTTCTGTTTCAAATTTGGTGATGAAAACTATTTCATCCTTCATAATGACCCCCAAAAATCTGTATTTTCGAGATTATTTGTCGAAATTTGGAAGATTCAAATAAAATTTAGTTTGTGGGGGTTTCTAGATATGCCGAATTTGGTGATTAAATACTTATTTTCACCAGTGGCGAACATGATTGGGGGGCTCTCATGAAATGGGTCCTAATTCCTGAACTGCTGATCTGATTCAATTTTTAATAAAAAATACTTTTAGGTTTGGTATCATTAACCACCCTAGATTTATCCCACAACAAGCTCGAAAAACTGGACAATAAAACGAACGGACTACTAGACAACTGTCTATCATTAGAAAGGGTGAGTCAAAACGATGTTCGTATAAATATATTTTATTGTTTTTTATTACTTCACCCAAGTTTCAATAGATATTTTGAAAAATAGCTAGATTTTTTGATTAATTTTAACTCATTATTCACTCTGTTTGAATTGGATATTTTTCATACAAAATGAGAGGATATTTTCGAAAATAACCACATTGATCCTTTCGACTGTATTTGTTATAGACAATGTGAATAAAAACAATTAAACCGGACCGGACATTAGATAAATTGACTGAATGAAGTAGTTGAAATAATAAGCTAATTTTATTGTTTTTTATTACTTTATCCAAGTTTCACTAGATATTTCGAAAAATAGCTAAATTTTTTGATTGATTTTAACTCAATAATCACTCTGTTTTAATTGGATAGTTTTTATACAAAATGAGAGGATATTATTAAAAATATCCACATTGATCCTTTCGACTGTATCTGTTATAGACAATGTGAATAAAAAGCAATCATAAATAATGACCGGAAATTAGATAAATTGACTAAATGAAGTAGTTAAAATAATAAGCTAATTTTATTGTTTTTTATTACTTTATTCAAGTTTTACTAGATAGTTCGAAAAATAGCTAGATTTTTTGTTTAATTTCAACTCAATAATCCCTCTGTTTTAATGGGATAGTTTTTATACAAGATAAGATATTTCTAATAATATCCACATTGATACTTTCGACTGTATCTGTTATAGACAATCTGAATAAAAAGCAATTATAAATAATGACCGGACATTAGATAAATTGACTAAATGAAGTAGTCGAAATGATAAGCTAATTTTATTGTTTTTTATTTCTTTACCCAAGTTTCACTAGATATTTCGAAAAATAGCTAGATTTTCTGATTAATTTTAACTCAATAATCACTCTGTTTCAATTGGATAGTTTTTATACAAAATGAGAGGATATTATTAAAAATATCCACATTGATCCTTTCGACTGTTTCTGTTATAGACAATGTGAATAAAAAGCAATCATAAATAATGACCGGAAATTAGATAAATTGACTGAATGAAGTAGGTAAAATAATAAGCTAATTTTATTGTTTTTTATTACTTTATTCAAGTTTTACTAGATATTTCGAAAAAAAGGTAGATTTTTTGATTAATTTCACCTGATTAATCACTCTGTTTGAATTGGATAGTTTTTATACAGAATGGGAGGATATTATTAAAAATATATACATTGATCCTTTCGAATTATACATAATGGACATGGACATAATGTGTTCTGACTAAATGAAATACATAGTTGAAATGATAAGCTAATTTCATTTGGTTTTGATTCTTTATCCAAGTTTTACTAGTTTTTCTATTAATTAAGTAAGATGTAGAATTTAACTGTGTATGATTTTTGATTTCAGCTGAATCTAAGTCACAATAAAATAAGTTTCATAACGAGAAAAACCTTCCCGAGCGACCCTTACATACCCTACAAGCTGAAGGACGTGGATCTTAGCTACAACAATATGCCCATCATAACCTTCGACATCACTGTGGGTACCAAGAAGTTGGAGAAGTTGAATTTGTCCCATAACGCCATATCAGATATAAGACGATGTAAGTGGAATAATGTTATTGAGAATTGGAAGGAATTGAGTGAGTCAAAAAAACATTGAAACTTTTGAAACAGTCTCAAAAAAAAAACTAACGTCAACACTTGATGGCGGTAAGATAAGCATAATTTCATCTTCGAAAGCGTCATTAAGATATCATTAGATAGTGATTTCGCACAAGCAGTTGCGCAAAGGATTGACCATTACCCCCACCTAGTGATAAGATTTGTTTGTATGAGTAGGTAGCTTTACAGTTTAGAGAATTAATGTAATTCAGTTTGTGAACTTCTTTGATTATTATGGAACATCATACTACTATCGTTAAAGTACAAAAAGTGAAGCTACTATTAATTTCGTTTCAACGTTAAAATAATAAACATTGGAGCTAATTTCGGAGCCAGAATTCCAGGCGATCTCATTCACCGCCAACGCTGCACAAACTCAATTTGCGGCAAGCCCGATTTTTCCACAGATTCCCCACGTCATACCCCGGATTTCTCCCCGACGAATAAAGCAATAATCTTCGGAAGAGACGTAGAGCCTCGAAATTCGAAGCAACAGATAGTTTCTTACATTTATTATTTTTTTTTTAACTAGTGGGTCGATTTCATATTCCGCGGACGTATTTCATTTGCGGAGGTTCAAAAACGGCGGGGGGTTAACCTCCCCCTCGCACGTATTGTATTTATCAAAGAAACATTGCACGTTGCCGAGAGGAGGGGGGGGTCTTGGAGGATGCTGGAGATGGATGGGGAGAAATGGGGATGTTCATGTGTTGATGAACTGAAGGGAGTGATAGATGTTGATTTGGTTTAGACAGAGCCGTGTATAGAGGAAGCCTTTAAGATGATCTGGCAACGCAGTAGAAGGGCCGACCCTAGTTCAATACGATGTGAGTTCTCCTATTTTATATACGAGAACAAAGTTTTTGAAAGGGGGTTTTTGATATAAACATGAAATAATTTTTGTTATATCTACATATTTGTTTTTTAATTTACGTTTGAGAAAAAAAAACAAGGTGAAGGTTGAACCGATCTGGCGTCTGCGCCCGCCATTTTCATTATCCGTACAAAAATCCATATTATCAAAAACTTGGGAAGTGGTTTTGCTGAGTCCGTCCAAGAAAAGAATAACCACAGAATCTTTTCATACAAATCGATGTACAATGTTAACCTGAAAATTAGAGGGCTCTTTTTTAGGAGTTTTTTGCTCTGAACGGTGGTTGATTTTTGTTCGCTGCTCGGGTTTTCTTGAAGGGAAAACAGGGTGAGTTAGTTGATCTGAAACCTTCGAGGGTGGAGGAGATACTTTGGTTTTGTCATGTGAGTAACAATATTTTATAATTACAACTTTATCATTCAGATATTCTCCTAATTTGCTACACTTGTCTTCAACAGGGACCATTATTAACCCCATGTGTTTATCTCATATCATTTATCCTCAATTCACAAGAGGCAATTTGCTTTTACTCAACGTATGTTGGTTTGCTCCTTGTGTATTGTTTTGTATTCATTTTTCATACTTCATTATCAAGTCTATTCCATATTATTCAATGATTCTAACTGACTATATGTATTAAATTCAAAAGTGCTTAACACAAGAATCTGTCTTGTATAAACGAATGCTAAATAATCACCTTAATTATAAGGTTTTCAAATATTCTTCAAATGATACTATATGTAATCGTTGTAGTTTGCAGCAAATAGCAAGGATATTTATAAGCACCATTGTCGGCATTATGTTTCATCACCTTATATTGATTGAGCATTTTAAAAAGCTACTCTCCACGCATTATTATCCGTTATGACTCCTCGTTTATTGTTTATATGATTGACTGCTTATATCGTTTACTATCTATACCATCCACTGCTTATATCGTTTATTGTTTATTTCGTTTACTGTCTATAACATTTACTGGTTATATCGTTTACTGCTTATATGGTTTATCTAATATCCTATAGAACAATTCGGAAAATTGATAGAGGGAATATTGGACATGTTGTGACATTCTGAATAGTTTACATTTATTTCATTTCCTATAATGTCCGATAAGGAACGTGTGGATGAAGTGGAGGTTAAAGCATTATTTACTTTGGAACTATTATGACATAAAATTTTTTCTGCAGTTTCTATTTTATTCTGAATGGAGTTTCCAATATACCCTTCTGCAACAGAAGTTGATTTCCAACCACCAAGTCTTTTGATGACTGAAAAATCTGCACCACTGTCAGAAAGAATAGACGCAGAAGAACGCCGAAAACAGTGACCTGTATACAAATGTGTTTGCTCTAATTAAAGAACGTTTGCAATCATTGACGGTAATTTAGAAAATTTATTGATTCCAACTGTTTGTGTTGAGCATTTATAGTTCTTATAAAAAACGAAAAATCTTTCGTGTGGAGTGTGAGCTATCTCTTTATTATGTTCAAAAGTGTATGCTCATCATTATCCACCACAGTGAATATACTGTTCGAATGTGTTTTCGATGAATTCACCGTCACCAAAAATTCCGATCCCATATCTTGTACATCCTTTTTCTGCAACCTTAACAATTCATCTTTTCTCAATGCACCCACTACTCCAAATATCAAAGCGACCTACAAATCAAACAATGATAGTTATTTCACTATAACGAGATAATGAGAATAAGTTGGAATAACGATTCAATTGAGTTTTATTTTTACCTTCGACATCAAGAAAACACTATCAGGAGCATTCGCTATGAACTCTCTCACATGTTCTTTTTCGAGAACTTTTGATTTTTTTGGAATATATCCCTCTCTTTTCCGTTTAATGAACATCACCAGTTTGTGGTATCTGCTTATATCAGTATTGTCGTTCACATTTAGTGTTGATTTCAGCATCGAATATTTTGGCCATAAACTTGCTAGATGCCCCTTTTCTGCAATACCCGTAAAGTATGCCAACAGAACCGTTTCCGTAAAGTTCCGAACCTTCTTGTCCTTGCACCAAGATCTGAATTCAGCATAGATTTTCTCATATAAATGGCGGCTCTTTTCAGGAAGCAGACTCAATGTTGCTGCTTCAGCAGTTTTTGTCACATCTGGCGGTGTCAAAGGGATATTTTCTTCGTTATTCATTATGTAGTAGCGTAACGGATAAAATCAGATTCTGATCGAAAGCGAATAAATAAATTTGACAGCTCGATCGTACTCCGACAAAATATTTTATAATCGGTTGCCATGATAATCATGCATTAATACAAGAAATCATGCATTAATAGGGGTCATTAATGGATGATTTCGAGTGCGTTAAAATGAGCTTTTATTCTATGGTTGACAGAAAAATATATTATGCAACCATCATGTGATGATGGTTATCAATACACGCGCATTAACCGGGATGCGGAATGAGTTTCGTATATTTTATGCGAGTGTATTAATAACAATTATATGAATGTTGCATACGCTATTTTTTCAACACCCGATAAATAATGATGAATAATTTCTATGACAAATTGTAGATCGAAACGAGCGAATTTTCCGGCGATATAAATTTCGCAAAGTTCCCGTTTCTTCTCCCCCGATCGCGATGTTTGGCCTTTGCTGCGAGTCTTTCCATTGGTCTCGGAGCCGTTCCGAGGATTGAGTCTGCCATTTTTGTCCTGTCGCTGGTTGTTTGTAACAGTCGGGCAGGATATGCCGATAAATTCGAGACTATAAAAACTGATTTAGAACTCGACAATTTCCGCATTACACAAATCCTAGGGACGCGCAGGGGGCGGAAGAGGGAGAAGGAAGCTGGTTCGGAACGTATCGTGGAGGATTCCGGGTAAATATTTCTCTAGAAAGTCCTTTGGATGGGGGAAATACATGGAGGAGGATGAGGATGGAATGGGGGAAATTGAATTTCTTCGAGGGAATTCTAGGGGGTTTAGAGGGATTTTATTTTATTTGGATGTATTCATAAAATTGCTATTTGTGTAACTAGAGCCAGGGCGGACAAAATAACAAAGGTCCGGGCCCCGAAGGGGCCCGGCCATGGTTTTATCTTTCGAAGAAAAAATTTTTTTTTTTTAGGAAATATACCTAGTACTTTTGGAAAATTCAGGAAAAAAGATTGGTACACATTTTTCTACAGTCCACTACGTCGAAGTAAATCCAATTCATTTCTTCTAATGTTTTCATTGCTCCTTGCTTTGAACATCGAGTCTACATTTCTTTCGAAATAATTATTGAAATCGAACCAATTCAAATCTATATTGAACAAAAATCACAATTCATTAACTTAGTATTCACTAATCAACTCTACGATTTTCACTAATTGAGGGTTCAACAAAACCACTACACGTGTTTCGCCATACCATGGTTTCATCAGGGGCGAAATAAACTATGTTCATTGTTGCACTTGTTTGGAATGTACCTAATTCCTAAGGGGTAGGGGGAATAGATGAGGGTTAAAGATAAGGGTTGTTATCTACATACCTGATCTCTGTATCATTATATTCTCGTAAAACGGTCGTTACGGTTGAACCACAAAGGAGAATTATTTAACTCTACCTGGTCGTTAAGCAAATTACTTGACCATTTTTGTTAGTTGATTTCCATGCTTTCTAAGAAGTTAAGTTTTAAGCCTTTACGTTCAATATGCAGAATTTCGGCCAATCTGATAGAACCTTTGAGGAAAATTTCGTGAAAGAAAAGTAGCTGAAATGAAAAACGAATGACTCATAAAAAATTGTTCCTCTTGTTGCGATTTTCAGTCAGTATTTTTCATTCAAAAATTTTTTTTTTATCTCGGGAATAATTTGTGAAGTTTATTTTCCAATAATGAAGTGGATAAATTTTCACATTTATTTCAAATTTCATTGGGGAGTGTATTTTACAATAACAATATTGATTCTAAATCTCAGAATGATATAAACAGTTTGAACTAAGAAAACCTACAAAAGTGGTGGGCATGTGTGGAGAGAAGATCTATTGAATAGGATTTATCTCATTTCAGACCCCGATGTATTTTTTTCGATATATAAACGTATGTTTCAAAATGATCCAGGTATCTGTCAATTGAATTATCTCGTAAATTGCTGATAATGTGCATTTCGACTGCATTCTCGATGAAAAATTGCCTTATCCATTCCTGCTTGACAATTTCCACCTACTTCGACCGATTTTTCGACTTCCGTGAATTAAAAAACAAGAATGAAAATTGAAAAATTTCACTAGATAAACTAATAAGCAAGGCAACAAGACAATTCATGTATCCCAGATACCAACGAAATTTATCATTTGCAATCGTAGACCGGTTTCGATCCATGTCACATCTCATCAGTACGACTATGCAAAATGATAAACTCGATGAATGAAACAAAAGATCTTAAAACATAAGGTAACGTGGTACTGAGAAAATTTCCCAAATCACGCCACCTGTCTGTTCCAAAGTCAACTGTCTCAAATATCTGTAAATCATAAAATATCTTATCGGCCAAAACAGTTCTCCGAACAGTTGACTTTGGAACAGACAGGTGGCGTGATTTGGGAAATTTTCTCAGTACCACGTTACCTTATGTTTTAAGATCTTTTGTTTCATTCACCGAGTTTATCATATTGCATAGTCGTACTATGAGATCTGACATGGATCGAAATCGGTCTACGATTGCAAATGATAAATTATCATTTGGGTTACATGAATTGTCTTGTTGGCTTGCTTATTAGTTTATCTAGTGAAATTTTTCAATTTTCATTCTTGAATTCGATCAATTCAGATAAACAGCCATTATTATTCTTTAATTAAAAAACATATTTCTGAGGCTGCTTCTTAGACTCGACCATGGACCATCCTCCAGACATATACATGCGATGCTTCGCGTCGCAATTTCAACATTCCCAAACCCATTTCTCAAAATTTGATTACGATCTATTGTGATCTGTGACTTTTATTGATTTTTCGTACTAGACCTGAAAGTTGAATACTTTTTCCACTAGTGCAAAAAAATTAAACATTTGGCGCAGTCGATAAATCAAAGATTAGTTTCTTTTTTTTTTTCAGGGGTTATTGGCAATTTGACCAAGTTGAGCATACTGGATCTATCGAATAACAAGCTGGCAGACCTGACAGGCGACAAGGAGATCTTCAAGCTTCCCCCAAACATCACCGAGCTTTATTTGACTGACAACCGTCTTGGCAACTTGCCTTGGAAGAGTCTTACTAACTTGACACAACTCCAAGTCTTGGATTTGAGGAGGAATAACTTCAACACCATCAACCGGGATCTCACTGATATCATTGCGAAAGACGTGAGCGTTTTCTTCGAAGGTAAGTTTCTCTTATAATCTTATCAAGATTTATTCTTGGAGAATTCACTTTAGATAACTCAGTTGATCCTTCCAATATTGGAAAAAGAAAGACATGAAATATTCATTGATAGCATACGAAAAGCGTAGTTCATCAATAATGAACCCTTCAACCCTATCAAGAAACGAAATTCCCATGCCAAAACCCAATTCTCGATCGGGAATTTCATTATGATCCCGGCCAATTTTTTATTCGCCCTCCCCCATAATATCTCCCAGCGAATGATTAGGCGGTCGGAGATCTTCCCCGTCCTCCGATGCTCCTTTCTCGACCCCACCCACCCCAAATCGATGGGAGATAAGACGGGGGTGAAAGCAAAGCCAACTTTGATTCATCTCCCGAGATGGATAAGCTCGAAGAGATTCATCAATGGACAGGCGGGGGATCCGGGGATACTTTTAAAGGGATTAATTTTTTCGCAAAGTTAGATTAATCGCCATTCTTTCGTCCGAGTTTCGACCGGGAGAAAAATCGCCGGGGAGTTTCTCCCCCCCCCTTAGCGGTCGGGGGATCAATTCCGTTCGAATAACTCTATGAATGGAAATTGGATCAGGTTTCGTGTGGTTTGGGGAAATCTTGGGCCTCTGTAATAATTGGGAATATGAATAGTTAATCTCAAATTCGGTTACATATCTCGGAGAAGAGTCTGTATATTCGTGCATACATTGTGCTAATCAAAGGATGTTGTTAATTTGGGACCGGGTGAACAACGGGACACCTGCAACTTAGACAACAAAATTTATTAGAGGCAAGTCATTCAATGAATATATTGTAGTCGATGGATGTTGTGACTACAGGGCGAGACAAGGTCGAGAAAAGGGGAGAATGTGCAACTAAGATTGATTATGGGAAAATTTCGGAGAAAGAATTTGAGAGCGTGGGTGTCCCCAAGCCAAGTGAGAGGTACTACGAAAAATGTCCACTCAGGAATCAGGTTTTTGAAGGGGGAAAAAGTTTACCTTTGGGGGACTATGGAAGAGTTAAGGCAGTTGCTCGCAGGGAGAGAACTCGTTAAGAGTCAGTTGTACGGGGTCGTTTTTCCGGTTAGAGACCAGTGTAGTTGAAAGTCGGGTATTTTTTTTTTTCAGGAAATCCCCTGCACTGCGACTGTTTCTTGAGACCTCTGAAACGAAACTTCAACGACCGTCTGAATCTGCCCCCCCAATACGAGGAGATAAGATGCACCCACCCGCCGTTTCTGGCGGAGAAGAAGTTCCACGAAGTTTTCGACACCCTCCTGAACTGCCCCTTCAACCTCAACAACTCCAGGGTGCTCGAGGAGATGCAGGAGGACTACGATATCACGCCAGATTTCAGGTTCAGGAAGATAGAAATGTGAGTACTCGAAGGGGGGAAATTCTTCAAGGTATATATAATTAAATAATGCCAACCCTGTTCAATGACGCCATTGTTGCAGGTGTTATTGTTTGTCGCATTCTATTCTGGAACTTTCAGATAAGATAATATTATAAATACCTCTGAAGACGAATCAGTCGTCAATAGTTGAGTGATTTTCTTTCTTACTGTATGCTAGATAGGTCGGATAAGCGTCCGTTGTAATAAATTAACTTTTTCTTTTTCTTTCCATATCAAAAAAATAAATATATATACCTAAATACAGGGTGATTCCAAATTCGACGTGGAGCTTGAAAGACGTGTTAGTATGACTCATTTGCTGTCATTTGAGCCATTTATTGATATCCAAAAATCAACAGTTTTTATGCAACATTAACGCCAAATCACTATTTTTTATGCCGGACATTCAAAAGGTTGTTTATAAAAAAATCTGCTGAAACAAAACTAGTGCCTGCATTCTAACGACAAATTTTTTAGGAAAAAAAGAGGGAATTTGGCAATTTTTTAAAATACTTTCGTCATACATAAATCGTGGAGTTCGAAAGTTGCAAGCGAATTAATATTATAAATGGAATATTCTTTCCTTCATATATACCACCTTTCAAATCATACGAATTTTTTTTCAACATCTTTTACAGCATATTTTCGCTCTTTTCTTACATATCATATCCTTCTCTGATGAAAATAACCCGAAATTATAATCATACTTGCTCAACGTAGTAAAAATTGACGAAAAATGAAGTAAGGTGAGTAATTTTTGAAAAAAAAACCCCAAATTACGAGTAAACTGTTGATTTTGGGATATTAATGAATATGGCTCAAATGATAGCAAATGAGTCGTAATAACACGTCCTTAAACGTTCACGTCGGATTTGGAATCACCCTGTACATATACCTAATTGAAAATTGTGAAAAAAAATTTCAGAATAATTCCGTCGTGCATTTCCTCCCCTTTTATTTAAGCGCAAAGTACGAAACTTATGGACCGAACAATCGTTCTTTCCGTTTCGTCAACCCTCTCAACAATATATCCGGGAGGGAGGAGGGCCTTTCTTCACGTCGTTTTCGCATACTGTACATTCTCCGACTCCACTTCAATTTCGCAAATTGAGAGGAGTGGATGAACAGATGTAATAAAAAATGATGCATACGTACATTTCATGATGAGGAATATTGAGTAGTGGGTACTTCGGATGAAAAGAGCACTTTTCGTATGAAATATTCATACGCGGAATGCGGTGGAGTTTTCAAGGGAAATTGAACAGGTAGTGGAAGGGGGGGTTGAGGGTGGATACGCGGCTCGAAAAAGGATAACTTCGATGCAAGAATGAAAGTTTTTCATCATGGGTTCTCAACGCTACGTTTTCGGGATATAGGGGTTGAATTTTTCCAGAGTTTTTTCCCCATAGAATCTTTATTTCCTTAGATATTTGGAAAATATATGGTACTTCGAGGTTCACATCGTCTGACAGGACAATTGCCCGCGAAAATCTGCAGGGTGGTATTTTTTATGGAGTGATGTCCCCTTTTTTCCCTCCAGAACTTTTTTGTGGTGCGGCACTGATGGTTTTGAAAATATGAATGAGAATTTCTGTTTAATTCCTGAACTTTTTGATCCTCATCAATTTATTTGTGTCTACCACAGTTTTCCAGAAAAAAAATATTAAACAATTCCCTCCAAATTTTCAGGCAAATCAAAATTTTCAAAAAGGTTCAATAGGCTCTGGCCCATTTGGATATATTCATATTTCATTATAATTTTCGAAAGATCAAATCAAGCTTATACGTTTTTGATACTAAAATTTTGCAGAATCGTTTTGATACCGATCTTAATTAGGTGATTACCGCGAATTGTGAAATGACCTTGAAGAAAAATTAGTGCCTCGTTGTTCACTATTCTCTCAAATTCGCAGGCGTTTCTCAAAAACAGGACCTTCTTCAATCATGCAGGTGAACCATGAACTATTTGAACACCACAAACCGATAGCATCCAACACTCACAGATATTTTCCAGGATATACAACAGGAATCGGTTGCTTCTAAAAGAGATTTCTCCTATAAAAGCTACAGCAGAAAAATCTGCTATTTTACGTGACAATTACATTAGTTGATGCAAGCAAACTGCAATATGTCATTTCAACAGGGAAATAATACTGTGACGAAAACCGGAATATGCGTGACTACTTACAGGAATTTCCTGTTTAATAAACAAACTAGATAGTTGTATTCCAAGCTTCAAACTTTAGTTTCTACAAAATTTTCCAGTAATGAACACTAAATTAAAACAGAAATTACTTTACTTATAACGGGACTGTAGTATCGATTTAACAGGAATTTCTCGTTGAATTGTATTCGAAACTTATAACCTGAGATAGGAATTTTCTGTAGTAATGCATTCTTCTAAAGATAAATAGTGACTTCGCGAATAGGTAATAGAAAATCACAGAGAATCATTCAAAATTTTTTTTTTTGATAAAAAGAATTTCAAATTTCTACTAGCCTAACCTAAATTCACATCTGTGTATCATTACGAGAGCAGAAATAAAAAATTCGAAAAATGATAACAGTCCATTAATATGGGCGAACATAGTTGCCTATGTCGGTGTATTAATGATCAACATTCAAATGCTTTGAAATCACTTTTCTCCTAACGTTTCTTTAAATTCTCACCTCTGTTCACTCCTGATCCCGTTCAAAAAATTTTGCATAAAAACTAGTTTGCCATCATTGAAAACCATAAAAAATCATTCTAGAATGTCAATGAAAAATATTTCAAAATTGAAATTATGATAGATGAGTTGCGTAGGTACTTTCTTCAAATCAAACTGCACACTAATAACAGTAAAAACACAACGTAGATGATATTTCTATACTGTACAATAAACAACCCCGCATTTAATTTCCAGATGCTAGTCTCGAACCTGAGTTATCACCGCGCATAACGTTGCCACGTTGTTTATCTTCATTAAAAATGAAAAGTGTAGTACGGATAACCGATATTATAATCTTCTTTTCGAACAATTCCAAGACAGACGTCATTTTTGAACTTCTGTGTCCTGAAAACACATATTTTGTCATATATTTCCAGAAATGTTTTTTTCCCGGGTTCCGGACTCATATTTGCGAGAGAGAGAGAAAGAGAAAAGAATTGATTTAGATATTTTTTCATACACATTTTCACAATGAGTATTAACGAATTCAGTACTGTATTGAGTAGTTCCTGCAATGAAAATCTTTGCTTTACTATAATTTTCAAAATTTTTGACATGGTCTATAAAAATGTAGTTAAAAAGGGTTTAAATATATAAGTAATATGAAAACCTATTAGCGAATTTGATCACAAAATTACTGCCTTCAAATGCTCACACCTTTTTTGTCGCTTTTCAATCCTTTGGGTAGTATCTTTCGAGTTTTGTCTATTCGGTGGCGCCCTCTGTTGAGCGGTACAGTAAATGTTGGGCTGTCGGTCAGATCGCTACAGATCTAACCTTCCTTCCTCCGATCTGATCTAACCAAACTTCAACATCTGTTTTTCTGTTGAATCCCTATTTCCCCGTTACTTCCTACACTATGTTTCTTAATCTTATACTTACCCCCTTTTCTTTTTTTTGTATTTCCTAGGAAAAGTCATTCAAGAGTTAGTATCAATCCAAGATCGAAAATATTCAATTCTAAGTAGGAGGCTAAAAAATGCAAAAATTATCGAATCGCTGTTTCATCATGTTCGTTCCTTCGTCGGAAACTGATATTTTATTCCAAACAACTTCAACCATATGGTACAACATAGATTGAAATACTATTAGCTAAACTAGATTTATTCCGGTTAGGAAAATCTGTTATTCTGTGAGAAATACCAAACATTCCTGTTGCAGTATCCATACTGTTAGTCGTACAAATATTTTTGGGTTATACTTAAAAATATATTATATTTTACTAGATATTCCTGAAACATTTACGGAAATATTCCTTTAAAAATAAAAGTACCTATACTGATCGTTTTTCCTGTTCATAGGACTCAAGTCACTTAAACCGGAATCGGCATGTTAGATTGCAAGCACTGATTGTTCTCGAACAGTCTTATTTTGTTGTTATAACAATAGTTGCATTCGAACAACAGGAATTCATTCAACCGGAAATTCCCAGTTTTTTCCAGTGCAGTACGTCAAAAAACGTGATTTCTCTTATACCTCGCAGGTTCCACTCCGCCCCATATCGCGCCCTCCGGATATCGATTTCAATAAGGCAGATGCCACCATTTCGTTCATATTGCATGCATATTGCCCTTCGATCTTCGACGGACGCGATCTAGCTCCACGAGAGTCGGGAAATCGGGTTTTTTTCAACGACGCCCGTTACGCGAGATGGCGTATCTTTAGTGCTCTTCAGGATTTCACTTATTTGTACGTACGATGCGAGGCAAACATTACTGTTTACTGAGCGATATTGGAAAACTCTTTATGTACATTGCTCTAAATAAGAGAGGTGGATCTGCCGGGGAAGAGCGCGCGGTTTTATTAAATTTTTCAGGACGATAAAGAAGTATTGGAGGGTGTCTACTTTTAAAAGGGGCAAAGGTTGGGGTTCCTTGATGACCATCGGACCGTACCTCCCAATGCATTGCACCTTCAAATATTCATTCATCAAGTCCCGCAAATTCCGGCGTTGGGAGTCATGAGAGGTGGACTTTTCTGACCAGTTATACTGCCCGATCGCCTCAACGCTGAAGAATTTTGAACAATTGTTATAAGTAGTAGTAATCTGTCTTCTTTACATGTTTTCATAAAATCTGTATTATTAAAATTTAGTTCATTCCTTCAAATTCTTTTGAATCGACAGATAAATTCATGATTTTCATGAGAATTACTTCGATGTCAAATCATACAGCGCTTCAAAATAGAGCAAATTTAGGTTTGAAATATTTCGACTTTTTCGTTGTTATCTTGTTAGCCATGATATTAGGGCAGAAGGCAAGCAGCAAGCACAAAAGTTGAAATGTCATTCGAAAGCACACTAAATGGGGTATTTTTTGCTGGAAAGAAAACATGTCCATAATCAATGATTTTTGAGCGCTCGTACTACTTACACGAGAGCTAAATATTTCGTCACGATGTCTGTATTTTTCGAATTTTGAGCCGAAAATGGTCTCAAACGACTATGTTCGACTTACTGATGACGAATCCGTCCGAAAATTCGAGTCTGTCCTTCCGGCCGTCCGTAAGCACGATAACTCTCGAACGGATCAACCTAGAGACTTGAAATTTTCAATGTAGGTTCAGATCCCAAATGCCTCGGTTAAGTTCGTTAATGGGCAGAATTCCACCAGGGGTTCCGTAAATATGGCCGTTCAAAATTTTGTTCTCCTGATTACTTCGAAACTACAGATTCGATCGAGATGAAACTTTGCACTCAAATGGAGAATGAGGTGTTCAAGCTAAATATGAAATTTTGTCCAGATCGCATGACCACAGCCATAGAAACCATAGAAAATTGTAACTTTCGAACGGAAACGCATGGGGACTTGAAATTTTCAGGATAGGCGAGGTTCTGGAATGTCGTGATGACGTTCATCTATGAGCAAAATTATTTTAGGGGTTCCGTAAATACGGCCGTTTGGAATTTAGTTTTCTTAATAATTTCAAAACTACAGATTCGATCGTCACGAAATTTTGCATTTGAATGGAGAATGATATATTCAAGCTACATTTCTCCAGATCACATGACCAGAACCATAGAAACCATAGAAAAACATAACTTTCGAACGGAAAGGCCTAGGGACTTGAAATTTTCAGGATAGGTGTGGATCTGAAATGTCGCGTTCACGTTTATCAATGAGCAGAATTATACTAGGGGTTCCGTAAATACGGTCGTTTGAAATTTTGGTTACTCGATCATTTCGAAACTACGGATTCGATCGAGATGAAATTTTGTATTTTAATCGAGAATGATATATTAAAGCCATATTTTGTCCAGATCGCATGACCAGAACCATAGAAACTATAGAAAATTGTAACTTTTGAACGGAAAAGCCTAGGAAATTGAAATTTTCAGGGTGGGTTTGGATCGCGAATATCGCGGCCACGTTCATCAATGAGCAAAATTAGACTAGGGGTTGATAATTTCGAAACTACTGATTGGATTGGGATGAAATTCTGCACCTAGTTTAGGAATAATGAATTCAAACTACGTGCCAAATTTTGTCCAGATCGCACCACCAAGACCATAGATACCGTAGAAAATTCTAGCGAATTATCGAAAAAAAATTGGTCACCTAAAGCACTTACATGAAGTCCGGAGTTTCGCCTAAGTTTCAGAATTTTTGTGACAGCTGTCGAAAATTCCTTCAATTGATTTCTAAAACTGGAAAATGCGAATCTACCTACAAGGTGCATGTACGAGCGCTCAAAAGCTCCTGCCTTCACGGCAGTGCTTTTCTCAATTTTTCATCGATAAAACCATTGGAAAAATATGACTGGTTTTGTTTACTTCAGAATCGCGATATTCCTCTCCTTACCACGACCGCAATAAGAATTTTTTTGGAACACATAGATTCTTATCTTGTACCAAATTTAATGCTGTTGCCAGATATGTGGTCAAATTTGATCAGGCTACAAGAATAACTGAAGTTTAATGGAAAAACTTGAAATATTCCTTGAAATCAAGAAATGTTGAATTGAAGAATAACCGTCAACATTTCGACCATGTGTTATATGACATTCTTAGTTGCAAATCTCATGTGTGATCTTCCCCTGAAGTTTGACCCTTTTAAAAGTAGACACCCTATATATATATATATATATCTTTGATAAGCGAACACAAAAAAAAAGGTATTGGCTAAGAATATTTCGGTAAGTTTGTCCCCCAGAAACAACGGTACTTTGTCGCTTGTCCAAATCCTGTTCTCCGATTCCAACCAAACTCCACACCAAGCCAAAATCCTCTTGAACGAAGGTCATCTCACCGTCTCGAACAACAAGTTTGCTATAGCTGGTCCGAAATAATCCTCTCGTGTAGTCGCGAAAACCCACGCTTGACCCCTCTTCCCCCCCCAGATACACCACACGTTTCGATTCCAATTGATATTCCGAATATAAATGGACAGTGGACGACACGTTTGTGATTGCGACGCGCCGTTTCGAACGGTACCAGACACTTGATTAAGTATGCACATTAGAGACGTTTTTGTCGATCTCCGAAAACGACGAGGTTCTTTCATCTCGAACAAATTTATTTAAATCGTCGTCATCAATTCGGGCGTTTCGGATATAACCGTATTCCGAGCCGGATTTATGAAGTGGTGGCACGATGGGATTAGCCCCCATTTTCCGCGAAGAAAGGACTGGATTATTGGGATTTTGAAAGGGATATTGGGGGAGGGATGAGAAAGAGGGATTTAATGAGATAATGTGGAAATAGAAGTTGGTTCAATGTTTCCACATCTCCTCATCCTGGCAGCAAGACACAAAGATTTTCAAACGTATATTGTCTCTAACTCGACAAAATAATCCTCCAATGCTACTATTTTTCATTACAGAAAAGACAACAAAATCTTCCTCAGATGGAGGGTGATGAAGAGAGAAGCTGACATAGCGGATACCTACGTCGTCATCAGGAATCTCAAGCCAAACTCCAACATCCCAGAGAAACCCTTCTTCGAGAAGACGTTGCAGTATTATAAACGTAGCGTTGATATAACCATGGATGGCGAACTGAAGAAGCACCTCAACCAATCTTGCAGCCTCCAAGTCTGCATCTTGGGGTCTACCAGTCAGCAAGTCATAAGGTCTTTTTATTCCAGCCAGTGCAAGGACATGTGTGACCTGGAAATTAAAGGCAGCAGGGCTGCCAGATATGAGAATGTGATATTGTTAACGTTTTTTATGTCAATATTTATTTATACCTGTAATTTGTTTTAATAAAGTGGAGATTTCGAATATAACTCTTCATCGATTTGAAGAAATTTATTATTTCCATGTTTCGACGTCACTTTCTGATTCATGAGTTAATTTAACTTTTCTTCGAACAAAAGTTCAATATTTCCAGATAACCTGGATTTCTATTTGGGTCTGTCATAAAAAAGAATAATGGGTTCAATCAAGAATGTTTTCGCTATCCTCTGTAGCAAGATTCGAAATTAACTTTCTCTCGTGGAAAAATTGGAAATTTCTTTAAAAACTGTCGAATTGGTTTCAGATTATCCAAAGGTGAGTGATTTGATGGAAACTACTATTTTTCCGATGTGAATTGATATTTTCTTTTTGAATTCCATTGAAATAAATAAATATTCGCAGGAATAATGTGGATTTTTGAATATTTTCGGTTTCATAAGAAAATGAAGTTTTTATTGAGAAAAATGAACAAAATTAAATATTCGAACATGTATAAACAATATTTTGGGGTTGGATCCTTTTGAACAATAAGACTGAAATATCTTTCGCAAATAAAGTTTTTATTGCAAAAAATAAACAAAAATAAATTGTTGAACCCAGAAATGAACAGAATTTTGGGATTGAATTCTTTTGTACAATGAGATGGAAAAATTTCTTTCGAAAAAGATCAAAATAATTGTGACCTTTGGTCTTTTTTCAGAGAATCAGCGACATTTTCTGTTTGTCCACCAGATGGTTTGAATTCCTCAACGTTCAAACTCAACAAAAACTTTTCAAATTCCATCAAAATAAATCAATAATAGGCCAATTCTTGAATTCTTGCGAGAATAATATAGATTTTTGAAAAATTTCGGTTTCATAAAAAATCAAGTTTTTATTGAAAAAAATTAACAAAAATTAATGTTCGAACGCAGAAATCAAAAAACTTTTGGGATTGAATTCTTTTGTACAATGAGAGAGAAATGTCCTTCGAAAAAGATCAAAATAATTGTGACCTTTGGTCTTTTTTCAGAGAATCAGCGAAATTTTCTGATATTCCACCAGATGGTTTGAATTCCTCAACGTTCAAACTCAACAAAAACTTTTCAAATTCCATCAAAATAAATCAATAATAGGCCAATTCTTCAATTCTTGCAAGAATAATATAGATTTTTGAAAAATTTCGGTTTCATAAAAAATGAAGTTTTTATTGAAAAAAATTAACAAAAATTAATGTTCGAACACAGAAATCATCAAAATTTTGGGATTGAATTCTTTTGTACAATAAGAGTGAAATATTCTTCGAAAAAGTTCAAAATTGTGACCTTTGGTCTTCTTTCAGAGAATCTGCGACATTTTCTGTTTGTCCACCAGATGGTTTGAATTCCTCAACATTCAAACTCAACAAGAACCTCTCAAATTCCATTAAAATAAATCGATAATAAGCCAATTCTTCAATTTTTGCAAGAATAATATAGATTTTAGAAAAATTTCGGTTTCATAAAAAAATGAAGTTTTTATTGAAAAAAATAAACAAATATTAATGTTCGAACCCAGAAATGAACAGAATTTTGGGATTGAATTCTTTTGTACAATGGGAGAGAAATGTCTTTCGAAAAAGATCAAAATAATTGTGACCTTCGGTCTTTTTTCAGAGAATCAGCGACATTTTTTGTTTGTTCACCAGATGGTTTGAATTCCTCAACGTTCAAACTCAACAAAAACTTTTCAAATTCCATCGAAATAAATCAATAATAGGCCAATTCTCCAATTCTTGCAAGAATAATATAGATTTTTGAAAAATTTCGGTTTCATAAAAAAATGAAGTTTTTATTGAAAAGAATAAACAAAAATTAATGTTCGAACACAGAAATGAACAAAATTTTGGGATGAAATTCTTTTGTACAATAAGAGTGAAATATCCTTCGAAAAAGCTCAAAATTGTGACCTTTGGTCTTCTTTCAGAGAATCTGCGACATTTTCTGTTTGTCCACCACATGGTTATAATTCCTCAGCATCCAAATTCCATTAAAATATATCAATAATAGGCCCATTCTTCAATTTTTGCAAGAATATTATAAATTTTTTTGAAATTTCGGGTTCATAAAAAAATGAAGTTTTTATTGAAAAAAGTAACAAAAATTAATGTTTTGATACCAGAAATGAACAAAATTTTGGCATACGATTCTTTCTTAATATAATAGTGAAATATCTTCCGAAAAAAATCAAAATTGTGGCTTTCGGTCTCCTTTCATAGAATCTGCGACATTTTCTGTTTGTCCACCAGATGGTTTGAATTCCTCAACATTCAAACTCAACAAAAACTTTTCAAATTCCATTCAAATAAATCAATAATAGGCCAATTCTTCAATTTTTGCAAGAATAATATAGATTTTTGAAAAATTTCGGTTTCATGAAAAATGAAGTTTTTATTGAAAAAATAAACAAAAATTAATGTTCGAACACAGAAATTAACAAAATTTTGGGATTGAATTCTTTTGTACAATAATAGTGAAATATTCTTCGAAAAAGTTCAAAATTGTGACCTTTGGTCTTCTTTCAGAGAATCTGCGACATTTTCTGTTTGTCCACCAGATGGTTTGAATTCCTCAACATTCAAACTCAACAAGAACCTTTCAAATTCCATTAAAATAAATCAATAATAGGCCAATTCTTCAATTTTTGCAAGAATAATATAGATTTTTGAAAAATTTCGGTTTCATCAAAGAATGAAGTTTTTATGGAAAAAAAATAAACAAAAATCAATGTTCGAACACAGAAATGAACAAAATTTTGGGATAAGTTCTTTTGTACAATAAGAGTGAAATATCCTTCGAAAAAGTTCCAAATTGTGACCTTTGGTCTTCTTTCAGAGAATCTGCGACATTTTCTGTTTGTCCACCAGATGGTTATAGTTCCTCAGCGTCCAAATTCCATTAAAATATATCAATAATAGGCCAATTCTTCAATTTTTGCAAAAATATCATAGATTTTTTCCAAAATTTCGGGTTCATAAAAAAATGAAGTTTTTATTGAAAAAATTAACGAAAATTAATGTTTGGATAAGAGAAATGAACAAAATTTTCGGATTGAATTCTTTCGTAATATAATAGTGAAATATCTTCCGAAAAAAATCAAAATTGTGGCTTTCGGTCTCCTTTCATAGAATCTGCGACATTTTCTGTTTGTCCCCTCAGATGGTTATACTTCCTCAACTATCAAACTAAGTAATTTCCCTGCATCATTATCGCTCATAATGCATGTTATCCACCATGACATCTTTTACAATCATGGTTGCAATCGAGGTTAATTTCTCGTAACTTCATTAGCATCAACTCAAGTCGAGCGAATTTTGCGCGAGTGTATCAAAATTAGCCAAGTCTTGATGAAGTTCCCATTAATCTAATGATTCTAATGAATGAAAACGCGAAAGCGTCTGAACAATAATGCGAACTATGCATGTTATTGTTTATAGAATGTACAATTAAATTACTACAATTCCTTGGTAGATAATCTTCGAGATTGAAATGTCTTCATCTCTGGAATTAGATCATTTTTCGAGTTAATCCCTGCGGAAACGGTTGGATGGAGAAGCCGTAAAATAACATCTTGGAGTGTTTATTTACGTGTTTATCCATTTCCTACTGTCTTGAAGTCTAATCATCATTATGAAAATTTCAATCGTTCATATCCATGCATAAACGGAGGAATGTCATCGATAATTTCACACCTCCGGTTTCAAACCAAAAAGAAATCTTTATTCTGAGAAGAAACATTCTTTTCGAATTTTGTGAAAGTACGAAGGTCATGATGATTGTTAAATTCGTTTTCCGTTGTGATTCAGTTTCTTTGTTATTATTTTTTATTTGTGTTTCTTGTAATAAATATAATATTCTTTGCGATGATTATTATACGAGTTTTTCAAATTTTTATGATGACTTAGAGATAATTGTTTGAATTTTTTTCCTCAAAGCAGGATTTATTTTCTTCAAACTACCAGAGGTGCTTCACAAAAGAGTTTTGGAAGGAAAAAGGGGACATAATTTCACGAAAAATATCACCTTGTAGCTCTTTACGAGGAATTGACATGTGATATGATGTAAACATGACGATGTCGTATCATTATTGAAGTTCAGGTGAATATTTCGGAAAATGCAGAGGCTATGAGGAAAAAACTTGAAAAAAAATTTAACTGCAACACACTGTATCTTTAAAACAAATTTTTCACAGACCTACATTGCAGAAGATCAAAAATTATTCAAAGAAAACGAAGATACTCTTCATTTATTTTCAAACTATCAGTAATGCACAACAAAAGCGTTCTGGAGGAGAAAAGAGATATACCTCTAAAAAAATGACACCCTGTACGTTTCCACGAGTAATTACATGCCATATGATGTTTACTCGGAAGTGTAATACATTTTCCAAATATTAGCTGAATATTTCGAGAAATGCCGATGCTATGAGGAAAGAACTTTGGTGAAATTTAAACATTAACACCCTGTATATCGGAAACAAATCTCTCACGGACTCAAATTGCAGATAATCGAAAATTTTCTGAAAAAATCGTTGAACCTCCCAATTTTTTTCTCGAACTACCAGTGGCGTACAACAAGAGGTCTGGAGGAAAAAAGGGGATATTCCCCTAGGAAAAATGACACACTGTTGGTTTCAACGGGTAATTAACATGTCATATGATATTAACTTGGAAGTGTGATACATTGGCCAAATTAAAGTTGAATATTTCGAGAAATGCAGATGCTATAAGGAAAAAACTTTGAAGAAATTTGAATTTTAAAACTCTGTATATCGAAAACAAATCTTTCACGGATTCAAATTGCAGAAAATCGATAATGTTTCACAAAAATCGAAGTAGGTACCTCTCAATTTTTTTCTCAAACTACCAGTGGCGTATAACAAAAGAGGTCTGGAGGAAAAAAAGGGATATTTTCCTAGGAAAAATGACACACTGTTAGTTTCCAAGGGTAATTAACATGTCATATGATGTTAACTTGGAAGTGTAATACATTGGCCAGATTTGAGTTGAATATTTCGAGAAATGCCGATTCTATGAGGAAAAAACTTCGAAGAAATTTGAACTTTAACACTCTGTATATCGAAAACAAATCTTTTACGGGCTCAAATTGCAGATAATCGAAAATGTTCCACAAAAATCGAAGTACCTTTCAATTTTTTGCTCAAACTACCAGTGGCGTATAACAAATGAGGTCTGGAGGAAAAAAAGGGATATTTGCCTAGAAAAAATGACACACTGTTAGTTTCCATGGGTAATTACATGCCATATGATGTTTACTCGGAAGTGTAATACATTGGCCGAATTTAAGCTGAATATTTCGAGATATGCCGATGCTATGAGGAAAAAACTTTGGTGAAATTTAAACATTAACACCCTGTATATTGGAAACAAATCTCTCACGGACTCAAATTGCAAATAATCGAAAATTTTCTAAAAAAACGTTGTACCTCGCAATTTTTTTTTTCGAACTACCAGTGGCGTACAACAAAAGAGGTCTGGAGGAAAAAAGGGGATATTCCCCTAGGAAAAATGACACACTGTTGGTTTCAACGGGTAATTAACATGTCATATGATATTAACTTGGAAGTGTGATACATTGGCCAAATTAAAGTTGAATATTTCGAGAAATGCCGAATCTATGAGGAAAAAACTTTGAAGAAATTTGAACTTTAACACTCTGTATATCGAAAACAAATCTTTCACGGATTCAAATTGCAGAAAATCGATAATGTTTCACAAAAATCGAAGTAGGTACCTCTCAATTTTTTTCTCAAACTACCAGTGGCGTATAACAAAAGAGGTCTGGAGGAAAAAAAGGGATATTTTCCTAGGAAAAATGACACACTATTAGTTTCCACGGGTAATTAACATGTCATATGATGTTAACTTGGAAGTGTAATACATTGGCCAGATTTGAGTTGAATATTTCGAGAAATGCCGAATCTATGAGGAAAAAACTTTGAAGAAATTTGAACTTTAACACTTTGTATATCGAAAACAAATCTTTTACGGACCCAAATTGTAGATAATCGAAAATGTTCCACAAAAATCGAAGTACCTTTCAATTTTTTTCTCAAACTACCAGTGGCGTATAACAAAAGAGGTCTGGAGGAAAAAAAGGGATATTTCCCTAGAAAAAATGACACATTGTTGGTTTCAACGGGTAATTAACATGTCATATGATGTTAACTTGGAAGTGTAATACATTGGACGAATTTAACCTGAATATTTCGAGAAATGCCGATGCTATGAGGAAAAAACTTTTGTGAAATTTAAACATTAACACCCTGTATATCGGAAACAAATCTCTCACGGAATAAAATTGCAGATAATCGAATATTTTCTAAAAAAATCGTTGTACCTCTCAATTTTTTTTTGGAACTACCAGTGGCGTACAACAAAAGAGGTCTGGAGGAAAAAAAGAGATTTTCCTCTAGAAAAAATGACACCCTGTACGTTTGCACGAGTAATTGACATGTCATATGATGTTCACTTAGAAGTGTAATACATTTGCCAAATATATTAGCTGAATATTTCGAGAAATGCCGATGCTATCAGGACAAACTTCGAGGAAATTTAAACTTTGACACCATGTATATCGAAAACAAATCTTTTACGGAGTATATTGCAGGAAATCGAATATTTTCGACAGAAAATCGAAGTAAATCTCAATTTTATTTAAACTATCAGTGGCGTACAACAAAAGAGGTCTGGAGGGAAGAAGGGGATATTCCCCTAGAAAAAATGACACACTGTTGGTTTCAACGGGTAATTAACATGTCATATAATATCAACTTGGAAGTGTGATACATTGGCCAGATTTGAGTTGAATATTTCGAGAAATGCCGATTCTATGAGGAAAAAACTTTGAAGAAATTTGAACTTTAACACTCTGTATATCGAAAACAAATCTTATACGGACTCAAATTGCAGATAATCGAAAATGTTTCACAAAAATCGAAGTAGGTACCTCTCAATTTTTTTCTCAAACTACCAGGGGCGTATAACAAAAGAGGTCTGGAGGATAAAAGGGGATATTCCCATAAGAAAAATGGAACACTGTTGGTTTCAACGGGTAATTAACATGTCATATAATATCAACTAGGAAGTGTGTTACATTGGCCAAATTCAAATTGAATATTTCGAGATATGCCGATTCTATGAGGAAAAAACTTTGAAGAAATTTGAACTTTAACACTCTGTATATCGAAAACAAATCGTTTACGGATTCAAATTGCAGATAATCGAAAATTTTCTACAAAAATTGAAGTACCTTTCAATTTTTCTCTCAAACTACCAGTGGCGTATAACCAAAGAGGTCTGGAGGAAAAAAAGGGATATTTCCCTAAGAAAAATGACACACTGTTAGTTTCTACGGGTAATTAACATGTCATATGATGTTTACTTGGAAGTGTAATACATTGGCCGAATTTAAGCTGAATATTTCGAGAAATGCCGATGCTATGTGGAAAAAACTTTGGTGTAATGTAAACATTAAAACCCTGTATATCGGAAACAAATCTCTCACGGACTCGAATTGCAGATAATCGAAAATTTTCTACAAAAATCGTTGTACCTCTCAATTTCTTTTTCAAACTACCAGTGGCGTACAACAAAAGAGGCCTGGAGGAAAAAAAGAGATTTTCCTCTAGAAAAAATGACACCCTGTACGTTTGCACGAGTAATTGACATGTCATATGATGTTCACTTAGAAGTGTAATACATTTGCCGAATATTAGCTGAATATTTCGAGAAATGCCGATGCTATCAGGACAAACTCCGAAGAAATTTAAACTTTGACACCCTGTATATCGAAAACAAATCTTGTACGGAGTAAATTGCAGGAAATCGAATATTTTCCACAAGAAATCGAAGCAACTCTCAATTTTTTTTCAAACTACTAGTGACATACAACAAAAGAGGTTTGGAGGAAAAAAGGGGATATTCACCTAGGAAAAATGGCACACTGTTGGTTTTCACGGGTAATTTACATGTGGTATGATGTTCACTTGGGAGTGTGATATATTTGCCAACACTCTGTATATCGAAAACAAAACTTTTACGGACTCAGATTGCAGAAAATCGAAAATTTTCCACAAAAATCGAAGTTACTCTCAATTTTTTTCAAACTACCATTGGCCTACAACAAAAGAGGTCTGGAGGAAATAGAGGATATATTTTCCTAGGAAAAATGACACTGTTGGTTTCTACGGGTAATTAAAATGTCATATGATGTTAACTTCGAAGTGTAATACATTGGCTATATTTTAGCTGAATATTTCGAAAAATGTCGTGCTACGAGGAAAAAACTTTGAAGAAATTTAAATTTCAACACTCTGTATATCAAAAATAAATCTTTTACGGACTCAAATTGCAGAAAATCGAAAATGTTCCACAAAAATCGAAGTAGGTACCTCTTAATTTTTTTCTTAAACTACCAGTGGCGTACAACAAAAGAGTTCTGGAGGAAAAATGGCACACTGTTGGTTTCCACGGGTAATTAACATGTCATATGATGTTAACTTGGAAGTGTGATACATTTGCCAAATTTTAGCTGAATATTTCGAGAAATGCCGATGCTGTGAGGAAACAACTTTCACAAGAAATTCGAACAACCACAAAAATGAAAAATAAACAATTCCTGTAGAGAATTGTTTAAATTTTTTCACAAGAAAACATAGCAGATACGAATAAATTGCAAGATATCGAAAAAAATTTTAAGGGAACATGAAAGTTTCGTCATCATATTTTGAAAATTACCAGTGACGCACCACAGAAAAGTTCTAGTGGAAAAAATGTGACATGGTTCCCGAAAAAATATCACTTTGCAAACAGTCAAATTAATTTAGGGTTTCATTTCTACTTGGGGTGTAACATTTTCGTACGAACTAGATTTAACCATTATAATTCACCCGAAAATATTTTCATGATTTTCATAATTTCCGACTCGATTTTCTACGATCAAAAATGCATGAAATTTTTCTCAGGGAAAACGTCGTCCATATGCATGCCAGCCTCGATAATTTTCAGTCGAGGGTTCAAAAAATGTATAACGCCAAAAATTCGGCAAAACCGAAGACCCGGTCTGCATACAGAGTCACACACGGGGTCAAACAACACAAGACCAGTCAGCTCGCAGCGACCATACCCCGGCAAACCTGCTCTCACTTAACTCTTAAGTCAACCAGGCTCAGTCCGCTCTCGACCTCGCACACCTGCGTACACCTCGCGCAACACCACCACCGAAAGAGAAACTCCGATAGTCATTGTCGCCGTTGCCTAATCATGCACAAGAAATGACATAAGACACGGTCCCCGATTCATCACGCGTGTTCTGTTCTGGCGCGAACCATCGACCGATCTGTTGTTTGTGTCCCATTTTTTTTTCTTCTGTTGTTGTGTTCTCGGTGATCGGAGATGATGGTGACATACGTTAATTCACTGGTGTTCCTGCTGACTTTGGCGGCTTTGTGTTCGGCTAAAGGTAGGAGAAGTTTGGGGGATTTAATTGATTAGTTGATTAGTTGGTGCGTGGGCGCCATGGATTGGATATCGAGGTTGCTCAATTAGAAAACAGTCAACACAATGTACAATTTATGGATAGTATCGTCTTTCACTTTGGAGTCACACAGTGACCTATTCTTGGGTCTTAGCAATACTTGAGACGATGCCAGTTCTAAAGACACTGATAAGGTATTATAATCAACAAAAATAAGAAAGCGACACTCCCTGATACTTACGAAACACAATTAACTGTGAATCTAATCAAATATTCAGAATTGTCAAGTTCTCCTTCAACCTAGAAGAAAAAGAATTAAATATATCCTCGCGGTGAACGTCTAAAGTTCAACATGTAACCTTGCAGTAGCAGCTAAACCCACATAATCGTTCGCGAATGCTGCAGGATAGGCTGGAACCCATGGAATTATTCCTTCCATAACCATAGTGATTGCATGTGCAATTGTAATAACTCAAGGTGGTTTTCTTCCTCTGCTTCTTTGCGTAGTTTGTAGCTGATAATGACCACGGCACGTGGTCGGAGTGATAAACGTTTGGACGTTGAGGATGCGTCATATCGTATGAAGGACAAAGGTTTATTCGTTTTGGATTCACCTCATTTCAGACTTGAAAAGGTTTTTTTTGTACGCTTGTTTCTATGAACGAGGGCCCAATTTCGAATGGTCGATTAGGTACGTTCGAGGGCTGAATGCGCCGGTTGGTTTCGTGAATGGGCAATATCTGACGAAGTGTTTTGTGAATATATCTATCTAAATATTTTTTTTCTCGATGATTCGAAAAATACCTGTTGAACTGATTTGAAACTTTGTGGTTAATTGCGAAATAACGACACAAAAATTCATGTAGAATTTAGTGGGGGACTTAAATATATTAGAATGATTAAAAAAATAATTGTTCAAATTTTTGTATCCCAGAAACTATTCGCTACTGTCTACTTTTGCCGTGAACAGATAATTGAATTTGTCCGATCTGGTATTGAGATATTTGGTATATTCTGTGATTCCATCTCTTGACGTTTATAAAATGAAATGACATTTTGTACAAAAACGCCTCGAAGGTTCAGGTAAAATTTCTAAAGGATTTTATCACTGAAAAATTTAAAAAAAAGATATGGACAGTTTTTTTTGTGAATTAATAACATATTTTATGAATAATTCAAATTCCATCATAATACGAGTCTGGTTTTCACATATATTGGCACTCCAAGCGATAATTATTAACATTTTTACATAGAAAAATATCGAATATTGTCGAAAACCTACAAAATTGGTGTGCTCGATTAAATTAATTATAAAAATTCACCTCTAGAATTATTTCACGTGAAAAGATAATTGAATTTGTCTGATCTGGTGTTGAGAAATTTGGTATATTCTGCTATTCCATCTCTTGATGTTTATGAAAATAAAATGGCCTGATATACAATAACGCCACGAAGGTTTATATGAAATTTCGAAAAGATCTAATCACTAAAAAAAATCAAAAAAAGATATGGAAAGTTTTTTTTTGTGAATTAATTACATATTTTATGAATATTTCAAATTCCATGATAAAATTGATCTGGTTTCCACATAAATTGGCACTCCAAGCGAAAATGATTATCATTCCCATATAGAAAAATCTCGAATATCGTCGAAAACCTGTAAAATTCGTGTGTTCGATTAAATAAGTCTCGAAAATTCAGTTCTAAAATTATTTTACGTGAAAATAGAATTGAATTTGTCTGATCTGGTGTTGAGAAATTTGGTATATTCTGTGATTCCATCTCTTGACGTTTATAAAATAAAATGACATTTTGTACAAAAACGCCTCGAAGGTTCAGGTAAAATTTCGAAAGGATCTTATCACTAAAAAATTAAAAAAAAAGATATGGACAGTTTTTTTTGTGAATTAATAACATATTTTATGAATAATTCAAATTCCATCATAATACGAGTCTGGTTTTCACATATATTGGCACTCCAAGCGATAATTATTAACATTTTTATATAGAAATATATCGAATATTGTCGAAAACCTACAAAATTGGTGTGGCCGATTACATGAGTTATAAAAATTCAGCTCTAAAATTATTTCATGTGAAAAGATAATTGAATTTGTCTGATCTGGTGTTGAGGAATTTGGTATATTCTGCTATTCCATCTCTTGATGTTTATGAAAATTAAATGGCCTGATATACAATAACGCCACGAAGATTTATATGAAATTTCGAAAAGATCTAATCACTAAAAAAAACCAAAAAAAGATATGGAAAGTTTTTTTTTGTGAATTAATTACATATTTTATGAATATTTCAAATTCCATGATAATATTGATTTAGTTTTCACATATATTGGCTCTCCAAGCGAAAATTATTATCATTCTCATTTAGAAAAATCTCGAATATCGTCGAAAACCTGTAAAATTGGTGTGTTCGATTAAATAAGTCTCGAAAATTCAGTTCTAAAATTATTTTACGTGAAAATTGAATTGAATTTGTCTGATCTGGTGTTGAGAAATTTGGTATATTCTGTGATTCCATCTCTTGACGTTTATAAAAATAAAATGACATGTTGAACAATAACGCCTCGAAGGTTCAGGTAAAATTTCTAAAGGATCTTATCACTAAAAAATTAAAAGAAAAGATATGGACAGTTTTTTTTGTGAATTAATAACATATTTTATGAATAATTCAAATTCCATCAAAATACGAGTCTGGTTTTCACATATATTGGCACTCCAAGCGATAATTATTAACATTTTTACATAGAAAAATATCGAATATTGTCGAAAACCTACAAAATTGGTGTGGTCGATTAAATGAGTTATAAAAATTCAGCTCAAAAATTATCTCATGTGAAAAGATAATTGAATTTGTCTGATCTGGTGTTAAGGAATTTGGTATATTCTGCGATTCCATCTCTTGATGTTTATGAAAATAGAATGGCATGATATACAATAACGCCACGAAGGTTCATATGAAATTTCGAAAAGATCTTATCACTAGAAAAAAATCAAAAAAAGATATGGAAAGTTTTTTTTTGTGAATTAATTACATATTTTATGAATATTTCAAATTCAATGATAAAATGAACCTGGTTTTCACATATAATGGCACTCCAAGCGATAATTATTTACATTTTGATATAGAAAAATGTCGAATATCGTCGAACACCTACAAAATTGGTATGCTCGATTAAATGAGTTTTAAGAATTCACCTCTAGAATTATTTCACGTGAAAAGATAATTTAATTTGTCTGATTTGGTGTTGATAAATTTGGTATATTCTGTGATTCCATCTCTTGACGTTTATAAAATAAAATGACATGTTGTACAATAACGCCTTGAAGGTTCAGGTAAAATTTCGAAAGGATCTTATCACTAAAAAATTAAAAAAAAAGATATGGACAGTTTTTTTTGTGAATTAATGACATATTTTATGAATAATTCGAATTCCATGATAATATTGATCTGGTTTCCACATATTTTGGCACTCCAAGCGATAATTATTAACATTTTCATATAAAAAAATCTCAAATATCGTCGAAAACCTACAAAATTGGTGTGGTCGATTCAATAAGTCTTCAAAATTCAGCTCTAAAATTATTTCACGTGAAAAGATAATTGAATTGGTCTGATCTGGTGTTGAGAAATTTGGTATATTCTGCTATTCCATCTCTTGATGTTTATGAAAATAAAATGACATGTTGTACAATAACGCCACGAAGGTTCAGGTGCAATTTAGAAAGGATCTTATGACTAAAAAATTAGGACAGTTTTGTTTCATGAATTAATTGAATATTTTAATAATAATTCAAGTTCCATGATGATGTGAGTCTAGTTTTCTCATATATTGGCACTCCAAACGATAATTATTAGTATTTTTATATAGATGAATCACGAATATCATCGAAAACCTACAAAATTGGTGTGTTCGATTAATTGAGTTAAAAAAAATTCAGCTCTAAAATTGTTTCACGTGAAAAGATAATTGAATTTGTCTAATCTGGTGTTGAGAAATTTGGTATATTCTATGATTCCATCTGTTGACGTTCATAAAAATAAAATGACATGTGAAATTTCGAAAGGATCTTATCACTAAAAAAAATCAAAAAAAGATATGGACATTTTTTTTGTGAATTAATTACATATTTCAAGAATAATTCAAAGTCGATGACAACATGAGTCTGGTTTTTCACATAAATTGACACTCCAAAAAAATTATCAACATTTTTTCATAGAAAAATATCGAATATCGTCGAAAACCTACAAAATTGGTGTGGTGGGGTTGCGACAAGATCTATTCAATCGTATTCTTCTCATTTCAAGCAATTTTCTTCGAAATAAGAAGGAATACATATTTTGTTTCCAAGTATCTGTCCTTGGGAATTTTTCTCGTAGATCTCGAGAACCTATAAAAAAGATGTAGAAAAAGTTGGGAGAAGATCTATTCGATCATATTCACCTTATTTCGAAATCGAATTGTGTATTTCAAAAAACGAACGAAACGTTCAAGATATCTGTCAATTTTTTCAATATTTGCTCGTAAAAAGCTGAAAATGTCAAAAATATGTATCGTGGTGCTGAGAAATCGATAATATCATTACTTATTATTCATGTTCACTCTCGTTGAGTATATTCAGTTTGTTCATGGAATATTCAAGATCACAGAATTGAAAATTATCGTATGAAATTATTTTTTTCTTAAAACTGCAGTATCTCATAAATTTTGTGTTCACAATCGGCGCATCGATAAAATGAGTTTTCAGAAAATTCTACAGCTTCCCCACGCGAAAAAAAAATGATTTTTTCTAATCTGGCGTTGAGAAATTCGATATTTTCTGTGATTCCATCTCTTGAAGGTTTTAGAAATGAAATACAATTTTATGTCACACTGACGTTTTGGACCACAGAATCAGTGGTTTTTTTCATAAACTTTGATTCGATAGTCTCGCTACAGTGTCATCTCATATCAAATCAAAATGATCAGAAATTGGTTAACATTTAGATTCTTCACAGTTTGAAATGGAAGTGAGTGATGAATTTCAATGAGTTCCCAGCCTCATTAGCCTTTTTTTTTTTCAGGTTTGCAATATTTTACGTGAAATTTGTCAAAATCTGGCATTTCGGATGAAAATATCGTGAAATATACCGATATGAAGGTGGAAACTGGGAGAATACAATTAAATACATCTTCTTTCGATAATTTCGGTGGTATTTTTCTGTATTTTCGATAATTCCGAAGTACCTGGATGAGTGAGTGTTCTGGCGGAGGATTTTTCAATATTTTTTTCAGATTTCGAGGTGTTCCAGCTAGGTAGCTGTCAGATTTTGACAAATTCTGAAAGTATCTCGTAAATCGCTGAAAACCATCCCCTCCCCTCCTTTTTTACTCTTATTCACTCTTTTCGACCGCATTAATTTCGACTGGATTCTCGTTCATGTCCATCAGAATTCCTTCCATAACTAACCAAAAGCGATGAAAATTTTAGGAAACTCCTGGTAGTTGAAAAGTTTAAGGGTGATTTTTGTCATTTTCGCATGTGGTCGTCGAAAAACAATTTCACATGAAGCTTTTCTCGTAAACTCCAGGTAATTGTTAGTGTACAGTCCAACCGGATGTCGAAGCAGTGAAGGGACCTCTTATTATCTATGGTGGTAGCACATTATGAGTATATCCAGTAGTTTCGTCGTTCACTTACACCTCGTTCTGTTCCATTCTTGAATTTTGCGAAAATGAATTGCCAGGTTTCTGTTTTGGTCGATTGTTGAAGTCTCCACGTAAAAAACTTTTTTCAGTGGATGATATCATATTATTCACCATAATATCATTATTATATCAATTTCCACTTAATACCAACCTTCTAACAGCTTATCCCTAATAGAACTTTCAACACTGATTTAAGAACAATGTTCAGCATACTGAAAATTCAATTTTGTGGGAATATCCAATTTAAATCAAGTGCCTGGCATTATATTATCACACAATACCCACTTCAATTCCGTTTAAATCGTATTAGCATGATCTTTTATGGAAGTAGGTGAGTGGAAAATACCAACACCAGAATAGGAAGTGCGGATGGATCAAAGAAATATTAGCTGTAATGTGTTAAATTTGATTAGTGGTTGAATAAACCTTGTAAATTTCGTTTGGAGTCTTGATTTGAGTGGAAGGATGCTCTTTTCTGTTTTCATCAAATTAGGTGAACCTGTTTGTTTATTGATTTCCATGCTTTCCAACAGTTTTAAGCCTTCACTTCCAATATGCAGATTTCGGAATCATGAGTGAAGCAATGCATTTCAGTAAAATAGTGTTCTGCGTGATTTGAATAGATAGAATTACGAAATTCAAAATTTGAATCACATCAATCAAAATTTGAATACACATCTCTTGTATTTCTCCTCCTGGGGTCAGCACGAATGGATTATATTCCCAAGTAACACGCAAAAAGTGCAGCTACAATTGTAGTAACTATAAGAAAGTGAAAACGATAGAAATCCGCATCCTGGGCTTAATTCATTCACACACACGCCTTTGTTTCATCCCATAAACCGGCGAATCCTGCGCCAGTCAGCTCGTTATTCGTCATTTTTTGTCGAACCTTTTCATAATGTCGCGAAAAACCCACGACCGCGGCAATTTGTCGGCCGCCAAGTGAGTTATTGTGGACGAAATAAATTGTATACATTTTCCCTGGGAACGACGTTAAAATCGGGCATATTTTCCGGGTTTTTTCGGCCCCGCAGGTTTTCACCGGAAATTTTAATTTCATTCGCTCCGCGGCCACTTTCGGCCGTTTTCCGCGGAAATCCGATTATTCATTAGCGAGCTTTTATGCGATGAATGGAAATTCTTTTATTGCGGGAAAAATCTATCGTGGACGAATGGGGTTTTTCAAACAAAATGATGAATCCGTATTGTTCAGTCTTGAATTGAATGAACTCATATCTAATTTTTTTTTATCTACTCCTATTGAATTATATATCCATTATTCAACTACTTTTGAGCGATTAATAGTATCTGAAAACAAACACCGTGCTCACTCCCATAACTCCCTGTCTCTGTGCTTCCGGAAAAGCTGATTGGCTGAAAGGAAACAGTCCATTATTGGTATTGAGGGGAGGTCACCTGAATAATTTTGACGTTTTCTCAAATTAAGTCGATACCTATTCATTATTGTAAATGTTTTGCTGAAAAAGATGAATTCAGATAGTGAAGATGAATTATTATGTACAACTACCGAATTTATTGCCCGAAAATCCCAAAGCAAATATAATGGTGTATACAAGAATCTTCAAGATTGGTGTAGCAGTAAGAATATTAAGTCATCGTTTACAGGGAATGTTCTTTTGGCATCTTAGCACCAAATATAAAGCATCGCCCCTATTTCAACTCCATGCTAAGAAGCACAATCAACAGGGCCGTATCTAGGTACTATTGCGCCTGTGGCAATATATTAGACAGCGCCCCCCCATTTGCGTAGATTTTTTTTTATGCATCATATTACCTTATAGTATTTTTTTTTCATAATGCTAGTCATATATTTCCGTAAGAGTTTCAAAATAATACACATTTTTATGGAAAATTTTTTTCATTGAAATACACATTTTAAATGAAATGCATAAAAATAAAACATTCAATTCTGAAAAAACAAAATGAAATATTCATATTTATGATAAAATACGAACATTTATTATCTTGAAAAATATAAATTCTTCAACTTGAAATTTGAAAATACGATAATTACAATCTCTGCAAAAAAAACCGCAAACTTAGCATACAAATACTATTTTATAACCATTTGAAACACGTACTATTAGTTTCGTACATGGCCCGATGTTACAATATTCAAGAAGTCCATACGTTAAGTATAAAAAAATCGCTAGAATAATCTTTGCCAGATGAGATTGAAGATTCAATAAAAACTATGAAAGGTAGCACTAAAATTTGAGTTTTATTAGATTTCAAAAAAAAGACGCTCTGAGAAGTGAGAACTCAAGTTTGAAAATCCATATTTTCCGCAATGAACCGAACATATTTCTTCTCGAATTGAAAGGAACAATATTATTATGTTGAAATACGAATAATTGAATATATCCGATGCCAGAATAATGTCATAAAAAAATAACAAAAACTTAGTACAACTCACCTTCGATAGCACAATTTATAATGCTTGAATCCAAAAGCACAATGGCACAAAAAAGTCAGAATATAAAAAAACTCAAAACTTATCACACTTCAAATCTGGATACACACAAAACAAACATTAAAATTTAATTTTTTTGCTCCTCCCTTCACAATTGAAAGAAATCAATATTTATATACAATAGAATAAAATTCCCCAATTTTTCTCCCACTTCTTGAGCTCAAAACTCTGATTGGTGAATTTTTGGCAATACAAATCGTTTTTAAAATACCACAGATGTGGCCTAAAAATCTAAACAAATCGATCATTATGAACCATCATCATCAAAGAAGCCGCCCTTCAAAACAAGCTGGATGCGATAAGGGATGTTGTGTAAGAAACTCATAAAAGGGCTGTGCTTGGAATCGCATGACGATATGGCCGATTGTAATATTTATGATCAGAGTGCGGCATTTTTGAAAATTTTTTATAACAATTGGACCATATTTCTCGTTTTTCTGACCTTATTGCATTCTCTTTCTGTACTTTGAATATCAATGTTTCGGAATGTTGTGATAGAATTACTTACTTCCGTAACCGTGTTGTCATCTTTCGAATTATTTATTTTTGATATTTTTTGGCGCCCCTTCGGACCTTGCGCCCGTGGCAAGTACCACCCTTGCCACGCCCTAGATACGGCCCTGACAATCAACATGAATAATGCATTGATATAGATAACTACTAAGATTTGTAAATAAAGTTCTTACTCTGTACTTGTATCTTATTATTTATTGTTATAGTCGTAGATAAAGAATAGTGTTCTGCGGTAATGGTCATAGGTCACTTGATGAATTACAGCACTCGCCTCCGGCTCGTGCTGCAAACTTCATCTGCGTGAGTTATGACCTACATTACCGCTCGTTAAATAATATACTATTGTATGTTCTAAATGAGTATCTATTTTTGTTGGAAATTTTATTCTCTCTCTTTTTCTTTCAACCAATATTCACTATAACACTTCTACGCAGTTCATATTTCACGTTTCCACACATTCTCTCACACAGGTGCTCCAGATCTATAAATTAGACGCGGTGTCGATTAAAACGTCTGCCGCGTCTCCGGAACCCGTTAAGGTCGGAGGCCACGTTTTCGCCGGCTATATTTCCCCATTTTCCATTTCCGATGGGTCTGAATTATTGAACGAACATCTACCGTCGACAGGCGGTCGTTTCGCGGCGGATCGCGGAACACTAGACGAGTCGTTTCGGTTTTGGTCGGCGGTTTTTTGCGACATCCTCGAGATGTTGACTTCTTGGTATTGCACAGTTTGAAGATGGCGGTCGGATGATGAAAAATGAGCGCGCTAAGAGGAGTCACGTTCGGAGCAGGCGATGCCAAAAAGTTGTGGTCGATGATGGGGCTTTGGGTAATTACCAGGTGTGAGAGTTACGTGATATTCACCAGGAGTGACCAGCGTGTCCAGGAAGTTATTTTATACTTGAACATTCCTCCATTTATTTGAATGGATGTTGGATTTATCTTTCTTTAACTTCGAGCCTTTTAAAGAACAACACTAAAAAAAAACCGGGATATACAGCAGGAATTTGGTTACTTCTACAGAAAATTTCCCTATACAAGCGACAGCAGGAATATTTGCTGATTTAACGTGACAATTCCGGTCGTTTAATTCCTCTAGAAATAACAAGTTTCACATTGGTTAATGCAACCAAACTGCAGTTTATCATTTCAACAGTGATACTGTGACGAAAACCGGAATATGCGTGACTACTTACAGGAATTTCCTGTTTAATAAACAAACTAGATAGTTGTATTCCAAGCTTCAAACTACAGTTTATACAAGAATTTCCAGCAATGAACACTAAACTAAAACAGGAATTACTTTAGTTAAAACGGAAGAGTAGTATCGATTCAACAGGAATTTTCAGTTGAATTAAAGAAATATCGTCCATATATTACAGTACTAGACAAATATTCTGAACTTATAACCTGAGATTTTACAGGAATTTTTATATTATATTCATTATATAGTATATTGTTATGGAAATTGAAACATAGTTCTATTTCTTAACGTTTCAAGAATTTAACTAAAAATAAATTCAAAATATATCACCAAAATTCAAGAGCCTTACAAATTGAAAAAATATATTCTGAATTCTTAGTAAATTTAGGAAATTTGAACCATTTCATTGCATTATTATATTTTCAAAATGGGTTCATATTATATATTTGAAAATAAGGATATAAGTTTGTTAAAATTATTCATTTCAAATATGTCGTTATTTTAATGTTAATTCAAAATAAGTTTGTGATGTATATGAAATGAAGAAGTGGATGTGAAGAGGAACATACCTACAAAAAAAAAATAGTATGAAGAATGATCAAGGAAAATGCAATATGAAATAATTTGTGAAGAGAGAAAGGGGGCGAGTTGACAGTTGAGGAGAAAACGTCAGTAGAGATTGATCTTTCGAAAAGTTTTGGAGAAAAATAGGTTTTTGGAGGAGAAAAGCATCGTAATTTGTATTTGGAACTCTGCCAAGAGAAAGTGTATGTAAGTGCAGTTGAATTGTCAGGTTTAAAGAATATCAAAGCAGCGTGCCAGTTTTATTGAGGAAAATTGAAAAAGCACATTTGGACATAGTGAGTGCACTCACCAATTGATCATTAGTTAAGATATTCATTAATTTTAGGATCATTTGATAGTTGGAGTTGGATTTTTATAGAATTTAACTGGTGATAAGTAATATAATTTTGTGAACATTTCTTTTTGATTGGTCATCTTAGCACCCTCCTTGAGTAGAGTTTCCGGGAAAAAGGAATTCGAATCTCAAACGAAATTATTGAAAACTGGTTTATCTAAATTATTTTCAAAATTGAAGTAAACTTTTCAATCATACCAACATTCACATATATGATAATTACTGTCTCAAAATGCTAACACCTTCTCTATCGCTTTTCAATCCTATGGGTAGAATCTTTAGAGTTTTTTCGATTCGGAGGCGCCCTCTGTTGAGCGGTACGGTAAATATTCGGCGATCTGCAGATCGCTACAAATCCTTCCTTCCTCTGACCTGATCTTACCTGACTTCAACCTCTGTTTTTCTGTTTAACCCCTATTTTCCTGTTTCTTCCTACACTATGTTTCTTAATCATATACTGAGTCCCTTTTCTTTTTTTTTGTATTTCCTAGGAAAAGTTATTCAAGAGTTAGTATCAATTGTAGATCGAAAAAATTCAATTCTAGGTAGGAGGCCAAAAAATGCCAAAAATTATAGAATCGCTGTTTTATCATGTTCGTTCCTTCGTCGGAAACCGATATTTTATTCCAACCAATTTCAACCATATGGTACAACATAGATTAAAATACTGTTGGCTAAACAAGATTTATTCCAGTAGAATAATCTGAATTTCTGTGAGAAATACCAAAAATTCCTGTTGAATTTGATGTGTCCATACTGTTAGTCGTACAATTATTGTTGGGTTATACTTATAAAATTATTATATTTTACTAAATATTCCTGTAACATTTACGGAAATATTCTTCTTAAAATAAACCTGATCACTGCTATACCTACCGTTTTTCCTTTTCATAGAACTCAAGTCACTTAAACCGGAATCGGCATGTTAGATTGCAGGTACAGATTGTTCTCAGAACGGTCTTCTTTTGTTGTGATAAGAATATTTGCGTTTAAACAACTGGAATTCATTCAACCGGAAATTCTCGAGATTTGTTTTTTTTTCAGTAAATTTGAGAAATGTCGCATTGAAACATCTTAAATTTAATGTGAGTAAAATAAAAATTAAATGTTATAACTTTATGAACTCTATTTGTGCTATCGTGAAACAATAACGGGTCGTGGAACGGTTACTGGCAGAGAAACACATAGGAAATATAAAATAAACTGATCAAGTTGATGTCATCACAATATTGAACATATAATTCGAAGGAAATGTAAACTTTAAAACTATAAAGGTACAAATTTTCAGCTTTAAACTCCAATCCAATCGATCACCTTTGATATAATCTAACGAATATACTCAACCAACGGAAGCACAATACGTTTATCGCTTTCGGATTCTCATCCCATGTTGCCAATTTTCTTGTGCATGGCTCGGAGTTATAGTAGGCTAGGTGGATATTCAATCTCGTTGTCTTTGAAGTTTCCTTCGTTCAAATTTCCTGATACGGAACTGACGGCTAACTTCGCCGCTCGAATCGCAGTGAGGAAATTACAATAATTTCGTGATATTGGGGGGGAGACTTTAATGAGGCGCCATTTAGTCGAAAAACCGAAGTAGAGAGCATCCTCGGCGAATTTCTAAAGAGAAATCGCTCCCAGAAGCAAATTGATGGGCAATTTATTCGAATCTTGTGGTTTTTGTTGAACACCAAAAGTTCCATCCATATTCTGAAAGGTATTCAGATTGAATTGAGCCATTATCAATTTCCTTGCAACGACACCCCCGGTTCTTCAGGTTGCTGTTATGTAACAGTAAAGCGTTTGGTCTATTCATATGGTGTCTTTCTGAGTGGCAAAATACCCACTCGATCCTACATATATGTATCCGGATAATATTTACACCGTGTTGGACTCGAAGTACACCGCTATTCACACCTAAAGCCGTGATTCATCACCGTGGTCGAGACGTAGGGACATGATGAATTAGCATCGCTCGGCGCTAAACCTGGACGAAAAACTTTTTCGATTGGTGTGGAACAGCTGCCAGGAAAATTATGGATTTAGTCATTTGATTTGACCGTCAAAGTTAGCTCTAGGGTTTGAAGTGGCATTTCGCGGCCAAAGGCCGCGATCGAGTCTCGAAGAACCCACGGTGTTAATAAAAATAGTCACTATTATTATTTCCTATTATTATATTTTTGTTGTAGTTTAGCTCGTTCTATCAAGTTTATTGAATAAATTATAATTTTTTCTTCTTGGTCTCTCTTAAGTTAGGACAGTGTTGAAACAATTCTTAAAATGAATCAATATTTAGGTTAGGTGGTGGGCTCAAGTTAGGACAGACAATTCTTAAAAGGCCTCATTATTTAGGTTAGGTAAGGCTGGGGTTAGGACAGTGCTGAAGCAATTCATAAAAGGGCTCAATATTTAGGTTAGGTTAGGTTGGCTTAAGTTAGGACAGTGTTGAAACAATTCTTGAAATGAATCAATATTAGGGCTAGGTTAGGTTCTAGAAAAAATTCTTTCGTGAACCCCAAATAATTAATTTCCCAATTCGAGATTGGGCGTTTCAGCGGGGTGTCGCAGGGTTCATTCCTTGAATAATGCATTTTCAACGGTCGGATCCCCGCTGAAGTATCAAGCACGCCTCGCTTTCTCGGGTCGGAGTTATTCGCCGCTCCTGCGTTCTTTGTTGAAAAGAAACGATCGTTTTCTGGTTTTTCAAGTTTTACTCATATGTCAACTATCTCCGGACTAGAAGGACGGTGGACGTCCAATCTCGCGTTATTTATTCCTGAATAGCATTACTGGAGCATGCCTGATGCTCAAACGGACGATGGTTTGAGAGGCGAATGAATGGAATTCTTCAGGAAAGATCACGGGGGTAATTCAGGATTGCTGACGTTTGGGATTCTTTGCTTGGTGACATCCGGAGGTTTCTGAGAGGAAACTTGGTCGTCTTGTGGTGGTGGTTCTTCAACGTTTCGAAGAAGGGTCAAATTTTGGGTTTTTTTTTTCGAAATTTTGTATGTCGAAGAGGAAATATTCAATTGAAAATTGGGGACAATATTATTGAAATCAGAAAAAATCTGTATAAGTTTTCTATCAAAATTGGAAAAAATTTTTCAATAAAATACCTGAAGGAAAATGCAGATTTTTTTCTATAAGAAATTTGAATCTGACCGTCTGGCCGTCTGTGACCACGATAATTGTCGAAAAAAGAAGCATAGAATTTCGAAATTTTCAAGGTACTTTGGGGGTCAGAATACGCCGGTTGAGTTCAACGCAATTCTGCCAAAGGGTTCCGTAGATATAGTCATCTGAATTGTTTTTTGAGCGCTCGTACTACCTACACGAGGGCTATGTCATTTCGTCACGATGTCTGTATTTTTCGAATCCGTCGGAAAATTCGAGTCTGTCCGTCCGGCCGTCCGGCCGTAAGCACGATAACTCTCGAACGGAACAACCTAGAGACTTGAAATTTTCAGTGTGGGTTCAGTTCCCGAATGCCTCGGTTAAGTTCTTTAATGAGCCAAATTCCAGCAGGGGTTCCGTAAATATGGCCCTTCAAAGTTTTGTTTCCCTGATTACTTGAAAACTACAGATTTAATCGAGATGAAATTTTGCAATCAAATGGAAAATGAGGTGTTCAAGCTACATGTGAAATTTTGTCCAGATCGCATGACCAGAACCATAGAAACCATAGAAAATTGTAACTTTTGAACGGAAACGCCTAGGGACCTGAAATTTTCAGGATAGGAGTGGATCCCGAATGTCGTGATCACGTTCATCTATGATCAAAATTATACTAGGGGTTCCGTAAATATGGTCGTTTGAAATTTAGTTTTCTTGATAACTTCGAAACTACAGATTCGATCGTGACGAAATTTTGTATACTTATGGAGAATGATATATTCAAGCTACATTTCTCCAGATCACATGACCAGAACCGTAGAAACCATAGAAAATCCTCACTTACGAACGGAAAGGCCTAGGGACTTGAAATTTTCAGGATAGGTGTGGATCTGAAATGTCGCGTTCACGTTTATCAATGAGCAGAATTATACTAGGGGTTCCGTAAATACGGTCGTTGGAAATTTTGTTTTCTCGATAATTTCGAAACTACGGATTCGGTCGATGAAATTTTGTATTTTAATCGAGAATGATATATTAAAGCAATTTTTTGTCCAGATCGCATGACCAGAACCATAGAAAATTGTAACTTTTGAACGGAAAGGCCTAGAAACTTGAAATTTGCAGAGTGGGTTTGGATCGCTAATATCGCGGCCACGTTCATCAATGAGCAAAATTAGACTAGGAGTTCCGTAAATATGGCTGTCCAAAATATTTTTTTCCTGATAATTTCGAAACTTCTGATTGGATTGGAATGAAATTTTGCACCTAGCTTAGGAATAATGTATTTAAACTACGTGCCAAATTTTGTCCAGATCGCATCACCAAGACCATAGATACCGTAGAAAATTCTAGCGAATTATCGAAAAAAAATTGGTAACTTAAAGCGTTGACATGAAGTCTGCAGTTTCGCCTAAGTTTCAGAATTTTCGTGACAGCTTTCGAAAATTCCTTCAATTGATTTCTAAAACTGGAAAATGCGAATCTACCTACAAGGTGGATGTACGAGCGCTCAAAAGCTCCTGACTTCACGGCAGTGCTTTCCGTAATTTTTTCTCAATAATTCTGAAAATACCGATCCGATCAAATTGGAACTTTGTGGTTGTAATAAAACGACACGAAGGTTTGTAATTTTTTCTTGTACTTCGGTATCTCAGAAACTATTCGCCATATTGAATGAGTTATGTGGAAGTCCAGCTTTGAGCTGTCAATTCAAAAAGAAAATTGAATTTTTCTGATATGTTCGATATAATTCGATGATTCCATCTCTTGAAGTTTATAAAAATAAAATGCTCTTCAATTTACAATCTTTTTATCGTAGACTTTACTTATCTCATTTCAATTCATCATTTTCGAAGAAAACTGAAAATTATTCGAGAAAAATCTATTCTCATCACCCTTAACCTAGAAATATGCGTTTATATGATTTTTTCGTCCTGTCCTTGTACTTAAGGAACATCCTGTATAGGGTCTATTTTTGTGCAATAACTTCAACAGTCTATGGAATGATAAATTTGAAGAAGAACATGTCCACTGAATGCCATTTTGGTACACAGAAGGCTTGACTCTGAAGAACGGAGAATAATTGAAAAATTAATAATATTTTTATCGTAGATTTAACTTGTCTTATTTTAATTCATTATTGACGAAGGAAACTGAAAATCATTCTGCAAAAATTTATTCTCATCACCCTTAACCTCGAAATATACTTTAATTGGAACTTTTCGCCCTGTCCTTATACTTAGGGAACACCCTGTATAGGGTATTTTTTTGTGCAATTACTTCAACAGTCGATAAAATGATAAATTTCAAGAAAAAAATTTTTAATGAACAAAGGTCTGCAAACGTTTCATAACCAAGCTACAGGGTGTTCAAATTTCCAGGTTCTTTTCGTTTTTTCTTGATAACTCTTGTAGTTTTCGAAATATTTAAACTTGAAGAATGGGATACTTTTTGGTTCGAATAGAATGATCGTCGGTGTTGTTGCGTCAATATACAGGGTGATATTTTTTGAAGGTCAATCTCCATAATAATATTATTTTATTCTTTTTCTTTCAATGTCTTTCGATTCTTGTTTTTTTTTGCGACCATTTGCAAGAATTCGAAAAAATTTTTGGGATGCATCGAATTCATTCAGGAAATACAGAAATATAAAATTATTTTATAATTTGCATTTCCTTGGAAAGTGCGAATCTTGAAACCCAACGAAATTCCAATAAAAATAGAAATCTTTTTTGAGTTTTTCTTGTGAACAGGCGGCAGTATGAAAAAACTTCAAGGTACAAGGTGCATTCGTAAAGGATCATAAATAAAAAAAACAACAGAATTTATCGGGGAATTGGTCAAGATCGAAGACATCTCGAATTTCGGATAGAAATATCGTGAAATATACCGATTTAGAAGAGAAATTTGATATATTTCATATGATTCCATCTCAAAAAGTCGATTTTATGAAATAAGACCTGAAGCCTAGCAGCGTTTTGCGGGCTCCGTAAAATGTGACTGGTCTAAGATTGCGCACATCTCACAGGAGATATTTACAAAAAAAATTAATAACGCCTTGAATATGGTTGAAATTCAACATTCGTGAAAATCAGCAAGCGGAAGACTCCCTACTGGAGGTATCTCCAAAGATCCCCATTTCGTTCAACCTCGGGACTTTGGAACACAAAACGCAAACACTTCAGCCCCACTCGACGACTCTCAAGTAGCGCCACAAAAAACAAGAGACTGACAATCAAAGAAGAACGTTTATTCAACCCCGACGCCTCCAACCATCAAACGAAAAGGGACGTGAATTCCTTTATCGCCGATTTCCCCGGCTCTCACCGAAATATATTCGAGAGTCCTCCAATCCGCCGGTATTAATGAGAGACTTTCCTCACTCGCCCAGCCTCCCGAATCATCCCGAGTTACATCTTTCATTCATCAAAGGCTGCGAGCACTCTCGTTGGGAGAATTCCGGCTAATGTGTATGGATGTTCGGGGTTTAAAAGGATTCGGAGGATCGATGCTCATTTCGGGTAATTTTCCTGCTTTTTGCCACAACACAAAGCTCCAGAGTCCAGATCAGAAGTGGTACCCTCCGCGCCTAATTAGAGGATGAGCGGGACACTACATGACGTGACGTCGCGCGCAACGCCATCTCCCGGACGTACGGAGAGCCGCCACAAAAATATATCTGGAAATGTTCCATATTAAGCGGATTCATTCGAAGAGACAGCTTTCTGCTCGAGGAAGCTAGAAAAGTCGAATTAATAATCGCCGGCGCTCTGTTTCCATCCTCGAAAACATAATTAAAAGCCGTTTTTCCGGCGGATATCGTTAGTTTTTATTAGAGACGGGAAAAATTCGAAACGCAGCTTCCACGAAGGCTGCCAGACGCACCAGAACCGTCGCAGGCGTCGTCGAACTGGGTCTTTAATTAATTTATATTCATAGCGACAGGGGCAACCATGCATGTAATTAACAAGTAAACGTCGTTACAACGCTCTTCAAACTGTAACTTTCGGTTTCAGGAGCGGCGTCGACGTTGGAGGAGCAGTTGGGATGCTGGATTGGGTGTTGATTGATCGCGTGGGTTGAGTGGTTCTGGAGTGGGTGTCACTTTCATGTCGTACAGACAGATGGGGGCGTCTGATCGACACAACCGTTTTTGGATGCGAGTGGGTGGTTTTGCTATGGAAAAATTGGATTTTCTTCACTTTTATATTCTTCAATGTTGGAGATTGGTTTTAATGTCTTGCTTTCGAAATTCATGGATCAAAACCGGATAGCAACTCTTGATGTTGACAATGTTTTTTCTCGAACAATTCCAAAGTTTCTGGATAATTGAGATAATATCTTGGTTGATGGCCCAAAACCATAACGGTAGATATGCGTACTCTTCTTATCGCGATGTTCCTCTACCTCGAGGCTTCACGCCAAATCGTTATTGATTAGCGGGGCCCATTAAAATTCACATCCAAAATTGATTATGTATGCATGATAATGAAGTTTTTTTTCTGCGAACTCGCGAGGTGACCACTGTCGACCTACACGCCGGAAGGATAATTTCAGATTAGAACCGTTATATTTTTCTAGAGTCTAGAGTTCATCTTTGTATCCACGACAAACTGGCTTTTTTTTCGTGAAAAATGATGTCATTAGAGTGGACGTCTTTGAAGATCTTCGAAATATTTTTACAATGAAGGAAATAAAGTTTCTTCTTAGTATACAGGATGGTCCCCTTTTTTGTGAAATAGTTTAACCAAGCTTCAGGTGTGCAATTTTCCAGATTTTCTTCGTTTTTTCTAAATAATCTACAAGATGATAATTTCATCAAGGTTACTCTTCCTTTTCAACCACGAAACTTTTTTGTCGAGGGCCACCAATCTTTTTCCAAATTATGTTTTTTTTTTCCCCTTATCTCAAAACAAACTTATAACATATTCTTAATATAGGCCCTTGAATTAGTCAATACCGTTAATATGGTGGAGATCAGATAAAACATTTTTTTTTCGAAAAACGCAAAAAATGCCATACATCTGCAAGCAAAATTTAGCATTTTTCGAAAGAAATATTGTTTATCTGATCTCCATCGAATTAGTCAATACGAAAAAAAATCTTTTTCGAGAAACGCAAAAATTTCCATACAAATTTTTCCGTTATATTGGGCATATGAAAATGTCGAAAAATAGATTTACGCGAAAAAATTCGTGATTTCCTTACGGTTCTATGCACGGCGTTCAAATCAACATTTTTGCATTTGTAAAGAATCATAAAATAATAAAAAAATTATTCATCAACCCATCAGTATTTCTTTGGTAGATACAGTCATTCAAAGTTGACCAGAATTCCGAAATTTTTCGTCTAAAAGTAATATTTTTCGAAAAATAAGAGGCTTCAAGAAAAAACTTATCCCATATTCTTGATCTACGGCATCGAATTAGTCATTACGAAAAAAAATTTTTCGAAAAACGCAAAACTTTCCGTACAAAATATTGTCCAGTAGGTAGGGCATATGAAAATTTCGAAAAATAGGCTTCCGCGAAAAAATTCGTATTTTCCTGACTGTTCTATGTACGGCGTTCAAATTCACATTTTTGCATTTGTAAAGAATTATAAAATAATAAAAAAATACTTCATCAGCCCATCAGTATTTTTTTGGTAGATGCAGGCATTCAAAGTTGACCAGAATTTCGAAATTTTTCGTCTAAAAGTGATATTTTTCGAAAAAAAAATTACGAAAAGCACTGCCGTGAAGGCAGGAGCTTTTGAGCGCTCGTACATCCACCTTGTGGTAGATTCGCATTTTCCAGTTTTAGAAATAAATGGAAGGAATTTTCGACAGCTGTCAAAAAAATTCTGAAACTTAGGCGATAATCCAGACTTCATGTCAGTGCTTCAGCTGATCAATTTTTTTTCGATATTTCGCTAGAATTTTCTACGGTTTCTATGGTCTTGGTGATGCGGTCTGGACAAAATTTTGTAGTTTGAAAACATTATTCCTCAGCTAGGTGCAAAATTTCATTCCAATTCGATCAGTAGTTTCGAAACTATCAGGAAAAAAATATTTTGAACGGCCATATTTACTGAACCCCTAGTCTAATTTTGCTCATTGATGAAAGTGACCGCGATATTCGCAATCCAAACCCACCCTGAAAATTTCAAGTTCCTAGGCCTTTCCGTTCGAAAGCTACAATTTTCTATGGCTTCTATGGTTCTGGTCATGCGATGTGGACAAAATTTTGCTTTAATATATCATTCTCGATTAAAAGACAAAATTTCATCTCGATCGAATCCGTAGTTTCGAAATTATCGAGATAACAAAATTTCAAACGACCGTATTTACGGAACCCCTAGTATAATTCTGCTCATTGTTTAACGTGAACGTGACATTTCAGATCCACACCTATCCTGAAAATTCAAGTCCCTAGGCCTTTCCGTTCAAAAGTTATGATTTTCTATGGTTTCTATGGTTCTGGTCATGTGATCTGGAGAAATGTAGCTTGAATATATCATTCTCCATTAGTATACAAAATTTCGTCACGATCGAATCTGTTGTTTTGAAATTATCGAGAAAACTAAATTTCAAACGACCATATTTACGGAACCCCTAGTATAATTTTGCTCATAGATGAACGTGATCACGACATTCGAGATCCACACCTATCCTGAAAATTTCAAGTCCCTAGGCGTTTCCGTTCCAAAGTTACAATTTTCTATGGTTTTTATGGTTCTGGTCATGCGATCTGGACAAAATTTCACATGTAGCTTGAACACCTCATTTTCCATTTGAGTGCACAATTTCATTCCGATCAAATCTGTAGTTTTGGGTAATCAGGGCAACAAAACTTTGAACGGCCATATTTACGGAACTCCTGGTGAAATTCTGCCCATTAACGAACTCAACCGAGGCATTTGGGATCTGAACCTACACTGAAAATTTCAAGTCTCTAGGTTGATCCGTTCGAGAGTAATCGTGTATACGGTCGGACGGACGGACTCGAATTTTCCGACGGATTCGTCATCAGTGAGTGGAACATAGTCGATTGAGACCATTTTCGGCTCAAAATTAAAAAAATACAGACATCGTGACGAAATGATATAGCCCTAGTGTGAGTAGTACGAGCGCTCAAAAATGAGAGCTTCACGAAAAAACTAATCTCATATTCTTGATCTATGGCATCGAATCAATGAAAAATCATCAATAACCCCCATTCCCTACTGTAATAAATATACTCTATTTTTCCACCAAATCCGTTTCACTGGCAAGAATGAATGAAAAATTTAATAAAATGAAACTTAGGTCAGGTTTATGTTATTTCGTTCATAACTTCCTTGGGATCGTTGAAAACCTACAAAATTGGGGTCGTAAAAGTGAAACACAACGTATTCAATCGTACTTACCCCATTTATTTAAATTTTAAAATACATTCGAAATCCTTGAAAATGAGGAAATGAAGCTAGGAAATCGGTAGAAATCAAATTTCACCTCTATTTCTCACACCAAAATCACTTTCTACAATTTTCGACCCAACCAATTTCGACTTCATCCTCGTTGGAATTTTGTCCATAACTTCCAAAATCGATCGAAAAATTCCTCAAATTCCGTAGTTAATAAAGAAGATCGACAATTCGAGAAGAAGATTATTTCTTTTACAAAGTGCACAAACCTCTCCGATACGGTGCTCAACGTGAGAGGAACAGGTTATGGTAAAGGTCGATGGGGATCCTCACATGCGGTTTTCGAGAACATTTCGCTTCCCCAGACATTCATACCTGCATATTATGCCCCGACAGGACGGGCCATAAACATCACCCCAACGTTCTAATTTAGTGAAAATGCATTAAGCGCCCAACCGCTACCGCCGCGCCGTTGCCGGATGTAGGAAATTCTTCCTACAATCAAGTACAACCCAACCTTGGAAATTGGATTTTTTTTTCACTTTTGCTTGTTGAAACTAACCCATTGGCACTCAACCTTGATTCATCCACATTCCGTGAAAAATTCAACTAACCTAAGGTTTTTTTTGAAAAGTTGAATTTTTGGATATTACTTTTTCGTCATTGGAAGGATTGAATGAAGAAAATCTAGTCAATTCGACTAAGAATGACAGTGAAACATTTTATGTATTTCTCGAAAAATAGCGATTGAAATATGGCAACACTGTGCTTACTGACAGGAAAGTTGTGAGGGCAGGTGTTAGGATGATTGCGAGGGAAGAAGATAAGAGAGTTGTCCGTGGTAATCCAATAGCAAGTTTAGAGGATTAGGGGGAAAAAGGAAATTGTTACCAATATTAAGTACTCGTAACAAACCGAAACGTGTCTCTGACAAACGGATTCGGGCGAATTTGAATGCAGCGCCACCAGCTTACGTCAGAACCAACGTTAAAACAATCTAGCCCTGCAGTCCCTCAATTACCATTGGTCGGCCCAAGGTCAAACACGTCAGGATGATAGAGCTGTGCCGGATTGCACAGCAATGTTGGATTGCAGGTTCTTGCAGGAACCAAACGTTAAGTGTTAAAATATAAAATTACATATCCAGCCTGACTGTGATGAAAGAAAACCGCCTATAGGTTCCAAGAAACATAAAACGACAAAGCGAGGTATTACCGTCTTTCCAAATAACCATTCTATAGGCATCCACACATCCACAGCCGATTGTTGTTTATTGAATCGTAAAATTTGAGTCGTAAATTATGGATGTGAGGAGCTAACAGTTATTCTAATGAATTCTCCGGATGAAGAAATAACCTCTGAAGTCGTCGAAACTGCCTTAACGACCTCGGTCGATAGAAGAACCTCACCTGTCTGAGTTATCGAAATCGGTGTTTTTCTCGTTTTTACGACGGAAAAACCCGGGTTTTCCCATTACGACGGGCGTTTCGGAAGTCAGTCGAAGAAGTTGTTGGTGGATTAGAACCGGAGGTGTTCTTGTACAGATGCGATTCGAGAACGGACCCCCCTGTTGCTGTTTTTTTGCTACGAAGGAACTACCGGAAATTCAGCTGTGAGGTGTTTCGGCTTTTCTGGATTAATTTGAGGGCTGAATGAAATCGAGTTTGAGTGTGACAACCGTTGAAAACCATGACAAATGGTAACAATACGACTTGTAACCTTAGTAATAGTACAAGTTATGGAGATGGAATTTTAGTATTATTTTATATTTCCCCCCGCTGTCACCATTTATCATAATTTGTCCGAAAAGAATTTAGTTCGTGCTTCCTGCACGAAGAGGAAGTCTTTCGTTTTACCCTTTCTGTTGAACAGGCATTCAGGAAAGAAAACCCAGAAATTCAACAGAACATATTATATTTACGAAACTGATGGTAAAATGCATACATAAAATCGAGCTATTCATAAACAACAAAAAACATCAAAATAAAAACGTCTATCATTCACTAAGTTTCGCATAGTCATAATTAAATCACACAATTAAACTCCTAAGTTCCCGACTTCATACAAACATACTAATCCAAATGTACGAGGAGGTCAATTAACTCGAATAAATACAATTATTTCCACATTCCTTACATTGGAACACATAAAATCAATTTCGGGTCGAGTTATCAATAATATTGGGGATTACAATAAAAGCATTCACATGTATAGGGGTTAAAACTTTGAACTGAATTTTCCTACCTTGAACTGAAAACCACATAATCCCTTTTTGTACCTACTTGAAAACAAATTCACTCACTCCGAAAGTGACCTTAACCTTTTCATTCCCACTCTCGTGACAAATACGACTTCTAAGTTCACCCAAAACGCAACTTTTTCGACACTTACTTCCACGATCTAACACAGAGTGTTTTGCTAATCCGGACTCTAAAAATTCTCGACTGAAAATACTAAAGCTATTTTCCTACAACGGACTACTACCTCAATTTAAGTCCCTACACCGGCCTCGAACCTAAACTTACAATTCTGTACCTATCTTGGTACCTCCCTGACTTTCAACTACACCGGTCTCTAACCGGAAAACCGACCCCGTACAACTTACTCTTAGTGAGTTCTCTACCAGCGAGCAACCTCCTTAACTCTTCCAGAGTCCCCCAAAGGTAAATTTTTCTCCCTTCAAAAACCTAATTCCTGAGTGGACATTTTTCTCAGTGCCTCTCACTTGGCTTGGGAACACCCACGTTCTTAAATTCTTTCTCCAGAATTTTCCCACAACCAATCGTAGTTGCACATTCTCCCCTTTTCTCGACCTTATCTGGCCCTGTAGTCACAACATCCATCGACTACAATGTATTTGATCCTACTAAATTTTGTTATCTATGTTGCAGGTGTCCCGTCGGTCACCCGGTCCCAAATTAACGTCATCCGTTGATTATACAAAGTTACACAATGTATGCACGAATATACCGACTCTTCTCCGAGATGTGTAACCTAAATATTACAACGTCAGAGGATATCTTTGATCTTCAGACTTGTTTCTGTTCCTCTTCGGATCGGTATTTTTCGAAATATCGAGAAAAAAAAATCAGATAGCAATTAACAAACTCAACCGGCACAAAATAATAACGCTCTTGTTCCTAGAAAAAAAAACCAAATTGAAACCTGAGTTCGTACAAAAAATCCATTATCGTTTACTACACGAGGTACGTCATATCCTTCGTCTTGCAGACGTATTAAATTCATTAACTGCTACTTATGGATGGTGAAGATCCCAATCTGACGCTCTTGAGCCATAATGAGAGGTGGTAAATCTGAGAGATGGGGATAAGCATCATCGCCATCTTACAGAAAGACTGAAGGATATATCCGACGTCAATAATTATAGGGTTTTAGATTAGATGGATAAAAGGTAATGGTCCAAGTTTCATCTTGAAAGCGCCTGGGGGATGTTGGATCTTCGTGGTGGAGTCTCGTCCTCCACATATAATTATGTCATGGGAATAATCTCTTCTAATACAGTCATTTCAGGGAATCCATTTCCACCCCGTCGTTTCCGCTTCACGTGGCACCAGACCGCGTGCGTTTTCCCAATCCACCCATCGGGAATGATTGCGGACAGAAACCCATCTGGTCCGGCCGCCAGAAACCACGAACCCGTATCTATATGCTAACTCGCAAACATATGAAAACGATTCTGGCTGGTTAAATCATTGCAGCTTTACGAGGCCAACCGTGGTGCGGTGGTGCACACGCAGCACATAGATATGGATCGGTGCTCACGGCGAGCTGGCCATCTGAAATTTAAATTAGAGGCCAAAGAACCGGTAACATGTTCATACAAAGGTTTATTATTTACGCATTACTTGGTTCCTCTCTGTGGTTTCCACGAAATATCCAAAAAATGTTCACATTTAAGAATCCACACTTTTGGATGTACCAATTTGAGGTCTTCCATTATGGGAATTGTGCGACCCTGACAAGTGTGGATTTTTAATCCATCAGCTGCATCTTTTGGCTACTGCCAAAACTTATTGCAGTGTCCCTAAAGCGTTCCTACGATTTTCTATGATTTTTCTTACGAAATCTCATTTTTTCGAAAATTTCGACGTTTGCTGCCACGAAACAATATTGCTCAACTGATTGCATATTTCAGATGAGCGTGTTCGACTCATCTTGTAAGGAAAATTTCTAGAGGATACCAGAAAAATTTTTTCAAGAAAATTCAACAAAGAATCAATTAGGTATTCGATATAATAATGAAATAGATGTTATCTTCATAAATCCAGGGTGTGGATTCCGAATATGTATTTGCTCCTCATAAAAAATAATATTTTTGGTTTCTACTACACTGTAAAGCTTAAATTTTTAATTATCCACATTTAATATCCAATAAGTGTGGATTTTTAATGGATTTACGAATTTTAGGTCTTCCTTTATAATAATGGGGCGACTCTGACAAGTGTGAATTTTGATCACTTGGCTGCATCTTTTGGCCTGAAAATATCAAGAAAAGAAAATGTTTGATTCCAGTATTTTTTGGACTTTTGATTTTGCTTTGTTGACATTTTTCGGCTTGTAACCCTCTTCAGAACATAAAACATAAGTCCAGAAGAAAAAAAAAAATCTTCATTGAAGCCCCCTGAGAGCATGCCATTATTCCACCTCCAAAAGTCAAAATTATGATGTGAAAATGACAAAAAAAAAAAACAGGAACAAAGAAACAAAAAAAAACAGTTTTATGATTTTCCCTCACAATCAACTAATTTTTTCGAAAATCTTGACGTTTGCTGTCACGAAACGATAAGGTTTATTGTGAACACAAATGAATATTTGAGATGAGCCTGGTCGGCTCAACTTCAAAAAAAAGTCGATAACGAAACAAATTTTTTTTATATACACATGAAAATTTGGCAAAAATAATTCTTCGATAAAAAATTAATTGGAGGATGTGGATTTCGAATATTTACTTGCTTCCCATGAAAAGTTATTTTTTTGGTGGCTACTGCCCTTTGAAGCTTAAATTTTTAACTATCCACATTTTTGGACGAACAAATTTGACGTTCCCTTATCGAAATGGAGTGACCCTGATGAGTGTGGATTTTTTATCACTTGTCTGTTGACTATGGAAAAATATTATTTTGTGTCCAGACATGACAAATCTCAAGAAGATTGAAGAACAAAATTTTTTCACTGCAAAATTTTGCACTCCAATTGTGCAAAAAATTAATGATTGGATGGTATAGAGAGGAAGAATATGTTATCTGTTTAACTCGTGGGTTTGAATTACGAATATTTATTCGCCGCTTTCTATCACAAATGAATCTTCTGATAGCTACAGAAGTTTGAAGTCGAAAATTTCAATAATCAACATTTTTAGATGTCAAAATTCAAGTTTTCTTTTATGACATCAGGTAGATCTTTTGAGTCCGGTTTTTTTTTTCATTCCTCTGCTCCTCTTTATCATAGAAGAAAATAATCACCAAGTTTCAAAAGCTTTTTTACAAAATTCAAATAATTTTTCTGGTTACTTCGAAGTTGAAAGTTTTGGAAATGTACAAATTTGAAGTTTTCTATATGGAGATAGTGTGTGTGGATGATGATGTGAATTTCTTCTATTTATATGCTTTCCCCCATTAACTAGATATAAATTGAACGAAATTTTTTTTATAAAAAAATTTTTTAAAATTCGAAAGAAAACTACTTTCTGTATTTTGAGAAAAAATAAATGTTATCTATATGATTCAGAGCGTATGAGTTCGAAAGATCAACTCGCTTCCCACGAAAATTTATTTTTCTGGGTGCTACCTTGAAACAATTAAAAAATCCACACTTTTGGTGGAATGTATGAATTCAAAGTTGTTCTTTATGGAAATGGACCGACCCCGACAAGTGTGGATCTTTAATCACTTGGCTTTGGCTGACACTAAAAAATATCGCAGCGCTTCTAGAGCATTCCTAAAAAGTTTTATGATTTTTCCTTACAAAGCAACTAATTTGTTCGAAAAAAAAATACTTTCTCCATATTTGAAGATATAGATGTCATCTATATAATTTGAGCCTACGGATTCGGAATATGAACTCGCTTCTCACGAAAAATAATTTTCCTGGTTGCTACCGTAAAATTTACGAAAATCCACACTTTTGGATGTACGAATTTAGGATTGTCCTTTATGGAAATGAACCGACCCTGACAAGTGTGGATTTTTAATCACTATGCTGCTTTTTTATTTAACGCCAAAAATTATTGCAGTGCTTCTAGAGCGTTCCTAGAGAGTTTTATGATTTTTCCTTACAAAACAATAAATTATTCATTATTAAGAAATATCTATGAAATTTGAGCGGTTGGATTCGGAATAGGAATACGCTCCTCACGAAAAACTATTTTTCAGATCGCTAGTGCACTTTGGAGTCGAAAGTTTAATGAATCCATTTTTTATCATATGAAAATGGACGGACTTATTTCCCTGGTCTGTTGTATTTGGCTGTAAAAAGGAATAATTGCAGTGTTTCTTTAGCGTTCCTATAATATTTCCGAAATTTGTTTGGCAAAGAACGCTTCTTTTCGAAAACGTCAACGTATGCTGCCATGAAAGGTCTGTGTGGGAAATTTGGCAAAAAATAAAAAGACCTTTTTAATTTGGTCGCTAGTCATAAGAAAGTTCCTAAGATCGCATATGTCTTACATAGCAACTCGAAGAATTGAATTATTGATGATACTCACACTAACCTGTACCAATCTTCTCAAGGAAGTGTTTTCAATCCAAGCACATTGAGATCAGAAGTGCCCGAGGAGGAGAGCGTCCATAACCGTCACCTGGCTTTCGTTTCCTCGCCAGAAATAATCGAGAAGCAATCAAATGTCCTAAACGTGTAAATAAACATAACGGATACTGAAATATCGCCAACAAGACGTTTCGGCGATAGCCATTACCACAAACTGGTCTCCACAACTTTTGATTTTATGCTAAACGGGAGGGTTCAGTGAGCTCGATGAAAAACAGAAAACGTCTCAAATTCGATCATCGGAAGAAATATCAACAATGTTTGCCAGATGAAGATGCACGTCCTCCATCCTCGAATTACCAAGGCATTTTAATGGTCGGCGATCTCATTATTAACCGTGTGTATTTAACTGGTCGTGTCGTCATGTCCCTCCACCAGGTGTTCTCGACTTATTAGCGAAATATTTCGCACTTGTCTGACAGGAAGTCGATGAACCTCGGAGGCTAAACAGCATAACCCACGGGTGGCATGAGGAATCGTCTGCGTTTCGTTGAATATTCAAGAGGTTTGAGCAAAACTGTGGTTCCGGATGGACATGTGTTAACGGACACTCCGAAGAGCGTGTTCAGAATCGCCTTCAAATAAAAAAGCGCATCTATGTCTCAAGTGTGGCCTTGTTGTCGAAACTGTGGATAATAATAAAAATGACGCCCTCATTAGAAATCTTAGAGTTGTGCAGGTTTCTTTTTATGGGCATCCAGCCTACTAATCGAGAACCCACCATAAATAATTTTCGTCCGTTCACTTCTCACAGAATGACTAACGTTTTTTCTTCTTCATCATCAAACGCCCACGACGTGGGGCCATTGTTTTCCCTGGCCAATTTCTCGAGCCGCTTATTTTTTTTATCCGGCAAATCGCCCGTGATTTCTGGTCTACGAAATTAAGTACACGTATTATCTCGAGGATATTTCATTAACTCCTTTCTTCTTGGATACCGATGGAAGTTTCGGATCTAACAGTTAGTGCCCGGAGTAATGACAGGGCAGGATCGGACTTTACACATGGGTAACACGAATGAACGTAGCAATTGGATTTTTATAGAATAATCGAAGGCTTCTCTTCAACTTTCCGCATTTAAGGTTGTCCTTTATGGAAATTGATCGACCCTGAATGTGGATTCTTAATCACTTGGCAGCATCCTCTGACCAACGAAAAGAATTATTGCAGTGTTTCTACAGCGTTCCTGGAAAGTTTTATGATTTTTCCTCACAACCCTACTCATTTTTTACGAAGAAAAGTTACTTCCTCCATTTTGAGGAGAAATACATGTTATCTATAAAATTTGAGATAATGAATTCACAATATGAACACGCTCCTCACGAAAAATAATTTTGCAGGTTGTAACCGAGAAAAATCCAGGATTTACGGATTTAAGGTTGTCCTTCATGGAAATTGATCGACCCTGACAAGTGTGGATTTTTAATCACTTGGCTGCATCCTCTGACCAACGCAAATATCTATTGCAGTGTTTCTAGAGCATTCTTTGAAAGTTTTATGATTTTTCTTCACAAAACAACTCATTTTTTTTCGAAAAAAAATAATACTTTCTCCATTTTGGGAAGGAATACATGTTATCTATATAATTCGAGTGTCACATTCGAAATATGAACACGCTTCTCACGAAAAAAAATTTGCAGGTTGTTACCGAGAAACATTTCAAAATCCACACTTTTGGATGTACGGATTTAAGGTTGTCCTTTATGGAAATTGACGGACCCTGAGTAGTGTGGATTTTTAATCACTTGGCTGCATCCTTTGACCAACGCAAAAAATTATTGCAGTGCTTCTAGAAAGTTCCTAGGAAGTTTTATGATTTTTCCTCACAAAACAACTAATTTTTTCGAAAAAAAAATTACTTTCTCCACTCTGAGCATTATACGTTGAATATATATTTTGAGCGTAGGAATTCGAGATATGAACACGCTTTCCACGAAAAATATTTTTTCTGGTTGCTACCGCGAAACATTTAAAAATCCACATTCTGTGATGTACGAATTTCTTCCTCTTCAATTTCTTTAACTTTTCAAAAAATTTTTTTTCTGAAACTCTGATCTATCATATTCGATGGGGAATTTACGAGAAAAGATTTCTCTGAGCCTGAGGGTATTGGTTAATGGTTCTTATTGTACCATTCTTCATTTGGAACTTTTGTATGTCAGTCAGTAATATTGGATGTTCCTCGATGGTATTTTCGTCTATACCAAATGAATTTGCAACTCATCGTTCGATAATTATTGTGCAGTAGCTTCGTAATTTCAACATCGAGTCATTGATTGAAAATATTCAAAGAATTTTTTTCAGAAGTTATTTGAACTCCTTCCATCGAAGTACCAACACTTTTGGTACGAAAATTTCCTGCACCATCATTGATTCGAACCAATCCGGAGGTCAAATCAATCTGCGGTTCTAACTGTAAATTTATTTGAACATCTCGACGGCTTCTCTAGCCCTGAGCAATTTTTTTTTTCAACCACGTTAATTCGATAATTTTTCTACCTTGTGTGAATTTTCGATTGTAAATATTTAAACGTTACCACGTAGCCCGAAAACATTCAATCAACTCTTCAGGAGATCGAGAGAATTCCATTAACGATCTTTTTTCGACTCTTTATTATACAGGATGAGATCATGCGATTTTATTTTTAACTCTACAGGGACGTACGACCGGAAAATCTCAAGGAATTGTTTGGAATGAGGCAATTCCGTTTGATGGAATGACGCGAAAGAAAGATTGATGATTCGTTGATTACAACATGCTCCTATAATATGATAAAAATTAGGAGGAGGTAATAATGAACTTCACAAGTCGTTTAATCTCAAATTGTTATATTTCCGCGATGACAATTTTTTGCCTTCGATTCTGCACTTCGTCAAGGTCGGTCCATTTCCATAAAGGACAATCTTGAATCCGTACATCAAGAAGTGTGGATTTTTTAAAATTTCGCGGTAGAAACCAGGAAAATTATTTTTTTGTGAGAAGCGAGTTTATATTCCGAATCCGTAGGCTCAAATTATATAGATGATATGTGTTTCTTCTCAAAATGGAGGAAGTAATTTGTTTTTTCGAAAAAAGTAGTTGTTTTGTAAGGAAAAAATCATAAAACTTTCTAGGAACGCTCTAGAAGCACTTCAATAATTTTTTGCGTCAAACAAAGGATGCAGCTTGGTGATTAAAAATCCACACTTGTCAAGGTCGGTCCATTTCCATAAAAGACAATCTTAAATTAGTACATCAGAAAGTGTGGATTTTTTAAAATTCCGCGGCAGCAACCAGGAAAATTATTTTTCGTGAGAAGCGAGTTTATATTCCGAAACCGTATGCTCAAATTATATAGATGACATGTATTTCTTCTAAAAATGGAGGAAATAAATTTTTTTCGTAAAACTTTTTGGGAACGTTCTAGAAACACTGCAATAATTTTTGACGTTAAACAAAGGATGCAGCTAAGTGATTAAAAATCCAAGTCAAGGCCGGTCCATTTTCATAAAGGACAATCTTAAATTCGTACATCCAAAAGTGTGGATCTTTTAAAATTCCGCGACAGCAACCAGGAAAATTATTTTTCGTGAGAAGCGAGTTTATATTCCGAATGCGTATGCTCAAATCATATAGGTGACATGTATTTCCTCTCAAAATGGAGGAATTACATTGTTTTCGAAAAAGTAGTTGATTTGTGAGGAAAAATCATAAAAATTTCTAGGAACACTGTAGAAGCCCTGCAATAATTTTTGGCGTTAAACAAAAAATGCAGATGAGTCATTAAAAATCCACACTTGTCAGGGGCGGTCGTACCTTCAGAAATGTGGATTTTTAAAAATTTGGCTCAAATTATATATATAACATGTATTCCCTCTGAAGATGAAGAAAGTAATTTTTTTTTTCGAAAAAAGTAGTTGAAGATGTGAATTGTTGTATTCCTTAACACCTTCTCAAAAAGCATCCGCTGTCACCAGGGCCGTTTCTTTAAATGAAAAGAACTCCGGAAACTTCTTATGTATGAGGGTTGATGGGTGAAATCCGAGGTGAAATCCAAAAGTTAATACAGAGGGATTGAACATTTTCTTTAGTCCTCGATCTATTCCAAACATTATCACAACTATGATGATACGCGTTGAAATCGACAAAATCAGAATGGATGCAGTAATGAACGAGCTCATGTTTACAAAACGACGCGGAATGAAAAATGGCACTCCTCACGTTTCGAATGGAAATCAACAGCAGTTTCAGCGTAGTGTAGGACCGAAGAATTGCCTCAACCGCTTTTTTTCCAATTCAAATATTGTTTCTCGCCGTTTTGCAAACATCGATCGTGCGATTTTCGAACGAGCGCGCCGCACGGGTTAATTAAAAAAAAGTTGATGGGCCAGGCTGCGGATTTCCGTTGCGGACATGGATAAACCGAAAAAGTCTCTGTTTGAGGGGCGATTCTTGAAATATCCGATAAAATATATATAATTACATAATGCCAACCCTGTATATCTCTATCTAATGTTCATTCTGGATACATATTTTTATGTATAATTTCGATTACTCATTCGATTTTGCCAATGACGCACATTTCAGGTGTTATTTGTTTGTTGCATTCCTTCTGGAACTCTTAGATAAGATGATACCTCTGAAGACGAATCAGTCGTCAATAAAAATTAAATTAGTTTCTTCTATACTGTATGATAGACAGGTCGGATAATCGTCCGTTTTGATAAATAAAGTTGACTTTTCATTCGAAAAATATAATTATATGTACGTATATGTAAGAGCTGATGAAATTTCTCGAATCTTTGTCGATAGGTTCTCACGAAAATGAATCGGCCGTTAAGGCCGACTCGGACGCGATATGTTTCTGCTTCGAGATCGACTCCGATTGATAGGACCGGCAAGAAACCGCTGAACGCATACGCGACTTGCATACGAACGACTCGAGTGTCGTTGTTCGAGGAACATCTGAATAATTCAATTAAACCGCAAGAATTTCATAAATGGGAATATTTCGAATTGCTTCATCGGCTCTCTACGAGACCCGACTGACAATTAGCGGGCGCCCTCGCGGATGATGCTGGAAAAGTGAGATGATTCATTATCGGCCATCGGAATCGGATACCGTAGTTCATTAGAGGAGGGCAAAAAATTATTTTCTCGATACGTGATCGCGGATTCTTAATGAATGTGGAAATGTAGAAGGGTTGGTATGCATTCACAATCATGATAATCCAGGGATCGAAATTTGAAAGTTCACCTCGTTAGAGTAGTGGCCCAGCCTTCTATAACTCCGAGCCGTGCGCAAAGAATTGGCAAAATAATATGTTTTCGAGGTTGCGCAATCTGATGGAAATAAAATCGTAGCTATATCTGAAAATTTTAATTTTTTCAACTGGAAAATGGAATTTTTCGAACTTTCAATCCTTCATATCTCGACTTCTGCTCGTCTATCTATTATAATTTTTTATATAGAGGTTATAGAACCAATTGAGTAGATTCCAAAAAACCACTAGGTAGACTATTTATAGTAATATTTGCGCCAGTATAGTCTTTCAAAGGCAACTCGAAAATGAAATAACAAATAATATCATTTTGTTGATATTAAATTTTTAATTTTTTTGAATACTTTTTTCAATGTCTTAATAGACATTTATCAACTCCTATTGAATAATATATTCATTATTCAACTACTTTTGAGCTATTAATAGTATCTGTAAACAAACACAGTGCTCACTGCTATAACTCCCTGTCTCTGTGCTTCTGAACAAGCCGATTGGCCGAAAGGAAACCGTCCATAATTGGTATTGAAGGGAGGTTACTTGAATAATTTAGAAATTTTTTCAAATTTAGTTGATACCTTATTATTTTTTTGAATGTTTTGCTGAAAAAGATGAATTCAGATAGTGGAGATGAATTATTATGTACATTTCCAGAAATAAGACAATCAGCCAATGTTAGCAATGCATTTATTGCCCGAGAAATCCTAAAACAAATATAAAGGTGTATACAACAATTTTCATTGTTCAATAATGCATTGTTATAGGTAACTATTAAGATTTTTAAATTAAGTTCTTTCTTTGTACTTGTTTCTTAGTATTTATTGTTATAGTCGTAGATATAGTATTCAACCTGCTGTAATGGTCATAACTCACTTGATGAATTACAGCACTCGCCTTCGGCTCGTGCTGCAAACTCCACCTGCGTGAGTTACGACCTATATTACCGCTCGTTAAATAATATACTATTTTCCCTCCTCCATCGATTACCTACCAATATCTTCTTCTTTTCTGCCATCGAGTTCGCCTAGCCTTAGCCTCGATCCATTTTGAACTATACAGTGTATGCGCTCCATAACTCCCCTTAATGGCGCATCTTGTTCGAGAGGAGCGGCAATAAAGCGTCGATTTCGCCGGCGAATCCAACAGATGCGCTTTTTATTAAGACGTAAAGCTCACATATTATTACGTGGCCTTAATGGGTGGCCCTCACGTAGATGGTCATGGCGTACCTCGTCGATTATCGCGGGGGGAAAACGCGGAAGTGATTCACCTTCCTCCGGAAAATATCCCTCATCTTGTTTCGAAAAAATTCAAAGACGAAAAAGCCTTGAGATGACTGTATTTATCTCGAAGGGGTCCTTAACTTGTAATGAACTCATAATTACTGGGATTGATACTTTCATGTCATTAGACACAGATGGAACTGTATCAAGGACTAGACGAAGTTGTAAGACATACATTGTTGATTCAGCTTCATCAAATGGAATTGATTGCAATTTATTGTTTGTTTTATGTCCCATATCAAGGATGTAGATTGATACGTTTGATTATCCATAGTAAATGCCAATTTAACCATATATTAACATTAGGTTGGATAACGTCGTCACATTGAAATTAATTTACAACGTTGATTCAACGTTTGATTACTGAATATTCCGGAAAATGGCCAGATTTTCTGATTAATTCCACCTCTATGATCACAGGATAGTTAATAGCAAGGAAGTGTGAAAAATACCCCTAAATAATTACATCGACTGTAACTGTCACAGACAATGTGATTAAATTGCAATTATGTATAATGGCTGGACGTATATTGGGTAATTGAAGTAGATAATATAATGGATTAATTTATTGTGTTTCATTACTTTATTCAAGTCAAACTGGATATTTCGAGAAATGACTGGATTTTCTGAATAATACTACCTAAATAATCACTCTGTCTGAAAATTGTTCTATACATATAAAATAGCTAGAGAGTATGAATAATATCCCCAATTATCACTTAGGCTGTTACTGCTACAGACAATGTGATTAAATGGCAATTATACATATTAACTGGACATTACGTATAATGAGTCAATGAAGTAGATAATATAATGAATTAATTTATTGTGTTTCATTACTTTATTCAAGTCATACTGGATATTTCGAAAAATGACTAGATTTTCTGAATGATTCTACCTACATAATCACTTTGTCTGAAAATTGTTCTATACAAATAAACAAGCTAGAGAGTATGAGTAATATCCCCAATTATCACTTAGGCTGTTACTGCTACAGACAATGTGATTAAATGGCAATTATACATATTAACTGGACATTACATATATACTTTATTCAAGTCATACTGGATATTTCGAAAAATGACTAGATTTTCTGAATAATTCTACCTAAATAATCACTTTGTCTTGAAATTGTTCTATACAAATAAACAAGCTAGAGAGTATGAATAATATCCCCAATTATCACTTAGGCTGTTACTGCTACAGACAATGTGATTAAATGGCAATTATACATATTAACTGGACATTACGTATAATGAGTCAATGAAGTAGATAATATAATGAATTAATTTATTGTGTTTCATTACTTTATTCAAGTCATACTGGATATTTCGAAAAATGACTAGATTTTCTGAATGATTCTACCTAAATAATCACTTTGTCTGAAAATTGTTCTATACAAATAAACAAGCTAGAGAGTATGAGTAATATCCCCAATTATCACTTAGGCTGTTACTGCTACAGACAATGTGATTAAATGGCAATTATACATATTAACTGGACATTACATATAATAAGTCAATGAAGTAGGTAATAAAAGGAATTAATTTATTGTGTTTAATTACTTTATTCAAGTCATACTGGATATTTCGAAAAATGACTAGATTTTCTGAATAATTCTACCTAAATAATCACTCTGTCTGAAAATTGTTCTATACAAATAAAAAAGCTAGAGAGTATGAGTAATATCCCCAATTATCACTTAGGCTGTTACTGCTACAGACAATGTGATTAAATGGCAATTATACATATTAACTGGACATTACATATAATAAGTCAATGAAGTAGGTGATATAAGGAATTAATTTATTGTGTTTGATTACTTTATTCAAGTCATACTGGATATTTCGAAAAATGACTAGATTTTCTGAATAATCCTACCTAAATAATCACTCTGTCTGAAAATTGTTCTATACATATAAAATAGCTAGAGAGTATGAATAATATCCCCCATTATCACTTGGGCTGTTACTGCTACATACAATGTGATTAAATGGCAATTATACATATTAACTGGACATTACGTATAATGCGTCAATGAAGTAGATAATGAAATGGAATAATTTATTGTGTTTCATTACTTTATTCGAGACATACTGGATATTTCGAGAAATGACTAGATGTTCTGATTAATTTTAGCTTAATAATCACTCTATATGAAAATTGTTCCATGCATATATAATAGCTAGAGAGTATGAATAATATCCCCAATAATCATTTGGGCTGTTACTGCTACAGACAATGTGATTAAATGGTAATTATACATATTAACTGGACATAACGTATAACGAGTCAATGAAGTAGATAATATAATGAATTACTTTATTGTGTTTCATTACTTTATTCAAGTCATACTGGATATTTCGAAAAATGACTAGGTTTTCTGAATAATTCTACCTAAATAATCACTTTGTCTGAAAATTGTTCTATACAAATGAACAAGCTAGAGAGTATGAGTAATATCCCCAATTATCACTTAGGCTGTTACTGCTACAGACAATGTGATTAAATGGCAATTATACATATTAACTGGACATTACGTATAATGAGTCAATGAAGTAGATAATATAATGAATTAATTTATTGTGTTTCATTACTTTATTCAAGTCATACTGGATATTTCGAAAAATGACTAGATTTTCTGAATAAATCTACCTAAATAATCACTCTGTCTGAAAATTGTTCTATACAAAAAAAAAGCTAGAGAGTATGAATAATATCACCAATATCACTTGGGCTGTTAGTGCTACAGACAATGTGATTAATTAGCAATTATACATATTAACTGGACATTACGTATAATGAGTCAATTAAGTAGATAATGAAATGGAATAATTTATTGTGTTTCATTACTTCATTCGAGTCATACTGGATATTTCGAGAAATGACTAGATTTTCTGAATAATTTTAGCTTAATAATCACACTATATGAAAATTGTTCCATACATATATAATAGCTAGAGAGTATGAATAATATCCCCAATAATCATTTGGGCTGTTACTGCTATAGACAATGTGATTAAATGGTAATTATACATATTAACTGGACATTTACGTATGATGAATCAATGAAGTAGATAATATAATGAATTACTTCATTGTGTTTCATTACTTTATTCGAGTCATACTGGATATTTAAAAAAATTGCTAGATTTTTTCACTAATTTCACTTAAATAATCACTCCTTCTAAGAATAGCTCTATAGCTAGATAGTATGAATAATATCCAGAATGATCACTTGGGCTGTAACTGCTTCAGACAATGTGATCAAATGGCAAATATACATATTAATTGGACATTGTGTATAATGAGTAAATGAAGAAGTTTGTATAATACATTGATTCATTTCGTTCTATTACTTCATCCAAGTCACACTAGATATTTCAAAAAATGGCTGGATTTTTTGATTAATTCATCTTCGACAACCGCTCTTTCTTAATTAGATGGTTTCCATATAAAATGGCTGGTTTATATGAATATATCTACATTAATCACTTTCGCTGTAACAATTATATTGATGGAAATAAATATTTTCGAAGATTCTCTAGGAAGATATCCACTTGTGTTGAATTCAACCGATATAAAAGAACAAAGTTGCAATAAAGGAAACGACATAATTCAACAGGGCTGCTAACATCCTCTCTCCAAATGCCATCACGCCGCCCTCAACAACCCATCCAGCCTCCTCAAGACTTATTCTCCAGAAATTCGATCTGCACCTAGACAGTCGTCCAGTTTAGAGTGCATCCAGTATCGACAACGCGAAACAAGTGAGATATCACGGTTGCGGAAACTGTCCTGAAAGAAATACGTCCTGACATTTGAACCAACTCAACACTCAACAGAGAGATGCAGCGTCCACAAAGGAGATACGAGCTTACGGGAACGATCATTGTGGTGGCTTGTGATTCCATTAAATGGAATGGCATAAGGTAACACGAATGAATGCCGGGCTCTGGGTTCGTATACAACAACATCTAGATGTAAAGATCACACGAGAAATTGACAGTGGCGTGCGGTGGGAAGTCTATGAGAGGGTGTTGCCTGAATTGCTCGGTAATATAATTCTCAATAAGACAGGAAATTTCGTTATCGGTGAAATCTTGGATACTATCTGAATAATGTGGTCGATGGCCTATTGGTCACAAAAGATTGGTATGTTGGAAATCAAATCAAAGTTATTCAGGTAATTCGTATATAGAGTTGTCTGAATGAGACACGTAAGCTAAAGTTACCTTTTTCCTCTTCTATAGGCTTTCGAACCGCGGCGTCTCGTGGATCGAAAACTGTCGAATTTTCATCACAAAGGACGCGAGGTCTCCTTAAAGTAAATCCAGCCCAATCCCACCTCCGGTTTAAGCAAGAACTCGATATGAAAGGTTTGGTTGCAACGTTTGCACCAAGAAGGTTTTGGACCTTTGGAATTCCCCTGGGCTTCGTGTTTGTTTCAGGGAGAAGATGAAGCATCTTTTCTTTCCCCTCCTCAGTCGTACCCACCCAGATGGTTCCGCCACTGTGTCCTCAATCTCTCCGAACCCGTTCGAAACACAAGACACTATCGCAATTCAAAGTCGGAGGAGGGGATCGATATCGCATTAAATATCGCGGCGTGCCATGGCAAAGAACGAAAGTATCCCTCCTCGATCCGGGGAGAGAGGGAGGAGAATGGGAGACCCCTCAACGAGCCAATTTCTGTTTGTTCGCGCGCGTTTATCGCAGGATTGAGCAATGTTTATGTTTCGTAGGCACTGGAAATGTCAAAAGCGGGACCTCGGGCGCGTCTTTCCCTATAAAATTTTCTCCAGGCTTTTCCGGGCTGACAGCTGGAAATATATCGGTATATTGACATCCGTTCCGGGGGATTTTCTCGTGTTCTTCAATTTGTATTCGACGCGACGACGATCTATCGATGTTCCCGGGGAGGGAGAGGCGGGAAACTGTCGATTTGGTGTCCGGGAAAGGTGTTCGGGAAATTAGATGTTTTTCCTCGTGACGCTTCACGACGTCTCCTGAAAAAGTATAGTTCCAACTTCCGCATCGTCGCTTCAAAATTGGCGAGAAGTGGTCGCCGAAAGGTCAGCGAAGCATGGCATATTTCTTGTGCGAGCAGACTGTCCCAGGAGGAACGATGGCATTGCGAGGACCTTGACTGCATACAAATTAAATCTTCACTCGTATATGGCGTTTCCGCCTCGTTTATAGGACTTCATGCATGAACTCACTGGAAAAAACAACACGCGTTAATTTCACTATTGTTCATTGTTGCGGGATAAAGGAGCCACACGCGTAACGACCCCACTTTTCAAGACAAACTTTTTTTCATCAACTATGCTCAATGGATTTCTAGTAGAAATAGTAAAGCTCCCTTACATGATCCTTCAGGGTATGTCCCCCTTTAGCGTAAAAAGACGAGGAGGAAAATTAGTCGCTTCTTTATCAACATCAAGGAGTCGTCGACGTCTGAATGACGACTGACTCGGCAAACATTTAAGAATTATTTCAGTGTATTGTACTTCACGTTAGGAGAAAGGGCAACATTCTGGTTGTTCTCTTGGAATGGCAGAGGTTTTTCTGGTTCCCATTCGCACGAGGCTTGCATTGAATTATATTTCTGCGAAAGCTGCTGTTTTTTTTAGACTTGGTGGAGGTGTTTGATAGTTAGACAGCAAAAATAAAAAAAAAGTTTGAGCAGGAATGACTTCTAATTCTACGCCAGAGCGGTCACCCATCCAAGCACTGAACCCGCCCAACGCTGCTTGGCTGAAATTCGTTTTGACAATTGATGTCATTTTTTTCGTAATCGTAACTTCAAGAGATGGAATTCCAGAATTATATGGAATACCTATAATAAAATCCTCAGAGATTTTTCCTTTTTTTTTAAATCTGTGTATTCTACTATATTTCAACAAATTTCTCGTAAAATCCTGGAAATCTTGAGAAAACTCGATTAGAAAGACAAAATACGTCCAAGAAACTACCATAAATAGATATAGTTCCGAGAAATCCGAAATCCGTTTCACTAGCTGAAATGAATGAAAAAAATCAGAAAATGAAATTCATGACAGGTTGATGGAATTACGTTCATAATATTCTCGAGATCTTTGAGAACCTACAAAAGTGGGGTGGTAAAGTTGAAAGGCATGTTTACCTCATTTCAGAGCCCATCGGGAACTTTTCTTTGTATTAGGAACGTATTTTTCCAGAAGATCTAGGTGGCTGTCTAATTTTAACGAATTATAAAATTTACCTCAAACCTTGAAAACATAAAAATTTCAATTCTGTCGACAAATTATTGATGTATTCATTCTTCTCTTATAACTTAAATATTATTAGTGTAGAAGTTTGCTCATAATTTTCTTGAAAACATCGATAATCTATAAGAGTATTATGGAAAAATTGCAAGAAAATCTATGTAATCGTATTCACCTCATTCCAGACCCAAATGTGTTATTTTCTTCAAATTATGAACGTATTTTTCTAAATTTTCCAATAAGCTGTGGAATTTTGACGAATTATAAAATGTATCTTAAATCTTTGAAAAAAAAAATTCACTTCTTTCGACGAATTATTAATTTATGTTTCTCTTCATTCCTCTTTCATAACTTACATATTATAAAGTCAGATCTTTGCTCGTAACTTTCTTAAAAACGTCGAAAACCTATGAGAGTTGTGGAAAAATTGCAAGAAAATCTATTTAATCGTATTTACCTCATTTCAGACCCAAATGGTCTATTTCCTTTGAAATATGACTTTTTTTTCCTAGATTTTCCAGATACCTGTCAAATTTTGACGAATTATGAAATTTATCTCTTCTTGGTAATATAAAAATTTAATTTCTTCCGACGAATTATTAATGTATGTTTCTATTCATTCCTCTTCCATAACTTACATATTATAAAGTTAGAACTTTGCTCATAACTTTCTTAAAAACGTCGAAAACCTATAAGAGTTGTGAAAAGAAAATCTATGTAATCGTATTTACCTCATTTCAGACCCAAATGGGCTATTTCCTTTGAATTATGACCGTATTTTTCTAGATTTTTCAGATATCTGTCAAATTTTGACGAATTATAAAATGTATTTCAAACCCTTGAAAATATAAAAATTTCATTTCCTTCGACAAATTATTAATGTATGTTTCTATTCATTCCTCTTTCAAAAACGTCGAAACCTATAGAAGTGTTGTGGAAAAATTGCAATAAAATCTTCTTTAATCGTTTTTACCTCATGTCATACCCAAAAGGGCTATTTTCTTCGAATTACGACCGTATTTTTCTAGATTCTCCAGATATCTGTCGAATTTTGACGAATTATGGAATTCATTATAAAACTTCACTTCTTTCGCCGGATTATGAAAGTATGTTATTTTTTCATTTCTCTATAAGAGTGTTGTGGAAAAATTGCAACAAAATCTATTAAATCGTATTTACCTCATTTCAGACCCAAATGGGCTAGTTTCTCCAAATTATGACCTTTTTTTCTAGATTTTACAGATATCTGTGACTTATTGACGAATTATAAAATTTATCAATCCTTGAAAATATAAAAACTTCACTTCTTTCGACAAATTATTAATGTATGTTTTTATTCATTCCTCTCTCATAACTTACATGTTATTAAGGTAGAACTTTGCTCATAACTTTCTCAAAAACGTCGATAACATATAAGAGAGTTGTGGAAAAATTGAAAAAAAATCTATTTAATCGGTCTTGACTCATTTCAGACCCAAAAGGGCTATTTTCTTCGAATTACGACCGTATTTTTCTAGATTCTCCAGATATCTGTCGAATTTTGACGAATTATGAAATTTATTTTAAAACTTCACTTATTTCGACGAATAATGAAAGTATGTTATTTTTTCATTTCTCTATAAGAGTGTTGTGGAAGAATTGCAACAAAATCTATTAAATCGTATTTACCTCATTTCAGACCCAAATGGGCTAGTTTCTCCAAATTATGACCTTTTTTTCTAGATTTCACAGATATCTGTCAAATTTTGACGAATTATAAAATTTATCAATCCTTGAAAATATAAAAACTTCACTTCTTTCGAATTATTAATGTATGTTTTTATTCATTCCTCTCTCATAACTTACATGTTATTAAGGTAGAACTTTGCTCATAACTTTCTCAAAAACGTCGATAACATATAAGAGAGTTGTGGAAAAATTGAAAAAAAATCTATTTAATCGGTCTTGACTCATTTCAGACCCAAAAGGGCTATTTTCTTCGAATTACGACCGTATTTTTCTAGATTCTCCAGATATCTGTCGAATTTTGACGAATTATGAAATTTATTTTAAAACTTCACTTATTTCGACGAATAATGAAAGTATGTTATTTTTTCATTTCTCTATAAGAGTGTTGTGGAAAAATTGCAACAAAATCTATTAAATCGTATTTACCTCATTTCAGACCCAAATGGGCTAGTTTCTCCAAATTATGACCTTTTTTTCTAGATTTTACAGATATCTGTCAAATTTTGACGAATTATAAAATTTATCAATCCTTGAAAATATAAAAACTTCACTTTTTTCGACGAATTATTGATGTATGTTTCTATTTATTCCTCTCTTATAACTTACATGTTATTGAGATAGAACTCTGCTCATAACTTTCTCAAAAACGTCGATAGCATATAAGAGAGTTGTGGAAAAATTGCAAAAAAATCTATTTAATCGGTCTTGACTAATTTCAGACCCAAAAGGGCTATTTTCTTCGAATTACGACCGTATTCTTCTAGATTCTCCAGATATCTGTCGAATTTTGACGAATTATGAAATTTATTATAAAACTTCACTTCTTTCGACGAATTATGAAAGTATGTTATTTTTTCATTTCTCTATAAGAGTGTTGTGGAAAAATTGCAACAAAATCTATTGAATCGTATTCACCTCATTTCAGACCCAAATGGGCTAGTTTCTCCAAATTATGACCTTTTTTTCTAGATTTTACAGATATCTGTCAAATATTGACGAATTATAAAATTTATCATTCCTTGAAAATATAAAAACTTCACTTTTTTCGACGAATTATTAATGTATTTTTCTATTTATTCCTCTCTCATAACTTACATGTTATTGAGGTAGAACTTTGCTCATAACTTTCTCAAAAACGTAGATAACATATAAGAGAGTTGTGGAAAAATTGCAAAAAAATCTATTTAATTGTCTTGACTCATTTCAGACCGAAAAGGGCTATTTTCTTCGAATTACGACCGTATTTTTCTAGATTCTCCAGATATCTGTCGAATTTTGACGAATTATGAAATTTATTTTAAAACTTCACTTCTTTCGACGAATTATGAGAGTTTGTTATCTTTTCATTTCTCTATAAGAGTGTTGTGGAAAAATTGCAACAAAATCTATTAAATCGTATTTACCTCATTTCAGACCCAAATGGGCTAGTTTCTCCAAATTATGACCTTTTTCTCTAGATTTTACAGATATCTGTCAAATTTTGATGAATAAAATTTATCAATCCTTGAAAATATAAATACTTCACTTCTTTCGACGAATTATTAATGTATGTTTCTATTCATTCCTCTCTCATAACTTACATGTTATTAAGGTAGAACTTTGTTCATAACTTTCTCAGAAACGTCGATAACATATAAGAGAGTTGTGGAAAAATTGCAAGAAAATCTATTTAATCGTATTTACCTCATTTCAGACCCAAATGGACTATTTTCTTTGAATTATGACTTTTTTTTTCTAGATTTTCCAGAATCTTTGAAAAAAAAAATTTACTTCTTTCGACGAATTATTAATGTATGTTTCTCTTCATTCCTCTTTCATAACTTACATATTATAAAGTTAGAACTTTGCTCGTAACTTTCTTAAAAACGTCGAAAACCTATAAGAGTATTGTGGAAAAATTGCAAAAAAATCTATTCAATCGTATTTACCTCATTTCTGACCCAGATGAGCTATTTTCTCCAACTTATAAAAGTATTTTCCTGGTAGCTGTCAAATTTTAATTATCTCGTTATTATTTGAAAATCTGAATAAAAAAACATATTCGATTTTCGACCCAATCAATTCCGACTGCATTTTCGTTGGGAATGAAAATGAATGGACTGATATGTCTTTGGAAGAATCGATCGGAAATTCCTGAATTCCTGAAAGATTATCAACCGAAACACCACTGGAATACTGAAAGGTGTTCCAACGACTCAACACTCGGACCCTACTTTAGGGCAGCCCTGATTACGTTCAAAATGATCTCTACTTCATGAAATCACTTCGTGATCAGATTATCTTCTCAATAGAAGACATTTCCCCATCTCCATAAAGCACGCGACCTCCGAAGTTCGATTGTGCAATAAGTCGTCGCCGCGACTAGTCTCGGTATTGCATAACTCGTAAGTGACTAATTCGATTTGGACGATGGCCATATTTTACGCCTCGTCTTTTCAATTTCCAACAACTAACGGTTATCCGTCTGGCCTTTGTGAAAGAAACTGCGGCCATCCGGGTATATTGGGAAATACAAGAGGCACACATGACTCTCTATTACATGCTTATAATTAGATAACTGTTGAATTTACTAATTGTGAAGGCGAAGAAGCGTCTTCTGCGTTCGGGAATGGAAAGGTTTTTCGATGATTTGAGTTGTCAGGCTGAAACGGTTTCGAATCCCGAATTGGAATATTTATTGCGTAGTTTCACTTCGGCTCAATCGGGTTCAACACAGCGTGAAATTTATGGATTAATATTATAATATCGTAATGAATTGATTCATGCGAATAATTTTGATTATTCGAGTGGACATTTTCCATGTTCCTGAACTTGTTAATCCAGAAGTATATGACATATTATTATGTTTAATATGGGTTCATATGGTCGATTCTAGGTGTGAAAGAATCGAAAAGCATAATGAGATTTTCTGAAATTTTTCATTTCTGTCTTGAAATACAGAAAACATTGAAATATAGATTCTAGAAAAAAAAAATTGGAAACTCCAGAGTTCTCCTCACTAATTGCGAGTTTTATAAAACCACTACACGTGTTTCGCCATTACCATGGCTTGATCAGGTGATTGGATAATAAACTCCTTAATCTTGTTCAGGAATTTTTCATTTTCTTGAACTTATAAACTCAGAAGTATGTGACATATTATATTTTATATAGGTCCATATGGTCGATTCTAACTGGGTTTTATCACGTGAAAGAATCGAAAAGCCTAATGAAATTATCTGAAATTTGTCTTGGAATACAAAAAAGATTGAAATATAGATTCTAGGAAAAAAAAAATTGGAAACTCCAGAATTCTCCCCATTTTTAATACACATGGCAACGCCGCAATTTTTTCAGAAATAATCCCTTCACCAATTTATCTCAGTATTCACTAATCAACTTAGTACGATTTCCACTGATTGAGAGTTTCACAAAATCACTACACGTGTTTCGCCATTACCATGGCAATCTTGTTTAGGTTATTCAAAATGAGATATACCCGATTATATGAACTCCCCAAGCTCGTGGGACCGAAACATCCAAACTCCAAACTTTCAGAATACACCGCGCAAAAAAACGAGATAATAAGAGCAAAGCAGAAACGCGTCATACGAATAACGACCCATGAAGAACAACCACCGGAAAAGTTGCCACAACAGCGCGCCCGCAGGCCGTACAAACATCGTTTTCCACATCGGGAACGACGAAAACGAACTCGGCCAACTTTACACATTCGGATGTCGCATCTGCATGCAGCGGAACGGTTGAACACTTGCATCCAGGATCTGAACACGTTCGAACATGCTGCCGCACTTGTATCCCGCATAATCGGACCATAACTAGCTTTTAGATGAAAGGTAATGAAACTATCGAAGAGATTTCTCCATACGACCATCGGAAACTTTGTAATAATAAGTTGTACCCTTGATAGCGGTACAAGTTAATAAGATGGAATTTTAGTATTATTTTATATTTCTACCCGCTGTCACCATTTATAATCTACTAGCAGACTCGGCCACGCGTTGCTGTAGCTAAGTTCTAAGTCTCATTATATTTTAGTAAACTATTCAAGCCAGTTGAATTATTATTAACCCTAACCTAACTCTAACCTTGATTTTTTAAAAGTTATTTCCCAGTTCTCAAACAGTTCCAAATTTCTTCAGTTTTGGGAAAGACCCAGAAACTTGGCATCACCCCTCGCACGTTATCGCTATTGTCGACAGATCGGTGTAGTGGGGACGCGATCTCCTTTCGTCGATTTCAGACGCGTGTTGCCGCTTGAATAATCATCAGTCTTTGTCATGAATGAAAATAATTTTCAATAAAAAAATATAGAAACTATAAATTGAGATATAAACTATCCTATCTTCTGAGTTGGATCGAACTGCACACTGTGTGCAAAATTTGATTAAAATCGGTTCAGTATTATAGGAGTTCATCCCAAACAACGTGACACGTAATTTTTATATATAAAGATTGTCCGAAAAGAATTGAGTTCGTGCTTCCTGCACGAAGAGGAAGTTTTTTGTTTTACCCTTTCTGAGGAACAGGTATTCAGGAAAGAAAACCCAGAAATTTGAAAGAACATATTATATTTACGAAAAAGGATAGTAAAATGCGTACATGAAATCTAGCTTTTCACAAACAACAAAAAAACATCAAAATTAAAACATCTATCATTCACATAGTTTCGCATAATCATAATTAACTCAGTCAATTAAATTCCAACGTTCCCTACTTCATACAAACACACTAATCCAAATGTACGAGAGGGTCAATTGACTCGATACAAAATAAATACAATTATTTCCACATTCCTTACATTGGAACGCATCAAATCAATTTCGGGTCGAGTTATCAATGATATTGGGGATTACAATAACACCATTTACATGAAAAGGGGTTAAAACTTTGAACTGAATTTTCCTACCTTGATCTGCAAACCACCTAATCCCTTTTTGTACCTACTTGAAGACGAATTCACTCACTCCGAAAGTGACCTCAACCTTTTTGTTCGCACTCCCGAAACAAATACGACTTCTAACTTTACTCCAAACTTCTTCCACACTTACTTCCACGAGCTATCACCGACTTTTCCCTAATCCGGACTCAGAAAATTCCCGACAAAAATACTAAAGCTATTTTCCTACAACGGACTACTACCTCAATTTCCAATCCCTACACCGGCCTCGAACCGAAACTTACAATTCTGTACCTATCTTGGTACCTCCCTGACTTTCAACTACACCGGCCTCTAACCTGAAAACCGACCCCGTACAACTAACTCTTAGTGAGTTCTCTACCCGCGAGCAACTGCCTCAACTCTTCCAGAGTCCCTCAAAAGTGAACTTTTTCCGCTTCAAAGACCTAATTCCTGTGTGGACATTTTGCTCAGTGCCTCTCACTTAGCTTGGAGACACCCACGTTCTTAAATTCTTTCTCCGAAATTTTCCCACAAATCAATCGCAGTTGCACATTTTTCCATTTTCTTGACCTTATCTCGCCCTGTAGTTACAACATCCATCGACTACAATGTAGTCGATGAATGACTTGCCTCTACTAAATTTTGTTATTTGAGTTGAAGGTGTCCCGTTGGTCACCCGGTCCCAAATTAACGACACCCGATGTACGAATATACAGACTCTTCTCCGAGATGTGTAACCAAATTTGAAATTAAATATTCTTACTCCCAAATATTACAACTTCACTAACATACATTTTACCCATTCCAAACGGTCATCCTCGACGTTTCTATATCATGTACCCATGCGATCAACCTGTTTTTCGTCGCATTCCACCCATCGCGATGGGCTCAATTAACCGGCGTATACACGCAGATCGCGAGTATCGTCGAGCCCGCTCCCATCTTCGCGCTGATTATTGGGTCAATTTTTGCCGATATCAATTAAGCTCGCTTCGAAGAGATACCAGAAACGAGGAGGCTGCATACCACCAGATGCGTAACTCGGCAAGCGCAGATGTAAATCTCGCCGTCACCGTTATGTCTGATTTAAGGAGGATGCAGAGGAGCCTGGGGCAGATGATTCGTCTCGAGATGGAGAAGCTGTGTGCCGTAACAAGTTGCGTGTCTACCGAAAATTGAGGGGAAGGATTCGAGTAGCAGCAGTGACTGGCGGGTTTCGTGATGACGGTGTGTGTAAGGATCGATTTAATGGGTTTATGATGGTTGGGTAGATCAGGAACATGTCGTCGCTTTTACCATTATTTTTGGTTGCAACATATTGTTGATCTGGTTTGATTTTTGGCAGGGGGAAAAGTTTTGATTTTGCGTCATCGACATCCTTATGTGACGCACTGCGACAAAGATAAATGATCGAGTCGGCAATTCCAAAAGTATGATCACATGATCACTAAAGTCCCAATTTCCATTTTTTTGCTCATATCTCCCAAACGGTGGGTCGCACGGTAAAACTTATGATATACAGAATGAAAGATTTTCAATTATCCTACAAGATTTTTTTGCACCATTTTTTTTTACTCGAACAGTTTCTGAGATAACCGCTGCTGAAAGTCCTAGTTAACGAAAATTGCATTTTCATCTCGCGCTTTCTGACATTTCATTTCAGCGCCTCAGCCTTTTTTCCATAACCATAAAAAGAGAAGTTGAATAACATTGACTTTTTTCCACAATGAGTTCTAGTGCACTTTTGTATCATTGATTACATTACCCTCAAAAAACAATAAAATGAAACAGGGAGATTTCTTCAAACATTAACAAAGTATCTAAAAAGTCTGAATCCGTTGATAATGAAGAATTGAATCAAAACTGATTTTAAAATCAATTCAGTTGTATTCAACTTCATTTCTGATGAGTATGGCAAAAAAAAGAGAGGCTGAGGCGCTGGAAGGTAATTTTTTTTTTTCAAAAAACGTGTGATTTTCTCAAAAACTTTCCGAGTTACGAAAAAAAGTAATATGAGTAATCTGGTAGGAAATTTCATAGTCTTTCATTCCGTGTATGATAAGTTTAACTGTACGACGTATGACAGAAAATAAAAAAGCCGAAGCGCTGAAAGGTGAAAATGCTCTTGTAAGTTAGTGATTTTTGGCCAAGGATATCTCAGAAACTATTTGAGGTACGAAAAAAAGGAATATAAACAATCCGACAGGAAATTTAATAGTTTTTCATTCTATGTACGGAAAGTTTTATTGTACGACGTATGACAGAAAAGTAGAAAGCCGAAGCGCTAAAAGGTGAAAATGCACTTGTAAGTTAGTGATTTTTGGCCAAGGATATCTCAGAAATTATTTGAGGTACGAAAAAAAACGAATATAAACAATCCGGCAGGAAATTTGATAGTTTTTCATTCTATGTACGGAAAGTTTTATTGTACGACGTATGACAGAAAAGTAGAAAGCCGAAGCGCTGAAAGGTGAAAATGCACTTGTAAGTTAGTGATTTTTGGCCAAGGATATCTCAGAAACTATTTGAGGTACGAAAAAGAGGGAAATAAACAATCCGGCAGAAAATTTAATAGTTTTTCATTCTATGTACGGAAAGTTTTATTGTACGACGTATGACAGAAAAGTAGAAAGCCGAAGCGCTAAAAGGTGAAAATGCACTTGTAAGTTAGTGATTTTTGGCCAAGAATATCTCAGAAACTATTTGAGGTACGAAAAAAAGGAATATAAACAATCCGGCAGGAAATTTGATAGTTTTTCATTCTATGTACGGAAAGTTTTATTGTACGACGTATGACAGAAAAGTAGAAAGCCGAAGCGCTGAAAGGTGAAAATGCACTTGTAAGTTAGTAATTTTTGGCCAAGGATATCTCAGAAACTATTTGAGGTACGAAAAAAAGGAATATAAACAATCCGGCAGGAAATTTAATAGTTTTTCATTCTATGTACGGAAAGTTTTATTGTACGACGTATGACAGAAAAGTAGAAAGCCGAAGCGCTGAAAGGTGAAAATGCACTTCTAAGTTAGTAATTTTTGGCCAAGGATATCTCAGAAACTATTTGAGGTACGAAAAAAAGGAATATAAACAATCCGGCAGGAAATTTAATAGTTTTTCATTCTATATACGGAAAGTTTTATTGTACGACGTATGACAGAAAAGTAGAAAGCCGAAGCGCTAAAAGGTGAAAATGCACTTGTAAGTTAGTAATTTTTGGCCAAGGATATCTCAGAAACTATTTGAGGTACGAAAAAAAGGAATATAAACAATCCGGCAGGAAATTTAATAGTTTTTCATTCTGTGTACGGAAAGTATTATTGTACGACGTATGACAGAAAAGTAGAAAGCCGAAGCACTGAAAGGTGAAAATGCACTTGTAAGTTAGTAATTTTTGGCCAAGGATATCTCAGAAACTATTTGAGGTACGAAATAAGGGAATATAAAAAATCCGGCAGGAAATTTAATAGTTTTTCATTCTATGTACGGAAAGTTTTATTGTACGACGTATGACAGAAAAGTAGAAAGCCGAAGCGCTAAAAGGTGAAAATGCACTTGTAAGTTAGTGATTTTTGGCCAAGGATATCTCAGAAACTATTTGAGGTACGAAAAAAAGGAATATAAACAATCCGGCAGGAAATCTGATAGTTTTTCATTCTATGTACGGAAAGTTTTATTGTACGACGTATGACAGAAAAGTAGAAAGCCGAAGCGCTGAAAGGTGAAAATGCACTTGTAAGTTAGTGATTTTTGGCCAAGGATATCTCAGAAACTATATGAGGTACGAAAAAAAGGAATATAAACAATCCGGCAGGAAATTTAATAGTTTTTCATTCTGTGCACGGAAAGTTTTATTGTACGACGTATGACAGAAAAGTAGAAAGCCGAAGCGCTGAAAGGTGAAAATGCACTTGTAAGTTAGTGATTTTTGGCCAAGGATATCTCAGAAACTATTTGAGGTACGAAAAAAAGGAATATAAACAATCCGGCAGGAAATTTAATAGTTTTTCATTCTATATACGGAAAGTTGTATTGTACGACGTATGACAGAAAAGTAGAAAGCCGAAGCGCTAAAAGGTGAAAATGCACTTGTAAGTTAGTAATTTTTGGCCAAGGATATCTCAGAAACTATTTGAGGTACGAAAAAAAGGAATAAAAACAATCCGGCAGGAAATTTAATAGTTTTTCATTCTATGTACGGAAAGTTTTATTGTACGACGTATGACAGAAAACTAGAAAGCCGAAGCACTGAAAGGTGAAAATGCTCTTGTAAGTTAGTAATTTTTGGCCAAGGATATCTCAGAAACTATTTGAGGTACGAAAAAAAGGAATATAAACAATCCGGCAGGAAATTTAATAGTTTTTCATTCTATGTACGGAAAGTTTTATTGTACGACGTATGACAGAAAAGTAGAAAGCCGAAGCACTGAAAGGTGAAAATGCTCTTGTAAGTTAGTAATTTTTGGCCAAGGATATCTCAGAAACTATTTGAGGTACGAAAAAAGGGAATATAAAAAATCCGGCAGGAAATTTAATAGTTTTTCATTCTATGTACGGAAAGTTTTATTGTACGATGTATGACAGAAAAGTAGAAAGCCGAAGCTCTTGAAGGGAACGTGAGGTGAAAATGCCCTTGTCAATTAGTGATTTTTGGCTAAGGATATCTCAGAAAATATCCGGGGTGCAAAAAAAAAAAATGGAAACAATCTTGTAGGCAATTCAAAAATCTTTCATTTGTATTCAAGAAGTTTCACAGTTTGATGCAGCTTCGCGAGATATGAGCGAAAAACTAAAAATTGGGACCTTAGTCTCTCCCACAGCGTTTGAGAACTTTCTAAAGTTCTTCGTATTTGGCCGTTTAAACGGTTGGAGCGTTAATTTTCTCCAATCTGTTCGATCCTAAGACAAGTCTTTCCAACCGATTCGCACAACATACTTCACACGAAACCCAGCACGCTCCGTGGAGCGAGACTGGAAGCAGATTGCACACATTTGAATTTTGTTGCAGAGATTGATTATGGCATGGACACACCGTGAGGGAGATGTTTTTATGGACCGTGCCTAATTGTAGCTTTAAACATACAAACAGGATTCTTTCCAGGAAATGATGAGATTTTATTACCGTACTGTTTCATAAATATTCCATTCAGTAACATATGATTATCAATTAAAATTGATTGAAAAAGTGTACAGAATATAGGCTCTTGGTTTAACGAGCCGTTCGATGCTTCCATTTGGATTTAATATTCAGGAAATTGTTGGAAAGGCTGGGCCTTGAAATCCTCCCTCAAATATCAAAAGATGAAATTAACATCCCTTATTTCTCCCCGTTACACCGAAAGAAAGGAAATCTCATTCTTCGAGATTGCCAATTCATCATTTCCAGCAGAAACTGAGAAGAACATATCGAAAAGCTAAAATGAGATATTACGTATTCATTGAAGATTTCCCTGATTTATTTTCCAATTCCGTCTCCGATGATTTTCCGATCCAGCTCTCATTCTAACCAGTTTATCACGTCGCAGACATCTGCGAAAATTCGGAATTGTACGAGTGAATTCATTTGTACGTTTCGGTTTTGATCGATCGATTGATATTTAGTGATACGCCCCCTACCGGACATTTACGGTACTCAGCTATGGGCCCTTATCGAATCGAATGGTCCATAGGTAAATGTCCACTTTGACCGTCCGCGGCGCTGCGATCTCAATCCGAGAATCCAAAACTTCAGACTCCACCTGAGACTTGTTTTTGATTTGTCCATTTTATATCTTCAATTTGTTGAGTCTACAAAAAAATCACCAGACTCTGAGGATGGGTGGGAAAATAAATGAATTTCTCCCGTTTATTTTTCCTGCTGAGATTTTCCCGGGCTAAAAGAAATGGGAAAATCACGTTTTTCACTTCAGCCTTGAATTTCCCGTATCGGCTAATTCGATAAATCCCAAGCGGAGTCGAACGGGGACGAAATATTTTCGAAGTCGATTAATGAATGACCAGGGGTTCCGCAACGCGGAAAATGATTCGATTTCCGCATTCGCTGCTTCCGATGGAAATTTCATCGGTGAATCCTGCGACCGTTTCTCTCGAGGGGAATACATCGAGTTTTCCTTCGGCGAAATGGCCACGAGGATTTTTCCTATTTCTGCCTCGATGGTGGTAAATTCAGCTGGAAAATGGTTATGACGTGACTTTTTTGGATTCGTTATAATTTTATCTTTATAGAATTGTTGTTTTTGTTTTACTTGGCAGAAAAGCACAATGTTTAAAGCCGCTGCTGGAGTTCACTCAGAAAACTAGTCAAGGCATTAGGACTGCTTTTCTGCAGTGTGATTAAACGGATAGGAAGCAGAGGATGAACCTTCTTTCTGCACATTTCCGGGGCTGGTTGGTTGAAAGGCTGAGGGCATTTCACTTAAAGTTGCTCAATGTCAAATTCAGAAGACACAATGGTGCGATAAAATGCGGCGATGAAGATCAAACGATTAGGTTTTGCACGAAAATTTTTTTTGACTAGCAGTGAAAATACTTTCAAGTCGCTTTAAAATTCATGTAGAGTAAATGCCCTTTCTTACATATCATCGTGTATGGCATCTGTAGTTTCAGGAAATGGAAATTTTAGAAAAATCGAAAAAAAAATTTTTTTTCATCATTTGATCAATTTGAAAGTTGGATATATCAAACCACTTGATTCACTAACTCGATGTCGTAGATTACAAAAATGCCATCAATTCTAAGATCAGACAATTTTTTCCGGATCAAAGCCTGCGAGCAGAAAATTTCGAACTGAATTTTTTCTTATTGTGGTTTGCCTGACGACATTTTTTATCGAAAGCTTGAACCGATCTGGCGTCTGCGCCCGCCATTTTCATTATCCGTACAGAAATCCATATTATCATTAACGTATGGGAGTCGGATTGTTGAGTCCGTCCGAGAGAAAAATAACCACAGAATCTTTTTATACAAATCGATGTACCATGTTAACCTGAAAATTCTAGGGCTCTTGCTGGGGAGTTTTTGGCTCTGAACGGTTGTTGATTTTTTTTCTGGCTGCTCGTTTTCATGAAAAACGAGGGTAGGATTGTGAGTTAGTTATATCTAAAACCTTTCGAGGGTGCCATGTGAGTAACCATATTTTATAATTACAACTTTAGCATACAGGCTTATCCTAATTTGCTTCACTTGTCTTCAACAGGGTCCATTATTTACCCCATGTGTTTATCTCATATCATTTATCCTCAATTCACATGAGGCCATTTGCTCCTACTCAACGTATTTTTTTCCATGTTGGTTTGCTCCTTGTGTATTGTTTTGTATCCATTTTTCATACTTCATTATCAAGTCTATTCCATATTATTTAATGATTCTAACTGACCATATGTATTAAATTCCTAAGTGCATCTCACAAGAGTTTGAATGTTCGAATGCTTAATAATCACCTTAATTATAAGGTTTTGCAATATTCTGTTTGCAGCAAATAGCAAGGATATTCATATGCACCATTGCCGGCATTATGTTTCATCATCTTATATTGATTGAGCATTTTAAAAAGCTACTCTCCATGCATTATTATCCGTTATGACTTCTCGTTTATTGAAAAATATGATTGACTGCTTATATCGTTTACTATCTATGTCATCCACTGCTTATACCGTTTATTGTTTATTTCGTTTACTATCTATAACATTTACTGGTTATATCGTTTACTGCTTATATGGTTTATCTAATACTTGATGGGATTATTGACCAGGGAGACAACTATCGGACGACGCAACCTAAAAATTAACTTAGGCTTCGCCCAACGTTTGGAAAGATATATAACAAGGACTCTGTCGCATTCCCGTCTCCTTGCAACGTGGGAGATCATCAATCGTCAAATGATAGTTTGACCCCTGCGAAGTAAAACTCCCAATGTATCGCCTTTAATCTACTCAATCATTTTTAAACACTATTTGAGAGAATTCTCACCGGTCAGCCTGTTTATGAATATTCTTTTACTTGTGAGTTAATGGTATATAAACGAGAAAAGGAGGGAGGTTTTTTTTTTAACATCCCCGTCTGGGTTGTTTTTTTTTTACTCCCTACCTTTTGGCACTCTGAAATAAACTTAATATTTTCTTGTTTCGAGTGCTAAATATATGTGTTTTAAATTTCCTATTTTCCCGTCAATCTCTTCTATTGAATTAAGCGTAATTTGGGTTGCATACTTACATACACAACGTAGAGTCCTTTTAAAACCACTATACGATCACGATCTTGGCCAAAGATTATCTAGAGTAATATTTTCAAGTTAAAAAGAACGCCTGTAAGGTAGAGTTCTAGTTCTTTATGGTTTTCAATAGAAAACTGTAATGTCGGTGAGAGTTTATCATTTCAAAAGTACCAGTACAGTACAAGCTGTAGACTAAAAAGTCTTCAAATGAAAAAATGATTCCTCTTTATTTTCTTCAGACCGCCAGTGGCGCCCCACAAAAAAGTTCTGTAGGAAAAATTGGGACATAGCACCAGAAAAAATATCACAGTGTTGATTTCCAAAGGCAATTGACATGTCGTATGATGTAGACCTTAATTCCAGCTGAATATCGTGGGTAAAAACTTTCAAAAAAATTCCGAATTTGTTTAGAAAACAGAGCATTCGTGTCGAGCGCAACATCACACGTTCCAAAAGAGACTCGTCAGCAAAAACCATGAAATTAACGACAGCCAATTCTCAGCCATCAAAGAACCCACTCGTCCATACTGAAACAAAGGACATCTCCAGATCGCATCTTCCGTTCTTCCATTGTTGGCCGAGACGGACGCATCAGATAAACCCGTGGTTTCGGACAAAAGATTTCGAATCTTCCGCCAACCCCGCGCCGTCGGTTCGTTAGGACGCTTTCACCTCGCACAATGAGTGATCAGACCCGGTGGAAATACTGTTAGACTGGGATGATGATGAGGGAACACCGATATCTTTTCGATCCACCGCGTATGTACCAGCGATTAACTTCCACGTCAATTTGTAACACTGCATGTACACATTTACATTTACATATCTCGAGGTATTCATTCGATATCGCGATTGTTGGTGCTTTATTTGTTCTTCGACGATGGAGGAGAGACTTTTTGTGTTTTCGCAATCGTGTATGAGATAATCGATCGTTATCATAAACGTGTCTTCTTTGTTCGGACAAAAACAGTAGAACATTGAATATAGTGTTCAAACTGAAACGTGCCTTCGGGGATTCATGTTGGAAGCCCTCCCCACTTTCCTCCTCGTCCTGGGAGTGGTGATATTTTTCTTCCCTGTACTTCATCCACTAGACTGTTTTGACTGGAATCCATCCAATCTCTTGGAGCTTTGCTCCCCAACATAACGAAACGAATATCGTTATGTAGCTGCCCTCATCGAGTCTCCTCCAATTTGGAGATAGCGCGTCAGAACAATCCCTCCCAACTGATCCTCCAGACGCAGACCGACGAACCGTGAACCATAATGAGACCATCGAAACTTCTCTCGACTGTCGCATTTCGGTCGAACGGCCGATGTGAAACCGGCCTAAGCCCGGAACACGTCCCCCTAATGAAGTGAAAGTAATTGTAAACAATCGCAACAATCTTTCCCCGTGAATTGTTGGGTTCATTCACTCCGATAGGGTATAATTTGGAACGGCGTTGTTGGAGTTGAGGGAGAAATAAGCGTATGAGGTTTGAGCTTAGGGTCTGGTCATGAACTAAGTGCCAGGATTTCGAGGATTTCGAGGAAAAGGACTGGGAGTAGTTTCTGTTTCGATGTAATAATACGACTTGTACCTTTAGTAATAGTACAAGTTATTGAAATGGAATTTTAGTATTATTCTATTCCCCCCGTTGTCACCATTTATAATCTATTGTCCGAAAAAAATTGAATTCGTGCTTCCTGCTCGAATGAAAGTCTTTTGGTTTACCTTCTGAGGAATAGGTATTCAGGAAAGAGAACCCAGAAATTTAAAAGAACATATTATATTTACGAAAAATGATGGTAAAATGATTACATAAAATCGAGCTTTTCACAAACACCAAAAAACATTAGAATAAAAACATCTATTATCCACTTAGTTTCGCATAATAATAATTAAATCAGAGAATTGAACTCTTACGTTCCCTACTTCATACAAACATACTAATCCAAATGTACGAGGGGGTTAATTAACTCGATACAAAATGCATACAATCATTTTCACATTCCTTACATTGAGCACATCAAATCAATTTCGGGTCGAGTTATCAATAATATTGGGGATTACAATAAGACCATTTACATGTATAGGGGTTAAAACTTTGAACTGAATTTTCCTACCTTCATCTGAAAACCACCTAATTCCTTTCTATACCTACTTGATAACAAATTCACTCACTCCGAAAGTGACCTTTTTGCTCGCACTCCCGTAACAAATACGACTTCTAACTTCACTCAAAACTTCTTCGACATTTAATAATATATGTATAATATAATAATAAGTTCATTCTCAGAAAAACAAATTTCTCAACTTGACATTAGTGTTCAAAATCTACATACTATGAAAATAAACATGAATCACAGAAGTAGCGTTACTACTTGTTAGTGATGTACTTTCACTTCAACATATCATTTAGGTCACAACAATGCTGATCAAAAATAACCATAGTAGGGAAAAAAAAAAATAAAATCTTACAAAAATCAGGTTTACAACAAGATCACAATATTCCATCATCAACATAAATATCTCTTTTAATTTTTGAGTATATTTTTTTTGTTATTGATCAAGTCGTGGATATTATTTCTTTCTACATATTGTAGTCATTTCCTCACTTTCCTTTTGAAATTGGGGTGGTATACGGAAGTCTTATATTCTTCAGGAAGCACGTTGAACAACTTAGGAGCTATACACTGGGCACATTTTTGACCAATAGTCTTGGACGTACTAGGAACAACGACGCCACCCTCGTTCGTCCTTGTTTCATGTGGATGTTCTATAGGGTTGATCTCAATTCTTCGTCGGTTAATGCTCATCAAATGGTTCAGGGCTCAGAACAGCTGTGTTAGATCAAACATTTCCTGATCTGATGGAAATCTGATTCCTCTATCATAGAAGACTTTCAATATCCATTTCTGCAGTACTTCCAAACTTTGAAGGTGACAGTCACTCGCCCCTCCCCAAGCAGAAATTCCATGTGATAATTGTGACTGAACCAATGCATAGTACAGGATATTCAAATGTTTCCCTTCTAAAAAGTCTCCTAGATATCGAAATCTCTGAATCAACCCTCTCAGATTTGTAAATCCCATCTGAGATGCCTATCAATCGTTATACTTGCTTCCACGATCTAACACAGATTGTTTCCCTAAGCCAGACTCTAAAAACTCTCGACTGAAAATACTAATGCTATTTTCCTACAACAGACTACCACCTAAATTTTAGCCCCTACACCGGCCTCGAACCTAAACTCACAAGTCTGTACCTATCTTGTAACCTCCCTGACTTTTCACACCGGAAAACCGACCGCATACAACTAACTCTCAGTGAGTTCTCTACCAACGAGCAACTGCCTTAACTCTTCCAGAGTCCCCAAAAGGTAAACTTTTCCCCCTTCAAAGACCTAATTCCTGAGCGGACATTTTTCTCAGTGCCCCTCACTTGGCTTGGAGACACCCACGTTCTTGGGTTCTTTCTCCGAAATTCTCCCACAAATCAATCGTAGTTGCACATTCACCCCTTTTCTCGACCTTATCTCGCCCTGTAGTCACAACATCCATCGACAACAATGTAGTCGATGAATGACTTGCCTCTACTAAATTTCGTTATCTGAGTTACAGGTGTGCCGTTGGTCACCCGGTCCCAAATTAACGACATCCGTTGATTATACAAAGTTACACAATGTATGTACGAATATACAGACTCTTCTCCAAATATTACATCGACTCTTTAAATTTAAATCACTCGAGTTGTAATCAATAACTCCAACCAGGTTCTAATTGAACCTTGGGCATCCCTTCAATTAATCGATCAATCTTTCTATCAGAATATTCCAGCAGAAGGAGGCAATATCTCATGGCATCACTTATCAGTCTTCCTCCCTCCAGGGACCCCTGGATACCCCCGAAATTTCCTTGAAACTGATTAACCCGATATTCTCCCACGCGGGGGAATTAATTGGTCCTTTTGGATGGAGATCCCTCATCCCATTCGCGTCTTGGTGGAGTGAAGACGTGAAACCGTCTGTACCTCGAGATTCCTCACAAGGAACGACAGATATTTCTTGCGGTGACAAACGGGCACAAAGGCATACCGATAAAAAGCCGCCCTTGGACTCGAATAGGCTCGTCTTTCGCGAACAATGTGTCCTCCAGTCCATAGAAACCGAGCCCGATGGAATCCCAGAAAGGCGTAAAGATAAAAGACTCTCCTCCTGCCCCTTTGTCGCTACTGTTTTATTGCTTCATCGGAGGAGGAGTGGGCCGGCGGATTTGTCCACGTTCGGAAGAACGGTCCGCCGTTCTGACTTCCGAGACCACCTACGTCAAGCTCGAGAGATATTTATGTGGGTGATTAACAGATGATTACTCTCGGAACGCTGCAGAAGACGCTGACGTTAATCAGTTGATAGATTGGATGTTGCGACTTCGAGGACTGGCGACCTTCGGCAATCTTGGATTTCGACGTGTTCCGGTTTTGTCGAATTCGATATTTACCTCTTTAGAAGTTGTGCATACAGCTTCGATTACTATGAAGAGGTAAAAGGTATCATAGTGCGCCAATCCAATCGAGCGGTTAATTGAATAGAAATGAAACAGAGATAAACTTACAAAAAATTTAAATTAAAAAAAAACTTTTACAAACTATACCCTAATGCATCAAAGACACGCATTCTACCTTCACAAGAACGAATAAATCTCGACAAATCCATCAAATGTCAAATCAAGGTTTGATTAGTTATCTCGGAATGACAATTATCGAAATAACTTTCGAATTTCGACAGTAATTCAATCTTGAGTGAGAAATTCCAATACACGGGACTAGTGAAACTCAAATAATGCCATGCCTAATTTTAGAATCACCTTTTCTTATGCTCCGCCACTAGGAGGGGGGAAATCCAGCCCTGGTCAAAATCGTGTTGTTCACACTCAACAAAGCCGGTAATTATTGGTCTGAAACCAATCACCTCTCGAATTTCCGACAGTGATGTGGAATTGTCCATCTAAACGCTTAATTCTGAATAATTAGAACTTTGATTCATACTTTTTCCATCGGTTATATCGATATATCTGGGCCTCAAATCATCAATTATGAATTGTATGGAAGAAGGATGACCTGGATCTACTTTAGCGGAATCGAAGTTCCAAAGGGAAATACTTTGTTGCTTTTCCTTCGAACAAACGAACCGTGAGATCGTTATCGGTGCGGAATTCAATCAAAGCAATCGAGTTAACAATTGGAACAATATAGGCGAAATATAGTTATTGTGTTGGCCTAATCATCCAGTTATCAGAATTAATTACAATAATCCGATGGATACTGTTCACATGGAAGCTCCGAACGAATCGATGTTCAGTTATCCTCCAATTATGTCAGACGCAGGCACGTCACATCAACGTGCCTAATAATTCGTTACAGAAAGGCCATTAATTGGACCTGAAAAATAGCCCAGAGGTGTATTGAGGCAGGTATTTGATGCGGACGCAAAACAGTGCTGTGTCTTCGATTATTTTATTTTCAATAATTATGTCAAAAAAAAGGAAAAAAACGGGAATGAAAATTTGAAAATATATACAGTTTGTCCAACAATAAACCGTTCAGGAGATTTCATAATTCTAGGTAATATGAAATTTTCAGAATTTTCTCCGACGCCTCTGTACAAGGTAAAAATGTATTCTTCATGCTGACCTATACTACACTAGGAAGAAATTTGAAATGGTAGGTTAGCACATATACTGTTAAAAATGTTACTTAGAAGAGGATGAGTAACAGTTATAAAAAGATTACTTCTCGGAGTTCCCAATGGTTATACGCTTTGATTAACATATAAATAGAATGTTCGTCGATAATTACGAAGATCCACTGTTTTGATTGATGGTTCTGATACACTGTTGGAGGAAGTGCATTCTTTCTGGGTATTGAGGATTTGGGTCATTTTTCCTCGTGGAAATATTTCCACATTTAATTTGCTCAGGTTCGAAATTAATCGAACTTCCCTCGATTAATTAACCCAATGAAAAGTTTCAACTGGAGGTATTGTTCGGTGCGTAAAATATATCATGAGCGATTTCGCCAAGTTTATATTGCATGATGTGGGGACTGAATGGAAGTTTGGAGTTTAATTAAAAATAAATTGAAAATTGGAACTAATTAATGTAGAACATTCGCCTTCGTGTAGGATTTATAATTATTTTTCAACGGTAATACGATCGTGGGTGTTGCCTGGCTTCTTTTTGAAACATTTGTATATTTCTTCGTAAATTTAGCAGAAAGTGATTTTCAGATGAAAAGTTCATTTGGATAATGCTTCGTTTTCGAGCTTCAAGTCAATTGAGAAAAAGGGTTTTTTGTATGTATATGAAGATCCCTCACACAATTTTTGTCATCAATCAACTGAAAATAAAACTTTTTTCTCAATCATCGAGGAAAAAAATAAAAACTTACTCAATTGGATATAGACGAAGCAAATAAGAAACATGAAAAATTTCGCGAACTTGTTTGAATTTATCGCCAGACCGGTCACCCATCCAGCTACTGAACCCGCACGAAGCTGCTTTGTTTCAAAATCAGGTTGACAAATAATGTCATTTTATAAAATCGACACTGCAAGAGATGGAATCACAGGATCATATGGCAAATATCAAATTTTCAAAATTTTTTTTTTATTTCTTCCAAATCATTATATTGCACGATATTTTCATCAGAAATTGGAGATGTGAGATTTCGAAGAATTTCACTAAAAATTCTGGAAATTTGAAAGAACAGTAAATAACTTCATTTTTCCTTCAAATCCGTTGTTTCCCTTCGTAGAATTAACGAAAAATATCAGTAAATGAACTTCATGATTTTTTTTAAAGATCGTTGAAAACCTTAAAAAGTGGGATGAAAGAGTTGAAAGACAACGTATTCAATCGTAGTTACCTCATCCTAAAACTTATCAGGTCTTTTCTTCTTATTGTAAGAGAATGTTTCCAGAAGTTCCAGGTAACGGACAAATTTTGGAGATTGAAAAAATATCAACTCAAATCTCTAAAAATGTAAGAAATATTTATACGAGGCTAGGCATTCGTTATAAATCATTACTCATCTTTATTTCACTTCTTTCGGCTTTTTTTTTAATCTCATAGTTTCATTCATTTTTATATCATAACCTACGAAGCTCTCCATTGATTTCCATAAACTCCGCATTGATTTCCATAAACAAAAAGGTTCACCTAATTTGCTTTTAGGAATTGTTTATATATTTCGAGCAGCTACAACAATAAATTCAGTATACGCCTCTTGAAGAAGCCATGGTAATGGCGAAACACGTGTAGTGGTTTTATAAAACTCGCAATTAGTGAATAACGGACTTAGTTAATTAGTGAATACATACTAAGTTATTTTGGAAAAGGGTTTTTTCTGGAGAAATTGCGACATTGCCATGTGTATCGAAAATGAGAAATCTGGAGTTTCCATTTTTTTTTCCTAGAACCAATATTTTAATGTTTTTTGTATTTCAAGACATATATGAAGAATTTTAGATAATTTCATTATGCCTTTTGATTATTTCACGTGATAAAACCCAGCTAGAATCGACAGTATGGACCTATATAAGACATAATAAAATGTCACATACTTCTGAATTGTTGAGTTCAAGAACATGAAAAATTTCTGAACAAGGTTAGAGAGTTTATTATCCAATTATCTGATGAAGCCGTGGTGATGGCGAAACACGTGTAGTAGTTTTATAAAACTCGCAATTGGTGAAAATCGAACTAAGTTAATTAGTGAAAACTAAGTTAGGTTGATGAAGATATTTTTTCTGGAAAAATAGCGACGTTGTCATGTGTATCAAAAATTAGGAGAATCCTGGAGTTTCCAATTTTTTCCTAGAATCTATATTTCAATGTTTTTTGTATTTCAAGACAGATATGAAGAATTTTAGATAATTTCATTATGCCTTTTGATTATTCCACGTGATAAAACCCAGTTAGAATCGACAATATGGACCTATATAAGACATAATAAAATGGCACATACTTCTGAATTGATGAGTTCAAGAACATAAAATATTTCTGAACAAGGTTAGAGAGTTTATTATCTAATCACCTGATGAAGCCGTGGTGATGGCGAAACACGTGTAGTAGTTTTATAAAACTCGCAATTGGTGAAAATCGAACTAAGTTAATTAGTGAAAACTAAGTTAGGTTGATGAAGAGATTTTTTCTGGAAAAATTGCGACGTTGTCATCTGTATCAAAAATTGGGAGAATTCTGGAGTTTCCAATTTTTTCTTCTTAGAACCTATATTTCAATGTTTCTTTGTATTTCAAGACAGATATGAAGAATTTCAGATAATTTCATTATGCCTTTTGATTATTTCACGTGATAAAACCCAGCAAGAATCGACAATATGGACCTATATAAGACATAATAAAATGTCACATACTTCTGAATTGATGGGTTCAAAAACATGAAATATTTCTGAACAAGGTTAGAGAGTGTATTATCTTATCACCTGATGAAGCCGTGGTGATGGCGAAACACGTGTAGTAGTTTTATAAAACTCGCAATTGGTGGAAATCGAACTAAGTTAATAAGGGAAAACTGAGTTAGGTTGATAAAGAGATTTTTTCTGGCTAAATAGCGACGTTGTCATGTGTATTAAAAATTAGGAGAATTCTGGAGTTTCCAATTTTTTTTTCCTAGAACCTATATTTCAATGTTTTTTGTATTTCAAGACAGATATGAAGAATTCTAGATAATTTCATTATGCCTTTTAATTATTTCATGTGATAAACCCAGCTAGAATCGACAATATGGACCTATATAAGACATAATAAAATGTCACATACTTCTGAATTGATGAGTTCAAGAACATGAAAAATTTCTGAACAAGATTAGAGAGTTAATCACCTGATGAAGCCGTGGTGATGGCGAAACACGTGTAGTAGTTTTATAAAACTCAAAATTGGTGAAAATCGAGCTAAGTTAATTAGTGAAAACTAAGTTAGGTTGGTGAAGAGATTTTTTCTGGAAAAATAGCGACGTTGTCATGTGTATCAAGAATTAGGAGAATTCTGGAGTTTCCAATTTTTTTCCTAGAATCCATATTTCAATGTTTTTCGTATTTTAAAACAGAAATGAAGAATTTTAGATAATTTCATTATGCCTTTTGATTATTTCACGTGATAAAACCCAGTTAGAATCGACAATATGGACCTATATAAGACATAATAAAATGTCACATACTTCTGAATTGATGGGTTCAAAAACATGAAATATTTCTGAACAAGGTTAGAGAGTGTATTATCTAATCACCTGATGAAGCCGTGGTGATGGCGAAACACGTGTAGTAGTTTTATAAAACTCGCAATTGGTGAAAATCGAACTAAGTTAATTAGTGAAAACTAAGTGAGGTTGATGAAGAAATTTTTTCTGGAAAAATAGCGACGTTGTCATGTGTATTAAAAATTAGGAGAATTTTTTTTTTCTAGAATCTATATTTCAATGTTTTTGGTATTTCAAGACAGATATGAAGAGTTTTAGATAATTTCATTATGCCTTTTGATTATTTCACCTGATAAAACCCAGCTAGATTCGACCATATGGACATATATAAAACATAATAATATGTGTAATACTTAGTGAGGATCAGTGAATACTAATTTTTATCAAGTACACATAAACTTCCTACACCTTCAGTGTTGGAAGTCCCCAACAAAAATTAATAACTCAAGAATAATTCTTCACCCTATGCGGAATGGATGCAAAATCCTAATCTTGCTCGCGTTCAATCTTCCCTCACAGCGAGACTCATCTGAATTTGAAATAATCTTGTTCCCAGTTAACTGCAACATTTCATCTCGACGATGATTTTTCCACGTCGCCTCCCAACCGTCAACTCCAATCAATTTTCGCATAATTTCTCGGACAATTTCCCTCCTCGTTCGCCTGCTAAAAGAAGCGCATCCGTTAACTAACCGACTGTGCTCCGTCAGTAACCGCGGTTGCCTGGTTTATCTACCTATTAATGCAATTAGTCACAAAACCTCGTTTAGCCCGGTTCGATCCGGTGGCAATTAGGGGCTGAATTATGGGGGCGCGATGTCGATTTGTGGGCTTAACCTCCTCGAATTTGTGTTAGTCCGTCTAGAAGCGTGTGAGTATCGAAAATAAAAAGCTGCAATATTTCAAAACAACTTTTGATTCATTCGACAAGAAAATAACGCGAAATTGCGTTCTTGGAAACGCGGATAAATCAGCTCGCGCCCGCGGGCGCTACGCCGTCTCCGCGTGGCGTGTCGTGCGGGCGTTTGTCTCGTTTGACGAAACAAAACCGGCCTATCAAATTGAAAAATTGCCGCCATTATCGACGTATATCATGTGCAACAGGCCGTGTTGTCTCGGCCTGATGATGTTCATTTGCGACTTGAGTGTCCGATATGTGTTTGCTTTGTGCTCGGGCGAGTCGGGGCGTGTTTGAACAGGCCGACCTACACGCCCGTTCGACCGCCACCTTTGATCCCTGCAACTGAGATTGTGTTCACGATACTCGAGTGACAGGGTCGTTTGACATGACTACGACAAACGGTTCGGATATAGCAGAAACATGGCTGAAATTATTATTTATTTTTTTCTAACTTTCATTTTCGAGTTGCGTTTGAAAGACTGTACTGGCGCGAATATAACTATATATTGGTTTTTATAACCTCCATATAAAAAAAATTACGAAAAGCACTGCCGTGAAGGCAGGAGCTTTTGAGCGCTCGTACATCCACCTTGTAGATAGATTCGCATTTTCCAGTTTTAAAAATCAATTGAAGGAATTTTCGACAGCTGTCAAAAATATTCTGAAACTTAGGCGAAACTCCAGATTTCATGTCAGTGCTTCAGCTGACCAATTTTTTTTCGATAATTCGCTAGAATTTTCTATGGTATCTATGGTCTTGGTGATGCGATTTTGACAAAATTTCGCATTTATTTTGAATACATTATTCCTCAGCTAGGTGCAAAATTTCATTCCAATCCAATCAGTAGTTTCGGAACTATCAGTAAAAAAATATTTTGAACGGCCATATTTACGAAACCCCTAGTCTAATTTTGCTCATTGATGAACGTGACCGCGATATTTGCGATCCAAACGCACCCTGAAAATTTCAAGTTCGTAGGCCTTTCCGTTCAAAAGTTACAATTTTCTATGGTTTCTATGGTTCTGGTCATGCGATCTGGACAAAATATTGCTTTAATATATCATTCTCGATTAAAATACAAAATTTCATCTCGATCAAATCCGTAGTTTCGAAATTATCAGGAACAGAATATTTCGAACGGCCATATTTACGGAACCCCTAGTATAATTTTGCTCATAGATGAAAGTGATCATGACAATCGAAATCCACACCTGTCCTGAAAATTTCAAGTCCCTAGGCCTTTCCGTTCGAAAGTTATGATTTTCTATGGTTTCTATGGTTCTGGTCATGTGATCTGTAAAAATGTAGCTTGAATATATCATTATCCATTAGTATACAAAATTTCGTCACGATCGAATCTGTAGTTTTGAAATTATCAAGAAAACTAAATTTCAAACGACCATATTTACGGAACCCCTAGTATAATTTTGCTCATAGATGAACGTGATCACAACATTCGAGATCCACACCTTTCCTGAAAATTTCAAGTTCCTAGGCCTTTCCGTTCAAAAGTTACAATTTTCTATGGTTTCTATGGTTCTGGTCATGCGATCTGGACACATGAAGCTTGAACAACTCATTCTCCATTTGAGTGCCAAATTTCATCTTGATCGAATCTGTAGTTTTCGAGTAATGAGGGGAAGAAAACTTTGAACGGCCATATTTACGGAACCCCTGGTGGCCCATTAACTAACTTAACCGAGGCATTCGGGAACTGAACCCACACTGAAAATTTCAAGTCTCTAGGTTCTTCCGTTCGAGAGTTATCGTGCTTACGGACGGACGGACGGACGGACGGACAGACTCGAATTTTCCGACGGATTCGTCATCAGTGAGTCGAACATAGTCGATTGAGACCATTTTCGGCTCAAAATTAGAAAAATACAGACTTCTTGACGAAATGATATAGTCCTCGTGTAAGTAGTACGAGCGCTCAAAAATTATTGAAGAATCCCCAATTTTTTCTTGAGAGGAGCAGATGAAGCGTTTTCGAGGGGGTCTACCCCTTAGTTTTTTTTCGACCAATTTTTCGAATGCGATTTTATTGAACTAGGATGGAGTGGGGAGTTCGCCGATCAATTATCTAAAAATCTCGATTGATTCTGACAATTAGAAGTCGAGATATGAAGGATTGAAAGTTGGAAAAATTCCATTTTCCAGTTGAGAGAATGAGAATTTGCCGATAGTTCTGCGATTTTCTTTCTATCGGATTGCGCGATCTCGTCGTACTGTGATAATACGACCTGTTCCTTTAATAATAGTACCATTTATTATGTTGGGATATCAGTATTATTTTATATTCTTACCCGCTGTCACCATTTAATCTATTGTCCGAAAAGAATTGAGTTCTTTCTTCCTGCACGAATAGGAAGTCTTCTGTTGAACCCTTCCAGAGAAACAGGTATTCAGGAAAGAAAATCCAAAAATTCAAAAGAACATATTATTATAATATTATATTATATTAATGCAAAGATGATGGTAAAAATGTGTAGAAAAAAATTACGAAAAGCACTGCCGTGAAGTCAGAAGCTTTTGAGCGCTCGTACATCCACCTTGTAGGTAGATTGGCATTTTCCAGTTTTAGAAATCAATTGAGGTTTCTCCATTTCTCGCGAAACGAACGATTTCAGGCATTAGCTGAATATGGAAAAATTCGTTTGGCTGAGATGTTGAAACTTTTTCACTTCACCTCAATCGATCGCATTCACCGAATCAGAGATATTGGAATCGATCGCATTCGCCAAATCAAGGATATTGGAAGTCGACGAAAAAGTTTCTCCATTTCTCGCGAAACGGACGATTTCAGGCATTAGCTGAATATGGAAAAATTCGTTTGGCTGAGATGTTGAAACTTTTTCACTTCACCTCAATCGATCGCATTCACCGAATCAGAGATATTGGAATCGATCGCATTCGCCAAATCAAGGATATTGGAAGTCGACGAAAAAGTTTCTCCATTTCTCGCGAAACGGACGATTTCAGGCATTAGCTGAATATGGAAAAATTCGTTTGGCTGAGATGATGAAACTTTTTCACTACACCTGAATCGATCGCATTCGCCGAATCCGAGATATTGGAAGTCGACGAAAAAGTTTCTCCATTTCTCGCGAAACGAACGATTTCAGGCATTAGCTGAATATGGAAAAATTCGTTTGGCTGAGATGTTGAAACTTTTTCACTACACCTGAATCGATCGCATTCGCCAAATCCGAGATATTGGAAGTCGACGAAAAAGTTTCTCCATTTCTCGCGAAACGAACGATTTCAGGCATTAGCTGAATATGGAAAAATTCGTTTGGCTGAGATGTTGAAACTTTTTCACTACACCTGAATCGATCGCATTCGCCGAATCCGAGATATTGGAAGTCGACGAAAAAGTTTCTCCATTTCTCGCGAAACGAACGATTTCAGGCATTAGCTGAATATGGAAAAATTCGTTTGGCTGAGATGTTGAAACTTTTTCACTACACCTGAATCGATCGCATTCGCCAAATCCGAGATATTGGAAGTCGACGAAAAAGTTTCTCCATTTCTCGCGAAACGAACGATTTCAGGCAATAGCTGAATATGGAAAAATTCGTTTGGCTCAGATGTTGAAACTTTTTCACTACACCTGAATCGATCGCATTCGCCGAATCCGAGATATTGGAAGTCGACAAAAAAGTTTCTCAATTTCCTACAGCTGTCAAAAAAATTCTCAAACTTAGGCGAAACTCCAGACTTTGTCAGTGCTCGAACAACTAACTCTCCCGAGTTGTCTACTTCCGAGCAACTAACACTTCCGAGTTGTCTACTTCCGCACAATGGTCTTAACCCGAGTTCCCGTCCTGCGAGCAACTGACTTAACTCTTCCAGAGTCCTCTGAAGGTAAACTTCTTCCCCCTTAAAGAACCTAATTCCTGAGTTGACATTTTTCGTAGTGCCTCTCACATGGATTGGGGACACCCACGCTCTCAAATTCTTTCTCCGAAATTTTCCTATGGTCAACCGAAGTTGCTTTTCTCCCCTCTCGGCTGATGTAGCAAAATCGCCCTATCGTCTAGCCACAACATCCGTCCTACAATGTAGTCGATGAATGTCTCGCCTCTACTGAATTTCTTACCTGAAGTTTCAGGGGTCCCGTCGATCACCCGGCTCCAAATTAACGACATCCGTTGATTACACAAAGTAATACAATGTACGCCCGAATATACAGACTCTTCTCCGAGATATGTAACCGAATTTGAGAACAATTATCTATATTCCCAAATATTACAGTACGTTGCTAATCATTTTCCATATCGTGATTTCATTCTTTGTTTTTTATTGAAAATTTTTGGTTTCGAAATATCTTTGCTTTCGTAGCAAAAGTATGGTTGACATACAATGTGTCGTTCCACTATTTCACCGCCAAATTTCAACCATATTATAAGGCTTCTATTTTAAAAATTTGTTAATAATGTGGTCACGCAAAGATTTTCTTCCAATGGGAGTTCACCATTTCGAGTATTCGAACCGAACCCTCGCCGAGTTACTTTCCGGACAAATTGGGTATATCCACGAAATCTCCCTAGCTCTTTTCTCCAACTAAAGAGCCAGAACGGCAGATCCGAGTCCAGACCGCATAACGAGATCCCGAAGGCGTTATTAGACTCGGACGTCGGAAAGAAGCGTCGGGACGCATTTGCACGCCCGTTTGACGAAAATGAGGGAGATAGGGAGGTCAATTTGAATGCGTGTCCGGCCGGCCGTTACCGGGAGGACTCGTTTGAGGTTTCTGGATGGGAGTAAGGGAAAGAACTCGCCGACTTTGTATTCCAGACAGTCGGTAGAAATTCCCGGTTAGTTGAGAGGCGGGAGAGGAATTCTTGAGGTGGAGGGTGTCGGTTGGGAATAGTTTGACCATCGGGACAGAATGTCCGTCCGAATTATATTCAATAGAAGGGGGGGAGATAATCTGCGAGGTTTCTGGTTATTCGATAGAGGAAACATCCCTTAATTCGGATTTGGTTCGTCGTTATGCCACAAAAGTCAAAGAAGTTCAGAAATTTTTCGTCCTACCACCCCTGCACAAGATCAATTTCTGACCATTTCTACCCGTAGAGAGCCTTCGAGTTGAATTTTGTCCTTTTTTGAGCGCTCGTACTACTTACACGAGGGCTATATCATTTCGTCACGATGTCTGTATTTTTCGAATTTTGAGCCGAAAATGGTCTCAATCGACTATGTTCGACTCACTGATGACGAATCCGTCGGAAAATTCGAGTCTGTCCGTCCGTCCGGCCGTAAGCACGATAACTCTCGAACGCAACAACCTAGAGACTTGAAATTTTCAGTGTGGGTTCAGTTCCCGAATGGCTCGGTTGAGTTCGTTAATGGGCCAAATTCCACCAGGGGTTCCATAAATATGGCCGTTCAAAGTTTTGTTTCCCTGATTACTTGAAAACTACAGATTTGATCGAGATGAAATTTTGCACTCAAATGGAAAATGAGGTGTTCAAGCTACATGTGAAATTTTGTCCAGATCGCATGACCAGAACCATAGAAACCATAGAAAATTGTAACTTTTGAACGGAAACGCCTAGGGACTTGAAATTTTCAGGATAGGTGTGGATCTCGAATGTCGTGATCACGTTCATCTATGAGCAACATTATACAAGGGGTTCCGTAAATACGGTCGTTTGAAATTTTGTTTTCTCGATAAATTCGAAACTGCGGATTCGATCGAGATGAAATTTTGTATTTTAATCGAGAATGATATATTGAAGCAATATTTTGTCCAGATCGCATGACCAGAACCATAGAAACCATAGAAAATTTTAACTTTTGAACGGAAAGGCCTAGGAACTTGAAATTTTCAGGGTGGGTTTGGATCGCAAATTTCACGGTCACGTTCATCAAGGAGCAAAATTAGACTAGGGGTTCCGTAAATATGGCCGTTCAAAATATTTTTTTCCTGATAGTTTCGAAACTACCGATCGGAATGAAATTATGCACCTAGCTCAGGAATAATGTATTCAAACTACGTGCAAAAGTTTGTCCAGATCGCATCACCAAGACCATAGATACCGTGGAAAATTCTAGCGAATTATCGGAAAAAAATTGATCAGCTGAAGCACCGACATGAAGTCTGGAGTTTCGCCTAAGTTTCAGAATTTTTTTGACAGCAGTCAAAAATTCCTTCAATTGATTTCTGAAACTGGAAAATGCGAATCTGCCTACAAGGTGCATGTACGAGCGCTCAAAAGCTCCTGCCTTCACGGCAGTGCTTTTCGTAATTTTTTTGTTTCAAATTGGAGAAAAAATGTTGATTCATTTATTCTCCGTAAAAGTTTCTAGCCGAATATGGATGGACCCAGCAGGATTTTTTCATCAAGCCACGTCCCGTAATCTCCAGCCGGCGAAATATGCCAATTCCCAATCCGCTTACGCGTCTATTCGGATGATAGAAAATATGATTCGACGAAAATTTCGGATGTGATGAGGGAGAAGATGCTGGAAGACCCACACCGAAACTTCATCTCAACGTCCCGTTTTTACGTCTTCGGATATTGAATAACTGAGATAATGCTCTCGCAAACCGGAAAATTGCCCCCGTCATAATTTATTTCATCCCGGCGGATCATCGAAGTCGGATTCTGGAGAGGGTCTCCGAAATGGGCCGAAGAATTGGTAGACCTCGTCGGTCGGAATATCGAAACCGACGAAAGGGTGATGGGATTCGGAGCGATTGATCCGGTTTGATTATGTACTGAATTTAAAGATTCAATAACATTTTGGTACATGTAGAATTAATTCAAATAGTCGGGAATATATGTTATTTCCTTTGACCAAGTCTATACAAGGAAGAATCGAAGTCGTGAGGAAGCCTAGAAATGTGAATAATTAACGTATTAATTTAAGTATTTGTTTAGTCTACTCGTCCAGCAACCCAATTACAGGAATTACACGGATTGCCGTGAAATCTACAGATTTTTTTGTGATTTACGATTTATAGTCAAAAAATTAAGGGGAATATTTGTTTCATTTGAAAAATTTTTGATTTCCTGAATTTTGATAAAAAAAATTTGAACAATTTTCTTCGTCAGGAATGTCGAACAGAAAAATCGGGAATATCAAAATTCTCGAAAAAATATTGTAGACTCACGTATATTGGATTTTGTGTCTGTTAAAAGCGTTTTTTGTTGTAATTTTGAGTTAATTTTATTTTTCTTGTATTAAGTATACCATTTTTTGACATTTTTCTGGCATCTTCACGAGCCATTGCCACCAATCGAGAAAATATTTAGAAAACTGGTGAAAAAAAAAATTCATCCAATTATGCCAGGGATAATTAAATCAATTAATGAATGAATGTTTGAGATTATTTCATTTTTGAGCGCTCTTTCTTCTTACACGAGGGCTATATCATTTCGTCACGATGTCTGTATTTTTCGAATTTTGAGCCGAAAATGGTCTCAATCGACTATGTTCGACTTACTGATGACGAATCCGTCGGAAAATTCGAGTCTGTCCGTCCGGCCGTCCGTAAGCACGATAACTTTCGAACGGAACAACCTAGAGATTTGAAATTTTCAGTGTAGGTTCAGATCCCAAATGTCTCAGTTGAGTTCGTTAATGGGCAGAATTCCACCAGGGGTTCCGTAAATATGGCCGTCCAAATTTTTGTTCCCCTGATTACTTAAAAACTACAAATTTGATCGAGATGAAACTTTGCACTCAAATGGAGAATGATATATTCAAGCTACATTTCTCTAGATCGCATGACCAGAACCATAGAAACCATAGAAAATTGTAACTTTTGAACGGAAACGCTTAGGGACTTGAAATTTCCAGGATAGGTGAGGTTCTGGAATGTCGTGATGACGTTCATCTATGAGCAAAATTATTCTGGGGGTTCCGTAAATATGATCGTTTGAAATTTTGTTCTCTTGATAATTTCGAAACTACGGATTCGATCAAGATGAAATTTTGTATTTCAATCTAGAATGATATATTCAAGCTACATTTCTCCAGATCACATGACCAGAACTATAGAAACCATAGAAAATTGTAACTTTCGAACGGAAAGGCCTAGGAACTTGAAATTTTCAGGGTGGGTTTGGATCGCGAATATCGCGGCCACGTTCATCAATGAGTAAAATTAGACTAGGGGTTCCGTAAATATGGCCGTTCAAAATATTTTTTCCTAATAGTTTCCAAACTACTGATTGAATTGGAATGAAACGTTGCACCTAGCTAAGAAATAATGTAACGTGTAAACTACGTGCGAAATTTTGTCCAGATCGCATCTCCAAGACCATAGATACCGTAGAAAGATATAGCGAATTATCGAAAAAAAATTGGTCATTAAGTCTGGAGTTTCACCTTAGTTTCAGAATATTTTTGACAGCTGTCGAAAATTCCTTCAATTGATTTTTAAAACTGGAAAATGCGAATCTACCAACAAGGTGGATGTACGAGCGCTCAAAAGCTCCTGATTTCCGGCAGTGCTTGTCGTAATTTTTTCCTAGAGTTTTCGTTGAAGGAGGTATAATAAATTGGAATACTTTATAACATTAAAAGAAAATTATTTCGAAGAGTCTAGAATAGAAATTATTTCTTTCCGCCTAAGTAGTCGATACAAGAAAAAATCGAAGTCGTGAGACCGCCTAGAAATGTGAAGAATTAATACATTAATTCAAGTATTTGTTTAGTCTACTCGTCCAGCGTTGAAATGTTGAGATTCATAATTTCACTTCGTCGATTTCACTTATTGAGCACTCAATCAATGAATTTGCCGAATTGTTTCTTCAACATTCGTAAATGTCTCGCTCAACAATTTTATGATCGGTTCAATAACTTCATTCACACAAGGATCGCATTCCTGGCTTTATTCAAAAGAGGCTGTGGAAATATCTCGGCTGCTCTCCGCAAGATGGCGGAATCTGCGACGACACGCAGCGTTTTGTCCAGCTTTCCTCTTATCCTTACAGTTCTAACTTTCTTCAGAACCTTCGTCCAAATCCGAATTCATCCTTCACCGGACCGTTATAAAACGTGTCTCTCGTTGTCCATCACACCCAGTCGGAGAGCCGGATAGGGATGAACGTCAGAGATAACCCCGCGAAAAACGGACGCGTCGAGGCGCGGCATAAATAATCGCGTCAGGATTATCCGGCTGGCGTCCAGCGAGCCGTGCGAGATAAAGAAACAGGGCGCGATGGGGGTTCCGACGCGGATCGGGAAATTGCAACCCGAAGCTTCGTCATCAACGTTGGACGATTGTTCGATGAAGATAAGTGAAACTGAACCGATCTGGCGTCTGCGCCAGCCATTTTCATTATCCGTACAGAAATCCATATTATCATTAACATTAGGGAGTCGGATTGCTGAGTCCGTCCGAGAGAAAAATAACCACAGAATCTTTTTATACAAATCGATGTACCATGTAAACCTGAAAATTCTAGCGGTCTTGCTGGGGAGTTTTTGCTCTGGAGGGTGGTTGATTTTTTTCCTGGCTGCTCGGTTTTTCATGAAACACGAGGGTAGGATTGTGAGTTAGTTATATCTAAAACCTTTCGAGGGTGCCATGTGAGTAACAATAATTTATAATTACAACTTTATCATACAGGCTCATCCTAATTTGCTACACTTGTCTTCAACAGGGTCCATTATTTACCCCATGTGTTTATCTCATATCATTTATCCTCAATTCACATGAGGCCATTTGCTCCTACTCAACGTATTTTTTTCCATGTTGGTTTGCTCCTTGTGTATTGTTTTGTATCCATTTTTCATACTTCATTATCAAGTCTATTCCATATTATTTAATGATTCTAACTGACCATATGTATTAAATTCCTAAGTGCATCTCACAAGAGTTTGAATGTTCGAATGCTTAATAATCACCTTAATCATAAGGTTTTGCAATATTCTTCAAATGATACTATATGTCGTCGTTGTAGTTTGCAGCAAATAGCAAGGATATTCATATGCACCATTGCCGGCATTATGTTTCATCATCTTATATTGATTGAGCATTTTAAAAAGCTACTCTCCATGCATTATTATCCGTTATGACTTCTCGTTTATTGTTTATACGATTGACTGCTTATATCGTTTACTATCTATATCATCCACTGCTTATACCGTTTATTGTTTATTTCGTTTACTGTCTATAACATTTACTGGTTATATCCTTTACTGCTTATATGGTTTATCTAATACTTGATGGGATGATTGACCAGGGAGACAACTATCGGACGACGCAACCTAAAAATTAACTAAGGCTTCGCCAAACGTTTGGAAATATATATAACAAGGACTTTGTCGCATTCCCGTCTCCTTGCAACGTGGGAGATCATCAATCGTCAGATGATAGTTTGAACCCTGCGAAGTAAAACTCCCAATGTATCGCCTTTAATCTACTCAATCATTTTTAAATACCATTTGAGAGAATTCTCACCGGTCAGCCTGTTTATGAATATTCTTTTACTTGTGAGTTAATAGTATATAAACGAGAAAAGGACGGAGGTTTGTTTTTTTCTTCCCCGTCTGGGTAGTTTTTTTTATCCTCCCACCTTTTGGCACTCTGAAATAAACTTACTATTTTCTTGTTTCGAGTGCTAGAAATATATGTTTTAAATTTCCTATTTTCCCGTCAATCTCTTCTATTGAATCAAGCGTAATTTGGGTTGCATACTTACATACACAACGTAGAGTCCTTTTAAAACCATTATACGATCACGATCTTGGCCAAAGATTATCTAGAGTAATATTTTCAAGTTGAAAAGAACGCCTGTAAGGTAGAGTTCTAGTTCATTACGGTTTTCAATAGAAAACTGTAATGTCGGTAAGAGTTAATAATTTCAAAAGTACCAGTACAGTACAAAACGTCACGTAATATCTATGATCGACGTAATTTATTTCGGGCTTTCTCGGGGTGCCAAAAATTGGCCATTTTCAATTCGAATTCTTGCGAAAACTGTAGAAAAGTAGGAGACGCCACATAGTTATTTGAGACCTCACGTCCTTCGAACTTGAAATTCGACCCTCGGCGGAGCCCGAGATGTTGCTGTTCGATATCCTTATGAAAAGTTCGCCGGCAATTGAGAATTATCTCCATAGACTACAGCGCTAGGTTATGACGTAAGCTTGTGGTGCTGCATCCGAATGTGCCCGAATTCGCTACTCGTAGCGAAGAAAATTAAAATAGAGTGGGAACTCAGTTTTATCAACGCCCAACATGGAGATTTCCGTCACGGCGAACCCATCGATCCCCCAACCGCCGGTTCTCCTTGGAGACACCAAGAATTCCCCGCAAGAAGTCGTCGTAGATCTCGCGGCAATAATCGTAACCCCGCCAAAAAAAAAACCGCGCGACTTAACTGGAACAGTGGCGCGCCCATAAAGAACGTTCGGCATCCGAAACCGGCTGATAAACTACTGGGCGTGCTCGACGCCCGGCGTACGGAACCCGCGGACACATAAACCTACAAATGGCGGGGTGGCCGAGGAATGGGAATGGCGCGATTAAGCCGGCTGCGGACCCGACAGCGGCGGAATTGATTCCGTTTTTGTTACTTTGTCGTCGGTTGTTAAACAGGAAAGGGCAAAAAGTTTCATGAATTTTCAACAAGATCCAGTCCTGAATCCCAATTTGGCGGCGGCGGGAGGAACCGATCCGGAATACGAAAATCGGGATTTGTGAAATATGAAAATGGGCTTCCCTCCTTTTACGGCGGGATGAGCTGGATTATTAAAAGTGGACGGGACAAGGAGCGCACTAGAAGTGGTCCTTTGTGGAGGAACAGCTGGAGGAAATCTTGAATATGCACTCGTTTTAGTTCGAAATCCGGCACAGAGACGACCATAGAGATATTAAAATGGATCTGTTTGTTAACATTCTGAATTGACGCCAACATACCTACTAAGGCTGGATTTTTATTAAACTCGTCGGCTGGAATGTCTACTGTTTCGCTGGTAAAGTTTATCATCCGGTTTGATGTTTGAAATCGGATTTATTATAATGAGTCGCATTATATTTTATTTATCTTGTAGCTTCATATGGAAGGTATGAAATTGGTCGGCGCTTTTCATCTATATATTTCTTATTGGTGAAATAACTTCGGAAGTCCATAGAATGATCAATTTCGAGAAAAAATTTCTATATACACCATAAACCGCAAATGCTTCATAACCAAGCTACAGGATGGTCTGAAATTCTGCAGAGTGAAGCTTGTCGGCGGGTTTCAATTATATATTTCTTCTCGATGAAATAACTTCAACAATCGAAAGAATGATCAATTTCAAGAACAAAATGTCATATAAACATTGTTCCGCAAACGCTTCATAACCGAGCTACAGGGTGGTCAAGCTTCTGCAGAGTATAAAACTTGTCGGCGGTTTTCAATTATATATTTCTTTTTGATGAAATAACTTCAACAATCGAAAGAATGATCAATTACAAGCACAAAATGTCATATAAACAATGTTCCGCGAACGCTCCATAACCCAGCTACAGGCTGGTCAAGTTTCTGCAGAGTATAAACTTGTCGGCGGTTTTCATCTATATATTTGTTGTTGGTAAAATAACTTTGGTAGTCGATAGAATGATCAATTTCAAGAAAAAAATTCGATATACACAATGATCTGCAAATGCTTCATAACCAAGCTACAGGGTGGTCTAAGTTTCTGCAGAGTATGAAACTTGTCGGCGGGTTTCATCTAAATATTTCTTTTTGGTGAAATAACTTCAACAATCGAAAGAATGATCAATTTCAAGAACAAAATGTCATATAAACAATGTTCCGCAAACGCTTCATACCCGAGCTACAGGCTGGTCAAGCTTCTGCAGAGTATGAAACTTGTCGGCGGTTTTCATCTATATTTTGTTGTTGGTAAAATAACTTTGGTAGTCGATAGAATGATCAATTTCAAGAACAAAATGTCATATAAACAATGCTCCGCAAACGCTTCATAACCGAGCTACAGGGTGGTCAAGCTTCTGCAGAGTATGTAACTTGTCGGCGGTTTTCATCTATATATTTATTGTTGGTTAAATAACTTCAACAATCGAAAGAATGATCAATTACAAGAACAAAATGTCAAATAAACAATTTTCCGCGAACGCTTCATAACCGAGCTACAGGCTGGTCAAGCTTCTGCAGAGTATGAAACTTGTCGGCGGTTTTCATCTATATATTTGTTGTTAGTAAAATAACTTTGGTACTCGATAGAATGATCAATTTCAAGAAAAAAATTTAATATACACAATGGTCCGCAAATGCTTCATAACCAAGCTACAGGGTGTTCTAAGTTTCTGCAGAGTATAAAACTTGTCGGCGGTTTTCATCTATATATTTCTTTTTGGTGAAATAACTTCAACAATCGAAAGAATGATCAATTTCAAGAACAAAATGTCATATAAACAATGTTCCGCAAACGCTTCATAACCGAGCTACAGGCTGGTCAAGCTTCTGCAGAGCATGAAACTTGTCGGCGGTTTTCATCTAAATATTTGTTGTTGGTAAAATAACTTCGGTAGTCGATAGAATGATCAATTTCAAGAAAAAAATTCAATATACACAATGGTCCGCAAATGCTTCATAACCAAGCTACAGGGTGTTCTAAGTTTCTGCAGAGTATAAAACTTGTCGGCGGTTTTCATCTATATATTTCTTTTTGGTGAAATAACTTCAACAATCGAAAGAATGATCAATTTCAAGAACAAAATGTCATATAAACAATGTTTCGCAAACGGTTCATAACCGAGCTACAGGGTGGTCAAGCTTCTGCGGAGTATGAAATTCGTCGGCGGGTTTCATCTTTGTCTTTCTGTTAGAATGATTATAAACATGGGTCCTTTATATTCTTCTTCTTCTTAGGTTGTCGTCTTTTTTCGAAGGTTGACGATCAACATGATTATCTTTATTTTATTCATTGCGGCTCTTAACTACAAACATGAGTGCACAAATGCTTTATAACCAAAGTTATAAGATTCCAGATTTTTTTTCGTTTTTTCTCAACAACTCTTTTAGTTTTCAAGATATTCGAATCGAATTTGGAATGTACGATACCCATTTCGATTTGAACTGAACGGGACTATCGATCCAAAAATTATGAAACGGACCAAGGATTTTTTGTACCTAATCGGCCGTCCTTTGACATGTATTTTTATAAAAAAGGAAGGGCATTTCAGAATTATCAAATTTCTCAACAACAGATCAGAAAAACTCGATTTTCTTTACACGTGGAACGGCTGTGAACCTGAATTTTTATACTTATGTAACTCATTTTATGTAGACAAAAAACTTTGAAATGATCGAAAATACTGAGAAATTCTGAAGCGATATATTTCACGATATTTGCATCCGAAAATCGAGATGTCAGATTTTGTTAGAAATTCTAGATCTGATTGATTCGGCCGATACTTGATGAAAATCCATATTAACCCATTCGTTCATCTCGTCACCTGATAAAGCCACGGTATGGCGAAACACGTGTAGTAGTTTTGTTAAACTATTAATTAGTGTCGTAGACTTAGTGAATTGGTGCATACCAAGTTAAATTCTAGATCATTTCCTGACTGCAAGTACCTCAAATGTTCTTTAGTAAAGAATTAACTAATCTATAATCATTTCGGTTATGGTTATGAAACGAACCACATATTCTGTGAACAAATACATAATGTCATTTTATTTTCGTAAACTTCAAGGGATGATGTCTATCAGATTTATACCCTGCGTAATGATATTCAAACTATCTGCAGAATTCTTGTTTGTCTACTCTCCCCAATTGTTTAACCTATCTCTCAACTCGTAATTCCTAACACGATCTACGAACTTATTAAAGTGCTCTCACAATGGGTCCCCAACTGGGACAATTATCCAGCCATTTGTTTAACTACACTGCATAATTTAATCCCTGTTAAGTCCCCTCTCAATATGTTGAATTATACCTGTCTGTTAATGTCTTTTAGATTCTCTAATGATTGTTTCATTTCCAGTTGGGCCGAAGGTGAAATGCTACCCCGACAAAATGAGGGTGGAGGTCCCGATAGTCCCCTCCAACACCAAGCAAGTATATTTGGAAGGACTGAAGAATTATCCGGATCCAGCATGTCGACCCCATACAGACTCCACCGGAACCCTGGCCATCCTCGAGCTCGACCTCGGCGACGTTTACCGTTGCGCTGTCACCAGGGTAGTCAACGAGAAAACGGTAAGAATCGGGAAGTAAATACTAATAATATTCCTGATTCTGGTACAAGTGACAGCCACCCAAGTCGAGTCCAATATCAATTAACGAAGCACGAAATGTCGCTCTTCGCCGATCATGAATACCGTATTCAATAAAGAGATCTTTCTTGTTTCCATGAAATCTCCATTAGGCGATGAAAGAAACCGTTCAATGGTTCATTGTGATCTGTCCGATCGGCCTCATCTCGCGCGCCAGACGTCATCAACGTCGGAATTTCGAACGGCCGTTCCTCGTTTTCTTTGATTTCCGGAGTAAGAGTTCAGTTGATCGGAAAAAAAATTCATATCGAGACGACGGCGACTTTGTTTGCATTCAGATAATGAATTTCTAAGAATAAGAGAGAGTTCTTTCCCAATACATAAATAACCATAGACCCTAAGCAGAGACAGTACAGTACAGTAGTAGATAGCGTCAAGATAAATTAGATAGTGTGTATATAAATAAGTGTTTTAGTGAACGGTGAATAAATTAATTAAGAATTTGGACCATATTCAAAACAATATCTCTATTAAACTAACTCTACAAAACCACCTTTGTCAATCAGGGCCGTATCTAGGGCGTGGCGAGGGTGGCACTTGCCACGGGCGCAAGGTCCGAAGGGGCGCCAAAAAATATCGAAAATAAAAAAATAGAAGCGCCAAGAAAAAAATATTAATTCGAAAGATGACAACACGGTTACTTAAGTAAGTAATTCGGTCACAACATTTCGAAACATTGACATTCTAAAAATAGAATGAGAATGCAATTAGATCAGAAATACGAGAAATATGGTCCAGTTGTTATAAGAAATTTTCGAAGATGCCGCACTCTGATCATAAATATTACAATCGGCAATATCGTCATGCGATTCCAAGCACAGCCCTTTTATGAGTTGCTTACACTACATCCCTTATCGCATCCAGCTTGTTTTGAAGGGCGGCTTCTTTGATGATGATGGTTCATAATGATCGATTTGTTGAAATTTTCAGGCCACATCTGTGGTATTTTAAAAACGATTTGTATTGTCAAAAATTCACCAATCAGAGTTTTGAGCTCAAGAAGTGGAAGAAAAATTGGGGAATCTTATTGTATTCTACATAAATATTGATTTCTTTCAATTGTGAAGGGAAGAGCAAAAAATTTAAATTTCAATGTTCGTTTAGTGTGTATCCAGATTTGAAGTGTTATAAGTTCTGAGTTTTTTTTTTATATTCCGACTTCTTTGTTCCATTGTGCTTTTGGATTCGAGCATTATGAATTGTGCTATTGAAGGTGAGTTGTACTAAGTATTTGTTTTTTTTATGACACTATTCTGGCATCGGATATATTCAATTATTCGTATTTTAACATAATAATACTGTTCCTTTCAATTCAAGAAGAAATATGTTCGGTTCATTGCGGAAAATATGGATTTTCAAACTTGAGTTCTCACTTCTCAGAGCGTCTTTTTTTGAAATCTAATGAAACTCAAATTTTAGTGTTACTTTACATTGAATCTTCGATCTCATCTGGCAAAGATTATTCTAGTGATTTTTTTATACTTAACGAATGGACTTCTTGAATATTGTAACATCAGGCCCTGTACGAAACTATTAGTACGTGTTTCAAATGGTTATAAAATAGTATTTGTATGCTAAGTTTGCGGTTTTTCTTACAGAGATTGTGATTATCTATTATTGTTTTCTTGTCAACTTACCAAAAAATTTTTATTTTACGTTTGCAGTATGTATTTTCAAATTTCAAGTTGAAGAATTTATATTTTTTGAGATAAATGTTCGTATTTATTACATAAATATGAATATTTCATTTTGTTTTTTCAGAATTTGTTTTATTTTTATGCATTTCATTCAAAATGTGTATTTCAATGTTTTTAATGAAAAAAATTTTCCATAAAAATGTGTATTATTCTGAAACTCTTACGAAAATATATGACTAGCATTATGAAAAAAAATACTATAAGAAAATATGATGGATGAAAAAAATCTACGCAAATGGGGGGGCGCTGTCTAATATATTGCCACAAGCGCAATAGTACCTAGATACGGCCCTGTAGTTAATCTCTAAATTTGATTTCATATGTAAAATAATGATATAATTTTGTGTTAGCCGATTCCATCACAAGTTAAAACTATGCAAAACTCTGTTTTGCCAATCCGGACCAAACGTTCGACGAGAATAGTTCGTGGGAAATTTAAAGGGTTTTCATGTCGAGAAACTCAAAACAATCTTATGGAACAAACTGCTCTCCGAAGCAATCAACCCCAACTTGATTTATAACATCCAATTATTCAACGATCCCCGAAGACGATGGTATCGAGTAAAGCCGACAACAAATTAATTTCGTCCCGGGGAATTTTCTGGGTCGGGGGAAACTCGGTCCGCGAGTGGTAAGAAAATACTGCCGAAATGAGGAATTAATCGAACGACAACAGGGATTGTACTTAGGTCGAGATAAATTGGGCCGATCTCCCAGCGACCCCGTTGACTAAAGCTTCCGGACTGTCTCGGTGCTCGTCCGAAGGAGATTAATTCGACAATTAATTGGTTTTCCGATGCTCAGATCGCTACCGAACACTCGAGGGTTTGTTTGTGTTTGATCTGGAACCAGAGGAAGAACTGGTGAATAATTGGGCACTCCTTTGAACTTCAATTTTTTTTTAACCATGAACGATGAAGAATTATATAGATAATATTCATTTTACCATATCGAAAAAATGGAGAATAATTTTTTGTTTCGAAATTGAAATTGTTGTTGTTCAAATCTTTTTCGAACTTTTTTTCCAAATCTTTCTGAGTTTTTCCTTGTGAATCGAATTGTGCACGCTTATTTTAAATATGCTGTCAGTGGCTTCATAGAGGAAGCTTGAAGTATTGTTGTGGAATACATCGAAAATGATGAAAAAATGAGTTTTTACACGAAAAAAAATCACAAATATTTCTAGAAGCTTTCAAGAACTATTCTATGACGTTGTCAGATAACTAAAGAATATAGCTTTATAAAAAAAAATTGGGTCTCACAAGAGTCGACTTATTTTCATACTGGAGAACCTCAAAGTTAGAAATCTGAAAATGATGGGAATTCAAAATTTCAACTTCTAAGCGTTCTAGCGACCACAAAAATTATTTTATTGAACAGCAAAAACATTTTTGGACTCTATACTTACGATTTATACTAGTAGCTCCAATCTCTTTGCTATAATAAAAAAAAATTGTTTCCATATTTTCCTTGTACTATGGTCAAGAAAATTTTTCGTGAAAAATTTTTTTTTCGTTGTTCTTCCTGTATTTTTGTATATCAAAAGAATTGACCATGCTGATTTCGAATATGCTGTCGGTATCGCCATAAAGCGTATAGTTTCGTCGTAATGTACATCGGAAATTATGAAAAAATTTGTTTTTAGGGAAAAAAATTCTCAAATATTTCTAGGAGCTTTTATGGTCTTTTTAATGACTTTTTCCGATAACCAAGATTGCAGCTTCATGACAAAAAATCGGTTCTTACCAGGGTCGACTTATTTTCATACAGAAGAACCTCAAAGTTAGAAATCTGAAAATGATGGGAGATCAAAATTTCCACTTCTAAGCGTTCTAGCGACCACAAAAATTATTTTATTGAACAGCAAAAACATTTTTGGACTCTATACTTACGATTTATACTAGTAGCTCCAATCTCTTTGTTATAATAAAAAAAAATTTGTTTCCATATTTTCCTTGTATTATGGTCAAGAAAATTTTTCGTGAAACATTTTTTTTTCGTTGATCTTCCTGTAATTTTGTATATAGAATGAATTGACTATGCTGATTTCGAATATGCTGTCGGTATCGCCATGAAGCGTATAGTTTCGTCGTAATGTACATCGGAAATTATGAAAAAATTAGTTTTCAGATAAAAAAATTCTCAAATATTTCTAGGAGCTTTTATGGTCTTTTTAATGACTTTTTCCGATAACCAAGGAATGCAGCTTCATGACAAAAAATCAGTACTTACTAGGGTCGACTTATTTTCATACAGAAGAACCTCAAAGTTAGAAATCTGAAAATGATGGGAATTCAAAATTTCAACTTTTAAGCGTTATAACGACCACAAAAGTTATTTTATTGAACGGCAAAAACATGTTTGGACTCTATGATTACGATTCATACTAGTGGCTCCAATTTCTTTGCTATAATAAAAGAAAATTTGTTTCCATATTTTCCTTGTATTATGGTCAAGAAAATTTTTCGTGAAAATTTTTTTTTTCGTTGATTTTCCTGTATTTTTGTATATCAAAAGAATTGACCATGTTGATTTCGAATATACTGTCGGTATCACCATAAAGCATATAGTTTCGTCGTAATGTACATCGGAAATTATGAAAAAATTAGTTTTCAGATAAAAAAATTCTCAAATATTTCTAGGAGATTTCATGGTCTTTTTAATGACTTCTTTCAATAACCGAAGAACGCAGCTTAATGAAAAAGAATCAGACCTCACAAGAGTCGACTTATTTTCATACAGGAGAACCTCAAAGTTAGAAATCTGAAAATGATGGGAGATCAAAATTTCAACTTCTAAGCGTTCCAGCGACCACAAAAATTATTTTATAAAACAACAAAAACATTTTTGGACGTTGATTTTCCTGTAATTTTGTATATAAAATGAATTGACTATGCTGATTTCGAATATGCTGTCGGTATCGCCATAAAGCGTATAGTTTCGTCGTAATGTACATCGGAAATTATGAGAACATTAGTTTTTAGAGAAAAAAATTCTCAAATATTTCTAGGAGCTTTTATGGTCTTTTTAATGACTTTTTCCGATAACCAAAGAATGCAGCTTCATGACAAAAAATCGGTTCTTACCAGGGTCGACTTATTTTCATACAGAAGAACCTCAAAGTTAGAAATCTGAAAATGATGGGAGATCAAAATTTCAACTTCTAAGCGTTCTAGCGACCACAAAAATTATTTTATTGAACAGCAAAAACATTTTTGGACTCAATACTTACGATTCCTACTAGTAGCTCCAATCTCTTTTCTATAATGAAAAAAAAATTGTTTCCATATTTTCCTTGTATTATGGTCAATTTTTCGTGAAAAATTTTTTTTTCGTTGATCTTCCTGTATTTTTGTGAATAAAAAGAATTGACCATGCTGATTTCGAATATGTAGTCGGCATCGCCATAAAGCGTATAGTTTCGTCGTAATGTACATCGTAAATTATGAAAAATAAAAGTTTTTTCACGAAAAAAATTCAAAATCTAGGAGCTTCTAAGGACTCTTTTATGACGTTGTTCGATGAACAAAGAATGCAGCTTCATAAAAAAAAATTGGGCCTTACAAGGGTCGACTTATTTTCATACAGGAGAACCTCAAAGTTAGAAATCTGAAAATGATTGGAGATCAAAATTTCCACTTCTAAGCGTTCTAGCGATCACAAAAATTATTTTATTGAACAGCAAAAACATTTTTGGAATCTATACTTCCAAATTTGACTGGTTACTTTAATTTTTTTGCTATAATAAAAAAAAAATTTCAATTTTCCTTGTATACGGTCAGGAAAATTTTTCGAGAGAAATTTTATGTTGTTGATCTTCCTGAGTTTTTGTATATAAAATAAATGGAACATGCTGATATCGAACATGCAGTCAGTATCGCCATGAGCTTATAGTTTCGTCGTAACGTACATCGGAAATTATGAAAAAATTAGTTTTTTGGCAAAAAAATTCAAAAATATCTCTAGGAGCTTTTCAGGACATTTTTATGACTTTGTCCGATAACCAAAAAATGCAGCTTCATGGAAAAAATTGGGCCTCACAAGGGTCGGTTTATATTTATAAAGAGAACCTCAAAGTTGGAAATCTGAAAATCAAGGGATATCAAATTTTCAGCTTCTAAGCGTTCTAGCGACTACAAAAGTATTCATATTGAAAAGCAAATACACTTTTGGACTCTATATTTCCGAATTTTACTGGTAACTTCAATCTCGCTGCTATAATAAAATATTTTTTTTTTTATTTTCCTTGTATGTATATGGCCAGGAAAATTTTCCGTGGGAAATAGTTTTTTCGTTGATCTTCCTGAATTTTTATATATGAGATAAATGAAACATGCTGATATCGAATATGGAGTCAGTATAGCCATAGAGCGTTCAGTTTCGTCGGAGCGTATATCGAAAATTATGAAAAAATAAGTTTTTTGGCAAAAAAATTCACAAATATTTCGAAGAGCTTTTAAGGACCCTTTTTTTGACTCTGTCCGATAACCAAAGAATGCAGCTTCATGAAAACAAATTGGGACTCACAAGGGTCGACTTATTTTCATACAGGAGAACCTCAAAGTTGGAAATCTAAAAATGAGGAAAGATCAAAATTTCAACTTCTAAACGTTCTAGCGACCACAAAAATGATTTCTATTGAAAAGCAAATACATTTTTGGACTCTTTACTTCTGAATTTCACTGGTTACTTCAATTTCTCTGCTTCAATAAAAAAAAATTGTTTTTCAAATTTTTCTTATAACTATATGTTCAGGAAAATTTTTCGTGCAAATTTTTTCCGGTGATATTCCTCAATGTTCTCATATGGATTAAATTGACCATTTTGATATCGAATATGCAGTCAGTATCGCCATAGAGCGTATAGTTTCGTCGTAAACGTACATCGAAAAAGATGAAAAAATTAGTTTTTGATAAAAAAATTCTCAAATATTTCGAGGAGGTTGCGAGGGCTTTTCAATGACATTTTCCGATAACCAAAAAATGCAGCTTCATGAAAAAAATTGGGCCTCACAAGGGTCGACTCATTTCCATACAGGAGAACCTCAAAGTTGGAAATCTGAAAATAAGGGGAGATCAAAATTTCAACTCCCAAGCTTTCTAGCGACCACAAAACTCATTTTTATTGAAAAGCAAGTACATTTTCGGTATCTACACCCTAGAATTATATAGATAACATATAATTCCTTCCAATACCGAAATTTTTTTTTTCAAATATAATGAATAAAAATTTGTATATGTAACATATAAGTTTCAAAACTCAAGAACTCACCGGAATACGCAAAAAGTAAAATATCCGTTTGTTCACAGGGCAAACAAATCTTCTACCAGACCTTAGTGGTCGAGGGCGAGGAGAAGACCGAGGACGGACAGTCCAAGAAGACCAGAGAAACGATCCACGTCAAGTGCTCCATCTTATCCTTGAGGAACCACACCGTGTCGAGGCGAAGCGTCCTCCCTGCGGGATTCCAGGAACCGGAGTAAGTTCCCCGGATTTTTATCGTCCTCGGATTCATTGTTTCATTATTGCGCTGTTCGGGAGTTGTTTCTGCGATCGTGAAAGTTTTCGCAGATCGGTTCGGGAACGTCGGCGACGAGATTTTATGGCGTACGTTGCCTCTCGTGACGACAGGAATGAATGGATGGGTATATTTTTTTCGCGAGCTTCTCTTTATTGGTGGAAACTTTTATTTGATTTTTTTTCCTACTTTCTCTCGTTATCAATCAAATTAAAATCTATTGTGCCAAACCGTCGATGTCTTTTTGCGGAATGTGACATCCGAAATCACGTAGGCGACAGCTTTTTGCTTGGTCTTTTTCCAAGTATAATCGACGTCTCTTTCCTCCTCGTGATTTGCATTAAATTACGACGTCGTTTCCTGTTCGTGATTGGCGGTGAATTCGATTGAATATGACGGAATGACAGGTTTTCAGTTGATGAATGGAAATGTAACCGAACGGAGGAAATGCCAACGGTGCGATTCCATCAAGGAAGCTGTTGACACGGCAGAAATCTACCTCGCCCGAAATCGAATTTATCGGGAAAAAATACCAGGTGATTCTGAAATGGAAAAATATAGGAAGAAATATACATAATTGAAGTAACTTGTTAGCCGTAGACAATGAACAAGGTGTGTAGTTGCTAAACGTGGGTAATAATTTGTCGGTGAAGAACTGTTCAATTCAATGACCATCATTTAGGGATTTCCAAATAATATCTGATAAGGTTATGGGAATATAAATCGACCATGCGGATTTCGAATATACAGTCAGTATCGCCATAGAGCGTATGGTTTCGTCGTAACTTACATCGAAAATGATGAAAAAATCAGTTTTTTTAGAAAAAAAATTCACAAATATTACTAAAAGCTTTTAAGGACTCTTCAATGACCTTGTCCAATAACCAAAGAATGCAGCTTCATGAAAAAAAATTGGGCTTTACAAAGATTGACTCATTTTCATACAGGAGAACCTCAAAGTTGGAAATCTGAAAATGAGGGGAGATCAAAATTTTCACTTCTAAGCGTTCTAGCGACCATAAAAATGATTTCTGTTGAAGAGCAAATACATTTTTGGACTGTACCCTACCGAATTTCAGTGAAAACTTCAATTTCTCTGCTATAATGAAAAAAATTTTATTTTCAAATATTCGTTGCCAGATGGTCAGGAAAATTTTTCGTGAAAAATTTTTTTTCGGTGATCTTCCTGAATTTTCGTATATGGAATGAATCGACCATGCTGATTTCGAATATGCAGTTAGTATCGCCATATAGCGTATAGTTTCGTCGTAACATACATCGGAAAATATGAAAAAATGAGTTTTTTTAGCAAAAAAAGTCTCAATTATTACTAGGAGCTTTCAAGGACTCTTTAATTACTTTGTCCAATAATCAAAGAATGCAGCTTCATGAAAAGAAATTGGGCCTTACGAAGATTGACTTATTTTTATACAGGAGAACCTCAAAGTTGGAAATCTGAAAATGAGGGGAGATCGAAATTTTCACTTCTAAGCGTTCTAGCGACCATAAAAATGATTTCTATTGAAAAGCAAATACATTTTTGGACTGTATCTTGCCAAATTTGAGTGGAAACTTCAGTTTTTCTGCTATAATAAGATAACATATAAATATAAATTTTTTCAAATATTCGTTTTTAGATGGTCAGGAAAATTTTTCGTGAAAAATTTTTTTTTCGGTTATCTTCCTCAATTTTCGTATATGGAATAAATCGAACATGCTGATTTCGAATATGCAGTCAGTATCGCCATAGAGCGTATAGTTTCGTCGTAACTAACATCAAAAATGATGAAAAAATTAGTTTTCTTAGCAAAAAATTTACAAATACTACTAAAAGCTTTTAAGGACTCTTTAATTACTTGGTCCAATAACCAAAGAATGCAGCTTCATAAAAAGAAATTGGGCCTTACAAAGATTGACTTATTTTCATACAGGTGAACCTCAAAGTTGGAAATCTGAAAATGAGGGGAGATCAAAATTTTCATTTCTAAGCGTTCTAGCGACCTTAAAAATGATTTCTATTGAAAAGCAAATAGATTTTTGGACTGTATCCTACCGAATTTTAGTGGAAACTTCAGTTTTTCTGCTATAATAAAATTATATATAAATATAAATTTTTTCAAATATTCGATTTTAGATGGTCAGGAAAATTTTTCGTGAAAAATTTTTTTTTCGGTGATCTTCCTAAATTTTCGTATATGGAATAAATCGAACATGCTGATTTCGAATATGCAGTCAGTATCGCCATAGAGCGTATAGTTTCGTCGTAACTTACATCGAAAATGATGAAAAAATTAGTTTTCTTAGCAAAAAATTTACAAATACTACTAAAAGCTTTTAAGGACTCTTTAATTACTTGGTCCAATAACCAAAGAATGCAGCTTCATGAAAAAGAATTGGGCCTCACAAAGATTGACTTATTTTTAAACAGGAGAACCTCAAAGTTGGAAATCTGAAAATGAGGGGAGATCAACATTTTAACTTCTAAGCGTTCTAGCGACCATAAAAATGATTTCTATTGAAAAGCAAATACATTTTTGGACTCTATAGTTCCGAATTTCACTGTTAACTTTAATCTAACTGCTGAAATAATAAAAAAAAAAATTTCAAGGTTTCCTTGCATATGGTCAGGAAAATTTTTTTTTCGGTTATCTTTCTGAATTTTCGTATATGAAAAAAATCGACCAGGCTGATTTCGAATATGCAGTCAGTATCACCATAGAAAGTATAGTTTCTTTTTTTCTCGTACATCGAAAATAATGAAAAAATGAGTTTTTCGGCAAAAAATTTACAAATATTTCTAGGAGCTTCCAAGTACTTTTTTATGACTTTTTCCGATAACCAAAGGATGCAGCTTCATGAAAAAAAATCGGGCCTCACAGAGATCGACTTATTTCAATAGGGGAGAACCAGAAATTCGGAAATCTGAAAATGAAGGGAGATCAAAATTTCAACTTCTAAGCGTTCTCGCGACCACAAGAATGATTTCTATTGAAAAGCAAATACATTTTCGGACTCTATTCTACCGATTTTTACTGGTATATTCAATTTCTCTGCTTTAATAAAAAAAATAATTTTGCTTCAAATTTTCTCGTATATGGAAAATCTCGTCTCCGCCTTCGCAACCAGAAATCGATTATATTAATCGGTCCAAGGATCTAGAAAATAATTCAAAAGGAGTACGAGATAACAACTACCGTTTTTCTCATTCTCAAAACCGGTGCTGCAGCCTCTGCAGCTCATGTACGCCAGCCGCCGTTGCTCTGAGAAACCTTCATCAACTAATTTCCATAAAAATGACTGGGCTACGATTCGGAAACGTTTCGAAACGTAAGAAAAACTAGACTAACGCTTCTGGTTAAAAGACCAAGAGAACCTGAAACCACAATATATTGAATCGATCATCATTGGAAATTGATTCATAGCGGAAGTTAGTACGTGGTCCCGAATATCAAACATCCGTTAAGGCTGAATTACGAAATAACCGATCGGCGATGTGGAGAGATTTATCGCCGGCCACGATTTCGGGATATGTACAGTTCTGAGACGCGTTATTTATGTGGAAAATGTCACGCCAATCTGAGACACCGCATGTTTGTACATGTATTCAATTTATTGTGGGGACTAGTTATTTGTTTTACCAGGCAGGATTATTTTTCACCGCTTACTTGAACCGATTACTGATTTCTTTTCAACTTTTTTTCGATTATTTTCCACCGATTTCTTCTTCTTTTTTCAATCTCTACTCTCTGGTTTTCCATACCTATTTTTATTGTATGCCCCAAGTATATAAATTCTTCCACGTTTCTAGTTTTGTTCCATATATATTGTTACGTGATCACCACTTCAGGGCTTCACACGAGGCACAGCGCACAGCCTGTACATTCCTACTTCGAGGAACTTCTGATAAAGCTCAGCACATTTCTAGACATACCAAGAATGACCGTCGAACCACCGGAAACAGTGGGAAGAAGTGCAATTTCGCGGTTCCCATGAGACTCGTGCCTAAAGTGCAAGTACGAGAGTTTCCCCACATAGGAACCTTAGTTTACTCGTTTAGAAAGACATTGCTTTTAACATCCACTTGTAATCAACTCACGTTTTTCTGTTTATTAATCTGTGGAGCCAGATCTTTATCTCAAAGTTGTGATTATTATTTCGGGAAGGCATAAAGTTCCTTTTAAAAAAAAGACTTTTGAAGCGGGAAACATAATTGAATGTATCGGTTCTTCGGTGTTCATTATTATTGGTAGTTCGAATGTCATTAAAAATCATTTGAAGAAAAATGATCTCAAATCTCAATTCTCTTCTTTGCCATCTTTCCAGAGATCTCGAAATAACGAAGACCGTAACTGAAGTGGCCCCAGAACCGATCCTTGGGGTAGGCGTTAGACAAGGCGGCAAACTGGTAACTGGCGAGCTCAACGTTTCTCCTGGAACTCCGCTCCAGATGGAGATCTTCCTCGACAAGGTCTCGGCAGCCATCTACGGTATCTTGGTGACACACATGCAAGTGACCGACACCAAATCCCAGGAAGAGACCATAATTTACAACGGGTAAGTTGCTATAAAACTTTTTTCTCATTCCTTGCAGAATCTTCGTGAAAAACTAATTATAAGAATAAAGGTCTCCACCATCCACCAGAGCTGAACCCTGAGGAACACCTTTCATATAATGATAGTTTGTTGGGTACAAGAGAAGAAATAGTCTAGGAGTCTTCAATGCATTCGAGGAATTTCACCAATTGGACGAAGGAAGAAAATATTACGAAGGAGTTATTCCAAACTCGAAGAATCTGACCAAATACGATTTTCCTCATGACTTCTGACCTTCCCAGCTACACAACCCAGAGTAGACGAAAATCCCATATCACGGTCCACCACGACGTCCCTCCACCTCCCACAATCAACCCTCGCGAGATGTTTTTCTCTCCCCCCATAAAAGCCCTCACTCAGGGCCGGGACCCCGAAAATCCAATTTCCCGGATCCTCGGGGAGCCGAAAACAAAGGAAACCACGTCTCTTCATAAGAGACGTCGTCAACGATAACATCTGGAAGGTGAAAAATAACGGGAAGACGGCGCGGGGAGCGGGGGAGTCTCGAGCGAACGGTCGGGGTAGTTAAAGTCGTCACCGGGAACGTGTCGGGGTGGAAATATCCGGGGAAAATGGGCGCGGTGGCGTGTCAAGTCGCCCGAAAACATCGGTTGAGGAAATGGGCAATGACTGACGGGGGTGAGTTAGGGCTGGATATAAAAACTTGTTGAATAATTGAGCGGAGACTGCGGGGTATCAATCCATCTTATTGATTGAGGTTGGGGGGATGGGAAACGTATGTTCGTTTAGGGGTGACAGAAAAATAGGAATTGAAAGGCAATGACGATGAAAAACTTTGGAGAAGACATCTGGCCAGGAGGCTACTATACAGGGTTACAGGAAAAGTCGTAGTGAATATTGAAGGACGTTATTATTCAGGTCATTTCTGATGGATTTGATTCTATGATATGATGTCCGAAACTCAACCGTTATGGAGATATTGAGTTTTAAAGATTTTTTGAAAAATCCTTTATTTTTTGGCTTTTTCATCGATTTTTTTCGGATTGGTTCTCCTAGGAGCCGTTAATTCGATGTATCTAGTTGGAGGGCATACCAATCAATAAAAATGATCAACAGAAACTGAACCTACTACTAACAGCTCAATAAGACTGCTCGACAACGGTTAGAGTTAAAGAATTCTCACTAAGTGTTTTTAAATTTGAAGCGCTTTTTCCGGAAAAAACTTAATGGAACCTATTCTGCAGAAGAGTTTAAAAGCTCCGTCTCTTCAGCTTTCCAAAAAGGTATTACACTCGCTATTAAATAGGAAAAACATTGACCAAATAAAAGTTGAGGTAGTAGAAGGTACATTTTTAGTTTGAGGTAATAGTAGCTAAAAAGGGCAGGAAGTATGGCCCTATCAAGTAATTTGATATTATGGCCATCCACTCGTTTGGACTGAATCTCCTTCTGACCCCCTTGTTCTTTTTTTGGGTTATCTTGCGCTTTTGGAGCCCAATAATGGGCGTTATGATACTTGTGATGCCAAAGTTCGTCTCATCTGTCCACACGAAAAAAAGACCGGATCTTCAATATCGGCATTGAGCATAAATCTCCAGAAGTCTAGTCGCCCCAATGGATCCCCTTCTTGTGGTACTAGCACTGGCGTGTAATGGTAAGGGTATTTCCCAGGAGTGTTCATTACAAACCTGACTTTCCACTGGGAAATACCAAGCCGTCGAGCTATAACATTTTTTGTTGACGTAGTTGGATCAGCTTTAAAGTATTTCATTTCCTTCGTCGTCGTCGTTATCAAGAATACGAGGTATCCGCATGTCAGTCCATCGTACTAGAACAGACCCAGTTTCTCGTAGTCTGTCAAAAACGCCAGTATCAGGTACTCGACGAGTAGGACACCGTCGCAAGTATTCATGCACGCCACTACACTCCTTCGAAAAACCCATAACACATTAGGATGTCAGCATATTTCTCGTTAGTAAATGTTGCCATGTTCACAACAATGATCAAAGTCCAGTCATAAGCCACGTCACACAGTAAGAAGGTGCATGAGCATGAGCAGACTATTCGCTTAGATTCTAAATGACATACCTGAGACTGTATGTCTTTGTCTCCCGAGCACAAAAAAAAGCTTAAAATACCTAAAAGAAACAAAGAAAAACAGAGCAATATTTTTATAATTCATTTTCGAAATGGCCGCCGCTACTACCTTAACTATCATTTGGTCAATGTTTTGCCTATTTAATAGCAAGTGTTATACCTTTTTAAAAAGCTGAAGAGACGTAGAAGTTTTTCAACTCATTTGCAGAATAAGTTACATAAAATTTTTTTCAACGAAAGCGCTCCAAAGTTGAAAACACTTAGTGAACACTCTTTGATTCTAACCGTTGTCGAGCAGTCTTATCAAGCTGTTAGTAGCAGGTTCAGTTTCTGTTGACCATTTTTATTAATTGACATGCCCTCTAACTAGATACATCAAAACAAAGCCCCTAGAAGCTCCAATCCGGAAAAAATCGATAAAAAAGCCTAAAAATAGAGGTTTTTCTAAAAAATCTTCAAAACTCAATGTATCCATAACTGTTAAGTTTCGGACACTCTATAACAGAACCAAATCCATCAGAAATAACCTAAACATTAACGTCCTTCAATATTCAGTACGACTCTCCCTTCAACCCTGTATATGGGGGGATAATGGAGGAGGATGAGATTTACTTGGAGATGAACACATGGGGAGGAAGGAATTTCCCCGACCGCGAAAGCTCCAAGAGTATGATATCATCAAAGTGGAAAGATGCCTCCGAACGAGATTGGCTCCTCTGGCGAACCTCCCGAGTCGCGAATTGGATTATCCCGCCGAAATCCGAGCCCGTTTCCAGTCACTCCACCTCATTAAACGACTTGAACTGCTAATAAAGAAAGTTAGATCGCAGGAAAGTTCCCAAAAAGTTTGAGATGTCCGGAAGGTGGAAGTTGGAGCCGCCTGATTCATATTATGATCAGAATTACGGCCGTTGGCTCGAGGTCCCGATGATGTCTTTAATTAGACGTCGTAAAAGTGAGAGATGGCCTCCGCATGGCTGGAGGTCGGTCGTTAAGTTCGTGGTTTTTGGACCGGGGTTGTTTACAATGTGGTCGCGAAGTTTCCGCGCTGGTGGTTCGGTGGGAAAATAGAAAAACCAAAAAACTGTGTGTAGAACTTCAACCAACAATCTTCTGAGACGATTTGCGAAATCACACGAAGAAGCACGACCTTCTTTATTTTCGTAAATCGTTTTTATCGAAATCTTTGTTTAAGGATGAATGCGAATCAGAAAAAGTCGCTTTGAAAATTTCTTATTGGCATGAGAAGTTTTGAACGGTCGGAAATGTTTTGCGACCACCCTCAGAGTGAAATCGAACATAGGGTTGAAGGAAAGGAAGCAGAGGATAAACCTTCTTTCTGCACAGTTCCGGGGCTGTCACCTGATTGTTCGAGAAGCTGAAGGCATTTAACTTAAAATTGCTCAATTTCACATTGAAAAAAAACACAATGACGCGATGAACACAGCGATATGTATCAGAAGAATCGAATAACTCTGCGTTAACTCAGAAGATTTTGGTTTTCTATGACGTTATTTGAATCTGTGAATGACTTACGAATTAATGGCGATTTTTGACAGTCAAACCAGCATTTAAGGATATCCAGATAATATCTGATAAGGTTCTAGGTCAGGTCATAATCATAGATACTGATTTTCATAATTATGGATGCCTACTGATTTTCATAGTTATAAACACTGGTTTTCATAATCATAGACACTAATTTTCATAATTATGGATACTGATTTTCATAATTATAGATAATGAATTTCATAATTATGATAACTAATTTTCATAATTATGGATACTGATTTTCATAATTATGGATATTGATTTTCATGATTATGGCCACTGACGTTTTAATTGTGCATTTTTTCATAATTGAAGACATTGATTTTCATAATCATAGACACTGATTTTCATAATTATGGATACTGATTTCCATAATAATAGACACAGATTTTTATAATCATAGGCACTGATTTTCATGATTATGGATACTGATTTTCATAATTATGGACACTGATTCTCATAATCATGCATACTGGTTTTCATATTCATATACACTGGTTTTCATAATCATAGACACTGATTTTCATAATTATGGATATTGATTTTTATAATTATGGCCACTGATATTCTAATCAAGCATTCTTTCATAATTATAGACATTGATTCTCATAATCATCTTCCACTGATTTCTATAATTATGGATACTGATTTTCATAATTATAGATACTGATTTTCATAATTAAGGATACTGATTCTCATAATTATGGACCCTGATTCTAATAATCATGGATACTGATTTCCATAATTATAGGCACTGATTTCCATAATCATAGACACTGGTTTTCATAATTATGGACATTTATTTTCATAATTATGGCCACTGGATTAAGTAATCTTTCATAATTATAGAAACTGATTTTCATAATCATATACACTGATTTCTATAATTATGGATACTAATTTTCATAATCATAGACACTGATTTTCATAATTATGGATACTGATTTTCATAATTATAGACACTGATTTTTATAATCATAGACACCGATTTTCATAATTATGGATACTGGTTTTCATAATCATAGACACTGATTTTCATAATTATGGATACTGATTTTCATAATCATAGACACTGATTTTTATAATTATGGATACTGGTTTTCATTATCATAGACACTGATTTTCATAAATATGGATACTGATTTTCAATATCATGGACACTGATTCTCATAAACATGGATACTGATTTCCATAATCATAGACACTGATTTTTATAATCATAGACACTGATTTTCATAATTATGGATACTGATTTTCATAATTATAGACACTGATTTTCATAATCATAGACACTGATTTTTATAATTATGGATACTGGTTTTCATTATCATAGACACTGATTTTCATAAATATGGATACTGATTTTCATAATCATAGACAATGATTTTCATAATTATGGATACGGATTTTCATAATCATAGACACTGATTTTCATAATCATAGACACTGATTTTCAGAATCATAGACACTGATCTTCATAATCAGACACTGATTTTCATAACTATGGATACTGATTTTTATAATTATAGATACTGATTCTCATAATCATAGACACTGATTTTCATAATTATAGACACTGATTTTTTTATTCATAGACACAATCAGATGATGAGTCTCTATTTCAGCAAGACGACGACGTACTAACCTTTAAATGTCTTCAACGCTTTCAGACCCCCATCCCATGTTGCCACTTCTCACTTGAAATCTCAGGATCTGAAAGCCACTTTTGCATATTTTCAGCAGAGTAACTACATACAACCCTAATCGAAGACTCAATTCAAATTTCCTCCCCCCTCCCTCAAATTGCCCCCAACTAATACCAACAAACTTGCGTGCGTTTCCCCCGAAGCCGCCTAATCAAATATTTCCTACGTTTTCAGGTGCTCCGTGGACCCCTACCTCTTCGAGAACTTCCAGACGGAGGACGGGGATTTCCTGACTGCGAAATTCAGGGCTTTCAAGTTCCCGGAATCGACTTACGTCCAATTTAAGGGAACGGTGAACGTTTGCCTGAACAAGTGCCAGGGGGTGAGTTTTGACCACGATTCGAAAAAACGTTCTCCCGACGAAAAACTGCCGTGTTTTCGGGGGCTGCGATTAAAGTTTAATGAAGGGGTGAGGGTTTGGGGATGTAATTTGGTCGCACGGTTTCGTTTCCGGGGATTTATTGGGTTCGGAAGAATAAACAGTGGGAGAAAGTTTTGGCATGAAATGAACCGTGTACATTTTCTTTGAAATTTTCCTCGATAACTGAAAATACGGAGAAGGTGTAAAATACAGTAACCACTCGGATGGGTCCCAAATTCCCACAAACGTTCTGGAACATCATGAAAACACTAGAGCAATCGAAATTTATGTGCGAAAAATTTTCAATTTTTTGTTATTGAATGTATAACAGTATAACTGAGAGTTAAATGAGAGTTGCAATCGAAATTGATTTAAATCACATTATATTCTCGTAGTTAAAGACATAATAATTGTTTCAAAGGGTATCTCGAGTAGATCTGTTGGCCCCTCATCCCACGTTGCCAATTTCCTTTTGCACCTTCGATCTCACTAACAATAATTCTGTGCCTCCAGGTCGAATGCAGCGACGGCAAGATCGGCTACGGCCGCAGAAGGAGGTCCCTCCCCACCCTCCCAGCGGACCCGAACAAGATCTTCGAGATCACCATCACCTCCTTCATCAAGGTCAACTACGACGACGAATCCGAGAACTTCGAGTCGCTGATCAAGAACCAGACCAAGATCTTCGAGAAGGGGTCGGTTGGAAAGCTCCAGACTCGGAATATGCAAGACAGGAGGTTCTACGAGACGGTGCAGAATCAGGAACAGGCCGAGAACCGACCGGTGCTGATCCAGAAGGAGAAGGAACAGTACATCACCGTCACCGATCAGGTCAGCGACTCGGCCATGGGTACTGTTGGAAACGCCCTCGTTGTACTGGTCTGTCCCGTGTTGCTTCTTTCGAGAGTTTGAGAGGGGGAAGAGAGAGCAATGATACTTTTGTATATTTCAAGTAAGGAATAAGACGAAATTGCAGCAAGAGTGGTCTACTTCAGTTTCGATTCAGAACCATGGGGGACACCATACTGCCTGATACGAGCGGTCTAAAAATTTTTTCTGCGGACCCACTTGAATAATCTAAGTCTGTGATAACTCCCCACATAAAGCAATACTTGGTATCATTTTTTTTTCGGTAAACGTAGTGAATTGTATCGAACTCAAATTTACGATTAGCATTTTTAATCCTGTATTGACTACTTAATTCGCTTATGTCCTAATTTCTCTAGGTTTAACTTGTTGTAAATATTATTTAGGTATTTTTCTACCAGTAAATGGGAGCCAATTTAATCTTTTATGATGCCAACGGGCTTGGAAAAATGATCCGTCTTCTTTGTTGACGAATTTCCTCTCTAGCCCCTGCGATTCGCACATATAAATCTCTCTTTGGACGTTTTCCATTCAAATTCAAAGATACCCATCAATAATGACGGAGAAAAGATGGAAAATCCGATGATTTATGTGGAAAATACCGAGATGAACCGTTCGGATATCCATTCGCGATTGAGGGATGAACTTTCATCCTGTGTATTGGAATATTTTGTAATTTTCAATGCTGTTTTTATCGAAAGCTCAAACTGACCTAACGTTACTGCCTTCTCAATTGTACTTGCTAGCCTGCGTAATGTAAAATTGCTATGTAATTATGGATTAACATTGTCACTAGTCTGTATCTGCCACTGTAATAAATTTTATAATAACAAAATGGTTTTTTTCTGCAAAAGGATACTACCTACTTCTTTCACCCCTGAAACGACTGTTCCAGGAGTTTAAACCTTTCACAACTGCTGTCCATTATTATGGAAACTGATTTTCATAATTATGGACACTGGTTTTCATAATTATGGATACCTATTTCCATAATTCTGAAGTGATTTTCATAATTATGGACACTGATTTTCATAATTTTGGATACTGATTCTTCATAATCGAGGACACTGATTTTCATGATTTCATAATTATGGACACTGATTTTCATAATAATAAATACTGATTTTTATAATCAGGGATACTGATTTTCATAATTGTAGATACAGATTTTCATAATTGAGGATACTGATTTTAATAATTATGGACACTGATTTTCATAATTATGGATACTGAATTTCATAATTAAGGACACTAATTTTCATAATTCCATGATCATGGACACTGATTTTCATAATTTCATAATTATGGACACTGATTTTCATAATAAAAGATACTGATTCTCATAATTAAGGACACTGATTTTGATATTTATGGATACCGAATTTCATAATTATGGACACTGATTTTCATATTTATGGACACTGATTTTCATAATTATGAATACTGATTTCCATAATTATAGACAATGATTTTCATATTTATGGAAACTGATTTCCATAATTATGGACACTGATTTAAATAATTATGAATGCTGATTTTCATAATTGAAGACCTTGATTTTTATATTTATGGATACTGATTTCCATAATGATGGACACTGATTTTCATATTTATGGACACTGATTTTCATAATTATGGACACTGATTTTCATAATAATGGATACTGATTTTAATAATTGAGGACACTGATTTTCATAACTATGGGCACCGATTTTTATAATTATGGAGACTGATTTTCATAATTATGGATACTGATCTTAATAATTAGGGAAATTGATTTTCATAATTATGGATAAGGATTTTCATAATTTAGGACACGGGTGTTTATAATTATGGACATTGAGTTTCATAATTATGGATACGGATTTTCATAATTTAGGACACTGATTTTCATAATTATGGATACTGATTTTCATAATTATAGACACTGAAATTATATTTATGGATACTGATTTTCATAATTATGGATACTGATCTTCATAATTATGGACACGTTTTTCCATAATTATGGATACAGATTTTGATAATTATGGATACTGATTTTCATAATTAAGGACACTGATTTTCATAATTATGGACACTGAGTTTCATAATTATGGATACTTATTTTCATAATTATAGACACAGATTAATTTCATATTTATGGATACTGATTTTCATAATTATGGACATTGATTTTCATAATTATGGATTCTGATCGTCATAGTTATGGACACTGATTTTCATAATAATGTATACTGACTTACATAATTATGGACACTGATGTCCATAATTATGGACACTGATGTCCAGAAATATGGATACTGATATTCATAATGATGGCCACTGATGTCCATAATTATGGATTCTAATATCCATGATTATACATATGTATCTTGTTGCCGTGGCATCCAAAATTCTCAGAAAATCGACTGATAAATGCTCTCGATGTTTAAATTTTTTCGTAGTTGAAGATATTGGAATATTTTCAAAATTTTTTGTTTCCGCAACTCCAAAACACTTTTTTCGATATTCAATAAGAAAAATTTCCTAATTCAGTCCGTTTCACAAATAAATTATGTCCAAAATTATGGAAAAATCAACTTTGGGATAAAAGGTTCTTTGATTTTTGTCCAGTGCAGTCTCAAAAGAAGAGGTTTGAGAATTGAAAAAAAAAAAACAACGAACTTAATGACGGTAATGTTTTTCCAATTTGTCAGATATTTTTGTGTACCAGAAATGTGAAATTGAGGAAAATGGTTTTTTCAATCAAAGTGATATAAAAAAACTTTTTTTTTGTTACATTTGTTCAGATTCTTTGTTTTTCAATAATTTTTTATTTTCAACTGGAATGAAATCTTGAATAAAGCAAAATGAATTATTTCCATATTGAAGCAATTCCATTGCAACAGGCGAGAAACATAAACCTATTGTGCATTAACATTGTTCATAATTATGGAGTTTTTTCTGTGGAGAATAAATTTGCCAGCGGGATAACTTTCATTTAGGGCTTTTCTTGTTTGGATAAAAAAGAAAAAAAAATCCATAATGAAAATAGTTCTTGTCGTGAGAGGGTTGATTTTTTTGGACTTGTGCAAAAAAAACTTTTTCTGTGGAAAAGCTAGCCTTAGAAGAATTCTTAGATGAATTTCCTGGAATCAAGGTAATGCACTGTCTCCGACAAAGGCAACAAGAGTATAACGACAATCGGCGACAGTTTATTTTCTCAATCCCCTCGAGATTCCAAACTTTTAGCTCACTTCGTGTGCTCCAAAAGTTACCCGTCCGAGCAAGGCATGTCTGGGAAATTCCGTCGCTTTCCTCCGGGTTGTTTCATTTGCAAGCAAATTGAATTATACCTGATTCCAGAAATTAAAATGCATATTTTATCAGCGCTGAATCTGGTACCGGTGAACGCCAACTCTCCCCGACTGTCGGAGTTTCGTTTCCATCCCCAAGAATTACGCGTCCACAATTAGAATCGCGAAGCAGCAGCAACTTCTGGTACACTCGTCGGATCAGATGTGCTTGGCACTAATAACCCCTGCACATTCGCCGAAGTGGTAATACAATTATTTCATTTGGTACTGATAAGAGAGGAGTGAGATGGAAGGTGGAACATATCCGCCGAACCTGTGGCTCATGACATACGGCGTTTTGTAGGAGGCAGGATCCCACTCAGAAGCCAGGATGTTCATATTGTTGCAATCACTCAAGGAACAACACCCCTAAACTCACTCCAAGGGAGTTTTACACTTTCTCTCCACCCTGAACGTACAACCTCTCCAATCCATACCCAGATTGTAAACGAAAGGAAAACTCACCCTCCTCAACCTAAGCCTTTTAAGGCAACGCAATAATCCATGAATACATCTCAAAGCCCGATCCTACGGGCGCAGCCATAACTTTTCTCTGCGAGCGTTCCTTATTGCGAGGATACAAGAACCCTTCCTCCGTCCTAATCCTTTGTTTCGGCCTCATTATTGCGATATTTATTTCGATATAAAGGATCAAACGAGCATGCTCATTGAATCGGACGCGGAGATAAGGTTGCAGGGGGATTAACTGGAAAATTTACGGTCCCATTAGGAGCCGAGAAGGAACTCTTTATACTAATTGCTTTCCGAAGAAATATATCCGCCTAGTTTTATTGGGGTCTTGGCTGTAAATTAAAAACTGAAACGTTGCGAAAAGGTTTATCTGAAAGATTCCCTAGTCTGACTAAGAATAAATTGTGGCATAAGCGTAATGTGTCTTTATAGCTAGAGAAGAAGTTCCTCTTCGATCAACTATATAAAGGATTCAGAAGAAGTATTTGTGGACTGGGGGTTCTCCAAGGCTCCCATTTTGGTCCATTCTATTCCAATATCATGTTATGTTGAATTATCGTATAGGTTTATTTTGAACTGAGTGGGATGTGTTCAATGGTCCATATCCTCGACCAAAGTTCTTCGTGCTGATATTCAAAGGAACAGGAGTTGCGATTGGGGAAACTTTTGCTGAGGAAATATTGAGTTTTTTTCCTTGATGAGATCTTTTCAGGATGTCTGCAAAAAATATTGCTTGAGTCTGGACAATAATGATGTCATGAAATTTCTACCTTTGTCGCACTTGCAGAGCTGCTCGAAGATTTTTCGAGGAGCATCCTTATTCAACCCTCCGATGAAGATCCAGCCTTTCTCTAACATATGTCTAGGCAACACAGTACCAATAGAACAAGCTAATACTATATTGACTATCACTATAACGAATATTGTAATTAATAGGCATATATCACAACGAGAATAATTCTTCACCATGATATTTATAGAAAATGCGTTGACAATATAAAAGTTATCATTGTCATATCGAACTCTATGACTCATATAAATCTGAGTAGAACAAAAATCTGCTCTAGTTCAAGTCGCATACACTGGGGAAAAAAATGTTAACAACTTCAGAATTAAATACATTGAAACTACTGATAACAATTTAAAAAACTTTCTGCTCATGATGCCTTCTGACGATGATTTTATTCATAAATCCTCGTGGAGAAACACCACTAATCGTAAAAACAGGATTTCTCATTGTAGAATCAATTTTACTCATCGTAGAATCCATGCTTTTTGTCGTATAACCCTTGCTTCTCGATGAAGAATAAACATTATTCGTCGAAGAATCAATATTACTCGTCAAAAAACCAACATAACGCTTCTTAGAATCTGTGCTTCCCCTAGTAGAATCCACGCTAGTCGTCGAAGAACCAACATTACTCTTCTCAGAATATGTGCTTCTCGTCGTAGAATCCAAGTTACTCGTCGTAAAATCAACATAACTCCTCTTATAATCTGCGCTTCCCGCCGTTGAATCCGCGCTACTCGTCGAAGAATCAATATTTCTCGTCAAAGAACCAACATAACGCTTCTTAGAATCTGTGCTTCCCTTCGTAGAATCCACATTACTGGTAGAATCAACGTTACTCCTCGAAGAATCAGTGCTTCTCGTCATAGAACCCACGCTACTCGTCGAAGAATCAAAATTACTCGCCAAAGAACTAACATTGCGTTTCTTAGAATCCATGATTCTTGTCTTAGAATCTCCACTGCTCATTGTAAAATCAACATTACTCCTCGGAGGATCTGTGCTTCCCCTAGTAGAATCGACGCTAGTCGTCGAAGAATCAACATTACTCGTCGAAGAACCAACATTACTCGTAGAAGAACCAACATTACTCTTCTCAGAATATGTACTTCTCGTCGTAGAATCCACGTTACTCGTCGTAAAATCAACATGACTCCTCTTATAATTTGCGCTTCTGGTCGTAAAATCCACGATACTCGTCGAAGAATCAATATTACTCGTCAAAGAACCAACATAACGCTTCTTAGATTCTGTGCTTCTCGTCGTAGTATCCAAATTACTGGTAGAATCAACGTTACTCCTCGAAGAATCAGTGCTTCTCGTCGTAGAACCCACGCCAATCGTCGGAGAATCAAAATCACTCGCCAAAGAACTAACATTACGGTTCTTAGAATCCATGATTCTTGTCGTAGAATCTTCGCTGCTCATCGTAGAATCAACATTACTCCTCGAAGGATCTGTGCTTCCCCTAGTTGAATCCACGCTAGTCGTCGAAGAATCACCATTACTCGTCGAAGAATCAAAATTACTCGTCGAAAAACCAACATTACTCTTCTCAGAATCTGTGCTTCTCGTCGTAGAATCCACGTTGCTCGTCTTAAAATCAACATAACCCCTCTTATAATCTGTGCGTCTCGCAGAATCCATGCTACTAGTCGAATAATCAACAATACTCGTCAAAGAACCAACATTTCGCTTCTTAGAATCCATGCTCCTCGTCGAAGAATCCACAATGCTCTTCGTAGAATCAACATTAATCCTCTTATCATCTTCTGCTTCTGGGCTAGTCGTCGTAGTAGTCGTTGTAGAATCAACGCTACTCGTCGTAGGGTCGATGGCAATCGTGGTGGTCCTCCTCGTAGATGTCGTGATGGTCGAGGTGCTTGTAGCTTTATCAGCACTTAGTTTACCTTCAAAAAATTGAACAGTTAACTTCATATGGAGAGAGTTGTGCTCAACTGGCTATAATTTCACTTACGATCCCCACAACTGCAGAATTCCATTTTGGTTTCGAAAGACATCTCTCCCAAATCTCCAATGTAATACCAACCTTGCTCCTTCATATGTTTGGGTAGAACAAACCCTATGCAACATGATAGAATGATATTCGCCAGAACAACCACTGGCAGCGTAACCATGAAGAAGATGTCTAGTCGTGTGAAATTTCTCGACATCTAAATATATTCATGAAAAGTTCAGCGGATGATGTTGTCAAAAAGCAGTGTCATTGAACATAAAAGAGGGTTATTCTCTCAATTCGGTGACCCACGAAAATTTCGAGGGATGTGGGTCAGCGATGAGGGGACGTCGATCGGCGACGTGACGCCGCCGGGACGAGATGGAAAACTGTCGACGTCGCTTCCGTGCACGCGATTTATCACGTGACACACACGGCGCATTTATCCCGGAGATAAAGGATAATTCATCGTCATTCTTCGGCGTTATTCAAGTGTCGTTTTTGATAACGCAGAGCGCTGTTGATTGATAACGTGCCGACGCGCGAGTGGAATACGATGTAGGTTAAGAGATGTGTGGAGAAGATGCGTGGATAACCTGGAGAACTATCCGCCCCAGAGAGCGTTCATGGAATTATGGAGAGTTATGACTTTCGTAGAATCTGAGTTATTTGTCGAAGAATTATATTGAATTTTTTCATCAAACAATTTTCGTATATGGAAAATTTGAAAGATATCAATTCTTCAATATAAGAAAAAAAAAATATGTTTTACAAATAATTCGAGGTTGTAGATTCAAATTTTGTAGTTGCTTTTCCCACAAAATGATTTTCCTGATCGCTACTGCACTTTGAAATTTAAATTTAAATATCCACGTTTTCAGTGGTCGAGTTTTTTCTGTGTGGAAATAGGAAGTCCCTCTTATGTCTCAATTTTTTTCGATATATGTAGTTGCATCCTTTGGCTGTCGAAATGAGTGATCGCAAGATACCAACATTTTATGATTAGTTCCTGAAACAACTCTTTTTTTTTATTTTTGAGGCGGGATGTTTTGAAAAAATTCATTTCTTCAAAATAGGAACGAAATATGTGCAAAGCAAATGATTCAAGGATGTAGATTCCAAAAATGTATTTGATTTTCACGAGAAATGATTTATCTGATCGCAACTGCACTTTGAAGTGAAAATTATTAAATATCCACCTTTTCGGTTGTCCAACTTTGAGGTTTTGCTGTTTGGAAATGGAAAAACCGTGTTAGATGTTAATTTTTTTCCATATAGTTTCAACCTTTGACTATTGAAGAGAGTCATCGCAGGATACTTAAAATATTTCTACAACATTTTATGATTATTCTTCAAACAATTTATTGTTTTTTTAATTTTTCACCTGAGCTACGGCGAAACGATGAGATCTGTGAGAATATGGACTACATATTTCGAATCAGCGACTTTGTATCTGCTTATATCTGAATTTCCAAAAAGATTGTCGAAAAAAAAATTCTTCTTCGATAACTTCTACATGCAAGTACGCGGGATGTTTTGAAAAAAATCATTTCTTCAAAATAGGAACGAAATATGTGCAAAGCAAATGATTCAAGGATGTAGATTCCAAATATGTACTTGATTTTCACGAGAAATAATTTATCTGATCGCAACCGCACTTTGAAGTGAAAATTATTGAATATCCACCTTTTCGGTTGTCCAACTTTGAGGTTTTGCTGTTTGGAAATGGAAAGACCGTGTTGAGTGTAAATTTTTTTCCATATAGTTTCAACCTTCGGCTATTGAAAAGAGTCATCGCAGGATACTTAGAATATTTCTACAACATTTAATGATTATTTTTCAAAGAATTTATTGTTTTTTTCAATTTTTCACCTGAGCTACGGCGAAATGATTAGATCTGTGAGAATATGTACTACATATTTTGAATCAGCGACGTTGTATCTGCTTATTTCTGAATTTTCAAGAAGATTGTCGAAAAAAAATTATTCTTCGAAAACTTCTACATGCAAGTACGCGGGATGTTTTGAAAAAATTCATTTCTTCAAAATAGGAACGAAATATGTGCAAAGCAAATGATTCAAGGATGTAGATTCCAAATATGTACTTGATCTTCACGAGAAATAATTTATCTGATCGCAACCGCACTTTGAGGTGAAAATTATTGAATATCCACCTTTTCGGTTGTCCAACTTTGAGGTTTTGCTGTTTGGAAATGGAAGGACCGTCTTGAGTGTAAATTTTTTTCCATATAGTTTCAACCTTCGGCTATTGAAAAGAGTCATCGCAGGATACTTAGAATATTTCTACAACATTTAATGATTATTTTTCAAAGAATTTATTGTTTTTTTCAATTTTTCACCTGAGCTACGGCGAAATGATTAGATCTGTGAGAATATGTACTACATATTTTGAATCAGCGACGTTGTATCTGCTTATTTCTGAATTTTCAAGAAGATTGTCGAAAAAAAATTATTCTTCGAAAACTTCTACATGCAAGTACGCGGGATGTTTTGAAAAAATTCATTTCTTCAAAATAGGAACGAAATATGTGCAAAGCAAATGATTCAAGGATGTAGATTCCAAATATGTACTTGATTTTCACGAGAAATAATTTATCTGATCGCAACCGCACTTTGAAGTGAAAATTATTGAATATCCACCTTTTCGGTTGTCCAACTTTGAGGTTTTGCTGTTTGGAAATGGAAAGACCGTGTTGAGTGTAAATTTTTTTCCATATAGTTTCAACCTTTGGCTATTCAAAAGAGTCATCGCAGGATACTTAGAATATTTCTACAACATTTTATGATTCTTCTTCAAACAAGTTATTGTTTTTTTAATTTTTCATCTGAGCTATGGCGAAATGATAAGATCTCTGAGAATATGCACTACATATTTCAAATCAGCGACGTTGTATCTGCTTATATCTGAACTTCCAAGAAGATTGTCGAAAAAAAATTATTCTTCGAAAACTTCTACATGCAAGTACGCGGGATGTTTTGAAAAAATTCATTTCTTCGAAATAGGAACAGAATATGTGCAAAGCAAATGATTTAAGGATGTAGATTCCAAATATGTACTTGATTTTCACGAGAAATAATCTATCTGATCGCAACTGCACTTTTAAGTGAAAATTATTAAATATCCACCTTTTTGGTTGTCCAAATTTGGGATTTTGCTGTTTGGAAATGGAAAGACCGTGTTTGGTGTAAATTTTTTTCCATATATTTTCAACCTTTGGCTATTGAAAAGAGTCATCGCAGGGTACTTAGAATATTTCTACCACATTTTATGATTATTCTTCAAACAATTTATTGTTTTTTTGATTTTTCACCTGAGCTACGGCGAAATGATGAGATCTGTGAGAATATGTACTACATATTTTGAATCAGCGACGTTGTATCTGCTTATATCTGAATTTTCAAGAAGATTGTCGAAAAAAAAAATTCTTCTTCGAAAACTTCTACATGCAAGTACGCGCGAGGTTTTTAAAAAATTCATTTCTTCAAAATAGGAACGGAATATGTGCAAAGCAAATGATTCAAAGATGTAGATTCCAAATAGGTACTTTATTTACACGAGAAATAATTTATCTGATCGCAACTGCACTTTGAAGTGAAAATTATTAAATATCCACCTTTTCGGTTGTCCAACTTTGGGGTTTTGCTGTTTGGAAATGGAAAGACCGTGTTGGGTATAAATTTTTTTCCATATATTTTCAACCTTTGGCTATTGAAAATAGTCATCGCAGGATACTTATAATATTTCTACAACATTTTATGATTATTCTTCAAACAATTTATTGTTTTTTTAATTTTTCACCTGAGCTACGGCGAAATGATGAGATCTGTGAGAATATGGACTACATATTTTGAATCAGCGACGTTGTATCCGCTTATATCTGAATTTTCAAGAAGATTGTCGAAAAAAAAATTCTTCTTCGGAAACTTCTACAATATGCAAGTACGCGGGAGGTTTTGAAAAAATTCATTCCTTCAAAATAGGAACGAAATATGTGCAAAACAAATGATTCATGGATGTAGATTCCAAATATGTACTTGATTTTCACGAGAAATAATTTTTCTGATCGCATATGCACTTCGAAGTGAAAATTATTAAATATCCACCTTTTCGGTTGTCCAACTTCGAGGTTTTGCTGTTTGGGAATAGAAAGACCGTGTTGGGTGTAAATTTGTTTCCATATATTTTCAACCTTTGGCTATTGAAAATAGTCATCGCAGGATACTTAGAATATTTCTACAACATTTTATGATTATTCTTCAAACTATTTATTGTTTTTTTAATTTTTCACTTGAGCTACGGCGAAATGATGAGATCTGTGAGAATATGGACTACATATTTTGAATCAGCGACGTTGTATCCGCTTATATCTGAATTTTCAAGAAGATTGTCGAAAAAAAAATTCTTCTTCGGAAACTTCTACAATATGCAAGTACGCGGGAGGTTTTGAAAAAATTCATTCCTTCAAAATAGGAACGAAATATGTGCAAAGCAAATGATTCATGGATGTAGATTCCGAATATGTACTTGATTTTCACGAGAAATAATTTTTCTGATCGCAACTGCACTTTGAAGTGAAAATTATTAAATATCCACCTTTTCGGTTGTCCAACTTTGAGGTTTTGCTGTTTGGAAATGGAAAGACCGTGTTGGGTGTAAATTTTTTTCCATATATTTTCAACCTTTGGCTATTGAAAAGGGTCATCGCAGGATACTTAAAATATTTCTACAACATTTTATGATTATTCTTCAAACAATTTGTTGTTTTTTTAATTTTTCACCTGAGCTACGGCGAAATGATGAGATCTGTGAGAATATGGACTACATATTTCGAATCAGCGACGTTGTATCTGCTTATATCTGAATTCTCAAGAAGATTATCGAAAAAAAAATTCTTCTTCGGAAACTTCTACATGCAAGTACGCGGGAGGTTTCGAAAAAATTCATTCCTTCAAAATAGGAACGAAATATGTGCAAAGCAAATGATTCAAGGATGTAGATTCCAAATATGTACTTGATTTTCACGAGAAATAATTTTTCTGATCGCAACTGCACTTTGAAGTGAAAATTATTAAATATCCACCTTTTCGGTTGTCTAACTTTGGGGTTTTGCTGTTTGGAATTGGAAAGACCGTGTTGGGTGTAAATTTTTTTTCATATATTTTCAACCTTTGGCTATTGAAAAGAGTCATCGCAGGATACTTAGAATATTTCTACAACATTTTATGATTATTCTTCAAACAATTTATTGTTTTTTTAATTTTTCACCTGAGCTACGGCGAGATGATAAGATCTCTGAGAATATGGACTACATATTTCAAATCAGCGACATTGTTTCTGCTTATATCTGAATTTTCAAGAAGATTATCGAAAAAAAAATTCTTCTTCGAAAACTTCTACATGCAAGTACGCGGGATGTTTTGAAAAAATTCATTTCTTCAAAATAGGGACGAATTATGTGCAGAGCAAATGATTCAAGGATGTAGATTCCAAAAATGTACTTGATTTTCACGAGAAATAATTTATCTGATCGCAACTGCACTTTGAAGTGAAAATTATTAAATATCCACCTTTTCGGTTGTCCAACTTTGGGGTTTTGCTGTATGGAAATGGAAAGACTCTGTGTAGTGTAAATTTTTTTTCTCATACTTGTATCCTTCGGCTGTCGAAAAGAATCATCGCAGGATACCTAGAACCTTTCTTCAACATTTCATGATTTTTTTACAAATAATTCATTTTTTTTTAAATTCTCGACCTGAGCTACGCCGAAATTATAGGATCTGTAAGACAATGGATTACATATTCGAAATCAGCGTCGTTGTATCTACTCATATGTGGAATTCCAAAAAAAATGCACTTTTCGATTGTCCAACTTCAAGGTTTTCCTGTATGGAAATGGAGAGACCCTGTTGAGTATGGATTTTTTCCTGATAGTTGCATTGTCAAGCAGTTGAATGGAATCATTGCAGGATACCCAGAATGTTTCCATTGTTGGTAACATTTTTAAAACTGAATACGAGAGAAAAACGATGTGCAAAAATCGACAAACAAAAAATTCTATGTCAGTGATGATATCAAAGCACATTCATAGTTGCCACATTCCGGGCGATTGTATCAAACGAATGAAAAACGATTCGTTAAAAAAAAATTCACAAAAGCAATTCCATTGAATCCTGATAGAAAATTAATTCCGATTTATGCATTGATCATCGGTTTACACAGGAGCTTTTCAATTTGCGTATCTATATTCAAATGACGTTCCGAAATTAAAATACCGTTTGATGAATTCCCATACGAAATGGTACTTCCAAAACACCCCATTCGATATTGAAATATTGCACGCGTAATTTTTCACTGCGTTCATGATGCACTCACGTATCGTATTTCGGTTCATCTATTCTGTTCATGGTTTCCGTTCGGTTCCTGTATCGTTGCAATTGGATTGAATATCCACTGCGTCCATTTCAATGATGAACTGTGAAGATTGTTCGAGAGAGACAATGTCTGAAGAGCACAAAAGTATAACAGGAACTATATAAGAAAATACTTATAAAGACAATAAAGAGGAATACTACCGAAGAAGAAAAATATGAATACAAAATTCCAAAAACTGTTGCATTACTCCCACCTCAATATCGACACTGTAATATTTGGGAATATGAATAATTGATTACAAATTCGGTTACACATCTCAGAGAAGAGTCTGTATATTCGTGCATACATTGTGTTACTTTGTATAATCAACGGATGTCGTTAATTTGGAACCGGGTGACCGACCTGACACCTGCAACTTAAATAACAAAATTTAGTAGAGGCAAGTCATTTATCGAATACATTGTAGTCGATGGATGTTGTGGCTACAGGGCAAGATTAGGTAAAGAAAAGGGGAGATTATGCAACTACGATTGATTATGGGAAAAGTTCGGAGAAAGAATTTAAGAACGTGGGTGTCCCAAGCCAAGTGAGAGGCACTGAGAAAAATTTTCCCTCAGGAATTAGGTTTTTGAAGGGGGAAAAAGTTTACCTTTGGGGGACTCTGGAAGAGTTGAGGCAGTTGCTCGCTGGTAGAGAACTCACTAAGAGTTAGTTCTACGGGGTCGGTTTTTCGGTTAGAGGCCGGTGTCGTTGGAAGTCAGGGAGGTACCAAGGTAGGTACAGAATTGTAATTTTCGGTTCAAGTCCGGTGTAGGGACTAAAAGTTGAGGTAGTAGTCCGTTGTAGGAAGATAGCTTTAGTATTTCCAGTCGAGAATTTTTAGAATCCAGATTAGGGAAACAATCTGTGTTAGATCGTGGGAGTGTCGAAGAAGTTTCGTTTTGATTAGAGTTAGAAGTCGTATTTGTTACTGGAGTGCGAAATAAAAGGTTAAGGTCACTTTCGGAGTGAGTAAATTTGTTTTCAAGTAGGTACAAAAAGGGGTTAGGTGGTTCGCAGTTCAAGGTAGGAAAATTCAGTTCGAAGTTTCAACCCCTGAACATGTACATGGTGTTAATGTAATCCCCAATATTATCGATAATTCCACCCAAAATTGATTTGATGTGTTTCAATGTGAGGAAAGTGGAAATAATTGTATTTATTTTATATCAAGTGAATTGACCCCTTCGTACATTTGGATTTGTATGTTTGTATCTAGTGTTATGGTTCGTTCCAGATATTAATAATATTAAATTATGGAATTCATGAAAACCACTTAAAATATTCAAGAATTCAGAATTTTTTTCTTTTTAGAGACTGGTTTTCAAGGAGGATTCTGAAAGTGAACAAACAAAGGAATTTCCTCACAAAATTATATAATTAGCAATCTTATTCTAAAAACCAACCCCAACTATTAAAAGAACCTATAACTAATATCACTAAACTCTAAAATAACGTTCGATTGGTGAGTGCACTCACTATATTCAATTTTCAATTTTTCTTTCTCCAAGCAACACGCAGTTTCAATGTCTCCTATTTCAATTTTCCTTCTTCCAAGCAGTACGCAGTTTCAATCACTCCTTCTCTCCTTCACTTGCCAAATCAACTCCAACAACTCAATCTAGACAAAGTTCCAAATACCATTCATTATACCTGCCGTCTTACAAAACCAATCTTTCTGTCAACTTTTTGAAAATTATCGATCTTTCACCTTGACGTTTCTTTCTCAACTGTTCACTGGCCTGCTTCTCCCTTTCCTATTATTTAATATCTCATTTCCTAGGTGACATTCTTGATACATTTCATTCTTCATGAACATAACTTAACTATTCACAATCAATCATTCGAACAAATTCATATTTTTATTATTTTTCAATAATCTGAACCCTCTTTGAAAATATAATAATATAATAATTTATAAATTGATCGAATTTACTGAATTGACTAAAGATGCTTAAGGGTTCTTGACTTTTCGGTGATATTATTTGAATTCAATTTTCATTTTAATTTCTTTTAACGTTAAAAAATATGTACATTTTTGATTTCCATAACAGTAGGGAAGTAAGTAGGGAACGTAGGACTTCAATTGTCTGATTTAATTATGATTATGCGAAACCAGGTGAATGATAGAAGTTTCTATTTTGATGTTTTTTGTTGTTTGTGAAGAGTTCGATTTTATGTATGCATTTTACCATCATTTTTCGTAAACATAATATGTTGTTTCAAATTTCTGGATTTTCTTTCCTGAATACCTTTTCTTCAGAAAGGGTAAAAGAAGAGACTTTCTCTTCGTGCAGGAGGCACGAACTCAATTCTTCTCGGAGAAAGAGATTATAAATGGTGACAGCAGTGGGATATAAAAGAACACTTAAAATCCATCTCGATAACTTGTACTATTACTAAGGGTACAAGTCGTATTATAACAGCACCACACACCGAACACGACTATTTCCTGCCCGAACATCTTCCGCGAAGACCCACACTCCCCCATCCCCCAACTACCAAACAAATTCATAATTCTTCGGGGCTTCGAGGGCATCACGATCAACCCCCGCTCCGGGGCCAACCCCAACCGATAATTCGTGCTCCTCTCACTGCCCGATCCCGTCCGAACGGCCACGACGTCCTTCCCCAACGTGTGTCGTGCCGCCGCCGCCGATTCTCGCGCGCTCTGGAGCTTCCCGATCTCAGTCTCATCTGGGAAACCGCCCGGTCGATCCTGGAAAAGTTCCGCGGTCCCGTTCAGGCTGCTGCAACACTCGCGAATCCGACGCCCTCGTGATCCAGTTCTTGGATGTCTCTGGTAGTTCGCCGATCTGAGAGCTGAGGCGGCGTTGAAGGTAATAGATTTAGTTGGGGGTGCCATCGGGTTCACCGGATTTGAATTCCTTAGTTTTTTTTTCGGGATAGTCCACGTTTAACGCCTTTGAGTGGGGTTTAAGTTGGGGTTCTTGAGAAGGTGGGTTCTCCAATAATATTTCGCCCCATGAGTGCGTTTGTGAGTAAGTTGCGAAGTTATCTGAAGAACGTGTAACAGATGAAATTATGTTAACGTCACTTTGTAAGTGTTTGTATTTGAATTTTCTCTTTAAATTTTCCGTTTTCGACCATTTGAATCATCAATTTATGGATGCGTTCGGGAAAATGCCGAAAAAGTCTTCGGTTTGACTCTAAGATGAAAATTCAATTATGTCCGTCCGGCCGTCCGTGACTCTCGAAAGTGCTGGCCTAGAGATTTGAAATTGAAACTATTCGCCATATCCTGCAGAAATTTGTGTCCAAATAAGAAGCATCGGTAAAATTCAGCTTCAAAACAGTTCCACGTAAAAAGCTAATTGAGTTTTTCTGATCTGGTGATGAGAACTTCGATATATTCCATATCATTGTGGATTTTAAAAAATGACATTATTTGTCAAATTGTCGGCTGGTTTGGTTCACAGAATCTGTGGTTCGTTTTATAATTTTTTCTTCAAAACATTGGTATCTCGGAAACTGTTCGCCATATCCTGCTGAAATTTTGTGCCCACATATGAAGCATCGGTAAAATTCAGCTTTACAGCTGTTCCACGTAAAGAGTTCATTGAGTTTTTCTGATCTGGTGATGAGAACTTCGATATATTCCATATGATTGTGGATTTTAAAAAATGACATTATTTGTCAAATTGTCAGCTGGTTTGGTTCACAGAATCTGTGGTTCGTTTTATAATTTTTTCTCAAAAACATTGGTATCTCAGAAACTGTTCGCCATATCCTGCTGAAATTTTGTGTCTACATATGGAGCATCAGTAAAATTCAGCATTGAAGCTGTTCCACGTAAAAAGATAATTGAGTTTTTCTGATCTGGTTATGAGAACTTCGATAAATTCCATATGATTGTGGATTTTAAAAAATGACATCATTTGTCAAATTGTCGGCTGGTTTGGTTCACAGAATCTGTGGTTGGATTCATAATTTTCACTTCAAATCATTGGTATCTCAGGAACTATTCGCCATATCCTGCTGAAATTTTGTGTCCACATATGGAGCATCGCTAAAATTCAGCTTCAAAACAGTTCCCCGTAAAAAGCTGATTGAGTTTTTCTGATCTGTTGATGAGAACTTCGATATATTCCATATGATTGTGGATTTTAAAAAATGACATTATTTGTCAAATTGTCAGCTGGTTTGGTTCACAGAATCTGTGGTTCGTTTTATAATTTTTTCTCAAAAACATTGGTATCTCGGAAACTGTTCGCCATATCCTGCTGAAATTTTGTGTCCACATATGGAGCATCAGTAAAATTCAGCTTTAAAGCTGTTTCACGTTAAAAGATAATTGAGTTTTTCTGATCTGGTGATGAGAACTTCGATATATTCCATATGATTGTGGATTTTAAAAAATGACATTATTTGTCAAATTGTCGGCTGGTTTGGTTCACAGAATCTCTGGTTCGTTTCATAATTTTCACTTCGAAACATTGGTATCTCAGAAACTATTCGCCATATCCTACTGAAATGTTGTGTCCACATATGGAGCATCGGTAAAATTCAGCTTCAAAACTGTTCCACGTAAAAAGCTAACTGAGTTTTTCTGATCTGGTGATAAGAACTTCGATATATTCCATATGATTGTGGATTTTAAAAAATGACATTATTTGTCAAATTGTCGGCTGGTTTGGTTCACAGAATCTGTGGTTCGTTTTATAATTTTTACTTAAAAACATTGGTATCTCAGAAACTGTTCGCCATATCCTGCTGAAATTTTGTGTCTACATATGGAGCATCAGTAAAATTCAGCTTTGAAGCTGTTCCACGTAAAAAGATAATTGAGGTGTTCTGATCTGGTGATGAGAACTTCGATATATTCCATATGATTGTGGATTTTAAAAAATGACATCATTTATCAAATTGTCGGCTGGTTTGGTTCACAGAATCTGTGGTTGGATTCATAATTTTCACTTTAAAACATTGGTATCTCAGAAACTTTTCGCCTAATCCTATTGAAATTTTGTGTCCACATATGGAGCATCGGTAAAATTCAGCTTCAAAGCTGTTCCACGTAAAAAACTAATTGAGTTTTTCTGATCTGGTGATGAAAAATTCGATATATTCCATATCATTGTGGATTTTAAAAAATGTCATTATTTGTCAAATTGTCGGCTGGTTTGTTTCACAGAATCTGTGGTTCGTTTTATAATTTTCACTTCAAAACATTGGTATCTCAGAAACTATTCGCCATATCCTGCTGAAATTTTGTGTCCACATATGGAGCATCGGTAAAATTCAGCTTCAAAACTGTTCCACGTAAAAAGATAATTGAGTTTTTCTGATCTGTTGATGAGAACTTCGATATATTCCATATGATTGTGGATTTTAAAAAATGACATTATTTGTCAAATTGTCGGCTGGTTCGGTTCACAGAATCTGTGGTTCGTTTTATAATTTTCACTTCAAAACATGGGTATCTCAGGAACTATTCGCCATATCCTGCTGAAATTTTGTGTCCACATATGGAGCATGGGATAAATTCAGCTTCAAAACTGTTCCACGTAAAAAGCTAATTGAGTTTTTCTGATCTGGTGATGAGAACTTCGATATATTCCATTTGATTGTGGATTTCAAAAAATGACATTATTTGTCAAATTGTCGGCTGGTTTGGTTCACAGAATCTGTGGTTGGATTCATAATTTTCACTTTAAAACATTGGTTTCTCAGAAACTATTCGTTATATCCTACTGAAATTTTGTGTCCACATATGGAGCATCGGTAAAATTCAGCTTCAAAACTGTTCCACGTAAAAAGCTAACTGAGTTTTTCTGATCTGTTGATGAGAACTTTGATATATTCCATATCATTGTGGATTTTAAAAAATGACATTATTTGTCAAATTTTCGGCTAGTTTGGTTCACAGAATCTGTGGTTCGTTTTATAATTTTCACTTCAAATCATTGGTATCTCAGGAACTATTCGCCATATCCTGCTGAAATGTTGTGTCCACATATGGAGCATCGGTAAAATTCAGCTTCAAAACTGTTCCACGTAAAAAGATAATTGAGTTTTTCTGATCTGTTGATGAGAACTTCGATATATTCCATATGATTGTGGATTTTAAAAAATGACATTATTTGTCAAATTGTCGGCTGGTTCGGTTCACAGAATCTGTGGTTCGTTTTATAATTTTCACTTCAAAACATGGGTATCTCAGGAACTATTCGCCATATCCTGCTGAAATTTTGTGTCCACATATGGAGCATCGCTAAAATTCAGCTTCAAAACAGTTCCCCGTAAAAAGCTGATTGAGTTTTTCTGATCTGTTGATGAGAACTTCGATATATTCCATATGATTGTGGATTTTAAAAAATGAAATTATTTGTCAAATTGTCGGCTGGTGTGGTTCACAAAATCTGTGGTTAGTTTTATATTTTTTTCTTAAAAACATTGGTATCTCGGAAACTGTTCGCCATATCCTGCTAAAATTTTGTGTCCACATATTATGGAGCATCGGTAAAATTCAGCTTCAAAGCTGTTCCACGTAGAAAGCTAATTGAGTTCTTCTGATCTGGTGGTGAGAAATTCGATATATTCCATATGATTCTACTAATGACATTATTTGTCACACTTTCGGCTGGTTTGGTTCGTTTTAATTTTTTTTCGAGCACGAAAACTTCCCGGATTTTCCGGCTAATTTCAATTCCGCCTTTATTTACACAACCCGAATATTCATCAAAATCCGGGCACGACGAAAATCCGACATTTCCGGCTTAACGAAATCAGCGAGATAATAAAAATGGCGAAATCAAACTTGCAGATTCGAGCCGGTTTTCGCCCTTGCGTCGCCCGGGGCCCCCCTCCAGAGAGGCCCCCCCTCTACCCATAATGAATAACATAAATATTTAAGCTCCGGAAAGTCGGAAAAGTTGGATTTCGAACCGACGACGCGGGGCCGCCCGAAATATCGGAAAGAATTAACTCGAGGAAACGGTCCGGTAAGTGAATTTTTCGGGAGGGGTGGAATTCGCCCCGAACGGTCCCGGGGAATCTTGATGAATAATGGAAGGTGCACAATCTTGGAGGATTTCTTGAAGGAATTGTAATTATACCTTTTTTTTGGAATTTTTTCACATATTCCAGGGGCACGGCCTTCTAAAACTCCGAGCCGTGCACACAAAAAATGGCAACACTGGATGGGGGTCCGATAGCGTACAGTTTAAAACGTCCTAGCCGTGCTAACTCTTTAATTAAATTCATGAGTTCTTGATATTAATTTCGTGATATTTTTCTTATAAATGAGCTAAGTGAAGTAAAAAAAAGTTTATTTTCGAGAAATTGTAAGTGATCAGTGTAAGTGTAGGTTCTGAGAATAAATCCAAATTTTATGAGGACTTGGCAACGTTGGTAAGGGTAGCTAGTCATTCGTCTTATTGTGACGGCCATTTCTGGATGTTATATCAATGTAAATTTATATTTTATTCAGCTCAAAAATTACCATTACTGTAATGTTATTTTTTGAAGAATATCAAGAATTACTTTTTTTCAATTTTTCCGATTTTTTTCTATTTTCTTCGCTTTTTTCTATGAAACAGACAAGTTGCTATTTTCACAACAATTTTTATTTTATTCACCGTTCTACAAATTTCAAAACAAATAGTTCCTGTCGACAAAGTTGTGAAAAGTTATCGCTTCTTAAAAGTGCCAGGAAACAAGAACTTATTTGGTTGCATTTGATAGCAAAATCAATCAAAACTTAATGAAAATCTGGGAATAGAGTTATAGGCAAAAAATGTAGACTTAAATTCAAATAGTCTTTTGGAAGAAGAGCTACAATTAACTAGCATAAACAATATTAAGATACAATGTGTTGATTTTTTCGATATAATAAATAATTAATGAAAAACTGAGAATTTTCCGCACAAGGATTGCAATTGCTCTAGTGTTTTAAGGTTGTTTCAAATCGTCAGTGTGAATTTGAGGCGAATCCGAGAAGTGACTATGTTCTACATCTTCCCTTCATTTTGGATAAATAGTGAGGAAAATTTGAATAAAAATTTTTGAAATGTAGTTAGCTCATTTTAGTAACTGATAAAAAAGAGATTGAAGGATTGAGCCTCCATTCTGCGGAAATAATTAACTTTATTCAAAAAATATTGAAATTTGCATAGACCAAATAAGACATATTTCTTCGAGAAAAAAAAAAACTCATCATCAACAATTATTTGATCTGTCATGATTTATATAAATTCACCTAATAAAATAAATTTACAGCGACTTTTTCCGATTTGCATTAAATCTTTCAATAAAAAATCTAATAATTATAATTATTTGTGCAATATGTTGGAGAAGACAAGTGGCTAATTCCACAACGAGTTTTATTTTTATTCACCGTTCTTAAAATTTTAATGGGGATAGTTCCAGTCGCAAAATTTGCAAAAAGTGTAACAATATTAATGCTTCGTAAAAGGGCCGGGAAAAAATAGTTATTAGGTTGCATTTGATAGAAAAATCAGAAAAAAATTAATGAAAATCTGGGAATCGAGGTATATGGAAAAAATGTAGTCTCAAATGCAAATACTCTTTTCGAACAATAGATACGATTAACTATCATAAACATTATTAAGATACAATGGGTTGATTCTTTCGATATTATAAATGATAAATGAAAAAGTGAGAATTTTCCGCAAAAGGATTTCGATTGCTCTTGTGGTTCTAGATTGTTTCGAAATGTTAAAGTGAATTTGAGGCGAATCCGAGAAGTTACCATATTCTACACCCTCCCTATATTTTGGATAAATAGTGAGGAAAATTTTCGAAATGTAGTTAGCTCATTTTATGAACTGATAAAGAAGAGATTGAAGGATTGAGCCTTCATTCTGCGGAAATAATTAACTTCATTCAAAAAATATAGAAATTTGTATAGACTAAATAAGACATATTTCTTCGAGAAAAAAACTCATCATCAACAATTTTTTTTTTCATGATTTATTTAAATTTACCTGATAAAATAAATTCACAGCGACTTTTTCTGATTTGCATTATATCTTTCAATAAAAATTCTAATAATAATACTTATTTGTCCAGTATGTTGAAAAAGACAAGTTGCTAATTTCACAACGATTCTTATTTTTATTCACCGTTCTTGAAATTTTAATGGGGATAGTTCCTGTCGCAAAATTTGCCAAAAGTGTAACAATGTTAACGCTTCGGAAAAGTTTAAATAAGACAGATTTCTTCGAGAAAGAAAATACTCATCATCAACAATTATTTGATCTTTCATGATTTATATAAATTTCCCTAATAAAATGAATTCACAGCGATTTTTTCTGATTTGCATTATATCTTTCAATAAAAATTCTAATAATAATAATTATTTGTCCACTATGTTGGAAAAAGACAAGTTGCTAATTTCACAACGATTTTTATTTTTATTCACTGTTCTTAAAACTTTAATGGAGATAGTTCCTGTCGCAAAAACTGTAACAATGATAACACTTCTTAAATGTGCCAGGAAAAAACAACCTATTTGGTTGCATTTGATAGAAAAATCAAAGAAAACTGAAAATCTGGGAATAGAGGTATAGATAAAAATTGTAGACTTAAATGCAAATAGTCTTTTCGAACAAGAGCTACAATTAACTAGCATAAACATTTTGAAGGTACAGTGGGTTGATTTTTTCGATATAATAAATAATAAATGAAAAACTGAGAATTTTCCGCACAAGGATTTCGATGTTTTTAGATTGTTTCAAACTGTTACAGTGAATTTGAGGCGAATCCGAGGAGTTACCATATTCTACACCCTCCGTATATTTTGGATAAATAGTGCGGAAAACTTGGATAAAATTTTTTAAAATATGGTCGGATCATTGGATGAACTCACGGAGAAGAGATTGAAGCATTTGGCCTCCATTCTGCGAAAATAATGAACTTTATTCAAAAAATATTGAAATTTGCATAGACTAGATAAGAGAGATCTCTACGAGAAAAAATCGATACTCACCTTCAACAATTATTTGATCTTTCATGATTTATACAACTTCACCCAATAAAATGAATTCACAGTGAATTTTTCTGATTTGCACAAATCTTTCTGTGAAAATTCTAAAAATAATAATTATTTTTTCCAAATTTCCCCAACTCAAATGCCTAGAAAAAAAGTTTCTCATAATTCAAAACAGAATATAATTTTCAATACCAAGCGTCATTTCTTGTATTTTGATTTATTTTTCAACCCTATTTTGTTCGGAATGATTTTCCCAATCTTATCAAGTATTGAAATGATCGTTGTCAAAAATTCCCAAAAGAATAATAACATAATTTTCTCTTGTAAAATCCCTCAATATCCCGTCATCGCATCGAATCCCCGATCGATCGAATGCGACGTTGCCAATTCCTTGTGCACGGCTCGGAATTATAAAATTCCGACGAAGAAATATTAATTAAATTTTTCCTCGATATTATTGATGATGCTCTGTTTAATCGTCTATGGAGAAAACGAGTTTCTTTCATCTCTCCATATTTATTTCATGCCGCTCTTCCTTAGATCCATTAGATCCTTAGATCCTTAGGTCTCATCCTTGTCCAAAATTAATCCACTCGAATGTTTATCAACTTGAAGAAGTCACTACAATTTTTCTTCATATTAATCTCAATCCATTATTTCCTCTGGAACTCCTCCGAAGTTAACGTTCATCTAATTCCAACTGAATCAAAGGATCCCGGCACTCTGCTCCGTCTTCATTTATCGCCCAGCAAATCTACCTCCTTTATCAAGGAGAGCGAATATGAAATCCCTCCAACATCTCCCGCATTCTTTCATCAGCGTCCGTAATAAAATCCTCATTGAGCCTTCCAAGGTGAATTTTCCCCATTCATATATAAGGAGGAAAACTGGGGAGTGGAGGGACGGAGCGACGTTTGGTGTCGAGCAGAAAGTCCTATTGATTCGGAACTTCTTCGTCGCCTCTTTTTAATGAACTTCGGGCAAAAACTTGCCGAGGTACACGAAAGTCCGGATTGAAGTTGTCGGGGTCATTAATTATTCCAACATTGATTAACGGATTGCCCGCCTTTACATATACGATCTGGCTATGTTTCAATACATATGGCAACGCCGCACCAACCTTCATTCCCCGTTTGGACCATGAAGATTTTGTTCTCGTTGGATTTATGTTTTCAATTGTGAAACTCCATCGTTATTCTCTGATCACATTGAAACGAAAACAGAAAAACACTATTATTTTCTGCTCGTCCACATTGAAACATGTCTTTAACATTTAACCAAATTTGATATGAGTGAAATGAAAATAGAACTTTATTAGCCTTTGGTAATATTTCAAAACAATAACAGAGCGTGGAACTATTACTGGCAGGGAAACACATAGAAATATATTGATGATGTCACCTTGAGGAATGCCATCGTTATTCTCTGATAACGTTGTAACTGAAATAGAGGAACACTATTATTTCCTGCTCGTCCACAGTGAAACATGTTTTTAAATATGCTTCACATGCGCCATTGTAACCATATTTGGTATAAGTGAGATAAAAATAGATGTTCACAACTTTATAAGCTATTTTGGTAACATTTCAAAACAATAACAGGGCGTGGAGCTATTACTGGCAGGGAAACACACACACAAATATATTGATGATGTGACCTTGAGGAATGCCATCGTTATTCTCTGATCACGTTGCAACTGAAAAAGAGAAACAGTATAAAATAGATGTTCATAACTTTATGAGCCTTCATTGTGCTATTTCAAAACAATAACAGGGCATGGAACTATTTTACTGGCAGGGAAACACATTGATAGTATGAAATGAATATAATGATGATGTACCCTTGATTCTGCTTTAGTTGCTATCGAAATTTTAAACATAGAATTTGAAGAAAACGGAAATTTTGAAGTTTATTTTCTGCTCGTCCACAGTAAAACATGTCTTTAAAGATGTCTAAAGGCGCCATTGTAACCAAATTTGATATAAGTGAAATAAAAATAGATATTCACAACTCTATAAGCTCTTTTGGTAATATTTCAAAACAATAACAGGGCGTAGAACTATTACTGGCAGGGAAACACATAGAAATATATTAATGTGTCCTTGAGGAATTCTTTCGTTATTCTCTGATCACGTTGGAACTGAAATAGAGAAACAGTATAAAATAGATGTTCATAACTTTATGAGCCTTCATTGTGCTATTTCAAAACAATAACAGGGCGTGGAACTATTTCACTGGCAGGGAAACACATTGATAATATGAAATGAATATAATGACGATGTACCCTTGATTCTGCTTTAGTTGTTATCGAAATTTCGAACATAGAATTTGAAGAAAACGGAATTCTGAAGTTTATTTTCTGCTCGTCCACAGTAAAACATGTCTTTGAAGATGCCCGAAAGGCGCCATTGTAAACAAATTTGATATAAGTGAAATAAAAATAGATATTCACAACTTTATAAGCCCTTTTGGTGATATTTCAAAACAATAACATGGCGTGGTACTATTACAGGCAGGGAAACACATAGAAATATATTAATGATTTGTCCTCGAGGAATTCCTTCGTTATTCTCTGATCACGTTGGAACTGAAATGAAGAAACACTATAAAATAGATGTTCATAACTTTATAAGCCTTCATTGTGCTATTTCAAAACAATAACAGGGCGTGGAACTATTTCACTGGCAGGGAAACACATTGATAATACGAAATGAATATAATGGTGATGTAGCCTTGATTCTACTTGAGTTGTTATCGAAATATTGAACATAGAATAAGAAGAAAACGGAAATTCTGAAGTTTATTTTCTGCTCGTCCACAGTAAAATATGTCTTTAAAGATGCCCCAAGAACGCCATTGTAACCAAATTTGATAAAAGTGAAATAAAAATGGATATTCTTAACTTTATAAGCCCTTTGGTAATTTTCAAAACAATAACCAGGCGTAACACTATTACTGGCAGGGAAACACATAGAAATATATCAATGATATGTCCTGAGGAATTCCTTCGTTATTCTCTGATCACTTTGGAACTAAAATGAAGAAACACTATAAAATAGATGTTCATAACTTTATAAGCCTTCATTGTGCTTTCTCAAAACAATAACAGGGCGTGGAACTATTTCACTGGCAGGGAAACACATTGATAATATGAAATGAATATAATGATGATGTAGCCTTGATTCTACTTGTGTTGTTATCGAAATTTTAAACATAGAATAAGAAGAAAACGGAAATTCTGAACTTTATTTTCTGCTCGTCCACAGTAAAATATGTCTTTAAAGATGCCCAAGAGCGCCATTGTAACCAAATTTGATAAAAGTGAAATAAAAATGGATATTCTTAACTTTATAAGCCCTTTGGTAATATTTCAAAACAATAACCAGGCGTAACACTATTACTGGCAGGGAAACACATAGAAATATATCAATGATGTGTCCTGAGGAATTCCTTCGTTATTCTCTGATCACGTTGGAACTAAAATGAAGAAACACTATAAAATAGATGTTCATAACTTTATAAGCCTTCATTGTGCTATTTCAAAACAGTAAAAGGGCGTGGAACTATTTCACTGGCAGGGAAACACATTGATAATATGAAATGAATATAATGATGATGTAGCCTTGATTATACTTGAGTTGTTATCGAAATTTTAAACATAGAATAAGAAGAAAACGGAAATTCTAAACTTTATTTTCTGCTCGTCCACAGTGAAATATGTCTTTAAAGATGCCCCAAAGGCGCCATTGTAACCAAATTTGATAAAAGTGAAATAAAAATGGATATACAACTTTATAAGCCCTTTTGGTAATATTTCAAAACAATAACAAGGCGTAACAGTCGTAACACTATTACTGGCAGGGAAACACATAGAAATATATCAATGATGTGTCCTGAGGAATTCCTTCGTTATTCTCTGATCACGATGGAACTAAAATGAAGAAACACTATAAAATAGATGTTCATAACTTTATAAGCCTTCATTGTGCTATTTCAAAACAATAACAGGGCGTGGAACTATTTCACTGGCAGGGAAACACATTGATAATATGAAATGAATATAATGATGATGTAGCCTTGATTCTACTTGAGTTGTTATCGAAATTTTAAACATAGAATAAGAAGAAAACGGAAATTCTGAACTTTATTTTCTGCTCGTCCACAGTAAAATATGTCTTTAAAGATGCCCTAAAGGCGCCATTGTAACCAAATTTGATAAAAGTGAAATAAAAATGGATATACAACTTCATAAGCCCTTTTGGTAATATAACAAAACAATAACAAGGCGTAACAGTCGTAACACTATTACTGGCAGGGAAACACATAGAAATATATCAATGATGTGTCCTTAGGAATTCCTTCGTTATTCTCTGATCACGTTGGAACTAAAATGAAGAAACACTATAAAATAGATGTTCATAACTTTATAAGCCTTCATTGTGCTTTCTCAAAACAATAACAGGGCGTGGAACTATTTCACTGGCAGGGAAACACATTGATTATATGAAATAAATATAATGATGATGTAGCCTTGATTCTACTTGAGTTGTTATCGAAATTTTAAACATAGATTAAGAAGAAAACGGAAATTCTGAACTTTATTTTCTGCTCGTCCACAGTAAAATATGTCTTTAAAGATGCCCCAAAGGCGCCATTGTAACCAAATTTGATAAAAGTGAAATAAAAATGGATATACAAGTTCATAAGCCCTTTTGGTAATATTTCAAAAGAATAACAAGGCGTAACAGTCGTAACACTATTACTGGCAGGGAAACACATAGAAATATATCAATGATGTGTCCTTAGGAATTCCTTCGTTATTCTCTGATCACGTTGGAACTAAAATGAAGAAACACTATAAAATAGATGTTCATAACTTTATAAGCCTTCATTGTGCTATTTCAAAACAATAACAGGGCGTGGAACTATTACTGGCAGGGAAACACATAGAAATATATTGATGATGTGATCTTGAGGAATTCCTTCGTTATTCTCTGATCACGTTGGAACTGAAATAGAGAAACACTTTCATTTTCTGCTCGTCCACAGTGAAACATTTCTTCAAAGATGCCTCACTGGTCTTTTTTGAAACAATAACAGGGCGTGGAACTATTACTGGCAGGGAAACACATAGATAATATAAAACTAAATATACAATAGAATAACTAATATGATTTCCACTATATTGACTTGAATTCCACGACACGTGTTTCGATGCGAAGCATCAGCTTCAGGTGGTTAAAATATAACTAAATTACTTCTCTTGAAAAATAATTGTGGGAGACACATTAACTTCAGAACAGAATAAAACAAGCATCCCCATCTAATCAACGTTTATCCATTCGAAATCCTACTAAACAACCCCAACTGCTCAGGGCCAGACAACTCCAAACCCTCGACATCCGCCGTTGTGTTAAAGGGGCCCGGTGGAGAACCCCGAACAGGAAAAGGTACATGCAGCCTCTCAACCACCCCTGGACGTGCAACACGAAGCCCATGAATATCTCAGCTTCTCGGCTCTCGTCGAGTACACGTAGGGGTTGTTCACAACGTTCGGTTAATTGTAGCAATGGAACATACGAGAGGGTCAGCCGGGTCGGTTCTGAAAGCGATCCGGGAACAAATTACTGCCCTGAATGGGAACGATAACAAAACGCCGTTATATACGAGACGGAGCCGCCCGGATTTATGAATCGGCCGATGCAACCCCCAACCAAGTTTTTTCAAATAATCCGGGGATTATGTTTTTTATTTACCAGATCGATTTGACTCAGAGTGAGCTTCTTCATTGAATATAATTTTGCATTGACGTCAAAATTGGCATCCACCTTCCCCCCCCTCCTTCCTCCTCAACACACATCCGTTAATTTCCATCTCGTTCGTTCCCAAACACCCCGGATTAATTTCATAGTAGGATTTCTATGCGGGGAATCGTTATGGGAACATGCGATGGTGTCAGATTCCTCATGGTTCTGCACTGGAACTATGAGAATTCGAATAATGTCGCCCGACGGCAGACTAGGCATTGTTTCGAACACCTCTGAGCAAGTTTAAACGGAAAATTAGATCTATGAGCCTCTCATTCTGCTCCAATTGCCAATCTCAAGAAAACGCATTCCTGGAGTTGAAAAGAAAAGAATAGTACAAGAATAATAACACTCAAATTCCTATCCAATCCAGCTCGCGAAGAATTTCTCTTCAAACTTCAGTTTCTAGAAAAATTTTCAGTAGTGAACACTTAACTAAAACAGGAAATACTTTACTTATAACAGAACTGATGTATCGATTCAACAGGAACTGTAATATAATATATGAACTATCGTTCATATAATACAGTCCTAGTTAGTTGTATTTGAAGCTTATAACCTGAGATTTCGCAGGAATTTTCTGTAGTAATGCATGCCATCTAAAGATAAAGAATGTTGGGTTGGTGTGAACTTTCGACTTGTGTGAAAAAGCCTGGTATGACTTAGAGACACAAGCGTTGAGAAGATAATGAACGTTTATTGCTCACAACAAGAAAAATATATATACTAATTTGAATGACATCACGACCAGTGTAAATAATCAATCAAATGATGACGATCCATGTAACAATATTAAATCTAGAACGATGCTACCTATTGTTCTGCTTAACCTACTTCAATACAGGGAACGATGATTCTTCAAACAAATTAGAAACATGATTGCTAGCTACATTGTTTCGTTTAACATACTTCTGATTGAGAAATAACAACTAACAACTACCTCTTAGTGAGTTCTCTACCTGCAACTGCCTTGACTCTTCCATAGTCCCCCAAAGGTAAACTTTATCCCCCTTCAAAAACCTAACTCCTTAGTGGAAATTTTTCTCAATGCCTCTCACTTGACTTGGGGACACCCACGTTCTTAAATCCTTTCTCCCAAATTTTCCCATAATCAATCGTAGTTGCATATTCTCCCCTTTTCTTGACCTTAACTCGCCCTGTAGTCACAACATCCATCGACTACAATATAGTCGATGAATGACTTTTCTCTACCATATTTTGTTATCTAAGTTGCAGGTGTCCTGTCAGTCACCCTGGTCCCAAATTAACGACATCCGGTGATTATACAAAGTAACAAAATGTATGCACGAATATACAGACTCCTCTCCGAGATAACGACCAGTGTAAATAATAAATCAAATGATGACAATCCATGAAGCAATATTAAATCTAGAACGATGCTACGTATTGTTCTGCTAAACCTACTTTGATACAGGGAACGATGATTCTTAAAACAAATTAGAAACATGATTGCTAATTACATTGTTTCGTTTAACCTACTTTTGATTGAGAAATAACAACTAACAACTACCTCTTAGTGAGTTCTCTACCTTCGAGCAACTGCCTTGACTCTTCCAGAGTCCCCCGAAGGTAAACTTTTTCCCCCTTCAAAAACCTAACTCCTTAGTGGAAATATTTCTCAATGCCTCTCACTTGACTTAGGGACACCCACGTTCTTAAATCCTTTCAACCAAATTTTCCCATAATCAATCGTAGTTGCTTTTCTCGACCTCATCTCGCCCTGTAGTCACAACATCCATCGACTAAAATGTAGTCGATGAATGACTTGCCTCTACCATATTTTGTTATCTAAAATGCAGGTGTCCTGTCGGTCACCCCGGTCCCAAATTAACGACATCCGGTGATTATACAAAGTAACACAATGTATTCACGAATATACAGACTCCTCTCCGAGATAACGGCCAGTGTAAATAATCAATCAAATGATGACAATCCATGAAGCCATATTAAATCTAGAACGATGCTACGTATTGTTCTGCTAAACCTACTTTGATACAGGGAACGATGATTCTTAAAACAAATCAGAAACATGATTGCTAATTACATTGTTTCGTTTAACCTACTTTTGATTGAGAAATAACAACTAACAACTACCTCTTAGTGAGTTCTCTACCTTCGAGCAACTGCCTTGACTCTTCCAGAGTCCCCCAAAGGTAAACTTTTTCCCCCTTCAAAAACCTAACTCCTTAGTGGAAATTTTTCTCAATGCCTCTCACTTGACTTAGGGACACCCACGTTCTTAAATCCTTCCTCCCAAATTTTTCCATAATCAATCGTAGTTGCATATTCTCCCTTTTTCTTGACCTTATCTCGCCCTGTAGTCACAACATCCATCGACTACAATGTAGTCTATGAATGACTTTCCTCTACCATATTTTGTTATCTAAGTTGCAGGTGTCCCGTCGGTCACCCCGGTCCCAAATTAACGACATCCGGTGATTATACAAAGTAACAAAATGTATGCACGAATATACAGACTCCTCTCCGAGATAACGGCCAGTGTAAATAATCAATCAAATGATGACAATCCATGAAGCAATATTGAATCTAGAACAATGCTACCTATTGTTCTGCTTAACCTACTTCAATACAGGGAACGATGATTCTTCAAACAAGTTAGAAACATGATTGCTAATTACATTGTTTCGTTTAGCCTACTTTTGATTGAGAAATAACAACTAACAACTACCTCTTAGTGAGTTCTCTACCTGCGAGCAACTGCCTTGACTCTTCCAGAGTCCCCCAAAGGTAACTTTTTCCCCCTTCAAAAACCTAACTCCTTAGTGGAAATTTTTCTCAATGCCTCTCACTTGACTTGCGGACACCCACGTTCTTAAATCCTTTTTCCCAAATTTTCCCATAATGTCGTAGTTGCATATTCTCCCTTTTTCTTGACCTTATCTCGCCCTGTAGTCACAACATCCATCGACTACAATGTAGTCGATGAATGACTTTCCTCTACTAAATTTTGTTATCCAAGTTGCAGGTGTCCTGTCGGTCACCCCGGTCCCAAATTAACGACATCCGATGATTATACAAAGTAACACAGTGTATGCACGAATATACAGACTCCTCTCAGAAATAATGTAACCGAATTTGATCTGGAAGGGAGAGAATTTATATTATATTATATTCATTTTAGATTATTTTTACATTATTACAACGAAATAGAGAGACATTCGTTGAAACAGGTATTGAAAGACTCCATAATGAAAATAAAGCAATTTTTTCCTGATTCCGGGCTCATAATAGCGAATTTGATCACAGAATTACTGTATTCAAATGCTCATACCTTTCTGTCGCTCTTCTTCCCTTTGGTTAGTATCTTTTGAGTTTTGTCTATTCGGTGGCGACCTCTGTTGAGCGGTATGGTGAATGTTGGGCCGTCGGTGCAGATCGCTACAGATCTAATCTTTCTTTCTTCGCCACATCAATCCATCCCCAAATCACCCGTTCCGGCGAAACAAACACGCACAGAAGGCGGAATCGTAACTTCCAAGTTTCGGCTAATTAGATTCGCCGGACGCACTTATCATCTAATCGGGAGGGCGGGCAATTAATTCGGGCCAAGGGGTGGGTATCGCCAGTTGGGCATCCCCACGACGCCGGACCGCCATAATTCCGTCGCCGGGAGTTATTGGGGTGCGTGAATGGCGTCGGGGTTGAATCTAGTTAGAGACACGACCGTTCGAATTGGTTTCGTCCGTAGGGGGTGTACTGGGGGATAATCTTTTTTTAAGGTTAACAAGGAAATATATACATGAAGAGAAAAAATCTAGAGCAAATCGACAGACACTTCAATTGGTTGACAACTGACACTAATGACAGAGGTTCATGGATGCCAACACAAAGAAATTGTTCCAATACAGACCCGTCCCTGATAATCGGTGGTATGAATCAGTCTTCCAAATGTCGCCATTCGCTAACATTGAGGAGGGACGAGGGACGTTTCAGCCCAAGGAACCACTTATGTAAATACTGGCATTATCAAAAGGAGCACGTTGTGGAGGACCCTTGATGTTCCTTCGAGATGCTCCGATCAGCATATCGAATGCCAACCTGTATTCACCTTGCCCTTTCTCTTTCGTCTCGAGATCCGAAGGCTATTATTTCTTTTTGAACAGGGGGATGTACCAGGAAAATTGTCTGGAGGAGGCAACAAATTTATAGTCGACGGGGAAGGGGTTGGCTCAGCCAACAAGCTGGAATTCGGGAACATTTGGTCGAGTTACGATCGAATCAAAACTTCAATGGACAATTTGGTGACATGTTGTGTTGGCATTCCTGAATATATGTCATTATTGTCAGTTGTGACTCATTTGGAGTGTCTGTCTTCTACTTTGTCGATTTATTGTGGATAAACGTCAAAATTTTTATTTTTCTATTCAATAATTGTTTTGTGTTGGCATTCCTGAATATATGTCATTATTGTCAGTTGTCATTCATTTGAAGTGTCTGTCTTCTACTTTGTCGATTTATTGGGAATAAACGTCCAAATTTTTATTTTTCTGTTCAACAACTGCTTTGTGTTAGCATTCCCGAATATCTGTCATTATTGTCAGTTGTTATTCATTTGACGTGTCTGTCATCTACTCGGTCGATTTATCGAGAATAAACGTCCAAATTTTCATTTTTCTGTTCAACAACTGCTTTGTGTTAGCATTCCCGAATATATGTCATTATTGTCAGTTATTCATTTGACGTGTCTGTCATCTACTCGGTCGATTTATCGAGAATAAACGTCCAAATTTTCATTTTTCTGTTCAACAACTGCTTTGTGTTAGCATTCCCGAATATATGTCATTAGTGTCAGTTGTCATTCATTTGAAGTGTCTGTCATCTACTCGGTCGATTTATCGAGAATAAACGTCCAAATTTTTATTTTTCTGTTCAACAACTGCTTTGTGTTGGCATTCCCGAATATATGTCATTATTGTCAGTTGTCATTCATTTGAAGTGTCAGTCATCTACTCGGTCGATTTATCGAGAATAAACGTCCAAATTTTTATTTTTCTGTTCAACAACTACTTTGTGTTGGCATTCCCGAATATATGTCATTATTGTCAGTTGTCATTCATTCGAAGTGTCTGTCATCTACTCGGTCGATTTATCGAGAATAAACGTCCAAATTTTTATTTTTCTGTTCAACAACTGCTTTGTGTTAGCATTCCCGAATATATGTCATTATTGTCAGTTGTCATTCATTTGAAGTGTCTGTCATCTACTCGGTCGATTTATCGAGAATAAACGTCCAAATTTTTATTTTTCTGTTCAACAACTGCTTTGTGTTGGCATTCCCGAATATATGTCATTATTGTCAGTTGTCATTCATTTGAAGTGTCAGTCATCTACTCGGTCGATTTATCGAGAATAAACGTCCAAATTTTTATTTTTCTTTTCAACAACTGCTTTGTGTTAGCATTCCCGAATATATGTCATTATTGTCAGTTGTCATTCATTTGAAGTGTCTGTCATCTACTCGGTCGATTTATCGAGAATAAACGTCCAAATTTTTATTTTTCTGTTCAACAACTGCTTTGTGTTAGCATTCCCGAATATATGTCATTATTGTCAGTTGTCATTCATTTGAAGTGTCTGTCATCTACTCGGTCGATTTATCGAGAATAAACGTCCAAATTTTTATTTTTCTGTTCAACAACTGCTTTGTGTTGGCATTCCCGAATATATGTCATTATTGTCAGTTGTCATTCATTTGAAGTGTCAGTCATCTACTCGGTCGATTTATCGAGAATAAACGTCCAAATTTTTATTTTTCTTTTCAACAACTGCTTTGTGTTAGCATTCCCGAATATATGTCATTATTGTCAGTTGTCATTCATTTGAAGTGTCAGTCATCTACTCGGTCGATTTATCGAGAATAAACGTCCAAATTTTTATTTTTCTGTTCAACAACTGCTTTGTGTTGGCATTCCCGAATATATGTCATTATTGTCAGTTGTCATTCATTTGAAGTGTCAGTCATCTACTCGGTCGATTTATCGAGAATAAACGTCCAAATTTTTATTTTTCTGTTCAACAACTGCTTTGTGTTGGCATTCCCGAATATATGTCATTATTGTCAGTTGTCATTCATTTGAAGTGTCAGTCATCTACTCGGTCGATTTATCGAGAATAAACGTCCAAATTTTTATTTTTCTGTTCAACAACTGCTTTGTGTTGGCATTCCCGAATATATTCATTATTGTCAGTTGTCATTCATTTGAAGTGTCAGTCATCTACTCGGTCGATTTATCGAGAATAAACGTCCAAATTTTTATTTTTCTGTTCAACAACTGCTTTGTGTTGGCATTCCCGAATATATGTCATTATTGTCAGTTGTCATTCATTTGAAGTGTCTGTCATCTACTCGGTCGATTTATCGAGAATAAACGTCCAAATTTTTATTTTTCTGTTCAACAACTGCTTTGTGTTGGCATTCCCGAATATATGTCATTATTGTCAGTTATCATTCATTTGATGTGTCTGTCATCTTCTCGGTCGATTTATAGAGAATAAACGTCCAAATTTTTATTTTCTGTTCAACAACTGCTTTGTGTTGGCATTCCCGAATATAAGTCATTATTGTCAGTTGTCATTCATTTGAAGTGTCTGTCATCTACTCGGTCGATTTATCGAGAATAAACGTCCAAATTTTAATTTTTCTGTTCAACAACTGCTTTGTGTTGGCATTCCCGAATATATGTCATTATTGTCAGTTGTCATTCATCTGAAGTGTCTGTCTTCTACTCTATCGATTTAAAGGGAATAAACGTCAAAATTTTTATTTTTCTGTTCAACAATTGCTTTGTGTTGACATTGGTGAATATCTGTCATTTATGTCAGTTGTCACTCATTTAAAGCGTCTGTCTTTTACTCTGTGGATTAGTCAAGAATAAACGCCGTGATTTTTATTTTTTTGTCCAAGTTGCTTACTCCATCGACTCTACGAGGACAATCTCATATCGAGTATGTATTTGATTCCACCTGAATGCCATCCAAGGATGCCTACCCAAGAAAATGCCCAATGAGGGGTCCCCTTTCAGTGGAAATTTCCAAATGGAATATCTGAAAAACTGCTTTTTAAAGATAGCATTGAATCGAAAGAGATGAATTTCTCCTACTTCCAACTCCCAAGTGAGGAAAGATAACTCCCGTCGACGCGGAGAGCCCTGGAAGTCGCAACCTACAAGAAAAAGGCGGTAATTTATAATACCGCCGCCGATAGACCCGACATATCACTTCTGCCGGAGTGGTTGCAATTCGAGCCCTCCTCGTCGGTATTAAAATACGTCTTTCCCTGCGCCCCCCACCCTGGGTCGGTAGGTGGAAAATTCTGAGAGCTTATTTCGCTCGAATATTTCCGGAGGACTGGGGGAGGGTTTCGTTATCCCCACAGCGATTTAATTAAGCCTGTTGCAATATTTATACTTCGTTACAACGACGTCGAGTGAAGCACTAGAAAAGAAACTCAAAAATTTGACCTCAAATTTCGCAGTCTTTCGAGTTCGGCCCTGCAACCCTCACTCGTGGACAACAACAAAGTGATCTGTTCCTTCTCTGAAGCATCAATCTCCCTAGCTAAACGGTTTTCCAATTTTCCACATTCCATTTCCACCCACTACGATCCCCCGTATCAACCGCAGGCTTGTCTGGACATGTCAGTCAATTCCGTTGCTGACTAAATATTTCCATGCTCCAGTCTCATCCTCATTTGAATACCCCCAGAGAGATAGATGGACGCCACAAAGGGAAGCTGTGAGGAAGTTATAGGTTCTGAGGATGAACATGACGTCAAGAGATGTAGATTTTTGAAGATTTATTTGGAGATCATGAAACATGAATTTTGTACTATCCCTACACCTACCTTCCTTCATAAGAAATTTAATTAGATTGAATTAGCATGAAATCGATTATTCCCCATGGGGTATCTAAATCGTGCCATCTCTTCAGATACCCTTTCCATCATTATGAAGTGAATTATATTCAATAGACATGAAATCAATTATTCCCCTCTGGGGTATTGAACTCGTACAACCTCTACAGATGCCCTTTTCTCCATTATGAGTCAAATTAGATTCAAACGACATAAATTAATTATTACCATCTATCACAACCCCTTTCTTCATAAAAATTCAATTAAATTAGATTAACATAAAATCGATTATTTCTCGAGGGGTATTCAAATCGTGCCCTTTTTTCAGATACCCTTTTGTTCATTATGAAGTGAATTATATTCAATAAACATGAAATGAATTATTTTTCTCTGGGGTATCACATTTGTACAATCTCCACAGATTCCCCCTTCTTTATATCGAAGTAAATTAGATCCAAGAGACATAAAATCAATTATTCCTCATAGGGTATTCAAATCGTGCCTTCTCTTCAGATACCCCATTCTTCATATTGAAGTAAATTAGATTCAAGAGACATAAAATTATTCCTCATGGGGTATTCAAATCGTGTCATCTTTTTGGATACCCCTTTCGTCATTATGAATTAAATTAGATTCAATAGTTTTAAAATAAATTTTTCCTCTAAGGGCTCTTGCCATCCCTCCACATACCCCTATCTACATTATAATCTAAATGGAATTCATATAAAAATTTGATTAGATTCAATTAATATGAAATCGATTATTTCTCCCTGGCGTATTCATATCGTGCCATCTCTTCAGATACCCCTTTCTTCATACTGAAGTAAATTAGATTCAAGAGACATAAAATCAATTATTCCTCATGGGGTATTCAAATCGTGCCATCTCTTCAGATACCCCTTTCTTTATATCGAAGCAAATTAGATCCAAGAGACATAAAATCAATTATTCCTCATAGGGTATTCAAATTGTGCCATCTCTTCGGATACTCCCTTCTTTATATCAAAGGAAATTAGATCCAAGAGACATAAAATCAATTATTCCTCATAGGGTATTCAAATCGTGCCATCTCTTCAGATACCCCATTCTTAATATTGAAGTTAATTAGATTCAAGAGACATAAAATTATTCCTCTTGGGGTATTCAAATCGTGTCATATTTTTGGATACCCCTTTCGTCATTATGAATTAAATTAGATTCGATAGATTTAAAATAAATTTTTCCTCTAAGGGCTCTTGCCATCCCTTCACATACCCCTATCTACATTATAATCTAAATGGAATTCATAAGAAATTTGATTAGATTCAATTAATATGAAATCGATCATTTCTCCCTGGCGTATTCATATCGTGCCATCTCTTCAGATACCCTCTTCTTCATATCGAAGCAAATTAGATCCAAGAGACATAAAATCAAATATTCCTCATAGGGTATTCAAATCGTGCCATCTCTTCAGATACCCCTTTCTTCATATCGAAGTAAATTAGATCCAAGAGACATAAAATCAATTATTCCTCATAGGGTATTCAAATCGTGCCTTCTCTTCAGATACCCCATTCTTCATATTGAAGTAAATTAGATTGAAGAGACATAAAATTATTCCTCATGGGGTATTCAAATCGTGTCATCTTTTTGGATACCCCTTTCGTCATTATGAATTGAATTAGATTCAATAGATTTAAAATAAATTTTTCCCCTAAGGGCTCTTGCCATCCCTTCACATACCCCTTTCTACATTATAATCTAAATTGAATTCATAAGAAGTTGGATTAGATTCAATTAATATGAAATCGATTATTTCCCCCTGGCGTATTCATATCGTGCCATCTCTTCAGATACCCTCTTCTTTATATCGAAGCAAATTAGATCCAAGAGACATAAAATCAATTATTCCTCATAGGGTATTCAAATCGTGCCATCTCTTCAGATACCACATTCTTCATATTGAAGTAAATTAGATTCAGGAGACATAAAATTATTCCTCTTGGGGTATTCAAATCGTGTCATCTTTTTGGATACCCCTTTCGTCATTATGAATTGAATTAGATTCAACAGATTTAAAATAAATTTTTCCTCTAAGGGCTCTTGCCATCCCTTCACATACCCTTTTCTACATTATAATCTAAATTGAATTCATAAGAAATTTCAAGATTCAATCAATATGAAATCGATTATTTCTCCCTGGCGTATTCAATTCGCCCCATCTATACAATAATCATAATCGAAGCTACTAAACGTCGACAAACAATAATTATTAGCCGTCAAACGCCGAAGAATCATGTCAGTAATTGATACCCCCGAAGGCCATTTCCTCCCCCCGTCTCACTTCTTTCCATCCCGACCCTTATTCAGGGTGTTTCGGGCTCGTTCGAGCCCATTCAGCGCCACAAAGAAATCCGTTCCGCCTCTTGGATAACCTAAAATGTTCTCAAAACTTTGAATGCCTCCTCCGTCAAAAACTCCCATGAATATTTCTCTCGGAAAAAGAACGCCTGCTTCGGCCCCGAATTAAAATCCACTCGAGGCTGGATGTGGGGGGATGGGAGGAGGACCGCAAGTTGTTTGTATTCCCGTCTGCTCCAACCGACCCCACGCTTTCATCAGGACTGTACACGCACTTCTTCTCTGGATGGAAAAGTTTTCGGAGAGACCGAGGACATCTGCAGGCTCATTCCGAACCCCGAGCTCGATCGTTTCGCACGGGGGTCGTATTTAAAGTGGCGTGGATTGCGGATGTTCGAATGACACAAGGAGGGATGACAATAATTAGAGTCGTCCGATTCTTCAGAGGTTTTTTTGAATGGTTTTGTTTCAGACTAGATATTTTTATTTCTTTGATGTTCTTTTTTTTTTCTTTTACCTGGATTCCCTTCAGGGGAAACAAGTTTTTTCATCAGTCAATTCAGAGATAATTTTTTCGTTCATATAATTATATTTTTGAAATCGAAAGCCTTGTTTAAAATAAAACTATCCGTATTTACAACGGACGATTATCCGACCTATCTAGCATACAGTTAGAAAGAAACTACTTTTAATTATTGACGATTGGTCGTCTTCAGAGCTATTTATAACATTATCTCATCTGAATGTTCTATAAGGATAAAAACAAACAATGAACACCTGCACTTGAAATTTAAAGCTTCCCCTTCTTCTCAGTGAAAAAAAAAGTTCACTCGTTTTCCGAAGAAATGGATATTTTCCAAAATTGCAAATTCGACTAACGACACATTAGGTTTGGTTCTAGAATAATTCAGAGTTGCAGCTTCCGAATTTGATCTCAATTTTTGGCCAGAAAATCAAAAAAAAAAACAAATACTTCGAAACAAGAAAAGGTAAAAAAAACTAAAACAATTAAGAAATTAGAAGTACTGCGATAAAAGAATATTGTAAGAGATGAATGGGGGAATCTAAGGTGTAGGTGAAGAAATGGGGAAAATGGGCCAGTCCGCGTTGATGGAGTTCTTGAAACGGCCGATAAGAATAGAATCCGGTAAGAATCCCCGGAATTGGAATTTTATGGGGAAATATCACCTTCCAATTAATTTTCCAAGGCGTGAGCGCAACGGAACGTTTGAATTGTCGGCGAATAAATTGAATTTCAATGGGGGAAAGTGTGCGCCACCCCTTATTCCAGCAGAATGCGATTTTTTCCGTCTGACGAATCACGCGGTGCCATTTATTCAAAGGTCGATATTTAATTTGATTCCTCTAATTGATTGCGATCACTTTAGGTTGATTTATTTTTCGACGCCTGGCGGGCATTCAGATGACTGAACTCTGTTTGCCATGTTTTCCATCATCCAGATGTTTTATTCCTACTGAAAGAATATAAATCAGAAAAAAACCACACCCAACAACAAATCAAATGACAATGACCCATAGCTTCATTCCAACTACGACCGTCCGCGGCGCTGCGATCACAATCCATCAAGCCAATGAGATTAGAGTCATAGAATTCCAGTATCGAATTGAAGGTTATGTGATTTCATTTGACAGTCGTATCCATCAAAAGGTATCATATCGGCGTCGGAATGAAATCGACCCCCACGTGGTTCGTTCGAATTCATGGCGGGTACTCAGATGTAATTCCGTCTGGCGTGTAAACTGTATAAAGTGTCGTTCCGACACGTCATACGTCATGATGGAACACGGGCAGCCATGATGAACGTGGGATAAAGCTGACGCGGAGGTCGCAGTTGAAATTTTACGACCGAATAAAATTCGGGCGTATAAAAAATTTATTGGTCCGGTCGTAGCGTCATCTATGGTTCGTGAATTATTCGCCGAAATAGCCGGGAGGGGTGGGGGGTTGGGTGCGGAGATAAGCCGATTCCATGATTGAATGTTATACCTACACTGAAAAAAACGAGTCAAATCAATTTCGGGTCGAGTTATCAATAATATTGGGGATTACAATAACACCATTTTTCCGTCGACCATAGAATAAAAGCTCATTTTAACGCACTCGAAATCATCCATTAATGACCTCTATTAATGCATGATTTCTTGTATTAATGCATGATAATTATGGCAACCGAACATAGAATATTCAGTCGGAGCATAGATGCATCTATGTCGGAGCACGATCGAGCTGTCAAATTTATTTATTCGCTTTCGATCAGAATCTGATTTTACGCTACTACATACTGAATAACGAAGAAAATATCTTTGACACCGCCAGATGTGACAAAAACTGCTGAAGCAGCAACTTTGAGTCTGCTTCCTGAAAAGAGCCGCCTTTTATATGAGAAAACCTATGCTGCATTCAGATCTTGGTGCAAGGACAAGAAGGTTCGGAACTTTACGGCAACGGTTTTGTTGGCATACTTTACGGGTATTGCAGAAAAGGGGCATCTAGCAAGTTTATGGCCAAAATATTCGATGCTGAAATCAACACTAAATGTGAAAGACAATACTGATATAAGCAGATACCACAAACTGGTGATGTTTATTAAACGGAAAAGAGAGGGATATATCCCAGAAAAATCAAAAGTTCTCGAAAAAGAACATGTGAGAGAGTTCATAGCGAATGCTCCTGATAGTGTTTTCTTGATGTCGAAGGTAAAAATAAAGCTCAATTGAATCGTTATTCCAACTTATTCTCATTATCTCGTTATAGTGAAATAACTATCATTGTTTGATTTGTAGGTCGCTTTGATATTCGGAGTAGCGGGTGCATTGAGAAAAGATGAATTGTTAAGGTTGCAGAGAAAGGATGTACAAAATATGGGACCGAAATTTTTGGTAACAGTGAATTCATCGAAAACACATTCGAACAGGATATTCACTGTGGTGGATAATGATGAGCATACACTTTTAAACATAATAAAGAGATATATATCCTTGAGGCCAGCTCACACTCCACACGAAAGATTTTTCGTTTTTTATAAGAACTATAAATGCTCAACACAACCAGTTGGAATTAATACATTTTCTAAATTACCATCAATGATTGCAAACTTTCTTTAATTAGAGCAACCACATTTGTATACAGGTCACTGTTTTCGGCGTTCTTCTGCGTCTATTCTTTCTGACAGTGGTGCAGATTTTTCAGCCATCAAAAAACTTGGTGGTTGGAAATCAACTTCTGTTGCAGAAGGTTATATTGAAAACTCCATTCAGAATAAAATAGAAACTGCAGAAAAAATTGTATGTCATAATAGTTCCAAAGTAAATAATGCTTCAACCTCCACTTTATCCACACGTTTCTTATCGGACATTATAGGAAATGAAATAAATGTGAACTATTCAGAATGTCACAACATGTCCAATATTCCCTCTATGAATTTTTCGAATTGTTCTATGGGAAGCATAAATATTAATACATATATCGAAATGAACATAGAAATTTGTATTACGTCAAATTTGTATATCATGCAAAATAAAAATTGGTTTCGATCCAGAATTTATATTCAATTCCTGATGAGGTCGACGGAAAAATCTTGTAATCAACTCGTTTATTAATTCAGCGATTGATGGTCTCAAACATCAACGCGCTCGCTCCGCTCACGCGTTGAAACATTTCGACCATTAATCGCTGTCATTAATAAAGTAGTTGATTAAATAACTATTACATCTACATGTATTAGCGTTAAAACTTTGAACCAATTTTCCTACCTTGTTCTGCAAACCACAAAATTCCTTTTTGTACCAACTTGGAAACAAATTCGCTCACTCCGAAAGTGACCTTAACCTTTTCGTTCGCACTCCCCTAACGAATACGACTTCTAACTTTACTCAAAACGCAACTTCTTCGACACTCACTTCCACGAGCTATCACCGACTTTTCCCTAATCCGGACTTTGAAAATTCTCGACTGAAAATACTAAAGCTATTTTCCTACAACGGACTACTACCTATATTTAGTCTCTACACCGGCCTCGAACCGAAACTTACAATTCTGTACCTATCTTGGTACCTCCCTGACTTTCAACTACACCGGCCTCTAACCGGAAAACCGACCCCGTACAACTAACTCTTAGTGAGTTCTCTACCAGTGAGCAACTGCTTCAACTCTTCCAGAGTCCCCCAAAGGTAAACTTTTTCCCCCTTCAAAAACCTAATTCCTGAGTGGACATTTTTCTCAGTGCCTCTCACTTGGCTTGGGGACACCCACGTTCTCAAATTCTTTCTCCGAAATTTTCCCATAATTGTGGTTCCATATTTTCCCCTTTTCTTGACCATATTTCGCCCTGTAGTCACAACATCCATCGACTACAATGTAGTCGATGAATGACTTGCCTCCACTAAATTTTATTATCTAAGCGCGAGCAACTGCCTCAACTCTTCTAGAGTCCCCCAAAGGTAAACTTTTTCCCCTTCAAAGTCCTAATTCCTGAGTGGACATTTTTCTCAGTGCCTCTCACTTAGCTTGGGGACACCCACGTTCTAACATTCTTTCTCCGAAATGTTCCCACAAATCAATCGTAGTTGCACATTCTCGACCTTATCTCGCCTTGTAGTCACAACATCCATCGACTACAATGTAGTCGATGAATGACTTGCTTCTACTAAACTTTGTTATATAAGTTGCAGGTTTTGCGTCGGTCAACCGGTCCTAAATTAACGATATGCGTTGATTATACAAAGTAACACAATGTATGCACGAATACACAGGCTCTTCTCCGAGATGTGTAACCGAATTTGAGATCAACAGTGCCGCTCAGTCTATGTCTTGCGAGCTAAATTACACATACGAAAAAAATCGCGTATAAAAAAGTAACGCTTCTGAAAAAAAAAGTCGATGATTACCATGCTAACGACTCAGAAGTGCTGGTAAACATCCCTTCCTGCTTTATGATTCCCATTTTGGTCCCGAGCATGTGTCCCGAATGAACTGAAAATCGCCGGCAGATGCGCGAATGGTCCTTCTCTAATGGTCCTTCAGGCCGGATACGATATATGTGACACTTTTCGCTGTAAAAGCGCGTCATGCATATATATCCCGAAGAATTAAGTACCGGCTACTGGACCCAATGAATGGACCGACTGGGGCGTTAATACGTTTCTGAACGGTTACCTGTTTTTGGACACCCTTCGGGGGTTGGGGTGGCGTAATGGCCGTTTCCCGAACGGGGACCACTCAAAATTTGAGTGAGGTGCGGGGAAGCTGACAGGAACACTGTTCGGGAAGGTTCTAGTTTAATTTGTTCGGAATAATTCACACGACTACGTCGACTACTAACTGCTTTTGCGGGTAGCCGTGTAGGATCAGAATTGCGTACATAAAATGGAAAGTTCAGAAAGGGAATTTTATGAGAGGTGCCATGTTGTCCGACCCTGAATTTCAATAGTTGATCTTTGTCCTGGGGAGTTGATAAAGCGATTCATGATCTACAGATATTTGAGACAGTTGCTTTTGGAACGGACAGGTGACGTGATTGGAGAAATTTTCTACGATCACCATTGCCCTATGTTTTGAGAGTTTTCTGTTTCTCATATCGAATTTGTCATTTTGCTAACTCTACTGACGTGTTCTGAAATGGATCTTAACCGGTCTGCAGGTGCAAATGATAAATCTGGTGGTCTCTGGGGTACATGAATTGTTTTTTGGCTTGCTATCCTTTTATCCAGTCTGATTTTTCCAATTCCATTACTGAATTCGATAATTTCAGCCATTATATTATTTTAAACGATTTTTTTTATGATTATCGATCTGATAGGTTCACCTCCTTATGTCAAAGGGAAATATTGAGAAATTTTCGAAACCTGGAGAAACGTATCGTCAAGCTTCGGAATTTAAAAGAAAAACATCACTTCCTCCCATTTTCAGGTGTAAATATCCCTAATTTTTCTTTAAATCTGTTTCACTGGTTAGAATGAACAAAATGATACAGCCCATTTTTGAACGCTCGTACTACCTACACGAGGGCTATATCATTTCGTCACGATGTCTGTATTTTTGTCTCAATCGACTATGTTCGACTCACTGATGACGAATCCGTCGGAAAATTCGAGTCTGTCCGTCCGGCCGTCCGTAAGCACGATAACTCTTGAACGAAACAACCTAGAGACTTGAAATTTTCAGTGTGGGTTCAGTTCCCGAATGCCTCGGTCGAGTTCGTTAATGGGCCAAATTCCACTAGGGGTTCCGTAAATATGGCCGCTCAAAGTTTTGTTTCCCTGATTACTTGAAAACTACAGATTTGGTCGAGATGAAATTTTGCACTCAAATGAAAAATGAGGTGTTCAAGCTACATGGGAAATTTTGTCCAGATCGCATGACCAGAACCATAGAAACCATAGAAAATTGTAACTTTTGAACGGAAACGCCTAGGGACTTGAAATTTTCAGGATAGGTGTAGATCTCGAATGTCGTGATCACGTTCACCTATGAGCAACATTATTTTAGGGGTTCCGTAAATATGGTCGTTTGAACTTTAGTTTTCTTGATAATTACAAAACTAAAGATTCGATCGTGACGAAATTTTGTATACTAATGGAGAAATATATATTCAAGCTACATTTCTCCAGATCACATGACCAGAACCATAGAAACCATAGAAAAATATAACTTTCGAACGGAAAGGCATAGGGACTTGAAATATTCAGGATAGGTGTGGATCTGGAATGTCCCGTTCACGTTCATCAATGAGCAGAATTATACAGGGGGTTCCATGAATACGGTCGTTTGAAATGTTGTTTTCTCGATAAATTCGAAACTACGGATTCGATCGAGATGAAATTTCGTATTTTAATCGATAATGATAAATTGAAGCAATATTTTGTCCAGATCGCATGACCAGAACCATAGAAACCATAAAATATTGTAGCTTCTGAAGGGAAATTCCTAGGAACTTGAAATTTTCAGGGTGAGTTTGGATTACGAATATCGCGGTCACGTTCATCATGGAACAAAATTAGACTAGGGGTTTCGTAAATATGGCCGTTCAAATTATTTTTTTCCTGATAGGTTCGAAACTACTGATCGGATTGAAATGAAATTATGCACCTAGCTGGGGAATGATGTATTCAAACTACGTGCAAAATTTTGTCCAGATCGCATCACCAAGACCATAGATATCGTAGAAAATTCTAGCGAATTATCGAAAAAAAATTGATCAGCTGAAGCACTGACATGAAGTTGGAGGGAGTCTGGAGTTTCGCCTAAGTTTCAGAATTTTTTTGACAGCTGTCAAAAATTCCTTCAATTGATTTCTAAAACTGGAAAATGCGAATCTACCTACAAGATGGATGTATATAATATATAATAATATATTATTTATTTGCACAAGATTCAGAAATACATATCAGGTGTACAAATATTTGCCATCAAAATAATTACATGGCTTGTCAACAAAATAAACAACACTTAAGTAAAAAACAACATATGCGCTCAAAAGTCAAGCATCTCACACACTCATTTATATAACATATAACAACTAATAAAGAATTCACATCTGTGTGCAAAGCTAGACAACACAGGTACAAACAATCATGGAGAAATAATTTTGGCCTCAAATTCACTCAATGTACGAGCGCTCAAAAGCTCCTGCCTTCACGGCAGTGCTTTTCGTAATTTTTTCAAATTCTCTCGACTTTCGGGAGAAATTATAACCTAGTCAGAAGTCGAAACTCGAAATAACTACCGAGAGACACGTCGGAGGATATCTGTGATCTTGGGACATGTTTCTGTTTGTCAAAAAATTGTGAATTTTTAACACTTTTCCGACATAAAACAGTTAGAAAGCTGAATTTTTACGCAAATTTTCAAATCGATGCCTTATACCTAGACACAAAATTTCAGCAGGATATAGCGAACAGTTGTTGAGATACCAAAGTTTGAAAAAAAAAATTTTAATCAATCCGGATCGTCTTATTTGCTCGAGAAATTATGCAGGTGTTATCTCATATAACGCGGTTATTTTGAGAAATAATGGCTAGGAATTTCATCGAGTCATTTCAAATAACTAAGTCGTAATTAAACATGGCCCTTAAAGAGCTGGATTATTCATCATTGCACCATAACGTTATTACCAGGACTTTATATTTCGACAACGCCCATTTCTGCATCATAGAGATCTATGATGTGAATAAGTAGCGGCTTGAACCGGCTGAATATACGAGGAAGTTGCCGGCAAAATTGTAGAAAGTTCGGCCATAACTCCCGACCGTCTTCAGCTAGCTGAGCTAGGGGGTATCCTATTTATAACGAAACTTGGTAAACGCCGTTAACTTTCTGAAATAATAATCGTGTATAACGTGGAACCCGGGTCAGCGGGGAACGCCTCGTGCAGCAGTCGATATGCTCCGAGGCTGCGGGGATGCTGCACGGTTTCCATCCGATAGACCACAGGAATACTTATTTTCTATCCCATCAAAAAGTAGAATAAGCAAAAATTAGCTCCATCGCCATCCGAAGCGATCCTCCCAATAAAATATCTCACCGAAGTGAAACGTAGACGCGAGCACTATATTTTTCCTTTTATCTCATCCCCCACGTTCATCCTGATTTACGACGAGCTCTCCCCGCACCACCAGAAATACGACGTGAAACGCGGAAATAAACGACCGCTCCTAATCACGATATTTTAATACGAATTTTATGTCCCTCCATATCGGGAGTTGACGCGCCTTACTTGTATTTATTATTGGCCGTTGGAGTCGGAGTCTGGGGACGTATTTCGTGATTTTGTGGGAAGAAAGATATCGCTCAGCGTTACCTGCAAATGGTGATTAACCGTCCTGAAGGATGGTGATAATCGTGGGGGATTTATGGGAGGATGGGGGCACAAAGTTGGATGGAGTTATATGTTTTAGGCGCTACTATGTATGAGATCGTTATTTTCGAGCCAAAAATGGACTCAAACTATTAAGTTCTGGTCAATAATCCGAAAATTACTGAATCGATCGAACTGAAATTCTGCAATTATGAATTGTTGATTTTCATGATTTTTTTGTTCAACATTCCTGACGAAGAAAATTGTTCAAATTTTTTTCATCAAAATTCAGGAAATCAAAAAAACTACAAATCGTACATCACAAAAAAATCTAGAGGGAAAAAATATCACCCTGTAGATTTTCACGGCAATCGATGATTGGAAAATACAGTTATGTTTTCCTGTAATTGGGTATTTGAAAAAAACAAAGTTTTCGAAAAAATTTCAATTATTCCTGGCATATTTGGATGATTTTATGTTTTTTCATCAGTTTCCCCGATTGGTGGCAATGGCTCATGAAGATACCAGAAACATGTGTAAAAATGGTATACTTAATACTAGAAAAACTCGAAAAATAAAAAATTAACAAAAAATTACAACACAAAATCCAATATACGTGAGTCTACAAAAATTTTTGATCGATAATCCCGATTTTTTTGTTCAACATTCCCGACGAAGAAAATTGTTCAACTTTTTTTCACAAGAATTTAGGAAATCAAAAATTTTCAAATGAAACAATAATTCTTTTTTATTTTCTCTCAACAACAAATCGTGCATCGCGAAAAAATCTGGAGGGAAAAAATATCACCCTGTAGATTTTCTTGGCGCTCGACGATTGAGAAATACAGTTATATTTTTCTGTAATTTAAAAAAAATCAAAGTTTTCGAAGAAATTTCAATTATTCCTGGCATATTTGGTTGAATTTATGTTTTTTTCATCAGTCTTCTGGATATTTTCTCGTTGGTGGCAATGGCTCATGAAGATACCAGAAACATGTGTGAAAATGGTAATACAAGAAAAACTCGAAAAATAAAATCAACAAAAAACTACAACAGAAAACGCTTTCAGCAAACACAAAATCCATTATACGTGAGCCTACAAAATTTTTTGAGAATCTTGATTTTCCCGTTTTTTTTTGTTCAACATTCCTGACTAAGAAAATTGTTCAAATTTCCCTTTACCAAAATTTAGGAAATCAAAAATTTTTCAAATGAAACAAAGATTCTTCTTCATTATCTTTCAACTACAAATCGTACATCACAAAAAAATCTGGAGGAAAAAATATCACCCTGTATATTTTCACGGCAATCGATGATTGGGAAATACAGTTATATTCTCCTGTAATTAGGTTTCTGGAAAAATCAAAGTTTTCGAAAAAATTTCAATCATCCCTGGCATATTTGGATGAATTTATGTTTTTTTCATCAGTTTCCCCGATTGGTGGCAATGGCTCATGAAGATACCAGAAACATGTTTAAAAATGGTGTACTAAATACAAGAAAAACTCGAAAAATAAAATTAACAAAAAATTACAACACAAAATCCAATATATATATAATGTTTTGAGAATTTCGATAATCCCGATTTTTTTGTTAAATATTCCTGACAAAGAAAATTGTTCAATTTTTTTTCACAAGAATTTAGGAAATCAAAAATTTTCAAATGAAACAAAAATTGTTTTTATTTTCTTTCAACTACAAATAGTGCATCGCGAAAAAATCTGGAGGGAAAAAATATCACCCTGTAGATTTTCACGGTGCTCGACGATTGAGAAATACAGTTAAATTTTTCTGTAATTTAAAAAAAAATCAAAGTTTTCGAAAAAATTTCAATTATTCCTGACATATTTGGATGAATTTATGTTTATTTCATCAGTTTTCTGGATATTTTCTCTTTGGTGGCAATGGCTCATGAAGATACCAGAAACATGTGTGAAAATGGTAAACTTAATACAAGAAAAACACGAAAAATAAAATCAACAAAAAACTACAACATAAAACGCTTTTAGCAAACACAAAATCCATTATACGTGAGCCTACAAAATTTTTTGAGAATCTTAATTTTCCCGTTTTTTTTGTTCAACATTCCTGACTAAGAAAATTGTTCAAATTTCCCTTTATCAAAATTCAGGAAATCAAAAATTTTTCAAATGAAACAAAGATTCTTCTTCATTAACTTTCAACTACAAATCGTACATCACAAAAAAATCTGGATGGAAAAAATATCACCCTGTAGATTTTCACGGCAATCGATGATTGGGAAATACAGTTATATTTTCCTGTAATTAAGTTTTTGGAAAAATCAAAGTTTTCGAAAAAATTTCAATTATCCCTGGCATATTTGGATGAATTTATGTTTTTTTCATCAGTTTCCCCGATTGGTGGCAATGGCTCATGAAGCTACCAGAAACATGTTTAAAAATGGTATACTAAATACAAGAAAAACTCGAAAAATAAAATTAATAAAAAATTACAACACAAAATCCAATATACGTGAGTCTACAAAAATTTTTTGAGAATTTCGATAATCCCGATTTTTTTGTTCAATATTCCTGACAAAGAAAATTGTTCAATTTTTTTTACAACAATTCAGGAAATCAAAAATTTTCAAATGAAACAAAAATTCTTTTTATTTTCTTTCAACTACAAATAGTGCATCGCGAAAAAATCTGGAGGGAAAAAATATCACCCTGTAGATTTTCACGGTGCTCGACGATTGAGAATACAGTTAAATTTTTCTGTAATTTAAAAAAAAATCAAAGTTTTCGAAAAAATTTCAATTATTCCTGACATATTTGGATGAATTTATGTTTATTTCATCAGTTTTCTGGATATTTTCTCTTTGGTGGCAATGGCTCATGAAGATACCAGAAACATGTGTGAAAATGGTAAACTTAATACAAGAAAAACACGAAAAATAAAATCAACAAAAAACTACAACATAAAACGCTTTTAGCAAACACAAAATCCATTATACGTGAGCCTACAAAATTTTTTGAGAATCTTGATTTTCCCGTTTTTTCTGTTCAACATTCCTGACTAAGAAAATTGTTCAAATTTCCCTTTATCAAAAATCAGGAAATCAAAAAGTTTTCAAATGAAACAAAGATTCTTCTTCATTATCTTTCAACTACAAATCGTACATCACAAAAAAATCTGGATGGAAAAAATATCACCCTGTAGATTTTCACGGCAATCGATGATTGGGAAATACAGTTATATTTTCCTGTAATTGGGTATTTGGAAAAATCAAAGTTTTTGAAAAAATTTCAATTATCCCTGGCATATTTGGAAGAATTTATGTTTTTTTCATCAGTTTCCCCGATTGTTGGCAATGGTTCATGAAGATACCAGAAACATGTGTGAAAATGGTGTACTTAATACAAGAAAAACTCGAAAAATAAAATTAACAAAAAATTACAACACAAAATCCAATATACGTAAGTCTACAAAAATTTTTTGAGAATTTCGATAATCCCGATTTTTTTGTTCAACATTCCCGACGAAGAAAATTGTTCAACTTTTTTTCACAAGAATTTAGGAAATCAAAAATTTTCAAATGAAACAAAGATTCTTTTTTATTTTCTTTCAACTACAAATCGTGCATCGCGAAAAAATCTGGAGGGAAAAAATATCACCCTGTAGATTTTCACGGCGCTCGACGATTGAGAAATACAGTTATATCTTTCTGTAATTTAAACAAAATCAAAGTTTTCGAAGAAATTTCAATTATTCCTGGCATATTTGGATGAATTTATGTTTTTTTCATCAGTTTTCTGGATATTTTCTCGTTAGTGGCAATGGCTCAGAAACTTGTGTTAAAATGGTAAACTTAATACAAGAAAAACTCGAAAAATAAAACAGAAAACGCTTTTAGCAAACACAAAATCCATTATACGTGAGCCTACAAAATTTTTGAGAATCTTGATTTTCCCGTTTTTTTTGTTCAACATTCCTGACTAAGAAAATTGTTCAAATTTCCTTTTACAAAAATTCAGGAAATTAAAAATTTTTCAAATGAAACAAAGATTTTTTTTATTTTTTCAAACTACAAATCGTGCATCACAAAAAAATCTGGAGGGAAAAAATATCACCCTGAAGATTTTCACGACACTCGACGAAGAAAACTGTTTTGCTTCATCAAAATTCATTAAATCAAAAAATTTTCGAATATTCTCCTAACTATCAATAGTGCATCACAAAAAAATCACTTCAAATTCCAACACCCATGTTCATAAGACTTCTTAGAATATGTCTTTTATTTTATCTTTGATCATTATTGGTTTTCAATATTTTTAGTTATATTTTCCTGTAATTGAGTAACTTCACCTGTTGAGAATAATGCCCTATTTTTATTATTATACTATAAGACTGACATTCTTGAAATCATCCAAGAAACCCGTCACTTCGTCTGTGGGTACCTCCTATTTAAGAACAAGCTGAAGAACTGTACCACACTGTATAACCTCATGGTACAGGTGGCGACAGTAAATCGAACCAACCCTTTCAATCCACACCGATCGATCACTCGAAAAAAACGGACGGGCGGATTCGAATGAGCCGCAATATTTCACGAATCATTGCCCGCACCCCTTCCTCCTCCCTCCCGTCCTCCTCCAGAACGCAGAACGGCCATCGAATGGCGCCGTAAATCTCCCGTCCCCAACTTTTACAATTTTGTTGCCAACTTTCTAATTCAACCACATTTGGCAAATTGATTTATTGCTCGGGCATGCAGAGCCCCGCTGGCAAATGTCCAGTTGCCCACCCAGACCTCCCCGCTTCCTCTGCGTTTTTCGCCGATAATGAATCGGAACTTTCGGGATGTCCGGATCATAAAAACGGGACCCTTGTAGTTGGGAATATTCGGAATGGTATATCCTCGATATTGTTGTCGGTCACTTTAGAGCGCCTGTAAAGAGGTTTTTGAGGCATGCCTCGAAGCCGATGTTTGCGTTTGGCCATATCTTAGTAACGGTCGTGATTAAAGAATTCTGGGACAGTTCGTGAAGACTAAATTTAACCAGACCTCGACTTTCCAGCAATTCCACAAATTGAAAAACACGTGGTTGACACACGATGAGAAAATTCCGATAAAACCAAATGCAATCTAGTCGGGATTCCTTTTCCAAGAATCGGCTAATCGAGTCGGCAGAAATAAATACGGAGTGGATTAAAATTTGGAACGGAATTCTTGGAATCACGAACTCAATTACCGTTTGAATTAATCACGTAGAGCAGAGTCCGAAGAAGGCGGAGGATTCGCACGGGAAACGGCCCGTTCCAATTGTATATGAATAAGTTGCTTCCGTTTCCCTGTTCCTCCGAGTCCGGGCTCATTTTACAGCTTGACTTGAGCATTTACTTGACGGACTAATTGAAAGTTTAAATCGCGAAATTAAACTTTGGAGCCAAGTTCCACCTGAGTTCAGAAACGGAGGAAGAAGATTTCGATGAATAAACGGAACTCGGTAAAAAGGAAGTATATATTTACTATATTGGTCCTTTAATACTCTTGAGTTTGGGTTATCAACATTTGAACGCTGGGCGAGTAGACTGAACAAATACTTGAATTAATACATTAATTCTTCACATTTCTAGGTGTTCTCACAACTTCGATTTTTTCTTGTATCAACTAGGCCGAAAGAAATGATCTCTATTCCCGACTATTTGAACTAATTCTGCATGTACCGAAATTTTATTAAGTCTTCCAATTTATTACACCCCCTTCAACGAAAACACAAGGGAGAAAATGACTTAATCTCAAACATTCATTCATGAATTTTCGAACCTTTAAAGCTTATAAAAATAAAATGACAGTAATTGTCATACAGACAATGAACACTGAAGTCTTGTTTTGGTACAAAGAAAAAAAACGAGTTTTTCTGATATTTTCGATTTAATTCGGTGATTCAAATAAGATTTTTTTGGTAAGCAAACGCTCATTAGGCACTATATTTATGGGTCCTTCAAAACTCTTGAGTTTACGTTATCAACATTCCAACGCTGAGCGAGTAGACTGAACAAATACTTAAATTAATACATTAATTCTCCACATTTCTAGACGTCCTCACAACTTCGATTTTTTTTGGGACGACTAGGCCAAAAGAAATTATTTCTATTCCCGACTTTTCGAACTAATTCTGCATGTACCGAAATTTTATTGAGTCTTTCAGTTTATTACACCTCCTTTAACGAAAACTTAAGGAAAAAAATGAAATAATCTCAAACATTCATTCATGAATTTACGAACTTTTGAAGTTTATAAAAATAAAATGACAGTATTTGTCATACTGACAATGAACACTGAAGTCTTGTTTTGGTACAAAGAAAAAAAAAACGAGTTTTTCTGATATTTTCGATTCAATTCGGTGATTCGAATAAGAATTTTTTGGTAATCAAACGCTAATTAGGCACTATATTTATGGGTCCTTCAAAGCTCTTGAGTTTAGGTTATCAACATTCCAACGCTGAGCGAGTAGACTGAACAAATACTTAAATTAATACATTAATTCTTCACATTTCTAGGCGTTCTCACAACTTCGATTTTTCCTTGGGACGACTAGGGCGAAAGAAATAATTTCTATTCCCGACTATTCGAACTAATTCTGCATGTATCGAAATTTTATTAAGTCTTTCAATTTATTTCACCCCCTTCAACGAAAACTCAAGGGAAAAAATGAAATAATCTCAAACATTCATTCATGAATTTACGAACTTTTGAAGTTTATAAAAATAAAATGACAGTATTTGTCATACTGACAATGAACACTGAAGTCTTGTTTTGGTACAAAGAAAAAAAAAACGAGTTTTTCTGATATTTTCGATTCAATTCGGTGATTCGAATAAGATTTTTTTGGTAATTAAACGCTAATTAGGCACTATATTTATGGGTCCTTCAAAACTCTTGAGTTTGGGTTATCAACATTTCAACGCTGGGCGAGTAGACTGAACAAATACTTAAATTAATACATTAATTCTTCACATTTCTACGCGTTCTCACAACTTCGATTTTTTTTTGGGACGACTAGGCCAGAAGAAATTATTTCTATTCCCGACTATTCGAACTAATTCTGCATGTACCGAAATTTTATTAAGTCTTTCAATTTGTTACACCCCCTTCAACGAAAACTTAAGGGAAAAAATGAAATAATCTCAAACATTTATTCATGAATTTACAAACTTTTGAAGTTCATGAAAATTAAATGACAGTATTTGTCATACTGACAATGAACACTGAAGTCTTGTTTTGGTACAAAGAAAAAAAATCAGTTTTTCTGATATATTCAATATAATTCAATGATTCAAATGGGATTTTTTTGGTCATTGAACGCTCATTAGGCACTATTTTTATGGGTCCTTTAAAACTCTTGAGTTTGGGTTATCAACATTTCAACGCTGGGCGAGTAGACTGAACAAATACTTAAATTAGTACATTAATTCTTCACATTTCAAGCCGTTCCCACAACTCCGATTTTTTCTTGTATCAACTAGGCCAAAAGAAATGATCTCTATTCTGCATGTACCGAAATTTTATCGAGTCTTCCAATTTAATACACCCCCTTCAACGAAAACTCAAGGCAAAAATGGAATAATCTCAAACATTCATTCATAAATTTACGAACTTTTGAAGTTTATAACATAAAATGACAGTAGTTGTCATACTGACAATGAACACTGAAGTCTTGTTTTGGTACAAAGAAAAAAAATGAGTTTTTCTGATATATTCAATATAATTCGGTGATTCAAATGGGATTTTTTTGGTAATTGAACGCTCATTAGGCACTATATTTATGGGTCCTTCAAAACTCTTGAGTTTGGGTTATCAACATTTCAACGCTGGGCGAGTAGACTAAACAAATACTTAAATTAATACATTAATTCTTCACATTTCTAGGCGCTCTCACAACTCCGATTTTTTCTTGTATCAACTAGGCCAAAAAAAATGATCTCTATTTCCGACTGTCCGAATTAATTCTGCATGTACCGAAAAATCGACTTGAAAACCAACATTCTTCATTCTTAGCCACGTGTTTATCTACAGAAGTATATTTTAAGGTTATAAACCTCAAATTGACCGAAATTACGTTTCAAATCACGATCATACGAGGTGGATCGAAAAAAGTTACGAAAAAAAGTTTCCCAAATGAACCGAATTGAAAGAGACGACAAAAACCCCCTGATCATCCCCGAATACGACGAGGAAGCGAACACTCCCCCGTTTAAAACATATCATTTTTCCAAGGATTCGCGGCTTGGTGTTATTATCTCGGAATGGGCGCCGAATGGAAGTGGCTTTTTTATCGTCGCCATTACTCCTGCCGTCGCGGCGCCCTCGGTTGTATCAAAGGGAAACGTGAAATTTCGAACGGAATATATTTCACAAACAGTCTTTGCGTCCTCCCTTTGTCTCGGCCGGCTTGCAGAGGGTGGGTTGCTTCGGCAATACGATAATTATTGTCGCAATTCGTCAAATTGAGGTTATGGAAACAAGGAGTTGATTATTTTTCTTTGTTGGTTTCCTAGCGCAATTAGGGGAGAGATCCAATTCGTTTTATGTACCGACACCTTCATCTTCCATAGAAAACGAATCGAAAATGAAACAATCTGTGGTTCAATTAGATGGCCTCAGCATTCCATTTTATCTTCCATGAACGCGTTGGGCCTGTCGTTCACTTATAAATAATAATCCTCTGGTCATCATGCATGCAAAGTCCTCCAGATTAAGAAGAATCCATGGAGTCCATGGATCAGAAGGCGAGATCATAAGGTCGCCCAGATCCAAAGTAATACGATTTCACATCTGGATGCACGGCTCGGGGAGAGCAGGCAGCTCCAGACTCCAGCAAGGGAGTCTCAAGCGGACATAATGCGTTTCCCAACAGAGACTCTGCCCCGTTTCGCCTGGGAGACGTATACACTGTCGGTTAAAAGGAAAAACGAATTATATTCCACGATAATATCTCCACTCGTTATTCTTTTCGTGCTCCACGTTTCGCGTTTTAGAATGATAAATAAATATGCTCGCAGAAGGCACGGGGGACCTGTTAATCTCCGAGGAGAACCCTGCAGAATATTTTCCTCTGATTATGATTTCCTCCGGATTTATTAAGCCCCCTCACTCCCGAGATTTTTTCCACGTTTTGTTAAATGTACCTTGTGTAATCTCTTTTATTGCAAATGAAGATGGGTTTCGAGATTATTTAGGATGAAGAGATTTTCTCGTTTTTTCGAGTGTTTTACGTCGTTTCCTAAACGAAGGGTATATTTCAGGAAAGGGATTTTCTGCTTCCACTGTTGAGCGAAGCATTAACAATGACGTGTCTCAGGTGGAATAAGGATACAGAACGAAGCATACCTCGCTTTTAAGGAGTCTTACAGAGCTGTGGTGAAAAGAGCAAAACATCAAACGATCACCTGAAGGAAACACACTCCTGAGGAATAACTACAATTAGGAGAAAATAATTTATTCATCATTACCACTACGATTACACCAGATGCGCCTTCAGCGCCATACTGTAAAAAATACCGTTCTGATTCTTCAGCAATTCCTTTGGACTCCCGAACTCCACCAGCTCCCCCTCCTCCATCACCAACACCTTGTCGTAATGCAACACGTGTCTGAGTCTATGAGAGATCGATATCACCGTGCACTCGCGAAAATGTTTCTCGATGGTGTCGTGTATGAGACCCTCCATCTCTTCGTCCATGTTCGCCGTGGCCTCGTCCAAGATGATGATCTTGTGTTTGTCCAACAACGCCCTGGCTATGCAGATGAGCTGCCTCTGGCCTATGCTCAGATGGGCGCCGCAGTCTCTCACCACGTACTCCAAATCGGTCACGTGCTGGTCCAAATTGACTTCTTTCACAGCTCTCCAGATCTCCGAGTCGGTGTATCTTTCGTATGGGTCCAGGTTGGATCTCATCGAGCCGGTGAAGAGAATGGGGTCTTGGGGGATTATGGTTAAGTTCTCTCTGAGTTTCTCCAGGTGAAGGGTTTGGGTGTCCATGGAGTCGATCAGGATGCTTCCTTCTATGGGGTACATCCTGAATAACGCCACTATTATGGAGGATTTTCCAGCTCCTGTTCTGCCCACTATTGCTGCTCTTTCCTTGCGTTCTATGCGGAAACTGACGTCCTTAAGTACATTCTTGCCTTTCTTTGCGTAAGACAGGCAGACTCTTCGGAATTCGATGGTGGGGGTGAACGGTAACTTCTCCACCACTTGGCCGTTTTGGGGTTCTTGTTTTATGTCAGTGTATTCTAGAGCACGTTCGAAACAGGTCATCTCACTCTCCAGCTGGACCCAAAGCGTCAGACAAGATTCCAAGCAGTAGGTCAGAACAGAAACCTGGGTGAGAGAGAGCCCCACCTTTCCTGCAGCATCTAAAAAAAAACACAGGAAAGTTAAGTAACGTTATTTATCTTCATGCCTATTACCTGGTTTCACGAACAGAAAATTTCCGACGATAATCGCCATGAAAACTGAGGATACCATCTTCAAGATCAAGGAAAATCCCCTGGTGAATATGTACATGGTGTGGTGGGCTGAAGTGAAGAGGTCCTGGTGATAGTCGAACTCGTCCTTGAGGATTTGGTGGTTCCCCCAAGCTCTAACAGTTGCTATTCCTTCCAGAGTGGCATTCAGATGACCCACCATTGGGCTTCTTGCTGTTCGAAATTCAGAATATCGATTCAAAGTAACCCAAAAGGTACGATAACTTACTGGAACTATTCAGACGTCTCAAATTCCTACCAATTGGAAGCAGGAAATGTCCCAGCCAAACGAACAAACAAATAAATACGATGGAGGAAACGAGGAAAACGTCACTTATCGATGAAATCAAGAATGCAGTTGAAACAACTGTGACAAAAATCTGGAAAAAATTCAATATAATACAATTAATGAATATTAGTTGCCGAAGTATACCATGATAAAGTCGTTGGTTGAGTATACCAACTCCTCGTCAATATAGTACACATCCTTCGAAAACCTGTTGAGTATATTTCCGATCAGGTTGTTATCGAAGAACTCCATGGTAGCACCGAGGACACCCTCGATCATGGCCTTGTGTAATCTCATGGATATCTTACTGGCGAAATAGAAATGTATAACAAGAGACATCAACCAGAAAGCTGACCCTACCATAGTTATGGTTGTGTATACATTGAAAGCGACAGCTCTTTTATTGTTGAGGATATCCAACTCTTCGCTGCTTCGATTGCCCCTCTTCGAGAGGTCAGTCAAGTGTTCATCCATATCAACCCTGAAAATTCGATAGAAAATGTATTAATCTATCCTTGATTTAATATTTCATTCACCTCACCATTGGCTCAACAGTTCTTTTCCATAAGTCATAGAACTTCCTCCAGAAACCAATAGGACTACGATGACACCGTAGAAGAAGTATCCCCCACCAAAAAGTATATACTTCTTGTAAACATCTATGGGAACTTTACCAGAGTTCTTATTCTCGTGGTATATATTGATCCTCCGCTCTTCTTCGAGAAGCTCAGTTTCCTCCTCTTTGTCCACATTGATACCATTGCAAATAACGCTATACGTTGAGTTTCTATTGCTGGACATTCTTCTGTCGTTCACTTTCAGAACTTCCTTCGGAATAGACCTCAGATTACCACTATACGTGACGGTTCCCCCACTCATGACAAGAACATTATCGGCATCCTCAATGAATCTTTTATGGTGCGTCGCCAAAACGCAGATCCTGCCTTGCAGGAAGGTTTTCAAGTTGGTGAATATATGGCGTCTGACGTTGGGATCCAAAGAGGACAAACAGTCGTCTAGCAAATAAATATCACTCTCCTTGTACAAAGCCCTAGCCAAGTTCACCCTAGCCTGTTGCCCCTTACTCAAATTTATCCCACAGTCTCCGATGATGGTTTTATCCCCGAACTCCAACAACTTCAGATCGAACTCCAACGCGCAGATGTCTAGAATCTTGTTGTATTTCTCCTCCTCGTACTTTTCCCCGAAAAGAATGTTCTGCTTGATGGTGGAAGGAAACAACCAAGGGTACTGAGAGGCGTAGCTAGTTCTACCCTCGACATAGAGCGAACCCTTCGATACCTCATACTCCCTGAGGATGGTCTTCAACAGGATGGACTTCCCACTACCCACATGACCAACAATGATGTTCAGGCCAGGCACCATCTCCAGCTTTATGTTGTTCAGGACTAGGTTGCCCTGCATCTCGACCTCCACGTTGTAGAAGACTATTTTCGGCGTTTTGGGGTTCTTTATGATGGCGGCGGTTTCGCAACCGGTGGTTTCTTGGGCGTTGAAGAAGGTGTCGAACCTCTCGAGAGAGGCTATGGTTTCGCCCACTTGGCTGATGGATATAGGCAAGACGCGGATGATGGTTTCCTCGAGGTGGTCGTAGGAGGAGTAGAGGTAGAAGACCAGCTCTGCTGAGAGGGTGTTACCCATCCAGACGTAGGAAGAGATCAGCATGTAGAATGAGAGGACTGAGACGAATTTTCCCAGCAAGAAGGATACGTCTTTGAAGATGAGGACTTGGCGCAGCTTCTTCATCTCTTCTCTGCGAAACATAAAGTCGTCAGGAATTTAGTTTAATCATTCCTAAGTACCACTTACCCTCTCGCTGTTGTTATCCTCTTGGAGAAAAATTTTTCCCAAGTGTACATTTTGATGATTCTTATCGAGGCCAGGATTTCCTGAGTGAGCTGCAGGCGTTCATCGGACTTTTTATTGCTGTAGGTTCGTTTGACTTTTATGACTCTAGCGATGTATACTGAAAATTTGTATCTCAGATGAGGAATTAAAATTGAAAAAATTGTTCTGGTCTTACCTTGGATGGGCAGAGTGCTGAACAGCATCGCAAAGCCCACGAATGTCGCAGCTCCAGTTCTCACGTAAAACAAGTAAACTATTATCATGATTTGAATAATCCCTACGCACCAGTCGCCAGCAAAACTGATGATGTACCCGAAGATGTTGATGTCCTTCGATATCAGGGACACTATCTTCCCGATGGTTATATCAGAAAGCGCCTTCTGAGAAAGCCTCAGCGACTTCCTGTAGATCAAGGAGCAGAGGGCCGTTTGGAACTCGATCCTGAGCTCCTCCTTCATCATAGCGTAGTTCTGTTCGTAGACGGAATTGAATATGGACAGGGCCACGAAGGAGACGCCGAAGAAGCAGGCACCATTCCAGTTGACTTGGGTCTGGTTCGGGGAGAAGAACAGGACGAACTTGCCCAAGATGAGTGGACTCACGACCCTGCCAGGAATTCGATAATTATTACTTGAAGATTTCTGGGGAAGTCTTCTTACACATAAAAAGCCATGACCATCAACTGCATTATACTGAGGTAGAAGTATTTCTTGGCGCAGAAGAGTACCAGAAGCTTCAAGGTCGATAAATGCTTCTCTTTGCGTTGCAGTCGTTCAGCTATCTCCTCCAACTTGTCGCCCAGTTGTTTGGACCTCAATTTCCGGTAGACGTAGAAGAGGTGATCTTCTTCTATGTCCTTCTTTTCGCCAATGCTCAGGATTTTATTGATGTAACTGAAAAGAGAACTCGTACATATTGAATAGACTTGAGGAGTGTTACTCACAAGAATGTTATGACACTCAGGGTGTTAGCATTTTCTTTTGGGTTTCTTCTCCTCTTGATGAATTTACCGGACTCCATGGTTAACTTATTCTCTACCAATATTATATCGAAGAAAGAATCATGGTGAAAATTCTTTGGATTTTTCGTTCCTGCAACAGATTGAGATTATGTATGTTATTTCGGAAACCACATAGGGGTTCTTGAGAAACAATCACCAAGAAAGCTGGAAGTGATATCCTCATTTTGTCAACATGAGCAATATAACTACGAGGACATTTTTCCTCTTTAGGATTGCGCAGCGCAGATGAACACATTTTAAACGGTTGCCATGTGCTTGATATTGGAACTAGGAGATTTAAATAGATTGCATTTTGTAGAAAAAATGTGGAAGTTTATTGAAAAAAAGTCCATAAGACGATAAATGACGAATGGATAAAAAAAAACCCAATGGTTCAGCGTGTACTTTGAGACCTTTACAGTTTTGACCATTTCATGCAAAATGAGGGATTTGCAGTTCGAGTTCTCTAGATTTGGAAAGTTGGTGCTCACCTTAAAATCCTCACAATCACCAAGAAGACTAGAAGTGGTATCTTCATTTGGTTTACATGAGCAAGACAACTACGAGGACATTTTTCCTCTATAGGATTGCGCAGCGCAGATGAACACATTTCAAATTTTTGCCATGTGCTTAATATAGAAACTAGGAGATTGAAATAAATTGGATTTTGTAGCTAAAATGTGGAAGTATATTGGACATAAACCCATGAGTCGATAAATGAAACTAACGAATGGACAAAAAATCCCAATGATTCAGCGTGTAATTTGAGACTTTTACAGTTTTGACCATTTCTGCGAATGAGGGATTTACAGCTCGAGTTCCCTAGATTTGGAAAGTAGTGCTCACCTGGAAATCGTCACAATCACCAAAAAGGCTGGAAGTGATATCTTCATTTGGTTAACATGAGCAAGACAACCACGAGGACATTTTTCCTCTATAGCATTGCGCAGCGCAGATGAACACATTTTAAATGGTTGCCATGTGCTTAATATAGGAACTAGGAGATTGAAATAAATTGGATTTTGTAGCAAAAACGTGGAAGTTTATTGGACATAAGTCCATAAGTCGATAAATGAAACTCACGAATGGATAAAAACTCCCAACGATTCATCTTGTAATTTGAGACTTTTTCAGTTGTGACCATTTCATGCAGAATGAGAGATTTAAAGCTCGTGTTATCTAGATTTGGAAAGTGAGTGCTCACCTGGAAATCCTCTCCTAACTCAACTGCAGATAACTCCGTAAACTCAGTTTAAAGTCCATTTCCTCGCGAGGAACTCAGTCGGACAGGTCGAAACTCAAGAAGCAGCCCTGAATAGTAATGTGTGCCATTCCAACCTAACCTTCCAAACTCATTAAAAATATAAACGCCTCCGCAATGATAACTCAAGGAAACACCACAGATTGGAGCCACGTTGAAAAAATATCTATAACAACAAATCGCAAAAATCACATCACATCGTGCGTACAGTAGCCGTGAATGGATTCGGGTCCTCAATAAGACAACAAAGAAGATAAGATATTTAACAATTCCTGGGCTTAAATTTGGTTAAGTACGCTGCTCATGTGTTACGTTTGTTTTGGATTGTGCGAGTTAAACAGGATGAGGCCATTTATTTCGTCAAACGCCGAGTAGGTGCCAAAACGCAGAGGTGTCTTTGCTATGAGGGATCATGAACGTTGACGCTGGAATCGTTTCAGTTGAAACAGGGATTAAAAAATTAATTTTATTAGTTCGAAAACATGTATGTTTTGTCTAGGAAACATCGTATTTAACCATCTAATTTGGAGAATTGGTGTAATTCACGGAAATCCCAAATCCCACTTGAGCCAAGTAATTGAAAAATGGACATGGAGTAAGTCTGGAAAAATTTCCCACGGATAATTCAATTGAAAAGGATAGCACTGGTCACATGGATAACAATAATTCACACATGAGTTTTTGAAGAGCCATGTTTAGTCATATAGTCATGCAAATCAGAAAAAGTCGCTGTTGATATCTTTCATGTTTAATATCTGTTGATGATAATTGTACACTGACGCCAGTGAAACCTAACAGCAGAATATCTCAGTTCCTCAATGACTACCCAGCTTTGGAACTTTGGATTCTACATCCAAGAAAGGATTCTCCCGAGGACCGCAATAAGTAATACGTCCTGAGTAATAATCATCAAGCTGTCCACCCTCGTTTAGAAGCCGCAACGAGATTGAGGCCGATGTTTCATCTCGATGTACCAGGATAACAATCTGTTCCCAGTCAAACCGACCACGAAACGGGTGACGTCCTAATGGATTCCTGGCGATATTAACGGACTGTTGATAATGGTGGAGCTTCTGTCCACAAAGCGCTGCAGCTTTGTTCGACAACGATAGCCGGATCTGCCGGATTCGGATACACGTTGCTACTAAAGGGGGTTTAATCCGAAGGTGCACATTGAAATTCAGAGTGGGGCTGAATGAGGTCCCGTACAGTTTGGTTTGGGGTTATTGATTTAGTTAGGAGGGAGGGGTGGGCCAGTGAATTTTTTATTTGGCAGTCTCATTGACATTTCATATATGAGGTGATTCTACGAAGCTGATTCCTTATAAACAGACTGTTGCCCATAGATACTATCGTTTCGATATAGCTCACCTCGAAAATGCCAAAAAAATTTTTTTTGCCCAAAAAACATGAAATATTTCCGGAATGGTCTAGGCATTCTGCGATGACTCCTTTCAAAAGCCGAAGGGTGCTTCCAAATAGAGAAAAATCCACACACAACTCGCTCAATCTGTTTTTATATAGCTGCATCTCAAAGTTATATAACCGAAAATGTGGATATTTGAAATTTCAACTTTAATGTACAGTAGTTATCAGCAAAAAATTTTTTCGGGTGAAGTAAGTATATATCCAGAATCTTAACCCTCGAATTGTATAAAAAATATATCTTTTTTTTTTTTAACGAGGAATGAATTTTTGTGGAATTTTCCATGGACAAGGAAAAATTTTCCGGTGAAAAAATTTATGTTCGACAATTTTCCTGAAATTGAACATATGAGCTCATTCGAAGGCGCTTCTTTTCAATATTACTTTTCTTTCTCCATAGATCTCAACGTTACGTCATAGCCCACGTCGAAAATTCCAACAAAATTATTTGTTTGGGCAAAAAATCGTGAAATATTTTCGGAACGTTCTGGGCTTTCTGCGATAACTGCTGTCGAAAGACGAAGGATACAGCCAAATGGAAAAAAAAAATTACACTCACCAGGGTCAATCGGTTTTTATATAGCACACCTCGAAGTTGCATAACCGAAAAGGTGGATATTTAAAAATTTCAATTTTGAAGTGCAGTAGTTATTAGTTAGATAGTCTGTCGTGAAAAGATAGTTGATTTTCGAAATCTTGACCCCTAGTTATATAAAAAATATAGGTATATATTTTTTTTCAATCGAAGAATAAATTTTTTTCCAAATTTTCCGTACCAACACAAGGAAAATTTCTGGTGAAAAAATTTTTGTTCGCCAATCCTGTTGAAATCACACGTATAAGCTTATTCGACAACGCCCATTTCTAATTTGATTTCAGTTCCCCGATAGATCTTATCGTTTCGTCATAGCTCGCCTCGAAAATCCCAAAAAAATGAGTTGGTTGGGCAAAACATTCATAAAAAATTGTTGGAATTTTTGAGGCATCCTCCGGTAACTATTTCCGAAAGACAAAGGATGCAGCCAAATGAAAAAAAATCCACAGTCATAACTGTCAATCAGTTTCTAAATATCAACACGTCAAAGTTGCATAACCGAAAATGTGGATATTTGAAAATTTCAACTTCGAAGTGGAGTAGTTATCAGGATGATCGTTTCTCTTGGATAGAAAGTAGATATTCGGAATCTAGACCCTCAAGTTACATGAAAAATATATAGTTCTTCTCTATATCCAAGAAAAAATTTTGTTCACAAATTTCCCGTACCTAGACGAGGACAATTTTTCGGTGAAAAAATTTTTGTTTGCCAATCCTGTTGAAATAACACATATAAACTAATTCGACAACGCTCATTTCTAATAATGAATTCAGTTCCCCGATAGATCTTATCGTTTCGTCATAGCCCGTCTCGAAAATCCCAAAAAAATGAGTTGGTTGGGCAAAACATTCATAAAAAATTGTTGGAATGTTTGAGGCATCCTCTGGTAACTATTTCCGAAAGACAAAGGATGCAGCCAAATAAAAAAAAATCCAGATTCATAATGGTAAATCCGTTTCTAAATAGCAACACGTCAAAGTTGCATAACCGAAAATGTGGATATTTAAAAATTCAACTTCGAAGTGGAGTAGTTATCAGGAAGATCGTTTCTCTTGGATAGAAAGTAGATATTCGGATTCTAGACCCTCGAGTTACATGAAAAATATATAGTTCTTCTCTTTATCCAAGAAAAAATTTTGTTCACAAATTTCTCGTACCTAGACGAGGACAATTTTTTGGTGAAAAAATTTTTGTTTGCCAATCCTGTTGAAATTACCCATATAAACTAATTCGACAACGCTCATTGCTAATATGAATTCAGTTCCCCGATAGATCTTATCGTTTCGTCATAGCTCGCCTCGAAAATCTCAAAAAAATGAGTTGGTTGGGCAAAACATTCATAAAAAATTGTTGGAATGTTTTAGGCATCCTGCGGTAACTATTTCCGGAAGACAAAAGATGCAGCCAAATGAAAAAAAATCCACAGTCATAACTGTCAATCAGTTTCTAAATAGTAACACGTCAAAGTTGCATAACCGAAAATGTGGATATTTAAAAATTTCAACTTCGAAGTGCAGTAGTTATTAGGAAGATCGTTTCACTTGGAAAGACAGTGGATATTCGGAATCTAGACCCTCGATTTACATGAAAAATATTTAGTTCTTTTCTGTATCGAAAAATAATTTTTTTCCAAATTTTCCTTACCTAGACGAGGAAAATTTTTTGGTGAAAAAATTTTTGTTTGCCAATCCTGTTGAAATTACACATATAAACTAATTCGACAACGCTCATTGCTAATATGAATTCAGTTCCCCGATAGATCTTATCTTTTCGTCATAGCTCGCCTCGAAAATCTCAAAAAAATGAGTTGGTTGGGCAAAACATTCATAAAAAATTGTTGGAATGTTTTAGGCATCCTGCGGTAACTATTTCCGAAAGACAAAAGATGCAGCCAAATGAAAAAAAATCCACATTCATAACTGTCGATCCGTTTCTAAATAGCAACACGTCAAAGTTGCATAACCGAAAATGTGGATATTTAAAAATTTCAACTTCGAAGTGCAGTAGTTATTAGGAAGATCGTTTCACTCGGAAAGACAGTGGATATTCGGAATCTAGACCCTCGAAATACATGAAAAATATATAGTTCTTTTCTTTATCGAAAAATAATTTTTTTCCAAATTTCCCTTGCCTAGAGAAGGAAATTTTTTTGGTGAAAAAATTTTTGTTCGCCAATCCTGTTAAAATTACACATATAAGCTTATTCGACAACGCTCATTTCTAATATGATTTCAGTTCCCCGATAGATCTTATCGTTTCGTCATAGCTCGCCTCGAAATATCGAAAAAATTGGTTGGTTGGGCAAAAATTCATAAAAAAATTGTTGGAATGTCGAAGGCTTCTTGCGGAAACTATTTCCGAAAGGCAAAAGAAGCAGCCAAATGAAAAAAAAATCCACATCCACCATGGTCGATAAGTTTCTAAATAGCAACCCCTCAAAAGTGCAAAACCAAAAAGGTGGATATTTAAAAATTTCAACATCGAAGTGCAGTGACGATCAGGAAAATTTGTGTCTGTGAATGAAAATGAAATATTCGGAATATACCTCCATTATCTTCCAGAAATTTTCCATTGGAGCTTATTGGACCTCCTATACTAGTCTTTTACAGAGGATAAACCCAAAACAAATACGTTCGAGTGTCAATAATTCATCCAAATTTCGATGCACATTTTTTACCCGGTTGGCATGCTGCAGAAGAACGGGGTGATTGATGACGATAAAAAGGTCAGGATTAATATATTGTTCACATGTCAGTCCGGAGACTAGATATTGTCCCTTTTCAAGAAGAACGATGCTGCACCGTGATCTGAACGGGACCTAACTGAAACTACGGTGATTAGGGAAAGATCAGGTCGTTGCACAGGACCGGAATGATAGATTCTCATTCATTTCAGGTTTTAACATTTGGGACATAAGAAGATTCATATTTCATATAACCCTCCAAGCTACCCGTAAATACGCGAATTTCTGGAGAGAGAGAATTCTCAGTATTTACTGAAGACTTAACATTGTCACGCCCAATCACACCGAGCAAACAAGACTCGGATTGTTTGGACAGTTTAAGAAATAGCACTCCACGTGTACAACTCTCCCTCGCCTCCTAATACAGTTATAAAACTGGCCAAATCTCCCGCAAACATTTACCCTCCATATCTGCTCGCATGTGCGCCCCCGAATGACTTTTTTTATGTACACATATCGACATCTTGAGAGGATATCGGGATATGGGTCAAGCAACGTCGGACCGGTTTATGTTTGGGTCCTGAATACGGGTTCATAAATCCCTTAGGGGTGAACCTATCTGATTGCGTGAGAAGAAATGAAGTACCTCCAGCTTGGAGAATCATAAAATCGGCGAAACTAGAACAATCCTGGGATTACGTAGTTTATGATTTTCGATTTGGCTTCATGGCAATGGTATAGAGAAAGTTGGGGAAGGTTGGAGTCGTTAGGGTTCTCCCATAAACTTATTATCCCAAACAATAAACTTCGCCTTTTCATTGTGATTCGATTTTCCATACCTACATAGGTAAAATTTTTGGTGAAAATTTTTTGTACGCCAATCCCCTTGAAATAACACATAATAAAAGCTAATTCGACAACGCCTACTTCTAATATGATTTCAGTTCCCAAATAGATATTATCGTTACGTCATAGCTCGCCTCGAAAATCCCAAAAAAAAAAAAAATTGGTTGGTTGGGCAAAAAATTTATAAAAAATTATTGGAATGTTTTAGGTATCCTGCGGTAAGTATTTCCGAAATGCGCAGGAAGCAGCAAAATAAAAATAATTCACATCCACCATGGTCAATCCGTTTCTGAATTGCAACACGTCAAAGTTGCATAATCGAAAATGTGGATCTTTAAAATTTCGACCTCGAAGTGTAGTAGTTATCAGGAAGATGGTTTCTCCTGGGGAAAAAAAGATATTCGGAATCTAGATCAACGAATTACATAAAAATATATAGTTTTATTCCTTATCCAAGAATAATTTTTTTTCCAAATTTCCCATACCTAGACAAGGAAAATTTTTTGATGAAAAAAATTTTTGTTCGCCATTAATTTTTAAATTACAAATATAAGCTCATTCGGCAACGCTCATTTCTTTTATGTTCTCAGTTCCCCGATAGATTCTAACGTTTCGTCACAGCTCGCCTCGAAAATTCCTAAAAATGTGTTTGATTGGCAAAAAAATCATAAAAAAATTGTTGGCATGTTCTAGACATCCTACGGTGGCCCATTCCGAAAGACAAAGGATGCAACCAAATGAAAAAAAATCCGCATCCAACAAGGTCAATCCATTTCTAAATAGCAACACGTCGAATTTGCATAACCGAAAATGTGGATATTTGAAATTTCAACTTCAAAATGTAGTAGTTATCAGGAAGATGGTTTTTCTTGAAAAAAATGTGAATATTCGGATTCTAGATCCTCGAAATACATAAAAAATATATAGTTCTTTTCTTTATCCAAGAATAAATTTTTTTCCAAAATTCCCATACCTAGACAAGGAAAATTTTTCATGAAAAATATTTTTGTTCGCCATTCAGCTTGAAATTAAAAATATAAGCTCATTCGGCAACGCTCATTTCTTTTTATGTTTTCAGTTCCCCGATAGATTTTTAACGTTTCGTCACAGCTCGCCTCGAAAATCCCTGAAAATGGGTTTGATGGGCAAAAAATCATAAAAAATTGTTGACATGTTCTAGACATCCTGCGGTGGCTCTTTTCGAAAGACAAAGGATGCAGCCAGATGAAGAAAAATCCGCATCCAACAAGGTCAATCCGTTTCTAAATAGCAACATGTCGAATTTGCATAACCGAAAATGTGGATATTTAAAAATTTCAACTTCCAAGTGTAGTAGTTATCAGGAAGTTGGTTTTTCTTGAAAAAATTTAGATATTCGGTTTCTAGATCCTCGAAATACATGAAGAATATGTAGTTTCTTTCTTTATCCAAGAATAAACTTTTTTCCAAATTTCCCATACAAGGAAAATTTTTTAATGAAAAAAATTTTTGTTCGCCAATCATCTTGAAATTACAAATATAAGCTCATTCGGCAACGCTCATTTCTTTTATGTTCTCAGTTCCCCGATAAATTTTCAACGTTTCGTCTCAGCTCGCCTCGAAAATGCCTAAAAATGGGTTTGATGGGCAAAAAATCATAAAAAATTGTTGGCATGTTCTAGACATCCCGCGGTGGCTCTTTTCGAAAGACAAAGGATGCAGCCAAATGAAAAAAAATTCGCATCCAACAAGGTCAATCCGTTTCTAAATAGCAACACGTCGAATTTGCATAACCGAAAATGTGGATATTTAAAAATTTCAACTTCAAAGTGTAGTAGTTATCAGGCAGATGGTTTTTCTTGAAAAAAATGTAGATATTCGGTTTCTAGATCCTCGAAATACATGAAGAATATATAAATTCTTTCTTTATCCAAGAATAAACTTTTTTCCAAATTTCCCATACAAGGAAAATTTTTTAATGAAAAAAATTTTTGTTCGCCAATCATCTTGAAATTACAAATATAAGCTCATTCGGCAACGCTCATTTCTTTTATGTTCTCAGTTCCCCGATAAATTTTCAACGTTTCGTCTCAGCTCGCCTCGAAAATGCCTAAAAATGTGTTTGATGGGCAAAAAAATCATAAAAAATTGTTGGCATGTTCTAGACATCCTGCGGTGGCTCTTCCCGAAAGACGAAGAATGCAGCAAAATGAAAAAAAATCCGCATCCAACAAGGTCAATCCATTTCTAAATAGCGACACGTCGAATTTGCATAACCGGAAATGTGGATATTTAAAAATTTCAACTTCAAAGTGTAGTAGTTATCCGGAAGATGGTTTTTCTTGAAAAAATTGTAAATATTTGGATTCTAGATCCTCGAAATTCTTAAAAAATATATAGTTTTTTTCTTTATCCAAGAATAAATTTTTTTCCAAATTTCCCATACTTAGACAAGGAAAATGTTTTAATGGAAAAAATTTTTGTTCGCAAATCATCTTGAAATTACAAATATGAGCTCATTCGGCAACGCTCATTTCTTTTATGTTTTCAGTTCCCTGATAGATTTCAACGTTTCGTCACAGCTCGCCTCGAAAATTCCTAAAAATGGGATTGATGGGCAAAAAAATCATAAAAAATTGTTGGCATGCTCTAGACATCCTGCGGTGGCTCATTCCGAAAGACAAAGGATGCAGCCAAATAAAAAAAATCCTCATCCAACAGGGTCAATCCATTTCTGAATAGCGACACGTCAAAGTTGCATAACCGAAAATGTGGATATTTAAAAATTTCAACTTCAAAGTGTAGTAGTTATCAGGAAGACGGTTTTTCTGGACAAAAAATGTAGATATTCGGATTCTAGATCCTCGAAATTCATAAAAAATATATAATTCCTTTCTTTATCCAAGAATAAATTTTTTTCCAAATTTCCCATACCCAGACAAGGAAAATTTTTAATGAAAAGAAATTTTGTTCGCCAATCATCTTGAAATTACAAATATGAGCTCATTCGGCATCGCTCATTTCTTTTATGTTTTCAGTTCCCCGATAGATTTTAACGTTTCGTCACCGCTCGCCTCGAAAATGCCTAAAAATGTGTATGATGGGCAAAAAAATCATAAAAAAATTGTTGGCATGTTCTAGACATCCTGCGGTGGCTCTTCCCGAAAGACAAAGGATGCAGCCAAATGAAAAAAATCCTCATCCAACAGGGTCAATCCATTTCTGAATAGCGACACGTCAAAGTTGCATAACCGAAAATGTGGATATTTAAAAATTTCAACTTCAAAGTGTAGTAGTTATCAGGAAGACGGTTTTTCTTGACAAAAAATGTAGATATTCGGATTCTAGATCCTCGAAATTCATAAAAAATATATAGTTTCTTTCTTTATCCAAGAATAAATTTTTTTCCAAATTTCCCATACCCAGACAAGGAAAATTTTTTAATGAAAAAAATCTGTGTTCGCCAATCATCTTGAAATTACAAATATAAGCTCATTCAGCAACGCTCATTTCTTTTATGTTTTCAATTCCCTGATAGATTTTAACGTTTCGTCTCAGCTCGCCTCGAAAATTCCTAAAAATGGGAGTGATGGGCAAAAAAATCATAAAAAATTGTTGGCATGCTCTAGACATCCTGCGGTGGCTTTTTCCGAAAGACAAAGAATGCAGCCAAATGAAAAAAAATCCGCATCCAACAATGTCAATCCATTTCTGAATAGCGACACGTCAAAGTTGCATAACCTAAAATGTGGATATTTAAAAATTTCAAATTCAAAGTGTAGTAGCTATCAGGAAGATGGTTTTTCTTGAAAAAAATGTAAATATTCGGATTCTATATCCTCGGAATTCATAAAAAACAAATAGTTTTTTTCTTTATCCAAGAATAAATTTTTTTCCAAATTTCCCAAATTTTTTAATGAACAAAATTTTTGTTCGCCAATCATCTTGAAATTACAAATATAAGCTCATTCGGCAACGCTCATTTCTTCGATATTTTCAGTTCCCCGATAGATTTTAACGTTTTGTCACAGCTCGCCTCGAAAATCCCTAAAAATGGGTTTGATGGGCAAAAAAATTATGAAAATTGTTGGCATGTTCTAGACATCCTGCGGTGGCTCTTTCCGAAAAACAAAGGATGCAGCCAAATGAAAAAAAATCCGCATCCAACAAGGTCAATCCATTTCTAAATACCGACACGTCGAATTTGCATAACCGAAAATGTGGATATTTAAAAATTTCAACTTCAAAGTGTAGTGAAATCAGCAAGATGGTTTTTCTTGAAAAAAATGTGAATATTCAGATTATAGATCCTCGAAATACATAAAAAATATATAGTTTTCTTCTTTAGCCAAGAATAAATTTTTTTCCAAATTTCCCATATCTACAGACAAGGAAAGTTTTTTAATGAAAAAAATTTTTGTTCGCCAATCATCTTGAAATTACAATTAAAAGCTCATTCGGCAACGCTCATTTTTTTTATGTTTTCAGTTCCCCGATAGATTCATAACGTTCGTCACAGCTCGCCTCGAAAATCCCTAAAAATGTGTTTGATGGGCAAAAAAATCATAAAAAACTGTTGGCATGTTCTAGACATCCTGCAGTGGCTCTTTCCGAAAGACAAAATATGCAGCCAAATGAAAAAAAAAATCCGCATCCAACAAGGTCAATCCATTTCTGAAAAGCGACACGTCAAAGTTGCATAACCGAAAATGTGGATATTTAAAAATTTCAACTTGAAAGTGTAGTAGTTATCAGGAAGATGGTTTTTCTTGAAAACAAATAAATATTAGGATTCTAGATTATCGAATTACATTCAAAATTTATATTGTTCCTCTTCATCGAAGAATAATTGTTTTTTTAATTTTCCATCCCAGATAAACAAAAATATTGTTGGGACGTTCTGTGCATCCATCGATGACTTTCCTGGAGGCCAAAAGATGCTGCCAAATGGAAAAAAAATCCACCTTCACAAGGGTCCATTCGACCTAGTTTTTTTTTTAACTTTCGTTCAAACTCTGGCAAGGTAATGTTAATTTTCACTGTAACATTATAACAATATACGTTATTCCTCGATTATTTTCGTTGGAAACGGACATGAGACGAATGAAAATCGTTGGTTACCGAAAAATAACAAACCGGTTCCAACGAAAATATCCACGGGGCTCAAAAAACAATTCCGCTCCGCTCTCATCTCGCCGGATTCGTCCCTGCAAGGGTCTGAAGAACGGGGTCGGCACTTACACTGATAAATTAATCGAAACTTTGGCTTCATTCAGGAAGAACAACAGCAGCTGAAAGATAACAAAAACAGTGGAGACGAGGGTATAAAATTTTATGTAAGGGAGTCAGGTCGGAAAAACGGGAGAAGTTATCTCTCCAACGGTCGGTATTGGCAACGAGCTCGGGCGGAATCTTGGGAGATTAATAATGGCGGAATTATATGCCGGGAGATGTGTTTTATCCCGGTCCTGGTGGGTCTTCTTTATGTTGCTTATAATCGCAGCATTATACGGTGATCGTTGAAACTTAATAAAATCTGGAGCTCCTGATTGATTTTTTGCGAGTGGAAAATTTTTTAACGAATTTATTGGAGAAGTGGTAGGTTTATGTAACTTATAACTTCTTGATCTACTCTCTGGTTCAGCGACGTTAGGGGTGGACTATCTGACGTTGTTGCCGAATTTCTTCTTTACGGCGTCGTTGCACTTCGATGTTGAATTTTTTAAATATCCACATTTTCGGTTATGCAACTTTGAGGTACTACTATTTTTCCATTTGGCGGCATCCTTTATATTCTGAAAAAAAAACATGGCTGGATGCACAGAACGTTCCGACAATATTTTACGATTTTTTTGCCCAACCAAATCATTTTTAGGGATTTTCGAGGCGAGCCATGACGAAACGGTAAAATCTATCGGGTAACTCAAAACATATTAGAAATGAGCGTTGTCAAATGAGCTTATATGTTCAATTTCAAGACGATTGGCCAGCAAAAATTTTTTCACCAAAAAATTTTCCTTGTGGGAAATTTGGAAAAAAAATTGTTCTTCGATAAGGAGAAGAACTATATATTTTTTATGTAATTAAAGGGTTTAGATTCCGAATATCCACTTTTTTCCAACAGAAACCATATTCCTGATAACTACTGCACTTTGGAGTTGAAGTTTTTAAATATCCACATTTTCGGTTATGCAAATTTGACGTGTTGCTATATAAAAATAGATTGATCATTGTGCATGTGGATTTTTTTTTATATAGCTGCATCCTTTGTCTTTCGGAAAAAATCACCGAAAGATTTCTAGAACAAGGCAACAATTTTTTATGATTTTTTTGCCCAACCAACACATTTTTTCGGGATTTTCAAGGCGAGCTACGAAAAGATCAGATCTATTGGGGAACGAAAATCATACTAGAAAAGAGCGTTGTCGAATGAGCTTAAAGGTGTTATTTCAAGATGATTGGCGAACAAAAATTTTTTTACCAGAAAATTTTCCGTGTCCATGTATGGGAAGTTTTGAAAAAAATTTATTCTTTGATGAAGAAAAGAACGGTATATTTTTTATGTAATTCGAAGGTCTAGATTCCGAATATCTCCTTTCTCTTCACAGAAAACCACCTTCCTGATAACAACTTCACTTTGAAGTCGAAATTTTTAAATATCCACATTTTCGGTTTTGCAACTTTGACGTATTGCTATATAGAAACGGATTGATCCTGGTGGATGTGAATTTCTCTTCATTAGGCTCCATCCTTTGTCTTTCGGCAAGAATCACCGCAGGATGTCTAGAACATGCCTACATTTTTTATGATTTTTTTGCCCAACCAACTAATTTTTTTGGGATTTTCGAGGCGAGCTTTGACGAAGCGATAATTCCTATCCAGGAACTGAAAACATATGAGAAACGAGCGTTGTCGAATGAGCTTATATTTGTAATTTCAAAATTATAGGCGAACAAAAATTTTTCCATAAAAAATTTTCCTTATGGGAAATTTGGAAAAAAAAAAATTCTTCGATAAGGAAAAGAACTTTATATTTTTTATGTATTTCGGGGGTCAAAATTCCGAATATCTATTCTTTTCTCAAGATGAACCATCTTCCTAATCTCTACTACACCTTTAAGTTGAAATTTTTAAATATCCACATTTTCGGCTATGCAACTTTGACGTGTTGGTAATAAATATGGATTGACCCTGGTGGATGTGGATTTTTTTTCATTTGGCTGCATCCTTTGTCTTTCGGAAAGAATCACCGCAGCATGTCTAGAACATACCAACCTTTTTTTATGTTTTTTTTTCCCAACCAACTAATTTTTTTGGGATTTTCGAGGCGAGCTTTGACGAAGCGATAATTCTATCGAGGAACTTGAAACATATTCAAAACGAGCGTTGTCGAGTGAGCTTATATTCGTTATTTCAAAATGATGGGCGAACAAACATTTTTCCATAAAAAATTTTCCTTGTCTAGGTACGGGAAATTTGGAGAAAAAAATATTCTTCGATAAAGGAAAAAACTTTATATTCTTTATGTATTTCGGGGATCAGAATTCCGGATATCTATTCTTTTTTCAAGAGGAACCATCTTCCTAATCACTACTACACTTTTAAGTTGAAATTTTTAAATATCCACATTTTCGGCTATGTAGCTTTGACGTGTTGCTATATAAAAATGGATTGACCCTGGTGGATGTGGATTTTTTTTTCATTTGGCTGCATCTTTTGTCTTTCGGAAAGAATCACCGCAGCATGTCTAGAACATACCAACATTTTTTTATGATTTTTTTGGCCTACCAACTAATTTTTTTGGGATTTTCGAGGCGAGCTTTGACGAAGCGATAATTCTATCGAGGAACTGGAAAACATATTAGAAACGTGCGTTGTCGAATGAGCTTATATTTGTAATTTCAAGATGATAGGCCAACAAAAATTTTTCCATAAAAAATTTTCCTTGTCTAGGTATGGGAAATTTGGAAAAAATAAATATTCTTCGATAAAGAAAAAAACTTTATATTTTTTATGTATCTCGTGGATCTAGATTCCGAATATCTAGTTTTTTTTCAAGAGAAACCATCTTCCTAATCACTACTACACTTTTAAGTTGAAATTTTTAAATATCCACATTTTCGGCTATGCAACTTCGACCTGTGCTATATAAAAATGGATTGACCCTGGTGGATGTGAATTTTATTTTCATTCGGCTGCATCCTTTGTCTTTCGGAAAGAGCAACCGCAGGATGTCTAAAGAATGCCAACAATTTTTTATGATTTTTTTGCCCAACCAACCCATTTTTTTGGGATTTTCGAGGCGAGCTATGACGAAACGATGAAATCTATCGGGGAACGGAAATCATACTAGAAATGAGCGTGGTCGAATGAGCTCATATGTGTTATTTCAAAATGATTGGCGAACAGAAATTTCTTCATCAAAAATTTTTCCTTGTCTAGATATCGGAAATTTTGAAAAAATTTATTCTTCGATAAAGAAAGAAACTATATATTTTTTATGTATATCGAGAATCTAGATTCCGAATATCTATCTTTTTCAAGAGAAACCATCTTCCTGATAACTACTACACTTTAATGTTGAAATTTTTAAATATCCACACTTTCGGTGGTGAAACTTTGAGGAGTGTTATATGGAAATGGACTCATTGATGTTGTTGCCAAATTTCTTCTTCACTTGCGTTTAAGGAGGAAATAATCTATGTACCTAAAACAAATAATCGACATCTGTCAAGTCCCTGAATACGTCAAAATTCCAGTTCGAAATGTTCTTGAGATTAATTCTGATCAGTAGATTATGTTGGGAAATTCTAGACGAAAACACAGTGTTGAAGTGTGAATGTACCAACTTGAACCAGCTGCGAAAACATATAAGGAAGATCTACAAGGGTATCAAGCGGAGACACTACGAGATTTACTTCAGATACTCCCTGTTTAAGTTCATGAAAGTCTTCGACCAATACTCCTACAAGATTTTTTTCAACATGGACTCGACGAAAATCATCTTCATGTACCTTTTGGACTGCGACACCTACATCCCAGGTAATTCCGACCCCCTTGAATGTTCAAATGAAACGAACTTTTCTCGAAGGTACAAGGGAGTTCTTGAAATGCTTGGAGCTCAGGGATCACCTGGAGGAAGAGTACGAGCACCGAAGCAAATACGAAGTGGAAATGAAGGAACCGAACATCGAGTGCACAGACCTAGAAGGAGAAATAAGGGAAGAAAAGCCTCCAACAACCACCGAAATCATAAAGCACGCGACGAGGCACATGGAGGTTGAGACCTGTTTCAGCACCGACATGCAATTTCGATACCAGATGATTTCCGCCTTGAAAAAAGGTATCTACTCTGAGTACACGCTGTATATCGACATAAATTAGGCACGTCCCGCAGTTGGCGGAAGTTCCGGGCCTCCAACAAGTCTGCGCTCCTATTAGTTTCCGATTTATCCCCTCTGGCCCTTCCAGCCTCCCTTCAGTCCCATTTATACGCTATTCATGGGGCCCTAACAAGGAGTAAACACGTACCAGGTTATCCTGAAGGAATAATCGTCTACTGCTCTTGTCGCTTAGACACATACAAACACGTGTACGAGTAAACTTGGAATAATTGATGCTTATTTGAGGAGAGGGAGCAAACAAACGACTTTCCAGACTCCAGATAACTGTAAAGTATAGTCGGGGGGTTCAGCTGAACTGAAATCTGTGTGCGCCCAAAGGTTGAGCTGATGAAGGTCAACAATGCTGGAAAGGGTACTGGGAGGTTGTTTGGAACAAAAAATAGGATTATTGTTTGTTTTCTTGCGAATAAGGTAGTTGTTGCTATCTACGGTGTGTTAATCTCACTTAGTTCTCATTTCTCGTTATATTTTCCAAGTGTGAGTCCCTGTTTTCTAGATGAATTACCAACAGGTTATGGGCCCAGCACGTTTGTCTAAAAGTGGCTTTATTTCTTTCCTGTGTATTGTATCAATTTCGCTTATAATTTCATTATTATTGAACATCTCGAGTCATCTTTTCCTGAAAATACCTTCTACCTTCATCATTCTCCAACTGGCATCAATCTGAAAAATTCATCAATGTATTTCAAGGGTTGAAAGGGAATAAATTCGAACTATAAACAGAAAACTCTGACGCTGTATTTAATATAAAAGTGCATAATGTTGATGTCGACTTTTTTTGTTATCTCTGGGTCGAAATTAATAGATTTCAAATCAATTTTTTCACACATTAGGGATGAATTTGCAGCGGACGATCCTGCTGATCGTATTCGACAGATACATTTGCCATTGAACCGTATAAATTTGCCATCGAATAACCACGTTAATGCAGAACGGGCGCTGATCGAGTTTATTTACTTTGCACCCGTTGCACGTATAGCAAATTTGCAAGATGAATTTTCGATGCGGAACCCGCACTGCAAGTTTCGACCCGATTTGAGCTCGTCAGGATCGGATTTGAACAGTCGATAGAATTATTTAATTCGAGGAAAAAATGTCCCATGAATATAAGTCTGTAAAGGCTCCTTAAACAAGCTACAAGTTGTTCAAGTTTTCAGATTCTTTCCGTTTTATATTCGGATGTCTCTTAAAGCAAGCAGTCTTGTGGTTCAAAGGGAATAATGATCAGAATTTTAGGGAGAATCTACAGGGTGATTTTTTTTTTCAGGGGTACTTTGCCTTTTTAATCACAAAACTTTTTTGTCTCACGGCCATTTTACATAAAAAGATTTCATTTTTCGTGTTCTGAAACTTTTTTGTATCGTGTGTTTTTATCGTACTTTCGTTATACTTATGTCGAAATACTTTTTCAAGTTCTTTCTTGTGAGTAGTTGCTAGTACAAAAAAATTCAAGGCACAAAAAATTTCCTTGCATACTGAAGAAGAAATCATACAATGGAAAATAGTAAGTGTAGTACGACAAAAAAGTTTTATGGTCAAAAAGTGAGAGTAACCTTGAAAATAGTATCACCCTTTAGATTATCATAATATTTTTGATCATTTTTTCATTTTACCTCGAAAAATACCTCATTCTTCAAGTTTGACTGAAATAATTCGAGAATTGTCAGATTTATCAAGAAAAAACCAAAAAAATTCTGGAAACTTGAACACCCTGTAGCTTGATTTTGAAACGTTCGCGGATCTATGTTCATATATGATTTTTGTCTTGGAATTGGTCATTTTATCGACTGTCAAAGCTATTTCACCAAAAAGAAATATATAGATGAAAACCGCCGACAGGTTTCATACTCTGCAGAAACTTGAACACTTTGTAGCTTTGTTATGAAGCGGTTGCGAACCATTGTGTAAATTACATTTTTTTCTTGAAATTTATCATTCCATCGACTCTCATAATTATTTTACCAAAAAGAAATATAATATGAAAACCGCCGACAAGTTTCATACTCTGCAGAAACTTGACCACCCTAAAGATTGGTTTCGAAGCCGTTGGGGGTCATTGAGTATATAACATTTTTTTTCTTGAAATTTATGATTTTATCGACTTTCATAGTTATTTCATCGAAAAGAAATCTATAGATGAAAACCGCCGACAAGTTTCCTACTCAGCATAATAATGAGCACCCTGTAGCTTGGTTATGAAGTGGTTGCGGACCATTGTGTATATAACATTTTGTTCTTGAAATTGATCATTTTATCGATTTCCTTGGTTGTTTCATCAAAAAGAAATATATAGATGAAAACCGTCGACAAGTTTCATACTCAGCATAATCTTGAGCACCCTGTAGCTTGGTTATGAAGAGGTTGCGGACCATTGTGTATATAACATTTTGTTCTTGAAATTGATCATTTTATCGATTTCCTCAGTTGTTTCATCAAAAAGAAATATATAGATGAAAACCGCCGACAAGTTTCATACTCTGCAGAATTTTGAGCACCCTGTAGCTTGGTTATGAACCGGTTGCGAACCATTGTGTAAATTACATTTTTTTCTTGAAATTTATCATTCCATCGACTCTCATAATTATTTTACCAAAAAGAAATATAATATGAAAACCGCCGACAAGTTTCATACTCTGCAGAAACTTGACCACCCTGAAGATTGGTTTCGAAGCCGTTGGGGGTCATTGAGTATATAACATTTTTTTTCTTGAAATTTATGATTTTATCGACTTTCATAGTTATTTCATCGAAAAGAAATCTATAGATGAAAACCACCGACAAGTTTCCTACTCAGCATAATAATGAGCACCCTGTAGCTTGGTTATGAAGTGGTTGCGGACCATTGTGTATATAACATTTTGTTCTTGAAATTGATCATTTTATCGATTTCCTTGGTTGTTTCATCAAAAAGAAATATATAGATGAAAACCGTCGACAAGTTTCATACTCAGCATAATCTTGAGCACCCTGTAGCTTGGTTATGAAGAGGTTGCGGACCATTGTGTATATAACATTTTGTTCTTGAAATTGATCATTTTATCGATTTCCTCAGTTGTTTCATCAAAAAGAAATATATAGATGAAAACCGCCGACAAGTTTCATACTCTGCAGAATTTTGAGCACCCTGTAGCTTGGTTATGAACCCGTTGCGAACCATTGTGTAAATCACATTTTTTTCTTGAAATTGATCATTTCATCGACTCTCATAATTATTTTACCAAAAAGAAATATATATGAAAACCGCCGACAAGTTTCATACTCTGCAGAAACTTGACCACCCTGTAGCTTGGTGATGAAGCGGTTGCGGACCATTGAGTATATGACATTTTTTTCTTGAAATTGATTGTTTTATCGACTTTCATAGTTATTTCATTAAAAAAAAAATTTTAGATGAAAACCGCCGACAAGTTTCATACTCTGCAGAAACTTGACCACTCAAGAACTTGCTTATGAAGCGGTTGCGGACCATTGAGTATATGATATTTTTTTCTTGAAATTGATTGTTTTATCGACTTTCATAGTTATTTCATTGAAAAAAAATTTATGGATGAAAACCGCCGACAAGTTTCATACTCTGCAGAAACTTGACCACTCAAGAACTTGCTTATGAAGCGGTTGCGGACCATTGAGTATATGACATTTTTTTCTTGGAATTGATCATTCTTTCGATTGTTGAAGTTATTTCACCAGAAAGAAAAGTTTAGATAAAACCCGCCGACAAGATCTACTCTGCTGAAACGTAGTGGCAAAAAAATTATAAATACCTCTCATGAAATTCAAAATTCTTTATCTTTATCGATCACTGTCGAGAACTACCATCAACGCATTAAGTCAGTTTTCCACCAGATGACTGTCCACGCTGAATTACGGCCTAATGCATTTCCTCCCTACGGTCGCATTGCGTTCTTCCCTCTGCCCGACACGCCGTACAATGGTCCTAAACCTAAATCGCAGCAACCTCGGACCTCGACAACAATTAGAAACGGACAATGCGTCATCTAGAGGACGGCAGATTACCGACGATCAGAATAGCCATTATGTCGTCGACGCTTTGTGTATAGATAGGACCGAAGTGGCCGATAAATCTCCGGCCGAACCGAAATCTTCCTCACATCCCTCATCCCATTTATTTGAGAGAATGTTTCTGAAAACTTAAAAGATCCGTAAAATTCCTTCTCGCCGTGTCCATCTGTAATTAGGTCTATGAGACGAATCGGGCTCTGAGTAATTGAAAATTCGGCCTGTCGGGAGGGTGAAATATCGAGCGCTCACCCTCTCCAGCGTCCGCAATAAAGTTTTAAGCCGATCATCGCATTAATTTCATCTACCGAGCTCGCGGCCGTCGTCTATTTTGTCGGATTTACGGTCGAGTAATGTTCCTTTCGGCGTCGCTGGTCGTCTGACGCGAGCATTAAAACGTTTCGGCAGACGTATCAGGGCGGAAGTTTCGATATTTCGAGTTCTTGGTTTGACCAAAAATATGCAGTTTCAAGAGGAAACATCTCGACGCCCCTTCAGCTATAACCCAACAGTCAATGAGTAAACCGAGATTTCGGGAATCTGGGAAAGACAAATACCGACGACGAAAGACAACCCAACTTTGGCCGCGTCCTCAGCGGTACCGACTCGACGCGTCGTTCCGTCCGCCCCGCCGCGGCGCCTTTGATGTCGGTCTCGCGAACGGATTGAATTAACATAACGCCGCCGGATAGAGGCGGATTATCCGAGATCTGCCGGCGTCGGGTGGAAACTGCCTGAGCCGGCTGATTTGCGTGCGCTTAACGACCGAATATTGTGCTTCGCGGGGGTGGAAGTACCGCGGGGGCGTCCCGGATGTCGGGGGGTCGCGATCCCCGCGAACGGTTCGTTAGCGTTTGGGTTTGTGACGATAATTCACGACGGGGAGGGGGCATCGTCGACGCAGCGATCACCGTATGAATAACCACAACTATTTTGATCATTATTTCATTTAACCACGAAAAATACCTCATTCTTCGAGTTTGATTCGAGAATTGTCAGAGTTATCAAGAAAAAACGAAAAAAATCTGAAAATTTTAACACCCTGTAGCTCGGTGGTGAAGCGTTTGCGGATCTATGTTCATAATGATTTTTGTCTTGGAATTGGTAATTTCATCGACTGTCAGATTTATTTCACCAAAAAGAAATATATTGATGAAAACCGCCGACAATTCTCATTCTCTGCAGAAACTTGACCACCCTGTAGCTTGGTTATAAAGCGGTTGCGGACCATTGTGTATATAAAATTTTTTTCTTGAAATTGATCATTTCATCGATTTCCTTAGTTGTTTCGTCAAAAAGAAATATATAGATGAAAACCGCCGACAAGTTTCATACTCTGCATAAACTTGACCACCCTGTAGCTTGGCTATGAAGCGGTTGCGGACCATTGTGTATATAACATTTTTTTCTTGAAATTGATCATTTAATCGATTTCCTCAGTTATTTCGTCAAAAAGAAATATATAGATGAAAACCGCCGAGAATTTTCATACTCTGCAGAAACTTGACCACCCTGTAGCTTGGTTATGAAGCGGTTGTGGACCATTGTGTATATAACATTTTTTTCTTGAAATTGATCATTTCATCGATTTCCTTAGTTGTTTCATCAAAAAGAAAAATATAGATGAAAACCACCGAAAAGTTTTATACTCTTCAGGAACTTGACCACCCTGTAGCTTGGTTATGAAGCAGTTGTTGACCATTGTGTATATAACATTTTTTTCTTGAAATTGATCATTTCATCGATTTCCTTAGTTGTTTCGTCAAAAAGAAATATATAGATGAAAACCGCCGGCAAGTTTCATTCACTGCAGAAACTTGACGACCCTGTAGCTTGGTTATGAAGCGGTTGCGGACCATTGTGTATATAACATTTTTTTCTTGAAATTGATCATTCAATCGATTTCCTCAGTTATTTCGTCGAAAAGAAATATATAGATGAAAACCGCCGACAATTTTCATACTCTGCAGAAACTTGACCACCCTGTAGCTTGGTTATGAAGCGGTTGCGGACCATTGTGTATATAACATTTTTTTCTTGAAATTGATAATTTCATCGATTTCCTTAGTTGTTTCGTCAAAAAGAAATATATAGATGAAAACCGCCGACAAGTTTCATACTCTGCAGAAACTTGACCACCCTGTAGCTTGGCTATGAAGCGGTTGCGGACCATTGTGTATATAACATTTTTTTCTTGAAATTGATCATTTAATCGATTTCCTCAGTTATTTCGTCGAAAAGAAATATATAGATGAAAACCGCCGAGAATTTTCATACTCTGCAGAAACTTGACCACCCTGTAGCTTGGTTATGAAGCGGTTGTGGACCATTGTGTATATAACATTTTTTTCTTGAAATTGATCATTTCATCGATTTCCTTAGTTGTTTCATCAAAAAGAAAAATATAGATGAAAACCGCCGAAAAGTTTTATACTCTTCAGGAACTTGACCACCCTGTAGCTTGGTTATGAAGCAGTTGTTGACCATTGTGTATATAACATTTTTTTCTTGAAATTGATCATTTCATCGATTTCCTTAGTTGTTTCGTCAAAAAGAAATATATAGGTGAAAACCGCCGACAAGTTTCATTCACTGCAGAAACTTGACGACCCTGTAGCTTGGTTATGAAGCGGTTGCGGACCATTGTGTATATAACATTTTTTTCTTGAAATTGATCATTCAATCGATTTCCTCAGTTATTTCGTCGAAAAGAAATATATAGATGAAAACCGCCGACAATTTTCATACTCTGCAGAAACTTGACCACCCTGTAGCTTGGTTATGAAGCGGTTGTGGACCATTGTGTATATAACATTTTTTTCTTAAAATTGATCATTCAATCGATTTCCTCAGTTGTTTCATCAAAAAGAAATATATAGATGAAAACCGCCGACAATTTTCATACTCTGCAGAAACTTGACCATTCTGTAGCTTGGTTATGAAGCGGTTGCGGACCATTGTGTTCATAACATTTTTTTATTGAAATTGATCATTTCATTGATTTCCTTAGTTGTGTCGTCAAAAAGAAATATATAGATGAAAACCGCCGACAAGTTTTATACTCTTCAGAAACTTGACCACCCTGTAGCTTGGTTATGAAGCGGTTGCGGACCATTTTTTTCTTGAAATTGATCATTTCATCGATTTCCTTAGTTGTTTCGACAAAAAGAAATATATAGATGAAAACCGCCGACAAGTTCCATACTGTGCAGAATCTTGAGCACCCTGTAGCTTGATTATGAAGCGGTTGTGGACCATTGTGTATATAACATTTTTTTCTTAAAATTGATCATTCAATCGATTTCCTCAGTTGTTTCATCAAAAAGAAATATATAGATGAAAACCGCCGACAATTTTCATACTCTGCAGAAACTTGACCATTCTGTAGCTTGGTTATGAAGCGGTTGCGGACCATTGTGTTCATAACATTTTTTTATTGAAATTGATCATTCAATCGATTTTCCTAGTTGTTTCGTCAAAAAGAAATATATAGATGGAAACCGCCGACAAGTTTCATACTCTGCAGAAACTTGACCACCCTGTAGCTTGGTTATGAAGCGGTTGTGGACCATTGTGTATATAACATTTTTTTCTTAAAATTGATCATTCAATCGATTTCCTCAGTTGTTTCATCAAAAAGAAATATATAGATGAAAACCGCCGACAATTTTCATACTCTGCAGAAACTTGACCATTCTGTAGCTTGGTTATGAAGCGGTTGCGGACCATTGTGTTCATAACATTTTTTTATTGAAATTGATCATTTCATCGATTTCCTTAGTTGTGTCGTCAAAAAGAAATATATAGATGAAAACCGCCGACAAGTTTTATACTCTTCAGAAACTTGACCACCCTGTAGCTTGGTTATGAAGCAGTTGTGGACCATTGTGTATATGACATTTTATTCTTGAAATTGATTGTTTTATCGACTTTCATAGTTATTTCATCAAAAAAAAATTTATAGATGAAAACCTCCGACAAGTTCCATACCCTGCAGTAACTTTAACACCCTGTAGCTTGGTTATGGAGCGTTTGCGGACCTACATTTATAAAACATTTTTTTCTCGAAATGGATCATTCTTTCGATTCTCGAAGTTATTTTACCAAAAAGTAATATATAAATGAAAACCGCCGACAAGTCTCATACTCTTCAGAAACTTGACAACCCTATAGCTTGATTATGAAGCGGTTTCGGACCATTGTTTATATGACATTTTTTTCTTGAAATTGATCATTCAATCGATTTCCCTAGTTGTTTCGTCAAAAAGAAATATATAGATGAAAACCGCCGACAAGTTTCACACTCTGCAGAAACTTGACCACCCTGTAGCTTGGTTATGAAGCGGTTGCGGACCATTGTGTATATAACATTTTTTTCTTAAAATTGATCATTTCATCGATTTCCTCAGTTGTTTCGTCAAAAAGAAATATATAGATGAAAACCGCCGACAAGTTCCATACCCTGCAGTAACTTTAACACCCTGTAGCTTGGTTATGAAGCGTTTGCGGACCTACATTTATATGACATTTTTTTGTCAAAATGGATCATTCTTTCTATTCTCGAAGTTATTTTACCAAAAAGTAATATATAAATGGAAACCGCCGACAAGTCTCATACTCTTCAGAAACTTGACCAGCCTATAGCTTGACTATGAAGCGGTTTCGGAACATTGTTTTCATGACATTTTTTTCTTGAAATTAATCATTCCTTCGATTCTTGAAGTTATTTCTCCAAAAAGGAATATCTTAATTCTTATTTTTATCCCTCGACTTTGTCTCCGGATGGGAAATTGTTGTCGGTTTACGAAATTTGTCGGTGAAGAACTGTTCAATTGAATGACCATCATTCAGGGATATCCAGATAATATCTGATAAGGTTCTGGGAATATGAAGACGCCAATATAATTTGGGAGAACAACCAGTTTTCCTGAACCTTCATTTTGTATGGGTAGTGGGACAAATAGTTCACCTTCCACACAAATTTGTTCTGTGAGATCATCCAACGTGATATCTTGGTTAGGTTTAAATTTGTATCTCCACTCTCGGTTCACGACGACTTCTCCAGCAGAACCCCGGAACTCGACGACTTCATCTCCCGACGCCGCCTCGTCCGCCGAATTTAATAAGCGTTCGCATCGACGCTCCGCTAGCAAACTGCGGCGTCCAATTATCGACGAGCCCGAAAATATTTTGGTTATGAGCGACCCCCAACCTGGGGGCCTTGTGTATCGCAATTAATGCGACGGAGCTCGCATAAATGAGGCTGTCAAACTCTCCGGAAGTAACATAATGATCCATTGTTTCGACGACGCCTAAGAATGTCGGTTGGTCCGATGAATTCGCTTTTGAAGGAATTTCGGGGGAGACGCAGATTATCAAGTCGTGTTTGGAAAGTCGCACAATTATAACTTGCCCCCCTCTGGATTTGGTATTGGACTGGTGTCGAAGCAGGAAAAGTCGCTAAACCGGCGCCCTCGCCATTTTGCAACCTTGCTCGACTTTTTGACGGTTTCACGTCTGAATCCATCTCCTGAGGGGTGGCAGCGGAAAAATGAAAATCCCCTGTGTTTTTACTCCAGTTCACGGTCGAGCCTACGCCCTACAGGAGACTCGCCGAAGTCCAATTACGAAATTCCCTAATTGAGCCGTTCCTGTCGTTCCGGGAATCGACAGGGTGTTGCCAAACTCGATTATTTTGAATTTCTGATCTTTCAGAAAATTTGGTTCCTTGGGTAATTTATTTGAAATAGTTTCAGCCTAGCGGCGTTGCCGCTTGTATTGAAAAGCAGCAATAACGTTGTTTTTCAAATGGGTCACCCTGTATATCATTGCATTTTTGCTTCGCTCTTACTATTTTTGTTTAATAATTCCTGTTCCTTTCTCCAGCAATTTCCGCAAAATTTATTGATTTCCTTATTTTTTGTGCTAAACAATTTTCATTTGTCCTTTTTTTACTATTATTATTCTAGTTTTTTCAGGGTACAGATAACTTCATGGAGAATACCAAAAAGAAAATTATACAATGGAAATGGTCAGTGAAGTACGACAAAAAAGTTTTATGCTCAAAGCGAAAGTAACCTTGAAAAAATTATCACCCTGTAGATTACCACAACAATTTTGATCATCATTCCATCTAACCTCAAAAATACCTCATTCTTTAATTTTGATTCAAATATTTCGAAAATTGTCATTGTTAACAAGAAAAAATCTGAAAACTTGAACACCTTGTAGCTTGGTTATAGATCGTTTGCGGATCTATGTTCATATGTAATTTTTGTCTTGGAATTAGTCATTTTATCCAAGGGCGGATCCAGGATTTCTTTCTGGGGGGGGCACAGGATTTTTCCTGGAGGGGCACAAGGGGTGGAAGGCAAAACGTGCATCCCGTGCCCCCCCTTGGATCCGCCAGTGATTTTATCGACTGTCAAAGTTATTTCACCAAAGAAATAGAAATAGAAATATATAGAAGAAAACCGCCGACAAGTTTCATACTCTGCAGAAACTTGACCACCCTGTAGCTTAGTTATGAAGCGGCTGCTGACCATTGTGTATATAAAATTTTCTTCTTGAATTTGATCATTTGATCGACTTTCATAGTCATTTCATCAAAAAGAGATATATAGATGAAAACCGCCGACAAGTTTCATACTCTGCAGAAACTTGACCACCCTGTAGCTTGGTTATGAAGCGGTTGCGGACCATTGTGTATATGACATTTTTTTCTTGAAATTGTTCATTTTATCGACTCTCATAGTTATTTCACCAAAAAGAAAAATATAGATGAAAACCGCCGACAAGTTTCATATTCTGCAGAAACTTGACCACCCTGTAGCTTGGTTATGGAGCGGTTGCGGACCATTGTATATATGAAATTTTTTTCTTGAAATTGATCATTTTATCGACTCTCATAGTTATTTAACCAGAAAGAAAAATATAGATGAAAACCGCCGACAAGTTTCATATTCTGCATAAACTCGACCAACCTGTAGCTTGGTTATGAAGCGGTTGGTACACCATTATGTATATAACATTTTTTTCTTGAAATTGATCATTCTATCGGCTCCCATAGTTATTTCACCAAAAAGGAATGTATAGATCAAAACAGCTATGTCCTAACCAAAGTTTCAATTGTGCTTTTGTTACTATTATCCTTTGAAATCGTCGAGACCTGAAACTTTGGATGTAGTTTGACAATGTATGAGAGATTTCATTCCCCGTTATACAGGCTCGTTCAAAATTTGGATTTTTTTCAACCGGAACACCCTGTATATTATCGAATATCACGAGGGAGAATCAATCAAATTGTGTTTTATGTTATTTCACCCAAATATTCAGGTTTTCGACATAAAAGCACATTAATAATATATAATAATAAAAACGAAAATGGGATTATTCGGCCATAATTAGTATGAGCTAGTAATATTATATAAAATACAATTATGAAAATACGACAACAATTGTGGATTATTAATGGATCGTTGGTGCTTTCATTAACGAAAATTGAAATGAAAGGCATTAACTATCCAAATAAAGTGAATGGAAAAGCCGATGCGGGTCGCCGCGGACAACGCCATCTCCCGGACGTGCGGAAAACCTCCACGCCTTCGACTATTCCGGTCACCATCCCTCAATAACGGTTATAATAATTGATATAGTCACAGGTAAATAGTTAAATCCCAGCGCACCCCGAATCAATACAGAACAAGACTAATGCGATTATTACGCGAAAGTGGGGGGGGGGGGGGAAGGGTGATAGACGAAACTCTAATTCCGCACTAATTATCGAAACTGACGAATTACCTTGATTGCCCGATCGTTATCCCGATGTTACCGTCGCATTACAGTCTCGAATTTTACGCTCAACGTTATCATCGTACGTAACAGGATGTCGATTAATATTCAGTTATCGATGAATAATGATGGGGGATCGGTTTGTTGCCGAATGCGTATCGGGGGACTCTGGGACGGGGTGAGGGGTGGAGAAATTGGGGTTTGAGAGCATTGCATTCGATAGTGCAACAATATTTAACCGTTAATTGAAGTATTTTGGGAAGATATCTAACTCATGTATTCACAGTTTCCTTTCCCCTCGCATCACTTGCCCTACATTTCGCAACAATATTGTGTGGACCTCTTCAATAACTCCCCTGAATGTGAAACAATTAAAGATTTCTGTTTTTGAAATATCAAGCAATTTGGAGACTGGAGAGTTTACAGATGAGTCATAATTAATACCAGATGTTGAATTATTCAACATCTGCGGATATTCGAGTATTTTCTCATATTATGTATGAATTCTGTTTACGGACACTAGGCGCGATATTTTGTTGATTTGATTCTAAAATGATTGGAATATTTTTATGAAAGCTACTTTTCAAATTTAGCAATAAATGTATATCATTCATTCTATTTTTTCAGAAAATAAGGAAAAATGATGTACAGGCTGTTTCACGTAAGTGGGTCAATGGATTTTGTGGCTTTTCCTTTGAGCAAAATTGAAAAATGATCCATCAATATGATAGCAGTCTTAAGGGCTATCCAAATATTTTATAGGAAAAACTATCGAACTAAGGCATGAAATGAAATTGAAGAAAAACCATTTTGACTGGTTTTCTAAATAAGAAGTTCTGAAGACAATTTATGACCAATTTTTTCTTCATTTGAACTTCCGGTTTTCTAGAAAATGGAAGATTTTTTCATGCAAAATATACTTCATAATATTTTCCCATATTTTCCATTACAAATCAACCTGAGGAAGTTCATATTCCATATTCGTAAAATATAACCATGTTGTCTGTGTTTCAACCAATTGGTCATAGGACGTTATCCGATATTTTGTCAACCCCAACGAAAATTCTAACACAAACCTCTCTTTGCAGGATTCGACCTGCAGAAAGACGCTGTGATCAATTTTCCAACGTCCGACATCAAGTTCGACAAGTTGCAGGCTCAATCAGGAAAAAAGGATAAAAAGAAGCAGGAGAGAAAGAGTCAATATTGTGAGTACCTAATAGATAAACGAATCTCAATTCAATACTTTCATGTGGATGTCGTTCGAAAAGTCGAGGTTTCCGATTATTTTAGCGCATCTATAACGATAAAATCTGAAGTTGCTAACAAAAGAAAACAGGTAACATCGAAGACTTGTCTCTCACTGTCTCGTCACAGCCATCCATACCAATAATATATAATTTTCCGTTTCAAAAGTCTGTTTTTTAAAGGAAACTTCATTTCTTCCTGATATAATATTCACAATTATGAGATAACGGATCACTTATCTACAGATTAAAAAACATAAAAACGTGAGTTGATAACAAGTGGATGTTAAAAGTTTATAAAACGAACTGTCTTTAAAACAATGTCTTTCTTACAAAGTAAACTATGGTTCCTATGTGGGGGAACTCACGAACTTGCACTTTAGGCACGAGTCTCATGGGAAACGCGAAATTGCACTTCTTCCCACTGTTTTCGGTGGTTCGACAGTCATTATTGGTATGTCTAGAAATGTGCTGAGCTTTATGAGAAGTTCCTCGTAGTAGGAATGTACAGGCTGTGCGCTGTGCCTCGTGTGAAGCCTTGAAGTGGTGATCACGTAACAATATAACCTCTAAATAAAACTACTAAAATCCTCTATTCGAAGCTAATACGTAATTCGCATCGGATTGTTTCTCGTTTCTTGCAAATTATCTTCACTTCGGATACCGGAGGCGCAAAATTCGATCGGATCCGCGGTTTCCGCCCTTCGACCGGTCCCCGAAACACAATTAGACCGAAACGGGACGGGGCGAGCGGTAATTGCCGCTAATAGTTCTCCTCTAATTGGACTCTTATTCGACGTTTGGGCCGAATAAATTAAGTCGCGTTGCCCGCGGTGCGTCGTCGTTTATCCGATTTAACGACGCCGTTACCGGCTGGGAGGACGACCGAGTAGATCGGAATTGGGGCGATTCCAGTCGTGACCGTAGATCGGGGGAGGAAATGGAGAGAAGTGACGTCAGGATACATGGCTAAGAAGCGACTACTGTCTGTTTCGAGGTGGTAACTAAAACTGAACTTAGGGTCTACCATCTAACCACGCCCTTTGTTTGAACGAGATCTTCCTGCATCGTCCACGGAAAGACTCTCTCGGCTTTGCCGATATTCCCCAAGGCTCCGTGTGGGGTCCCGCCGCGCGTGAAGTTCGCGCAGTTCCAGCCCGAGCCCATTAGCTCTCCTCGGTGCGTTTTCCCGGGGAAAACAGAGGACCATAATTAAGTGCGATGACGAGAGGTAATAAGATTTCCTTTCGGGGCGTATCGCTATCGCGGAGGTCCATTATGCTCGTGTCTGTCTGTCGGTCGCGCTTTCCCCGATGAACCTTTGACTCTCATTATGCGGTTGTGGTGCGGGTGTGTCGCGTCGCTTTGAATATCTATACTCATATTTTTAATACAATTTTCAAAGGTCCGACGTATGTACTTGCGGGACATTTGTGAAAAACTACTATTTTTATAATTTCTGTCTGCATGTTTGTAAATTTGTTCTAATTTCACGTGGTTTTCGCTGTTTTGTTGCTGAGAGTTCAACTTTATCTACGAGAGAATCTAAGACGTGATCTTCACAAAACCAAACAAATTCCGCGGCCAAGTTTATGGTTTTCATTAATTTCATAGCCTATTTTAGCTTCAGGGAAAATTTCATGAAAATCCTTGTGGTGACCATATTATACACATTCACCTCTCTCCTTATAGGCTTCGATTCATTATACAGTCTTGGACATTCTGAATTTTTTTTCACATCGAGCTGTAGAACATTGGAATTTTCATCAGAGGACCCTAAACATGAATTTTTTTTTGGAAAACATCAAAAATCACATTTTTGAGCGCTCGTTCTACTTACACAAGGGGTATATCATTTCGTCACGACGTCTGTATTTTTCGAATTTTGAGCCGAAAATGGTCTGATTCCATGCACAAAGTTCGACTCACTGATGATCCTACGAAAAATTCAACTCTGTCCGTCCGGCCGTCCGTCCGTACATACAATAACTCTCGAACGGAACGACCTAGAAACTCTAGGGTAGGTTTGAATCTCAAATGTCGTGGTTAAGTTCGTTATTGGACAAAATTCTAGCTGGGGTTCTGTGAATATTATCGCTTGAAATTTAGTTTTCTTGATAATTCCAAAACTACGGATTCGATCGTGACGAAATTTTGTATTTGAGTGGAAAATGATATATTCAAGCTACATTTTTTCCAGATCGCATAACCAGAACCATTTTAAATTTCAACGAATTATTGAATAAAAAATCCTTATATAATTCACAAAGAGCTGCTGACATTTTTTTGATAGATGTCAAAAATTTCTTTAATTGGTTTCTCAAACTGGGAAATGCGAATCTACCTACAAGGTGGATGAACGAGTGCTCAAATGCACCTGACTTTAAGGCAGTGCTTTTCAATCTTTAAAAAAAAATTTCACTATTATACGTTCCCTACAAGAGGATCTATGAACATTTGGTATTTCATTGATAGGTTCGGGAAATATCAACCCTAAGTTATATAAAGGCGTGATCTTCACAAAACCGACAAGTTTATGTTTTTCATTGATTTTAGAGCATATTTTAGATTCTGTATGAAGATCCGAGTGGTGATCATATTCTACACCTTCTCATTATATAAAGTCGTGCACATTTTGAATTTTTTGTACATCGAGCTGTAGAACATTGGAATTTTCATCAGAGGATCCTGAACATGGTTGAAATTTTTTTGGAAAACATCAAAAATCACAATTTTTTGAAAAACATTTTTTTTCAAATCCTTTTTCGATTTTTCTCATTTTCATCTCTTTTTGAGCGCTCGTACTACTTACACGAGGGCTCTATCATTTCGTCACGATGTCTGTATTTTTCGAATTTTGAGCCGAAAATGGTCTCAAACGACTATCTTCGACTCACTGATGACGAATCCGTCGAAAAATTCGAGTCGGTCCGTCCGTCCGGCCGTATACACCATAACTCTCGAACGGAATGTCCTAGAAACTTGAAATTTTCAGGGTAGGTTCAAATCTCGAATGCCGAGGATTAGTTTGTTATTGGGCAAAATCCGCTTAAGGGTTCCGTGAATATGGCCGCTCGAAATTTTGTTTTCTTGATTACTTTGAAACTACAGATTCGATCGAGATGAAATTCTGCACTCTGATGGAAAATGAGGTGTTCAAGCTACATGCAAAATTTTGTTCAGCTCGCATCACCAGAACCATAGAAACCATAGAAAATTGTAACTTTTGAACGGAAACGCCTAGGGACTTGAAATTTTCAGGATAGCTGTGGATTGTCGTGATCACTTTCATCTATGAGTAAAATTATACTAGGGGTTCTGTAAATATGGTCGTTTGAAATTCAGTTTTCTTGATAATTTCCAAACTACAGATTCGATCGTGACGAAATTTTGTATACTTATGGAGAATTATATATTCAAGCTACATTTCCCTAGATCGCATGACCAGAAGCATATAAACCAAAGAAAAAAATAACTTTCGAACGGAAACGCCTAGGGACTTGAAATTTTCAGGATAGGTGTAGATCTGAAATGTCGCGTTCACGTTTATCAATGAGCAGAATTATACTAGGGGTTCCGTAAATACGGTCGTTTGAAATTTTGTTTTCTCGATAATTTCGAAACTGCGGATTTGATCGAGATAAAATTTTGTATTTTAAACGAGAATGACATATAAAAGCAACATTTTGTCCAGATCGCATGACCAGAACCATAGAAACCATATAGAGAATTATAACTTGAGAAGGAAAAGGCCTAGGAACTTGAAATTTTCAGGGTAGGTTTGGATCGCGAATTTCATGGTCACGTTCATCAATGAGCAAAATTAGACTAGGGGTTCCGTAAATATGACCGTTCAAAATATTCTGTTCCTGATAATTTCGAAACAACCGATTTGATCGGAATGAAATTTTGCACCTAGCTGAGGAATAATGTATTCAAACTACGTGCGAAATTTTGTCCAGATCGCATGACCAAGACCATAGATACCGTAGAAAATTTTAGCGAATTATCGAAAAAAAATTGGTCACCTAAAGCACCGTCTGGATTATCGCCTCAGTTTGAAAATTTGTTTGACAGCTGTCAAAAATTTCCTCAATTGGTTTCCAAAACTGGAAAATGCGAATCTACCAACAAAGGTGCATGTACGAGTGCTCGAAAGCTCCTGACTTCACGGCAGTGCTTTTCGTAATTTTTTTCAATGAAAAAGACAAGTTATCATTTCATTCAACGCCCTTTCAATGAAGATGATTTTTTTTATCGAATAATGCTTAGTCCTGCAAATTACCTAAAAAAATGCGAATGGGGAATATTCTATACAAAAAATTTATGAAAGGTGTGTTTTTTCGAATAAGACAAACAATTAACTAAAATAAATATTATAAATACACAGTGGCTTGATTTCTTGATATAATGAACTATGAATTCAAATGTTTTCATTCAATCAAAAAAATCTAGTGATTGAAATCGAGATATAAATCATGGAATTAAAAACGAACCAATTGATTCAAATCCTTGCTTATTTTCGACAGAGTTGCGGAGTTTTATTTTCGGCTCAATCTCTCGGTTGTCTGTCGTGCAGTTGGTAGAAATTGCTTGTTATCTCAGTAATATATCCGTGTCTTGTCGCAGTAGAATATTCAGAATCAAATATTGTCCAATTTCATGCATTTATCATTTGCAATCGTAGACCGGTTTCGATCCATGTCAGATCTCATCAGTACGACTATGCAACATGATTTTATGATCTACAGATATTTGAGACAGTTGACTTTGGAACAGACAGGTGGCGTGATTTGGGAAGTTTTCTCAGTACCACGTTACCTTATGTTTTAAGATCTTTTGTTTCATTCATCGAGTTTATCATGTTGCATAGTCGTACTGATGAGATCTGACATGGATCGAAACCGGTCTACGATTGCAAATGATAAATTTCGTTGGTATCTGGGATACATGAATTGTCTTGTTGGCTTGCTTATTAGTTTATCTAGTGAAATTTTTCAATTTTCTTGAATTCGATCAATTCAGATAAACAGCCATTATTATTATTTCGATTCTTTATACAGTCGGGTGAATTTTTTGTGTCAAACAGAGCTGGTAGAAAATTGAAATTCTCATCAGAGGATCCAGATCAGGGTTGCAATTTTTTTTAAATCTCACAAATTACATTCTTTGGAAAAAATCAAATTTTTCAATATATTTTTTCAGTTTTTTTTTATTTTCAACCCTATTTTTCGATGAATAAGACGAGTAGCCATTAACAACACGATTTTGATTTCATCTATCGCAAGATAGTTTCTACCGAATAATGCTAAACGGATCAAACGGATTTTGGTGGAAAATTGAAATTCTCCTCAGAGGATCCAGATCAGGGTTGAAATTTTTTTTTTTTAATATCAAAAATCACATTTTTTCATGTTTTTATATTTTCATCCCTATTTTTCGATGAATAAGAAGAGTTACCATTCAACACACGATTTTGATTTTATCCATCGCAAGATAGTTGTTTCTACCAAATAATGCTGAGTCCTGCAAATTACCTAGAAATGTGCGAAAAGCGTGCATTTAATAGAAAAACTCTACAAAAATGTGTTTTTTTTAAGCAACAATCAACTGAAATAAACATAATTTTCATATAGTGGTTTATTTTTTCAATATAATAATCCATAAATTCAAACTGCAAGTTTTTATTCTCTCTTAATTATGTCAATTTTCATTTCAATAAAAAAAATCGGGTGATTCAAACCGCGAAATAAATCATGTAATTCAAACCCTTCCATTCTTAGAGAAGATTGAAATTCTTGAGGCACGAGATTTGATGCGAATGACAGTAAATAATAAAAAAAAATTCAATTTCCGAATAGATACAGACAAGAAAGGTAATAGAAAGTACTTGATAAATATATCAATCATCATAAAACTTCCCTTACCCTTAGTTCGATCATCGAGATCATTCTTCTTATTGCCCATGTTGTTTCCCATAGGGTTATAAGAATCGTGGAAAACAAATATGATCTCTCCTCTCTCTGCTCTCTCCACCCTCCAAGTCTCGACAGGATTCATCGCTGCCATCAATTATGTCGTCCCCTTTCACCCCACCCTTTGTAGACGCCATATAGAAGACGCAAGAACTTATGTGTTGTCATATTTAACCGACAAGTCCCCCGAAAGGATATTTTTTCGGGAACCGTCGAGGACCACTCTCGATTAGGTCTATTTTTCAGGAGGCCGGCAATATTTCCCGAAACGTTGGGAATAATGGTGTTTCCGGAGGAATTGTAGATAATGATTCGGGGATTTTCCCCTAGATTGCCCCATTCGTTCGATGGAAGTTCGGCCCAAAGTGATTCTGAAAAGACATGACGGACGGATAGGTACAAAACATAAAACGTCGTTCGATGCGAACAAGTTATATGAAGTGAAAGGATGGGAACTGTTGGTAACTTTGAGTCAGTCAACAGAACGAGGTTTTTTTCTTCGATACATACTAAAACTAACCTTATTTTATCGTGGCACACGAGCGAAGATAAGATTGAATACAATTGGAATTATCTCGGGTTCGGACGTGCAGATAAATCAGGGGCGTTGGAAATGAGGAAAGATCGGAGAAAGGCGTCGTCAATCTTGTTTTCGCGTGTCATCGTCACGACGCCTCCGGATTGACTTTCCTCCCTTAGCCTCTCGACATTGCCGGATCATGAGGGTGGAAAACGTAGGAAAGTTTAATTCTCGTGTGGGGATTTTCGAGACCCGCCGAAACTTCCGTGCTTCGCGCCCCCTCTCGGTTATGTTAATTAGCGCGAGAACAAATAACGCAATTCGCCCTAATCAACTGATAAACAAACGTTATGTTAAGCCTTGTTTAATGGGGGTTCGGGAGGTTGGGGGTGCGCCGCCCCCCTCCCGGCTTTCGTCCGGGGCCTTCGCAGGCCCACGCGTTGCGTGAGATGAATGTGGGACGATGTTCCGGAGGATGTTGAGGAGGGAAAATAATGAAAATATCGTTCGCCCTCTTCTGTTTGTCCCCGTGAGGAAAATTCGCGAAATGTCGAGAATTTCATTGCAATGTTCATAAAAAAATTCGAGAATTTTATGGAATATATTCTGAGATAGCAGAGTTTTCAAGAAGTTTTTTATAATAATCTTTCACGATATTTTCATTCGAAATTCGAGATGTCAAATTTCACGAATTCGACGTAGAATTCTGGAAATCTGGGAAAAAAAAATTGTGCGGCTGGCAAATCTTTGAAATCATCACGAAGCCCTATTTTCCTTTGTTGATTACTCTATTTTTCTTTGAAATCCGTTCCACTGGCTAGAATGAATGAGAAATATCAGAAAATGAACTTCATGATAGATCGATGGAATTACGTTCATAACTTTCTTAAGATCATCGAAAACCTGCAAAGATAAAGTTGAAAGACAATTTATTCAAACGTATTTATCCCATTTTAAAGCCTATCGGGACTTTTTCCTCGTTTAATGAACGTATGTTTCCAGGAGTTACAGATAGCTGTCAAATTCTGACTAATTATAATCGTATTTTACTCATTTCTGACCCAGATGGGCTATTTTCTCAAAAGTTTCAACGTATGTTTCAAGTGTTTCGTAGTTATTTTAAAATTTGAATAACCTCCAGAAACCATGAAAATCGGAAGAAAAAAAAACGTATGGGGCTAAAAATCATTACTCAGCTCTATTTCTTACTCCAATTAACTATCTTCGAAAAAATCCATTTCGACTGCATTCTCGTTCGCAATGAAAATGAATGCACTAAGATGTCATTGAAATTGTGTTCATTTTTTTTTAATTAATTTATCCCGAAAATTCCCTGAATATAGTTAAATATTACCAAATTTTCGTTTTTTTTTACATTTTTGATCGTTTTTCATCAAATTTGAACAAAACCAAATAGAAAGATTCGCACACAAATTTTTCAAGAATTTTGTTCGTAAGGAAAAACAATTCAGAACTTTTTCTTTTTCGATTCCAAAATGTTTGCAAAGCTTCAGAATTTTCGTCAAATTTTTTACAAATATCGGTTAAACGAATGAATAATGTATCTATCATTTTTCACCAAAAAAAATCATATATTTTTTATGCCCTTTTTTGGTTGTTTACCTCATCCCAGAAATTATTTTTCATTATAAATTTTTTTTACATTAACTAATCCAGAAAATTGTCTGGATATAGTCAAAAATCACCAAATTGTCTTTTTTTTTTACATTTCTGTTTCTTTTCAAATTTGAACAAATCCAAATGGAAAGATTGGCAAACAATTTTTTTTTAATTTTGTTCGTGAGGGAAAGCCATTCAGAATTTTTTCTTTTTCGATTCCAAAAATGTTGCAAATATTCAGAAATTTCGTCAAATTTTTTTACAAATATCAGTAAACCCAATGAATAAGCTATTTATCATTTTTCACCAATAAAAGAATATATTTTTTATCCTCCTTCTTTGGTTGTTTACCTCAACGGAATTTATTTTTCATGATACATTTGTTTTTATTAACTTATCCCGAAAATTGACTGAATATAGTCAAAAATTACCAAATTGTCGTTTTCTTTTGCATTTTTGATCGATTTCAATCGAATTCGAACAAATCCAAATGGAAAGATTGGCACACAATTTTTAGAAAAATTTTGATCGTAAGGAAAAGCCATTCGGAACTGTTTCTTTTTCGATTCCAAAAATGTTGCAAAAATTCAGAAATTTCGTCAATTTTTTTTTAAAATATCAGTAAACCTAGTGAATAAGCTATTTATCATTTTTTATCAAAAAAAAAGCATATATTTTTTATCCTTCTTTTTTGGTTGTTTACCTCAACCCCCTCGGAAATTGTTTCTGATGATAATTTTTTTTTTAATTATCTTATCCCGGAAATTGATTGAATATAGTCAAAAATTACCAAATTGTCTTTTTCTTTTGCGTTTTTGATCGGTTTTGATCAAATTTGAACAAATCCAAATGAAAAGATTGGCACACAAATTTTTTGAAAATTTTGTTCATTAGGAGAAGCCATTTAGAACTTTTTCTTCTTCAATTCCAAAAATGTTGCAAAAATTCAGAAATTTCTTTAAATTTTTTTAAAATATCAGTTATCCTAATGAATAAGCTATTTATCATTTTTTACCAAGAAAAAGCATATATTTTTTATCCTTCTTTTTTGGTTGTTTACCTCAACCCCCCCAGAAATTATTTTTGATGATAATTTTTTTTTCATTAACTAATCCCGAAAATTGACTGAATTGAATCGAAAATTGCCAAATTGTCGTTTTTTTTACATCTTTGATCGTTTTTCATTAAATTTGAACAAATCCAAATGGTAAGATTGGCACACAAATTTTTTGAAAATTTTGTTCGTAAGGAAACGCCATTCAGAATTTTTTTTTTCGATCCCAAAAATGTTGCAAAAATTCAGAAATTTCGTCAAATTTTTTTACAAATATCAGTAAACTCATTGAATAAGCTATTTATAACTTTTCACCAAAAAATCAAAATAGTCGTTTTTTGAGCGCTCGTACTACTTACACGAGGGCTATATCATTTCGTCACGATGTCTGTATTTTTCGAATTTTGAGCCGAAAATGGTCTCAAACGACAAGGTTCGACTCACTGATGACAAATTCGTCGAAAAATTCGAGTCTGTCCGTCCGGCCGGCCGTCCGGCCGTATACACGATAACTCTCGAACGGAATGACCTAGAAACTTGAAATTTTCACAGTAGGTTCGAATCTCGAATACCGCGGTTAAGTTCGTTATTGGGCAAAATTCGACCAGGGGTTCCGTAAATATGGCCGTTCAAAGTTTTGTTTCCCTGATTACTTGAAAACTACAGATTCGATCGAGATGAAATTTTGCACTCAGATGGAAAATGAGGTGAATCAGCTACATGCGAAATTTTGTCCAGATCGCATGACCAGAACCATAGAAACCATAGAAAATTGTAACTTTTGAACGGAAATGCCTAGGGACTTGAAATTTTCAGGATAGGTGTGGATCTCGAATGTCGTGACCACGTTCATCTATGAGCAACATTATACAAGGGGTTCCGTAAATACGGTCGTTTGAAATTTTGTTTTCTCGATAAATTCGAAACTTCGGATTCGATCGAGATGAAATTTTGTGTTTTAATCGAGAATGATATATTGAAGCAATATTTTGTCCAGATGACGCATGACCAGAACCATAGAAACCATAGAAAATTCTAACTTTTGAACGGAAAGGCCTAGGAACTTGAAATTTTCAGGGTGGGTTTGGATCGCGAATATCGCGGTCACGTTCATCAATAAGCAAAATGAGACTAGGGGTTCCGTAAATATGGCCGTTCAAAATATTTTTTTCCAGATAGTTTCGAAACTACTGATCGGATTGGAATGAAATTATGCACCTAGCTGAGGAATAATGTATTCAAAGTACGTACAAAATTTTGTCCGGACCGCATCACCAAGACCATAGATACCGTAGAAAATTCTAGCGAATTATCGAAACAAAATTGATCAGCTGAAGCAGCGACATGAAGTCTGGAGTTTCGCCTAAGTTTCAGAATTTTTTTGACAGCTGTCAAAAATTCCTTCAATTGGTTTCTAAAACTGGAAAATGCGAATCTACCTACAAGGTGCATGTACGAGCGCTCAAAAGCTCCTGCCTTCACGGCAGTGCTTTTCGTAATTTTTTTACATTTTTTATCGTTTTTTATTAAATTTGAACAAATCCAAATGGGAAGATTGGCACACAAATTTTGTAAGAATTTTGTTCGTAAGGAAAAGCCATTCAGAAATTTCGTCAAATTTTTCCACAAATATCAGTTAGCTATTTATCATTTTTCACAAAGAAAAGCAAATATATTTTATCCCTTTTTTTGATTTTTCATGATGAAAATAATTTTTTTATTGAGAAATAACCCTTATACAGAAATTAGTGGAATCTATAAATTCTATTTGAAAATTATATTCAGAACTTTTATTCTATGATAACCTCTATTTCTCACTCCAACTAACCCTTTTCGACTCAATCAATTTCGACTGCATTCTCGTTCGGAATGATAATTAATGCACTAAGATGTCATTGGAATTATGTGTTGAAGAAACGTATGAGGATTCGTTTTTCTTTCACCCCTTGGATACGGATCATTTTTTCCAAAATCCACTGCACATTTGGAATCCCAGAATTATTGAAATACAATATCGAATTACTCAACCAGATTGTAATTTTTCGAACCAATTCAAAAAAATGAAAAATTGAAATTTCTTCGCTCGTGGTAGGGCTAAAAGGATGAATTTGTACATAACTCATTTTAGCCATGCTGTTTGTATAGAAACAAAATTTCAGCAAGATGACACGAAAAGTTTCTGAGATACCAGAATTTTCGAAATTTTCTTTTTCCGCACGAAATTCCTCATGAACCTTCGCATAGGATCAGTAATTTTCGAATCATAAAAAAAATTCCGAAGGCTATATCTACGGAAACCTTTGGCTTATTTAACGATCTCGACCGGCGCATTCAGATCTCGAACGTACCCTGTAAATTTCAAAACTCTAGGCCCTTCCTATCGAAAGTTATCGCAAAAATGTTGAAATTTTGGTTATTGGTTGAAATTAACTGTTTGTTTGTACGCGTTTATTTCGAAAAATAACCAACGGAATTTAACCTGGTTTTCATCGAAGGCTTGATTATTTGTCTGAGAAGGTTCTCGTGTATGTTTTTCACATATGTTGATTATAGTGACAAAGATATCACAATTTTCGTCGAAGAAATAATGATTCAGTTGGGTTGTTTTTGAACGTCGCAGTCTCAGACTTTCCCATCTTTTTCCCATTTCCCTATGGGTGTTACTTGCAGACATATATCTGTTTCTGTTGGCCTCTGGAGGAAAATTCTGTAAGTTGATAACTGCGAGGAGGAGTTTCCATCTCCTCCAACATAAACAAAAACGATCGTAGCACAATTCACGAAGTCCGTTTCATCCGAGAACCTAAGGGATGGTTGCGTAACAATACAGAGAATGGTCGGCATTATTGCCGCTCTCAAATTGACGGACATCCACAGAGACTTTTCCCGACAAACAACCCTCCCGATACTAATTAACGCTGCGTTGCCACGAGACCCCCACTAAGAGCATAATCCATTCTCGTCCTGTACGAACAAACGTCCAGTGACGTCCGGGATAAAGGACGACCGGAAAATCTCCAGGCATATTCCCATTTGTCGGTGCACCCCCAATTCCCCACGCCTCCCTCATTACGATTTCACGAGGCGTAAAGCCCCCCGTCCACGTCGCTGGGTCCGTCCGACAAAGAAGTCCTGCATAATGGATGGCGGGTATTCGAGATCAAAACCGGACGTTATTGTCGCTCCTCTCATAATTATTAATCTTGGAGAGGGGTCAAACGAGGCATATTTAGCGGGATTATGTAAAATGGGATTGTTTTTTTTCAGAAAATCTCGCAGAATCAGGTCCAGCAGGCCGACACGGCGTGTCACCGTCTCGTTGATGACATCTACTGCACTGGAGGCATCTTTACGCTGGGTGGTTGCGGAAATAAGAGCCCCCCCTTCGATACTGCCCGGCAGCAAAGCGCCCCCACGATGAAGGGGGACCTCCTGGGCGATTGCCCGGCGAAGAACCAGAACGACATTTATTTCCTGGAGACCAACATCAAATCAGAGGTGTGTCATCAAATCTCTTTTAATTATAATAATTTATTTAAACAACCTGAATTAAGTCTGATAATTTCGATATAAATTTGTTTCAGAGTACGAATCTAGCAAACCTTTTCGCTCCAACAAATGATACGAGAACGACTGAAATGTTCAAATATAAGCCAAGACCAAAGTTAAAACAGAAACTATATCCAACCCTAGAGGTAAGTTTGGATATTTCTTTCAGATTGTGTATTAACTTTCCTATTTTTTTATTTTCGATTTGAGGATAGTCCGATGTGTTTACCATAACTCATTATAATTTGCTCTGTTCTTCGTTTTCTTTTTTTGAAATGATATACTTCCCCTCCGTTTCATTGTAAGTTGCTTTATATTTTTTATTATATCAGTACTTTTATGAAATAAGGTTTGTCTAATGAGTAGATGGATGAAAAAAAAATTGTTCCAAAATTCAAAAATTACCAAATTGTCGTTTTTTTGCAGATCGATTTTTATCAAAATCGAAGGATTTGCACACAATTTTTTGGAATTTTGTTCGTATGGAGAAGCCATTCAGAACTTTTTCTTTTTCGACTCCAAAAATGTTGCAAAACTTCAGAAATTTGGCAATTTTTGTTTACAATTTTCAGTAAACCCAATGAATGAGCCATATATAATTTTTAACCAAAAAAAGCATATATTTTTATCCTCTTTTTTGGTTGTTTATCTCAACCTAGAAACTATATTTCATGATAATTTTTTTTTTTTTAATCAACTTATCCCGAAAATTGACTGAATATAGTCAAAAAGTACCAAATTGTCATTTTTTTCCTTTTATGGTCGTTTTTTATCAAATTTGAACAAATCCAAATAGAAAGATTTGCACACAGTTTTGTTAAAAATATTTCCTTTTTCTATTCCAAAGATGTTGTAAAAATTCATAAATTTAGTCAATTTGTTTACAATTTTCAGTTCTTAACCCAATGAAAAGCTATTCATCATTTTTCACCAGAAAAAAGCATCCATTTTTTATCATCTTTTTATGGTTGTTCATCTCAACCTAGAAATTATTTTTCATGATACTTTTTTTTTTAATTCACTTTTCCCGAAAATTGAATATAGTCAAAATAATCCAAATTGTCATTTTTTCTTGCATTTTTGATCGATTTTTATCAAATTTGAACAAATCCAAATAGAAAGATTTGCACACAAATTTTTTTCAAATTTTGTTTGTAAGGAAAAGCTGTTCAGAACTTTTCCTTTTTCGATTCCAAAAATGTTGCAAAAATTCAGAGATTTCGTCAAATTTTTTTACAATTTTCAGTTAACCCAATGAATAAGCAATTTATCATTTTTCACCAAAAAAAGCATATATTCTTTATCCTTCTTTTTTTAGTTGTTTACCTCAACCCGGAAATTATTTTTCAAAATAAAAAGGTTTTTTCATTGAGAAATAACCCCTCTATACAGAAATTATTGAAAACTATGAATTCCATTCAGAACTTAGAATAGAGCAGAAGATTTCTTCCAACTTGTCCCTTTTTCTTGCATTTTTTATCGATTTTTATCACATTTGAACAAATCCAAATAGAAAGATTTGAACACAATTTTTTTTTTTATTTTCTTCGTGAAGTAAAGCCGTTCAGGACTTTTTCTTTTTCGATTCCAAAAATGTTGCAAGAATTCAGAAATTTGGCAATTTTTGTTTACAATTTTCAGTAAACTCAATGAATAAACTATTTATCATTTTTCAAAAAAAGCTTATATTTATTATACTCTTTTTTTGGTTGTTTACCCCACCTCAGAAATCATTTTTCATGATAAAATTCTTTTTTTCAATTAACTTATTCTGAAAACTGACTGAACATGGTGGAAAATTACCAAATTGTCGTTTTGGTTTGCATTTTTGATCGATTTTCATCAAATTTGAACAAATCGAAACAGGAAGATTTGCACACAAAATTTGAAAATTTTGTTCGTAAGGAAATGCCATTCAGAACTTCTTCTTTTTCGATTCCAAAAATGTCGCAAAAATTCAGAAATATCGTCAATTTTTTTTACAAATATCAGTAAACCCAATGAATAAGCTCTTTATCATTTTTCAAAAAAAGCATATATTTATTATCCTCTTTTTTTGGTTGTTTACCTCATTCCAGAAATGGTGGAAAATTAGCATATTGTCGTTTTTATTTGCATTTTTGATCGATTTTCATCAAATTTGAACAATTCGAAGAAGGAAGATTTGCACACAAATTATTTAAAAATTTTGTTCGTAAGGAAAAGCCATTAAAAACTTTTTTTTTCGATTTCAATAATTAAGAAATTTCGTCAATTTTTTTACAATTATCAGTTAACCCAATGAATAAGCTATTTATCATTTTCCTCCAAAAAAAGCATATATTTTTTATCCTTCTTTTTTTGGTTGTTTACCTCAACCCGGAAATTATTTTCAAAATAAAAAGGTTTTTTCAGTGAGAAATAACCCTTCTATACAGAAATGATTGAAAACTATGAGTTCCATTTAGAACTTAGAATGGAGCAGAAGATTTCCTCCAAATTGTCCTTATTTCTTGCATTTTTGATCGATTTTTATCAAAATTGAACAAATCCAAATAGAAAGATTTGAACACATTTTTTTTTTCTTCATAAGGAAAAGCCGTTCAGGGCTTTTTCTTTTTCGATTCCAAAAATGTTGCAAGAATTCAGGAATTTGGCAATTTTTGTTAACAATTTTCAGTAAACCCAATGAATAATAAGCTATTTATCATTTTTCACCGAAAAAAAGCATATATTTATTATCCTCTTTTTTTGGTTGTTTACCCCACCCCAGAAATTATTTTTCATGATAAAATTCTGTTTTTCAATTAACTTATTCTGAAAACTGAATGAATATGGTGAAAAATTACCAAATTGTCGTTTTGATTTGCATTTTTGATCGATTTTCATCAAATTTGAACAAATCGAAATAGGAAGATTTGCACACAAATAATTTGAAAATTTGGTTCGTAAGGAAATGCCATTCAGAACTTCTTCTTTTTTGATTCCAAAAATGTCGCAAAAATTCAGAAATTTCGTCAAATTTTTATACAATTATCAGTAAACCCAATGAATAAGTTATTATTCATCATTTTTCAAAAAAAGCATATATTTATTATCCTCTTTTTTTGATTGTTTACCTCATTCCAGAAATGGTGCAAAATTAGCAAATTGTCGTTTTTATTTGCATTTTTGATCGATTTTCATCAAATTTGAACAATTCGATGAAGGAAGATTTGCACACAAATTATATAAAAATTTTGTTCGTAAGGAAAAGCCTCTTTTTTTGGTTGTTTACCCCACTCCAAAAATTATTTCTTTTTTTCAATTAACTTATTCTGAAAACCGAATGAACATGGTGAAAATTTACCAAATTGTCGTTTTGATTTGCATTTTTGATCGAAAAAATTGTCGTTATTATTTGCATTTTTGATCGATTTTCATCAAATTTGAACAATTCGAAATAGGAAGATTTGCACACAAATTATTTAAAAATTTTGTTCGTAAGGAAAAGCCATTCAAAACTTTTTTTTTTCGATTTCAATAATTAAGAAATTTCATCAATTTTTTTTTACAATAATCAGTTAACCCAATGAATAAGCTATTTATCATTCTCCACCAAAAAAAGCATATATTCTTTATCCTTCTTTTTTCGGTTGTTTACCTCAACCCGGAAATTATTTTTCAAAATAAAAAGCCTTTTTCAAAGAAATGATGACTATGAGTTCCATTTGGAACTTAGACTAGAGCAGAAGATTTCCTTCTGAATTATTCATCCTCACGTTGAAGGCCAGTATCAAACTGAAATTGAGGTTATAAGCGTAATATTTCCAACATTCCTATCACACAGTAGGTCCAATTTATCATGTCTGTCATATTTGGCGAAAAGATTTCAAGTTGAAACTTGAGGCTTCGCTAATCCAAAGCTTAAGCAAATAATAATGAACGTTTTTGCTTCTTCTTCCCAGTTTTTCGTACAGAACAAATCGACGAACGACAGTCAGACGAACGTTCCCGCATGCAGGGGCGATTCCAACGGCGAGAAGAACCCGAAGGTAGACGAGGAGGCTGGCCCGAGCGCGTCCAGCCCCTCGGAGAGCCGGAGGAACAGCCTGGACCTCTACCGGGAAGCCGCCTCCATCCTCGGATTGACCTGTCAACAGACTGACGACTGCGAGTGCCTGGAGTGTCAGGTTGGTCCAAGAAATTTTTTTTTTATTTTATTGTAACCTTTACATTCTTTGTTTCAGTGTCACTATTTCGATTTTGACGAAAATGCCGACTTTTCCGCAACAGGCGGGGAATACCTGATAACCTCGGGGGTGTCGGGGACGTCGTCCACCTGCAGCATCCAATAACCAACATCAATTGGAAATTCGCGAATTCGACGACGAACTTTTACCGATGTCGACCGGAGTGATTATTCCCCCTTTCCGCCGCTGTCTGATTCATGTGATATGTCGTTTTTTCGGGGCCTACTTGTACCTTTTTCGAGCGAAAAATAAATGATCGAACGCTGGTCGAAGCGAAGTGATTGATTTCCTAGTTAATCTGAGTTTTTGAGCGAGAATTTTCTAGTAGCTCCTGCATCAGACACCTCCAGATCGCAAGTGGTACAATACGATGCGTGTCGCCGCGAGCAACGCCCTCTCCCGGACGTAGGGAGAGCCACCACAGTAATCGAATCAATTTTTTCTCCTATAACTCGCCTTTTCATTAATGGAAAGAATAGTTTTCTTCAAACTAGACCCACGCTCAAAAACAACACGCTACTGACAAAAGACATGTTAGTGCTTCGACAAGATTGGACCTAAAATTAACAGTTTCGTTCCTTCAAGTCAAGGAAGCTCAAAGTTTAAAGAATTTCGTTGTTATACATTCGAAGTTACACCTGAAGAACAAATTAAACTCGATCCCTTTCCGAAGTTATATTACAGAGTGTCCCATAATCATTTGAAAATTTTTACAACTTAATGATAGATAATTGGACACTCTGTACAGGTTCGTATCAACTGACTTCCCAATCTATGGAACTTTTAATAAAGCACGAAAAACTCGGTGGTATTCGAAGATTTTATAGCACATACTATCTTGGGTACTCTAATCTATCCGTTAAGATGTACGTTTATTGCAAATATGAAATATTTATGTTGGATTTCGAAGGATTCTTATACCAGTTGATATTCTGATTTTATGAATGTAATATATGAACTGAATAAATCATTCTGAATGTTGAGACAATTATTACCCTTACCTTTTCCTTTTTTGCTGTATCATCAGAGAATAAAACAAATTTTCAGTCCATCTATACATTTATTTTCTAAAATATTTATAAAATAACTTGTAAATTAGGTAACGAATTGAAGGCATTGTGAAATTCACTTCAATAATAAAAATTCGAAGTATACAGTTTCATTGTTCAACTTATAAACATTCAGAAAGATTAATACAATAGATATATAAGGAATAGAGTTCGAGGCAACTGCAATACAGCTCGATGAATTTAACATCATTAGGATATATTCTACAATTTATTTCATTTTAGGAATAAAGTCAAATTGGCTCGTTCCACCCTCTTTGTTTCGAGCTCAACAAAAAAAAAGCATCCAACCACTTCCTACTTCTACCCAAAAATAATCAAGTATCTTTCAGTCCATATAACTTATTTTTGCGCACTTTTTTCAATATTTTCAATATTTCAAAATCAATTGGTACAACAAATAACTAAGTGAATGGAAGATTCACGATGACAATTATTATCAGATATGGTGAATTAATATAATAACTTTGCTCCATAAAAAAATTAATTTAGAAAAATATGAATGAAAAAAATATTTTCGAAATTCATAATGATGTTTCACTAGTTAGGAAGCATGAAAATTATCAATATTATTCATTCAATAGGCAGTTGGGAATTATATTCAATTTTGAAGAAATTCCAAAGGATTTTCATCGAAAATTAAGTTTGGAAATTTTCAAATTCGAATACTTTGAAAGATTTTCACACTATTTTTTTTTTTATTATGTTCATAAGGAAAAGCCATTCAGAACTTTTCCTTCTTCGGTTCCAGAAATGTTGCAAAAATTCAGAAATTTCGTCAAATTTTTCAACAATTTTCAGTAAACCCAATGAATTAGCTATTTATCATTTTTCACCAAAAAGAAGCATATATTTTTCGCCCTTTTTTTTTATTGTTTACCTCAACCCGGAAATTATTTTTCCTATTTTTTTTTTTTAATCAACTACTTCTGAAAATTTACTGAATATAGTCAAAAATTACCAAATTGACGTTTTTTTTTTTGCATTTTTGATCGATTTTCATCAAATTTGAACAAATCCAAATAAAAAGATTTGCACAATTATTGTTTAAGAATTTTGTTCCTAAGGAAAAGGCATTCAGAACTTTTTTTTTTCGATTCCAAAAATGTTGCAAAAATTCAGTTCGTCAAATTTTTTTACAATCATCAGTAAACGCAATGAATAAGCTATTTATTATTTTTTACCAAAAAGAACCATATGTTTTTTATCTTCTTTTTTTGGTTGTTTACCTCGACCCGGAAATTATTTTTCATGATATTCCTCTTTTTTTAATTAACTTATCCTGAAATTTGACTGAATATAGTCAAAAATCACCAAAGTGTCGTTTTTCTGCATTTTTGATCGATTTTTATGAAATCTGGACAAAACCAAATCGAAGGATTTGCACACAAATTTTTAAAAATTTTGTTCGTAAGGAAAAGCTGTTCAGAATTTTTCTTTTTCGATTCCAAAAATATTGCAAATATTCAGAAATTCAATCAAATTTTTTTTCAATTTTCAGTAAACCCAATGAATGGTGAGAATTCATAGTTTTTCACCAAAAAAAAAGCATATATTTTTTATCTTTTTTTTTTGATTGTTTACCTCAACACGAAAATTATTTTCCATGATTTCTTTATTTTAATTACCTAATCCCGAAAATTGACTGAACATTGTCAAAAATTACCAAATTGTCGTTTTTTTTGCATTTTTGATCGATTTTCATCAAATTCGAACAAATCCGAATAGAAAGATTTGCACACAATTTTTTCAAAAACAAAAGCCAGTCGGAACTTTCTTCTTCGATTCCAAAAATTCAGAAATTTCGCAAATATTTCTACAATTTGAATACAATATATCCATAATGACAATTATCATAAGTGGTGAATCAATATAAAACTTTGCTGCATAAACATTCTAAAAAAATTACTTCAGAAAAATGTGAAAGCAAAAAACATTTTTAAAATCCTAATGAGGTTTCTCCTGTTAGGAAGCATAAAAATAATAAATATTATTCGTTCAATTGGTAGTTGGGACTCAAAAAATCCTATTCAATTTTGAAGAAATTCCTCAAAGGATTTCATCGAAAATTAAGTTTGCAAATTCTCAAATTCGAATACTTTTAGGAGCAAGATTCGATTCCACAGTTGCTTCGACCTCCCTCAAAACAATACAAACATAACACTTCAAAAAACACCAACTACTCAAAATCTTTTGTGCTCTCACAAACAATGTGCATATCTACCGAAAAATTCGAATAAACTGCCGCAAAAAAATCAACGTCAACAAATCACGATCTAAATCATAAACACAACAGAAGGTGCCTACAACCTATTGTTTTCATCATTTCGGGATGCTTTAAAATACAATTTATTCTTTTCAGACACATAGACAGTGATAAGTACATTAGATTCAATATTTTTAAAGCTATATAGTAGACAGTTCTGCTGTTGTAAACAGTCAATATTATACCCAGATCAAAATTCGAAATCAACCGAAAAAAAAATATTTTGCCTGAAGACACCAAAAAATGACCTAGTCTGGCATCCATTTTTGGTTGATCAACATACACAGTTTCTGGGAAATCAAAGAAAATCGGCAAAAAAATATTTGAATATGGAGTTATTCTCTCAACAATACACAATACCTTTGAATTGTTCCATCATATAAATTTGACCACAAAATATTTTTTTGCCAAGCTTCTAATTGCCAGAGAGAATTAAACTTTTCAATAACTCGAGGAAAACATGGAACTACATCCATACTCCGAAAGATCCCATCCATATTTTAGTTTTATTCACCCGGGTACTTTGAAGAAAAATAATACAACATACTCTTCCAAAAATAATCTGTTTTCTGCTTTGACTCCTGAAACGTTAGCTCCAATCACCATAGGACCCCTTTTAACACCTTAAAGAATGCTGCAGACGCTTCCCTGCATGGCCTCGTTGATGAACATGGGAGTTCCTGCGCTGAGTCCCCCATCGGACTTTTCCTGCTCTGTTCTCTCGAAATAGTCGGAGCAATCGAAGTAATGGCTCTGGCATTCATAGCACCTGTAAAATCAGAGAAAAAGATTATAAAAATATCTTCAACATTTTTTCATAAGAAATCGATTGCTACCAGTCTCAATCTTAGGAAACTGTAACGGTTTAACAGCCCCTCTTCTTGAGACGCCACTGATTTTGAATCGAAAGTCTAGTAGCGTACTGTCAGAATCTCTTTCTTTGCGCTGGCAATTTTTGAGATTTCAGATTGATTGAATGACATCGATTGCATTGAAGTGAATAGTGGAATTATTGCTTCCAATCATTGAATGTTTAATTGTTAAATATACATCCAAATTTGTCTCGGCGTGAAATTCTTTCACGGTAAGTCCTTCCTATTATCCACTAAGATATTTTCTGAAATGAATTCTCAGAGAGAGTGGAAATTCTTGTGCACGTTTTTCAGGTTGATTATCTCGTATTTTTCATTTTCTTTGGCAGACAATTGTATTTTATTATTTCAAAGCTTCCTTCAGGTTGAAATTTATCTTTTCTTGTAAATTTTGGTTCCTTCAATGACATATTTAGACCTGAAGGAATGCTTGGAAAACTGTAACTTTTTCTAATGAATTTTAAACAATTCGAAGATTTTGTTCCCTGAGATTGGGATATTTAGCACTGTTTCCTCAAGACTTCCAATCATTGAATATTTCCGAGAGGGAGAGCAAATCACTGGTTCTGGTTATTTTACACCTTTGGAGCTGGACATATTTTGAGTTTTGAAAGACATTTTTTTTTTTTAAGGAAATACCCACGAAGATCTGGGAGAAATAATAAAGTTGAGTAATACTAATATTGTATAGATTCATCTGTTCAGAGGTCGATCTCAACTTGTTGTAAACAATTGTACATTTGAATTTTTATTATAACTGTAAAACCTGAAGGGAGTTATGAATTATGTCAGGAACCCTGAGATTAATATTTCATTGCTCATTGAAGTTTGATAACTTTCGGTAAAACGAAGGGGGTCAACACTAAAAAGTAACAAATATTGTAACAAAACATTAAAACTCTACTCACCTACAGTCGTCAGACATTTTGCAAGTTAGGCCGAACTGTTTTGCCACAGCTTTATAAAACTCTTTGCTTGAGGTATGTACTATCACTGGTCCGTTTGTTGGAGTGGAAGCTGTATTCTCCTCTTCTTCAAGACAAGAGTAGTCACCACACTGGAACTTCATCGAAAAATTAACATACAATTTTTATCAAATAAGAGATTTGGAACATTGCAAGTATGCAGAATGGGACATACCTGTTCCTCTAAGACATAATCGTAGGGAGGTGGAGGACTACAAGGCACATCGTCGTCGTTTCCGGCAATCTCAGCGGCCTCCAGGATGTCTTCCGGCAGGTCATCTCCGGGAATGCTGGATTCGTTATCGGATTCTATCGACAGAGTGTCGGTGCTGCGAATTGACAGGTTCGACATTGCGGTTTTTGAATCTAAGGGCGCCAGCTTAAGGTCTTTCTTCACGATGCTCGCTAATCTTCCGGCTGATATCGGTGGTATTTGGATATGGGTTTCAGTCTTTTCTGGAATAAATATTATTTCATCTATATTGAATCGATTGACATCATTCTTATTCACGAACGCACCGTCGTATCACGTTGAATAATGAATTTTCGTTATCATAAAAAGTTGCACTTCAGCGCATCCACCATATTCGATATAAAAGACATGAGTAATCCTCAACAAATTGGAAAGAAGACTCAAGAATATGTAATTTTTCGAACTCATTAACTCCTCATTTCATTTATATTGAATCGATTCATAAAATCCCATTCGCGTATCACGTTGAGATGAATTTCCCTTTTCACCAAAAGTTTAACTTTGCGCATCCACCATTTTCGATATAAAAAACATTACTATTCCTGAAAAAATCAAGAGGAAGAGTCAACAAAATGAAATTTTTCAACCGACATCTTTTTTTGAGAAAAAATTCAAACATTTCTGTCTGTATTTGTTTTCACTCTTGAACAAAATATTTATCGAATTTCTATCACAAAGTGACAGATGAGATGACACATTGGGACAAAAATATTAAAATATCTTCGATTATTTTTCATCCCCACATTTCAATTTTCAATGTTCATCATTCTCATCATGAATAATTTTATAATTACCTAGAATATAATTCGAAAATATATTTGTTAAATCAGAATAGTTATAATTTTTCTCTGAGTTACAATTTATCTTCAAATTCACTAATAACAACTATTTTTCCAGTCAATTCATTTTCCTTAAAATTTCTCTCATGTTGACCTTTTGCTTCGTAGAAGACATTCGGGACAACGACGAAAATAAATAACTCTCAATCTCCGTTTACATCAGAAAGTACGTTTCATGCGTATAGTATGTGGAAAACTCACCCTTAATCTATGAAGTGAAGCAAATCCAAAAGGAATAATGTGATTCTAGCAAAAATTGATGTTTACCTGCCGATTGAACAGGATATAAACTGGAAATACTTGGATAAACGGGGTTATATTGTATACTATCGATTATTTAGAAACCCTCGACTCCTAATTCTGAATTCACCACCAGTATAGGGAAAAATCACGTACCGCTAGATGGCGCTGAAAATCACAAGATGTCGGGTCGAAAGGGGATCAAAATTATTCTGTCATTTCTGTCTTTAATAACAAGTAAATCAAATATTTTTTATAACAGTGCCTGTGAAAGTCGAGACAACCACTTCGGAAATTTTTGATTATGTGGGTGAACGTGAAAATGATGGCAAAATACCACTATATATATACAGGAAATTATTGAACTTAGGATAAAAAAAATCACCTTTCAGGAAGTGCTTGCTGCCAACTAACATAGTCTTCGAGATACGTTTCCAAATTTTCGAGATTATCTGCCATTTTTTAACTTCCTCGGAATTCAACGGGAATTAATGCAAAGAAATTTCAGAAAAACTATGTGATGAGCACTGAGGAACAGAGCACATTTTTCGTGATCTTATTCCCACATTACCTCTTACAATCCGCTGCATTTTCAGTATATTTCGTATATAGTTCATTTGAAACAATTGTCCATAAATTATCATCTAAATATATCACTTTCGATACATAAATGACTTAAAATCAATAAAATCATACGAATACTTCACACTTTTCCCATATAAACACACGTCAGTTTGTTGTTCACCTCTCGGGTATTTCAAACGATCAAAAGTAGATGTCGCCCACTCCGTGATTCTTCCCTATAGGTGGCGCTGGTAATCTAGAATTGCTCCAAATGTGTTTTTAGGCAATTTTTCGTGTAATTCCTTCACTAAAGTTCAGATGTAAAAGTTTTCATGATAATCTAGAATGACTTCCGAAGAAATCACAACAAATTTATAAATTTTCAGTATCATTATTGAAACCAGTAGTTACTTTCAGCTCCTCTTTCATAGATGGCGCACCCTGTCATTCGTTTGAACCTCGGATCAATAAATGTTTTCCATTGAGGTTTGAATGAATGAATACCCGAAACAATCAATGATTTCCTTAGACCAATTCATTAATGAATGAAAACTTCAACGTTCGAAACACGTCATCAACTTTGCCAGGAAATACCTTCATGCTGGAAACTGAAGAAGATGGTGAACGTAGCATTTTATATAGACAATATTATCTCTACTTTTACACAATGGGATATTTCTCAGGTCTCTTGACTACCAAAATGATATATTCTAGGAACCAGCCAAGTTATTTCAAAAATTTCATAATGAATGGTATTGAGAGGTCTCCTTCGCGATTCCAAAAGTCTAAGCGCCCCCTGCCGGCAAAATCCCGAACCTAGAAAACCAGTATTGTTTTCATATTTCACATGCTTTTGAGTCAGATATTTTTATTTTATATCCGGAAACCAGGTATTCGTGGGATATATTTAGAAAATTTTATCGTTTTCTGAGCAGAGTGGGTGGTATCGAAAAAAAATAGCCGGTAAGGTATTTATATCAGTGTTATTCAGTTGAAATACTTTCACAAAGTTATTCAATTTTAGGTTAAAAGTTTGAGTCCAATTTTCTGGGGCAGGTTTGAGTGGTGATTTAGAAAGGTAATTCAATAACTATCAACAAGAGTGTTATGAAATTCATCTTCGTATTTCAAATGACTGTAACTTAATTTTTCTGTACAAAGAAATTAGAATCATCTTTGGGGTGAAGTCTGAATGAAACGATTTTATGTTTGAATAATATATGTACATGATCTTTAGGACATTGAATTATACAACAATTTGTGAAAAAAGTTCTAATACTAGAAAAAAACAGTTTACAATTGTAATTGTTGTTTATTCAATTGCTCCTCGAAGAAAAATCTAAACAAGGCTATTAAACATTCCATAAATTTAATAAGGAAGATACCTCAGCAGTTTGTGTCACCAATGCCTTTGGCATAGTGGAAAAAATGAACTGAAGAAAAGCACAAATGATTGACTATTGAGTATAGCTTCCAAATAATTGAACACTATCTACAAACTCAAATAGAGCTCCATTTTTCCTGTTGAATTGTTACCAATTTCGATATAATCGAAAGCGAAAAAACCAATTTGTTCATCTTAAATCAATAAACTTGATCAATAATCCAATCATACACTAAAAAGTTTCCACAAAATCGAAGGAAAAACCTGAAAAACACCTGAAATAATCCGTTTCACCACAATTAATTCCGCGGAAGTACTCGTTTTCCTCCATGTTTGTTTACATTCCGTAGCGCCCTCATCGGCAGTTGGAATCGCGGAAAGCAATTATACATACAATTATTTTCTTCAATTGAGAAAGATGTCTCATTCGATCATGGCTTGAAAAAAGCAAGATTTCTAGAGTTGTTGGAGTGGCCTAATTTTTACGACCTCTATGACATCATCATTTATTAAATGGTTCTCACAAAAAAACGCTACTTTGACTTCCCTGACGTCCAACGTCAAAATATCTATGTTCCTTCTGACAGGACACGTAAACAGAAGAATCGATACTGGAAAGTTCTGGTCTTGGTACATTTTAGTTTTATCAATATGAATTTGTAAATAGTGATTTATTAGTGAGTTAGCACAATGGCCAGTCCTAGAACTCGTCGGATCCTACAGGAACTAAAGCCCCGAGACGAAAACGACAAATGTTTCGAGTGCGGCACTCATAACCCCCAGTGGGTCTCGGTAACATATGGTATATGGATATGTTTGGAATGCTCAGGGAAACACCGAAGCTTAGGAGTTCACTTATCTTTCGTCCGGTCCGTCACCATGGACAAATGGAAAGATATAGAGTTGGAAAAGATGAAAGTTGGAGGTAACCGAAACGCTCGAGTCTTCCTCGAAGCTCAACCCGATTATGATGATACCATGCCGATTGTGCAGAAATATAATACTAAAGCTGCTGCGTTTTACCGTGATAAAATATCGGCTCTTGCTCAAGGTAAAAGTTGGGATATCAAGAAGTCCCCTGCTCAGAATTACTCTCCCGGTCTTGCGACGTCTACGTCCAGTCCGAATTTACGTAAGAGTGAAGTGAATGCGTCGAATGCTTACCAGAATTCTTATGAGACTTATCAAGGAGGATACCAAAATTCATTTAATTCAGGTGAGATTAAAGATCAGAAGGAAGCTTTTTTTTCGAGGAAACAAGTGGAGAACGCGAGTAGACGATGTGATGTACCGCCTTCTCAAGGTGGGAAATATAGCGGATTTGGTTATACGATGGAGGCTCCGCCAAGAAGTCAATCCCAGGAATTTGTGGATACAGCGATTTCTTCTTTAGCAAGCGGTTGGTCTTTTCTTTCGTCGTCCGCGACGAAGATTGCGAGTAGAGCAACGGAGAACGCTGTGAAATACGGAGGACTGGCAACGCAAAAGGTGGTGGATATCGGTTCTCACGTTGGCGAGAAAGTGAGGGAAGGAAGTTTATTGGAGGACATGGGAAGCCAAGTCAATAGATTGGCGCATAAAATGGGAGAACTTGGTAAGAATGGTAGAAAGGAATCGAGTAACAATAAGAATATTGATTTTTCTGAACAATTTATTTTTTTCGGTGCATCAGAATGGCCTAAAATGTTCATTGTCGGTATGACAGATATCTCATTTCATCATTTTCATAAACTTCAAAATATGAAACCACAGAATTATAATCAATGAATCAGAGAAATTCATTTTTCTCGGTGCATCAAAATGGCCTTAAGTGTTAATTGTCAGTATGACAGATATTATCATTTCATTTCATCCATATACTAAAATTATTTTTTCGAAACCACAGAACAGTTAAGACAAAACTATCTAAAACGAGAGGCCGAAGGCCTCGAGCAATTTTGAAATTGTGAAAAAAGAAAGTAACCGGGGGCGCGAAGCGCCCCCGCGTTTTCAAGAGAAAGAAACGGGCTTTCCTACGGTACTCGAAAAGATACCTATTTCAAATTCGAAACGAACGAAAATAACGTTCGGAAAAGGTGAAAAACTCGAAAAAATGCCAAAAGTTGCCGCCGATCTTTTAATAAGGATATTAAACCGCAACATCTCGGGCTCCGCCAAGGATCGAATTTCCAGCTCGAAGGACGTAAGGTCTCAATAAACTATGTGACGTCCTCCACATTTCGTCAGTTTTCGCAAGAACACGATTTGAAAAAGGCCCATTTCTGACACCCCGAATTAATATACGTGGAGCATAGATATTACGTGACGTTTACCCCGTATTTCGTGGATAAAGCCCCGCCCCTTTCGATTGACATTATAGGACAGGACCATTCTTGGCCCTTCTGGCAATAATCAAAATTATTATGATTTTTTTCTTTTCTTCACCGAACTATTCGAAAATGTGACTCTACCCGAAAAGATGAATCTACCGGAAAAGTCGAATCTACCTATTATGTGGATCTCCCGACTTACTAGTTTTCATAAACTTCAAAAAATGAAACCACAGAATTATAATGAATAAATCATAGAAATTTATTTTTCTCGGTGCATCAAAATGGCTTCAAGTGTTAATTGTCAGTATGACAGATATTGTCATTTCATTTTCATAAACTTCAAAAAACTGAACCACAGAATTATAATGAATATATCAGAAAAATGATTTCCCTACAGGAAACTACGGGCAAGTTAACGGCAGCAATCTCTCATCCCCCGGAGAGAATTCCTCCCTTTTCGGGAGTGGCAACTTGAAAGACGACAACTGGAGCTGCGGAAGTCAGCAAGGCTCAAAAGCTTCCAGCCCGAAGAGTGGCGAGTGGGAAGGCTTCAAGTACCAGAACGAGGAACATCAAAGTTATCAGTCTGGTTTCGGAGATTACCAAAGTAATGTGAAATCGCCTTCGGAAGCGCCGAAAAAAGGGGACAAACATAAAGAGAAGAAGAAGGGACAATGGAACGATCAATGGGGCGATGACGAACTATGGGAAAGTTTGAATAAGTGATTAAATTCTCAACTCAAATTATTGCATTTATTAGAATTATTCAAAATCTGTGTAATTAATAGACAATATATATCTTATACGTAAACGTCAATTTTATGTTTATACTTTTGATTGTTTGCGGTTTCAATTATCTCAACTTTTAGTGTGCATATTTTTAATTTAGGAGGTTCCTATGATGGTTATGATTCTATAAAGGATGTTGATATCATTGATGTGTTCTTCGGATAATTCGGAAGGAAAAGTTACTGTTTTAAAAGAAATTATTACTTTTATTCTTATGTGTCAACTATTTTTGAAAAAGTATAAATTGATAAAAATATACTGAAGTCTTATTTGAATAAGTGGATTTCATTTGGTCGTACTTTTATAAAGTTTAGGTAGGTCAATATACCGGATTTCGCAAATTTTTTTACTTTTGAAGGAAAGTTAGATATTTCTCTTTCAATAGTGAATTTGAATAAAATACATGTTCATCATAATTCAGAATTTTCCATATTTACGAAGGAATATATGTTCAATATGAATGAATTATTTGATTGATCTTTATTCGGTTTTTATCATTCTTGTTTTAATCAATTATCATCAATTTCTCTTAATGTTCCAAGTCTGAATACCGCATTTTGTTGAAGATGTTTATGATTACAATTGAATTCAAGTCGACGATGAAAGAAATCGAACTATACTTTGGGTTTTATTATTTTCGAAATAGTTATTTTCCTAACTCATGTAGAAAAGGCACTTTTTTTTTTCCTACTAGCGTAAATAAAACACTTTCACGGATAGTTTTCGTCTTGATACTGACGTTAGCAAAAATTTTCGTATCGAAATTGACGTTATTAGAAATTATTTTTGTGAGCTCAGATCATAGAGATATGTCAAAATTTCATGATTGACGCTACTCTTTAATATTTGCGTGCGGAAAAAAACCCTTCTATTACTTTTCCGCACGCATATGCCTTCAGTGTTTTGTGTCAGTATGACAAATACTGTCTTTTCATAAACTTCAAAAAGTGGAAACAAAATTATAATGAAAATTCCACACATGTGATTTTTAACCAATCAGAACGTGTATTTCTGAAAGATCACCATCGCAACGGATGAATTTTAGTGGAAATTTTTTCCTCGTGGGTACCCAACAGCGAATTATACTGGAAATTTTTTTGGCGTTTATAATGACAGAATATTCTTCTTGACAATCAAATTTTTTTTTTGTTCACATGAGTGGAATTTTCTTACCGAATACCACACGAGGTCAAATTAAATCCGGAAATTTTTTCGAGCTCATGAATATTTTGAAAATTATCCCGAGTCGAAGACGAGGGATAATTTTCTAAAAATATTCATGAGACTCATGAATATTTTTAGAAAATTATTCCTCGTCTTCGACTCGGGATAATTTTCCAAATATTCATGAGCTCGAAAAAATTTCCGGCAATAATTTGACCTCTAGTGGTATTACTAGTGAAAATTCCACACATGTGATTTTTAACCAATCAGAACGTGTATTTCTGACAGATCACCAACGCAACGGATGAATTTTAGTGGAAATTTTTTCCTCGTGGGTACCCAACAGCGAATTATACTGGAAGTTTTTTTGGCGTTTAAAATGACAGAATATTCTTTTTGACAATCAAATTTTTTTTGTTCACATGAGTGGAATTTTCTTACCGAATACCACACGAGGTCAAATTAAGTCCGGAAATTTTTTTTCGCTCATGAATATTTTTAGAAAAGCATCCCTCGTCTTCGACTCGGGATAATTTTCAAAATATTCATGAGCTCGAAAAAATTTCCGGAAATAATTTGACCTCTAGTGGTATTACTAGTGAATATATCAGAATAATTAATTTTTTTCGTTGCGTCAAAATAGCCTAAAATGTTCATTGTCAGTATGACAGATAGTGTCATTTCATTTCCATGAACTTCAAAACGTGGAAACAGAATTATAATGAATATATCAGAAAAATTATTTTTTTTCGGTGCATCAAAATGGCCTAAAATGTTCATTGTCAGTATGACAGATATTGTCATTTCATTTAAATAAACTTCAAAAAATGGAACCACAGAATTATAATGAAAAAATTAGAAAAATGTATTTGTTTCGGTGCATCAAAATGGCCTAAAGTGTTCATTGTCAGTATGACCAAAGAGGAGTCTTTGGTATGACAGATATTGTCATATCATTGTCATAAACTTCAGTAATGAAACCACAGAATTATAATGAATATATCAGAAAAATTAATTTTTTTCGGTGCTTCAAAATGGCCTAAAGTGTTCATTGTCAGTATGACAGATATTGTCATTTCATTTTCATAAACTTCAAAAAATGGAACCACAGAATTATAATGAAGATATCAAAAAAATTTATTTTTTTCGGTGCATCAAAATGGCCTCTAGGTTTCATTGTCAGTATGACAGATATTGTCAATTTATTTTTATAAACTTCAATAGATGGAATCGTCATATATTTATATATGATTGTATTGAATATATTAGAAAAACTCAACTTTTTTGCCTCCTTTTACTTATTCAAGTAATAATATGGCAACATCAACAAGTCGAGAAACATAAAGTCTGAATGATAATTTTTCAATTATTGATCTGACAGGAGAACCTTGTTATATATTCGTGAATTTTTCAAAACCTGGAGAAAATCGTGATGTGGAGCTGGGAAATCTCCGAATAAATATCACTTCCCCCCATTTTTGAGTGTTAAATATCTCTTTTTTTCTCAAATCCGTTTCACTGGCCAGAAATTAATTCATAACCTCTATGGTATCGGGTTATAAAAACCTGAAAATGTAGAACAAAACATAATATTATGAGGCTAGAAAATCATTTCTTCAATTCACTTCTTTGAATTTTTGTTATCAACAATTTCGACTGCATTCTAGACGGATTGAGGAAAATGCACTGTCATTGGAATAACGTTGAGAATATCCGAAAATTGATCTAAAATTCCTGGAAACTGCACGTAGGTGTTGAAGAAACGTATGAGGATTCGGCTTTTATTCGTTTCATCCCTCGGATTGTTTTATTTCTTCCAAAATCCGCACTAGTTTTCGAGAGGAAGATAATTATCGAGAGAAACGTCAGAGGATATCTGTGATCTTTGGATTTGTTTCTGTTTTTGCAACAACTTTAAAATAATACAATCTGTAATTGTGTTTGGAAAACTCACCAGACAGTGGAGGAATTTTGAATAATATAAAAAAGAATAATTGTGTCAACTTTGATAGAAAAATAAATAGGTGAGTATAAGTATAGATTACAAAATTTATCCTTATCTCAGGCATTGTTTACTTAGTTTACAGGAAACAGTAAACACTCTACACTAGTCTAGAATAATACACGAAATAAAAAAATTGTAAAAAGCACTAACGTATAGTCAGGAGCTTTTGAGTACTCGTTTACCACCTTCTATTGAAAATATTTTTGACAGCTGTGGAAAATGACAGTCAATTATGCCGAATCAGCTGTTACAGCAATATGAGGATTTTTTTTCGATAATTTGCTAGAATCTTTTATGCGATCTGGACAAAATTTCGCACGTATAGTTTAAAAACATTATTCTTCATCTATGTGCGAATTTCATTCCGATCAAATCAGTAGTTTCGAAATAAATAGGAGAAAATATTCAGAACGGCCATATTTACGGAACCCCTTGTGTAATTTATTTGCTCAATGATAAACGTGACCAAATCTACCCTAAAAACTTCAAGTTTCTAGGTCTTTCCGTTCGAAAGTTATAATTTCCTATGGTTCCGGTCATGCGTTCTGGAAAAAATGTAGCTTCACTAAATCATTGTCCATTAGTATACAAAATTTCGTCACGATCGAATCCGTAGTTTCGAAATTATGAAAAAAACTAAATTTCAAACGACCATATTTACGGAACCCCTATTCTAATTTTTCTCATTAATAAAAGTGACCACGACATTCGAAATCCACACCTATCCTGAAAATTTCGAATCCCAAGGCCTTTCCGTTCGAAAGTTATAATTTTCTATGGTTCTGGTCATGCGATCTGGACAATTTTGCATGTAGCTTGAACACATCATTCTCCATCTGAGTTTAAAATTTCATCTCGATCGAATCTGTAGTTTTGAAGTCATCAGGGGAACAAAATTTCGAAAGGCCATATTTACGGAACCCCTGGTCGCACAGCGGAATTCGAGATTTGAACCTACTTTGGAAATTTCAAGTTTCTAGGTCGTTCCGTTAGACGTAGTGTAAGTAGAACTATCCCTCAAAACGGCCAGCTTTCCCCTTAGGATCCTGGATAATTAAACCAGATGACCTTCGTCCAAAATTCATAAATGAATGAACCAATTTTCAAGAGTAACCTGGGGTAGGTATCGCCCAATCTGCGACATCCGTAGCTGGAAATATTCGACGGTTTAGGGGACACGGCGCAATCGCAACATGCCCTCCCTTGCGCCAGTTCACATTATCAATTTTTAGCGAACACCAGATTTCAATGTCCTGCAGTGTACGCGATACAAAAAAAAACACAACAAAATGACGATGACGTCAATTTTCCCGTGAACGTTTCGTGGGATGACACTGGAAGATGCGGGGATGAAACGCACCCTAGTGAAAATTTGCTCGAAGAAGGGGGTTATTTCAACAAGTTTCCAGAAAATTCTAGGTTTTTAAGGGTCATGTTGCGTTTGACATGAAGGACATTGTTTTGGAGTAGGAATGTTGATTACGGATCATATAAATGGTGAGTTGGGATATTGTTCAACATCTTCGGTTTTGGATTATTAATCTTCTTATATACCTCACGTTGTAGGTATTGTAGGTATTGATTTCAGTATGGGAAAGGTATCGTTTGTTCGCCAGTATTCCTTTCGCTGAAACGTAGAAAATGAAATAAACGACTAGTTTCTGATTGTCCCTGAAAATTTTTTTTAATTCGACTCTTTATTTCCACATTATATTCTTTCTGGTCTGGTTATATCACTGGAAATATAATATGAAAAAAACTCAGCTGTGGATAACAATAATTTTTTTTTTGCTCGTGGTGGTAATATCATTGAATAGAAAAATAAAACTACCTATAAACGACAAGTTTCTGATTGTCCCTGAAATTTTTTTCAAAATAAGACAGTCGATTTCTATATTACATACCTATACATACATATTTTCTCTGGTTGTCACTGGAAATATAATATGAAAAAAACTCATCTCTGGATAACAATAAATTTTTTTATTTGCTCATGGCAGTATTATCATTGAATAGAAAAATAAAACTATAAACAAGTTTCTGATTGTCCCCGAAAATTTTTTTTCAAATTCGACAGTTTATTTCTATATTATATTCTTTCTGGTCTGGATATTACTGGAAATATAAAATGGAAAAAGCTCATCTCTGGATAACAATACATTTTTTAATTGTTCATGGTAGTGATATCATTGAATAGAAAAATTAAATAAACGACAAGTTTCTGAATGTACCTGAAATTTTTTTTTATTCGACAGTTTATTTCTATATTATATTATTTCTGGTCTGGTTATATCACTGGAAATATAATATGAAAGAACTCATCTTTGGATAACAATAAATTTTTTATTTGCTCATGGTAGTATATCATTGATTAAAAAAATGAAACTATAAATGACACGTTTCTGATTGTCCCTGAAATTTTTTTTTCAATTTTACAGCTCATTTCTATATTATATTATTTCTGTCTGGTTAGATCACTAGAAATATAATATGAAAAAAACTCATCTCTGGATAACAATGAATTTTTTTATTTGCTCATGGTAGTATATCATTGAATAGAAAAATGAAACTTTAAACGACAAGTTTCTGATTGTTCCTGAATTTTTTTTTGAATTCGACAGTTTATTTTTATATTTTATTCTTTCTGGTCTGGTTGTCACTGGAAATATAATATGAAAAAACTCATCTCTGGATAACAATACATTTTTTCATTTGCTCATGGTAGTAATATCATTGAATAGAAAAATAAAACTATAAACGACAAGTTTCTGATTGTCCCTGAAAATTTTCTTCAGATTCGACAGTTTATTTCTATATTATATTTTTTCTGGTCTGGTTATCCCTGGAAATATAATATGAAAAAAACTCATCTCTGGATAACAATAATGTTTCTCATTTGGTCATGGTAGTATATCATTGAATAGAAAAATAAAACTTCAAACGAAAAGTTTCTGATTGTCCCTGAATTTTTTTTTTAATTCGACAATTCATTTTTATATTATATTCTTTCTGGTCTGGTTATCACTGGAGATAAAATATGAAAAAAACTCATCTCTGGATAGCAATAAATTTTCTTATTTCGTCATGGTAGTCATATCATTGAATAGAAAAATAAAACTATAAACTACAAGTTTCTGATTGTTCCTGAATTTTTTTTTTAATTCGACAGTTTATTTTTATATTTTATTCTTTCTGGTCTGGTTGTCACTGGAAATATAATATGAAAAAATTCATCTCTGGATAACAATACATTTTTTTATTTGCTCATGGTAGTAATATCATTGAATAGAAAAATAAAACTATAAACGAAAAGTTTCTGATTGTCCCTGAAAATTTTCTTCAGATTCGACAGTTTATTTCTATATTATGTTTTTTCTGGTCTGGTTATCCCTGGAAATATAATATGAAAAAAACTCATCTCTGGATAACAATAATGTTTCTCATTTGGTCATGGTAGTATATCATTGAATAGAAAAATAAAACTTCAAACGAAAAGTTTCTGATTGTCCCTAAATTTTTTTTTAAATTCGACAATTCATTTTTATATTATATTCTTTCTGGTCTGGTTATCACTGGAGATAAAATATGAAAAAAACTCATCTCTGGATAACAATGAATTTTTTTATTTGCTCATGGTAGTCTATCATTGAATAAAAAAATAAAACTATGAACGACAAGTTTCTGATTGTTCCTGAATTTTTTTTTTAATTCGGCAGTTTATTTTTATATTTTATTCTTTCTGGTCTGGTTGTCACTGGAAATATAATATGAAAAAATTCATCTCTGGATAACAATACATTTTTTTATTTGCTCATGGTAGTAATATCATTGAATAGAAAAATAAAACTGTAAACGAAAAGTTTCTGATTGTCCCTGAAAATTTTCTTCAGATTCGACAGTTTATTTCTATATTATGTTTTTTCTGGTCTGGTTATCCCTGGAAATATAATATGAAAAAAACTCATCTCTGGATAACAATAATGTTTCTCATTTGGTCATGGTAGTATATCATTGAATAGAAAAATAAAACTTCAAACGAAAAGTTTCTGATTGTCCCTGAAATTTTTTTTAAATTCGACAATTCATTTTTATATTATATTCTTTCTGGTCTGGTTATCACTGGAGATAAAATATGAAAAAAACTCATCTCTGGATAACAATAAATTTTCTTATTTCGTTATGGTAGTCATATCATTGAATAGAAAAATAAAACTATAAACTACAAGTTTCTGATTGTCCCTGAAATTTTTTCTTTTAATTCGACAGTTTATTTCTATATTATATTCTTTCTGGTCTGGTTATCACTGGAAATATAATATGAAAAAACTCAACTCAGGTTAACAATAAATTGTTTATTTGGTCATAGTAGTAATATACATTGAGTGAAAAAATAAAAACATATATACAATAAAATAATCGGTGCTATAATTACGTTGTCTGCTTTGTCCTCCGAAGAAATTTATGGGATAAATTCTGTCTCTTTGGTCTATAATCTGGTTTTTCAGGAATGATTTCTGGTGTTTTTATTTGGCGGAGTTTTTCGCTCGGTAAAGTCCCAATAACGTACATGGCATAATTTCCAGGAACACAACTATCTGAAAATTGAAAAAATTAAATGTAATTTTTTTATAGTGATCACTTTTGTCTCTATTTATATTTTACACCAATATTTGTATAAAACTCTGCTTCTCTTTTAAATTTTCGACTTACCAATTTTCAACCATCTGCACACACAAGGCTCTGATGGCTCACTAACAACCATAATTCTTAAAAAAAAACTGATGATCTATATACTCCAACTAAATGAAAATGAAAAAACTTACCGAAAAAAAAAACCTACTCGTATACATCTGAACGTTGTCAATGTTGTTTGCAAATTTTAAAATATTTTCGCAATTGTCGCATCCATCTCTCAAGAAAAGGGCAAATGACTAGAAAAATATGTTATATATGTTAAATCTCATAAATTTATGATTCTTTTACCTTGATAAGTGAACAGCCCAAACAAGCCCTGAATTGTATATCATTTGATGTAATATCGACTGACATTTTGGAATATAAATTAGGTCCCCACAAAAATAACTTTATCCTTTTAAAAAGATTTTTTCTAAGACCAATTATTGGAGTTTGACAAATTGTCAAAAGAAATATTGAGGTACGTTATAACCACATTGACCACACAAATCACAATTAAAATGATACACATGTCTACATTACTATGTTATTTTTATTATCGTTGTATTTTTTTCATGTTTCACACAACTGTTTTTAAAATTAACACAAACCTATATTTATTTCATGTTTCATTTTGAATTATAAGAAACTTCAACTATGTGCATTACTGAGGAGATATCGATACCTTTTTGCCAAATTATCGTAAGCCTCAACGTACTACGTTATATATATATTATTATATTATTATATTATATACTTACTATAGTTTGGCAAAAAGGTATCGATATATGCAAATCAGAAAAAGTCGCCTCAAATATTTTTCATTTGGTAAAACGTAAAAATGAAAAGTTGTATAAATCATGATTGGTGTTGATGAGTATCTAACTTTATCAAATAATTTCAATCTTTTACAGCCGCTGGCGGAGTAACCATGCTGGGCACTTTCGCTGGTATCGTCGTGGTGATGGTGATGTTTCTTCTCTACATAAAGAACAGACGGTCTTGGTGGAGTTCCGTGAGCGGGATGAGCTGTTGTGATGAGAATTGCCCTCCAGTCTCTTTGAGATCTGTACCGCCTCCGCCAGTGCCTTGTCCTTCTGCGAGGCAACTAGCTGCACATGAACTAGGTGGGTTGAAAAAAAAAAAAATTGGGACATAAATACTAGGTGTTCATATATAAGAAAGAATGTTTCAATAGAAAAGAAGACTTGGAGTTTTAAAAAAAAAATTCAAAGTAGATGAATCCGACCGCATATTCGAAAACAGTATCGTCGAATTAGATTATTTGGGAAATTTATAGAAGATAAAATTTTTGTACCAAAAAAAAAATAATGTACGGAAAAACCATAAAAAATTTCTTCGACATAGAGTAGAAATATATGTTTTCCATTGAGTTCGAGAAGGAAGATTCCAAATATATACTTGATTTTCATGAAAAACAATGTTTCTGGTTTCAGAGATCCACATTTTTGGAAGTATAAATATATTTTTTTCTTGTAAGGAAATAGATAGCACCTGATGGGTGTGAATTTTTTATCAAATGTCTGCTACCTTTGGCTACAAAAAGCAATTGTCGCAGAGTTCTGAGATCGTTTTTATGAAATTTTATGATTTTTTACCGAAAAACTAATTTTTTCGAGAACTTTGAAATATGCTGGGATGAAATGATGAGATATATGATGAAACCGACCGCATATTCGAAATCAGTGTAGTCGAATTAGTTTTTTCAAGAAATTTCCAGAAGATAATGGAAAAAAAAATTTACCCAAAAATATTTACAATGAAAAATTTGGAACAAAGAAATTCTTCGATATAGAGTAGAAATATGTTGTCCAATCAGTTTGAGGATGTGGATTACAAATATATACTTGATTTTCCCGATAAAAATTTTTCTGGTAGCTATTGCACTTCGTAATTGATTGTTATAGAGATCCACATTTTTGGAAGAATAAATGTGTCATTCTCTTATATGGAAATAGATAGACCCTGATGGGTCTTGATTTTTAATCGAATGTTTGCTACCTTTGGCTACGAAAACCAACTATCTCAGAGTTCTGAGAACGTTCCTATGAAATTTTATGATTTTTTTACCGAAAAACTAATTTTTTCGAGAATTTTGAAATATGCTGGGACGAAATGATGGGATATATGATGAAAACGAACGCATATTCGAAATCAGTGTAGTCGAATTAGCTTTTTTGAGAAATTACCAGGAGATAATGGAAAAAAAAATGTTTACCCAAAAATATTCACTATGAAAAATTTGTAAAAATGAAATTCTTCGATATAGAGTCGAAATATATGTTATTCATTAAGTCTGAGGATGTGAATTCCAAATATATACTTGATTTTCACGACAAAAAATTTGTCTGGTTGCTATTGCACTTTGAAGTTGATATTTATGGAGATCCACATTTTTGGAAGTATAAATGTGTCATTTTCTTATATGGAAATAGATAAACCCTGATAGGTTTGGATTTTTAATCAAATGTTTGCTATTTTTGGCTACGAAAAGCAATTATCGCAAAGTTCTGAGAACGTTCCTGTGATATTTTATGATTTTTTTAACGAAAAACTAATTTTTTCGAGAATTTTGAAATATGCTGGGACAAAATGATGGGATATATGATGAAACCGAAAGCATATTCGAAATCAGTGTGGTCGAATTAGCTTATTCAAGAAATTTCCAGAAGATAATGGAAAATTTTTTTTATTTTTACCCAAAAATATTTATTATGAAAAATTTGGAAAAAAGAAATTCTTCGATATAGAGTAGAAATATATGTTATCCATTTAGTTTGAGGATGTGAATTACAAATATATACTTGATTTTCACGAGAAAAAATTTTCTGGTTACTATTGCACTTTGAAGTTGATATTTATAGAGAACCACATTTTTGGAAGTATAAATGTGGTATTTCCTTATATGGAAATAGATAGACCCTGATGGGTTTGAATTTTTATCAAATTTTCGCTACCTTTGGCTGCGAAAAGCAGTTATCGCAGAGTTCTGAGAACGTTCGTATGAAATTTTATGAATTTTTTACCGAAAAACTAATTTTTTCGAGAATTTTGAAATATGCTGGGACGAAATGATGGGATATATGATGAAACCGACCGCATACTCGAAATCAGTGTGGTCCAATTAGCTTTTTTGAAAAACTTCCAGAAGATAATGGAAAAAAAAAATGTTTACCCAAAAATATTTACTATGAAAAATTTGGAAAAAGAAATTATTCGATATAGAGTAGAAATATATGTTATCCATTTAGTTTGAGGATGTGAATTCCAAATATATACTTGATTTTCACGAGAAAAATTTTTTCTGGTTGCTATTGCACTTTGAAGTTGATATTTATAGAGATCCACATTTTTGGAAGTATAAATGTGTCATTTTCTTAGATGGAAATAGATAGACCCTGATGGGTTTGGATTTTTTATCAAATGTTTGCTACCTTCGGCTACGAAAAGCAGTTATCGCAGAGTCCTGAGAACGTTCCTATAAAATTTTATGATTTTTTACCGAAAAACTAATTTTTTCAGGCATTTTGAAATATGCTGGGACGAAATGAAGGGATATATAATGAAACCGAACGCATATTCGAAATCAGTGTGGTCGAATTAGCTTTTTTGAGAAATTTACAGAAGATAATAAAAAAAAAGGGTTTACCTAGAAATATTTACTATGAAAAATTTGGAAAAAAGAAATTCTTCGATATATAGTAGAAATATATGTTATCCATTTAGTTTGAGGATGTGAATTCCAAATATATACTTGATTTTCACGAGAAAAATTTTTCTGGTTGCTATTGCACTTTGAAGTTGATATTTATGGAGATCCACATTTTTGGAAGTATAAATGTGTCATTTCCTTAGATGGAAATAGATAGATCCTGATGGTTTTGGTTTTTTTATCATATGTTTGCTACCTTTGGTTACGAAAAGCAATTATCGCAGAGTTCTGTGAACGTTCCTATGAAATTTTATGATTTTTTTTACCGAAAAACTAATTTTTTTGAGAATTTTGAAATATGCTGGGATGATGAAACCGACCGCATACTCGAAATCAGTAAGGTCGAATTAGCTTTTTTGGAAAATTTCCAGAAGGCAATGGAAAAAAAAATGTTTAACTAAAAATATTTATTATGAAAAATTTGGAAAAAAGAAATTCTTCGATATAGATTCCAAATATATACTTGATTTTCACGAGAAATGATGGGATATATGATCAAACCGACCGCATATTAGAAATCAATGGGAATTAGCTTATTTAAGAAATTTCCAGAAGATAATGGAAAAAAAATTTTGTACCCAAAAATATTTAGTATACTTACCTACAATTTGAATTAAATACAGAAATTAAATCTTTATCCGTGTATCTACAATTCTTTTATAATACAGTGTAGGTATTGGCGGAAACTCTAGAGTGGTATTCCTATTATTATAATCTGAGGAAAAGAATAATCAAACAGGAAATCTCAATCCGTTTGGAATTACTCGAAATAATTCAGTATCACCACATACGACTAGAAATAAGTATAGTGAACTGATATTTTTAATTGAGTGAATGGATAGTTTCTTTTTATCCTCTTGTTGTCGAAAAAAGGGTGAGGAAATCATAAGTTTTCTTCTTCTTCACAATTTCGTGAACTATAATCCATAATATTTCCAGCAAAAAATACCTTCGATATGGTAGATCATACCTCGGACTCAGAGATCTGCACCTCCCAACTGAGAGACCCACCACCGCCCCCACCCAAAGAAATTGGACCATTTTTCCCACCCGAGCAAGACCTCATATCGCTGGTGGAGAAAGGTAGAGTTGGAATTAGCAGCAACAGCTCTTGTTGCAGCTCGAACACGAGTTCTGCTGGTGAGAAACATGAGGAGACTGAGAGGAACGTAACTCACCCAGACGATATGAATATGAGGTAATTCCTTCATGATACACTCTGTATATCCATTTCACGAGTTGTTTTTGATGTAGAACATCGTCTGACATCAGAGAAACCAAAATCGATAACCAAGGGGTCGACTACAAGAAGTCTCAAACATCTCCGACATTAGAAGAGATGGACGTGAAAAGCAACAAACACGTAAGTGTCTATATTGACGAAAGTGGATGGTTCCTTTGTAATTCCTCACTTGCAGTGCATCGTAGAAATAGCAAATCTACCCACCTCTTCACTCTCTGACCATAACATTATCCAACACCATGTTGAATCCCCGACGGTTAGTTACAAGTACGGCCATCTGGAGATTGCTCTTCAGTATGACGCACCAATGAGGAAGATGACTGTCCACGTGTTGCAGGCCAGAGATCTGCCTAGCAGAGATCGTGGGCAACCAACCAACACCCAGGTGGGTATCCATGACGATGAATAAATTTTGTGGTGATCACTTAATTCCCTCTAGGTCCGCCTCATATTGCTCCCCAGCAAGAAGCAGAAGTTCAAGACCAAGATCCGAACTGGAGAAAACCCTCAGTACATGGAGAGTTTCCTCCTTCATAGGATCAACCCAGAAGACGTAAATTCAATGGGGCTCAGGCTGCGCCTTTACGGATGTGAGAGGATGCGGAAGGAGAGGTTGCTCGGTGAAGCCATGGTCAGCTTCGCCAACATCAACCTGGAGCTGGACAACAACTTCTGGCTGAACCTGGAACCACGTTGTAACACTTCGGTGAGTATTATCAGGAGGCCTTCAAGAGTCCATCACTTAAGGGATTTGTTGTTTTCAGCTCACCAGCACTGCTTGTGGAGATGTTATGAGCTTGACAAGATCTGACAGCACTGGTTCGACGCATTCCTTGTCCATGCAACATGGAGGTGTACCGGAGTTGCTCCTTGGTCTTTCTTACAATGCCACCACTGGTAGATTGAGGGTTGAGGTTGTTAAGGGGTCGCACTTCAGGTGAATATCTACTCACGCCTTCATCTCAGTTATGATTTCTTCTTCGTCTTCTTTTAGGAATTTCTCGGCGAATAAGGCACCAGATACTTTTGTGAAGCTGAACTTAGTCAGCAGCACTGGACATGAGTTGGCGCATAGCAAAACAACCGTGAGAAGAGGCCAACCGAATCCGCTTTTCAAGGAAACTTTTATTTTCCAGGTGGGTTCTAGAGAATTTCGGTTAATCATCTTCTTATCGCACTCGAATTAAAAAAATGGGTGTCATCGAAGTGTGAGTGTTTGTTCTCGGAAACGTATTGTCTTATCATACGGGATTAGTTTTGGAAATGTGTGGGTACACAATAAATTCTTGGGTTCCAGGAAATTCTTTTCCCCAGTGGGTTTTTATATCGAATAACTGTTTTCGTTGAAAATACGTCGAAAAAATATCACCACGATATTTCCATCCAAAATTCGAGCTGTCAGACCAATTTCTCGATTTCATGGCGAGACCATGAGAAATGATCACTTACCCCATCTCCCACCAACGCTATTTCTACCACAAACCTGTTCCTCTTGCTAGCATTAATGAAATTGGAGGACGCATGACACTTCGATGGAATTTCGTTCGAAACTCGCCAAAATCGATAGAAAATTCTTGAAATCTGCTTGTTGTAGTGAAAAAAACGTATAAGGATAACTTTTTTAGTCGTTTCGTCCCCCAGAATTGTTTTATCATTCTATTTTGTAGACACTTTCTGATAATGACATCAGCGATAAACGTCAAATGGATTATGTGATCTTCGAACTGTTTTAGGTTTCGAATTTGGTTTATAATTTCCCGAAAATTATCGAAAACCCCCAAAAGTGGGGTGTACGAGTTAAAAGACAATGTATACAATCATATTTATCTCATTTCGGACTTCGAAAATTTCTTTTTTTCGATATTTGAACGTAAATTTCCAGGTCTCCAGGTGCTGTCAAATTTTGACTGATTTCTCGTCTACCTTATTCTGGAAACTTATTATGAGGACGTTAAATTTTCGAAAAATCATTGTTTACCCCTATTTCCATTAGTTTTCACCCCTATTTTCACTTCACACTCGTTCCACTTGCTAGAATGAATGTAAAAACTGTTGAACGTCATGACAGGTCGATAGAATTTGGCTCAAAACTCACCAAAATCGATAGAAAATTTCCTGAAAACTGCTTGTTGTAATGGAAGAAACGTATAAGGATCACTTTTTTAGTCCTTTCTACCCCAAAACTGTCTTATTATTCGATTTTGGAGATACTTTCTGATCCCGAAAAAAAGCTATAAACGTCAAGTGCATTCTGTGGTCTTCGGACTTTTTCAGGTTTCGAAAAGTTCATAATTTCCCAAAAATTATCGAAAACCCCTAAAAGTGGGGTGTTAAAGTTGAAAGACAATGTATACAATCATATTTACCTCATTTCGGATTTTGAAATGTTCTTTTTCCGGATATATAAACGTAGATTTCCAAGTCCTCAGATCTATCACATTTTGACCAATTTCTTGTAAAATTCTTCAAACCGGAGGAAGAAAATATCGTTTATCTTTGTAAATCAGAACTCACCCCAATTTCCACCTGGAATCATCCCTATTTCTGTTCAATTCGTTCCACTTGTTAAAATGATTGACATTGACATCGAACCTCATGACAGGTCGATGGAATTTCGTTTAAAACCCACCAAAATCGATAGAAAATTCCTGAGAACTGCTTGTTGTAGTGAAAGAAACGTATGACGAACACTTTTTTAGTCGTTTCATACCCCAAACTGTCTTATCATTCGATTTTGGAGACACTTTCTGATCCCGAAAAAAAGCTATAAACGTCAAGTGCATTCTGTGGTCTTCGGACTTTTTCAGGTTTCGAAAAGTTCATAATTTCCCAAAAATTATCGAAAACCCCTAAAAGTGGGGTGTTAAAGTTGAAAAACAATGTATACAATCATATTTACCTCATTTCGGATTTCGAAATGTTCTTTTCCGGATATATAAACGTAGATTTCCAAGTGCTCAGATCTATCATATTTTGACCAATTTTTTGTAAAATTCTTCAAATCGGAGGAAGAAAAAATAGTTTATCTTTGTAAATCATAACTAACCCCAATTTCCACCTGGAATCATCCCTATTTCCGTTCAATTCGTTCCACTTGTTAGAATGATTGACATTGACATCGAACCTCATGACAGGTCGATGGAATTTCGTTTAAAACCTATCAAAATCGATAGAAAATTCCTGAGAACTGCTTGTTGTAGTGAGAGAAACGTACAACGATCACTTTTTTAGTCTTTTCATACACCAAAACTCTCTTATCATTCGATTTTGGAGATACTTTCTGATCCCGAAAAAAAGCTATAAACGTCAAATACATTCTGTGGTTTTCAGACTTTTTCAGGTTTCGAATTAAGTTCATAATTTCCTGAAAATTATCGAAACCCCTAAAATTGGGGTGTTGAAGTTGAAAGACAATGTAAACAATCATATTTACTTCATTTCGGACTTCAAAACGTTTTTTTTCCGGATATTTGAACGTAAATTTCCAGGTCCTAGATCTATATATCACATTTCGACAAATTTCTTTCAAGATTCTCCAAACCAGAAAAAAAAATATCGTGATGCTCGTTTATCTTTGTAAATCATAACTCACCCCTATTTCCACCTGGAATCATCCCTATTTTCGTTCACTTCGTTCCACTTGTTGGAATGATTGACATTGACATCGAACCCCATGACAGGTCGATGGAATTTCATTCAAAACTCACCAAAATCGACAGAAAATTCCTGAAAACTGCTCGCTGTAGTTTGTAAAAAGGTTTAACGATAACTTTTTCATTCGTTTCATGGCCCCAAACGGTTTTTTGTTCGATTTCGGAGCCACTTTCTGATCCTGAAAGCCAGCGATAAACGTCAGATGAATTCTGTGGTCTCTGGACTTTTTCAGATCCCGAATTTCATTCGTCTGGAAATCATCGAAAACGCCAAAAAGTAGGGTAGAAACATTAAATGACAATGTATTTGATCTTATTCATCTTATTCCAGACTCCCGAATGGTTTCTTTTTCAAAATTTTCACATAAATTTAAAGGTCCTCAGGACCTGTCATATTTTGACGAATTTCTCGTTAAATTCACGAAACCTGGATCGTAAGACTGTTGAATCTCGATAACGTTAGGTGAATATTTAATTATACAAATATTGTTTTTCTTTCACGTTTAAACTCGTTTTGAAAAAAAAATGCAATACGCACTT